>OZ005744.1:26561299-27851299 GCA_963930735.1 Dioctria linearis | reverse complement strand
CTTTCAATGACTAGTAGAGCTAACCCAGACAATCTTTCTTCACCCATTGTAGATGGTAGTTAACTCCTATAACGAACTTCAGTCCGTTAAAGGATCGCTCCGTACATGGATTCCTTTTTGGTAAAGTCAAACAATTTTTTTATATAAAATCGAGAGGTTAGGGTAAATAAAGCACATGTCATTGACAATTATGAATTTTAATACATTGTTTAGAGACACTTCCTCAATATTTTCACCATTTTTAATACCTGTAGGTAGGTACCTATTATCTCTCGGTACATATCCTTAAAAGTTTCAAACTCTTGAATAA
Source organism: Dioctria linearis (assembly GCA_963930735.1). NCBI lineage: Eukaryota > Metazoa > Arthropoda > Insecta > Diptera > Asilidae > Dioctria > Dioctria linearis. The sequence continues at coordinate 27,850,989 of OZ005744.1, read as the reverse complement.
GTTCGGCTTTGCTGTCGGTGACGTCTGAGTACCTGCATGTCTGCCAAAAATTCTAATTTCCTCGCATTATCTGCGTTTTGGTAATTCTTTGGATCTAAGCAACTAAATTTAGCCGCCAAATTTTTAAAATACTAAAATCTTTTATCAGGCCCGCGACTTTTTTGTCTTTGATATCAGTTGGGAAAGATTCCTTTTGTAAAATGTCCGTTTGTCAAATTAAGTTTTTGTAATACGTCTTTAGGGCAAACGTCTTTAGGGGACGTGAATAGAATAAAATAGAATCTGTCATATGAATCTGTTTTCAGTAGCGAATCACTACGAAAGCTAGGTATATACAATCCTTACAATTTTACAGGTGTCGTGACCTGACAAGTATTTTGATGAAGTCTCATAACTTTTCTATACGCAAGACTATTTTCTACAGATAACAAATCATTTTCCAATTTATGGTCAAAATCTGCTATAGACGCATAATCACATCATATATTTCTCGCAAAACATTTTTTAATTTTAATCAATCAACAGAAATTTTTTCCATCTGCTGAATAGAAAATTTTTGGAAAGAAAATCACAAAAGCGAAAATGTCGTAACAGAATTAATTCTTTTTCCGATTTCTGTTTTCGGAAATGTCGTCTACACCATAGCTAGTGCATACAAATCAAGAAGAAATAATTTCATATATATATAGAGATTACCTTTAAGATTTTTTACCGGGGCAAACTTTGTTCAAGAAGTCATTTTTTGTGTGGGTTGTGTGATGAAATAACAAATAACAAATTTTGTAGCTTAGTTTTTTTTTCAAATATTAACGGTTTCGCGCCAAAACGCCCCACATTAATCTGAACTTTTTATTTAAGATTTGAGTTCCGTGGAATTTGACCTTTCATTTAATACCGAACACATATTTACCTATCTCTCATCGTTTCCGGGATAAACGTGATTTTGTTTTCTTAAATTTTTCTGCGTCAATTAAAATTAGTAAACGAACAATCTTGGGTAGCGAGAAAAATTAGAAAAATTAATGAAATTATAAATCTTGAAAAAAGTTTTATCTGATAAACGGTAGCTTATCGGCGGGGGAAGTCAGACATGGAGTGAATCCAACGCATAACAGATGGATTCAAGCAGTGTCTTCCAGAAGAAGCCAGAAGAAGCCCTACCCTCTTTGGTAAGAAGGTCCCAATGTCTAAAGATGCTAGAAATCTTGGGATAACTCTCGATGATAAGCTCAACTGGTATAAACAGTCGGGAATGGTACACTTATGCTCTGTGGGGCTCAAGCCAAACATAATGATCAGTAGTCAGACCCATGATCACCTATGCCGCAGTAGTGTGGTGGAACAAGTGTACGTAGAAAAGACAACCATCCGGAAGCTAAATAAGCTTCACAGGATGGCGCGTCTAAGTCTAAATGGTGCCATGCGCACAACATCTACGAGCACTCTAGAGACAGTATTGAGCCTATCAGCACTCAGCAACGTTATTGAAAAAGAGGCTGGATTGATGGGTACAGTAAATGGGATTACAAAAGCCAACGTACTATAACAGACCCGAATAGAAGCAAATTCAATACTGGACATAATATCAGACAGGACGGTTGTGAAACACAACCTCTGTCTACCTCTCAAAATAAAGGTACCAAATAGGGAGGAAAAAAAATACTAATCTAGAAAATGAAGCCCAGATGTGGTACATCGACGTTTTCAAACCGAGAAAGGAGTAGGAGGAGGAATATACTGTGTAAAGCCAAGAGCTTATATCTATCAAAGCCTAGGAAAATACGCCTCGATATTCCAGGCAGAAGTTTCATTAGATGAGCATATGAAAAACTCATCCGATCCTACACTAACAGGAAAATAGAGATACCCAAGCTGCATTGAAAGCCATCTCATCACCTGAGGTCAAAAGAAACTTAATGTGGGAATGTATGCAAGCATTAACAAGCCTTGGCACAAAGAACCACCTAACACTTCAATGGGTGCCACGCCAGGGCACTCAGGAATTGATGGGAATGATAACGCAGACGTATTGGTCAAAAACAGGAGCATCCATGAACTTCATAGGATCGGAACTATTTTACGGTTACCATTCTAAACTGGATCCAAAACCAAATGGACCATAGATCATGGACTTCAATGATAGACTCCAGACAAGCAAAAGATTCATTAAAAGGTCTTCACCAAAGAAGAGCTTTGATCTTTTGAGGCTGTCTAGGAAACAACTAAAAATCATTACAGGATACCTATCCGGAGTAACCTAAACAAATACATGCATCGGATAGTCATATCACCCACTGATGTACATATGTAGGCTATATCTCGAGGAGGATGAAACATCGGTGCCTGTCTCATGAGAATGCGAGGCTATTGCACAATGTAGATTCCAGGCCTTTGGATCATACTTCTTAAAGCCTGCCGATTTTCAAGAAACTTCATCTAAAAATATACAGCTCTTCCTAGGAAGAGTGGGATTGTTGGATGAACTATAAAAAAAGCGGGGAACAATAATACAACTTCTACAGGCCTCTGTCATTTAGTACCAAAAAACTTTATTCTGGAACCTTGTTGAAGTTGAGCATATTGAAGTCGTGTTAAGAATTTTCGTGTATTTATTTTTCTTTTACTAATTTCTCGCAATTGAAGAGTGCGTACAATAAAATTTTATGAAATAGGCCCAAATGCTTTTCAATAATACGCATCCCAAACATAAGACTTTCCATTAAACTTATTAAGTGAGAAAACCCGGTCCATTCAAATAGGTACACAGTCACGGAATATATCTTAGCGGTATCATTCCAACTTCACATACCTAAGATCAGCTAAAATAACTACAACAGATCCTCGCTATGCCAGCTCTAAATAATGCAGAAATTCTAAGCGTATTACAAGACAAAAAATCACAATTATAATTTTTGAAATTTAAGGAGTTCTGCGCTGTCAAATATCGGAATACTGCGAACTATTGTGATTTATCTTGTTATCGGTTGTCGAGGAAAACCTATAAAAATATATTTCATGCAGACACCATTCTTCTGAAAACTATGCAGTTGCATGATACTATCACGACGTTTGCCTTCTCCTCTTCTAAAAGTTGAAAATATACACACACTACTGGATTTAACGAAAATTAGTTGCATTTTTTTATACTTCTTCGTTTATCGTATCCTCTATAAAATTCCATCCTTATTCCTCCATCTCTTTTATAATACCAAATTTTGCCCATAAGAGAGACAGAGATAATAAAGCTAATTGTCACATTGCCTTCTCCCCTTCCAAATGACAGCCTGTTGCTTTGGTTCATAAAATGCATGCACACACACACACTACTTCAGTAGAACAAAATTTTAATTTTTGTGATCTGAAATTTGCTGATCGCCTGGTATTTGCTGTTTCTTTAAAATACACAAGAATGAATGGGACAGACAATATTATAAATTCAATATGCACATTTGGACTGAATGTGTTTTTTTTTCTAAACTAGTGATACATCTGCCAACAGATGGCTCCGGGGGTATCGAAATGAGAAATTCTCAGCTTGATGAAATCAAGTTTTTTCTAATTTTGTAGTTTGAAAAGTTTTTCGATTTCATAGTGTAATTTATATTTAACTGAGTTTTTGAGTTTTGCGTATGCATGGAAATAACAATGAAAAAAAAAATAAGGTATGTCAAATAAGAAAATATTTAAATTTTTTCTTCATGATCGCAAGCGATGAAAACGCGTTTGACTTTCAAGATAAAATATTCAATTAGATATTTTATGGAAACTATAAATTTTTAAGATTTTAAAATGGAAAATTACTGCTGCCTTGAGTGAGTGCGGCTTATGCTATTGAAAGAAGGCCAAAAGTGTGCAAACTAATCTCCAACTTAAAAGCTGCGACTGTTGATAGTTTTTCTAACGATATTCTTTGTTCTTCTTTTCAATGCTGTTGAAATCATAATCGCCATCTTATCCGAATTTTTTTCATGTCGTATATTCCTAGTGTCTCTTGAGAATCGTTCTATTAGTGTTGTTGTTTTAAACATTCACATGTACCCATCTACATACTTTAATAACGATCATCATTACAAACTCGATGTACCTACCGAGTTTTACTTCTACACTTTCCTATGTTGCTGTGAAGGAATAAATCCTTAGTCGATGATCAAGCTGACCGCATCTTAATCAGAATCCGGATTACGATTACGCCGATATAAATTTTATTGAAGGTCCCAAATATTTCATTTCATTTATATTGGAAAGCATAATTTTCTCGGAAATTTATCTGATCGACTTTCTTATAACCTTTCAAGAAAATATTTCCAATACTGCTATCTACCTTTTCCTTCATTCTCTAATTATTACCTACATATTTTCATTGCTTTTTGGACAGTTGAGGTTTCGAATCTTCTTTAAAATCTCATCGAGTCTGTGGTCGGGATGAATTTGCATCGCCATCCTTTTTTGGCCACTCCAATTATGTAGACAAGTTTTTTTGAAATACTCTGACCAAATCTTAAAAACCTTCTTTCTCTAAAACGGCTGTTTGTTTTTATATTAGATCGATTCAGCTCATTAGGAAAAGTATATCAATCCAAGTGTCGCTACTTGCAAATCCTACAGATCTTGTAAGATCCCAAATTTACCTCAAGTTGACGGTTATTCTATTTTTTCACAGTTGTAAAATTAAAATGTATCAAATTATTCCGAGGTATTTAGAGAGATTATTGCATAATCATCATTCTGCTCCTCTGACTCCTTTTGGTTGCAACAAAATTTATTTTCCTTTTTCCTATTGTCGGCAGTCCACTCGACACCAGCCTTATAAAGATTCAATTCAGTTCACCATTTACGCACCCGCACTACCAACAAAATCGCGTGAATGCGATTTATCAATTTCTGGATTTTGAATGCATTTAACATGGCCTTGCTTCAAAAAAATGTGAATGTGTATTTCTTTAAGAGTTGACAAGGATTATAATTACAAGCAATTAACGCTTAAGGAAATTGAGAAGTATTTTAAGTAGATTTTCTAACTGTCCTTAATGAGTGGAATATAAACTTAGCCGAATTCATAACTAATATAAAGCCCTTGAGGGATAGTTTGATGATGATTGAGGTCCTTTGAAAAATATGTGCGAGTTCATCCTGTTGGTATCGGTATTATTATACAAACCCAGCACAAGCCGCTGCTTTGCTAATATCTACTAATTGTCATTTACAACATAGGCGAGAGGCTATTCGATGTTCCAATGATGAATTGTGTCCATGAAGAGAACTTTTAGCCTTCCCCATTAAAAGCTGAAGAATTTTGAATGAATAATTGAAAATTAAATTAAGTTTCAAATGTAAACAAAGTTTTTCTTTTAAGGTGTAGGCGTTCTAGAATTATTACGGGTCAATTGTCGATTTTGTTCAAACTAGTAACGTATGGCAATATTCTACAGTTGATCGAGCAGATTAGTCTTTTGCATCGAAGAATTATAAAACGCCTTGATTCGTCCTTTGAATCCCTATGCGCTCAGCCTAAATGCGAATTTGGAATATATCATCATTAGTTTGGTTGATCTTAATGTGCTCGTTGTCGAAAGCGAGAGGACTTTTTTGCGGAGGTTTTTATAGCATCCCACCACCCTCCGTTCACTCAATTAAAGTCGGCATTTTGATTCCCTGTTGAAAAATGTTCGCTCATATTCTGAACAGGATCTTCTATCTAAACCAAGTGATAAGTGGTGATAATTTTTTTCCGGTATGTTTTTATCTGTTATGGGCAACTTCTTGGTGACGTTATGAATATGTCACTTGAAGAATATTAGACTACCAACTATTAGGCTTCGCTAACTCTTTTGAAATTATCCTTTACAAGCACACGTAATTGGACCTCTGATTGATCTTTCCTCCACATAGGTTTGTTTTTGCATAGTATAATATGACATTCGCCTCTAACGACCAAATAATGTGCTAGGTAGATAGACTAGGGGCATTTCCTTCGAGATTTCTCTTGAGCAAAACATTGTAGGAATTCTGTCGATATTCAACCATGCAACAGGTCTGTCTGTCTGTCCGACTTAAATTAATTTATAAAGATCTCATATGTGACTCAGTAGTCAAACATATTGAGTCCATAAGGAATTGTCCAGTCTAATTATTTGCGAAAGAAAGACACCCTAACCTAAAATTTAGCGACATTAGACTGAAAAGCAGTAAAACTTTTAGTTCATTTTCCTGCCTTTTGAAAAAGAGTGTGATTAGAAAAATCCTTATAAATACTTTGAAATCCGTTGGCTTCTTGGTGGTTCATATGTAGCTTATCCTTTGCCGAGCACCGTCTCTATTCAAGAGTTATATACAAACATATGTCACCTGAGGTCCTACAATTGCTCGACAATTACACTGCTTTACATTTTACAAACAAAAGCACGAGTTTGTCTCATCGAAGCAATCTCTCTACTATCGCGTGTCATACGGTTCCTTATCAAACGTTACCTAAATATATACCTAGTTGGTTTAATTAATGTGTTCCCAGATCCTTCAAGGACTCAGAGTTAGAGTTAGTTTCTGAGATGTTATCTTCGTGAATCCGTAACCGATATACATTCACAATGCTTCGCAGTATTCCGATTTTTGACAACGCAGAACTCCTTAAAATTCAAAAATTATAATTCTGATTTTTTGTTTTGTAATAATCTTGGAATTTCTGCGTTATTTAGAGCTGGCATAGTGAGGATCTGTTGTAGTTGTTTTAGCTGATCTTAGGTATCTGAAGTTGGAATGATGCCGCTAAGATATATTTTGTGACTGTACCTATTTGAATGGACCGGGTTTTCTCAGTTAATAAGTTTAATGGAAATTATGTTGCCAACTATACGAGTTTTGTGGTCTCTTAATTCCTGTAAACAGGCCATGTATTCCTCAAGGTCTTATATTTGGGATGCGTATTATTGAAAAGCAGTTTTTTTTTAAACAGCATTTCCACAACTCTTTTTTTTTTAATAATTCTATGCTATATCTTAGCTATTATCAAAGACTCTATAATACAAAGATGCTGCAGGCAATTTTCTAAAATAGAATTGAAAATATTTGAAACTCCACAGTGTTTTCCAGACAACAAATCTTCTTAGGGAAGCCCTTAATTTTTTTTTTTTTAGAAATTTATTGGATATTTTTTCATTAGAGCTTGTATGCATTTTTGGTGGCCGCAAGCACCTGTAGTCGGCCAAATGCATACAAATTCTACGGTGTTTAGTCAAAAGTATATATCTTCAAAAATATACTTTGCGCTACTTACTAAGTTGTACGCTTTTAATAATCGAAATAATATTCAGTTTTTTTTGAAGTTGTGCATTTTGGATCCACCATTTTAATCGTTGTGAAGAGATGTGCATTTATGTAGTTACTACAGAGTGACAGAGAATGCTTTTTCAAACAAAAAATCAATTTATTTATCTAGTCTGCATAATAATTGAAAATATCAGTGTATGCGGAAATCACCAGTTTTCGTCCAGCCTAAGCCAGTTTGCGCCCACCAAGCTGCCAATTCGCGTCCAGGATAAAGTGGGTTATAAAAACTGTTTTTATATGGGACTTTATTACGTTTTCGTTATTCCTGATTTGAAAAGCCGTTAAAAAATAATAAGTTGTGATAAAATTCACAGTAACATAACATTCTTCAGATTAAAACTAATTCAATTCAAATTGGGTTGTTTTCCATAACAGCATCGCTTAAATTTCATTAAATTAAAAGGAACAAATCATAATGAAATTCAACGTTTTATAAATTAGAATAATAAAGCAAAACTTTGCCTTAAAGCTATATTTAGTTCAACATACTTTTTAGTTCAGCCTATAAATGCCGGTGTGCCCCAGGGCTCTATTATCTCTCCATCTTTCCTCTTAATTTTCATTAATGATCTGTTTTCCCTTACTTTCAAACCCATCCATAGTTTTGCCGATGACAGTTCCTTGATTTCGCTTATTCTTTTGACACTCCTCGGACTTTGAAGGAATGTCACATGTGTTAAACGAGATTGGATTGAATGATTAGATCATTGAATAACAACGATCTTGACAATATCCTCGGTTGTGGCTCCTAAGATCCAAACCTATCTCATCTCTTTAAAACAAGATCATCACTCAACCAGACCCGTTTCTTTTGATGGAGCCTTAGTTGAAAACATTAACAACTGCTGGTTGTAGCATATGCGTTGTGCTAGGAGGAAATGCATATAAAATTATGCCGTTTGCCTGAAAAACTCGCATAACTCCAAAGTTAAGTGGTATTTGTGGCCGTCAACAAAAAAGTTCAGATGTTTTCAATTTGTTCGGTAATTAACCCATATGTAAAGGTCAAGACATAGTGAGAGCAACACAACAAAGTCGCGGTATATTGGGTTGCTGTCAAAGAACCGAATATATCGGAGTCCCATACCACATACTTAACACAATGAAGGCGGCTCGACAAGTTGCCAACAAAAAGTTTGGGAAAATCTCTAAATTAGTCGCCAACACAATTGACATTTCTGTGTGGACAGAGATTAATTGACACATTCATGTTATGTGGATTTGGTTATTTTTATGAAACATAGTAAATAAACTAGTTGTTAAAAACTTGTATAAAATTAATTTCATTAATTAGTTTGAGAAATTAGGGATTTTGAGGAGCAACTAATAGAGGAAATGAGGGAAACAGTTATGCTGTGTGATAAGCGTCATCCCATGTATAGCAATCTCATTTTCTTCTTCTTTTAAGTTTTCTCTTTGTGCTTTGCAATTTTAAGTAGGCCGCAAAGGCTATATCAAAGATTTTTCTTAATTTTTTCCTTCCTGCCATACCTTTTACAATAAATAAAGCAGTGCCCGCATTCAAACACACATGTCGCGTCGCGTTCACTGTATTTTAAATTCAACATTGTCGCCAACTAAGTTGCCAAAATTGTTGTGTCGCTCTCACTGTTTTTTAGCCTTAACCATTAACCCTAGCAGCCTGACTCAGAACGAACTAAAAATCAGTTTTCTGGCATGGCTATTAATTACATCCCTGGGTGCTCGTACGTAGGAAAAAACCACTGTTTCTTCAAATATGTCTTCTGCATTCATCTCCTTTATATAATTTTGCAGCTCATTTAACCATTTTCGAATAACCTCTTTAAAAAACGTATCTCTGGCTTGGGTTAGTCCTTCGGGAATTCGATGTACTAGCTCTGTCTGGATTGCATTTCAGTAAAAGGTCATACTAGTTTCGCCCTGGTCGCCCATTTTTCAAAGATGTATTCGTGTCATCGCCTTGCTCAATTTTGGGTTCCGTACCCGTACTAAGCCTCCTCTGTCCGTCAGCCGGTTGTTTCTCATGAATCGTAATAGATTGAAAGTTGAAATTTTCACAGAGTGAGTAATGCTATAGCTGCTATAACAACAAATAATGAAAATAAAAAAATAATAATAAAATAAGAAGTACAAAGTGTTAAATCTTGTACAATGGTAATGTGAGAGTCCAACTCGCACTTGGCCGGTTTTTTTAACTGTGCCCACATTTTCTCTTCGCCTTCAGGATATGTTTCAGACAATTTATCCTGTAATGTTTTTTTCTTTTTTGGAGATATTTTATATGATGCAAGATGCTGTTCTAATACAAAATTTTCCTTGTCGAATGTCCGAGAATTTTTCATTTAGTGTTGTAGCAGTATATCCTTCCATATTTCCTTATATGCAATGCATTAAATCAGAGCAATTAATGAAGAGCTGTTTGTAGGCCGCAGGCAAGGGAAAAACACGCAGCTCTAATAGTAATCATTGATCCATTTCGCGGCCACTAAAATTAATGCGGTTATTAAGAAAATTAACTTAAATTTTAGACAATATTATATTTTTTTGAAATATAACTACTACTTAAAAACTTTCCGATGAAAAAAAAATGGCATAAAAAACTACAATTTTTCGGCAAAACTATAAAAATAAAAACCATTCGCCTTCCTCTGCCTGCGGTAGTTGCCGATGCTTTGCTTGTATAATTTCGTATTAATTCAAGTAGCGTTGTTTAATTTAACTTCACGTATACTTTTAATTTATAGGAGAAGAATAAACTTGCTATACTAGTTAGGGATGGAGGTAGAAACAGTAGCGAAAGTGGAAAGCACAAGACTGGTCTTATCTTGATAACCTTTTTCAGAAGAAAGCAAGATCAGTTAAGTTCGCACACCAAAAGAAATAGTCATGCACTCCTACTCCTATTCCTTTGAATGTGAATCACTCTCAGTCAATTACTTCACCCGTGACAGAATCGCTTGCGTCAGCAGCTATTTCTACAATCTCTGCACGAGAAGGCGTATCTGAGATCGACATTGATGTGGATAATATTATCGGTAGGTTTTACAAATCAAACCGAAAATTGGATTTTGTGATATAATGTTTCATGGCTTTTGAAGTATTCTTAAGGGTTTTGGTCAAGTGCATAAAATAGTAAGTCGGTTCCTGTCTATTTACATAGTATAATAAGTGAAGAAAAAAAATAATTAGACCCAGATGAAGTCTGTAAACTTTGATCACGATTTGCCTTCATATGGCCCAAGTCTCCACAAATCTTGTAAATGGGAAATTTGTTTTGCTTGCTGTTACCTTGGGGTACCGAGTTGAATGGTTTAATGTAGGGTCGGACACCTTCGGCAAAATGTGAGTGGGTGAAATTTGTAAGGAGGCAAAGAAGCAGTTTCTAATTCTACAATTCCTTCATAGTTCCATGATGAATTAAAAGAGTTTTTCACCTCTCCAAAGAAGTGGTTGCCGTGGTTGGGGTTAGTATTATTAGCTCAACGAAATTGTGTCCTGATTAGGATTTTCTTCCCAATTTGTTTAGATGTAATAGAGGTTATGAAATTTGATTTGAATCAGTAGCCCCAAACTGCTTTCTTTAAACTTGAACATATGAAAGTCATTTAATTTATACAAATTTTTCGCGGAACTGCTTGTAATTATACCTACTGGCATTACAGATATTGGTAATTTTCACCAGAGAAAAATCCTTTGAATTCAAACATTTTTGCAGAGGTTAATGTAGGTACTCGCAGGTAATTTTTAGAGCAAATTAGGAATTTGCAGTCTGTTTCTTGCTCCCAATCCCAGCATAGCCTTTTAAACGAATTTATCAAAGGTGTATTTAATACCTCAGGCCATTTAGCCTTAACAGTATTGTCCAAAAAGCCCGTAAATTTTCTTTTCTATATGATAACTACAGTGAAAACTGTGATTTAGCGAGAATAGGGTCTAACTGCATCAACTTTTAAAACATAGTTATCCTTGTTGGATGCACTATAAAGAAAGCGGTGCACAATAAGCCAATGAATGGATGCAGTGCAAAGGCCACATGCTCCGCTTAATTCTTTAATCTTCACTTCTGAGTCCAAACTAAAACATAGTTCCCTCTCTTGATAATTATTCCTGGTACATCCTTTTTTATGTTGTTGTGAGACCTTTGATCATAATTTGTTTATAAGAATTTGAGAATCTTTAACTCTGATGCTTCTTTTTATTTTCTATTGCACCTTTGGGAGTAGATGAAGATTTTGGGGAAGTCGAGTCTAGATGGTTGCGCCTGAATTCAAAATTCTAAGACGCATTAGGGATTGCTTCACATCGCAAATAAAAGTTTGCCAGATGTTTAATAATCGCCCCAGATTGATCACCATTTTAGGGAACGTTGCATTCTATATGGAATGAGGAAAAAATTCCGAAGGAGTCTGTTGAAGTAACTAGATCCGTAAAAAATGTATATTCTTGCAAAATGTTGCGTACAAAGTCCCTTCATATTTCATCACTGACTGTCTGAAACTGGATAGGTACGCGGAATATATCCTGGCGGTGTCATTATAATTTCAAATAACTAAAATCAATTAGCCAACTGGAACAGATCTCGCTATGCCAGCCCTAAATAATGCAGAAATTCTAAGAGTATTAAAAAACAAAAGTCACAATCATAATTTTTGAATTTTAAGGAGTTCTGCGCTGTCAAATATCGGAATACTTCGAAATATTGTGAATTTTTATAGTGTCACCGGTTCACGTCGATAACAATTCATAATATACATACATACCTACCTATTGCAATCGGCTAGCTGCTGCGCTGAGGGGGGCAATGATAACAACTATTACGACGTTTGCCTTCTCCTCTTCCAAAAGTGAAAATATCTGCCTGCTTGACGAATGAATAAAATACACACACTACTATGGATTTAACGAAAGTTGGTTGCATTTATTTATACTCTTCGTTTATTCGTATCCTCTTTCCATTCTTATTCCTTTATCTCTTTTATAACACCATATTTTGCCCATAAGAGAGAGACAGAGATAATAAAGCTAATTGTCACATTGCCTTCTCCTCTTCCAAATGGCTGCTTCTTTTGATTGGTTCATAAAATGAAGGCACACACACACACTACTTCATTTAACGAGCTTAACGAATATTTCGGTCATGCGCAATAGAATAAAATTTTAATTTTTGTGATCTGATATTTGCTGATCGCCTGGTATTTGCTGTTTCTTTAAAATACACAAGAATGAATGGGACAGACAATATTATAAATTCAATATGCACATTTGGACTGAATGGTTTCTTTTTTATGAACTAGTGATACTCTGCCAACAGATGGCTCCGGGGGTATCGAAATGAGAAATTTCTCAGCTTGATGAAATCAAGTTTTTTCTAATTTTGTAGCTTGAAAAGTTTTTCGATTTCATAGTGTAATTTATATTTAACTGAGTTTTTGAGTTTTGCGTATGCATGGAAATAACAATGAAAAAAAAAATAAGGTATGTCAAATAAGAAAATATTTAAATTTTTTCTTCATGATCGCAAGCGATGAAAACGCGTTTGACTTTCAAGATAAAATATTCAATTAGATATTTTATGGAAACTATAAATTTTTAAGATTTTAAAATGGAAAATTACTGCTGCCTTGAGTGAGTGCGGCTTATGCTATTGAAAGAAGGCCAAAAGTGTGCAAACTAATCTCCAACTTAAAAGCTGCGACTGTTGATAGTTACTTTTCTAACGATATTCTTTGTTCTTCTTTTAAAAGCTGTTGAAATCATAACCGCCGTCGTCTTATCCGAATTTTTTACATGCACTATATTGCTAGTGTCTTTTAAGGAGCTTACCTTTACCAATCCGCTCTATTAGTGTTGTTGTGAATGTTTAAATCACATGTACCCACCTACATACTTTAATAACGATCATCATTACGAGCTCGATGTACCTAGCGAGTTTTACCTTATTCTATTCCAGCTGGTACCTATCTACCTACTTATTACACTTTCCTATGTTGCTGTGAAGGAAGAAATCCTTAGTCGATAATCAAAACCCGGATTAGGATTACGCCGGTATAAATTTGACTGAAGACTCGAAATATTTCATTTAATTTATATTGCAAAGCATAATTTTCTGGGAAATTTATCTGATGGACTTTTTCATACCCTTTCAAGAAAATATTGCCAATACTGCTATCTACCTTTTCCTTCATTCTCTACATATTTTCATTGCTTTTTGGAGAGTTGAGGTTTCCAATCTTCCGTAAAATCCATCGAGTCTGTGGTCGGGATGAATTTGCATCGCCATCCATTTGCAGTCACTCCAATTTGGTATAGAAGTTTTTTTGAAATACTCTGACCAAATCTTAAAAACCTACTTTCGCTAAAACGGCTGTTTGTTTTTATATTATTCAGCTCATTAGGAAAAGTATATCAATCCAAGTGTCGCTACTTGCAAATCCTACAGATCTTGTAAGGTCCCAAATTTACTTCAAGTTGACGGTTATTCTATTTTTTCACAGTTGTAAAATTAAAATGCATCGAATTCATCCGAGGTCTATTTGAGAGATTATTGCACTATCATCATTCTGCTCCTCTGACTCCTTTTAATTGCGACAAAATGTATTTTCACACTAACTTTTCCCAGTGTTATACCAAGGTCAGCAATGCACTCGATAATAGCCATATGAAAATGAAATCCAGTTCAACATTTACAGCACCAGCATTACTAACAATTCAATGCGATGTTCTGTTTAGCGTGTTACCCCAATGGTGAATTGTTTTCTTGGAGAGAAATTTTAGGCTTCGCCATTAAATGTAAACAAACTTTTTGCGTTCTAGAATTATTACGGGTCAATTGTTGATTAGCTAGATTAGTCTTTTCCATCGAAGAATTATAAAACGCCTTGATTCGTCCTTTGAATCCCTATGCGCTCAACTTCAATGCAAATTGGAATATATCATCATCAGTTTGGTTCATCTTGATGTCTCGTTGTTAATTAAAATCGGCATTTTTATTCCCGTTGAAAAACTTTCGCTCATATTCTGAACAGGATCTTCTATCTAAACCAAGTGATAAGTGGTGATAGTTTTTTTCGGCTCTTTTTTTCTGTTATCAGTAACTCTTGGTGATGCTATGAATATGTCAATTGAAGAATATTAGGCTTCGCCAACTCTTTTAAAATGATCCTTCACAAGAACGTAGGTAGACGTAGGTTTGCCTTTGCATAGTAATATGACATTTAGTAGACCAAGTAACTATAGGTAGATATACTATGGTATTTCAAACCTCCCCCCACCTCTCTACCTCTCCTCCGCATTCCCAACGTAATTTCAGTCAAAATCTTTCGCAATTAGACCACGTCACCAAAATAATTCTCGTTTTCGTTGAATATTTATGCTCTGCTCAATACATAACCTTTGTAAGTAGTGAAAAATAGGGTAAAGTTGTCTCTGTTACATAACTTCTCCATTAATATTTGTTTGGACCCTTAAATCAGTAGCCCATCCTACAGTTCCACATCATCCAACTAGGCACATTTAAGAGGTGTTTACGAAGCAAACAAAAATCATAAATATCTAGAGCAATGGCATTCACCTTTGTGAAGAAATGTAGAAATACATGCTTACTGCTGAGGTCATGCTACTTGAATTAAGCAATTCACGCGCTGTAGCGGCACTCACATATTTTGTGCAGCACAATAAAAACTTACTTTGCTACTATATCTGCCTAGCGAATTCCACCTGCTAAGGTAAGGTAAGGTAGTTTTTCTTTCTCATTCTTCATCAGCACATAATCACGAGACTTTCTGCATTGCTTGAAACCTTCTGTTGAGCACAAAATTGTCGATATTCTCCATAAGGAATTGTCCAGTCTAATTATTTGCGAAAGAAGGACACCCTGCCCTAACGCAAATATTAACGACATTAGATTGAAAAGCAGCAACAGTTTTAGTTCATTTTCCTTGCTCTTGAAAAGAATTTGATTAGAAAAATCCTTATAAATCCTTATGACATACTTATTTAGAACTGAAATCCATTGGCTTCTTGGTGGCTCATATGTAGCTTATCCTATGCCGAGCACCATCTCTCTAAGACTCCGGAATCATAGAACTCGCCCTTCGAAAACGCCAAACGGTCAAATTGTCTTTCATTAGGGCTGACTCGTTTATCACCAGAGGTCTTGTGATTGCTCACACTATGAACAAAAGCCCGAGTTCATCAAGTTTCCGGTTCCTACCAGTCTTACTTTGTTACTATCAGTATACCTTGAGGTATACCTAGGTATCAAACGTTACATTTGGTTTGATTAATGTGTTTCCAGATCCTTCAAGGACTCAGCGTTTAACGCGACTCGTCGTCAAGACTTCTATCATTTCTATAATTTTAGAAGCATTTTTATCGGTGAGGTTGCGTCCAAGCAGTTTTTATACCTACTACCTGACGAAAATATTACGACTATCTTACCATGTGAAGTATCGGATGCAAGATTAAATAGAATATCGGAAACCGTATCGCCTTTTGCATGTAGAAACTTTTCTGGGATGTTATCTTCGTGAATCCGTAACCGATATACATTCACAATGCTTCGCAGTATTCCGATATTTAACAACGCAGAACTCCTTAAAATTCAAAAATTATAATTGTGATTTTTTGTTTTGTAATAATCTTGGAATTTCTGCATTATTTAGAGCTGGGATAGTGAGGATCTGCTGTAGTTGTTTTAGCTGATCTTAGGCATCTGAAGTTGGAATGATACCGCCAAGATATATTCCGTGACTGTACCTATTTGAATGGACCAGGTTTTCTCAGTTAATAAATTTAATGGAAATGATGCTGTTAGCTCTACGAACTTTATGGTCTGTAAATTCATGTGAACAGGCTATGCATTCCTCGAAAGTCTTATGTTTGGGGTGTGTATTATTGAAAACATGGACCCACTTTGATCTTGTTAACCACTCTTGAAAAACGCCTTGGATGTTTGTAATAAGATCCTCACTTGTAACTTTGTATTTAGCGTGGTCTTGTAAGATATGTTTATTTAAAGAGGGGGGTTTTTTCCACTACAATTAACACTATTCGTTTAACTCGGCTTTTATAGTCTAAGACTTCTAGTTAGTGTGAAAATGCAATTTGGAATTAAAATTTATTTCTTTTGGTGATGATAAACTTAGCAGAGCTGGTAAGGAAGCAACTTCAAAAATGTCTACTATTGCTGCGGTCTGGGCTTGATATTGGACCAGGTTAGCTGTAGGAATAACATTTTTGTAAAACACAAATGGGACTCGATGATAAAGGTAAATCTGTAGTTTTGAATGAACTGGACAGTCTCAATGTACTGAGAATGAACCAACAGAGCTTCATGAAAATTTTTAATGGATTTTTCTGTATATTCCCTTCGCGTTTTGTTCTTTCCTACCAAAGTCATATTTATGCATCAAACTATCTTTTTCTATATAAGATTTAATAAATTTGTATTGAAAAAAGAAATAAGGTGTACTCAAAGCTCTTCAATGGAGTATAAATGCGAGTCGATTGACTATCCAACCGTCAATGATTCTATAATTCGCTGGTTAGCTCTAACTAATCTCTTGAATTTTTCAATTTCGCTTTTTCAAAAACCCGTCGTCCTGCCGTAGGAACCTACTCTGCAAGACGAATACTTTAAAAGATCTCAGAATTGTAAAATTTTATTTGTGGATTTGGATCACATGGCATATGATCAGTTTGATATCCTCCTCTGAAATTTTTCAAATGTCTTCATGATTGTTGCAATGCTGAAAGTAATTATTACTTAAAATCAGTTCTTTCAAATTTACAGCACTGTCGCCATTGTTATTATTTGTACCATGGAGGCTATAAAGAGCAATTTGTTGTTTGCTGATAGTAGTGAAAAAGTCTGAAATCTATGGCTCTGCATCCAGATTCACATTTTGCACAAATATCTGGGAAACAAGTTTGCTTTAGTTTAAAAATATTAATTAATACGTTAAACACGAACGTGCCAAACATTAATTTTACTGATGTCCTTCTGCATCTGCCACAACGTAGAATAATCCTTATTGCTTTATTTTGTAATCTCTCAAGTCTCGTTAAATTTTCTCCTGCCTTTACCATAGTATTGCACATTTTTATTGCACTTAAAATCCAGAGCATATCTATGACTCTTCTGAAATAGTAGGCATATATTTATCAATTTTGTTACAGATATTAGAGTTATCTAATAGCCATCATTTTTGTTTTTGCACTATTAAGCTTTAACTTATTCGTTTTTAACCATTTTCTAAGATGATTCTAGTCAAATTTCTCCTACACATCTACAAAGAGTCTTAATTTACAGTGGTCCAGAATATTATCCACATAATGTAAATAAGAAACAGCAGTGCTTTCATGATAGAACCTTGTGGTACCCCTAAGAAACAGTTTGTTGCTCCTCGTTTGCTTTAGTCCTCTGCGATCTGTTCGTTAGAAACGACCGAAACTGATTCAATTCGCTTCCCTTCCCTTCACTCTGTACTTATCTTATTTGCACATGAGAATATTTCATCCATCGTCTTAAAAGCCCTAGTCATGTCTAGGAAAATAGCGACAATAAATTTACCTTCATCAATAGCCTGCTTCCATTCCATTATTAGCCAGTTGAGAGCTGTTTCACAAGAATGCGGCTTTCTAAAGTCTGACTGATATTCAAAAATAATCCTATGCTGTTCCAATTATTTAATGAGTTATAGTTGAGCTACTTTTTCCAAATAATTTTATGTAAAGGATGGATATTTACCGGTCTAAGGTTTTCGTATAAATCCGATTTTTTTACTATTTTTAAAGGTTTTTTATGTCATGCAAAACTGGTCCGACGACCTTATCCCATTCTTTAACATGCTGTCGCTCCAACCTTTTAAGCTCTTCATCTGAATTAAAAGTCAGTCTTGCTTACAATCCACCACCGTGCGGATTCATTTTTATATTTTTTCCTTGCTTACATGAGTTAATATCTCGTGGAACATTGGAGACCTAACCTAACATTTACTTACACAAAAACATGCGTGTAGCAAAAATATACATAATATCAGACAGCCAAGCAGCACTTAAAGCATTAAACTCGTTTACCTTTGAGTCAAAGCTGGTTTGGGACTGTCTTACTGTCTTAAAGCAACTGGGTACCAGGACATGAAGGCATTAAGGGAAACGAGATTGCAGACCGCCTTGCAAAGGAAGGACCCAAATCTCCATTTATTGGCACTGAGCCTGTTTTTGGACACCCAAAGAGTTACCTCTCAGCTCAGATCAGGCTTTGGGAGGACAGAACTAACAATCGAAGAAGTTTATAAAGTATTCGTAACAGAGGACAAAAGAATTCCTCACACTCAGCAGAAAGGAACTAAGGCTCATAACGGGCCTACTTACTGGGCATTGCCCACTTAGATACCATCTTAAGAAGATGGGTAAGGTCGATGATGAGACCTGTCGATTCTGTATGGAAGACGATGAAACCGCTGAACATGTCCTGTGTGCCGCATAAGGCTAAGACATCTAGGAAAGGCATTTCCACTGCCAGAGGATGTCGGAAAAATGGCACCCAAGAATATTATCAACTTCATTAAACACCTTAAGTTCAAATTGGCGCCCTAGGGCATTTAGGGGTAATGGTCGCATTGACAAGAAGGGAGGCCTGTCTGCATCCCCCGTTATTAATAATAATAATAAACCTAACATTTATCGGTGTAAATTATGAGTTTTGATTAAATTGTTCTTTTCCATTTGCTTCTAGAATTATTAGTCGACATTTTTCTTGTCGGATGCAATCGAAGTCCTGCCTCGCAATATTATCATTGGTGCGCGGTGTGACTAATCGAATTCAATTTCTTATTCTTTATTTCATTGTTGATTCTATTCTGCCCTGAACATAGTCTCCAGAAGCTTTGAAGAATTTTGTTGATTTCACATTAAACATCTTTTATACAAACGTTTGTAAATGGTATACCGACCTTCCATCTCTTATAGCTCCGCATACAAATAACTTCGATATTAAAGATGAACAGCCGAAGTTTCGTTTTAACGGCACCCAACAAATTCTGCGAGTTTTTACAGCCGACATCGATCAAGTTGCCAACATGTGTCTGAATTTTCATATAGCGTTTCCACTTAGACAGAATGTTGCCAACTTGTTTCAAAACTTGCCGGGTAAGAAAATTTGTATAAGTGGAAACGAGGCTTAAGAAGAAATAATGCTTATTGCTTAACTTTAAATCGGGTGCAGGTCTCCAATACTGCATACAAATTCTAAAGAAAATATTTCCAGTAAATTTCTAAGAAAAAATTCAGGTCCAGGCTGTGACTGGTGCTCATGATTAGCGGAGCCCATGTAC
Source organism: Dioctria linearis (assembly GCA_963930735.1). NCBI lineage: Eukaryota > Metazoa > Arthropoda > Insecta > Diptera > Asilidae > Dioctria > Dioctria linearis. The sequence continues at coordinate 27,831,346 of OZ005744.1, read as the reverse complement.
AATGCGAAGTTTTAATAATTTCTCAACAGAGGTGGAATCTCGGAGATTCCATCAGCAAGATATTTTTATTTTTATTGTTTTTTTATTTATTTTTAATATATTCCTAAAACTACTATATACCAGGAAAAATAAAAATTATTTTATATATTTAATAGCTGCGTTAAAAAAAAAATTGAATTCCATACCCATTTTCCCCACTGATTTAAGGAAGCGCCCCACATCAGAGCCTGAAGTTTTTGAAATGCCACGATAAATTCTAAGCTTCTTTTGGAGCTAAATTGTTTGCTCGCAAATACCTAATATCGCAATTTATAAAGTCTTAAAATAAGATCTTAAGGAAACCTAATGCTAGTATTTGTTCTAGAAATTAGATGTGTGTAGGTCCATATCTTTTATGCTAAACATTTGTTGAAAACCATAAATTTCGCGTATTATCCTACTTCTGACTTAGGGCCGCTCATCTTTGTTCCGTATCTGAAGAATCTTAGTTTAAGTGCACCTAAAAAAATATTTTACTCAACGGAAAAGTTTTACTTTCAACTCCAACTGGCATTTTTTTTTTGCTCCAATTGGGACAAAATATTTTTCTTCTTCTAATTTTTCGCTTCTATTTGTGCATAACTATTTTTCGAAGGCTTGAGGTTAGATTAGATTAGATTTGTGAAGGGGTGTATAGGCGTTAGCCTCGCAATCACTGCGACCTGAAAGATCCATTGTGAGTCCCCGTTGAATTTGCTCCATTTATAGGTTTAGACTGTTAATAAAGTCTAGAACCATTCTGGACTTGAGGTTCCATACGTAACTTGGTGGAGGAAAAGCATGTTCAAGGTGGAGTAATCTCCGCCTGGCCAATGCTTCGCAGTTGCAGAGCAAGTGCTCCGAGGTTTCGTGAGCATCCTGACAGAAGCGGCAGGATGAAGTCTCAGCCAAACCCAAAGCCGTGGTTAAAAACACGTATCTAATTATGGCTCTATCGATTTGAGTTCAAACTGTCGTCCATTCGTGGTTAGAGCTTAAGTTTACTGACAGCATGATATACCTACACATACCCCCTTGGAAAAAACATTCACACCTAACGTATGCAGGTACTCTGTATCTCTCACACATCACCGGTGTACGACGCGATATGCAACTGATAAATGGAGATCTTACTTTTAATTGTCTCCAGAAATTCATTCGGTGTAATTTAGGATGTTGTAGGGAAAATCATGCTACGCGATTTTCGCTTTGACTAAACCGTTTCGTTTATATAAATGCAGCAATTCCATACCAAAACGATCACCATTGGACCCGACCCTCTCCGATTTCGATGAAACTTTCAGAATCAGTTAAGTATTAAAAAATGTGGGAGCCGTATTTTTTTGTTTAGCCTATACCGACCTCAAGGCTTGGATACAGGGTGACTCAAATTTTAATGTTTTCACTGTGGACGTGTTTTTTTTAATTTTAATTTGCTGATTACTTGGGATCGGAGGTCACTCGATTCTTTTGTACGATATTAAACGGGACTTTCAAAGAAATATAAAAAGTATATTTTATTTTTTTGAATTACTCCAACAATTCATATGAGATATAAAAAATTTGCTGACGTTCAGATCTTAGTTTTGGCGATACAATTTTTTTTATTAGAGTCTCTGCAAAATTTCATATAAAAAATTTTGAATTTAAGTGTGACCTTCGTAAGCCTTTATATTCTTCCTTGGCTGTCCCGAGTCTGGTACCTGCTGATAAACTGACAGATTCAGATTCAATTGTAGAAATATTCCTGTACAACACACGTTCATATATGAACTAAAACCGATAGCCGCCTAGGTAGGTAGGTACGAGGGTTGCCTAGCTTGCGTCACTTAGACCCCAAGTGAGTCCATTGTGCCCCTTGTCTTCATGTGATAACCTTTAAAACCGAATCTCAGAGCGGAGCACGAAGAAAGTGTTGGATGGTCGGATTCGATTTCCACCAAATACTTGCAGTTGCTGCAGAATAGTTCGCCTCTATTCCCATTTTTCTAGCATGGTCTCCCTATGGCTGAATGACCCGTAATAACCGCTACAACATTCCTGGAATATATTCTTCTACCATTAAGTAGTTCTCTTGTCCTCTTCCTGTCATATGCAATTACCTCGCGATACGGCAGGTTTCCCTATTGATCCACCAGAGACTTGCCTGATGATGTCCTCTTATAAAGCTCCGATCGGAATCTTCACATAAGCTATCGCTGCAGAGCGCTATCCATTTCAGAGTCCTTTTTGGCCAACCATCAGCCATCTCGTTACCTGGGATATCCCTGTGGTCGCAGGTACACAGCATAGCATGGCTATTTTCCGATTTTTCGATTCTTTTTGGTTTCACCATTTTTAATTTCTGTAAAGCACATGAATATATTCAATTTCCAGCACTTAAAATGTCTTAAATTTCGCTAAGGATAATCAAAGCACTCAGAACTTCCTTTACCTGAATAACGAACGACTTATGCCGGCAATAAAAAAGAGAATTACCTGCTTATTTCTATCTTTTAGGTGGATGCGTGAAGTTTTTTATTTTGCGTAGGTTTTGTACTATAGCAAGTAATGACTGAAGTTTTAATTACAATATTTTTTGGAGATTGAGCTAATTTTCTTCAATTTCTATCAGGGATTTAAGGAAATTGACTGATTTCAGAATCTTACTTCCTTTTACTAAACTGGTCCCGTCTTTTGACTATATCAATCTTTTCTTTCTCATTACTGAGAACCCGTATAATTTCGTCCTTCAGTTTCATAACACCTTCAGGTCTTACTGCGATGCTCGTAAAAGTGACACAACAAGTCTCCTGAAAGCCAAAATATAACAGTTTACACAAATTTCTATAAAAAAAATAATGATGGATTGCCAAATAGCAACTTTGATGACATTCTAGCACATTTCAGCCAAAGGACAATTCAATTCTACAAGTTAAGAGCCTATCTGTGGTGACGGAATCCACCTATAGTTGCATTTCTGGTGTATTCACATAATGAATGTTTTAACATTTAACGAAATCATGGAGCTTAACTAGCATTTGCAAGCCTCACTAGTTTCGATTCCAGACCCCAACGTAGATATAATTTGTCCATATTAATTTCAGATCCTCCTAGGTAGCTACTATACTTTAGCTTGCAGAGTAATGTGTCTACACAGAAAAAAGTCTCAGAAATTTAATGGGGACAAGCAGCTGTTCTTGTTCTATAGTGAAAAGTACAGAGTTGATTTTTGCCATACTTATCTTAGTCTGTTCCTTAAGGAGCACACCAGTATTGGAAAAAAAAAATGAATTTTACTTAACAAAAGGCGCCATTCATGACTAATTTTAGTTAATATAATTAAAAGATTAATTAAATTCATCTTAGAATTAGGAGGTGTCCCTATTGAGATATCTAATATCCTATGATGTAAGAGTTTATGGCACTGTTCTTGCATTGGTTCCACTTCCAGTCGATCAGTTACTTGGCTATGTAACTGAGTCAAAATTTGAACTGTTGGCGCTCCAATTTAACGTGTTAAGTAAATAATGCAAGCCCACTTGCCTACCGTAGTTTACATGTAGGTACATATGTACATGCAGCTTTTGCATAAATACATAAAATTTAATTTACTTCCAACTAATTTGTTTTTATTGAAACTAAATTTAATTTTTCTCTTTTTACCTTTTTAGTACAAAAATCATCTGATGTCAAGGAAGATTAAGCTAATGGTGGATATCCTGAGATGTATTCACAATAGATCGCGAACACCAGCTCAACAATAGTGTGAAAAACTAAAATAAATTAAATTAGATATGCCAATAATTTTAGAATAAAAGATAAAAAAGAACTGCAATGTAAATAGTTATATAAATTTTAAAATGTGAACACTTACAGTATAATTTCATTTTAAAAATACATTTTGTACACACATTAAGTAGCAATTTTACCTAGCTTAAGATATTGTTATTAAAAAATTTTTTAAAAAATATTGTAAAAATTCTCATTTTTCAGAATCCTTTTTCCTCTTTTCTGTACCGGTTATCCTTGTCCATTTTGATCTATTGTCTCAAAACCTCCACAAAATTAAATACTTATTTAGCATATTATTATCCTTATTCGTATGAAGTAATAATTTTCATCACGATAAAGAGTAAACTAAAAACTATTAGTTTTAAAAAAAATCCTGTCGAAAAATCTCCTTTTTCAAGGAAAACAATGACAAAATCGTTCGTCCCTCGTTTTCATTAATATTTGATAAATTGGGCTTGTGTCTTCACTCTGGGTTTGTGTACCATCTTTCGTTAAGTTTATGACAATTGAAACGGCTCGATTTAATGAAAATTTTCAGATTTGCTACACCAGGGTATCAGAAACCGTAGCAAGGCAATTTTGTTCAAATTTTTCTGAGTTTAGGCGGGCGGATCGAGGCACAATTTCGTCCGATTTCATGCAAAAATTTTCAGATTTGCTACACCAGGGTATCAGGAACCGTAGCAAGGTTATTTTGTTCAAATTTTTCTGAATTTAGGCGGGCGGATCGGGGCTTCATTTCGTCCGAATTCATACAAAATTTTCAGATTTACACCAGGGCATCAGGAATCGTAGCAAGGTCATATTTCCAGATTTTTTCGAATAAATTAGAAAAAAAAACAAATAATGTTGAACAGACCTGTGAATGTATAGAGCAGCATTTCTCTGTGAATGTATGTGTGTAAAATTTATTTGAGGAGGGATTGATTGGAAATGAAAAAAAAACAATTTCTGGATGTTTTTTGTTATGGAAAATATTTTATTTACAATTTACAATTTCATATTTATTTTATAGTTTATCCATTAAAAGCAGCTATAATTCAGCATTCAATAATCTGGAAGAATAAAAGAAAAGAATATCGTCAATAAAACAAATAATTCATTGTAGAAACTTAATTATTAAAGCATTTTTGGTACATTTATAAAAATAAAATGGCCGGCATTGCCATACAGACTGCGTTAGTGTTAGTTAATGTTTATTATCTTCATTTCTCTTTATCCGATCTTTCTTAAACTGACAATGGTAGGGCAGCCATTATAAATGAAGAGAGCAGCTCTATTGATATACGAGAATTGCATTAGAAAGGATAGATCAGATCAGTAGTTTACTTTCGTTAAGTTTATGAATTTTGCGCATGCGCAGAAAGAATTTAATCACAATATGATTCTATAAAGAGTGCAATGGTAGTGGATTTGTGATGCTGTTTTTTTTTTTACAGAGTAGTGTTTATTATACAAAGGAAAGACTTGAGCTCTATTGGAAAGGGAGGATAGTTTTGCAAATCAAACATATGAAATTATTCAAACTTTTATTTTAGTCAAAGGAAGGGTTTTTGCTGAAATTTCGTGTAGGAATAAATTTTTTAATTTTTATGTGCATTTTATTTGTTGGAGATCATTAATGTGGCAAATATTTTGGCCGTCGAGTTATGTACCTACAGCCAGAGAAAATCACGTAATGCGCGATCTAGAAAGACGTGGAATTATCCTCACCGTATTATGCATAATGGCGGCTGGCTGCAATTTCAAGGTTGGAATTTTACAAGAGATAAAATTGCTTAGTTTTCCTGGTGATTTATTTCTCGCGCGCTAGTTTTTCATGGAGTATTCTTTAAGTCATTACTCTACCAGTATAGATAGCTTGATAATTGCAAAATAGGTATATTGTGTATATCGACTCGACGTCTAATGTTCATATGTTTTACTATTACTACTCTTGTACCTGCCTAGTTAAATGTAATCTATACTCTGCCCCAGAAATGAGGAACAAATTTGATGGGGAGCAATAATTAATTTAAAATAATAATATTATTTTTATTTTTCAAAACATATTATGCGCCGTATCCATTTCAGCTCATTTCTTAACCATTCTGCATTCTCAAGCAAACAAGCAGATGCCCTGAAGTTAAGTTTCTTTGGACTCAGATCTTTGAATTTGGATTCGAATTCTTCCAGACGACACCTACTACATACTATCGTACGGGCAAACTATGTAGTATGTACATACGTCAAAGTTTAATTTCCATTCAGAGCGATTCACTCAGCCCTAAATCAATAGTTTTATTTTTAATTTGTTTCCGTGAAAATATTTATGTTGGGGCTGCCACTTCTTTTACATGTTTCATAAGGAATTTCTCGGGTACGGAGTTAAATGTAAATAAATAACCTTTATAAGAATGTAAAGCGGGTAACCTACCTAGCTATCTACCTAAATAATATATTTTAACGGTATAGCCTATACCTACATACTGCTGTTACTGGAATTATTTCTAGATAGAGTTTTAGGATATCATCGGTGATACTGCATAACTGCAAGACTAGCAATATCATAACCACGGAACTACATAGAAGTTAATGGTGACGTACAGCTAGGAAACTGCAAACTTGTTTTATCAGTTTTCTGTTTAAAATCCAAAAATATGATATTTCTCGTCCTCTCCTAGAGTTCAGTATCAATAATTTTGTCATTATAATTATAAAAAAGAAATTTATGAAAACTTTAGACTTTAACTTACGCGGAGTAGTCTCGCGGTTATCCATACTATCAGGGACGATATTTCAAAAACTTCTGGAATACCTACAAAATTCCATCCATTTTCGGTGCCAGATTTACGCTGACTGTTCCATTTAGATTCGTTTTAAATTTCATGTTAATTATCTTACTGGTAACCCATATATGAATTAGTATGACTTTGATTAGGTATGTAACATAGTCGACCGAAGAAATTTTAAACATTGACGGACGCTCAATTAACAGCTGAACTAAAATTTTATTTCAAACAGACCATGGAGACTAAATTATACTTTCCATAAAAAAACTAAATCCTAACCAATTGAAGAAGTTCAGTATGTTTCCTTTAAAATAATATGAAAAAAAAGTGTAGCAAGTAGAAAATTATTTTGGGAAATCTATTAAAGCAAAATATCTGAACAAAACAAACTTCTTGTATTGATTCTCTGCTGCGATATAAAAGTAGCTTGGGTTTCTTTCATTCAAACATCAAAATTGGTTCTAATCGCGATTTCTTTTCTTGTTTTTATCATCATAAGAAAGAAAACCTTTTGGACCGCAAATTATAAGAGAAACCAAATTTTGTGTAGGAGCGATAGTTTTAGCTGTAATAGCTAGCACCAATTTAAAATTCCTACATTAACTGGCTACTCTAATTTTTGTAAGCAAAATGGCCAATCGATTCACTTATAATGTATTAAATTAATTAAAACTCCAATTTCGTGGCTGATATTGTATTTCAGGAGTTACGTTACGACGGCCTGGCCTGCAATATTCATTTTTATCGCGTTAAATTATGCGGACTTGCTGCGGAGTGCTACTTTTTATTTTTTCATCATTCCTGACCTTGGTCTGACTATCTACAAAACTCTTCTCCTTGTTGTAGAGTCACTATGCTCCTCATTATACGCTAAGATGATGAAATCATAGAGTATACTTAGTTTGCCATTCCGTTTATAACGCATAGAAGTAATGATGGTATAGAGCCAAATGGATTGGACACCCACCAGAGTTTTCACTGGCAGGGCCGGCCATCTGGAGGATGCATCGGATACTATGCTCTGGGGCCTCGCCATTAAGGGGCCCCAACATGATAGAGAACTAAAATAATGTACGCTTGCACATGAAAACTTGACAATATTCCTATCGTTGTCAGAGTATGACGAAGAGTACATTTCATCGTAAAAGGAATTCGAAACAGAAATATCAAAAGATGAAGTTATAGAAAACGAATTTAGATGTTACTTTTTTTTTAAAACTGTACCCTAACCCTCGATTTGCACAGTTTCGGTTTAACACGACTGAAAAAATGAGGTAAAAACACAAAAATGTTTGAAAAAAGTTTTAATTTTTTTTTCGCGCAAATTCAAAATTCAAAAAACTAAAAAAACTAGGATGTGTAGTGCACAGTTATTATGGGGTTGTGTGACCGTTCATGCTTTCATTGAGCTTGAAAATATTTATGCTGAAGCTCTGAGCTCTCAAAAGAGGAGAACAAGGCCCACAATGCAACAGAACAGAATGAAACAAGAAATAGGATAAAAGGATCCATGGAACGTAGGCCACAACAAGACCCATTGCTCACCTTCCAGACTTATGAGCAATTGCTCATAAGTCCCAACCGAATGCTCTAACAAAATTCAAAATTGGCCCTTCCCTGGCTTCATGCAATTCTTCCAGGAGGTGTGAGCCAAAAATTCTGTAACATTTTCCTGAGATGGCCGGGCAGTGAAAGAAAATGAGTCACCGTTTCAGATTCCTCTCTGCATTCTTTGCATACCGGATCTTCAACAAGCCCCATCCTATGCAAGTGACCCCTGAGAAGAGAGTGTCCAGTGAGAATTGACACAAGAGTTTTCTTGGTTGTCTTGATTAATTCCAGTAGCTTTTTCGTTTCATTTGGGTTGAGTAAGCCCCACAGCTCCTTTGTGGTTCTGCCTGAAGGGTCATTCAACCAAAGATGACTGTTGGCAGTCCGCCCAAGCCGAGATAGTAGCAGCAAAGGTGTTTTGGTGAAATCTCGGTGTTTTGGTGATTTCCTCCAAAGTTGCACCAAGACGAGCAAGTTCGTCCGCGTTTTCATTCCCGCTAATACCGCTGTGACCTTGAAGCCAAAGCACCAATACCGCGTTGTTTCGAGAAAGAGAATTTAGGGTAGTTTTACTTTCCAATAGAAGCTTGGAGGTTGTAAAATGTTTTGACAAGGCCTTGACAGCTGCCTGGCTGTCCGTGCAGATTCCAATCTCCTTGTTCTTAATATCTGAATTTAGGAGATACCTTCCCGCTGCAAGTATGGCCTTGACTTCCGCCTGGAAAACGGTTACATGGCTTTGAAGGTGTATGACACCCTCTTCTTGACGTGTATATGCACGACGGTATATGTTGAGGATGACCTCAAGAGCCCTCGAGCTGGTTGACTTTAGACTTTAGACAATCTTTGAATCTTCTCCAATATCTTGCGATGGCTGGCGAGCTCCATTGCCTTCCACCACACCACAGAGTCGTAGGTTAAGATTAGTCGGATGACACTAGTGTAGATTCCAAGAATCATCCGTGGTTTAAGTCGCCACTTTTTCCCTATGGATCTGCGGCACATCGCGAAGCATCGAAGAAGAGCCTTATTCGCTCTGTCCTTAAGGTGTGATTTCCAGCTTAATTTTCTATCTAATATGAATATTTTATCCTGCTCTTCAGATCTAAACGTGTGGAGCCGATAGAGGACAGATTCGATGTGGGAGTGTTCCTTTTCTTAGTAAAGAGGCGTAAATCTGTTTCAATGGATTAATGCAAAGTCGGAAATCCGTAGCCCAGTCCGTTCGGATTGAATTTTCTGCACCAGCTCGTAGGGGTGTCTCTCTGAACTTTTTTCACTCTGCTTACCTCAATCTGTTCGGCAGTTCTATTGTTCAACATTTGTGCGATCTAGTACTTTAGGAACCGATTCAATCCATGTTTTGTTAGCTTTTCAGTGAACTTATGTAGAAGGGCATTGTTAAAGGCTCCTTCTACATCGATAAAAACAGCCAGCGTGAATTGTTTAAGGAGGAAACCTTTCTCAATAGAGTGGATAACCTGGTTATTGAATTAATTCAATTACAACGACGAGGGAGGCCGAAGGCACTGCAAATGTAATATGTAAAGACTAATTTTTTTTTATTTTATTTTTGATATTATTAAGCCAAGCTCAGGGGATACCCTGTGGTGCAAAGCACAGCACATATTTAATATTGTTTTACTTTAGGTGTAGACCTTTTCAATATAAAACATGAATTTAATTGTACGATTTCGGGTATATTCGCAACGTTTAAGCCACTTTCTTTCGTCACAATTATCTGTAATTTGTTATCTTTCATATACAGAAAACCCAAAGTCATTACCCCTATTAGTTTAGGAGCATTTTCCAAAATAAGATTGCGAGGTTTGCTAAATTACCTTCTACTTACATTAATTAGCTGCATTCTACCACCATTCCTCAGCCAAGTTCTAACCGAATTTCAAAATTCTTTTTGCTAAGTTCATTCGAAGTTTTTTATGATTTTTTGAAACTATTACATGATTCGTACGGCAGCGGGTTACAAAATTATCACCCGTGGTGGGTTACTTATATATTAGATATTATAATAAAAAAAAATTTCCAGGGGTGGGGGTATTTATTTTATATTATACCAACTGTGTAGGCTATTCGTACACAATCTCTTCAAAATCGGATAAAAAGTTCAATGTCAAAAGGTCATTCAAATATACATCCACCAATGGGAGGGAAATGGTGTCTCATTCCACGAATTCGAGTGTTCTGAGGGAGGTGGGGTAAATATTATCCGATTTGCAAAATTCCTTTTACTAGTTTTTTTGTGATTTTATTTCTCATTTTTTGAACATATTTTCCCTTCCCTTCTGATTAAGTTGCGAAATTTAAATTTCCACGGCCAAAATTCTGTCTGAAAAATTCATTTCGAAATGTTTTTCTACAACTTATCGATTAATCCAATTTTTTTGTTTTTTTTTATGGATGCGCTTTTACTAAGAGATTAAAGGTAGAAAATATCAGGAAAATCGGATGTCATTTACCTATTTAAAAAAAAAAAATTAATCTATAAAAATTTTGCATACCCACTTTTTGCCAACTTCCGGCGATCTTTGAGAACGCACGGAAATGCCACCGTACAGAATTGCAAGTCTACATGCCTCCTCCTCTGTGGTTGGCAATTAATCCGAATGAATTTGGCACTTTTCTTTAAATTTTGTTACAATTTAACCGCAACAACTACAGCGAAAATTTACAAATTTGAGCATTTTCCAAGGGGTAAGACTACAAAACCCCGGGCTCCCCTACATTATGCATTATTTCGGTTTCGTTTGGTCATCTGGAGTCCACTAATAAAAATTAGGAATATTTTGTAAACGACTGAAACAATTTTTGTAATGAGTTGAAATTGATCAACGAAGTAAAGAAGCTTTAATTTAGAATAGTGTACAAAATGGAGTGATCAATGTACCCCGCACTAAACGAGGTGAATTTGATCACCTGAATTTCCAATTAAAAATTTTTGTAATTCCTTTAAAGATAAAATCGATATAATGTTAAAGGAAAACGAAAGTTACGTGCATCATTTAGCAAATTCAACCCATTCTACGGTACTTTGATCCTTTTTGTTCTAAATGGATCCATTTTGAGACAACTAACTAATTTCCTACATAAATATCTTAACGAAATCGATCTTTCCCAACCTGATCATCTCCAATTTCGTCCTTCTTTTGCAGAAAGTTAAGTAGTTATGAGCTAAGAATACCACCACTCATTTTTTGTCCTGCGATGTATGCTGCCTGAATTAAAAGGCTTTGAAATCCTTAAATTTCGCCGATTTTTTATACGCTGAGTTATATTAAAAAATCATAACTTTTGTTCTAATATCACAGAGACATATGATATTTAGCTAATTTTAAAGAAGAAAGTACAAAAAAATTGCTCCAGCTTCTTTGCCTTCCAATGTACCCAGGATTCTCCAGAGTGGGGCCAAATCTACACTCTGTGCGTCATCCTGAATAGCAGTTTTCAGCATATTATTATTAATTAGTTGTTTTAATTGTAAATCAATGCTAATAATGTTGTTAGGTAAACTGTTAAATTTCCACGTTGAGATCTCAATTGGTGTAGGGATGAGATTTTTTTCGTCAATAGAGGTCTAGTTATTTTTATTAAAAATTACATACAAATTTATAGTCTTATCTTCGTCCTGTAAGATTTTTCCACCAAGCATACAACTTTCTCTCTTGAAATAGCATAGAAAGAATTACTTCAATATCAAAAGTTTATTAATATGCGGAAAGTGAAAAGTTTAAGCAGATTAATCCAAATCTCTTTTTTACAAAATTTATATACCATTCACTACACCTCGCTCATAGTGCGAACAAAAATTCGGAGTTTTAAGAGTTTCAGGACTCCGTACATTTAAATGGGCATAACTTTTATGAATGGCTCAAACTGGATGGCTTTCTTTTTAGACCGTTGTAAACAGAATTCTACAAACGGACGCTCCTATAAATTACAGGAAGGGCTGGGTCCTTGCCTGCATCGTGTTACTCGTCCAGGAGCCGGATTCACGAACTCGGAGAGTTGTGGAGATGAGAATTCTTTTGACACTTAACTCTCCACTCAGAATTTTGTAACTCGGGGAATTTGTATTCTATTCCACTCGAAAAAACTCTCGGCTGTGTTAGTTGTGGAGAAGTAAGAAGAATATTTCTCAACTGACAGTATTGTCTGCTTTTATTGTGTTTTGTAAAGGTACCTAGGTACATAGGATTTTCAAATTAAATTATTCATTCATTTCATATCCTGGCTATGATTACAAAAACAAATTATGGAAATTGCCTTGCAACACTTACAGAGAAATAAGGATTTTGGTGTCTCAAGGTACCCGCTAAAAATTTTAAATCACGCTAAAATGATCCATTTGGTCGTCTTCCAGTACAGAAGTGATGCTATAAAAATTTTAAATATGCACACGTTAAAGCTTGTGTGTAGGATTAAATCGCATCTACATTTTGTCCAATAATTAGATATGTAATTAATTTTTGAGTCCGGTAAATGGTTTTGGAGATAACTGCAAAAGAAGTGAATCAGTCCTTCTTAAGATGAAAAAATGGGTGCTTTTGGTACAAAAATGGACATATTTTCAACTCATCATTATGAAGAACTGGTAAGTCGTGGAAATTCACTTTCCATGAGGAAAATGTTCACAACAGAGTGCTAATGGATGTGAAACAAAGAACGGAAGAAATATACGCAAAATATAGGATCTGGGGTGTATATGACCCAAGTGCAAAAAATCCGTCTTTCCGCTGTAAAAAGTCAGTTAAAATGATCAAAAAAACTACACGACTCGATTACCCGCTTCTCCCGTTTTAATTTGATACCAAACATGACGTATTTTGGACAACTGCCAATGGGAGGGGGGGGGGGGGGGGGGGGGGAGGGGTGGTACGACTCCCCATCCCCAAAAGCCCCTCCCCAGAAATTGTTCACCTATTTTTTGTACTCTAGACCCTAAATCCGTAGGAAAAAATTCCAATGCTCTACGACCCTCCCACACAGAGTTAGCCGTCCTTCAACATTGCGACACCTCTCACCTTTTCCCTAACTCCCAATGTTAAAGAATCGCGAATGGAGAGTTAGGGGAATTTTAAACGGGGAAAACGAAAATTCTCATCTCCCAAACTCCCAAAGTCTCCGAGTTACAGAATCCGGCCCCAGGAGGTGTGAGCCAAGGAATCTGTAACGTATTCCTGAGACTGCCGGGCAGTGACAAAGAAAGTGAAGAGACTAAACATGTTACTGAACTTACACGACCAGGTGAATCTGTTTTTTTTTGTAGATCGATTAAAATTTTTTAAAAGAGTAATTTCGCTTGTTAATAATGCGGATATAAGTTCAAAAGAGCGTGTAAAAATCATATTACACCAATAGCGTTGCTAAAACATGACGTTTTTGCCACAAAGCTATTGGCGAGGGGAGACGCTTTGACAGTTTTTTTTTTATAATATTAAGCCAAGCTCAAGGGTTACCCTATAATGCAAAGCGCAGCATGGCAGGAAGAGATAGGGAAAGAATTAGGGGATATGAGGAGTGTGGCCAAGGTGACAATGTATGTCGCCCTTAAACTTCCGCAGGTTGTATGCCGGAGGAAAGACAGAAGATAGTAGACTGTTCTACATTCGAACAGTTCGGGATAAAAAAGCGTCAAAAAAGGGTTAAAGGATGTGCGTAGCTTACACTGCAAGTATTCAAGTTATTTCCAAATCGCCAATGAGCTTGGTGTCTTTTGGACAATATACAAAAAGCTAAGGCTACACGAAAAGCCCCGCCCCGGCCCAGATATGGGAATTGTATTCCATTCTAGATCGAGGTCTAATGTAGGACTTGTAGAGAAGCGCTAGATTCGATGGGATGAAATATTTCTTACACCTTTTCAGACATCCAAGACATTTCGATGCTTCTTTGACAACAGAGAAGATGTGGTCTGTCCAAAATAACTGAGTGGAAATATTAATGCTAAGAATGCATAAAGACGGTGTTATCGTTGGAAAAATTCTGTTGCCAAATCCCACAGAATACCCTATGATGCCGTAGCACAGCCTTGGTAGAAAAGGAATTTGGGATTATCGGGTTGAGCCAAGGTGGTGACGGTGTGTACTACGCTTGCATGTGCTTGCAGCTCATAGCTGAAGGGGAAAACAGAGGATGGCAAATTGTTCCCTATTCTACTAACTAAGTACATACCAATCGAAGAAGAGAATCTTATCGCATTTGGGTATCTATGTCCACAGTAACAAAATTTTTAGGGTGGCACTGTAAGTGGATTTGAAAATTTGTTCCCGAGTTTTAATGAAATTTTGAGAGGAAATATGATGAAAAAGAAAATGCACGGTAAAATCAGGATTAAATAGATTTTTATCAATTTTCAGTTAATCGTTTCCATCAAATTTATCGTTAGACCTGGAATAAATTGAAAAATGCTCTAATTGGACGTATACTATTTTTCAGTCCAAAAACTAATTAGAAGACCTCGGATGAATTCGATGCATTTTAATTTTACAACTGTGAAAAAATAGAATAACCGTCAACTTGAGGTAAATTTGGGATCTTACAAGATCTGTAGGATTTGCAACTAACGACACTTGGATTGATATACTTTTCCTAATGAGCTGAATCGATCTAATAAAAAAACAGAAAATTAATTTTGAGAATAAATTGTAAAAACAAACAGCCGTTTTAGCGAAAGAAGGTTTTTAAGATTTGGTCAGAGTATTTCAAAAAAACTTTTATACAAAATTGGAGTGGCTGAAAGAGGATGGCGATGCAAATTCATCCCGACCAGACTCTATGAGATTTTACGGAAGATTCGAAACCTCAACTCTTCAAAAAACAATGAAAATATGTAGGTAATAATTAGAGAATGAAGAAAAAGGGGTATAAGAAAGTCGATCAGATAAATTTCCGAGAAAATTATGCTTTCCAACAAATTAAATGAAATATTTCGGGCCTTCAATAAAGTTTTTATCGGCGTAATCCTAATCCGGATTCTGATTATCGACTAAGGATTTCTTCCTTCACAGCAACATAGGAAAGTGTAATAAGTAGGTAGGTAGGTACCAGCTGGAATAGAATAAGGTAAAACTCGGTACGTACATCGAGCTCGTAATGATGATCGTTATAAAAGTATGTAGGTGGATACATGTGAATGTTTAAAACAACAACACTAATAGAGCGATTTGGTAAAGGTAAGCTCCTTAAAAGACAATAGGAATATAGGGCATGAAAAAAATTCGGATAAATACGCTTGTAATTTTGTAGTGAATATCCTATTGAATTAAAGGAGTATAATTGGCTTGCCTTAACTAGCTATAACATTGTAGATTTCAATTTGGTGATTGTTTAATATCTGTAATTATTGTATTGAATTTTAGTTCTGTATTTCTAAGCTGTAGATACAAGTCTTATTTTAATTGATTGTAACTGGATAGCTCTGAATTTTCCCCTCCAATGTACTTAGATCGATCAATTTTGTAACTACTCTATTGAATTCTATTTCCGTAGTACTAGGCTGTAAGTGTAGTTATACACTACTACACTAAGTTATTATATCACTAGTATTATTTTCTTCTTCTTGCTTTAGCTTGTAAAACCTTCCACTTGTTTGTACAACTATAATGGTAGTATCCTAATAAGAGTGTAAAATGCTCTGTAATCTGACATGTTTAATTAACCGAATAAATAAATAAATAAATAAGACGGCGGTTATGATTTCAAAAGCATTGAAAAGAAGAACAAACTGTCACAGCCTTTAAGTTGAAGATTAACTTGCACACCTTTAGCCTTCTTTCAATAGCATAAGCAGTATGTAAAAAGTATTCCAGTAGCAGCAGCAGTAATTTTCCCTTTGAAAATCTTTAAAAATTTCTGGTTTTTATGAATTTTCTAATTGAAAATTTTATCTTGAAAGACAAAGGCCATTCATCGTTTGCGATCGCGAAGAAAAAAGGCGAGCATGCAAATATTTAAATATTTTCTTATTTGATATAATTGTTTTTTCATTCTTATTTCTGTGCCTACGCAAAATTTAAAAATTAAGTTAAATATAAATTCACAAAGAAATTGAAAAATTTTCAAGCTACTAAATTACAAAAAAACTTGATTTCATCAAGATGAAAAATTTCTCATTTCGATACCCCCGGAGCCATCTGTTGACAGATGTATCACTAGTTTAGAAAAAAAAACACATTCAGTCCAAATGTGCATATTGAATTTATAATATTGTCTGTCCCATTCATTCTTGTGTATTTTAAAGAAACAGCAAATACCAGGCGATCAGCAAATTTCAGATCACAAAAATAAAAATTTTATTCTACCGAAATATTCGTTAAGTTCGTTAAATGAAGTAGTGTGTGTGTACATGCATTTTATGAACCAATGAAAAGAAGCAGCCATTTGGAAGAGGAGAAGGCAATGTGACAATTAGCATTATAATCTGTCTCTCTCTTATGGGCAAAATATGGTATTATAAAAGAGATAAAGGAATAAGGATGGAATTTTAAAGAGGATACGATAAACGAAGAAGTATAAATAAATGCGACCAGCTTTCAAAAACCAAGTAGTGTGTGTGTATTTTATTCATTCGCCAATAAAAAAAAACAATATTTTCAACTTTTGGAAGAGGAGAGGCAAACTGGGTGATAGTTATCATGGAACTGCATAGTTTTCAAAGGAATGGTGTCTTGTCTGCATGAAATATATTTTTATAGGTTTTCCTCGACAACCGATGACAGGATAAATCACAATAGTTCGCAGTTTTTTGATATTTGACAGCGCAGAGCTCCTTAAAATTCAAAAATTATAATTGTGATTTTTTGTCTTGTAATACGCTTAGAATTTCTGCATTATTTGGAGCTGGCATAGTGAGGATCTGTGTAGTTATGTTAGCTGATCTTAGGTATCTGAAGTTGGAATGATACCGCTAAGATATATTCCGTGACTGTGTACCTATTTGAATAGACGAGGTTTTCTCACTTAATAACTTTAATGGAAAGTCTTATGTTTGGGATGCATATTATTGAAAAGCATTTGGGCCTATTTCATAAAATTTTATTGTATTCAATTGCGAGAAAATTAGTAAAAGAAAAATAAATACACGAAAATTCTTAACACGACTTCAATATGCTCAACTTCAACAAGGTTCCAGAATAAAGTTTTCTGGTACCTACTAAATGACAGAGGCCTGTAGAAGTTGTATTATTGTTCCCCGCTTTCTTTATAGTTCATCCAACAATCCCACTCTTCCTAGGAAGAGCTGTATATTTTTAGATGAAGTTTCTTGAAAATCGGCAGGCTTTAAGAAGTATGATCCGAAAGCCTGGAATCTACATTGTGCAATGGCCTCGCATTCTCATAAGACAGGCTCCGTTGTTTCATCCTCTTCGAGACACAACCTACATACAACAGTGGGTGATATGACTATCCGATGCATGTATTTGTTTAGGTTAGTTCGGTTAGGTATCCTGTAATGATTTTGAGTTGATTCCTAGACAGCCTCAAAAGATCAAAGCTCTTCTTTGGTGAAGGTCTTTTAATGAATCTTTTGCTTGTCTGGAGTCTATCATTGAAGTCCATGATCTATGGTCCATTTGGTTTTGGATCCAGTTTAGAATGGTAACCGTAAAATAGTTCCGATCCTATGAAGTTCATGGATGCTCCTGTTTTTGACCAATACGTCTGCGTTATCATTCCCATCAATTCCTGAATGCCCTGGCCTGGCACCCATTGAAGTGTTAGGTGGTTCTGCCAAGGCTTGTTAATGCTTGCATACATTCCCACATTAACTTTGTTCTGACCTCAGGTGATGAGATGGCTTTAAATGCCGCTTGGGTATCTCCATTTTCCTTGTTAGTTTAGGATCGGATTATTTGTTCATATGCTCATCTAGTGATGGCATAAACTTCTGCCTGGAATATCGAGGCGTATTCTCCTAGGCTTTGATAGATATAAGCTCCTGGCTTTACACAGTATATTCCTGCTCCTACTCCTTTCTCGGTTTGAAAACCGTCGGGCTTCATTTCCTAGATTTGTATCTATTTCCTCCCTATTTGGTACCTTTATTTTGAGAGGCAGACAGAGGTTGTGTCTTACAACCGTCCTGTCTGATATTATGTCCAGTATTGAATTTGCTTCTATTCGGTCTGTTATCATGCATAGGCTTTTGTAGTCCCATTTACTATACCCATCAATCCAGCCTCTTTTTCAACAGTACGCTCATCTGATTACTCATGAGGAGCTCATTGATGAACTCATCACGATATGTCTACCAGGGCACATCTACTCTATACCAATACCATGAAGGTATCGAAAAAGAGTTCTGATGAAGTTTGTGCTTTTCTGAAAATTTTTATAAAAACTATTCCTGATTCTGTTCAGGAACTGTACGTTTTTAGCGATGGCTGCTCAGGTCAAAACAAAAACAATACAATCATACGAAGGTTTTTAAGCCTGGTTATGAAAGGTAATTTTTCAAAGATCATTCGCTATTTCCCTCTTAGGTCAGTCTTTTTTATCATGCGACCGAGATTTTGGGGTTCTAAGAAGAAAACTCAAAAAATATGATAGAGGCTGTATGTTCCCCAAGAAGTTTCTAAACTGATAAAAGAAATCTCATCAAGATTTACCCTATAGTTGATGTAAAAACTGAAAGTACGTGGTGGCTCGAATTATTCAAGAAAACTTGTATTTCAAATCAAGCTCTAGGAAGAGATGTGCCAAAAAACCGAAAAGTATCCTTCCAAACATCCCCTTGATGTTCAAATACAAGTGATCACCCAGGTGCGGTGAAAGCTTGTCCCTTTATAGACAACGCCGTTTTAGAGCAAACGTTTAGAGTAAGCGTTTGCAACAAAATACAACGGGAAAGTACCCATCTCCTCTGTAAAAATGGTAGACATTAAAAAAACAATCCGTCCCTCATGAACACCAAGAGTTTTATGACGACATCGCAACTTGGCCTACCGCTGAAGGAGAACAAGAAGAAACACCCACAGGAGATGCAAATGAGTAAAAAATTATGCCTGAACTGTTAAACATTTATTAAAAATGTAACCCAGTTTCAAAATGTTTTAACAGATAACTTAATACTGTAAAGTTTTGACATGTAAATAAAAAAGACTTCTTATTACATAAATTGTTTAAATTATATACACCCAAACAACCTAAAGACCTAGTAGAGTTCATAAAGGGCATGAATCACTTAACAAAAATTTATAACAAATGTAAATAAGGAACAAAATCCCATTTTTGGTGGGAAACCTTTTATAAATAAACTTAATATGCCCAAAAAATTTCAGATTTTTTCAACTTTACAAATTACAGAAAAACAGTTTCTTTTTGTTTTCTGGAAACTAATGTCCTTTGTGAAATCAGCGATTCAACTAAGGTCTGGTTTCAAGTCTGGATGAGAGCAGCAGATTTTATTTATTTAAAAAAAAAATTACATACTTAACATAAAATCAGAAATTAAGAAAATATTCTATTGCAGCTGATCGATTTCGCCGTGGAGTAAAAGTGAGCGATTTAGAATTTTACCAACTCTAAACAAATATAAAAAAACGCATTGCTTTCCGGAACTCTAGGAATAAATATCCGTTAAAACGAGACTTCGGCTGTTCATCTTTAATATCGATGTTGTTTATATGTAAGATATGGAAGGTGGCCTACCTTATACAAACATTTGTAAAAAGGTAGCGCTGGATTGGGTCTTCAAACTGGCCCGGGAAAATTACCTCAAACCAGCCCCTTTGTGTCTACAAAAATTACTTTTTTGTTAGGCAAAAAACCAAATTATTAGGCTGCTTTCCTACTGAACTGAACCGAGCAGAAGCAGAGTAAGACAGACTTTTCTATTCGCAAGTCATTTTAACACTCAGTTTACATGAAGTCGCCTGACAAACTAAATAATGCAATATTTCGAGCAAGGAATGCTACGCTAAATACAGAACCACTAATAAAATAATTAAAACAAGTGAAAAAGCTAGAATTGGTCTAAGACCAATTCTTATGATACCCTAGATGAATGCGCGTATGAAATTTCATATGGTCACCCATTTGAGCAATTTTGATTTTTTGCATTGGTTTCTCGCATATATTTCTAGAACGGCTCGTCGGACAGAAAAAATGATTATAACCAATTTTATAGAATTTCTTATTCTGAAGAAGTTTTTAGTACAATAAAAATGTCTAGGACTCATTGTTTTCAAAGTATATGTAAAAAACCAAAATTATTATATGGCAACACCAAGAAGGGGTGCCCATTTTTGAAATTTTATTTGCTATAGTATGAAAACATAGTGTACCAAATTTCAGCTTTCTATGTCGACGTGTTCTCAGGTAGTGTCCAAATATATCGTGGAAAACGAAATTTTTGTATGGCAACCCCACGAAGGAGTTGCCCGATTTGTCTCATTTTCGAACTTAATTTTACTTTTTTTTTTAATGTTCGTGTACAAAATTTCAGCTTTCTAGGTGAACGCGTTCTCGAGTTATCGTGCGCACAGACAGACGGACGGACATGCAAAAATCAAAATAACTTTTAATATTATGCGTGGGTGTCCAATGCATTTTGCTCTACCATCATTATTTCGAGGTGTTACAAACGGAATGACAAACTTAGTATACCCTCTAGATTCCATCTAGGGTATAAAAAGGAGTTTTCAAACAAAACTGAGGCCAAGCCGCATGAAAAAGTAGAAAATAAACTTTTCTTCACACACAGAGGTGGACTCAGATTTTTGATTGGGACATTTCTCTTGAATATTCTTTCTCTTCATGAATCAAATCACTTATTACCTCTGATTGATCATACTGAAATATATCGGGGATTGTCAGCGAATAAAATCTGAGTCCTCCTCTGTGTGTGAAGAAAAGTTTATTTTCTACTTTTTCATGCGGCTTGGCCTTAGTTTTGTTTGAAAACTCGTTTTTTACTTATTTTATTTTCTGCCTTTTTCACGTTAACTAAATTGTTATTACGTGCTGCATGGAGATATTTTAAAACAATTTTTAAGTCATGTTTGGTGCCGTTGAAGTAGGTACTGCAACGGTTTTCTGAAACTCAAATTATGTTTTAAACAGCGCTATTTAGCAGTATTCCAACTTGATCCCATATAGCATGAATTTTCCCGATTTTCCATGTTTTCCACAGATTTTTCCTATTACTATGAATTTTTTTTTAAAAATTTACATGAATTTTCCTAGATTTTTCATGCAAGTTTTCATGATTGTTGGAAAGAAAGTAATGATGCCTGTTGATAGGGAGCTTGATCCTGCATAATTTAGAAAACTTTTCCGGAAAAGTCGGAAAATTCCGGAATTTTTTTTCGGAAAAATCCGGAAATTTTTTTCGGAAAAATCGGAAAACTCTGCATTTTTCCTGAAACGGATTTATCACTAATCAAATTTGTACCAAATTTCCAAATGATTTTTCTCGATTTTCCGGGTTTTCCATGGAAATTTCCGGTTCAAATTTTGATAGATTCAATTGTCACGCGACATGAACCTGTGTGCTAAATTTCAGCTGTGATGACGTAAAGTGGGTCTACGAGAGTGTCGAAAATAGTAAAAAAGAAATAGGGTAATTCTTGGAGAGATGGGACAGGTGGTGAGATGGGACAGCTTAATTTCTCTTAACTTGCAACTTGTTGAAACACGAAACAACATGCATTGTCTAATGCTCCATTGAACTGATGATTGTCAGTCGTTAATGAGTGCTTGTGTTATGCGGTTTAGTTCTAATCCCTTGTGAAAGTTTTTAATATCTAGAAAGTAAAACCTTACAATTTCTAAGAATCCATAAAAATCTAAGTGACAAATATTTTTTTAAGAAATTGGCGACTGGAACACATATAAGTAATGCTCATTGATATTTTGTGTTTGATAAACAAAGTCAGTTAGAGATTAACATTCTAAAAAAATTATGCGTTTTATGAAGTAACTTGAAAAGGAGAGATGGGACAACTTGTTTCTTAAAATTTTCATTTATTAAAGTTTTCATTTCTTTGTATTTAATAAAATAACTAGCTTTTCGACTTCAGATTATAACTCTTGTTCTATAAGCACTTAATTAATATAGGTTTTAGGGTAGCAATGCCAACAAAGTACCAAAGTACATTCAAAAGTTTGCTTTGAGGAGAAATTGGAGCGAGTCTAATTTGTTGGAGGCTATTGCTCAAGTCCTGTTGTTTGTAAATTCTGGTACCACGAATTTTGCTCTAAATGTGCAAACACCTGTGAAAGCTGCACCAAAGCAAACATTTAGAATTATAAATGACATCATTTTGACGTGTCCCATCACACCTCTTTCACTGTACATTTGCTTTTTTTTTTATTTTTTTTTTATTTTTGAAACTGAATTATGTATTTTTTATTTTTGTTATGAAATAAAGTTAAGTTTCGTTCCTTATTTAATTTGCAAAGTAGTTTTTATTTGTAAGATACTTTTGTCAAAAGTTATTCGGACTTAAAAAATAACGTACCTCTCACCTCGAATTACCCTATATAAATAGACAGACAAATTCGTGTACGAGTTAAAGGGAATGGCCTCAATGGCCTCAATAATAAATAATAATAGATAAAATTGGATTTTTTTTCTCTAGAAATTGCAAGTTTTATTGAGAAAAGGAAGTAAGAAATTTATACAGGAAACATATGCTGCACAAAATATGTATAAGAGCGGTTGGCACTTTACTTTCACTCTTAAAATTAAAACTAAAACACTAAAATTTTACTCGTGAAAGAACTGAGGAAAGAAGTGAACTGTTAACTCATTTGTCCTATACTGTTTATACTATTTATTATTATTATTTATTTTTTGAAAATTCTTTGTAATCGCTTAGAAATTCAATCGCTCTTTCACCTACTTATATGGATTTCCCAATGTAAAAGCAAAACCAATGCCAATGCTTCACAAAACGTAGAAGACTTTTTCTAATATTTGGGTACTTTCTTAAGTTATGCTAAACTTACATCCTGGCAGTATTTGTTCATCAATTTGTTGTTAACAGTACTGACGGACGATGGTGCCAATTTTAATGAACAAATTAAAAGTAACTGTATTTTGATTTCTACTAGTCAGAATTTTACTTTGGTTGCCGGTACGAACCGTTTTTGTATTAGTAACAATGGGAAGGACAAAGGGCCAATTTGTAAGACGCTTGTGTTTTATTTATGTATAATTAGAATATGAAGCCATAGTTCTAAATGTACCTAAATGTACCTTTAGGTAAAAAGTTATACAAGACAAGAACATTTTAGAAAGAAGGGTTATTTCACGCAAAATCGTTCAGTACTGTCGGTTCGACCATCACAGGTTTTTTGAATGTTAATATGATTGAAGGTCTTAGATCAGGACTGTCCCAGAAAGTTCTGCATGGTTTTTAAAATTTTAATAACAGACCAAATAAACAGGTTTATTTTATTTTTACATATTTAAATGTATAAAATTAAACTGCCCTCATAGAATTTTCTTATCTTTTCTGATAAATGCTGGCACCTTTCGTTTTACCCAAGCCTTTAATTTCTGAAATTGTGCTGGCCGCTGTCCACATTTTTACAAAAAATTTAAGCGAATTGGACGAAGCTGTGGCACATTTGGTGGATTGGTCAGTAATACGCTAGGCAGACGGACAAAATCAATGATCATTCGTTCGTAATTGATTTTTTCAAAAATCAAGTTACCCAAGGTTTTGTTGATTAAAACGAAAGTCCTGTCAATTTTTGTATGTAATTGACAGCACATTTTTAATAATTAAAATTAAAATTCAATGGTAAATCGATTTTTGAAAAATTCAATTACGAACGAATGATCATTGATTTTGCCCGTATGCCTAGGGTATTAGGGTGTCAAATAATTAGACTGGACAATTCCTTATGGACTCAATCTGTTTGACTACTGAGTCATATATGAAATCTTTATAAACTAATTTAAGTCGGACAATGTTGTGTTCAAGAGAAATCTCGAAGGAAATACCCCTGGTATATCTACCTAGTCGTTACTTGGTCGTTAGAGGCGAATGTCATATTATACTATGCAAGAACAAACCTAATTGGAGAGAAAAGATCAATCAGAGGTCCACCTACGTGTGCTTGTAAAGGATCATTTCAAAAGAGTTAGCGAAGCCTAATAGTTGGTAGTCTAATATTCTTCAAGTGACATATTCATAACGTCACCAAGAGTTACTGATACCAGAAAAAAAGACCCGAAAAAACTATCATTATCTAAATCAAAAGTTGTAATAGCGCACTTAGATAGAAGATCCTGTTCAGAATATGAGCGAAAGTTTTTCAACGGGAATCAAAATGCCGACTTTAATTGAGTGAAAGGAGGGTGGTGGGGTGCTATAAAAACCTTCGCAAAAGAGTCCTCTCGCTTTCGACAAAGAGCACATCAAGATCAACCAAACTGATGATGATGATATATTCCAAATTCGCATTGTGGCTGAGCGCATAGGGATTGAAAGAACGAATCAAGGCGTTTTATAATTCTTCGATGGAAAAGACTTATCTAGCTGATCAACTGATTGATAATCGACAATTGGCCCGTAATAATTCTAGAACGCCTACATCTTAAAAGAAAAACTTTGTTTACATTTGAAACTTAATTTCATTTTCAATTATTCATTCAAAATTCTTCAGCTTTTAATGGGGAAGGCTAAAAGTTCTCTTCATGGACACAATTCATCATTGGAACATCGAATAGCTTCTCGCCTATGTTGTAAATGACAATTAGTAGATATTAGCAAAAAACCGCTTGTGCTGGGTTTGTATAATAATACCGATACCAACAGGATGAAGTCGCACATAGTTTTCAAAGGACCTCAACATCTATACTAAATTTAGGGCAATAAGGCAAGGGCTTTATATTAGTTATGAGTTCGGCTAAGTTTATCTTCCACTCATTAAGAGACAGTTAGAAAATCTACTTAAAATACTTCTCAATTTCCTTCAGCGTTAATTGCTTGTAATTATAATCCTTGTCACGTCTTAAGAAGAAAAAAAACTCATTCACATTTTTATGAACCAAGGCCATGGCCTTGTTAAATGCATTCAAAATCCAGAAATTGATAAATCGCATTCATGCGATTGTGTTGTTAGTGCGGTGTTGTAAATGGTGAACTGAATTGCATCTTCATAATATGGCTGCTATCAAGTGGACTGCCGAAAATATATTTTGTTGGAACCAAAAGGAGTCAGAGGAGCAGAATGATGATTGTGCAATAATCTCTAGTAGACCTCGGATGAATTCGATGCATTTCAATTTTACAACTGTGAAAAAGTAGAATAACCGTCAACTTGAGGTAAATTTGGGACCTTACAAGATCTGTAGGATTTGCATGTAACGACACTTGGATTGAATGAAGCATTTTTCTTAATCAACAAACAAAAAATTGAGTTTGGGAATAAATTGTAAAAACAAACGAAAGAAGGTTTTTAAGATTTGGTCAGAGTATTTAAAAAAAACTATACCAAATTGGAGTGGCTGAAAAAGGATGGCGATGCAAACCGACCACAGACTCTATGAGATTTTACGCAAGTTTGGAACCCTCAACTCTCCAAAAAGCAATGCAAATATGTAGGTAATAATTAGAGCATGAACGAAAAGGGTTATAAGAAAGTCGATCAGATAAATTTCCGAGAAAATTATGCTTTCCAATATAAATGAAATGAAATATTTCGGGCCTTCAATAAAGTTTGTATCGGCGTAATCCTAATCCGGATTCTGATTATCGACTAATGATTTTATCCTTCACAGCAACATAGGAAAGTGTAATAAGTACGTGGATAGATAGGTACAGCTTGAATGAAATAAGGTAAAACTTGGTAGGTACGTCGAGCTCGTAATGATGATCGTTATTAAAGTATGTAGGTGGGTACATGTGAATGTTTAAAACAACAACACTAATAGAGCGGTTTGGTAAAGGTAAGCTCCTTAAAAGACAATAGGAATATACGGCATGAAAAAAATTCGGATAAATACGCTTGTACCTTTGTAGTGAATATCCTATTGAATTAAAGGAGTATAATTGGCTTGCCTTAACTAGCTATAACATTGTAGATTTCAATTTGCTGATTGTTTAATATCTGTAATTATTGTATTGAATTTTAGTTCTGTATTTCTAAGCTGTAGATACAAGTCCTATTTTAATTGATTGTAACTGGATAGCTCTGAATTTTCCCCTCCAATGTACTTAGATCGATCAATTTTGTAACTACTCTATTAAATTCTATTTCCGTAGTACTAGGCTGTAAGTGTAGTTATACACTACTACACTAAGTTATTATATCACTAGTATTATTTTCTTCTTCTTGCTTTAGCTTGTAAAACCTTCCACTTGTTTGTACAACTATAATGGTAGTATCCTAATAAGAGTGTAAAATGCTCTGTAATCTGACATGTTTAATTGACCGAATAAATAAATAAATAAATAAGACGGCGGTTATGATTTCAAAAGCATTGAAAAGAAGAACAAACTGTCACATGATATAATTGATAATTGATATAATTTTTTTTTATTCATATTTCTATGCCTACGCAAAATTTAAAAATTAAGTTAAATATAAATTCACAAAGAAATTGAAAAATTTTCAAGCTACTAAATTACAAAAAAACTTGATTTCATCAAACTGAGAAATTTCTCATTTCGATACCCCCGGAGCCATCTGTTGGCAGATGTATCACTAGTTTAGAAAAAAAAAACACATTCAGTCCAAATGTGCATATTGAATTTATAATATTGTCTGTCCCATTCATTCTTGTGTATTTTAAAGAAACAGCAAATACCAGGCGATCAGCAAATTTCAGATCACAAAAATTAAAATTTTATTCTACTGCGCATGATCGAAATATTCGTTAAGTTCGTTAAATCAAGTGTGTGTGTGTGTGTGCGCATGCATTTTATGAAGTAATAAAAAGAAGCAGTCATTTGGAAGAGGAGAAGGCAATGTGACAATTAGCATTACTATCTCTGTCTCTCTCTTATGGGCAAAATATGGTATTATAAAAGAGATAGAGAATAAGGATGGAATTTTAAAGAGGATACGATAAACGAAGAAGTATAAGAAAATGCAACTAACTTTCGTTAAATCCAGTAGTGTGTGTATATTTTCAACTTTTGGAAGAGGAGAAGGCAAACGTCGTGATAGTTATCATGCAACTGCATAGTTTTCAAAAAAATGGTGTCTTGTCTGCATGAAATATATTTTTACAGGTGGATATGAAATGTTTTCCTCGACAACTGATGACAGGATAAATCACAATAGTTTGAAGTTTTTTGATATTTGACAGCGCAGAGCTCCTTAAAATTCAAAAATTATAATTGTGATTTTTTGTCTTGTAATACGCTTAGAATTTCTGCATTATTTGGAGCTGGCATAGTGAGGATCTGTGTAGTTATGTTAGCTGATCTTAGGTATCTGAAGTTGGAATGATACCGCTAAGATATATTCCGTGACTGTGTACCTATTTGAATAGACGAGGTTTTCTCACTTAATAACTTTAATGGAAAGTCTTATGTTTGGGATGCGTATTATTGAAAACCATGGTCTCAAACTTGGTCTTGTTAAAATATGCACACACGCCTTGGATGTTTGTAATAAGATCCACTCTTGTAACTCCGAATTGATCTTGTAGGAAACATATTTAGGTACTTCATAAAATTTTATTGTACGCACTCTTCAATGGTGAGAAAATTAGTAAAAGAAAAAAAAATACAAGAAAATTCTTAACACGATTTCAATATGCTCAACTTCAACAAGGTTCCAGAATAAAAATTTCTGGTACTAAATGAAAGAGGCCTATAAAAGTTGTAACGTCTATCAAGCGTAATAATTAAAATAAAAATAAAGATGATCACTGAAAAACAAACCGCTCCAAGGTATTCCTTTATTACGGGACACTACCAGTAAAACCTCAGTCATAGAATGGAAGGTTCTCTAAAATGGTGACCAATCTGGCGACGATTATTAAACATCTGGCAAACTTTTATTTGTGATGTGAAGCAATCCCTAATGCGTCCTCGAAACCTGAATTCAGTCGCAACCATCTACATAGACTCGACTTCCACAAAATCTACATCTACTCCCAAAGGTGCAATAGAAAATAAGAAGAAGCCAGTGAGAGTTGAAGACTCAAACTTTTATTAACAAATTATGATCAAAGTTTGGACTCAGAAGTGAAGATTAAGATTAAGTTTAAAAGCGGGGCGGGTGACCTTTGCACTGCATCCATTCATTGCACCGCTTTCTTTATAGTTCACCCAAAAATTTCACTCTTCCTAGGAAGAGCTGTATATTTTTAGATGCAGTTTATTCAAAATCGGCAGGCTTTAAGAAGTATGATCCAAAGGCCTGGAATCTACATTGTGCAATGGCCTCGCATTCTCATAAGACAGGCTCCGTTGTTTCATCCTCTTCGAGACACAACCTACATACAACAGTGGGTGATATGACTATCCGATGCATGTATTTGTTTAGGTTAGTTCGGTTAGGTATCCTGTAATGATTTTGAGTTGATTCCTAGACAGCCTCAAAAGATCAAAGCTCTTCTTTGGTGATGGTCTTTTAATGAATCTTTTGCTTGTCTGGAGTCTATCATTGAAGTCCATGATCTATGGTCCATTTGGTTTTGGATCCAGTTTAGAATGGTAACCGTAAAATACTTCCGATCCTATAAAGTTCATGGATGCTCCTGTTTTTGACCAATACGTCTGCGTTATCATTCCCATCAATACCTGAATACCCTGGCCTGGCACCCATTGAAGTGTTAGGTGGTTCTTTGTGCCAAGGCTTGTTAATGCTTGCATGCATTCCAACATTAACTTTGTTTTGACCTCAGTGATGAGATGGCTTTAAATGCCGCTTGGGTATCTCCATTTTCCTGTTAATGTAGGATCGGATGAGCTTTTCATATGCTCATCTAATGAAACTTCTGCCTGGAATATCGAGGCGTATTTTCCTAGGCTTTGATAGATATAAGCTCTTGGGCTTACACAGTATATTCCTGCTCCTAGTCCTTTCTCGGTTTGAAAACCGTCGGTGTACCACATCTGGGCTTCATTTTCTATTTCGTCCCTATTTGGTATCTTTATTTTGAGAGGCAGACAGAGGTTGTGTTTCACAACCATCCTGTCTGATATTATGTCAAGTATTGAATTTTCTTCTATTCGGTCTGTTATAGTGCGTAGGCTTTTATAGTCCCATTCACTATACCCATCAATCCAGTCTCTTTTTCAACAACGTTGCTGAGTGCTGGTAGGTTGTCTTCTGTATGTACACTTGTTCCACCACACTACTGCAGCATAGGTGATCATGGGTCTGACTACTGATCGTTATTTTTGACATGAGTCCCATGTTGAGCCAGCCACTTTTCTACATTCCCACAGGGCATTAGTGTACCTTTCCGGACTGTCTTGTCGATATGTTTGTACCAGTTGAGCTTATCACCGAGAGTTATCCCAAGATTTTTAGCATCTTTAGACATTGGGACCTCCTTACCAAAGAGGGTAGGACTATTTATATTCCTCATTTTCCTGATAACTTTGAATAGCACACCAGCCTTGAACAAAACTTAGGGCTTCTTGAACCTTTCTTGGGATTCAGTACCTTGGCTGCTTAGTTGAATCAAAAGATCGGTAACTACCATGGACTACAGCAGTGGAGACAAAACTCCTCCTTGGGGGCTGACTCTGGTGATGTTAACCTGCAGTGTCTCACTAAAGCGCTGCGTCTTTATTATCCTGCTGGAAGACACTGCTTGAATCCATCTGTTATGCGTTGGATTCACTCCATGTCTGACTACCCCTGCCCATAAGCTACCGTTTATCAGATAAAACTTTTTTCATGATTTATAATTTCATTAATTTTTCTAATTTTTCTCGCTACCCAAGATTGTTCGTTTACTAATTTTAATTGGCGCAGAAAAATTTAAGGAAACAAAATCACGTTTATCCCGTAAACGATGAGAGATAGGTAAATACGTGTTCGGTATTAAATGAAAGGTCAAATTTCACGGAACTCAAATCTTAAATAAAAAGTTCAGATTAATGTGGGGTGCTTTGGCGCGAAACCGTTAATATTTGAAAAAAAAAACTAAGTTACAAATTTTTTTTTTCATTATTTCATTTACAACCCACACAAAAAATGGCTTCTTGAACAAAGTTTTCCCCGGTAAAAACTTTAAAAGAGTAATCTCTATTTTTATTTATTAGGCCATACTTAGGTAGATGAAATTTTTTCCTCTTGATTTGTATGCACTAGCTATGGTATAGACGACATTTCCGAAAACAGAAATCGGAAATAGAATTAATTTTGTTACGACATTTTCGCTTTTGTGATTTTCCTTCCAAAAATTTTCTATTCAGCAGATGGAAAACATTTCTGTTGATTGATTAAAATTAAAAAATGTTTTGCGAGAAATATATGATGTGATTATGCGTCTATAGCAGATTTTGACCATAAATTGGAAAATGATTTGTTATCTGTAGAAAATAGTCTTGCGTATAGAAAAGTTATGAGACTTCATCAAAATACTTGTCAGGTCACGACACCTGTAAAATTGTAAGGATTGTATATACCTAGCTTTCGTAGTGATTCGCTACTGAAAACAGATTCATATCACAGATTCTATTTTATTCTATTCACGTCCCCTAAAGACGTTTGCCCTAAAGACGTATTACAAAAACTTAATTTGACAAACGGACATTTTACAAAAGGAATCTTTCCCAACTGATATCAAAGACAAAAAAGTCGCGGGCCTGATAAAAGATTTTAGCATTTTAAAAATTTGGCGGCTAAATTTAGTTGCTTAGATCCAAAGAATTACCAAAACGCAGATAATGCGAGGAAATTAGAATTTTTGGCAGACATGCAGGTACTCAGACGTCACCGACAGCAAAGCCGAACTTATTCAAGAGTTTGAAACTTTTAAGGATATGTACCGAGAGATAATAGGTACCTACCTACAGGTATTAAAAATAGTGAAAATATTGAGGGTGTGTCCCTAAACAATGTATTAAAATTCATAATTGTCAATGACATGTGCTTTATTTACCCTAACCTCTCGATTTTATATAAAAAAAATTGTTTGACTTTACCAAAAAGGAATGCATGTATGGACTGAAGTTCGTTATAGGAGTTAACTACCATCTACAATGGGTGAAGAAAGATTGTCTGGGTTAGCTCTACTAGTCATTGAAAGACTGTTGGCTACTCAAGTGGATTATAATATGGTTATAGATAATTTAGCAAGAATGAAACCCAGACGAAGGAAGCTGTTGTAGTTGCCTCATTTGTTAATATTTCAATTTTATTTTGAAATAATAGATTTTTGTTATGCTTCCATTTAATTTTATGTTTAAACTACTTCTGGACGTCCATTTTTTTTCTTTTTTTTTCAAAATATGAAATAAAATTAATTTTTATGCAGTGGCGCCTTTCTTTAATATGCTCGTTCCCCCAAATGTTTAAACCTAGATACGCCTCTGTTCATTTGGCGTTCGAATCAGAAAAATTTGATTTTCCGTTCTCGAGCTATGATTTTTTGAAAATTATGTTTCATCGTAATTCACGTGCTAGAGGGAAACAAAAAGATGTAGGTGAGCTATTTTGGTATTCCATACAAACTCTGAAAGTTTCATCGAAATCGGAGATGATCGGGTTCCAAGATGATCAGTTTCGTGAGGATTGGCTGTATATATGTATAGCCGCGAAAAGTGGGGAAGTATTCGAGAAAGGGTTAAATAACTTTTATTAACGTGCTTCACCCGCTCACAGAGGAGTCGAGGTAAAAACTTTTATGAGAACCTCGAAGAATGTTTCTAAACGTGAAATCAAAATCATTACAGGTAATCGGCTTTGAACAACACTACTATCAGCAAACGACAAATTGCTCTTTATAGCCTCCATGGTACAACTTATAACAATGGCGACAGTGCTGTAAATTTGCTCGACTTTTACATAGAACTGATTTTAAATAACACTTACTTTCAACATCGCAACAAAGATACTTGACAAATTTCAGAGGAGGATACACAACAAACTGATCATATGCCATGTGATCCAGAGCCACAAATAATATTTTACAATTCTGGGATCTTTTAAAGTATTCGTCTTGTACGTTCCTACGACTGAGCGACGGGTTTTTGAAGAAACGAAATTGAAAAATTCAAGAGATAGGTACAGACACGGAATATATCTTGGCGGTATCTTCAGATACCTAAGATCAGCCAAACAGATCCTCACTATGCCAGCTCTAAATAACACAGAAATTCCAAGAGTATTACAAGACAAAAAATCACAAAAATAACTTTTGAATTTTAAGGAGTTCTGCGTTGTCAAATATCGGAATACTGCGAAGCATTGTGAATTCTCATCAGTTACGGATTCACGAAGATAACATCTCAGAAATATTTGTAAACGCCAAAGGCGATACGGTTTCCGATATTCTATTTAATCTGGCATCCGATACTTCACATGGTAAGATTAGTCGTAACATTTTCGTCAGGTACTAGGTATAAAAAACTGGCTGGACGCGACCTCACCGCTAAAAATGCTTCTGAAATTATAGAAATGATAGAAGTCTTGACGACGACTCGCATTATGCACCGCGCTAACGCTGAGTCGTTGAAAGATCTGGAAACACATTAATTAAACCAACTAGGTATACATACATATATGGATCCATATCACACACAATAGTAGAGATGAGTCAAAGTGGTGCTTTTGTTCGTAATATAAAAAGGAGTGTAGTTATCGAGCAATCATAAGACCTCAGGTGGCATATGTTTGTATATGACTCAAACGAGAGACAGTTAAACCTTTCGACGTTTTCGAGGAAGAGTTCTATGATTCTGGAGTCTGGTTCTCTTCTCAATTTCCTTGTAAAAAAATAATTTAAATTTAGTGTTAAATGCTTGTAGTTAAATTTCTTGTCAAATCTTACAAAAATAATCATTCATGGACCAAGGCCATGTTAAATGCATTCAAAATGCTCTTTAAACATCCAGAAATAAATTGATAAATCGCATTCAAGCGCGATTTTGTTGGTATGGTGCGGGTGCTGTAAATGGTGAACTGAATCGCATCTTTATAAGGCTGGTTCGAGTGGACTGCCGACAATAGGAAAAATGAAAATAAATTTTGTTGCAACCAAAAGGAGTCAGACGAGCAGAATGATGATTATGCAATAATCTCTCTAATAGACCTCGGATGAATTCGAAGCATTTTAATTTTACAACTGTGAAAAATGTGGGGTAAATTTGGGACCTTACAAAATCTGTAGGATTTGCGAGTAACGACACTTGGATTGAAACACTTTTCCTAATGAGCTGAATCGATCTCATAACAAACAAAAAATTGACTTTGAGAATAAATTGTAAAAACAAACGCCGCATTAGCGACAGAAGGTTTTAAACATTTGGTCAGACTATTTCAAAAAAACTTCTATACCAAATTGGAGTGACTGAAAATGGATGGCGATGCAAATTCATCCCGACCACAGACTCGATGAGATTATACGGAAGATTGGAAGCCTCAACTCTCCAAAAATCAATGAAAATATGTAATAATTATAGAATGAAGGAAAAGGGGTAGGTAAGGACGTCGATCAGTAAAATTCCGAGAAAATTATGCTTTCCAACAAATTAAATGAAATATTTCGGGCCTTCAATAAAGTTTGTATCGGCGTAATCCTAATCCAGCAACATAGGAAAGTGTAATAAGTACGTGGGTAGATAGGTACCAGCTTGAATGAAATACGGTAAAACTTGGTAGGTACGTCGACCTCGTAATGAGGGTCGTTATCAAAGCATGTAGGTACTAGGTATGTCCATTTGAATGTTTAAAACATCAAAACTAATAGAGCGATTTGGTAAAGGTAAGCTTCTCAAGAGACACTAGCAATATAGGGCAGGAAGATAAATTCGGATAAGACGACGGTTATGATTTCAACAGCATTTAAAAGAAGAACAAAGAATATCGTTAGAAAAGTAACTGTCCAAAGTCGCAGCTTTTCAGTTGAAGATTAGTTTGCACACCTTTGGCCTTCTTTCAATAGCATAAGCCGCACTCACTCAAGGCTGCAGTATGTAAGCATCACTAATTTTCCATTTTAAAATCTTTAAAAATTTATAGTTTTCATAAAATTTCTAATTGAAAATTTATCTGGAAAAATTAACGCGTTTTCATCGCGTGCGATCGTGAAGAAAAAAGACGAGCATGGAAATATTTAAATATTTCCTTTTTTGATTTAATTTTTTTTCCATTGTTATTTCTGTGCCTAGGCAAAATTTAAAAATTAAGTTAAATATAAATTCACAAAAAAATTGAAAAATTTTCAAGCTACAAAATTACAAAAAACTTGATTTCATCAAGATGAAAAATTTCTCATTTCGATACCCCCGGAGCCATCTGTTGGCAGATGTATCACTAGTTTAGAAAAAAAAACATTCAGTCCAAATGTGCATATTGAATTTATAATATTGCCTGTCCCATTCATTCTTGTGTATTTTAAAGAAACAGCAAATACCAGGCGATCAGCAAATTTCAGATCACAAAAATTAAAATTTTATTCTACTGCGCATGACCGAAATATTCGTTAAGTTCGTTAAATCAAATAGAGTGGGTAAACAGGATTTTATGAACCAATGAAAAGAAGCAGCCATTCGGAAGAGGAGAAGGCAATGTGACAATTAGCTTTATTATCTCTGTCTCTCTTATGGGCAAAATTTGGTATTGTAAAAGAGATAAAGGAATAAGAATGGACCTGTAAAGAGGATACGATAAACGAAGAAGTATAAATAAATGCAACTAACTTTCGTTAAATCCAATAGTGTGTGTATTTTATTCATTCGTCAAGCAGGCAGATATTTTCACTTTTGGAAGAGGAGAAGGCAAACGTCGTAATAGTTGTTATCATTGCCCCCCTCAGCCCAGCAGCTAGCCGATTGCAATAGGTAGGTATGTATGTATATTATGAATTGTTATCGACGTGAACCGATGACACTATAAAAATTCACAATATTTCACAGTATTCCAATATTTGACAGGGCAGAACTCCTTAAAATTCAAAAATTATAATTGTAATTTTTGTTTTTTAATACTCTTAGAATTTCTGTATTATTTAGAGCTGGCATAGCGAGGATCTGTTTTAGTTGGGTTAATTGATTTTAGTTATTTGAAGTTGTAATGAAACCGTCAGGATATATTCCGCGTACCTATCTAGTTTCAGACAGTCAGCGATGAAATATGAAGGGACTTTGTACTCAACATTTTGCAGGAATATACGTTTTTTACGGATCTAGTTACTTCAACAGACTCCTTCGGAATTATTTCCTCATTTTTTACACCATATTTCAATAGCCAGTCCTTCCCAAAAAATTATTTCAATTGAAATGCTCTTAATTTCTGTAAACAGGTCATGTCTTCCTCAAAGTCTTCTGTTTGGGGTGTGTGTTATTGAAAAGCATGGACCCACTTAGATCTTGTTAACCACTCTTGAAAAATGCCTTGGATGCTTGCAATAAGATCTTGTAAATTTGTATTTCGCGTGTATCTTGTAAGACACATACTTATTGCAAAAAGTGTATTTGTCGCACTTTTCAATAGCAAGAAAATTAGTAAACATGACTTCAATATGCTCAACTTCAACAAGGTTCCGGAATAAAGTTTTCTGGTACTAAATGAAAGAGGCCTATAAAAGTTGTAACGTCTATCAAGCGTAATAATTAAAAAGAAATAAAGATGATCACTGAAAAACTGACAATTCCCTTTCTTGATTCGTCACCACATTCGTATTCCTTTATTACGGGACACTACCAGCAAAACCCTCAGAGAGTTATAGAATGCAACGTTCCCTAAAATGGTGATCAACCTGGGACTGAATATGGCAAACTTTTATTTGTGATGTGAGGCAATCCCTAATGCGTCATCGAAATTTGAATTCAGTCGCATCCATCTAGACTCGACTTCCCCAAAATCTACATCTACACCCAAAGGTGCAATAGAAAATAAAAAGAAGCATCAGAGTTGAAGATTCTCAAATTCTTATAAACAAATTATGATCAAAGGTCTCACAACAACATAAAAAAGGATGGACCAGGAATAGTATCAAGAGAGAGAACTATGTTTTATTTAGACTCAGAAGTAAAGATTAAGGAGTTAAACAGGGCGAGTGACTTTGCACTGCATCCATTCGTTGGCTTATTGTGCACCGCTTTTTTTATAGTTCACACAAAAATCTCACTCTTCCTAGGAAGAGCACAATATTTTTTGCTTCGAAGTCGGCAGGCTTTAAGAAGTATGAACCAAAGACCTGGAATCTACAATGTGCAATGGCCTGCCTCGCATTCGCAAAGGACGTGCTCCGATTTTGCATCCTTTTCGAGACATAGCCTACAAACATCAGTGGGTGATATACCTACCCGATCAATTCCTGCAATAATTCTGAGTTAATTCCTAGATAGCCTTAAAAAACCAGGAACTTCTTAAGTGAAGGTCCTTTAAGGAATCTTTTAGTTTGAACTCATACTCCTTTCTCGGTCTTAGAACCGTCGGTGTACCAAATTTAGGCTTCATTTTCTAGATTTGTATCTATTTCCTCCCTATTTGGTATCCGGATGGTTGTCTGCTGTGAGTACACTAGTTCCACCACACTACTGCAGCATAGGTGATCATGGGTCTGACTACTAATCATTATGTTTGGCTTGAGTCCCCACAGAGCATTAGTGTACCTTTCCGGACTGTCTTGTTGATATGTTTGTACCAGTGAGCTTATCATCGAGAATTATCCCAAGATTTTTAGCATCTTTGGGACCTCCTTACCAAAGAGTGTAAGGCTAGCTATATTCCTCATTTTCCTTCTTCTGGTAAAGGGTATAATTATTGTTTTCCTGAGGTTGGCTGATAACTTTGTACAGCACCCCAGCACTCCTGCTTGGGGGCAACCTTTGGTGATGTTAACCTAGAATGTCTCACCAAAGAGCTGCGTCGTGATTATCCTATTAGAAGGCATTACTTGAATCCATCTGTTATGTGTTGCACTCACTCCTCTACCTCTCTGTCGTCAATAGCTTCTTATATACCATACCACTCAGAAGTGAAAAGGGACAGTAAGTATGCTTAAAATTATTTACATATAGGGTACAAGTTTTCCACAGTTCCGAGTGTAGTAGGCCTAGGCCTTATAAAACGTAACACACAGTCAGACCTTGATAGCTTCTGCATGCTTACAAGGTTGACCGTAGCTTCAACATTCTTTAAGCCGTAAACGAGGAACCTTTCCGAAGAAATAGGCAAATCACGAAATTAATAAAATCTTTTATTGTTACAAAAGCCCAATGAAGGTTACTTATATCTCAGTTGCCTTTTTCTCAGGAAAGGATCTTCCCACCCGAAGACAAAATAACCAAAAAACTTTGTTTTTTCAAAAATTTGGAAACCTCGAAATTTTAAATTTCATTTGATTCTACACGCCCACCCCCACTCCAATCCCTATGCTATCATTTATCAGATAATACTCTTTTCATGATTGATAATTTCATTAATTTTCTCCCTACCCAAAATTGTTCGTTTGCTAATTTTAATTGCATGCACAAAAATTTAAGAAAACAAAATCACGTTTATCTCGTAAACAATGAGAGGTAAATACAAGGGCTGTTGGTTTTCGAAGCTTCGAAGTCTATTCGAAGCTCAGAAGCTTCGGAAGAACATTCGAGGAACGAAGCTTCGATCTTCGAACGTAAGAAATTCGAAGCTTCGAAGCTACCATGTGACCGTGATTAAAAATAATTTTTTTAATGCTCATTTGACCCACTTCCCGTTGAACCATTGAGCTAAAACTTGGTACACTTAATTTCTTGCATGACAATAGCCTTTGAGCACTTTTATATACTATAAAATCAAGATGGCGTCTAGAAGGTGGCGACCGAACTTTGTCAGTATGGTCCGATGCGAATTCAAATCAATATATTAGGATTGTCGGGACTCCGGATTACGAATATTTTGTCAAAGCTTAGAATATAAAGATGGCGGCGCATTATATCTGATTTGGGACTTATGGTGTTACAAATTATACTGAGGGAAAAATTAGTTTTGCTTAAGCGCTCGACCTCAGAGGATATGAAATAGTCTAGGGCTTAGAAGTTGAACCCTTCGAAACAACGAATAATGAAGTCCCAAAGTATGATTCCAGCGAATTCAAATGTATGAATTTTCCTACAATGTTGGATAGCGCAGTTATCAACCTTTGGAGCAATCCTGGTGCATTAAAACATGTTTCCAAATTTACAATGGATAAATTTATTTGAAACTTAATTTAATTTGACTTTAAAATTTAATAATGTGTATTTGAAATTGCGTAGCTCAATTCAAAAGTATCATTTACATTCTTACCCTGATGTGTTTGATTCAAAATTTCTAATCCGGGTGTAACCCTTCGGTCACTCGTTCGTAAAGGCACTTTCACATCAAACACAAGAATCGAAAAAATGTAAACCGAAAAACTCAATTTATTCCACTTTAAAACAAGATTTTTGCTCCAATGATTAATAAAATCATGGGAAATAGGATAAACTAATAATTTTACTAATAAAATAGTTATATTTATCTTAGAATTTTTAAGAAAACACAACTTTTATGATTTATCGGACGAAGTTTTCTGCCGAAAAAGTTTTTCGGCCGATAAAACGTAACAGTTGCGTTTTTCTTCAAAATCTGAAATAAATATAACTATTTTCTCAGTAAAATTCTTAGTTTATCCTATTTCTCTGGATTTTATTAATCATTGCAACAAAAATCTTGTTTTAAAGTGGAATAAATTGAGTTTTTCGGTTTACATTTTTCTGTTCTTGTTTTTGATGTGAAAGTGCCTTAACTATGAAGTGAAGTTAAAATTAGACAAATTCGTAATCTGCAATCCCCAAGATTCCCCAGGTATCGATTTTTAGTCGAATTTCACTATAAATGATAAAATTCTACTGCCATTTAGGTGCCCTCATTTTGATTTCTAAACTCCGACGACAAATTCATAATTAGCGACCCTAAAATCTCACAGATATCGTTATTTAGTCAAATCTGACCATAAAGGAAGGTTACCGTCGAGAGGCATGAAAAATGCATGAACTTTGGGATTTTTTGTTTTTTTTTACATTAAATAAATACTTTTGGAAATGGGCTTTAAAGTATTTTTCTTCTATCA
Source organism: Dioctria linearis (assembly GCA_963930735.1). NCBI lineage: Eukaryota > Metazoa > Arthropoda > Insecta > Diptera > Asilidae > Dioctria > Dioctria linearis. The sequence continues at coordinate 27,792,040 of OZ005744.1, read as the reverse complement.
GCTCCCAACAAACAAAACCGTGCACAGCGTGTTTTGGTCTGCGCGGGGCGCTCCACAGCTCTGCCAGTTCATCCGAAACAAATTGGATTGAAAATAATAAAATTTTTGGCGAGCCTTACTGGCTTTCGATTTAAAAAACATCTGAATATCAAAAACCTGGCCATTTGAAAAAAACCAAAATTTGTTTGCTTCAACGGACGAAAAAACTATTTCTAAATCAATTTTTGACCAAAATCGCGTCCTGATGGCCCCGCAAATAGAATTTCCTTTCAATAGCGCAGAGATTCATGTGAATCGATTCGAAAGATGAAGACGGTCCCGCGCGCTGAAAAATGTTTTTCCCAGAAAAACTCATATAAAGTCTAACGTTATAAAATTTTTTTGACAGCTTACTTCAGCTTTTCCAGCACAATACAGAGGCCCTACTTCTTCCTCCAAGGACTGATTATGCTGAATCTGAAGGTTAACGGATTCCCGAAATTTATGAGGGTATCTCAGGTAGCGAGCAAAGGTCTCCAAGCAAGCGCTACCTGTTTTCCAGCCAGCGGACACTTCCGCTCACAGCAGGCTGTGAATTCTAAAATACTTTATATATGAAAATATCCTTTTACACACACGTGTTCTAAACATTTTAGGTGTGAAAATTATGCAAAAAAAACACGAATTTTTCATCGTCACGCACGATAACCTTCCCATAAGCTTCGAACCGCCTGCTTCGAATTCTATCAAGTTCCACGTCATTCAAATCTTAAATAAAAAACTCAAATTAATGTTAAGCGTTTTGGCGGGAAACCGTTACCTAATATTTGAAAAAAAAAAACTTCTTTGAACTTCGATTGCTTCTTACTGTAGAGATTTGTAGAGTTGTGAAGAAAGAATTTGAAATAACTAATTTTATATTTTCAGGGTCAGCTTGTGATACATCAATATATTGTATAGAACAACTTATGGCTGTGATTCGGTGTATTGGGCACCTGAGTCACAACAACATTGCTTTTTACAGCCTCCATGATACAACTAATAACAATGGCGACAGTGCTGTAAGTGTGTCCGACTATTACAAAGAACTGACTTTAAGTAACAATTCCTTACATCATCGCAATAATCATGAAGATTAGTGTTAGAACTATGCTTCAAGAATAAGAAAGACAGGTTTGCAATTTTGCTATCCAGGCAGGCGAGATGTCATGAAATAATTATAAAAAAGAGTAGGCTCATCGAGTTTTTGACGTGAGCCGTTCATTTTTTGTTTTTAAAAATATATTAATTTTAAGTCAATGAAAGCTAAGTCTGATGTTTTTAATTAACGAAATCAATTCGACAGAGAGAAACTATTAGATGGTTAATCGAGTAGTTTATTAACAATTAGATAACAGCTAACCAGCGAATTATAGAATCATTAACGGTTGGTTAGTCAATCGGCTCGCAATTATACTCCATTTAAGAGCTTTGAATACACCTTATTTCTTCAAATTTCTATTAAATCTTATACCAAATTACCGTTTGATGCATAAACAAGACTTTGGTAGGAAAGAACAAAACGCGAAGGGAATATACAGAAAAATCCATTCAAAATATTCATGAAGCTCTCTGTTGGTTCATTTTCAGTACATTGAGACTGTCCAGTTCATTCAAAGCTATCATCGAGTCCCATTTGTGTTTTACAAAAATTTTATTCCTACATGTAGCCTGGTCCAATATCAAACCCAGACCGCAGCAATAGTAGACATTTTTGAAGTTGCTTCTTTACCAGCTCTGCTAAGTTTATCATCACCAAAAGAAATAAATTTTAATTCCAAATTGCATTTTTACACTAACTAGAAGTCTTAGACTATAAAAGCCGAGTTAAACGAAGAGTGTTAATTGTAGTGAAAAAACCCCCTCTCTAAATACATATCTTACAAGACCATGCGAAATACAAAGTTACAAGAGAGGATCTTGTTACAAACATCCAAGGCGTTTTTGAAGAGTGGTGTGCATATTTTAACAAGATCAAAGTAGGCCCAAATGCATTTCAATAATAATTCCAAACATAAGACCTTGAGGAGTACATGGCCTGTTTACAGGAATTAAGGGACCATAAAACTCGTAGAGCTGGCAGCATCAATTCCATTAAACTTATTAACTGAGAAAACCTGGTCCATTCAAATAGGTACAGTCACGGAATATGTCTTAGCGGTATCATTCCAACTTCAGATACCTAAGATCAGCTAAAACAACTACAACAGATCCTCACTATCCCAGCTCTAAATAATGCAGAAATTCCAAGATTATTACAAAACAGAACATCACAATTATAATTTTTGAATTTTAAGGAGTTCTGCGTTGTCAAATATCGGAATACTGCGAAGCATTGTTACGGATTCACGAAGATAACATCTCAGAAATATTTGTAAACGCCAAAGGCGATACGGTTTCCGATATTCTATTTAATCTGGCATCCGCTAAAAATTCTTCTGATATTATAAAAATGATAGAAGTCTTGACGACGACTAGCATTATGGACCGCTAACGCTGAGTCCTTGAAGGATCTGGGAACACATTAATTAAACCAACTAGGTATACCTACATATATGGAACCGTATCACACACAATAGTAGAGAGATTGCTTCGATGAGATAAACTCGTGCTTTTGTTCGTAAAATGTAAAGCAGTGTAGTTATCGAGCAATCGTAGGACCACAGGTGACATGTTTGTATATGTCTCAAACGAGAGACAGTTAAACCTTTCAGCGTTTTCGAGGAAGAGTTCTATGATTCTGGAGTTTTAGATAGACACGGTGCTCGGCAAAGGATAAGCTACATATGAACCACCAAGAAGCCAACGGATTTCAAAGTATTTATAAGGATTTTTCTAATCAAATCTTTTTCAAAAGGAAGGAAAATGAACTAAAAGTTTTACTGCTTTTCAGTCTAATGTCGCTAAATTTTGGGTTAGGATGTCTTTCTTTCGCAAATAATTAGACTGGACAATTCCTTATGGAGTCCATCTGTTTGACTTCTGAGTCATATATGAGATCTTTATAAACTAATTTAAATCAGACAGACAGACAGACGTGTTGTATGGTTGAATGTGGACAGAATTTCCACAATGTTGTGCTCAAGAGAAATCTCGAAGGAAATGCCCCTAGTCTATCTACCTAGTCGTTACTTGGTCGTTAGAGGCGAATGTCATATTATACTATGCAAAAACAAACCTATGTGGAGGAAAGATCAATCGGAGGTCCACCTACGTGTGCTTGTAAAGGATAATTTCAAAAGAGTTAGCGAAGCCTAATAGTTGGTAGTCTAATATTCTTCAAGTGACATATTCATAACGTCACCAAGAAGTTGCCCATAACAGAAAAAAGACATACCGGAAAAAAAATTATCACCACTTATCACTTGGTTTAGATAGAAATCCTGTTCAGAATATGAGTGAAAGATTGTCAACGGGAATCAAAATGCTGACTTTAATTGAGTGAAAGGAAGATGGTGGGGTGCTACAAAAACCTTCTCAAAAGAGTCCTCTCGCTTTCGACAACGAGCACAACAAGATCAACCAAACTAATGATGATATATTCCAAATTCGAATTAAGTCTGAGCGCATAGGGATTCAAAGGACGAATCAAGGCGTTTTATAATTTTTCAATGGAAAAGACTAATCTGCTTGATCAACTGTAGAATATTGCCATACGCTACTAGTTTGAACAACACCAGATAATCGGCAATTGACCCGTAATAATTCTAGAACGCCTACACCTTAAAAGAAAAACTTTGTTTACATTTGAAACTTAATTTCATTTTCAATTATTCATTCAAAATTCTTCAGCTTTTAATGGGGAAGGCTAAAAGTTCTCTTCATGGACACAATTCATCATTGGAGTAACACACGGTAACCAGAACATCGAATAGCCCCTCGACTATGTTGTAAATGACAATTAGTAGATATTAGCAAAGCAGCCGCTTGTGCTGGGTTTGTATAATAATACCGATACCAACAGGATGAACTCGCACATATTTTTCAAAGGACCTCAATCATCATCAAACTATCCGTCAAGGGCTTTATATTAGTTATGAATTCGGCTAAGTTTATCTTCCACTCATTAAGAGACAGTTAGAAAATCTACTTAAAATACTTCTCAATTTCCTTACAAGCAATTAATGTAATTATAATTCTTGTCAACTCTTAAAGAAATACTCATTCACATTTTTATGAAGCAAGGCCATGTTAAATGCATTCAAAATCCAGAAATTGATAAATCGCATTCATGCGATTTTCTTGGTAGTGCGGGTGCTGTAAATGGTGGACTGAATTGCATCCTCATATGGCTGGTATCGAGTGGACTGCCGACAATAGGAAAAAGAAAAATAAATGTTGTTGCAACCAAAAGGAGGAGCAGAATAATGATTATGCAAAATAATCTCTAAAAGATCTCGGATGAATTCGTAGCATTTTAATTTTACAACTGTGAAAAAATAAAATAAACGTCAACTTGAGCTAAATTTGGGACCATACAAAATCTGTAGGATTTGCAAGTAATGACACCTGAATTGAAACATTTTTCCTAATCAACAAACAAAAAATTTAGTTTGGGAATAAATTGTAAAAACAAACAGCCGTTTTAGCGAAAGAAGGTTTTTAAGATTTGTTCAGAGTATTTAAAAAAAACTTCTATACCAAATTGGAGTGGCTGAAAGAGGATGGCAATGCAAATTAATCCCGACCACAGACTCGATGAGATTTTACGGAAGATTGGAAACCTCAACTCTCCAAAAAGCAATGAAAATATGTAGAGAATGAAGGAAAAGGTAGATAGCAGTATTGGCAATATTTTCTTGAAAGGGTATGAAAAAGTCGATCAGTTAAATTTCCGAGAAAATTATGCTTTGCAATATAAATTAAATGAAATATTTCGAGTCTTCAGTAAAATTTATACCGACGTAATCCTATTCCAGATTCTGATTATCGACTAAGGATTTCTTCCTTCACAGCAACATAGGAAAGTGGAATAAGTAGGTAGGTAGGTACCAGCTTGTATGAAATAAGGTAAAACTCGGTAGGTATATCAAAGTATGTAGGTGGGTACATGTGAATGTTTAAAACAACAACACTAATAGAGCGGCTTGGCAAAGGTAAACTCCTTGAAAAACACTAGGAATATACGGCATGAAAAAAATTCGGATAAGATGGAGATTATGATTTCAAAAGCATTGAAAAGAAGAACAAAGAATATTGTTAGAAAACCAACTGTGAACAGCTGCAGCTTTTAAGTTGAAGATTAGTTTGCACACCGTCTTTCAATAGCATAAGCAGTATGTAAAAAGTATTTCAGTAGCAGCAGCAGTAATTTTCCATTTAAAAATCTTTAAAAATTTGTGGTTTTCATAAAATTGCTAATTGAAGATTTTATCAAGAAAGACGCTTGCGATCGCGAAAAAAAAAGACGAGCTTGCAAAAATTTAAATATTTTCTTATTTGATATAATTTTTTTTTCATTCTTATTTCTATGCCTACGCAAAATTTAAAAATTAAGTTAAATATAAATTCACAAAGAAATTGAAAAATTTTCAAGCTGCAAAATTACAAAAAACTTGATTTCATCAAGCTGAGAAATTTCTCATTTCGATACCCCCGGAGCCATCTGTTGGCAGAGGTATCATTAGAGTTTACAAAAAAGAAGCCTGCAGTCCAAATAGAATTTATAATATTGTCTGTCCCATTCATTCTTGTGTATTTTAAAGAAACAGCAAATACCAGGCGATCAGCAAATTTCAGATCACAAAATTAAAATTTTATTCTATTGCGCATGACCGAAATATTCGTTAAGTTCGATAAATGAAGTAGTGTGTGTGTGCATGCATTTTATGAACAATGAAAAGTAGCCATCAAAATGGTAATCGTCATATTGCCTACATTTTCTGTCCCTCTCTTATAAACGAAGTATGGAATTGTAAAAGAGGCTAACTATAAATGCAATTAACTTTTGTTAGGTTAGGTAGTGTGTGTATTTTAATACTTCACCAATGAAAATGAAGCAAATATTTTGCACTTTTGGAAGAGGAGAAGGCAAACGACGAGATAATTGTTTCTGTCATTGTCAGCCTCTCAAATCAAAATGATAATATAAGGCTTTGAAGAATAATGGGGGAGACATTTTGAGTTCTTGTTTGTTTTTACATAGATGTGTGTTTTTGTTTCCATATTCGGATCGGACTGATAAAATTATTTGGTTTCTTTTTTGGGTAATTTCTTAAAATCAGCACTGCACCCAAATTTCATTTTTCTCTTGTTAATTGGGTGTTATCGCCATTTTGATTCCCGGAAAAACCAAATTTAATTTAATTTCGTTGATTGGCAGGGATCACCATTATTAGTGTACTGCATCCACAGTAAACACGTCTCATTAAATCAAGTCCTTCCCATGGAGAAGTCATATTATGTGTTTGTAAATAAATCCTGCTACCTACAGAAATTATCGGAAGTAGGCAGACCTATACAGACTTTGGCGGCATACTTTTGACATGACTGCCTTTGGAGCAGATTAGTACGGTTATAACGTTCCTATTTTAATTTCTTCAGGAGGAATAAGGAATAACTTTTATCCTCAGTTTCGGTGGATTCTGTACAGCTCATGTAAAAGCCACAATCTGCTACTTATCTACCTGCAATGATTACCGACGTTGATTTTAATGGCTATTCAATTTGCTAAACAAATTTTGATTATTTGCCTTGGATGTCAAAGTTTTACAAGGTATCTAGGTACTGATTTTATCGTCAGACACGAAGGTCCATTTTAGATAAGTATTTTGTCATGAAAACATGAAAAAATCAATCTCTTTAGCGAGGATTTTTCAAAGCTGGTCAAGACGACTTTTCGCAATGAACTTCGAAGTGTACTTGTACTTTCCATGAGTTTTGCACCCTTTCAGAACTAGCGAAAAATACAAGAACAAATTTACATGCTTCTAAAAACTTTTACAACGTTTATTTTATTCTAAACATTTTCAAATTAGATATAACCTAGGTAAGAAAGAATTTATGCAGCATAAATTAGCCTTGGGTTGGGTACTTTGAAAAACCTTTCTTTGATGAGATGAGCATCAAAATCTAGATTGACAAAAAATTCGCAGATTATGAAAGCAATAATGCACGCGTCTTTAAAAAATACCTGTACTCGTAAGTACATATGTACCAAGATGATACATGGTTTTAAAAGGTGCTGTAGTTAGACCCTACTCTCGCTAAATCACAGTTTTCACTCTAGTTATCATATAGAAAAGAAAATTGACGGGTTTTTGGACAATATTGTTAAGGCTAAATGGCCTAAGGTATTAAATACATCTTAGCTAGATTTGTTTAAATGACTATGTTGGGATTGGGAGCAAGAAACAGACTGCCAATTCCTAATTTGCTCTAAAAATTACTTGCGAGTACCTACATTAACCTCTGCAAAAATGTTTGAATAGACTCAAAGGATGTTTATCTGGTAAAAAAATCCAATATCTGTAATGTCAGAAAAATTTGAATAAATTAGATGACTTTTCATATGAATAGAATGAGTAGAATAATTTCTTGCTCTTCTCTTACATCTCACGTTGGAAAGAAAAACCAAATCTGGCCAAAACTTCGTTGAGTTAATAATAATACTAACCCCAACTACAACAAACACTTCTTTGGAGAGTGAAAAACTCTTTTAATTCATCAGGAACTATGAAAGAATTGTAACTTCTTTTCCTTACAAATTTCACCCGTGTTTTTACACCCACATATTTCGAGTTCAATGAAGTTATTATAGTCCCCAACCAACCCTAATGTGAAATATCAGGAAGATGGTAGTGCCGACATAGCTTCTTTTTATATCAAATGTTCCCTTAGGCTATGGTAACACGCAATGGCACTGTTATTGTAGAAAACCTTGTTACTACATATACTAGATGGCGTTGACCATATACTGATTTTCTATTGTTTTTATTTATTATTGAAATATTATTGTAATAGGAAAGGAAGGAGTTTGTGTCCAGTCCACAATCGGGCACTAGATATATGAAAAATGTTTTTGAAGAATATAATTTAAGTGAAAAAAACTTCCTTCCTATAGTCAAAGTAAAACACTGGATTATTTTAGAAACTTTTATTAAATACAATTTTTTAAATAAGGAAGAATGTACGTAGATAAAATAAAACGCAAAAACAAAGAAAATTTCACTCTTGTCTTTCCTGGCACTTTTATCATTTTCAGTACAGACAAAATCCATTCAAAAATTAGCTGCTTACTGATTTTTGAGACTTATGCCGCATCACAATGCAGAGTGGAATAGAGAGGCGTGGATTGGCAATTGGCATCCTTTTTTTCACACGCAGTAGTGCATATAATCATCTCTGTATGGCTGTATGGTTCTATTCTATTTTCACGCTGCCACCTTCGAAAGCTTATAAACTGGAATTTCAAACTACTAGCATGTAGATGGCGTGGAAAAAGCTTCATACGTCCTTTTATCATAACTAACATCTGTTTCAATGTTATTTTCTGATTTAATATTTTTATGAATGCTAATAAAAACCAGTGGTCTTTTTTGCAAGCTTTATGATTTAAAAAAAGGACGTAATTTTTAGTTAGTTTCGAAGCAATCTGATGATCTTTCCTTTTTCGAATTTCGACAACGATAGTTGCTTGCTTGTTTGTTTGTTGATTTGGCGTTGTTAAGGCGATTTTTCATATTAATTTCAAAGTTCGAATTTGACTCTGCGCTGCATTGTGAACACCTTCGTTCTAGACTTAAAGCTCACTCTGCTCCACTCTGTATTGTGAATGCGGCATTACACTTAAGGTTGTAGTCTGGTAACTTGGTTTGGAAAAGTCGATTTTTTTTTACATATTTCGAAAGTACTATATATGAAGAATATACTGTAAAAATTTTAGAAATTTTGACAAAGTTATAGCAGATATATGTGAGCTCCTCGTAGTAGCGCACACTGAGCAAACGGCTGGACCCCTCTATTGTTCCGTGTTACCTTTATAGCGAGCGTCAGATACCTTTGTGTATACTAAAAGTTTTACCTGTTTCCTCACATGCATTTATTTTGGAGCTCAGTTCTATCGAAGTTCAAATTCGTTACTTTGTGCGTAAACATCTTGGAAGAGCGTAAAAATGGATTAAAAAGGAAACTTCAAACGCATTTTACTCGAAGCAACGTTTTTACGGTCGGACTGAGTAATAAGAAATTTTCTAACCAACCAATTGAGCTGAAATTTGGATATGTTATTTTACTCATCATACACATACACATACATATATAGATGAATGCTGGAAGATACACAATCTTCAGTTATGGTATTAGATACTTATGTAACTTGTTTGTGTTCCTTTTTAGCTTAAGTGGTGCTAAGTCCTGCTGGAATGTTTAGTATTGTTTTAAAAATTCTCTACGATTCTTCTACGATGTTTTCTTTGATATATTTTGAGTCTCTCCATCATGGTTTACTTAGCTGGATGATGATTTTTTTTAACCTTATAATAGGGTTTAAAAGTTTCTATTGGATTACGATTATTTGCAAGTGTACCTTGGTATAATGTACGGACTCTGATAGATATCTGAAGAAATAATTTCCTCATTTACTATCTCAATTTTAGTAAACGCAAGAATGAAGAATGAAGTATGTTACCAGCTAACTTCTAGCACAAGAGTATAAGTTCATCTAAATCAAAAATGTTCAGAGTTTTTTCTCCTTCATTGCAAAATGCTATTATACTGATACTGACGTCTTCTGAATTTTAACCAATTTTTCACCACTATAGATGATGCTTTCTCGGACAGAAATTTGTTTTATATAACCGAATTCCATTAGGTTTGGACATTTTGGTTTATGCATTACGAATGATCCCTTTATGTACAAATTGATAAAACCAACAAGCTAACATCAAATCAAGGCATAGCAGATGTAAATGAAATCTCTCTCGAACCATTTAACCTTTTCCAGATAATATACGTTTTCAATCATAACAGCACCATTACATGTAAGCCATATTTACTTCAATTAATTTGCATTTGCATAAAATCATCAGAAATATTTCAAGACGCACAATAAATAATTTCTTAAAAATAAATTCGATATAGAAAATATCGGACCAACATAATTTTTTAGTATCTGTGAGTAATATAAAATTAATATAAAAAAATCTACATTGACCGCTTACCTTAAAAGCAGGTAAGCTGGAGTCTTTCATTTCCAGTGATATCTCTTCTTCATCCAACATGTTGGAGAAACAGCTTTCCTTTCAGACTATGATGAAGAAACAACAGCTTTCCTTTTAGACTATTATAAAATCCTTTAGCATTAGCACGTCTGAAATTCAGAAAAATTGTGGTTTAAAAACTGATGTTAGTTAATACTGAGCTAAAGATAACTACTAGAAGAAATAACACGACAAGTAATTTGTTTCAATGAAATTACTCAATAATGTTAAGTTATTGGAATGAAATTTGCGCACGCAACTATTCACAATAAATATTAGCCAATACCTAAAGAAAAACAGAAAAATCCTTGAATACGCGTGCGTAGCAATATTTTATGACTATTCAGAGATACGCCATAAAGGAAATAATATTGTTGGTGTGACAAGAAATAAGATGGTAATTAACGGTAGCTGGCTTTAGCTGGGACCTTAATTTAATTAATTCTTTAGTGAACTTTTCTGAACTTTCGGTGTTTAGTTATGGTGCTTGATATATTGCATAGTCACACTTTTAGGGTTCGTTAATTTTTTATGTTTAACTCGCAATGGTAAGGTATTTATGAACGTTTTTGTTAAAAGCCTAGTGCTAAGGTCCGCGCTAAGCTAAATTTTGTATGAAATTTAGGAAACTAAAAGATATTCACGAAAATTTATCCTGAATTTTAGCGAAAGCGGTACGAAAGTCAACGCGCTAAATTTGCCTTTAGGTTTTGATTAGAGATGGCACCACCAGTAATTTCCAAAAAATTTAGCTTGAATTTATTCGCCCGGGGCGTTCTTAAGCGCGCGAAAAATATTTATTGTCAGAGCTCTGAGATTTGATAAATTTATTAACCGGATTTTTGTAGTTAATGTAGTTTTGTACGTCTTTGCTGTAAGTACGGATGAATTGGATTTCTTCTCGTTGTCGTATTTTCAATATCATTGTTAATTTTTTTTATTGTATACATTATCCATATTTTAATATTTTTAATATTTCCAAATAATTTTAACTACCTGTTTTTAGAAAAATTATGACCGCGCGTTGTATTTCCGTAAAAAAATTGCTAAATTCTTCTTGTTGTTGTTGTTTTTAATATATCTTTTCTCTGAGTCTCCGCTGTCATATTTTAGCTGCTAAAGAACGGCCCGATATTGGAGACCCGCTAAAACTTAGTTTAGCGCGGACCTTAGTACTCCGCTAAAGTTGTGATTTTTAAAATTTGCATTATTGGTCTAAGACCAGTTCTTATGATACCCTAGATGAATTCCCGTATGTAAAATCGTATGATCATCACCCATTTGGATCCATTTGGGCAAGTTTGATTTTTGAAGTGGTTTTCGCATCTATTTCTAGAATGGTTCGTCGGACAGTAAAAATGATTATAACCAATTTCATTGGATTTCATATTCTGAAGAACTTTTTAGTACAATAATAACATCTAGGACTGATCGTTTTCATAGTATCGTAAAACACCTAAATTTTTATATTGCTCCATTTTTGCCCTTTTTGAAATTATATTTACTATTTATATGAAAACACTGTGCACAAAATGTCAGCTCTCTACGATTGGTCCCATTTTCGACATTAAATTTAACTTTTTTGTTTAAGAAGCCCGCGTGCAAAATTTCAGCTCTCTAATAAATGCACGTGCTCTCGAGTTATCGTGAGCACAGAAAACGGACGAACAGACCGACATTCCAATTTCCAATCCGTTTCTATTTATTTTTCCCGGACGGGAATCGAACCCATACTTGTTAGAATCGATCAAAGATGGAGAATAGAAGAATTTTAAGAAGTTTTATTTTTAACGATTCTAAATCAAATCATAAATACAAGAGGAAAAAACAATCGCCTCGTCCGGGGTTTGAAGCCGGGACCTTCCGCTTTCTGGGCGACTGTTATAACCACTGGGCTAACGAGACATTCATTCCATTTTGCTATACCATTATTACATCGTTACAAACAGAATCACGAACTTGGTATAGCCTATCATTTCACTATCTGGGATATAAAAAGGAAAGCCAACACACAAATGTAATGCGTTGTAAAATCCGAGAGGATTAAAGAAAAGATTCAGCTTTAAGGTAAGATTCTTAATTCTTCAAACGAATGATAAACTACATTTGAATTACACTTTATTGAAAACATTGAAACGTGTTGACATAGAGAGCTGAAATTTGGTACGTGGTGTTTTCATAGCAATAGTAAATAAAATTTAGAAAATGGACTGAATCAAGATCAATCCTAGACGGTTTAAATGTATTGAAAAGTTTTTCAGAATGTGAAATCCTATGAAATTGGTTTTAATCATTTTTACTGTCTGACGAACAGTTTTATTTAGAAATATATGCGAAAAATCACTTCTAAAATTATTCTTGCCCAGAGAGGTTGCCATACAAAATTACAACGGGCATTCATCTATATCATAAGAATTGGTCTTAGACCAATTCTAGCTTTTTTACTTGTGTTTTTTTTATTTCCAGACAAAAAAGTAATTTCGTGATTTCGTGATTGAGAAAGTGGAAAATGCGAGCTAATTTATACTTAAAGGGCCGCTTGTTTCAAGAGAATTATTGCATTGTTGAAAGTAGATGTGTTTAAAGTCTAAACCTAATACAAACTTCTATATTTTTGATTGCCACTAAAAGTAGGTAAAACTCCGTAATTCTTAATAACTTTTATCACTAACAACTTTACAAAACTCGTTTTTACAGTGTGCAAAATTTGTGCGCTCCAGAGTCCTATTATTTCATAAATATCGTCAGTTGGTGAAAATGGCTTCAAAGAAGAGAGCTCCTGAATAGTTAGTGCGTTTATGTATTTAAATTTTGTAAATTTAAAAAATCACTGTTATATACTCAAAACCATTCTATTTTATATGTTTTTCCAATATTTTCTAACTCAGTATTAAAACTTTCTTAGCGTCACGGTGCACACACGCTGAATAAAGCCAGATAGGCAATCACGTTCGTGTATGGGAAAAATCATACGGTGTTCTAAGCGGTGTTGTACAGAGTTATGCGTTGGCACGTGTGGTTGCCCATACACATACGCGCTTTCCATTTTAGTCTAGGAGTGTAAGCGATTACGCACGAGTAATCCCTTGCGTTTATGGCTTACAATTGTTGTTATTGCAAACAGCGCCTCATCTTCATGGACATCGTCCATAAATAAGAGGAACGCACTTGTTACCTCATAGTTGTTGAAGCAAAGTTAAATTAAGAACAAGTTAGAAAACAAGAAGAGATTTCCCACTGCTTTCCATTTAAATGTTAGCAAATAAAAATGAAAAAAAGTAATCAAATTAAATCTTTGATAATTTCACGAATAAAGACAAAAACTATGAAACCACAAATAACATTCAACAAAAAGAGTGGCAAATGATTAATTCTCCCGTTCTCGTGCTGTGAAAGCACGTTTTTCCTGAAATATTGAGAGATGCGACCAAAGTTATGACAATGACGAAGAGCAGTTCCATATTAAAACGAAAAAGATCAAGAATTTTATGTCTGTACCTCTATAAGAACAAATAAAACGTTGGAAAACCGGGCAAGAGCCTCTTGAAATTTTATTAATTAAGTAAATATGCTAAAATTAGTCTAATTCCATTGATACCCTAGATGAATACCCGTAATTTTGTGTGGTCACTCATGATGATCTTTCGCATGTACATATTTCCAGAATGGTTCGTCGGACAGTAAAAATGATTATAACTAATTTCAACCTTGATAAATAAAATAAAATTGAGACATCCGGTCCATCGTAAAATGGGTCCCCCAACAGTACTAACACCCCAAGAAGAAGATTTGCCGTAGGCGTTGCCACTTCGAGTATCGGGTCTCTCATGAAAGCGGATGTTCATAGAAAGCATCAGCAGAGATGGACGAACCTGAGTACTTGCAGGTGTACAAAACTGTTTCGTGATGGGCCTAATGGGAATATCTCCGATTTTCTCATGGGGCTCGGAGGAAAACAATGTGATCTGTGGTTGGCATCATTACCGGCCACAGTTGACTTCACGTTCATCTAACAAGGATGGGAGTTGTTGACAGCTCTGAATGTCTGTCCTGCTAGGAAAGAAAAACTGAGACAATCGAACACTTTTTGTGTACTTGTCCGGCCTTCACCCGGAGCACTGGATACTCTGGGGTCTGCCCTTCTATCTGTAGATGAGCTGGAAATCCTTCCTCACCAAGACCTGATGCGCTTCATTAAGACGATTGGAAGGTTTTGGTGAATGGGCTTCTAACAGGACAGCACAATAGTCCGCCATGGCCTCCGTGCTTGAAATGGGATCTCCTCTCCTCCTGCTCATAATAAAAAAAATATATTAGCGGAATGTTTGATGAGGAGAGCAAGATAGGAATAATAATACAATAGTAGTAAGTACTTCAAATGGGTAGGACTGGAAAATCTGTTGGAATACGCATAGATTTATCTTCGTGATGTCGAGTGGATTTATCCTTTCGGCTTCGCCAATATCCTTTTTAATTGTTGTTGGTTCGAGTTATCCTTGCTAATTCGGTGTGGGACTTTTCTTTTCAACTTCGATTGGATTTGTCCTTACGAATGCGAGAGGACTTCTCTTTCCGACTTCTGGTCAACCTCTTCATATGGATCTCTTTGAGATTCTAATAATTGGGCGTGCTGGGATAGACGATGTAACCAGTGCAAATGTGTGTAATATTCAATGTATAGATCTTGCACCTCGCGAAAAAATGAAAAATTTTATTCTCGAGCGAGATACCTCGAGGTATCTCGCCACACCGAGTGCAGCCACAGCGTTGTTGTAAACACTCTCATTGTACAGCATGCAATCATTTTATTTCTTAAACTCTTGATATAGCCACACCTCGCCTCGTTGTGCACATACCCTTACTCAAAGCCGATGCAACAACGGCTTTGAGTAAAGTACTTTTGTTCAGCATAAAAATATTTTTTACTTTTTAGTTCCTAAATTTTTACAATTTAGTAATTTCCTTTTTAATATTTATTCCTATTTTACTCATTATTCTTACTGGGATTTTTTAATCTAGCTTTTCGAAGTCGATTTTTTTTTTTAAGTCGGTTAATAAAACTGGAATACAACCACCGGGGGATTACCCTCTTTCATTTGAAAATAGAATCATCGAAATCGGTCGAGTAGTTTCGGAATAATCGTTGGACAAATATAAAAAAACGAAACAGGTCGAATTGAGAGCCTCCTCCTTTTTTGAAGTCGGTTAAAAATATCTTATTATTTTACATTTAATTAATCTGCACTTCCATATGCATACACATCGTATGTACTCGACAGAAATATTTCTTAAGGACTTTGGCTAGTTTCGTTCTCATAAGTTAAATTGAATAGTGCAACTACCATGAAATCGGTGATTTATTTCCTTCCCAGGTAGAATCCAATATTATGAGTGTGACATTAAATTCTTCAACTGAACTAGCCGCAGGAGCTTCAGGCTCACATATCAGTCCAACTTTCGCGAATGTACTTTTGTGGCCTACTGAGTCACCCCACAAAATAAAATGACATGTAATAAAGTACGACTTTCTGATGCAGTATCCTCCAAAGAATGGATCAACTATTGGCAAAACAAAGAAAACGAAAAAACAGATAAAGAAGCACAAAAGATCAAACGCGCAGAGAAACGAAAACAAAAACAGGAACGGGCTAAAGGAAACAAATTAAATGGAAGAAGACTCAGAAGACTTAGAATAAATAAATGTCTGCAATCAATATTTAAATTGTAGAATGTTTTGTTTAGTTTTTAAAAGTTTAAAAGAATTTAATTATTTTAATTTAACACAGAATGTCTAATTTTCATAGTCTTTATTCAAAATATTAATTTATACCTTCATTAGAATTTATTTTTAAATAAAAATTTAATTTGAAAAATTGGTCAATTACTGGTGCAATTCATGGTCAACTACTGGAATTTTATGGTCAACTGTAGGAGCATCCACGAATATTGGAGTTCAAATTAAAATAAAAAACAGTTAAAGCATCAAATGCAGTCTTATTTTTTATTTTCAATACATAATAGGGTGCTTCTTTAAAATCCAACTATAAATTTGATTTTTTTTTATTAATTAGTACTTTTAGCAGTAATTTGTACGCGCAAGGTTACCTTAATCGGTCAACTACTGGTGCCATCACCCTATTTCTATATATACACTATGTACAAGATTTCAGCTCTCTACATTGACGCGCTCTCAGGCAGTGTCCAAATATAGTATAGTGAAAAGCGAAATTTTTGTATGGCAGCACCATGAAGGACTTACCCGATTTGTCTAATTTTCGAATTGAAATAAAAAAGAAAACAGCAATAATGACTTACCTTAAACTTGATTCATTGAGTACTTCTTCACTCTTTCAGACTTATAAAAATGCAGTTCACTATGTAGATTATCTTTAACGTAGTTGACTAAGAAATGCATGATAGCCTTTGGTACCAAATCTTTAATTGATTTCCTGATTATGTAAAAATACGATGTTCTGTGGATAAAACTTGTATTATTTACAATGTTAAACGTATAACTGGGTATATATGTATATAAATATTTATTTTACCAATAACGTCACAGTCCTTTTGTTCTTTGTCTGCTAATTTCCGTGAAGTGCCGCTCACTGGAACATCTGGCAGAAGATTAACTAGCTTAAAAGGACTAAGGTTTCTGTTATGAATTCGTGTATTGCTTGCTGAACTTTAATAATATCGGGGCATGTTGCGGGTGGTACACAACCAACTACTTTGCTAAGTAGAAGTTTCGTTGAAATGATTCTGCTACAATATGATAAAAATTCAAATATTGCTGAATAGCAAAATGTTAAGAAAAATAAATAAATTACCTGTATCGGATCAGCTCTATCTGCCACCTTTTACAGAGCTAACCTCCTTTCCACCACTCTCTCCATCTCCCTAGTCTGACTATTCATCTTCTTTGTTTTTTTTTTTACTATTTGGGCATCTTCACAAGCCAAGGGCTGGTATTAGTGAAGAGCACTTCTCCTATTCACTATAGTCACTAGTTATCTTCATAATCTGTTCCAGTTACTAGGGACTGAGAATTTGTCTGTTGCATATTTCGCCTATAAGCTGAGCCTTAAGTATACTCAGCAGAACAAGAGTGGCACCTTTATGGAAATCTGAATATTTAGTATTAATAAACGCTAATTCAATGGCACCAAGATTTCCACCATTGCTTTAGTAGTAGGTAGATAGAAGTCTTCTCTACAGCTGCGTTTCTCAACAATTTTCTCGTGCAATTCTGGGAATCTACGCACTTTTAGAAATTTCAACATTTCTTAATTCTTGCTGCATCTCAATACCGCAATGGTGAATAATTCTCTGCATCTCTTCATGTAGAAGCGTCAACACATCTCAGTCAAGGAATGGGTCTTTTAAGCGGTGAATTTGACTTATTACAAGTAATTCGAATGATAATTCTGGAAAAATTCGGTTATTCACTTAAATTGAAACTCTAGTTTTTCATATAACCCCAAATCTGGAAGGATATGATTTCTTTGAAATAAAATTTTACGATCTTGCGTAAATATTCCATATCTACTGTATTAACGAGGAGTGTTAAGAATGATAAGCAAATTAAATGTGGAAAAACAAAAACTTTGTGAAAATGCGAACAACTGACAACTGACAGACAGTCTAGTGACATTTAATCAATGCCTAACCTAATTATACCTAAATTAACCGCATTAATATTTTGTTTTGGATTTTGTCTGCATAGCCTTGCCAGAGTTTTTGCGTAAAATATTTCTTGTCGCGGTTTGTCGTTAAAATTTTAAATAAACTTACTCCAGTTTTTTGCATTTTTCTTTTCGTCCTTTTTTAAAAAAAAAGAAGTTGTATTTATGATGCTTGATTCTGTCAAAATCCGTTACAAAAACTGTCAACTAAAATTTTAGATATTTTCATGGTAAAACTAAGAAATTTTATTTTCTAAAACTAATTACAAGCAAGAGGTTTTTTAAGCGGATGAATTTAAGGATAATAAATATGTGTTTGCTGAAAATGCAATATTCTCATAAACGTGTTATATCACGTCTTGCGTCTTTAGCACTTTTCTGGGGAACGGGGAACTTTTCTTGAAATAATTCTAGTCGTATTTAAAATAAAAATTCGGTTTTCCCGATACCATACAACTTTTGCATGAATAAAAAATCAAGTCGTTGGTTTAAGGCACTGACATGTATAACATAGACCGCTGACACTACTGACATCGCTTACATATCGTGGGATCACTTTTCTATAGTTCGTCTCTTTTTGGTTTAAAGACTGGATTCCACTGAACTTGAAATAATAAGTTCTGTACGAGTTCCACCATAATTCAGTTTCAGTTTAACAAATAAATATATAGAATTGAAATGGATGGCAATATAACATTTGTAATCCTTTCGCTGTCCCCCATAACTACTTTTACGGATAGGCAGTCTTGTAATATGACTGTTAAAGCGGAAATGAAACTTGAAATTAAGATAGTTTTCACACCCCTACCAACAAAAGTCGACCCATATGAAATAGAAGATCAAGCAGTCTATGTTATACATGTCAGTGGTTTAATGTAAAAAATAAATAAATCCGCGGGCTAAGTAGTTCTGAGTTGTCGTCATATTTGAGTTCAACCAAAGATTCTATAATTCAGGAACATTGTGTAGTTTGGCCTAAGTGAAAAATAATGTGGAATCTCCCAGATTCCACATCTGTTGAGAAATTATTAAAACTTCGCATTGTACACGGCCTCTAATCCTGAGTACCACAGTCTGGACCTGATGTAGAGAAGCCTCAATTTTTTCTTAGAAATTTACAGGAAATAAGTAATGGAGTGCAGATCGACAGGAATGCCTCGCTCCAATATAAAATCAACAATGTCTCGATCTGATGTAGAGAAGGCCTCAATTTTTTCCTTGCTATTTATTGGATATTTTTCCTTCTGAATTTGTATGCATTTGGCTGACAACAGGTGCTGGGGGCGGCTTGTAATTTTTATGAGCGTAGACGCTAGTTAAGCAATCAGCATTCAGTTCTTCTTAGAAATTTACAGAAAATATTTTGGCAGAATTTTTATTCATGTAGTGGCCGAATAAAGTTATTTTCAGATACAACACTTTCATATGTGCCGTTGCTGCCGCCAAAAATGCAAAATACAAAAATATCCAATAAATTTCTAAAAAAAACATTGAGGGCTTCCCTAAGAGATTTGTTGGTTGTGAAACACTGCGGAGTTTCAGACATTCAATTCTATTTTAGAAAATTGACTTTTTATTTACCACCGAAAGACAGATTTTTTGCACTTGAGTCATATACATCCCATCTCCTATATTTTGCAAATATTTCTTCCGTTCTTTGTTTCACGTCCATTAGTACTCTGTTGTGAACATTTGTCTCATGGAAAGTGAATTTCCACGACATACCAGTTGTTCATAAAGATGAGTTGAAAATATGTCCATTTTTGTACCAAAAAACAGCTATTTTTTCATCTTAAGAAGGACTGATTAACTTCTTTTGCAGTTATCTCCAAACCCATTTATCGGACTCAAAAACTATTGTAATTACATATCTAATTAGAGAACAAAAGGTATAGCCCATACAGCACAAAATTACCCAGGGACATCCCATTCTTATCCCACAGAACCCATAACTATCCCGGGATATACAGGAAGTCTCCAGTTTATACTTGGGACTCTACTCTATATATTCTAAGCATTAATATTTGGTTCGATTTTGCCTGCATAGCCTTGCCAGAGCTTTTGCGTAAAATACTTCTTGTCGCGGTCATCACAGCGAGCTGAAATTTGGCACACAGGTTCATGTCGCGTGACAATTGAATCTATCAAAATTTGAACCGGAAATTTCCATGGAAAACCCGGAAAATCGGGAAAAATCATTTGAAAATTTGGTACAAATTTGATTAGTGATAAATCAGTTTCAGGAAAAATTCAGAGTTTTCCGATTTTTCCGCAATTTTCCGACTTTTCCGGTGAAAAAGTTTTCTAAATTATGCAGGATCAAGTTCCCTATCAACTGGCATCATTACTTTCTCTCCGACAATGGTGAAAACTTGCAGAAACAATCGAGGAAAATTCATGTAAAACGCTTTTCCGGAGGTTTTCCGACCAACGAAGCGTTTGAGCCAAGCCGCATGAAAAAGTAGAAAATAAACTTTTCTTCAGACACAGAGGTGGATTCAGATTTTATTCGCTGACACAATCACCGATATACATATTTCAGTATGATCAATCAGAGGTAATAAGTGATTTGATTCACGAAGAGAAAGAATATTCAAGAGAAATGTCCCAATCAAAAAATCTGAGTGCACCTCTGTGTGTGAAGAAAAGTTTATTTTCTATTTTTTCATGCGGCTTGGCCTCAGTTTTGTTTGAAAACTCGTTTTTTTCTTATTTTATTATCCTTAAATTCATCCGCTTATTATATAAAAAAAAACTCTTGTTTGTAATTAGTTTTAGAAAATAAAATTTGTCAGTTTTATGAAAATATCTAGAATTTTAGTTGACGGTTTTTGTAACGGATTTTGACAGAATCAAGCTTCATGAATACAGCTTCCTTTTTTTCAAAAAGGACGAAGAGAAAAATGCAAAAAAAACTGGAGTAATTAAGTTTATTTAAAATTTTAACGACAAACCGTGACAAAAAATATTTTACGCAAAAACTCTGGCAAGGCTATGCAGACAAAATCGAACTAAATATTAATGCGGTTAATTTAGGTATAATTAGGTTAGGCATTGATTAAATGTCAATAGTGAACGACTGTCTGTCACTTGTCAGTTGTTCGCATCGCATTTTCGCAAAGTTTTTGTTTTTACACATTTAATTTTCTTATCATTATTAATACTTCTCGTTAATACAGTAGATATGGAATATTTACGCAAGATGGTAAAATTTTATTTCAAAGAAATCATATCCTTCCAGATTTGGGGTTGGGCAAGCCTTTTAAAATACAAAACAATATACGAAAATCGAGTTTCAATTTAAGTGAATAACTGAATTTTTCCAGAATTATCATTGGATTACTTGTAATAAGTCAAATTCACCGCTTAAAAGACCCATTCCTTGACTGAGATGTGTTGACGCTTCTACATGAAGAGATGCAGAGAATTATTCACCATTGCGGTATTGAGATGCAGCAAGAATTAAGAAATGTTGAAATTTCTAAAAGTGCGTAGATTCCCAGAATTGCACGAGAAAATTGTTGAGAAATGTAGCTGTACAGAAGACTTCTATCTACCTACTACTAAAGCAATGGTGGAAATCTTGTTGCCATTGAATTAGCGTTTATTAATACTAAACATTCAGATTTCCATAAAGGTGCCACTCTTGTTCTGCTGAGTATACTTAAGGCTCAGTTTATAGGCGAAATATGCAACAGACAAATTCTCAGTCCCTAGTAACTGGAACAGATTATGAAGATAACTAGTGACTATAGTGAATAGGAGAAGTGCTCTTCACTAATACCAGCCCTTGGCTTGTGAAGATGCCCAAATAGTAAAAAAAAAAAAACAAAGAAGATGAATAGTCAGACTAGGGAGATGGAGAGAGTGGTGGAAAGGAGGTTAGCTCTGTAAAAGGTGGCAGATAGAGCTGATCCGATACAGGTAATTTATTTATTTTTCTTAACATTTTGCTATTCAGCAATATTTGAATTTTTATCATATTGTAGCAGAATCACTTCAACGAAACTTCTACTTAGCAAAGTAGCTGGTTGTCTACCACCCGCAACATGCCCCGATAGTATTAAGTTCAGCAAGCAATACACGAATTCATAACAGAAACCTTAGTCCTTTTAAGCTAGTTAATCTTCTGCCAGATGTTCCAGTGAGCGGCACTTCACGGAAATTAGCAGACAAAGAACAAAAGGACTGTGACGTTATTGGTAAAATAAATATATATATACATATATACCCAGTTATACGTTTAACATTGTAAATAATACAAGTTTTATCCACAGAACATCGTATTTTTACATAATCAGGAAATCAATTAAAGATTTGGTACCAAAGGCTATCATGCATTTCTTAGTCAACTACGTTAAAGATAATCTACATAGTGAACTGCATTTTTATAAGTCTGAAAGAGTGAAGAAGTACTCAATGAATCAAGTTTAAGGTAAGTCATTATTGCTGTTTTCTTTTTTATTTCAATTCGAAAATTAGACAAATCGGGTAAGTCCTTCATGGTGCTGCCATACAAAAATTTCGCTTTTCACTATACTATATTTGGACACTGCCTGAGAGCGCGTCAACGTAGAGAGCTGAAATCTTGTACATAGTGTATATATAGAAATAGTACATATAATTTAAAAAAATGGACTAATTCGGGCAACCATTTCTGCATGTTGCCATATATAAAATAAAGTAAGATTTTTACGTATATTGTGAAAACGATCTGTCCTAGATGTTTTTATTGTACTGAAAAGTTCTTCAGAATATCAAGTCCTATGAAATTGGTTATAATCATTTTTACTGTCCGACGAACCATTCTGGAAATATGTACATGCGAAAGATCATCTCAACAATCAAACTTGCACTGATGAGTGACCACACAAAATTACGGGTATTCATCTAAGGTATCATAAGAATTAGATTATTTAGCTTATTTACTTATTTAATAAAATTTCAAGAGGCTCTTGCCCGGTTTTCCAACGTTGTGTTTGTTCTTATAGAGGTACAGACATAAAATTCTTGATCTTTTTCGTTTTAATATGGAACTGCTCTACGTCATTGTCATAACTTTTTCACAGCACGAGAACGGGAGAATTAATATTTGCCACTCTTTTTTGTTGAATGTTATTTGTGGTTTCATAGTTTTTGTCTTTATTCGTGAAATTATCAAAGATTTGATTTGATTTAATTAGTATTTGTGTTGCTTTTTTCTCATTGTTTTTTTCATTTTTATTTGCTAACATTTAAATGGAAAACAGTGGGAAATCTCTTCTTGTTTTCTAACTTCGAAATTCCAGTTTATAAGCTTTCGAAAGTGGCAGCGTGAAAATAGAATAGAACCATACAGCCATACAGATTGGGTCATATGCACTACTACGTGTGAAAAAAGGATGCCAATTGCCAATCCACGCCTCTCTATTCCACTCTGCATTGTGATGCGGCATAAGTCTTAAAAATCAGTAAGCAGCTAATTTTTGAATGGATTTTGTCTGTACTGAAAATGATAAAAGTGCCAGTAAAAAAAAAATTGAATTTTTTTTTGTTTTTGCGTTTTATTTTATCTACGTACATTCTTCCTTATTTAAAAAATTGTATTTAATAAAAGTTTCTAAAATAATCCAGTGTTTTACTTTGACTTTTGGAAGGAACTTTTTTCACTTAAATAATATTCTTCAAAAACATTTTTCATATATCTAGTGCCCGATTGTGGGCACAAACTCCTTCCTTTCCTATAACAATAATATTTCAATAATAAATAAAAACAATAGAAAATCAGTATAAGGTCAACGCCATCTAGTATATGTCGTAACAAGCTTTTCTACAATAACAGTGCCATTGCGTGTTACCATAGCCTAAGGGAACATTTGATATAAAAAGAAGCTATGTCGGCACTACCATCTTCCTGATATTTCACATTAGGGTTGGTTGGGTCTTGTGACTATAACAACTTCATTGAACTCGAAATATGTGGGTGTAAAAACACTGGTGAAATTTGTAAGGCAAAGAAGATACAATTCCTTCATAGTTCCTGATGAAAAGAAAGATGAAGAGATGAAGATGAAGAGAAGAGAAAAGAGTTTTTCATTCTCCAAAGAAGTGGTTGTTGTAGTTGGGGTTAGTATTATTATTAGCTCAACGAAATTTTGTCCAGATTTGGTTTTTCTTCCCAATGTGAGTAGTAAGAGAAGAGCAAGAAATTATTCTACTCATTCTATTCATATGAAAAGTCATCTAATTTATTCAAATTTTTCTGACATTACAGATATTGGACTTTTTTACCAAATAAACATCCTTTGAGTCTATTCAAACGTTTTTGCAGAGGTTAATGTAGATATTCACAGCAGGCCATATAGTATTAAATATACTGTTAAAAAACTCACCAATTTTAATTTACACTACAGTGAAAACTGTGAATTAGCGTAGAAAGCAAAGAATGGGGACTAACGTAACGACAGCTCCTTTTAAAATCATGTATATCATAATGATCTGAGTACATATGTACTTAGGAGTATAGGTATCTTTTAAAGACGTGCATCATTGCTTTCATTATCTGCGGAATACTTTTGGATTTTTTGATGGGGTTTCCTTCTCCACACTGTAATGAAAGCAGAAAATGTGAATGATATTTTCTACAATATTGTTCACTTATTTTCCTCTTACAGTGGGTATAGTTTTCCTCGATGTTCGCATTTTTTTCCTCTTTGTTCCTTGGGGTTCATCTTTAGTCCAAAGTTCGATTGGACAGCATATTTTGTCCTCTTGATGATAGTTATCCTTTGGACTCTTGCAACTTTTCGTTTTGTTGTTGTCTTTTCCTTTACGGCAGATGCGCCATATCAGCCGTACTGATTGTCATTCTCCTTTTGGAGTTAGTTGTTGGACAGGGGAGGGGGATAGGAGGGATGGTAAGTGGATTATATGGAGAATTTAGAAAAGGATGGTTCCTAAAAATTGGTTTTCTTCAGAGACAATATCTGGGTAAAAGTGCAATTTGAAAGAATGGCATGAACTACCTATACATATGTATGTAGTCAAATACATAGATTGAGGTTTGCAGTTGATCTTATTCCTGCTAGAATAGAATTTCAATGCTCAACCCATATAGCAAATTCAATTTAATAATTTTTCTTTGAACCTTATTCTCTTTAGATCTCAGTTCTTTGCTCGCATCAGGGAGTGGCTAGCAAAAACTTATTTTTACAAAAACAAAACTATTTTTTCTATTTTCTCCTGAACATGATATTGTTGGATACAGGTCAATAGGTGGCAGCAGGAGTATCAGAATGAACTTTTTTGGGTCGGCGAAATTAATGCAAATTTAATTTGCTTGCATTTTTTTTGTTTTTTACATTTTACAGTGCAATACATATTAAATTAGAAAATTATATGTACAGTTCACAAAGTATTGGCCTTTCTGCAATTAATTACCTATTTGGGTTTTTCTGTAAAGGGATGTCGGATTAATTTTCAAAAGAAAATTAAACCTTGAGTTATGAAAAATTGTAAGTTTTAAAGGGTGTTCAGGTCATACGTACCTACATCTTCTCATTAATGTTAAAAATATTTCGTTGCAGTAGGTATAGATACCAACTGGCAGGTCAAATTTAGAATGTCGAGGTTACTGACATGATAAATGGTCTGCTGGTTGAACCAAAAATGCATGAAAGCAAATGGCACCACTTCATATTCCTTTTTCTTTCCGTGAGAGCATATTTTCCTACTGAACGGTAACGATTGGGAACGCGAAATTGCTTGAAGTTCAGCGATATTTCCAGAACTGGCAACTTGGTAATCAAAACTTTTCTACCAACCAAAACAGCATTGCGAAAAACACTTCCTTCAGCTCATATTAAAATTTAACAATACAAATAGTCTCAAATACTTTTGTGGTAAATTCGGTAAATTCTACTGACATGCATATAAGTAAATTCCCAAATAATTTAAATATGACGCCAGTTGACGACAGTTGGTAGCATTCACAGTGAGAGAATACTTTCTGAAATCAAAACTGGTGCTACATGAAACAGGAGATCAGTCAGTCCATTTATATAGATGTCAGTGGACTAGATATATAAACTTAATGTTAAGACTAAATTAAAAAAAAGGAAAAACTTCAGTTCTTTAACAAGCTTTTGAGATCTGAATTTGGACTAATTATTCACTTCCCCTCAAAAATGCGTTAACCTGTAGGAAATATGAATAGTTATGCTCTGTTAAGTAGGTATCCAAAAACTGAAATTGTGTCCGTCAGTTACATCAGCTCTCCATTTATATTTGTTTGAACCAGATACCCGCAAATCGGTTCTCTACAGCATCCATATATTCGAATCCACATCATCCAACAAGTCATCTTACACGAGACTTTCAGCAATTCTTGAAACCTTCCATATTTCCCTCGACGATACTCTCAAGATGTTCAATCATGACACGAGTCCAAACCGTCAAGTCTGTGCGATTTATAAATTTATAAACAATTTAGCGACTTTAGCTTGAAAAGCAGTGATATTTTGAGTTCATTTTCCTTGCTTTTGAAAATAATTTGATTAGAAAAATTATCATCTACCTATCGTACCTATAGCAACACATTCTCATATTTATCAAGGCCATCACTAGATGTGCATACGAAAACCTCAGCCGATCCTCAGATAGCGGCATAAAAAGCCATCTAATCACCTGATGTCAAAACGAAATTAATGCGGGAATGCATTCAAATATTAACAAACCTTGGCACAAAGAACCACTTAACACTTCATTAGGAGCCAGGACAATCGGGAATTGATCGGAATGAGAATGCGAACTTACAGGCCAAAAAAGAGCATTCATAGGACCGGAATCATTTTGCGGTATCTCTTACAATACCGTGAAGGTTCAATTGAGCTCTGGATCTATAGAACCAAATGAGCCAGAGCTGGACTTCAATGATTCGACACAAGCCAAAAGATTCATTATAGGACCTTTACCCAAGAAGTTCCTGGATCTTTTAAGGCTATCTATTAATTAACTCAGAATCTTGGCAGGAGTTGCACGCATCAGTTAAGCATATCACCCACTGATATATGTAGGCTATATCTCGAGGAGGATGAAACATCGGTGCCTGTCTCATGAGAATGCGAGGCCATTGCACAATGTAGATTCCAGGACTTTGGCTCATACTTCTTAAAGCCTGCCGATTTTGAAGAAACTTCACCCAACAAAATACTGCTCTTCCTAGGAAGAGTGGGATTGTTGGATGAACTATAAAGAAAGCGGGGCACAATTAGCCAATAAATGGATGCAGTGCAAAAGCCACTCGCCCCGCTTAACTTCTTAATCTTCACTTCTGATTCCAAACTAAAATAGTTCTCAAAATTGATATTATTTCTGGTGCATCTTTTTTTTATGGTGTTGTAAGATCTGTAGATTTAGATTTTGGGGAAGTCGAGTCTAGATGGTTCGGACTTAATTCTAATTTCGAGGACGCATTAGGGATTGCTTCACATCACAAATAAAAGTTTGCCAGATGTTTAATAATCGTCGCCAGGTTAATCACCATTTTAAGGAATGTCGCATCTATGACTATGAGGTTTTACTGGTAGTGTCCCGTAATAAAGGAATACCTTGGGGTGGTATTTGGAGTGACGAAGGAAGGAAGGGAATTGCCAGTTTTTTCAGTGATCATCTTTATTTTTTTTTAATTATTATACGCTGATAGACGTTACAATTTTTAAAGGCCTCTTTCACTTAGTACCTACCTACCAGAAAACTTTATTCTAGAACCATGCTGAAGTTGAGCCTATTAAGTCGTGTTCAGTATTTTTTTTTTACTAATTTTCTTGCTATTGAAGAGTGCGACAATTACATTTTTTGCATTAAGTATGTGTCTTACAAGATACACGCGAAATACAAATTTACAAGATCTTATTGCAAGCATCTTAGGCATTTGTCAAGCGTGGTGTGCATATATTTTAACATGTTTTTCAATAATACACGCATCCCAAACATAAGACTTTGAGGCAGACATGACATGTATACAGAAAGTAAGAAGTCATAAACCTCCTAGATCTGGCAAAGTTTCAATTGAACTACTCGTAATTATGTGGGAGGGAATGGTTATTGAAATACTGTGTAAAATCTGGTACTACTTGTATGGAATGAGGAAATAATTCCAAAGGAATCTGTTGATGTAACTATACATCCGTAAAAAACGTATGTTCTTGCAAAATGTTGCGTACAAAGTCTATTCATATTTCATTTCAGAAACCGTATAGGTAGGTGGAATAAATCTTGGCGGTATCATTCCAACTTCAAATAACTAAGATCAACTTAGATAACAACAACAGATCCTCACTATGCCAGCTCTAAATAATGCAGAAATTCAAAGAGTATTAAAAAACAAAAATCACAATCATAATTTTTGAATTTTAAGGAGTTCTGCGTTGTCAACGATCGGAATACTGCGAAATATTGTGAATTTTTATAGTGTCATCGGTTAACGAAGATAACATTTCATAATACCTACCTATAAAAATTCCATTATATGCAGACACCATTCTTTTGAAAACTATGCAGTTACTTTTTGTCGCTCTTGGTTAATTACAGAAAATATGAAATTCTTAATCTACTACCTAAATGACTTTAAAATTCTGCCATCCATGGCAATGAGCCAGCTGCTGCACTAAGGCTGACAATTACCATTATCACGCAGTTTGCCTTCTCCTCTTCCAAAAGTTGAAAATATACACACACTACTGGATTTAACGAAAATTAGTTGCATTTTTTTATACTTCTTCGTTAATGCGTATCCTCTTTACAATTCCATTCTTATTCCTTTATCTCTTTTACAATACCATATTTTGTCCATAAGAGAGAGAGACAGATTATAAAGCTAATTGCCATTGCCTTCTCTTCCAAAAGTTGGTTCATGAAATATATGCTCACCCACACTACTTCATTTAACGAACTTAACGAATATTTCGGTCATGCGCAGTAGAATAAAATTTTAATTTTGTGATTGAAATTTGCTGATCGCCTGGTATTTGCTGTTTCTTTAAAATACACAAGAATGAATGGGACAGACAATATTATAAATTCAATCAGCAGCACATTTGGACTGCATGTTTTTTTTTTTTTACTAGAATACTTCTGCCAACAGATGGCTCCGGGGGTATCGAAATGAAAATTTTTTATGAAATCACGTTTTTTGTAATTTAGCAGCTTGAGATTTTTTTTCAATTTCTTGGTGTAATGTATATTTAACTTGAGTTTTAATTTTTACACAGGCATGGAAATAACAATGAAAAAAAAATTTAATCAAATAAGAAAATATTTAAATTTTTGCAAGCTTGTCTTTTTTCTTCGCGATCGCAAGCGATGAGATCGCCTTTGTCTTTCCAGATAAAATCTTCAATTAGCGATTTTATGAAAACCACAAATTTTTAAAGATTTTCAAATGGAAAATTACTGCTGCTGCTACTGGAATATTTTTTACTCACTGCTTATGCTATTGAAAGACGGCCAAAGGTGCGTGCAAGTTAATCTTCAACTTAAAAGTTGCAGCTGTTGACAGTTACTTTTCTAACGATATTCTTTCTTCTTCTTTTCAATGCTTTTGAAATCATAACCGCCGTCTTATCCAAATTTTTCTTCATTCCCTATGTTGCTAGTGTCTCTTAAGAATCTTATCTCTACCAAATCGTTCTATTAGTGTTGTTGTTTTAAACATTCACATGTACCCATCTACATACTTTAATAACGATCATCATTACGAACTCGATATACCTACCGAGTTTTACCTTATTTCATTCAAGGGGGTACCTGCCTATGGACTTATACACTTTCCTATGTTGCTGTGAAGGAATAGATCCTTAGTCGATAATCAAGTTGACCGCATCTTAATCAAAATCCGGATTAGGATTACGCCGGTATAAATCTTACTGAAGACCAGAAATATTTCATTTCATTTATATTGCAAAGCATAATATTCTCGGAAATTTATCAGATCGACTTTCTTATAACCTTTCATTGCCAATACTGCTATCTACCTTTTCCTCCATTCTCTAATTATTACCTATACATTTTCATTGCTTTTTGGAGAGTTGAGGTTTCCAATCTTCCGTAAAATCTCATAGAGTCTGTGGTCGGGATGAATTTGCATCGCCATCCTCTTTCAGCCACTCCAATTTTGTATAAAAGTTTTTTTGAAATACTCTGGCCAAATCCTTAAAACCTTCTGTCGCAAAGGCTGTTTTGTTTTCTTACAATTTATTCTCAAACTCATTTTTAGGGTTCCGTACCCAAAGGGTAACAACGGGAACCCTATTACTAAGGCTTCGCTGTCCGCCCGTCCGTCACCTGGTTGTATCTCATGAACCGTAATAGGTAGACAGTTGAAATATTCACAGAATTTTTATTTCTATTGGCGATATAACAACAAATAATAAAAATAAAATAAAAATTAAAGGGGGCCCCATACAAGGGGATTTTTTCCTCGTTTTATTGACAGCATTATTATTAGTTTTTCAAATGACGCCTACTCTCATTTCAAAAAAATAAATAAAATGTACATAGTGTTAAATTTTGTACGATGGTACGGAACTCTTCGTGCGCGAGTCCGACTCGCACTTGGCCGCATATTTTGTTTGTTTTTGAGATTGATTTAACTAATTAGGAAAAGTCGTTGCTTACAAATCCTACAGATTTTTTAAGCTCCCAAGTTTAGCTCAAGCTGACGGTTATTCTATTTTTTTTTCACATAGTTGTAAAATTAAAATGCATCGAATTCATCCCAGGTCTATTAGAGAGATTATTGCATAATCGAACTCCTTTTGGTTGCAACAAAATTTATTTTCACACTAACTTTTTCCCATTGTTGGCAGTCCACTCGATAACAGCCTTATAAAGATGCAATTCAGTTCACCATTTACAGCACGCGCACTATCAACAAAATCGCTTGAATGCGATTTATCAATTTCTGAGGTTTTAAAACGCATTTTGAATACATTTAACATGGCCTTGGCTCATAAAAATTTTAATGAGCTTTAAGAGTTGAGAAGGATTATAATTACAAGCAATTAGCTCACTACCAGAAATTACAAAAATGTATAAAACTATTGATTTATTATTGACTATCAGATCACATGGCTTGAACTGTTTCTCCTTTTGCAATTTGATAGCACTGGAGATTGCATTCTTTATTTCCCTGCAAATGGCTGCTATAGGGCAGGTACTCATGGCAGCGGTTATTCCTAGATAGTCAAGCCGCTGGGGTTTTTTGCAGCAGAGCTTCGATTTTCTTTTAAATCTAACAAACGTGGCGTACATCATTCATTTTGAAATGCCCCAAACAAATTCTATGCTCCTTTTGGAGCTAAATTATTTGCTCACAAATAATATGGCAATTTAGAAAGTCTTAAAATAAGATCTTAAGGAGACTTGAGGAAACCTAGTGGACTGTACGTGTAAAATAATTGGTATGGTAAATTAAAGTAAAATAACGAATAATAAGAAAAAAGGAAAACACAACAATATTGGGATGGTTAATTGAAAGGAAACTTTATTGCAATAGGAATGAATGTACACACAACGAAGGCTTTTACAATAATAATCAATTTCAAATTAATAACAATCATTACAAAAAGTTTGCATTCAATAATTAAAAGTATTGTCAGCAATTTGATGCTTTTGCTACGGTGCTCCCAAAAGAATTTGAGGAATTTTGTTCAAAACGTGAGCTGTTGATGGGCATATTTGCAAAAGGCTGGGCCTATACAAGAAGCTGTTATACCTATAGCTTTAAGCGGTAAAGATATTTTAACTCGAGCAAAAAATGGTACAGGAAAAACAGGAGCATATTGTATTCCTGTACTGGAACATATTGATCCATCCAAGGATATTATTCAAGCCCTTGTCATCGTTTCCAATGCGTGAACTTGCATGGCAAACCTTACAGATTTGTATTGAATTAGCGAAATACTTAGATATTCGAGTAATGCTAACAACTTGCGGTACAAATCTTAAAGATGATATTATGAGGATTTATCAGAAAGGTAAGAATCACTTAAAAAACTTTTATTATTAATATTTATTTATTAAAGTGATGATTCACGTGGATTCCCCATCATTTAATCATAAATGAGAAAAACACCATTCTGGATTTTAAAAGCATGCTGGACCATGTAATAATGAAATTGCCGAAGGATTCTCAAATATTTGCAATATTTCTGCTCACTGTTCAGAATTTCATGGAGAAGCATTTACACTTAAAGACGTCACACAATATTATGCAATTATTTGTTCAAGAGAGACAAAAGGTTCACGCTTTTTTCAAAATTACAAATAAATCGATCAATCGTATTTTGTAACTCAACGCAACGTGTGTAATTGCTAGCAAAAAAAATAACTGAGCTTGCGTACTTTTGCTATTACATACATGCCAAAATGGTACAAGCAGGCCTGGCTCGTGGTTTTTTTTCAGTGTGTGCGTGGAATGTTTGGCGCCTTTGTAAATTTACCATTGTTAATATTTTTTGATGGTTGATATAGTTTATAATCTTGAATTAATTTAAAATTAGGTTTGTAGCCTATTAACTATAATATTTCGATTATAATTTTAAGGCAAATTAAAATCATTTATGACAAAAAATTAAACAAATTACAAGAGTTTTGATTAAAGCTTATTTCTTTATTAATCAGTCAAAATAACTAAACAAATTCTTAATCAGGCAAAATAACTAAACAAAAACTAAAAAATCCAAGTTCATAACAATATAAAAACGAAAACAAAATTAATGAGAAAAACATAACAGAATATTAAAAACTATACATACATATGAAATGTAACAAAAAATATTGCTTTCGAACTTAATTCTTTATACACTACTACTTTTACTAAAAGGGGCTCGTCTGGCTTTGATTTTAGCGAAATCTTTCCGCAAGACATCAAGGTTAATTGATTTAGCAATTTCAGATTCTATGGATATTATTGCCAAACCATTCAATTTTTCTTGCCCCATAGTTGATCGAAGGTAATTTTTAATCATTTTTAATTTAGAAAAAGTTCTCTCACCTTTAGCAACTGAAACGGGTAAAGTTAATAGCACTCTTAATGCAATCAGTGCATTTGGAAAGAGTTCTTCAACGTTGTTATTATAAATCCACTTCATAATGTTTTCTGGGTTCGTATCATCTTCAATTTTGCGAGACAACAATTTCAGCTCAACTTGTAGTTCGTTTGCTTCAAGATCTTTGCTTTCTTCATAAGTTAATGCTGTTTCTAATAATTTACATTTGTCAATGAGTTCATTGTTCTCCATTTCATCACACTTTTTAATATCATACAAAAGTTCAAAGGGTTTCATAACACTTGCAAAGGATTCAAAACGTTCCGTCATTGAAGCAATTGCTATTGTAAATAATACGTCGAAAAATTTCTTTTTGAATTTCATTTTAGGATTAATGAGCTCAGGGACTTCTGGCTCGTCCCCAAAACAAAGCCTTGTTTTTCGAATCCGATTTTCTAGCTCAGGCCTAAAATCGTCACTCAAATCCGCATCTATTGCGCATACTTTTGCTTGAGGAATATATTTCTCGAACGAATCTTCGGAATTACAAGAAATCAAAAATTCAGTTGTTTGTTTCAAGATATTAGCTGCTGATTTCACATCCATGCTCTATGATTGTAACAATTTGCTTGTACAATTTATTTCTGTTAGAACCTCCTGCCAGATTATTAGACCACAAGTAAATTCAAAATTGTCTAATTTTGAAGCGATTGATTCAGCTGTTATACGTGTAAGTGCATCCTTTTCCAATTGAACGACTTCTTTTAACGCTGAATAAATGCCTTTTAATCCGGTCTTCAAAGCACTAACGGCATTAACATGGCTTTCCCATCGAGTATCGCTTAATGATTTCACTGTCAATTTACAACACATGGATATGAAAATATGCCAACGCTTTGGCGATCTAGAGAAAAAATTGTAAATTGTTTGGATGGTTGAAAAGAAATTAATAATTTCAATGGCTCCTTTAACTGCATCAACAACGACTAAATTTAAATGAGTGGCAGGCACATGGAACAAAGAAAGCCCTTGGATTGATTTTTGCAATATGAGACTGAACACCGTTTTTTTTACCACGCATATTGGCTCCATTGTCGTAACCTTGTCCACGAAGATTCATAATAGATAAGCCATTTTGTTTCAAAAAATTTAAAATTTCTTCGGTCATCTTCACTCCGATTGTTTCCAAAATGTTAATAAATTCCAAAAAACTTTCATTAATTTCCACACTAGCATTATTACTTTCGGTTGATTTTGTGATGTGGACGTAACGCAGAACAATTGACATCTGCTCTTTATGGCTTGCATCAGGTGTACAGTCGACAATAACTGAAAAATACATTGCATTTTTGACAATTTCCAAAATCTTATCCTTTGTAGCTTTAGCGATCAATAAAATAATTTCATTCTGGATATTTTTTCCCAAGTAATGAGTCTTTTGTGGATTTTCTACTGCACGTTTAACATGTTTTTCTAACACCGGATCAAATTTTGAAAACAACTCAACAAGTTTCAAAAATTTACCATTATTTTCGGTGAATATTCTGTCCGAAGATCCTCTGAATGCAATATTTTCTGAGGCCATCATTAAAATAATAGACATTATTCGTTTGAGCACTTCATCCCAATGTTCTACTTCACTCAAGTATAATTTATTAGCTAGACAATCTACGGTTTGATTACAAGAAAGCCGCTTTTTTTAGCTCAATAAACTTCCCATAGGAATGAAAATGCTCAGTACTTTGCTCATGTCTTTTTAAAATTATTGTCATGTGGCCCGAATCATTTGTACCTTCTTTTGCTAAAGAAAATGCATCCCTACTAAATATTTTGCAACAAAAACAGAACACGCGATCAACCTTGGATGAATATACGAGCCAGGTTCAATCTAATGATTCACCATTTGCTGTTTTTCGATGGAAATGTATTTTGTTAAATGATCGCCCTATACTGTCTTTTGGGTACTGATTAATGTTAGCTTGTATTGGACCTTTGGAAACTATCTTTTCAATTTGCAAATTCTGTAAATTTTCTGGCCAATCCGTTATACATATTATAAAAGTCATTACAGCTAGATATATTTTCAGTACTTGTTTCCACCTCACTATTTAAACATTTACCTGCACATGATTTTTCGACTGAGGTCCCATCATCCTCATTAGCTGTACTAGTACTAGCATTTAAATCAACATTAACGTTAATTTCGTCAGTTTCAGATACAGACCTCTCATTTATTATAATATTTTCATCGTAATCACGCTCATGTGTATCCATTTCTTCAACCGTCTTATCAGA
Source organism: Dioctria linearis (assembly GCA_963930735.1). Taxonomy (NCBI): domain Eukaryota; kingdom Metazoa; phylum Arthropoda; class Insecta; order Diptera; family Asilidae; genus Dioctria; species Dioctria linearis. Next base: position 27,756,817 of record OZ005744.1, on the reverse strand, counting down.
ATTGTCTCCATTTTGCCTATCTTGCAGAAAACTATCCAGCGTTTTTTGATTCTTAAATTGCTCTTTCAGCCTATTTCCACGATTTTGTTTGTTCTGCCAACCAGACAATTTCCGTTTCCGATCCATATTACTGCAAATAAGTTTTAATAATTAATTTCTAATTTTTTTTCCTAATATAATTCAAATTCACTTACCTATAAATTTCAAATTTTCTACCAATGTTTGAAAATGAATGCCAATATTTTTATGTAGCGTTGAGATGCATACAACCCTTGTGTATAGAACTGTATAGTGATTGCGAAACGAAGTTTGACTTTTACTTATTGTATTGTAGAGGCACTACAGAAGACAACAAGACTCGACTTGCTGGCGTAACAAAAGAGTAAGACCTGATGTAGGGAAGGCCTAAATTTTTTCTTAGAATTTTACTGAAAATTTGTTCCTTGGAATTTTTCGCATTTTGGAGACCGACAATGGCGCACATGAAAGTATTGTATCTGAAAATAACTCCAGTTGGTGGTAAAGTGAATATATTCTGCCGAAACATTTTCTGTAAATTTCTAAGAAAAAATTAATGCTTATCATTATCCTCACCAGTGTTGCCAACTGTTCGGCTTTTACTGAAAAACTCAGCTTTTATATCTGAACCACTGACAAAGAAAAAATTCTTTTGTAAATATTTAGTGTTTAAATTTAAATTTGTCTTGTGGGCGCCTTTTCATATTCGGCGCCTGTGTGCAGTGCACACTTCGAACACGCTACGAGCCGGGCCTGGGTACAAGTGTACAGAAATAGAGTTTTCCATGATTTTTGGCAGGGGCTATGCAGAAATCTTGTCTGCTCAGATCATTTTACCCGAGATATTGATGTTCACGCTGTGAATGTTGTAATCAATTTTGATTTCCCACGTATGGCTGACACTTACTTACATCGTATTGGCCGTTCAGGGCGATTAGGACATTTAGGTAAATTAATAAATTTAACGTAGAATTTTATTAATTCATAATTTAATTTAATTTATAATGCGTAACTATCTACGTATGAATTTACTGTATTTGTACTTTATGAAAAATAATGCAACTAAAATAAATTACAACTTTAAAAGAACTTCCATAAATACCTTACCATTGTGAGTTAAACATAAAAAATTAACGAACCCTAAAATTGTGACTATGCAATATCTCAAGCGCCATAACTAAAACACCGAAAGTTCAGAAAAGTTCACTAAAGAATTTATTAAATTAAGGTCCCAGCTAAAGTGAGCAACCATTAATTACCATCTTATTTCTTGTCACACCAACAATATTATTTCCTTTATGGCGTATCTCTGAATAGTCATAAAATATTGCTACGCACGCGTATTCAAGGATTTTTCTGTTTTTCTTTAGGTATTGGCTAATATTTATTGTGAATAGTTGCGTGCGCAAATTTCATTCCAATAACTTAACATTATTGAGTAATTTCGTTGAAACAAATTACTTGTCGTGTTATTTCTTCTAGTAGTTCTCTTTAGCTCAATATTAACTAACATCAGTTTTTAAACCACAATTTTTCTGAATTTCAGACGTGCGAATGCTAAAAGAATGTTATAATTGTATAAAAGGAAAGCTGTTTCTCCATAATCTTGGATGAAGAAGAGATATCACTGGATATGGAAGACTCCAGCTTACCTGCTTTTAAGGTAAGCGGTCAATGTAGATTTTTTTACATTAATTTTATTTTACTCACATACACTAAAAAGTTATGTTGGTCCGATATTTATCGAATTTATTTTTAAGAAATTATTTAGTGTTGGGCTTGAAATATTTATGATGATTTTATGCAAATGCAAATTAATTGAAGTACATATGGCTTACACGTAATGGTGCTGTTATGATTGAAAATGTATGTGATCTGGAAAAGGTTAGATAGTTCGAGAGAGATTTCATTTACACCTTCTATTCCTTGATTTGATGTTAACTTGTTGGTTTCATCAATTTGTACATAAAGGGTTCATTCGTGATGTATGTTTTGAGAATAAAACAGGTATGGAAGCATGCATAAACCAAAATGTGCAAACCTAATGGAATTCGGTTATATAAAACAAATTTCTGTCCGAGAAAGCATCATCTATAGTGGTGAAAAATTGGTTAAAATTCAGAAGACGTCAGTATCAGTATAATAGCATTTTGCAATGAAGGAGAAAATAGCTCTGAAAATTTTTGATTTAGATGAACTTATACTCTTGTGCTAGAAGTTAGCTGGTAACATACTAATATTGAGATAGTAATTGAGGAAATTATTTCTTCAGATATCTATCAGAGTCCGTACATTATACCAAGGTACACTTGCAAATAATCGTAATCCAATAGAAACTTTTAAACCCTATTATAAGGTTTAAAAAAATCATCACTCTGCTGGATAAGTAAACCATGATGGAGAGAGTCAAAATATATCAAAGAAAACATCGTAGAAGAATCGTAGAGAATTTTTAAAACAATACTAAACATTCCAGCAGGACTTAGCACCACTTAAGTTAAAAAGGAACACAAACAAGTTACATATCTAATACCATAACTGAAGATTGTGTGTCCTCCAGCATTCATCTATATATGTATGTGTAAGTCCATTGCATTGTAGGAATTCTAGCCGGTTTTAAAATAAAAGCAACACAAATATTTTAAGTGTAATGCCGCATTCACAATGCCGAGTGGAGTAGAGTGAGCTTTGAGTCCAGAACGAAGCTGTTCACAATGCAGCGCAAAGTCGAACTTTGAAATTAACATAAAAATTCGCCATAACAACGCCAAATCAACAAGCAAACAACTGTCGTTGTCAAAATTCGAAAAAGGAGAGATCATCAGATTGCTTCGAAACTAACTAAAAATTACGTCCTTTATTGGTTTTTAAATCATGAAGCTTGCATAAAAAGACCACTTGTTTTTTATTAGCATACATGAAAAATATTAAATCAAAAAATAACATTGAAACATATGATAGTTATGATAAAAAGAAGTATGAAGCTTTTTCCACGCCATCTACATTTATAAACTTTCGGAAATGGTAGCGTGAAAATAGAATAGAAAGATGGTCATATGCACTACTGCGTGTGAAAGAAAGTATGCCAATTGCCAATCCACGCCACTCTACTCCACTCTGCATTGAGATGGATTTTGTCTATACTGAAAATGATAAAAGTGCCAGGAAAGACAAGAGTGAAATTTTCTTTGTTTTTGCGTTTTATTTTATCTACGTACATTCTTCCTTATTTAAAAAATTGTATTTAATAAAAGTTTCTAAAATAATCCAGTGTTTTACTTTGACTATTGGAAGGAACTTTTTTTCACTTAAATAATATTCTTCAAAAACATTTTTCATCTAATGCCTGATTGTAGACACAAACTCTTTCTTTTCCTATAACAATAATATTTCAATAATAAATAAAAACGATAGAAAATGAGTATATGGTCAACGCCATCTAGTATATGTAGTAACAAGCTTTTCTACAATAACAGTGCCATTACGTGTTACCATAGCCTACGCGAACATTTGATATAAAAAGAAGTTATGTCGACACTACCATCTTCCTGATATTTCACATTAGGGTTGGTTCGGTGTTGTGACTATAACAACCTCATTGAACTCCAAATAATTCCAGGTTGATATTTCCCTGGTTTGATATCGACTTGAACAACTCTCTTAAATACTTTTAGGCTGATGTGAATGTGTCAAGCGCATAAAATAGTGAGTAGGTTCCTGTCTATCTATATAGTATAAAAATAGTATAAAAAGTGAAGAAAAAAAGTAATTAGACCCAGATGAAGTCTGTAAACTTTGATCATGCTTTGCCTTCATATGGCCCAAGTCTCCACAAAACTTGTAAATGGGAAACTTGTTTTGCTTGCTGTTACCTTGGGGTACCTAGTTGAATGGTTTAATGTAGGGTCGGACACCTACTGCAAAATGTGAGTGTCAAAACGGGTGAAATTTGTAAGGAGGCAAGAAGCAGTTTCTAATTCTACAATTCCTTCATAGTTCCTGATGAATTAAAAGAGTTTTTCACCTCTCCAAAGAAGTGGTTGCCGTGGTTTGGGGTTAGTATTATTAGCTCAACGGAATTGTGTCCAGATTAGGATTTTCTTCCCAATTTGTTTAGATGTAATAGAGGTTATGAAATTTGATTTGAATCAGTAGCCCCAAACTGCTTTCTTTAAACTTGATCATATGAAAAGTCATTTAATTTATACAAATTTTTCGCGGAACTGCTTGTAATTATACCTACTGGCATTACAGATATTGCTAATTTTTACCAGATAAAAGTCCTTTGAGTCTATTCATCCATTCTTGCAGAGGCTAATGTAGGTACTCGCAGGTAATTTTTAGAGCAAATTACGATTTGGCAGTCTGTTTCTTGCTCCCAATCCCAACATTGCCTTTTTAATAAATCTAGCAAAGGTGTATTTAATACCTTAGGCCATTTAGCCTTAACAATATTGTCCAAAAACCCGTCAATTTCCTTTTCTCTATGATAACTAGAGTGAAAACTGTGATTTAGCGAGAATAGGGTCTAACTACAGCACCTTTTAAAACCATGTATCATCTTGGTACATATGTACTTACGAGTACAGGTATTTTTTAAAGACGCGTGCATTATTGCTTTCATAATCTGCGGATTTTTTGTCAATCTAGATTTTGATGCTCATCTCATCAAAGCAAGGTTTTTCAAAGTACCCAACCCAAGGCTTATTTATGCTGCATAAATTCTTTCTTACCTAGGTTATATTTACTTTGAGAATTTTTAGGAAAAAATAACCGTTGTAAACGTTGTTCTTGCATTCTTCGCTAGTTCTGAAAGGGTGCAAAACTCATGGAAAGTACAAGTACACTTCGAAGTTCATTGCGAAAAGTCGTCTTGACCAGCTTTGAAAAATCCTCGCTAAAGAGATTGATTTTTTCATGTTTTCATGACAAAATACCTATCTAAAATGGACCTTCGTGTCTGAGGATAAAATCAGTACCTAGATACCTTGTAAAACTTTGACATCCAAGGCAAATAATCAAAATTTGTTTAGCATATTGAATAGCCATTAAAATCAACGTCGGTAATCATTGCAGGTCGGTAAGTAGCAGATTGTTGCATCGAAATTGGGGATAAAAATTATTTCTTATTCCTCCTGAAGAAATTAAAATAGGAACGTTATAGCCGTACTAATCTGCTCCAAGGGCTGTCACCTATATAATACATGAAAAGTCTGCCGCCAAAGTCTGTATAGGTTCCTGCCTACTTCCGATAATTTCTGTAGGTAGCAGGATTTATTTACAAACACACAATATGACTTCCCCATGGGTAGGACTTGATTTAATGAGACGTGTTTACTGTGGATGCAGTACACTAATAATGGTGATCCCTACCAATCAACGAAATTAAATTAAATTTGGTTTTTCCGGGAATCAAAATGGCGATAACACCCAATTAACAAGAGAAAAATGAAATTTGGATGCAGTGCTGATTTTAAGAAATTACCCAAAAAAGAAACCAAATAATTTCATCAGTCCGATCCGAATATGGAAACAAAAACAAACAAGAACTCAAAATGTCTCCCCCATTATTCTTCCAAGCCTTATATTATCATTTCGATTTGAGAGGCTGACAATGACAGAAACAAAGAAAACAATTATCACGTCGTTTGCCTTCTCCTCTTCCAAAAGTGCAAAATATTTGCTTCATTTTCATTGGTGAAGTATTAACAAACACACACTACCTAACCTAACAAAAGTTAATTGCATTTATAGTTAGCCTCTTTTACAATTCCATACTTCGTTTATAAGAGAGGGACAGAAAATGTAGGCATTTGTCATATTGCCACCTCCTCTTCCAAAAGTTAAACTTTTGGAAGAGGAGAAGGCAATATGACGATTACCATTTTGATGGCTACTTTTCATTGTTCATAAAATGCATGCACACACACACTACTTCATTTATCGAACTTAACGAATATTTCGGTCATGCGCAATAGAATAAAATTTTAATTTTGTGATCTGAAATTTGCTGATCGCCTGGTATTTGCTGTTTCTTTAAAATACACAAGAAGGAATGGGACAGACAATATTATAAATTCAATATGCACATTTCGACTGAATGGTTTCTTTTTTATAAACTAGTGATACTCTGCCAACAGATGGCTCCGGGGGTATCGAAATGAGAAATTTCTCAGCTTGATGAAATCAAGTTTTTTGTAATTTAGTAGTTTGAACATTTTTCAATTTTTTTGTGAATTTATATTTAACTTAATTTTGTATTTTTGGAAGTAATAATGAAAAAAAAAATAAGAAAATATTTAAATTTTTGAATGTTCGTCTTTTTTCTTCATGATCACAAGCGATGAAAACGCGTTTGTCTTTCAACATAAAATTTTCAATTAGAAATTTTATGAAAACTATAAATTTTTAAAGATTTTAAAATGGAAAATTAGTGATGCTTACATACTGCAGCCTTGAGTGAGTGCGGCTTATGCTATTGAAAGAAGGCCAAACGTGTTCAAACTAATCTTCAACTTAATAGCTGCGACTTTTCACAGTTACTTTTCTAACGATATTCTTTGTTTTTCTTTTCAATGCTTTTGAAATCATAACCGCCGTCTTATCCGAATTTTTCTTCATGCCCTATAGTGCCTCTTAGTGTCTTTTAAGGAGCTTACCTTTACCAAACCGCTCTATTAGTGTTGTTGTTTTAAACATTCAAAGGGACATCCCTAGTACCTACATGCTTTGAGACCCTCATTACGAGCTCGACGTACCTACCAAGTTTTACCTTATTTCATTCAAGCTGGTACCTACCTATCTATCCACGTACTTATTACACTTTCCTATGGTTGCTGTGAGTCAGAATCCGGATTAGGATTACGCCGATACAAACTTTATTGAAGCCCCGAAATATTTCATTTAATTTCAAGAAAATATTTCCAATACTGCTATCTACCTTTTCCTTCATTCTCTAATTATTACCTACATATTTTCATTGCTTTTGGACAGTTGAGGTTTCGAATCTTCCTTAAAATCTCATAGCGTCTGTGGTCGGGATGAATTTGCATTGCCATCCTCTTTCAGCCACTCCAATTTGGTATAGAAGTTTTTTTGAAATACTCTGACCAAATCTTAAAAACCTTCTTTCGCTAAAACGGCTGTTTGTTTTTATATTAGATCGATTCAGCTCATTAGGAAAAGTATATCAATCCAAGTGTCGCTACTTGCAAATCCTACAGATCTTGTAAGATCCCAAATTTACCTCAAGTTGACGGTTATTCTATTTTTTCACAGTTGTAAAATTAAAATGTATCAAATTTTTCCGAGGTATTTAGAGAGATTATTGCATAATCATCATTCTGCTCGTCTGACTCCTTTTGGTTGCAACAAAATTTATTTTCCTATTGTCGGCAGTCCACTCGATAACAGCCATACGAAGATGCAATTCAGTTCACCATTTACAGCACCCGCAATATACCAACAAAATCGCTTGAATGCGATTTATCAATTTATTTCTGGATATTTAAAGCTCATTTTGAATGCATTTAACATGGCCTTGGTCCATGAATGATTATTTCTGTAAGATTTGACAAGGATTCAAGCATTTAACGCTAAATTTAAATTATTTTTTTACAAGGAAATTGAGAAACATTTTAAGTAGCTTTTCTAGCTGCCTCTTAATGAGTGGAAGAGAAACTTAGGTGAATCCATAACTAACATAGAATCGTTATTGTCCTAAATTTAGGATACATGTTGAGGGATAGGTTGATGGTAGTTGAGGACCTTTGAAAACTATGTGAGACTTAATCCTGTTTATATCGGTACTAGTAGTCGAGAGGCTATTCGATGTTCTGGTTAGCGTTTACCCCAATGAATTGTGTCCATGAAGAGAAATTTTAGGCTTCGGCATTAAAAACTGAATAATTTTGAATGAAAATAAGTTTCAATAAATGTTTTTTTTGTCTTTCAAGGTGTAGGTGTTCTAGAATTATACGAGTCAATTGTCGATTATCAATCAGTTGATCAACTAGATTAGTCTTTTCCATCGAAGAATTATAAAACGCCTTGATTCGTCCTTTGAATCCCTATGCGCTCAGACTCAATTCGAATTTGGAATATGTCATCATCAGTTTGGCTGATTTTGATGTACTCGTTGTCGAAAGTGAAAGGATTCTTTTGCGGAGGTTTTATAGCATCCCCACCCCCTTCCCTCACTCAATTAAAGTCGGCATTTTTATTCCGAACCGGATCTTCTATCTAAATCCTAAGTGCGCTATTACGACTTTTTCCGGTATGTTTTTTTCTATTATTAGCAACTTCTTGGTGACGTTATAAAGAATATTAGACTACCAGGCTTCGCTAACTCCTTTGAAATGATCCTCCACAAGCACGTAGGTAGACTTCTGGTTGAGGTTTTCTCCATATAGGTTTGCCTTTGCATAGTAATATGACATTTAGTAGACCAAGTAATTAGGTAGATATTTGATGGTACCCTAGTTAGTGATACCAGGGCATCACCAGATATTTTATGTTACGTTGACAGCACCACTGCAACGTCCCGTATCGACTGGAGTAGGAAGAGGTGAGACCTCAGTTCTTGATGCGAGATAACTGCCTTAAGGTGAAGGCTTCGAATTAGGAATGTAGTATGGTATGGTTTAACCACACTGTATGTCTGGAGTGAGGTAGTTGCATGCACCAGGTCCACGACCCAATAAGTCGAACAGAAATTAGACTGCTCTGATTTGCTGATATACCAGGCGAATGGTGTGTCCTGTGGCGGGAGACTCTCAGGCTGTTCTATCTGAGCCGCTTGTTGATTTAATCAGAGCTGTACAAACACAGAATAAGATTATAGTGTCCTACAAGGAAGGTAACAGAAAAAGGAAATGTTGTCATGATCGCTAGCACACGAACATTCCTTGGGACAGCATAATGTGCCTTCTTTTAGCTGCCGTATCACGACGATCTTCGTTACGTTCTTCAAACGCTACCGAGGACTTATAACCCCAGTGTGAGCATAAAAAAGGTTATCCCAGTGGATACTACGTCAAACTGTTGAGACGGTTTTCTCCGTTTTTGCCGTGTGACAGAGTGGTCCAGATCTTCGTTACGGATAGGATGAGCTTCAGCAGGTAACAGTATTTCATAACGTTTGCCGATGATGGTAAATGATGTACTGTTCCCCAAGGTTCACCAAGTCAATCTAAAAGTAGCACCTGAAAAGAAAATAGATGAACCGCTTTTTGAGCGGGCATGAACATGAGCACTGCCGACGGTAATCTGAATAAAAGTCGGATATCCCAAATAGTATTCTTGGCTGCTTTTATTAATTGAAAAAACACAAAAAAATCTTCGCCAGATTTGGCTTATTATATTTTTTTAAATCACGTTATAAAGTTTTTCTTCTAGACTTGTTCTCCGATTTAAGTCTGACAATCAACTCATTTATTTGTTTTCTAAAAAGTATTTTGAACAAAATCATGGCTACTTAAATAACGCTTTCTACGCTCAATGAAGTAATAATAGCTGTGACTTTAGACAGGTAAAATTACTCGATTTACATGTTGATTGGCCATGCGTTCAGAACGATGGTGACAGGATATTGACGCGTCGCCACAGATATACTATGGATATTTCAAAGCCTCCCCCACCTCTATATCTCTCCTCCGCATTCCCAACGTCATTTCAGTCAAAATCTTTCGCAATTAGACCACGTCACCAAAATAATTTTCGTTTTCGTTGAATAGTTATGCTCTGCTCAGTAGATAACCTTTGTAAGTAGTGAAAAATAGGGTAAAGTTGTCTCTGTTACATAACTTCTCCATTAATATTTGTTTAGACCCGTAAATTAGTAGCTCACCCTACAGTTCCACATCATCCAACTAGGCACATTTACTAGGCTTTCTGTATTTCTTGAAACCTTCGAGATTTCTCTTGAGGACAACATTATACGTCAATTAAGTTGGGACCGCCACATCATGGTAGAAAAGTTTTGAATACGTCAAAATTTGGGGCTTAATTAGGGCTAATTTAATGTCACTTCCACGAATTTAATCTCTTATTTAAAAAAAACAAAAACCATGGCTAATCCAACTTTATTGAAAGTTAAGACCACTACGAACCTAAAATTTAGCGACATTAGATTGAAAAGCAGCAACATTTTTAGTTCAATTTCCTTCGTTTTGGAAAGGATTTGATTAGAAAAATCCTTATAAATCTTTATAAATATATTTAGAAATGAAATCCGTTGGCTTCTGGTTGGCTCATATGTAGCTTATCCTTTGCCGAGCACCGTGTCTATCTAAAACTCCAGAATCATAGACCTCTTCCTCTTCTTCGTCCAGCAATTAATACTCTTCGTTTAACTCGGCTTTTATAGTCTAAGACCTCTAGTTAGTATGAAAATGCAATTTGGAATTAAAATTTATTTCATTTGGTGATGATAAACTTAGCAGAGCTGGTAAGGCGTCTACTATTGTTGCGGTCTGGGTTCGATATTGGACCAGGCTGGCTGTAGGAATAACATTTTTGTAAAGCACAATTGGGACTCCATGATAGTCTTGAATGAACTGGACAGTCTCAATGTACTGAGAATAAACTAACAGAGAGCTTCATGAATATTTTGAATGGATTTTTCTGTATATTCCCTTCGCGTTTTGTTCTTTCCTGCCAAAGTCATGTTTATGCATCAAACGGTACTTTGGTATAAGATTTAATAGAAATTTGAAGAAATAATGTGTACTCAAAGCTCTTAAATGGAGTATAATTGCGAGCCGATTGACTAACCAACCGTTAATGATTCTATAATTCGCTGGTTAGCTGTTATCTAATTGTTAATAAACTACTCAATTAACCATCTAATAGTTTCTCTCTGTCGAATTGATTTCGTTAATTAAAAACATCAGACTTAGCTTTCATTGACTTAAAATTAATATATTTTTAAAAACAAAAAATGAACGGCTCACGTCAAAAGCTCGATGAGCCTACTCTTTTTTATAATTATTTCATGACATCTCGCCTGCCTGGATAGCAAAATTGCAAACCTATCTTTCTTATTCTTGAAGCATAGTTCTAACACTAATCTTCATGATTATTGCGATGATGTAAGGAATTGTTACTTAAAGTCAGTTCTTTGTAATAGTCGGACACACTTACAGCACTGTCGCCATTGTTATTAGTTGTATCATGGAGGCTGTAAAAAGCAATGTTGTTGTGACTCAGGTGCCCAATACACCGAATCACAGCCATAAGTTGTTCTATACAATATATTGATGTATCACAAGCTGACCCTGAAAATATAAAATTAGTTATTTCAAATTCTTTCTTCACAACTCTACAAATCTCTACAGTAAGAAGCAATCGAAGTTCAAAGAAGTTTTTTTTTTTCAAATATTAGGTAACGGTTTCCCGCCAAAACGCTTAACATTAATTTGAGTTTTTTATTTAAGATTTGAATGACGTGGAACTTGATAGAATTCGAAGCAGGCGGTTCGAAGCTTATGGGAAGGTTATCGTGCATGACGATGAAAAATTCGTGTTTTTTTTTTGCATAATTTTCACACCTAAAATGTTTAGAACACGTGTGTGTAAAAGGATATTTTCATATATAAAGTATTTTAGAATTCACAGCCTGCTGTGAGCGGAAGTGTCCGCTGGCTGGAAAACAGGTAGCGCTTGCTTGGAGACCTTTGCTCGCTACCTGAGATACCCTCATAAATTTCGGGAATCCGTTAACCTTCAGATTCAGCATAATCAGTCCTTGGAGGAAGAAGTAGGGCCTCTGTATTGTGCTGGAAAAGCTGAAGTAAGCTGTCAAAAAAATTTTATAACGTTAGACTTTATATGAGTTTTTCTGGGAAAAACATTTTTCAGCGCGCGGGACCGTCTTCATCTTTCGAATCGATTCACATGAATCTCTGCGCTATTGAAAGGAAATTCTATTTGCGGGGCCATCAGGACGCGATTTTGGTCAAAAATTGATTTAGAAATAGTTTTTTCGTCCGTTGAAGCAAACAAATTTTGGTTTTTTCAAACGGCCAGGTTTTTGATATTCAGATGTTTTTTAAATCGAAAGCCAGTAAGGCTCCCCAAAAATTTTATTATTTTCAACCCAATTTGTTTCGGATGAACTGGCAGAGCTGTGGAGCGCCCCGCGCAGACCAAAACACGCTGTGCACGGTTTTGTTTGTTGGGAGCTGATAGAAGAAAAATACTTTAAAGCCCATTCCAAAAGTATTTATTTAATGTAAAAAAAAAAACAAAAATTCCCGAAGTTCATGCATTTTTCATGCCTCTCGACGGTAACCTTCCCTTATGGTCAGATTTGACTAAATAACGATATCTGTGAGATTTTAGGGTCGCTAATTATGAATTTGTCGTCGGAGTTTAGAAATCAAAATGAGGGCACCTAAATGGCAGTAGAATTTTATCATTTATAGTGAAATTCGACTAAAAATCGATACCTGGGGAATCTTGGGGATTGCAGATTACGAATTTGTCTAATTTTAACTTCACTTCATAGTTAAGGCACTTTCACATCAAAAACAAGAACAGAAAAATGTAAACCGAAAAACTCAATTTATTCCACTTTAAAACAAGATTTTTGTTGCAATGATTAATAAAATCCAGAGAAATAGGATAAACTAAGAATTTTACTGAGAAAATAGTTATATTTATTTCAGATTTTGAAGAAAAACGCAACTGTTACGTTTTATCGGCCGAAAAACTTTTTCGGCAGAAAACTTCGTCCGATAAATCATAAAAGTTGTGTTTTCTTAAAAATTCTAAGATAAATATAACTATTTTATTAGTAAAATTATTAGTTTATCCTATTTCCCATGATTTTATTAATCATTGGAGCAAAAATCTTGTTTTAAAGTGGAATAAATTGAGTTTTTCGGTTTACATTTTTTCGATTCTTGTGTTTGATGTGAAAGTGCCTTTACGAACGAGTGACCGAAGGGTTACACCCGGATTAGAAATTTTGAATCAAACACATCAGGGTAAGAATGTAAATGATACTTTTGAATTGAGCTACGCAATTTCAAATACACATTATTAAATTTTAAAGTCAAATTAAATTAAGTTTCAAATAAATTTATCCATTGTAAATTTGGAAACATGTTTTAATGCACCAGGATTGCTCCAAAGGTTGATAACTGCGCTATCCAACATTGTACGAAACTTCATACATTTGAATTCGCTGGAATCATACTTTGGGACTTCATTATTCGTTGTTTCGAAGGGTTCAACTTCTAAGCCCTAGACTATTTCATATCCTCTGAGGTCGAGCGCTTAAGCAAAACTAATTTTTCCCTCAGTACAATTTGTAACACCATAAGTCCCAAATCAGATATAATGCGCCGCCATCTTTATATTCTAAGCTTTGACAAAATATTCGTAATCCGGAGTCCCGACAATCCTAATATATTGATTTGAATTCGCATCGGACCATACTGACAAAGTTCGGTCGCCACCTTCTAGACGCCATCTTGATTTTATAGTATATAAAAGTGCTCAAAGGCTATTGTCATGCAAGAAATTAAGTGTACCAAGTTTTAGCTCAATGGTTCAACGGGAAGTGGGTCAAATGAGCATTAAAAAAATTATTTTTAATCACGGTCACATGGTAGCTTCGAAGCTTCGAATTTCTTACGTTCGAAGATCGAAGCTTCGTTCCTCGAATGTTCTTCCGAAGCTTCTGAGCTTCGAATAGACTTCGAAGCTTCGAAAACCAACAGCCCTTGTATTTACCTCTCATTGTTTACGAGATAAACGTGATTTTGTTTTCTTAAATTTTTGTGCATGCAATTAAAATTAGCAAACGAACAATTTTGGGTAGGGAGAAAATTAATGAAATTATCAATCATGAAAAGAGTATTATCTGATAAATGATAGCATAGGGATTGGAGTGGGGGTGGGCGTGTAGAATCAAATGAAATTTAAAATTTCGAGGTTTCCAAATTTTTGAAAAAACAAAGTTTTTTGGTTATTTTGTCTTCTGGTGGGAAGATCTTTCTTGGGAAAAAGGGAACTGAGGTATAAGTAACCTTCATTGGGCTTTTGTAACAATAAAAGATTTTATTAATTTCGTGATTTGCCTATTTCTTCGGAAAGGTTCCTCGTTTACGGCTTAAAGAATGTTGAAGCTACGGTCAACCTTGTAAGCATGCCGAAGGTATCAAGGTCTGACTGTGTGTTGCGTTTTATAAGGCCTACTACACTCGGAACAGTGGAAAACTTGTACCCTATATGTAAATAATTTTAAGCATACTTACTGTCCCTTTTCACTTCTGAGTGGTATGGTATATAAGAAGCTATTGACGACAGAGAGGTAGAGGAGTGAGTGCAACACATAACAGATGGATTCAAGTAATGCCTTCTAATAGGATAATCACGACGCAGCTCTTTGGTGAGACATTCTAGGTTAACATCACCAAAGGTTGCCCCCAAGCAGGAGTGCTGGGGTGCTGTACAAAGTTATCAGCCAACCTCAGGAAAACAATAATTATACCCTTTACCAGAAGAAGGAAAATGAGGAATATAGCTAGCCCTACACTCTTTGGTAAGGAGGTCCCAATGTACAAAGATGCTAAAAATCTTGGGATAATTCTCGATGATAAGCTCAACTGGTACAAACATATCGACAAGACAGTCCGGAAAGGTACACTAATGCTCTGTGGGAATGTAGAAAAGTGGCTGGCTCAACATGGGACTCATGTCAAAAATAACGATCAGTAGTCAGATCCAAGGTCACCTATGCTGCAGTAGTGTGGTGTGGTGGAACTAGTGTACTCACAGCAGACAACCATCCGGATACCAAATAGGGAGGAAATAGATACAAATCTAGAAAATGAAGCCTAAATTTGGTACACCGACGGTTCTAAGACCGAGAAAGGAGTATGAGTTCAAACTAAAAGATTCCTTAAAGGACCTTCACTTAAGAAGTTCCTGGTTTTTTAAGGCTATCTAGGAATTAACTCAGAATTATTGCAGGAATTGATCGGGTAGGTATATCACCCACTGATGTTTGTAGGCTATGTCTCGAAAAGGATGCAAAATCGGAGCACGTCCTTTGCGAATGCGAGGCAGGCCATTGCACATTGTAGATTCCAGGTCTTTGGTTCATACTTCTTAAAGCCTGCCGACTTCGAAGCAAAAAATATTGTGCTCTTCCTAGGAAGAGTGAGATTTTTGTGTGAACTATAAAAAAAGCGGTGCACAATAAGCCAACGAATGGATGCAGTGCAAAGTCACTCGCCCTGTTTAACTCCTTAATCTTTACTTCTGAGTCTAAATAAAACATAGTTCTCTCTCTTGATACTATTCCTGGTCCATCCTTTTTTATGTTGTTGTGAGACCTTTGATCATAATTTGTTTATAAGAATTTGAGAATCTTCAACTCTGATGCTTCTTTTTATTTTCTATTGCACCTTTGGGTGTAGATGTAGATTTTGGGGAAGTCGAGTCTAGATGGATGCGACTGAATTCAAATTTCGATGACGCATTAGGGATTGCTTCACATCACAAATAAAAGTTTGCCATATTCAGTCCCAGGTTGATCACCATTTTAGGGAACGTTGCATTCTATAACTCTCTGAGGGTTTTGCTGGTAGTGTCCCGTAATAAAGGAATACGAATGTGGTGACGAAGCAAGAAAGGGAATTGTCAGTTTTTCAGTGATCATCTTTATTTCTTTTTAATTATTACGCTTGATAGACGTTACAACTTTTATAGGCCTCTTTCATTTAGTACCAGAAAACTTTATTCCGGAACCTTGTTGAAGTTGAGCATATTGAAGTCGTGTTTACTAATTTTCTTGCTATTGAAAAGTGCGACAAATACACTTTTTGCAATAAGTATGTGTCTTACAAGATACACGCGAAATACAAATTTACAAGATCTTATTGCAAGCATCCAAGGCATTTTTCAAGAGTGGTTAACAAGATCTAAGTTGGTCCATGCTTTTCAATAACACACACCCCAAACAGAAGACTTTGAGGAAGACATGACCTGTTTACAGAAATTAAGAGCATTTCAATTGAAATAATTTTTTGGGAAGGACTGGCTATTGAAATATGGTGTAAAAAATGAGGAAATAATTCCGAAGGAGTCTGTTGAAGTAACTAGATCCGTAAAAAACATATATTCCTGCAAAATGTTGAGTACAAAGTCCCTTCATATTTCATCGCTGGCTGTCTGAAACTGGATATGTACGCGGAATATATTTATCCTGGCGGTGTCATTACAACTTCAAATAAGTAAAATTAATTAACCCAACTAGAACAGATCCTCGCCATGCCAGCTCTAAATAATGCAGAAATTCTAAGAGTATTAAAAAACAAAAATCACAATCATAATTTTTGAATTTTAAGGAGCTCTGCGCTGTCAAATATCGGAATACTCCGCAATATTGTGAATTTTTATAGTGTCATCGGTTCACGAAGATAACATTTCATAATATACATACATACCTACCTATTGCAATCGGCTAGCTGCTGCGCTGAGGGGGGCAATGATAACAACTATTACGACGTTTGCCTTCTCCTCTTCCAAAAGTGAAAATATCTGCCTGCTTGACGAATGAATAAAATACACACACTATTGGATTTAACGAAAGTTAGTTGCATTTATTTATACTTCTTCGTTTATCGTATCCTCTTTACAGGTCCATTCTTATTCCTTTATCTCTTTTACAATACCAAATTTTGCCCATAAGAGAGACAGAGATAATAAAGCTAATTGTCACATTGCCTTCTCCTCTTCCGAATGGCTGCTTCTTTTCATTGGTTCATAAAATCCTGTTCACCCACTCTACTTGATTTAACGAACTTAACGAATATTTCGGTCATGCGCAGTAGAATAAAATTTTAATTTTTGTGATCTGAAATTTGCTGATCGCCTGGTATTTGCTGTTTCTTTAAAATACACAAGAATGAATGGGACAGGCAATATTATAAATTCAATATGCACATTTGGACTGAATGTTTTTTTTTCTAAACTAGTGATACATCTGCCAACAGATGGCTCCGGGGGTATCGAAATGAGAAATTTTTCATCTTGATGAAATCAAGTTTTTTGTAATTTTGTAGCTTGAAAATTTTTCATTTTCATAGTGTAATTTATATTTAACTTAATTTTTAAATTTTGCCTAGGCACAGAAATAACAATGGAAAAAAAATTAAATCAAAAAAGGAAATATTTAAATATTTCCATGCTCGTCTTTTTTCTTCACGATCGCACGCGATGAAAACGCGTTAATTTTTCCAGATAAATTTTCAATTAGATATTTTATGAAAACTATAAATTTTTAAAGATTTTAAAATGGAAAATTAGTGATGCTTACATACTGCTGCCTTGAGTGGGTGCGGCTTATGCTATTGAAAGAAGGCCAAAGGTGTGCAAACTAATCTTCAACTGAAAAGCTGCGACTTTGGACAGTTACTTTTCTAACGATATTCTTTGTTCTTCTTTTAAATGCTGTTGAAATCATAACCGTCGTCTTATCCGAATTTATCTTCCTGCCCTATATTGCTAGTGTCTCTTGCGAAGCTTACCTTTACCAAATCGCTCTATTAGTTTTGATGTTTTAAACATTCAAATGGACATACCTAGTACCTACATGCTTTAATAACGACCCTCATTACGAGGTCGACGTACCTACCAAGTTTTACCGTATTTCATTCAAGCTGGTACCTATCTACCCACGTACTTATTACACTTTCCTATGTTGCTGGATTAGGATTACGCCGATACAAACTTTATTGAAGGCCCGAAATATTTCATTTAATTTGTTGGAAAGCATAATTTTCTCGGAATTTAACTGATCGACGTCCTTACCTACCCCTTTTCCTTCATTCTATAATTATTACATATTTTCATTGTTTTTTGGAGAGTTGAGGGTTCCAATTTTCCGTAGTAATCTCATAACGTCTGTGCTCGGGATGAATTCGCATCGCCATCCTTTTTCAGCCACTCCAATTATGTATAGAAGTTTTTTTGAAATAGTCTGACCAAATGTTTAAAACCTTCTGTCGCTAATGCGGCGTTTGTTTTTACAATTTATTCTCAAAGTCAATTTTTTGTTTGTTATGAGATCGATTCAGCTCATTAGGAAAAGTGTTTCAATCCAAATGTCGTTACTTGCAAATCCTACAGATTTTGTAAGGTCCCAAATTTACCCCACATTTTTCACAGTTGTAAAATTAAAATGCTTCGAATTCATCCGAGGTCTATTAGAGAGATTATTGCATAATCATCATTCTGCTCGTCTGACTCCTTTTGGTTGCAACAAAATTTATTTTCATTTTTCCTATTGTCGGCAGTCCACTCGAACCAGCCTTATAAAGATGCGATTCAGTTCACCATTTACAGCACCCGCAATATACCAACAAAATCGCTTGAATGCGATTTATCAATTTATTTCTGGATATTTAAAGCTCATTTTGAATGCATTTAACATGGCCTTGGTCCATGAATGATTATTTCTGTAAGATTTGACAAGAAATTTAACTACAAGCATTTAACACTAAATTTAAATTATTTTTTTACAAGGAAATTGAGAAGAGAACCAGACTCCAGAATCATAGAACTCTTCCTCGAAAACGCCGAAAGGTTTAACTGTCTCTCGTTTCAGTCATATACAAACATATGCCACCTGAGGTCTTATGATTGCTCGATAACTACACTCCTTTTTATATTACGAACAAAAGCACCACTTTGACTCATCTCTACTATTGTGTGTGATATGGATCCATATATGTATGTATACCTAGTTGGTTTAATTAATGTGTTTCCAGATCCTTCAACGACTCAGCGTTAGCGCGGTGCATAATGCGAGTCGTCGTCAAGACTTCTATCATTTCTATAACTTCAGAAGCATTTTTAGCGGTGAGGTCGCGTCCAGGCAGTTTTTTATACCTAGTACCTGACGAAAATGTTACGACTAATCTTACCATGTGAAGTATCGGATGCCAGATTAAATAAAATATCGGAAACCGTATCGCCTTTGGCGTGTAGAAATTTTTCTGGGATGTTATCTTCGTGAATCCGTAACCGATATACATTCACAATGCTTCGCAGTATTCCGATATTTGACAGCGCAGAACTCCTTAAAATTCAAAAATTATAATTGTGATGTTCTGTTTTGTAATAATCTTGGAATTTCTGCATTATTTAGAGCTGGGATAGTGAGGATCTGTTGTAGTTGTTTTAGCTGATCTTAGGTATCTGAAGTTGGGATGATACCGCTAAGACATATTCCGTGACTGTACCTATTTGAATGGACCAGGTTTTCTCACTTAATAAGCTTAATGGAAATGATGCTGCGAGCTCTACGAGTTTTGTGGTCCCTTAATTCCTGTAAACAGGCCATGTACTCCTCAAGGTCTTATGTTTGGGATGTGTGCTATTGAAAAGCATTTGGGCCTACTTTGATCTTTTATAGCCTAAGACCTCTAGTTAGTGTAAAAATGCAATTTGGAATTAAAATTTATTTCATTTGGTGATGATAAACCTAGCAGAGCGGTAAGGAACTAGCTTCAAAAATGTCTACTATTGCTGCGGTCTGGGTTCGATATTGGACCAGGCTAGCTGTAGGAATAACATTTTTGTAAAACACAAATGGGACTCGATGATAAAGGTAAATCTGTAGTTTTGAATGAACTGGACAGTCTCAATGTACTGAGAATGAACCAACAGAGCTTCATGAAAATTTTTAATGGATTTTTCTGTATATTCCCTTCGCGTTTTGTTCTTTCCTACCAACTTTGGCTATCTTTTTCTTTTGTTTTTATACTAGACTCAAAAGGGATTTGTATTGAAAACAGAAATAAGATGTATTCAAAGCTCTTAAATGGGGTATAAATGCGTGTCGATTGACTATCCAACCGTCAATGATTCTATATTTCGCTGGTTAGCTCTTAACTAATCTCTTGAATTTTTCAATTTCGTTTCTTCAAAAACCCGTCGCTCAGTCGTAGGAACGTACAAGACGAATACTTTAAAAGATCTCAGAATTGTAAAATATTATTTGTGGATCTGGATCACATGGCATATGATCAGTTTGTTGTGTATCCTCCTCTGAAATTTGTCAAGTATCTTCATGATTGTTGCGATGTTGAAAGTAATTGTTACTTAAAATCAGTTCTTTGTAAGAGTCGAGCAAATTTACTCCACTGTCGCCATTGTTATTATTTGTACCATGGAGGCTATAAAGAGCAATTTGTCGTTTGCTGATAGTAGTGTTGTTGAAAGCCGATTACCTGTAATGATTTTGATTTCACGTTTAGAAACATTCTTCGAGGTTCTCATAAAAGTTTTTACCTCGACTCCTCTGTGAGCGGGTGAAGCACGTTAATAAAAGTTATTTAACCCTTTCTCGAATACTTCCCCACTTTTCGCGGCTATATATACAGCCGCCATTCCTCACGAAACTGATCATCTTGGAACCCGACCATCTCCGATTTCGATGAAACTTTCAGAGTTTATATGGAATACCAAAATAGCTCACCTACATCTTTTTGTTTCCCTCTACCACGTGAATTACGATGAAACATAATTTTCAAAAAATCATAGCTCGAGAACGGAAAATCAAATTTTTCTGATTCGAACGCCAAATGAACAGAGGCGTATCTAGGTTTAAACATTTGGGGGAACGAGCATATTAAAGAAAGGCGCCACTGCATAAAAATTAATTTTATTTCATATTTTGAAAAAAAAAGAAAAAAAATGGACGTCCAGAAGTAGTTTAAACATAAAATTAAATGGAAGCATAACAAAAATCTATTATTTCAAAATAAAATTGAAATATTAACAAATGAGGCAACTACAACAACTTCCTTCGTCTTTCAATGACTAGTAGAGCTAACCCAGACAATCTTTCTTCACCCATTGTAGATGGTAGTTAACTCCTATAACGAACTTCAGTCCGCTAAGGGATCGCTCCGCACATGCATTCCTTTTTGGTAAAGTCAAACAATTTTTTTATATAAAATCGAGAGGTTAGGGTAAATAAAGCACATGTCATTGACAATTATGAATTTTAATACATTGTTTAGGGACACTCCCTCAATATTTTCACTATTTTTAATACCTGTAGGTAGGTACCTATTATCTCTCGGTACATATCCTTAAAAGTTTCAAACTCTTGAATAAGTTCGGCTTTGCTGTCGGTGACGTCTGAGTACCTGCATGTCTGCCAAAAATTCTAATTTCCTCGCATTATCTGCGTTTTGGTAATTCTTTGGATCTAAGCAACTAAATTTAGCCGCCAAATTTTTAAAATACTAAAATCTTTTATCAGGCCCGCGACTTTTTTGTCTTTGATATCAGTTGGGAAAGATTCCTTTTGTAAAATGTCCGTTTGTCAAATTAAGTTTTTGTAATACGTCTTTAGGGCAAACGTCTTTAGGGGACGTGAATAGAATAAAATAGAATCTGTGATATGAATCTGTTTTCAGTAGCGAATCACTACGAAAGCTAGGTATATACAATCCTTACAATTTTACAGGTGTCGTGACCTGACAAGTATTTTGATGAAGTCTCATAACTTTTCTATACGCAAGACTATTTTCTACAGATAACAAATCATTTTCCAATTTATGGTCAAAATCTGCTATAGACGCATAATCACATCATATATTTCTCGCAAAACATTTTTTAATTTTAATCAATCAACAGAAATGTTTTCCATCTGCTGAATAGAAAATTTTTGGAAGGAAAATCACAAAAGCGAAAATGTCGTAACAAAATTAATTCTATTTCCGATTTCTGTTTTCGGAAATGTCGTCTACACCATAGCTAGTGCATACAAATCAAGAGGAAAAAATTTCATATACCTAGGTATGTCCTAAGAAATAAAAATAGAGATTACTCTTTTAAAGTTTTTACCGGGGAAAACTTTGTTCAAGAAGGCATTTTTTGTGTGGGTTGTAAATGAAATAATGAAAAAAAATGTTGTAACTTAGTTTTTTTTTTCAAATATTAACGGTTTCGCGCCAAACGCCCACATTAATCTGAACTTTTTATTTAAGATTTGAGTTCCGTGGAATTTGACCTTTCATTTAATACCGAACACGTATTTACCTATCTCTCATCGTTTACGGGATAAACGTGATTTTGTTTCCTTAAATTTTTCTGCGTCAATTAAAATTAGTAAACGAACAATCTTGGGTAGCGAGAAAAATTAGAAAAATTAATGAAATTATAAATCATGAAAAAAGTTTTATCTAATAAACGGTAGCTTATGGGCGGGGGTAGTCAGACATGGAGTGAATCCAACGCATAACAGATGGATTCAAGCAGTGTCTTCCAGCAGAATAATAAAGACGCAGCTCTTTAGTGAGACACTGCAGGTTAACATCACCAGAGGCAGCCCCCAAGGAGGAGTTTTGTCTCCACTGCTGTGGTCCATGGTAGTTACCGATCTTTTGATTCAACTAAGCAGCCAAGGTACTGAATCCCAAGAAAGGTTTAAGAAGCCCTAAGTTTTGTTCAAGGCTGGTGTGCTATTCAAAGTTATCAGGAAAATGAGGAATATAAATAGTCCTACCCTCTTTGGTAAGGAGGTCCCAATGTCTAAAGATGCTAAAAATCTTGGGATAACTCTCGGTGATAAGCTCAACTGGTACAAACATATCGACAAGACAGTCCGGAAAGGTACACTAATGCCCTGTGGGAATGTAGAAAAGTGGCTGGCTCAACATGGGACTCATGTCAAAAATAACGATCAGTAGTCAGACCCATGATCACCTATGCTGCAGTAGTGTGGTGGAACAAGTGTACATACAGAAGACAACCTACCAGCACTCAGCAACGTTGTTGAAAAAGAGACTGGATTGATGGGTATAGTGAATGGGACTATAAAAGCCTACGCACTATAACAGACCGAATAGAAGAAAATTCAATACTTGACATAATATCAGACACGACGGTTGTGAAACACAACCTCTGTCTGCCTCTCAAAATAAAGATACCAAATAGGGACGAAATAGAAAATGAAGCCCAGATGTGGTACACCGACGGTTTTCAAACCGAGAAAGGAGTAGGAGCAGGAATATACTGTGTAAGCCCAAGAGCTTATATCTATCAAAGCCTAGGAAAATACGCCTCGATATTCCAGGCAGAAGTTTCATTAGATGAGCATATGAAAAGCTCATCCGATCCTACATTAACAGGAAAATGGAGATACCCAAGCGGCATTGAAAGCCATCTCATCACCTGAGGTCAAAACAAACTTAATGTGGGAATGTATGCAAGCATTAACAAGCCTTGGCACAAAAAACCACCTAACACTTCAATGGGTGCCACGCCAGGGTATTCAGGAATTGATGGGAATGATAACGCAGACGTATTGGTCAAAAACAGGAGCATCCATGAACTTTATAGGATCGGAAGTATTTTACGGTTACCATTCTAAACTGGATCCAAAACCAAATGGATCATAGATGATGGACTTCAATGATAGACTCCAGACAAGCAAAAGATTCATTAAAAGACCTTCACCAAAGAAGAGCTTTGATCTTTTGAGGCTGTCTAGGAATCAACTCAAAATCATTACAGGATACCTATCCGGAGTAACCTAAACAAATACATGCATCGGATAGTCATATCACCCACTGATGTACATATGTAGGTTGTGTCTCGAAGAGGATGAAACAACGGAGCCTGTCTTATGAGAATGCGAGGCCATTGCACAATGTAGATTCCAGGCCATTGGATCATACTTCTTAAAGCCTGCCGATTTTGAAGAAACTGCATCTAAAAGTATACAGCTCTTCCTAGGAAGAGTGAAATTTTTGGGTGAACTATAAACAAAGCGGTGCAATGAATGGATGCAGTGCAAAGGTCACTCGCCCCGCTTTTAAACTTAATCTTAATCTTCACTCCTGAGTCCAAACTTTGATCATAATTTGTTTATAAGAATTTCAGTCTTCAACTCTCACTGGCTTCTTCTTATTTTCTATTGCACCTTTGGGAGTAGATGTAGATTTTGTGGAAGTCGAGTCTATGTAGATGGTTGCGACTGAATTCAGGTTTCGAGGACGCATTAGGGATTGCTTCACATCACAAATAAAAGTTTGCCAGATGTTTAATAATCGTCGCCAGATTGGTCACCATTTTAGAGAGCCTTCCATTCTATGACTGAGGTTTTACTGGTAGTGTCCCGTAATAAAGGAATACCTTGGAGCGGTTTGTTTTTCAGTGATCATCTTTATTTTTATTTTAATTATTACGCTTGATAGACGTTACAACTTTTATAGGCCTCTTTCATTTAGTACCAGAAATTTTTATTCTGGAACCTTGTTGAAGTTGAGCATATTGAAATCGTGTTAGAATTTTCTTGTATTTTTTTTTCTTTTACTAATTTTCTCGCTATTGAAGAGTGCGTACAATAAAATTTTATGAAGTACCTAAATATGTTTCCTACAAGATCAATTCGGAGTTACAAGAGTGGATCTTATTACAAACATCCAAGGCGTGTGTGCATATTTTAACAAGACCAAGTTTGAGACCATGGTTTTCAATAATACGCATCCCAAACATAAGACTTTCCATTAAAGTTATTAAGTGAGAAAACCTCGTCTATTCAAATAGGTACACAGTCACGGAATATACCTATCTTAGCGGTATCATTCCAACTTCACATACCTAAGATCAGCTAACATAACTACAACAGATGTTCACTATGCCAGCTCTAAATAATGCAGAAATTCCAAGAGTATTACAAGACAAAAAATCACAATTATAATTTTTGAATTTTAAGGAGCTCTGCGCTGTCAAATATCAGAATACTGCGAACTATTGTGATTTATCCTGTCCTCGGTTGCCGAGGAAAACCTATAAAAATATATTTCATGCAGACAAGACACCATTCTTTTGGAAACTATGCAGTTGCATGTAACTATCACGACGTTTGCCATCTCCTCTTCCAAAAGTTGAAAATATACACACACTCCTGGATTTAACGAAAATTAGTTGCATTTTTTTATACTTCTTCGTTTATCGTATCCTCTTTAAAATTCCATCCTTATTCTCTATCTCTTTTATAATACCATATTTTGCCCATAAGAGAGAGACAGAGATAGTAATGCTAATTGTCACATTGCCTTCTCCTCTTCCAAATGACTTTTTCTTTTTATTACTTCATAAAATGCATGCGCACACACACACACACTTGATTTAACGAACTTAACAAATATTTCGATCATGCGCAGTAGAATAAAATTTTAATTTTTGTGATCTGAAATTTGCTGATCGCCTGGTATTTGCTGTTTCTTTAAAATACACAAGAAGAAATGGGACAGACAATATTATAAATTCAATATGCACATTTGGACTGAATGGTTTTTTTTTTCTAAACTAGTGATACATCTGCCAACAGATGGCTCCGGGGGTGCCGAAATGAGAAATTTTTCATCTTGATGAAATCAAGTTTTTTTGTAATTTAGTAGCTGGAAAATTTTTCAATTTCTTTGTGAATTTATATTTAACTTAATTTTTTAAATTTTGCGAAGGCATAGAAATAAGAATGAAAAAAAATATATATCAAATAAGAAAATATTAAAATTTTTCCATACTCGTTTTTTTTCTTCACGATCGCAAGCAATGAAAACTCCTTTGTCTTTCCAGATAAAATCTTCAATTAGCAATTTTATGAAAACCACAAATTTTTAAAGATTTTCAAATGGAAAATTACTGCTGCTGCTACTGAAAGACGCCCAAAGGTGTGCAAGTTAATCTTCAACTTAAAAGCTGCAGCTGTTGACAGTTAGTTTTCTAACGTTATTCTTTGTTCTTCTTTTCAATGCTGTTGAAATCATAACCGCCGTCTTATCCGAATTTTTTTCATGCCGTATATTCCTAGTGTTTTTCAAGGAGTTTACCTTTACCAAACCGCTCTATTAGTGTTGTTGTTTTAAACATTCACATGTACCCACCTACATACTTTAATAACGATCATCATTACGAGCTCGACGTACCTACCAAGTTTTACCTTATTTCATTCAAGCTGTACCTATCTATCCACGTCCTTATTACACTTTCCTATGTTGCTGTGAAGGATAAAATCATTAGTCGATAATCAGAATCCGGATTAGGATTACGCCGATACAAACTTTATTGAAGGCCCGAAATATTTCATTTCATTTATATTGGAAAGCATAATTTTCTCGGAAATTTATCTGAGCGACTTTCTTATAACCCTTTTCCTTCATTCTCTAATTATTACCTACATATTTGCATTGCCTTTTGGAGAGTTGAGGGTTCCAAACTTGCGTAAAATCTCATAGAGTCTGTGGTCGGTTTGCATCGCCATCCTTTTTCAGCCACTCCAATTTGGTATAGTTTTTTTTAAATACTCTGACCAAATCTTAAAAACCTTCTTTCGTTTGTTTTTACAATTTATTCCCAAACTCAATTTTTTGTTTGTTGATTAAGAAAAATGCTTCATTCAATCCAAGTGTCGTTACATGCAAATCCTACAGATCTTGTAAGGTCCCAAATTTACCTCAAGTTGACGGTTATTCTACTTTTTCACAGTTGTAAAATTGAAATGCATCGAATTCATCCGAGGTCTACTAGAGATTATTGCACAATCATCATTCTGCTCCTCTGACTCCTTTTGGTTCCAACAAAATATATTTTCGGCAGTCCACTTGATAGCAGCCATATTATGAAGATGCAATTCAGTTCACCATTTACAACACCGCACTAACAACACAATCGCATGAATGCGATTTATCAATTTCTGGATTTTGAATGCATTTAACATGGCCATGGCCTTGGTTCATAAAAATGTGAATGAGTATTTCTTTAAGAGTTGACAAGGATTATAATTACAAGCAATTAACGCTGAAGGAAATTGAGAAGTATTTTAAGTAGATTTTCTAACTGTCTCTTAATGAGTGGAAGATAAACTTAGCCGAACTCATAACTGACATTAAGCCCTTTCCTTATTGCCCTAAATTTAGTATAGATGTTGAGGTCCTTTGAAAACTATGTGAGATTTCATCCTGTTGGTATCGGCATTATTATACAAACCCAGCACAAGCGGCTGCTTTGCTAATATCTACTAATTGTCATTTACAACATAGGCGAGAAGCTATTCGATGTTCCAATGATGAATTGTGTCCATGAAGAGAACTTTTAGCCTTCCCCATTAAAAGCTGAAGAATTTTGAATGAATAATTGAAAATGAAATTAAGTTTCAAATGTAAACAAAGTTTTTCTTTTAAGATGTAGGCGTTCTAGAATTATTACGGGCCAATTGTCGATTATCAATCAGTTGATCAGCTAGATAAGTCTTTTCCATCGAAGAATAATAAAACACCTTGATTCGTCCTTTGAATCCCTATGCGCTCAGCCTCAATTCGAATTTGGAATATATCATCATCATCAGTTTGGTTGATCTTGATGTGCTCTTTGTCGAAAGCGAGAGGACTCTTTTGCGAAGGTTTTTATAGCACCCCACCACCCTCCTTTCACTCAATTAAAGTCGGCATTTTGATTCCCGTTGAAAAACTTTCGCTCATATTCTGAACAGGATCTTCTATCTAAGTGCGCTATTACAACTTTTGATTTAGATAATGATAGTTTTTTCGGGTCTTTTTTTCTGGTATCAGTAACTCTTGGTGACGTTATGAATATGTCACTTGAAGAATATTAGACTACCAACTATTAGGCTTCGCTAACTCTTTTGAAATGATCCTTTACAAGCACACGTAGGCGGACCTCTGATTGATCTTTTCTCTCCAATTAGGTTTGTTCTTGCATAGTATAATATGACATTCGCCTCTAACGACCAAGTAACGACTAGGTAGATATACCAGGGGTATTTCCTTCGAGATTTCTCTTGAACACAACATTGTCCGACTTAAATTAGTTCATAAAGATTTCATATATGACTCAGTAGTCAAACAGATTGAGTCCATAAGGAATTGTCCAGTCTAATTATTTGACACCCTAATACCCTAGGCATACGGGCAAAATCAATGATCATTCGTTCGTAATTGAATTTTTCAAAAATCGATTTACCATTGAATTTTAATTTTAATTATTAAAAATGTGCTGTCAATTACATACAAAAATTGACAGGACTTTCGTTTTAATCAACAAAACCTTGGGTAACTTGATTTTTGAAAAAATCAATTACGAACGAATGATCATTGATTTTGTCCGTCTGCCTAGCGTATTACTGACCAATCCACCAAATGTGCCACAGCTTCGTCCAATTCGCTTAAATTTTTTGTAAAAATGTGGACAGCGGCCAGCACAATTTCAGAAATTAAAGGCTTGGGTAAAACGAAAGGTGCCAGCATTTATCAGAAAAGATAAGAAAATTCTATGAGGGCAGTTTAATTTTATACATTTAAATATGTAAAAATAAAATAAACCTGTTTATTTGGTCTGTTATTAAAATTTTAAAAACCATGCAGAACTTTCTGGGACAGTCCTGATCTAAGACCTTCAATCATATTAACATTCAAAAAACCTGTGATGGTCGAACCGACAGTACTGAACGATTTTGCGTGAAATAACCCTTCTTTCTAAAATGTTCTTGTCTTGTATAACTTTTTACCTAAAGGTACATTTAGGTACATTTAGAACTATGGCTTCATATTCTAATTATACATAAATAAAACACAAGCGTCTTACAAATTGGCCCTTTGTCCTTCCCATTGTTACTAATACAAAAACGGTTCGTACCGGCAACCAAAGTCAAATTCTGACTAGTAGAAATCAAAATACAGTTACTTTTAATTTGTTCATTAAAATTGGCACCATCGTCCGTCAGTACTGTTAACAACAAATTGATGGACAAATACTGCCAGGATGTAAGTTTAGCATAACTTAAGAAAGTACCCAAATATTAGAAAAAGTCTTCTACGTTTTGTGAAGCATTGGCATTGGTTTTGCTTTTACATATATAAGTAGGTGAAAGAGCGATTGAATTTCTAAGCGGTTACAAAGAATTTTCAAAAAATAAATAATAATAATAAATAAATAAAAACAGTATAGGACAAATGAGTTAACAGTTCACTTCTTTCCTCAGTTCTTTCACGAGTAAAATTTTAGTGTTGTAGTTTTAATTTTAAGAGTGAAAGTAAAGTGCCAACCGCTCTTATACATATTTTGTGCATATGTTTCCTGTATAAATTTCTTACTTCCTTTTCTCAATAAAACTTGCAATTTCTAGAGAAAAAAAATCCAATTTTATCTATTATTATTTATTATTGAGGCCATTGAGGCCATTCCCTTTAACTCGTACACGAATTTGTCTGTCTATTTATATAGGGTAATTCGAGGTGAGATGGTACGTTATTTTTTAAGTCCGAATAACTTTTGACAAAAATATCTTACAAATAAAAACTACTTTGCAAATTAAATAAGGAACGAAACTTAAATTTATTTCATAACAAAAATAAAAAATACATAATTCAGTTTCAAAAATAAAAAAAAAAATAAAAAAAAGCAAATGTACAGTGAAAGAGGTATGATATTGGTGCAGCTTTCACAGGTGTTTGCACATTTAGAGCAAAATTGGTGGTACCAGAATTTACAAACAACAGGACTTGAGCAATAGCCTCCAACAAATAAGACTCGCTCCAATTTCCCCTCAAAGCAAACTTTCGAATGTACTTTGGTACTTTGTCGGCATTGCTACCCTAAAACCTATATTAATTAAGTGCTTATAGAACAAGAGTTATAATCTGAAGTCGAAAAGCTAGTTATTTTATTAAATACAAAGAAATGAAAACTTTAATAAATGAAAATTTTAAGAAACAAGTTGTCCCATCTCTCCTTTTCAAGTTACTTCATAAAACGCATAATTTTTTTAGAATGTTAATCTCTAACTGACTTTGTTTATCAAACACAAAATATCAATGAGCATTACTTATATGTGTTCCAGTCGCCAATTTCTTAAAAAAATATTTGTCACTTAGATTTTTATGGATTCTTAGAAATTGTAAGGTTTTACTTTCTAGATATTAAAAACTTTCACAAGGGATTAGAACTAAACCGCATAACACAATTAACGACTGACAATCATCAGTTCGTGTTTCAACAAGTTGCAAGTTAAGAGAAATTAAGCTGTCCCATCTCTCCAAGAATTACCCTATTTCTTTTTTACTATTTTCGACACTCTCGTAGACCCACTTTACGTCATCACAGCTGAAATTTAGCACACAGGTTCATGTCGCGTGACAATTGAATCTGTCAAAATTTGAACAGGAAATTTCCATGGAAAAGCCGGAAAATCGGGAAAAATCATTTGAAAATTTGGTACAAATTTGATTAGTGATAAATCCGTTTCAGGAAAAATGCAGAGTTTTTCGATTTTTCCGAAAAAAATTTCCGGAATTTTCCGACTTTTCTGGAAAAGTTTTCTAAATTATGCAGGATCAAGCTCCCTATCAACAGGCATATCATTACTTTCTTTCCTACAATCATGAAAACTTGAATTAAAAATCTAGGAAAATTAATGAAAATTTTTAAAAAAAAAATTCATAGTAATAAGAAAAGTCTGTGGAAAACATGGAAAATCGGGAAAATTCATGTTATATGGGATCAAGTTGGAATACTGCTAAAAAGCGCTGCTTAAAACATAATTTGAGTTTCAGAAAACCGTTGCAGTACCTACTTCAACGGCACCAAACATGACTTAAAAATTGTTTTAAAATATCTCCATGCAGCACGTAATAACAATTTAGTTAACGTGAAAAAGGCAGAAAATAAAATAAGTAAAAAACGAGTTTTCAAACAAAACTGAGGCCAAGCCGCATGAAAAAGTAGAAAAAATAAACTTTTCTTCACACACAGAGGTGGACTCAGATTTTATTCGCTGACAATCACCGATATATTTCAGTATGATCAATCAGAGGTAATAAGTGATTTGATTCATGAAGAGAAAGAATATTCAAGAGAAATGTCCCAATCAAAAATCTGAGTCCACCTCTGTGTGTGAAGAAAAGTTTATTTTCTACTTTTTCATGCGGCTTGGCCTCAGTTTTGTTTGAAAACTCCTTTTTATACCCTAGATGGAATCTAGAGGGTATACTAAGTTTGTCATTCCGTTTGTAACACCTCGAAATAATGATGGTAGAGCAAAATGCATTGGACACCCACGCATAATATTAAAAGTTATTTTGATTTTTGCATGTCCGTCCGTCTGTCTGTGCGCACGATAACTCGAGAACGCGTTCACCTAGAAAGCTGAAATTTTGTACACGAACATTAAAAAAAAAAGTAAAATTAAGTTCGAAAATGAGACAAATCGGGCAACTCCTTCGTGGGGTTGCCATACAAAAATTTCGTTTTCCACGATATATTTGGACACTACCTGAGAACACGTCGACATAGAAAGCTGAAATTTGGTACACTGTGTTTTCATACTATAGCAAATAAAATTTCAAAAATGGGCACCCCTTCTTGGTGTTGCCATATAATAATTTTGGTTTTTTACATATACTTTGAAAACGATCAGTCCTAGACATTTTTATTGTACTAAAAACTTCTTCAGAATAAGAAATTCTATAAAATTGGTTATAATCATTTTTTCTGTCCGACGAGCCGTTCTAGAAATATATGCGAGAAACCAATGCAAAAAATCAAAATTGCTCAAATGGGTGACCATATGAAATTTCATACGCGCATTCATCTAGGGTATCATAAGAATTGGTCTTAGACCAATTCTAGCTTTTTCACTTGTTTTAATTATTTTATTAGTGGTTCTGTATTTAGCGTAGCATTCCTTGCTCGAAATATTGCATTATTTAGTTTGTCAGGCGACTTCATGTAAACTGAGTGTTAAAATGACTTGCGAATAGAAAAGTCTGTCTTCTTCTGCTTTTGCTCGGTTTAGTTCAGTAGGAAAGCAGCGTAATAATTTGGTTTTTTGCCTAAAAAAAATGTAATTTTTGAAGACACAAAGGGGCTGGTTTGAGGTAATTTTCCCGGGCCAGTTTGAAGACCCAATCCAGCCCTGCCTTTTTACAAATGTTTGTATAAGGTAGGAATATTATTGATTGGGCCACCTTCCATATCTTACAGCTGCACATACAAACAACATCGATATTAAAGATGAACAGCCGAAGTTTCGTTTTAACGGATATTTATTCCTAGAGTTCCGGAAAGCAATGCGTTTTTTTTATTTGTTTAGAGTTGGTAAAATTATAAATCGCTCATTTTACACCACGTCGAAATCGATCAGCTGCTATAGAATATTTTCTTAATTTCTGATTTTATGTTAAATATGTAATTTTTTTTTTTAATAAATAAAATCGGCTGCTCTCATCCAGACTTGAAACCAGACCTTAGTTGAATCGCTGCGCTGATTTCACAAAGGGCATTAGATAGAATTTTAAAACTTTCCAGAAAACAAAAAAAAAACGGTTTTTCTTTAATTTTTATAGTTGAAAAAATCTGAAATATTTTGGGCATATTTAGTTAAAGGTTTCTCACCAAAAATGGGATTTTGTTCCTTATTTACATTTGTTATAAATTTTTGTTAAGTGATTCATGCCCTTTATGAACTCTACTAGGTCTTTAGGTTGTTTGGGTGTATATAACTTAAACAATTTATGTAATAAGATGTCTTTTTTATTTACATGTCAAAACTTTACAGTATTAAGTTATCTGTTAAAACATTTTGAAACTGGGTTACATTTTTAATAAATGTTTAACAGTTCAGGCATAATTTTTTACTCATTTGCATCTCCTGTGGGTGTTTCTTCTTGTTCTCCTTCAGCGGTAGGCCAAGTTGCGATGTCGTCATAAAACTCTTGGTGTTCATGAGGGACATATACGATTATTTTTTTAATCATTTTTACAGAGGATATGGGTACTTTTCCGTTGTATTTCACTGCAAACGTTTACTCTAAAACGGCGTTGTCTATAGAGGGACAAGCTTTCACCGCACCTGGGTGATCACTTGTATTTGAACATCATATAAGGGGATGTTTGGAAGGATACTTTTCAGTTTTTTGGCACATCTCTGCCTAGAGCTTGATTTGAAATACAAGTTTTCTTGAATAATTCGAGCCCCACGTACTTTCAGTTTTTACATCAACTATAGGGTAAATCTTGATGAGATTTCTTTTATCAGTTTAGAAACTTCTTGGGGGAACATACAGCCTCTATCATATTTTTTGAGTTTTCTTCTTAGAACCCCAAAATCTCGGTCGCATGATAAAAAAGACTGACCTAAGAGGGAAATAGCGAATGATCTTTGAAAAATTACCTTTCATAACCAGGCTTAAAAACCTTCGTATGATTGTTTTGTTTTTGTTTTGACCTGAGCAGCCATCGCTAAAAACATACAGTTCCTGAACAGAATCAGGAATAGTTTTTATAAAACAAACTTCATCAGAACTCTTCATGGTATTGGTATAGAGTAGATGTGCTCTGGTAGACATATCGTGATGAGTTCATCAATGAGCTCCTCATGAGTAATCAGATGAGCGTACTGTTGAAAAAGAGGCTGGATTGATGGGTATAGTAAATGGGACTACAACAGCCTATGCACCATAACAGACCGAATAGAAGCAAATTCAATACTGGACATAATATCAGACACGACGGTTGTGAAACACAACCTCTGTCTGCCTCTCAAAATAAAGGTACCAAATAAGGGGGAAATATATACTAATCTAGGAAATGTAGCCCAAATGTGGTACACCGACGGTTTTCAAACCGAGAAAGGAGTAGGAGCAGGAATATACTGTGTAAACCGAAGAGCTTATATCTATCAAAGCCTAGGAAAATACGCCTCGATATTCCAGGCAGAAGTTTCACTAGATGAGCATATGAACAACTCATCCGATCCTACACCAACAGGAAAATGGAGATACCCAACCGGCATTTAAAGCCATCTCATCACCTGAGGTCAAACAAACTTAATGTGGGAATGTATGCAACCATTAACATGCCTTGGCAGAACCACCTAACACTTCAATGGGTGCAACGCCAGGGCACTTAGGAATTGATAGGAATGATAACGCAGACGTATTGGTCAAAAACATGAGCATCCATGAACTTCATAGGATCGGAAGTGTTTTACGGTAACCATTCTAAACTGGATCCAAAACCAAATGGACCATAGATCATGGGCTTCAATGATAGACTCCAGACAAGCAAAAGATTCATTAAAAGACCTTCACCAAAGAAGAGCTTTGATCTTTTGAGGCTGTCTAGGAATCAACTCAAAATCATTACAGGATACCTATCCGGAGTAACCTAAACAAATACATGCATCGGATATCCATATCACCCACTGATGTATGTAGGTTGTGTCTAGAAGAGGATGAAACATTGGACTCGGAGCCTGTCTTATGAGAATGCGAGGCCATTGCACAATGTAGATTCCAGGCCTTTGGATCATACTTCTTAAAGCCTGCCGATTTTGAAGAAACTGCATCTAAAAATATACAGCTCTTCCTAGGAAGAGTGAAATTTTTGGGTGAACTATAAACAAAGCGGTGCAATGAATGGATGCAGTGCAAAGGTCACTCGCCCCGCTTTTAAACTTAATCTTAATCTTCACTCCTGAGTCCAAACTTTGATCATAATTTGTTTATAAGAATTTCAGTCTTCAACTCTCACTGGCTTCTTCTTATTTTCTATTGCACCTTTGGGAGTAGATGTAGATTTTGTGGAAGTCGAGTCTATGTAGATGGTTGCGACTGAATTCAGGTTTCGAGGACGCATTAGGGATTGCTTCACATCACAAATAAAAGTTTGCCAGATGTTTAATAATCGTCGCCAGATTGGTCACCATTTTAGAGAGCCTTCCATTCTATGACTGAGGTTTTACTGGTAGTGTCCCGTAATAAAGGAATACCTTGGAGCGGTTTGTTTTTCAGTGATCATCTTTATTTTTATTTTAATTATTACGCTTGATAGACGTTACAACTTTTATAGGCCTCTTTCATTTAGTACCAGAAATTTTTATTCTGGAACCTTGTTGAAGTTGAGCATATTGAAATCGTGTTAGAATTTTCTTGTATTTTTTTTTCTTTTACTAATTTTCTCGCTATTGAAGAGTGCGTACAATAAAATTTTATGAAGTACCTAAATATGTTTCCTACAAGATCAATTCGGAGTTACAAGAGTGGATCTTATTACAAACATCCAAGGCGTGTGTGCATATTTTAACAAGACCAAGTTTGAGACCATGGTTTTCAATAATACGCATCCCAAACATAAGACTTTCCATTAAAGTTATTAAGTGAGAAAACCTCGTCTATTCAAATAGGTACACAGTCACGGAATATACCTATCTTAGCGGTATCATTCCAACTTCACATACCTAAGATCAGCTAACATAACTACAACAGATGTTCACTATGCCAGCTCTAAATAATGCAGAAATTCCAAGAGTATTACAAGACAAAAAATCACAATTATAATTTTTGAATTTTAAGGAGCTCTGCGCTGTCAAATATCAG
The DNA here is from genome assembly GCA_963930735.1 of Dioctria linearis. Classification (NCBI taxonomy): domain Eukaryota; kingdom Metazoa; phylum Arthropoda; class Insecta; order Diptera; family Asilidae; genus Dioctria; species Dioctria linearis. Next base: position 27,721,367 of record OZ005744.1, on the reverse strand, counting down.
AATACTGCGAACTATTGTGATTTATCCTGTCCTCGGTTGCCGAGGAAAACCTATAAAAATATATTTCATGCAGACAAGACACCATTCTTTTGGAAACTATGCAGTTGCATGTAACTATCACGACGTTTGCCATCTCCTCTTCCAAAAGTTGAAAATATACACACACTCCTGGATTTAACGAAAATTAGTTGCATTTTTTTATACTTCTTCGTTTATCGTATCCTCTTTAAAATTCCATCCTTATTCTCTATCTCTTTTATAATACCATATTTTGCCCATAAGAGAGAGACAGAGATAGTAATGCTAATTGTCACATTGCCTTCTCCTCTTCCAAATGACTTTTTCTTTTTATTACTTCATAAAATGCATGCGCACACACACACACACTTGATTTAACGAACTTAACAAATATTTCGATCATGCGCAGTAGAATAAAATTTTAATTTTTGTGATCTGAAATTTGCTGATCGCCTGGTATTTGCTGTTTCTTTAAAATACACAAGAAGAAATGGGACAGACAATATTATAAATTCAATATGCACATTTGGACTGAATGGTTTTTTTTTTCTAAACTAGTGATACATCTGCCAACAGATGGCTCCGGGGGTGCCGAAATGAGAAATTTTTCATCTTGATGAAATCAAGTTTTTTTGTAATTTAGTAGCTGGAAAATTTTTCAATTTCTTTGTGAATTTATATTTAACTTAATTTTTTAAATTTTGCGAAGGCATAGAAATAAGAATGAAAAAAAATATATATCAAATAAGAAAATATTAAAATTTTTCCATACTCGTTTTTTTTCTTCACGATCGCAAGCAATGAAAACTCCTTTGTCTTTCCAGATAAAATCTTCAATTAGCAATTTTATGAAAACCACAAATTTTTAAAGATTTTCAAATGGAAAATTACTGCTGCTGCTACTGAAAGACGCCCAAAGGTGTGCAAGTTAATCTTCAACTTAAAAGCTGCAGCTGTTGACAGTTAGTTTTCTAACGTTATTCTTTGTTCTTCTTTTCAATGCTGTTGAAATCATAACCGCCGTCTTATCCGAATTTTTTTCATGCCGTATATTCCTAGTGTTTTTCAAGGAGTTTACCTTTACCAAACCGCTCTATTAGTGTTGTTGTTTTAAACATTCACATGTACCCACCTACATACTTTAATAACGATCATCATTACGAGCTCGACGTACCTACCAAGTTTTACCTTATTTCATTCAAGCTGTACCTATCTATCCACGTCCTTATTACACTTTCCTATGTTGCTGTGAAGGATAAAATCATTAGTCGATAATCAGAATCCGGATTAGGATTACGCCGATACAAACTTTATTGAAGGCCCGAAATATTTCATTTCATTTATATTGGAAAGCATAATTTTCTCGGAAATTTATCTGAGCGACTTTCTTATAACCCTTTTCCTTCATTCTCTAATTATTACCTACATATTTGCATTGCCTTTTGGAGAGTTGAGGGTTCCAAACTTGCGTAAAATCTCATAGAGTCTGTGGTCGGTTTGCATCGCCATCCTTTTTCAGCCACTCCAATTTGGTATAGTTTTTTTTAAATACTCTGACCAAATCTTAAAAACCTTCTTTCGTTTGTTTTTACAATTTATTCCCAAACTCAATTTTTTGTTTGTTGATTAAGAAAAATGCTTCATTCAATCCAAGTGTCGTTACATGCAAATCCTACAGATCTTGTAAGGTCCCAAATTTACCTCAAGTTGACGGTTATTCTACTTTTTCACAGTTGTAAAATTGAAATGCATCGAATTCATCCGAGGTCTACTAGAGATTATTGCACAATCATCATTCTGCTCCTCTGACTCCTTTTGGTTCCAACAAAATATATTTTCGGCAGTCCACTTGATAGCAGCCATATTATGAAGATGCAATTCAGTTCACCATTTACAACACCGCACTAACAACACAATCGCATGAATGCGATTTATCAATTTCTGGATTTTGAATGCATTTAACATGGCCATGGCCTTGGTTCATAAAAATGTGAATGAGTATTTCTTTAAGAGTTGACAAGGATTATAATTACAAGCAATTAACGCTGAAGGAAATTGAGAAGTATTTTAAGTAGATTTTCTAACTGTCTCTTAATGAGTGGAAGATAAACTTAGCCGAACTCATAACTGACATTAAGCCCTTTCCTTATTGCCCTAAATTTAGTATAGATGTTGAGGTCCTTTGAAAACTATGTGAGATTTCATCCTGTTGGTATCGGCATTATTATACAAACCCAGCACAAGCGGCTGCTTTGCTAATATCTACTAATTGTCATTTACAACATAGGCGAGAAGCTATTCGATGTTCCAATGATGAATTGTGTCCATGAAGAGAACTTTTAGCCTTCCCCATTAAAAGCTGAAGAATTTTGAATGAATAATTGAAAATGAAATTAAGTTTCAAATGTAAACAAAGTTTTTCTTTTAAGATGTAGGCGTTCTAGAATTATTACGGGCCAATTGTCGATTATCAATCAGTTGATCAGCTAGATAAGTCTTTTCCATCGAAGAATAATAAAACACCTTGATTCGTCCTTTGAATCCCTATGCGCTCAGCCTCAATTCGAATTTGGAATATATCATCATCATCAGTTTGGTTGATCTTGATGTGCTCTTTGTCGAAAGCGAGAGGACTCTTTTGCGAAGGTTTTTATAGCACCCCACCACCCTCCTTTCACTCAATTAAAGTCGGCATTTTGATTCCCGTTGAAAAACTTTCGCTCATATTCTGAACAGGATCTTCTATCTAAGTGCGCTATTACAACTTTTGATTTAGATAATGATAGTTTTTTCGGGTCTTTTTTTCTGGTATCAGTAACTCTTGGTGACGTTATGAATATGTCACTTGAAGAATATTAGACTACCAACTATTAGGCTTCGCTAACTCTTTTGAAATGATCCTTTACAAGCACACGTAGGCGGACCTCTGATTGATCTTTTCTCTCCAATTAGGTTTGTTCTTGCATAGTATAATATGACATTCGCCTCTAACGACCAAGTAACGACTAGGTAGATATACCAGGGGTATTTCCTTCGAGATTTCTCTTGAACACAACATTGTCCGACTTAAATTAGTTCATAAAGATTTCATATATGACTCAGTAGTCAAACAGATTGAGTCCATAAGGAATTGTCCAGTCTAATTATTTGACACCCTAATACCCTAGGCATACGGGCAAAATCAATGATCATTCGTTCGTAATTGAATTTTTCAAAAATCGATTTACCATTGAATTTTAATTTTAATTATTAAAAATGTGCTGTCAATTACATACAAAAATTGACAGGACTTTCGTTTTAATCAACAAAACCTTGGGTAACTTGATTTTTGAAAAAATCAATTACGAACGAATGATCATTGATTTTGTCCGTCTGCCTAGCGTATTACTGACCAATCCACCAAATGTGCCACAGCTTCGTCCAATTCGCTTAAATTTTTTGTAAAAATGTGGACAGCGGCCAGCACAATTTCAGAAATTAAAGGCTTGGGTAAAACGAAAGGTGCCAGCATTTATCAGAAAAGATAAGAAAATTCTATGAGGGCAGTTTAATTTTATACATTTAAATATGTAAAAATAAAATAAACCTGTTTATTTGGTCTGTTATTAAAATTTTAAAAACCATGCAGAACTTTCTGGGACAGTCCTGATCTAAGACCTTCAATCATATTAACATTCAAAAAACCTGTGATGGTCGAACCGACAGTACTGAACGATTTTGCGTGAAATAACCCTTCTTTCTAAAATGTTCTTGTCTTGTATAACTTTTTACCTAAAGGTACATTTAGGTACATTTAGAACTATGGCTTCATATTCTAATTATACATAAATAAAACACAAGCGTCTTACAAATTGGCCCTTTGTCCTTCCCATTGTTACTAATACAAAAACGGTTCGTACCGGCAACCAAAGTCAAATTCTGACTAGTAGAAATCAAAATACAGTTACTTTTAATTTGTTCATTAAAATTGGCACCATCGTCCGTCAGTACTGTTAACAACAAATTGATGGACAAATACTGCCAGGATGTAAGTTTAGCATAACTTAAGAAAGTACCCAAATATTAGAAAAAGTCTTCTACGTTTTGTGAAGCATTGGCATTGGTTTTGCTTTTACATATATAAGTAGGTGAAAGAGCGATTGAATTTCTAAGCGGTTACAAAGAATTTTCAAAAAATAAATAATAATAATAAATAAATAAAAACAGTATAGGACAAATGAGTTAACAGTTCACTTCTTTCCTCAGTTCTTTCACGAGTAAAATTTTAGTGTTGTAGTTTTAATTTTAAGAGTGAAAGTAAAGTGCCAACCGCTCTTATACATATTTTGTGCATATGTTTCCTGTATAAATTTCTTACTTCCTTTTCTCAATAAAACTTGCAATTTCTAGAGAAAAAAAATCCAATTTTATCTATTATTATTTATTATTGAGGCCATTGAGGCCATTCCCTTTAACTCGTACACGAATTTGTCTGTCTATTTATATAGGGTAATTCGAGGTGAGATGGTACGTTATTTTTTAAGTCCGAATAACTTTTGACAAAAATATCTTACAAATAAAAACTACTTTGCAAATTAAATAAGGAACGAAACTTAAATTTATTTCATAACAAAAATAAAAAATACATAATTCAGTTTCAAAAATAAAAAAAAAAATAAAAAAAAGCAAATGTACAGTGAAAGAGGTATGATATTGGTGCAGCTTTCACAGGTGTTTGCACATTTAGAGCAAAATTGGTGGTACCAGAATTTACAAACAACAGGACTTGAGCAATAGCCTCCAACAAATAAGACTCGCTCCAATTTCCCCTCAAAGCAAACTTTCGAATGTACTTTGGTACTTTGTCGGCATTGCTACCCTAAAACCTATATTAATTAAGTGCTTATAGAACAAGAGTTATAATCTGAAGTCGAAAAGCTAGTTATTTTATTAAATACAAAGAAATGAAAACTTTAATAAATGAAAATTTTAAGAAACAAGTTGTCCCATCTCTCCTTTTCAAGTTACTTCATAAAACGCATAATTTTTTTAGAATGTTAATCTCTAACTGACTTTGTTTATCAAACACAAAATATCAATGAGCATTACTTATATGTGTTCCAGTCGCCAATTTCTTAAAAAAATATTTGTCACTTAGATTTTTATGGATTCTTAGAAATTGTAAGGTTTTACTTTCTAGATATTAAAAACTTTCACAAGGGATTAGAACTAAACCGCATAACACAATTAACGACTGACAATCATCAGTTCGTGTTTCAACAAGTTGCAAGTTAAGAGAAATTAAGCTGTCCCATCTCTCCAAGAATTACCCTATTTCTTTTTTACTATTTTCGACACTCTCGTAGACCCACTTTACGTCATCACAGCTGAAATTTAGCACACAGGTTCATGTCGCGTGACAATTGAATCTGTCAAAATTTGAACAGGAAATTTCCATGGAAAAGCCGGAAAATCGGGAAAAATCATTTGAAAATTTGGTACAAATTTGATTAGTGATAAATCCGTTTCAGGAAAAATGCAGAGTTTTTCGATTTTTCCGAAAAAAATTTCCGGAATTTTCCGACTTTTCTGGAAAAGTTTTCTAAATTATGCAGGATCAAGCTCCCTATCAACAGGCATATCATTACTTTCTTTCCTACAATCATGAAAACTTGAATTAAAAATCTAGGAAAATTAATGAAAATTTTTAAAAAAAAAATTCATAGTAATAAGAAAAGTCTGTGGAAAACATGGAAAATCGGGAAAATTCATGTTATATGGGATCAAGTTGGAATACTGCTAAAAAGCGCTGCTTAAAACATAATTTGAGTTTCAGAAAACCGTTGCAGTACCTACTTCAACGGCACCAAACATGACTTAAAAATTGTTTTAAAATATCTCCATGCAGCACGTAATAACAATTTAGTTAACGTGAAAAAGGCAGAAAATAAAATAAGTAAAAAACGAGTTTTCAAACAAAACTGAGGCCAAGCCGCATGAAAAAGTAGAAAAAATAAACTTTTCTTCACACACAGAGGTGGACTCAGATTTTATTCGCTGACAATCACCGATATATTTCAGTATGATCAATCAGAGGTAATAAGTGATTTGATTCATGAAGAGAAAGAATATTCAAGAGAAATGTCCCAATCAAAAATCTGAGTCCACCTCTGTGTGTGAAGAAAAGTTTATTTTCTACTTTTTCATGCGGCTTGGCCTCAGTTTTGTTTGAAAACTCCTTTTTATACCCTAGATGGAATCTAGAGGGTATACTAAGTTTGTCATTCCGTTTGTAACACCTCGAAATAATGATGGTAGAGCAAAATGCATTGGACACCCACGCATAATATTAAAAGTTATTTTGATTTTTGCATGTCCGTCCGTCTGTCTGTGCGCACGATAACTCGAGAACGCGTTCACCTAGAAAGCTGAAATTTTGTACACGAACATTAAAAAAAAAAGTAAAATTAAGTTCGAAAATGAGACAAATCGGGCAACTCCTTCGTGGGGTTGCCATACAAAAATTTCGTTTTCCACGATATATTTGGACACTACCTGAGAACACGTCGACATAGAAAGCTGAAATTTGGTACACTGTGTTTTCATACTATAGCAAATAAAATTTCAAAAATGGGCACCCCTTCTTGGTGTTGCCATATAATAATTTTGGTTTTTTACATATACTTTGAAAACGATCAGTCCTAGACATTTTTATTGTACTAAAAACTTCTTCAGAATAAGAAATTCTATAAAATTGGTTATAATCATTTTTTCTGTCCGACGAGCCGTTCTAGAAATATATGCGAGAAACCAATGCAAAAAATCAAAATTGCTCAAATGGGTGACCATATGAAATTTCATACGCGCATTCATCTAGGGTATCATAAGAATTGGTCTTAGACCAATTCTAGCTTTTTCACTTGTTTTAATTATTTTATTAGTGGTTCTGTATTTAGCGTAGCATTCCTTGCTCGAAATATTGCATTATTTAGTTTGTCAGGCGACTTCATGTAAACTGAGTGTTAAAATGACTTGCGAATAGAAAAGTCTGTCTTCTTCTGCTTTTGCTCGGTTTAGTTCAGTAGGAAAGCAGCGTAATAATTTGGTTTTTTGCCTAAAAAAAATGTAATTTTTGAAGACACAAAGGGGCTGGTTTGAGGTAATTTTCCCGGGCCAGTTTGAAGACCCAATCCAGCCCTGCCTTTTTACAAATGTTTGTATAAGGTAGGAATATTATTGATTGGGCCACCTTCCATATCTTACAGCTGCACATACAAACAACATCGATATTAAAGATGAACAGCCGAAGTTTCGTTTTAACGGATATTTATTCCTAGAGTTCCGGAAAGCAATGCGTTTTTTTTATTTGTTTAGAGTTGGTAAAATTATAAATCGCTCATTTTACACCACGTCGAAATCGATCAGCTGCTATAGAATATTTTCTTAATTTCTGATTTTATGTTAAATATGTAATTTTTTTTTTTAATAAATAAAATCGGCTGCTCTCATCCAGACTTGAAACCAGACCTTAGTTGAATCGCTGCGCTGATTTCACAAAGGGCATTAGATAGAATTTTAAAACTTTCCAGAAAACAAAAAAAAAACGGTTTTTCTTTAATTTTTATAGTTGAAAAAATCTGAAATATTTTGGGCATATTTAGTTAAAGGTTTCTCACCAAAAATGGGATTTTGTTCCTTATTTACATTTGTTATAAATTTTTGTTAAGTGATTCATGCCCTTTATGAACTCTACTAGGTCTTTAGGTTGTTTGGGTGTATATAACTTAAACAATTTATGTAATAAGATGTCTTTTTTATTTACATGTCAAAACTTTACAGTATTAAGTTATCTGTTAAAACATTTTGAAACTGGGTTACATTTTTAATAAATGTTTAACAGTTCAGGCATAATTTTTTACTCATTTGCATCTCCTGTGGGTGTTTCTTCTTGTTCTCCTTCAGCGGTAGGCCAAGTTGCGATGTCGTCATAAAACTCTTGGTGTTCATGAGGGACATATACGATTATTTTTTTAATCATTTTTACAGAGGATATGGGTACTTTTCCGTTGTATTTCACTGCAAACGTTTACTCTAAAACGGCGTTGTCTATAGAGGGACAAGCTTTCACCGCACCTGGGTGATCACTTGTATTTGAACATCATATAAGGGGATGTTTGGAAGGATACTTTTCAGTTTTTTGGCACATCTCTGCCTAGAGCTTGATTTGAAATACAAGTTTTCTTGAATAATTCGAGCCCCACGTACTTTCAGTTTTTACATCAACTATAGGGTAAATCTTGATGAGATTTCTTTTATCAGTTTAGAAACTTCTTGGGGGAACATACAGCCTCTATCATATTTTTTGAGTTTTCTTCTTAGAACCCCAAAATCTCGGTCGCATGATAAAAAAGACTGACCTAAGAGGGAAATAGCGAATGATCTTTGAAAAATTACCTTTCATAACCAGGCTTAAAAACCTTCGTATGATTGTTTTGTTTTTGTTTTGACCTGAGCAGCCATCGCTAAAAACATACAGTTCCTGAACAGAATCAGGAATAGTTTTTATAAAACAAACTTCATCAGAACTCTTCATGGTATTGGTATAGAGTAGATGTGCTCTGGTAGACATATCGTGATGAGTTCATCAATGAGCTCCTCATGAGTAATCAGATGAGCGTACTGTTGAAAAAGAGGCTGGATTGATGGGTATAGTAAATGGGACTACAACAGCCTATGCACCATAACAGACCGAATAGAAGCAAATTCAATACTGGACATAATATCAGACACGACGGTTGTGAAACACAACCTCTGTCTGCCTCTCAAAATAAAGGTACCAAATAAGGGGGAAATATATACTAATCTAGGAAATGTAGCCCAAATGTGGTACACCGACGGTTTTCAAACCGAGAAAGGAGTAGGAGCAGGAATATACTGTGTAAACCGAAGAGCTTATATCTATCAAAGCCTAGGAAAATACGCCTCGATATTCCAGGCAGAAGTTTCACTAGATGAGCATATGAACAACTCATCCGATCCTACACCAACAGGAAAATGGAGATACCCAACCGGCATTTAAAGCCATCTCATCACCTGAGGTCAAACAAACTTAATGTGGGAATGTATGCAACCATTAACATGCCTTGGCAGAACCACCTAACACTTCAATGGGTGCAACGCCAGGGCACTTAGGAATTGATAGGAATGATAACGCAGACGTATTGGTCAAAAACATGAGCATCCATGAACTTCATAGGATCGGAAGTGTTTTACGGTAACCATTCTAAACTGGATCCAAAACCAAATGGACCATAGATCATGGGCTTCAATGATAGACTCCAGACAAGCAAAAGATTCATTAAAAGACCTTCACCAAAGAAGAGCTTTGATCTTTTGAGGCTGTCTAGGAATCAACTCAAAATCATTACAGGATACCTATCCGGAGTAACCTAAACAAATACATGCATCGGATATCCATATCACCCACTGATGTATGTAGGTTGTGTCTAGAAGAGGATGAAACATTGGACTCGGAGCCTGTCTTATGAGAATGCGAGGCCATTGCACAATGTAGATTCCAGGCCTTTGGATCATACTTCTTAAAGCCTGCCGATTTTGAAGAAACTGCATCTAAAAATATACAGCTCTTCCTAGGAAGAGTGAAATTTTTGGGTGAACTATAAACAAAGCGGTGCAATGAATGGATGCAGTGCAAAGGTCACTCGCCCCGCTTTTAAACTTAATCTTAATCTTCACTTCTGAGTCCAAACTTTGATCATAATTTGTTAATAAAAGTTTGAGTCTTCAACTCTCACTGGCTTCTTCTTATTTTCTATTGCACCTTTGGGAGTAGATGTAGATTTTGGGGAAGTCGAGTCTAGATGGTTCGGACTTAATTCTAATTTCGAGGACGCATTAGGGATTGCTTCACATCACAAATAAGAGTTTGCCAGATGTTTAATAATCGTCGCCAGATTGGTCACCATTTTAAGGAACGTCGCATCTATGACTATGAGGTTTTACTGGTAGTGTCCCGTAATAAAGGAATACCTGGGGTGGTGTTTGGAGTGACGAAGGAAGGAAGGAAGGAAATTGTCAGTTTTTCAGTGATCATCTTTATTTTTTTTCAATTACTACGCTTGATAGACGTTACAACTTTTATAGGCCTCTTTCATTTAGTACCAGAAATTTTTATTCTGGAACCTTGTTGAAGTTGAGCATATTGAAATCGTGTTAAGAATTTTCTTGTATTTTTTTTTCTTTTACTAATTTTCTCACCATTGAAGAGTGCGTACAATAAAATTTTATGAAGTACCTAAATATGTTTCCTACAAGATCAATTCGGAGTTACAAGAGTGGATCTTATTACAAACATCCAAGGCGTGTGTGCATATTTTAACAAGACCAAGTTTGAGACCATGGTTTTCAATAATACGCATCCCAAACATAAGACTTTCCATTAAAGTTATTAAGTGAGAAAACCTCGTCTATTCAAATAGGTACACAGTCACGGAATATACCTATCTTAGCGGTATCATTCCAACTTCACATACCTAAGATCAGCAAACATAACTACAACAGATGTTCACTATGCCAGCTCTAAATAATGCAGAAATTCCAAGAGTATTACAAGACAAAAAATCACAATTATAATTTTTGAATTTTAAGGAGCTCTGCGCTGTCAAATATCAGAATACTGCGAACTATTGTGATTTATCCTGTCCTCGGTTGCCGAGGAAAACCTATAAAAATATATTTCATGCAGACAAGACACCATTCTTTTGGAAACTATGCAGTTGCATGTAACTATCACGACGTTTGCCATCTCCTCTTCCAAAAGTTGAAAATATACACACACTCCTGGATTTAACGAAAATTAGTTGCATTTTTTTTACTTCTTCGTTTATCGTATCCTGTTTAAAATTCCATCCTTATTCTCTATCTCTTTTATAATACCATATTTTGCCCATAAGAGAGAGACAGAGATAGTAATGCTAATTGTCACATTGCCTTCTCCTCTTCCAAATGACGGCTTCTTTTTATTACTTCATAAAATGCATGCGCACACACACACACTACTTGATTTAACGAATTTAACGAATATTTCGGTCATGCGCAATAGAATAAAATTTTAATTTTTGTGATCTGAAATTTGCTGATCGCCTGGTATTTGCTGTTTCTTTAAAATACACAAGAATGAATGGGACAGACAATATTATAAATTCTATTTGGACTGCAGGCTTCTTTTTTGTAAACTCTAATGATACCTCTGCCAACAGATGGCTCCGGGGGTATCGAAATGAGAAATTTCTCAGCTTGATGAAATCAAGTTTTTTGTAATTTTGCAGTTTGAAAATTTTTCAATTTCTTTGTGAATTTATATTTAACTTAATTTTTAAATTTTGCGTAGGCACTGAAATAAGAATAAAAAAAAAAGTTATATCAAATAAGAAAATATTTAAATATTTGCATGCTCGTCTTTATTCTTCACGATCGTAAGCGATGAAAACTTCTTTGCCTTTCCAGATAAAATCTTCAATTAGCAATTTTATGAAAACCACAAATTTTTAAAGATTTTCAAATGGAAAATTACTGCTGCTGCTACTGGAATACTTTTTAGCTTTTTACATACTGCTTATGCTATTGAAAGACAACCAAAGGCGTGCAAGTTAATCTTAACTTACAGGCTGTGACTGTTGATAATTTTTCTAACAATATTCTTTGTTCTTCTCTAAATGCTGTTAAAATCATAACCTCCGTCTTATCCGAATTTGTCTTCTATTGCTACTGTCTCTTGAGAAGCTTACCTTTACAAAAATCGCTCTATTATTGTTGTTGTTTTAAACATTCACATGTACCCACCTACATACTTTAATAACGATCTTAATTACGAGCTCGATGTACCTACGGAGTTTTACCTTATTCTTCCAGCTTGAGCTGGTACATACCTACCTACTTATTACACTTTCCTATGTTGCTGTGAACGAATAAATCCTTAGTCGATAATCAGAATCCGGATTCGGATTACGCTTATATAAATTTTACTGAAGACCCGAAATATTTCATTTATTTTGTTGGAAAGCGTAATTCTTCAGGAATTTCGGAAATTTAACTGATCGACTTTCTTATAACCCTTTTCCTAATTCGCTAATTATTACCTATGCATTTTCATTGCTTTTTGGAGAGTTGAGGGTTCCAATCTTCCGTAAAATCTCATAGAGTCTGTGGTCGGGATGAGTTTGCGCCACCGCCGCCATCCTCTTTCAGCCACTCCAATTTGATATAAAATTTTTTTTGAAATCTTTTGACCAAATCTTTAAAACCTTCTTTCGCTAAAACGGCTGTTTGTTTTTACAATTTATTCCTAAACTAAATTTTTTGTTTGTTGATTAGGAAAAATGTTTCAATCCAAGTGTCGTTACTTGCAAATCCTACAGATCTTGTAAGGTCCCAAATTTAGCTCAAGCTGACGCTTATTCTATTTTTTCACAGTTGTAAAATTAAAATGCATCCAATTCATCCGAGGTCTATTAGAGAGATTATTGCATAATCATCATTCTGCTCCTCTGACTCCTTTTGGTTTCAACAAAATTTATTTTCCTTTTTCCTATTGTCGGCAGTCCACTCGATACCAGCCTTATAAAGATGCAATTCAGTTCACCATTTACAGCACCCGCACTATCAACAAAATCGCATGAATGCGATTTATCAAGTTCTGGATTAGAGAGCTGTTGCAAGGCATACCGACTTATTTTATTCGACAAACCGCACACATCCTTTTAACTTTCAAACTAACTTTCGGGCGTACAGTGAATTTATCCCGAACTGTGCAAATGTGGAACTTTCTACCAACTTCTGTCTTTCCTCCGGCATACAATCTGCGAAAGTTTAAGGGCGACATACATCGGTACCTCCGCCACTCTCCTCATACCCCCATGCCTGCCATGCTGCTGTGCTTTGAATTATAGGGTATCTCCTAAGCTTGGCTTAATCATATTAGAAAAAACTGTCAAGGCGTCCCCGCCTGCCAGTCAGTGATGCGGTTATGAGACTTATGAGGTAAAAAAGTACAAAAATTTTGCTTGCACTGAAAATTCCTTAGTGGCATAATTTTAACTTTTTTGAGTAAAAAAGAAAAAATAATAATTATAACAAATAACTTTTAAAAAAACTATCTAGAGTTTTCCATTTAATTAAATATTAAAATTATATTTTTATTTGTTTATAAATTTAAAAATTTTCATGGTACAAAGAAAGCAAAGTAGTTCAAATTTGCCAGTGCACAAAAAACTAACAGGTACCTCTTCAAAATTCACGACCAAAATGGCGGGAAGAAAATATCAATTAAAGTGTTCAAAATTTTGATAGTAAAACTCATTTCCATTTTTGCGGAATCGAAACAAGGTGGGCACAAAATTTTGTGTGCACGCGTATACTAATAGTTGCGGAATCCGGCCCCAGATCTTCCTTTCTTTGTATACCTTAAAATTTATACACAAATGTAATATTATGTTAATATTTAATTAAATGCAAAATGAAGGGAGACTGTAGAACACTTTTGTGATGTATTCATTAAGTGAAGGGAGAAATTATTTTCTATTTTTTTAATGCGGATTTAGAAGATTTGAAAAGTTTTTTTTTGTATTTTCCATTTCATTTGATTAAAGTATAAATTTTGATTTATGAGAGCTCTAGGGGACCCCGTTGTATCCGCCCTTGGGATGAAGATAAGTCTATAAATTTGTATGAATTTTTTTACAAAAATAACTAGACCTCTATTGACGAAAAAATTTCTCATCCCTACACCAATTGAGATCTCAACGTGGAAATTTAACAGTTTACCTAACAACATTACTGGCATTGATTTACAATTAAAACAACTAATAAGAAAAAGCAGGATGCATTTTGAGATATTCAAGAATAAAGGATATATTTGTAATCCTTAATTTTTTCTCTTCTATGCTGAAAATTGAACTAGACAGAGTGTCGATTTGGCCCCACTCTGGAGAATCCTGGGTACATTGGAAGGCGTAGACCTGTAAGGCTTTTTTTTCATAATTTGTGTACTTTCATCTTTAATATTAGCTAAATATCATACGTTTCTGTGATATTAGAACCAAAGTTATGATTCTTTTAATATAACTCAGCGTATCAAAAATCGGCGAATTTAAAGATTCCAAAGCTCTTTAATGCAGCGCAGAATAAAAAAATGAATGGTGGTATTCTTATTAGATAAGAACTTAACTTAACTTTCAGCAAAAGAAGGACGAAATTGGAGATGATCGATTTCGTTAAGATATTTATGTAGGAAATTAGTTAGTTGTCTGAAAATGGATCCATTTAGAATAAAAAGGATCAAAGTACCGTAGAATGGGTTGAAATTGCTAAATGCTGCATCTAACTATTGTTTTCCGCGATTTTATCTTTAAATGAATTACAACAATTTTTCATTGGATGCTCAAGTGATCAAATTCGCCTCGTTAAGTACGGGGCACATTGATCACTCCATTTTTTAATATTCTAAATTAAAGCTTCTATGCTTCGTTGATCAATTCCAACTCATTACAAAAATTGTTTCAGTCGTTTACAAAATATTCCTAATTTTTATTAGTGGTGTGATTTTGATTGTTCATAAAATTCACCCTATTCCACGATCAAACTCACCCTTCTAATAAAAATTGGAGTAAGATTTGTAAACGACTTAACCATTTTTTGTGTTGAGCTGAAATTGATCAACGAAGTATAGAAGATTTAATTTAGATTAGTAAAAATGGGTCCATTTAGCGAGGCAAATCACACTCTATAGAATTTTTATCTAACCCAACTATGAAATTAATTTTGCCGGTGGATTTAAGAGATTAATTAGGTTTAGTGAGTAGATAAATAAATGAAATTTTATTTTTAAGATACCTCAAGAAGTTTTGGATCTGGCAATATTATGTAGCAATAATGTCTGTTAAATGTACTTGGGATCTAATCTGCTCTAACGAACTACGTTCTTTTGTTGGTAGTTGACTAACACCCTATCATAGCTCATACTCATTCTCCTCCCAAGATCTGCTCCACGATACACAAATACCGAAAATCCAAATTTAATTTGAAGAATAAATTGTATCTATTCGGATCCAATTTGATCCCAGTGATTAGAGCCGGCCTTCTCTATAAAGGGGCCTCGGTGCAAGAAAACACTTGGGGGCCCTAAATTTTTTGTAAAGTAAAAACAAATACAAACACGAAGATATATATCTACTAATCCGTGTTTATATTTAATGTGTGATTTTGTTTTGGCTATTACATTAATACTTGAGAAAAATTACAATTTTTTGCAATTTCTTTTTCGATGCTTTATATAAGAAAAGTGCATTTTTTAGGGTTCTGCACACATACGCTTAACGGAAAATAATTCTTTATTAATTTTAATATACTGAAAGAGCGCTCAGCACTTGCAATACATAGTAACTGGCAACGTAAAGAAAATTCTTAACACAAATTAATACAATTAGAAATATGTCGTTATATGCGTTATTTACATGTGTGTCATTTAAAATCAAATGCCATAGCAAACCAATTCTCTGGACTAAGGTTTTGGAACATCTTTCTAATTGATATTTTTCTCAGATTTTTATCAGTGATCAATTTGAAAACAGAAATAATATTTGGTCTTCTATTTGTACAATAACAGTATCAATTACCCTGACCCTCATTTTACATGGTGGATTCGTTCTCCAAAAGTACCGTGTAAGCCGAAACACTGTGTAAATTGAAATCGTACAATTAAATTCATGTTTTATATTGAAAAGGTCTACACCTAAAGTAAAACAATATTACATATGTGCTGTGCTTTGCACCACAGGGTATCCCCTGAGCTTGGCTTAATATTATCAAAAATAAAATAAAAAATAATTATTACATTTGTAGTGCCTTCGGCCTCCCTCGTCGTTGTAATTGAATTAATTCAATAACGAGGTTATCCACTCTATTGAGAAAGGTTTCCTCCTTAAACAATTCACGCTGGCTGTTTTTATCGATGTAGAAGGAGCCTTTAACAATGCCCTTCTACATAAGTTCACTGAAAAGCTAACAAAACATGGATTGAATCGGTTCCTAAAGTACTGGATCGCACAAATGTTGAACAATAGAACTGTCTTTGCCGAACAGTAAGCAGAGTAAAAAAAGTCCAGAGAGGCATCCCTACGAGCTGGTGCAGAAAATTCGATCCGAACGGACTGGGCTACGGATTTCCGACTTTGCATTAATCCATTGAAAACAGATTTACGCCTCTTTACTAAGAAAAGAAACACTCCCACATCAAATCTGTCCTCTATCGGCTCCACACGTTTAGATCTGAAGAGCAGGATAAAATATTCATATTAGATAGAAAATTAAGCTGGAAATCACACCTTAAGGACAGAGCGAATAAGGCTCTTCTTCGATGCTTCGCGATGTGCCGCAGATCCATAGGGAAAAAGTGGCGACTTAAACCACGGATGATTCTTGGAATCTACACTAGTGTCATCCGACTAATCTTAACCTACGACTCTGTGGTGTGGTGGAAGGCAATGGAGCTCGCCAGTCATCGCAAGATACTGGAGAAGATTCAAAGATTGTGTCTCCTTAGTGTAAGTGTTGCTCTAAAGTCAACCAGCTCGAGGGCTCTTGAGGTCATCCTCAACATATACCCTCGTGCATATACACGTCAAGAAGAGGGTGTCATACACCTTCAAAGCCATGTAACCGTTTTCCAGGCGGAAGTCAAGGCCATCCTTGCAGCGGGAAGGTATCTCCTAAATTCATATATTAAGAACAAGGAGATTGGAATTTGCACGGACAGCCAGGCAGCTGTCAAGGCCTTGTCAAAACATTTTACAACCTCCAAGCTTCTATTGGAAAGTAAAACTACCCTAAATTCTCTTTCTCGAAACAACGCGGTATTGGTGCTTTGGCTTCAAGGTCACAGCGGTATTAGCGGGAATGAAAACGCGGACGAACTTGCTCGTCTTGGTGCAACTTTGGAGGAAATCGCCAAAACACCGAGATTTCACCAAAACACCTTTGCCGCTACTATCTCGGCTTATGCGGACTGCCAACAGTCACCTTTGATTGAATGGCCCTTCAGGCAGAACCACAAAGGAGCTGTGGGGCTTACTCAACCCAAATGAAACGATAAAGCTACTGGAATTAATCAAGACAACCAAGAAAACTCTCTTCTCAGGGGTCACTTGCATAGGATGGGGCTTGTTGAAGATCCGGTATGCAAAGAATGCAGAGAGGAATCTGAAACGGTGACTCATTTTCTTTCACTGCCCGGCCATCTCAGGAAAATGTTACAGAATTTTTGGCTCACACCTCCTGGAAGAACTGCATGAAGCCGGCGAAAGGTTGGGGGCCAATTTTGAATTTTGTTAGAGCATTCGGTTGGGACTTATGAGCAATTGCTCTTAAGTTTGGAAGGTGAAAAATGGGCCTTGTTGTGGCTTACGTTCCATGGATCCTTTTATTCTATTTCTTGTTTCATTCTGTTCTTTTGCATTGTGGGCCTTGTTCTCCTCTTTTGAGAGCTCAGAGCTTCAGCATAAATATTTTCAAGCTCAATGAAAGCATGAACGGTCACACAACCCCATAATAACTGTGCACTACACATACTAGTTTTTTTAGTTTTTTGAATTTTGAATTTGCGCGAAAAAAAAATTAAAACTTTTTTCAAACATTTCTGTGTTTTTACCTCATTTTTTCAGTCGTGTTAAACCGAAACTGTGCAAATCGAGGGTTAGGGTACAGTTTTAATAAAAATAACATCTAAATTCGTTTTCTATAACTTCATCTTTTGATATTTCTGTTTCGAATTCCTTTTACGATGAAATGTACTCTTCGTCATACTCTGACAACGATAGGAATATTGTCAAGTTTTCATGTGCAAGCGTATATTATTTTAGTTCTCTATCATGTTGGGGCCCCTTAATGGCGAGGCCCTAGACTCCGATGCATCCTCCAGATGGCCGGCCCTGCCAGTGGTAACTCTGGTGGGTGTCCAATCCATTTGGCTCTATACCATCATTACTTCTATGCGTTATAAACGGAATGGCAAACTAAGTATACTCTATGATTTCATCATCTTAGCGTATAATGAGGAGCATAGTGACTCTACAACAAGGAGAAGAGTTTTGTAGATAGTCAGACCAAGGTCAGGAATGATGAAAAAATAAAAAGTAGCACTCCGCAGCAAGTCCGCATAATTTAACGCGATAAAAATGAATATTGCAGGCCAGGCCGTCGTCACGTAACCCCGGAAATACAATAAAAGCCACGAAATTAGAGTTGTCACATTTAATACACTATAAGTGAATCGATTGGCCATTTTGCTTACAAAAATTAGAGTAGCCAGTTAATGTAGGAATTATAAATAGGTGCTAGCTATTACAGCTAAAACTATCGCTCCTACACAAAATTTGGTTTCTCTTATAAATTGCGGTCCAAAAGGTTTTCTTTCTTATGATGATAAAAACAAGAAAAGAAATTGCGTTTAGAACCAATTTTGATGTTTGAAATTTGAATGAAAGAAACCCAAGCTACTTTTATATCGCAGCAGAGAATCAATACAAGAAGTTTGTTTTGTTCAGATATTTTTCTTTAATGGATTTCCCAAAATAATTTTTCTATTTGCTACACTTTTTTTTCATATTATTTTAAAGGAAACATGCTGAACTTCTTCAATTGGTTAGGATTTAGTTTTTTTATGGAAAGTATATTTAGTCTCCATGGTCTGTTTGAAATAAAATTTTAGTTCAGCTGTTAATTGAGCGTCCGTCAATGTTTAAAATTTCTTCGGTCGACTATGACCTAATCAAAGTCATACTAATTCATATATGGGTTACCAGTAAGATAATTAACATGAAATTTAAAACGAATCTAAATGGAACAGTCAGCGTAAATCTGGCACCGAAAATGGATGGAATTTTGTAGGTATTCCAGAAGTTTTTGAAATATCGTCCCTGATAGTATGGATAACCGCGAGACTACTCCGCGTAAGTTAAAGTCTAAAGTTTTCATAAACTTCTTTTTTATAAGACAAAATTATTGGTACTGAACTCTAGGAGAGGACGAGAAATATCATATTTTTGGATTTTAAACAGAAAACTGATAAAACAAGTTTGCAGTTTCCTAGCTATACGTCACTATTAACTTCTATGTAGTTCCGTGGTTATGATATTGCTAGTCTTGGGTTATGCAGTATCACCGATGATATCCTAAAACTCTATCTAGAAATAACGCCAGTAACAGCAGTATGTATAGGCGATACCGATAAAATATATTATATAGGTAGGTAGGTAGGTAGGTTACCCAATTTACATTTTTAGCAAGGTTATTTGTTTACAATTTAACTCCTTACCGAGAAATTCCTTATGAAACATGTAAAAGAAGTGGCAGCCCCAACATAAATATTTTCACGGAAACAAATTAAAAATAAAACTATTGATTTAGGGCTGAGTGAATCGCTCTGAATGGAAATTAAACTTTGACGTATGTACATACTACATAGTTTGCCCGTACGATAGTATGTAGTAGGTGTCGTCTGGAAGAATTCGAATCCAAATTCAAAGATCTGAGTCCAAAGAAACTTAACTTCGGGGCATCTGCTTGTTTGCTTGAGAATGCAGAATGGTTAAGAAATGAGCTGAAATGGATACGGCGCATAATATGTTTTGAAAAATAAAAATAATCTTATTATTGGAAATTAATTATTGCTCCCCATCAAAGCTTTTCTTCATTTCTGGGGCAGAGTATAGATTACATTTAACTAGGCAGGTACAAGAGTAGTAATAGTAAAACATATGAACATTAGACGTCGAGTCGATATACACAATATACCTATTTTGCAATTATCAAGCTATCTATACTGGTAGAGTAATGACTTAAAGAATACTCCATGAAAAACTAGCGCGCGAGAAATAAATCACCAGGAAAACTAAACAATTTTATCTCTTGGAAAATTCCAACCTTGAAATTGCTGTCAGCCGCCATTATGCATAACACGGTGAGGATAATTCTTTCTAGATAGCGCATTATGTGATTTTTTCCGGCTGTAGGTACATAATTCGACGGCCAAAATATTTTCCACATTAATGATCTCCAACAAATAAAATGCACATAAAAATTAAAAAATTTATTCCTACACGAAATTTCAGCAAAAACCCTTCCTTTGACTAAAATAAAAGTTTGAATAATTTCATATGTTTGATTTGCAAAACTATCCTCCCTTTCCAATAGAGCTCAAGTCTTTCCTTTGTATAATAAACACTACTCTGTAAAAAAAAAAAAACAGCATCACAAATCCACTACCATTGCACTCTTTATAGAATCATATTGTGATTAAATTCTTTCTGCGCATGCGCAAAATTCATAAACTTAACGAAAGTAAACTACTGATCTGATCTATCCTTTCTAATGCAATTCTCGTATATCAATAGAGCTGCTCTCTTCATTTATAATGGCTGCCCTACCATTGTCAGTTTAAGAAAGATCGGATAAAGAGAAATGAAGATAATAAACATTAACTAACACTAACGCAGTCTGTATGGCAATGCCGGCCATTTTATTTTTTATAAATGTACCAAAAATGCTTTAATAATTAAGTTTCTACAATGAATTACTTGTTTTATTGACGATATTCTTTTCTTTTATTCTTCCAGATTATTGAATGCTGAATTATAGCTGCTTTTAATGGATAAACTATAAAATAAATATGAAATTGTAAATTGTAAATAAAATATTTTCCATAACAAAAAACATCCAGAAATTGTTTTTTTTTTCATTTCCAATCAATCCCTCCTCAAATAAATTTTACACACATGCATTCACAGAGAAATGCTGCTCTATACATTCGCAGATCTGTTCAACATTGTTTTTTTTTTCTAATTTATTCAAAAAAATCTGGAAATATGACCTTGCTACGATTCCTGATGCCCTGGTGTAAATCTGAAAATTTTGTATGAATTCGGACGAAATTGTGCCTCGATCCGCCCGCCTAAATTCAGAAAAATTTGAACAAAATAACCTTGCTACGGTTCCTGATACCCTGGTGTAGTAATCTGAAAAATTTTGCATGAAATCGGACGAAATTGTGCCTCGATCCGCCCGCCTAAACTCAGAAAAATTTGAACAAAATTGCCTTGCTACGGTTTCTGATACCCTGGTGTAGCAAATCTGAAAATTTTCATTAAATCGAGCCGTTTCAATTGTCATAAACTTAACGAAAGATGGTACACAAACCCAAAGTGAAGACACAAGCCCAATTTATCAAATATTAATGAAAACGAGGGACGGACGATTTTGTCATTGTTTTCCTTGAAAAAGGAGATTTTTCGACAGGACTTTTTTTAAAACTAATAGTTTTTAGTTTACTCTTTATCCTGATGAAAAGTTTTACTTCATACGAATAAGGATATGCTAAATAAGTATCTAATTTTGTGGAGGTTTTGAGACAATAGATCAAAATGGACAAGGATAACAGGTACAGAAAGGAGGAAAAGGATTCTGAAAAATGAGAATTTTTACAATATTTTTTAAATTTCTTTTAATAACAATATCTTAAGCTAGGTAAAATTGCTACTTAATGTGTACAAAATGTATTTTTAAAATGAAATTATGCTGTAAGTGTTCACATTTTAAAATTTATATAACTATTTACATTGCAGTTCTTTTTTATCTTTTATTCTAAAATTATTAGCATATCTAATTTAATTTATTTTAGTTTTTCACACTATTGTTGAGCTGGTGTTCGCGATCTATTGTGAATACATCTTAGGGTGTCCGCCATCATCTGATTTTGGCTAAATCTTCCTTAACATGAGTTTTGTGCTAAAAAGATAAAAAGAGAAAAATTAAATTTAGTTTCAATAAAAACAAATTAGTTGGAAGTAAATTAAATGTTATGTATTTATTGCATTGATTGCAAAAGCTGCATATACATATGTACGTGTAAACTACGGTAGGCAAGTGGGGCTGCATTATTTAATTAACACGTTAAATTGGAGCGCCAACAGTTCAAATTTTGACTCAGTTACATAGCCAAGTAACTGATCGACTGGAAGTGGAACCAATGCAAGGACAGTGCCATAAACTCTTACATCATAGGATATTAGATATCTCAATAGGGACACCTCCTAATTCTAAGATGAATTTAATTAATCTTTTAATTATATTAACTAAAATTAGTCATGAATGGCGCCTTTTGTTAAGTAAAATTCATTTTTTTTTTCCAATACTGGTGTGCTCCTTAAGGAACAGACTAAGATAAGTATGGCAAAAATCAACTCTGTACTTTTCACTATAGAACAAGAACAGCTGCTTGTCCCCATTAAATTTCTGAGACTTTTTTCTGTGTAGACACATTACTCTGCAAGCTAAAGTATAGTAGCTACCTAGGAGGATCTGAAATTAATATGGACAAATTATATCTACGTTGGGGTCTGGAATCGAAACTAGTGAGGCTTGCAAATGCTAGTTAAGCTCCATGATTTCGTTAAATGTTAAAACATTCATTATGTGAATACACCAGAAATGCAACTATAGGTGGATTCCGTCACCACAGATAGGCTCTTAACTTGTAGAATTGAATTGTCCTTTGGCTGAAATGTGCTAGAATGTCATCAAAGTTGCTATTTGGCAATCCATATTTTTTATGAGCATTATTTTTTTTATAGAAATTTGAAATGAAACTGAAGAAAGATATTAGATGGGTTCTTTGTAAACAACAGAGGCATATTGGGCACCAAGGTATAATAAGAAAGAAAAGACGGGACCAGTTTAGTAAAAGGTAGTAAAACCAAGGATGATTCTGAAATCAGTCAATTTCCTTAAATCCCTGATAGAATATGAAGAAAATTAGCTGAATCTCCAAAAAATATTGTAATTAGTAGCTACAGTCATTACTTGCTATAGCAAAGAAAAATTTAATTTTCAGAGTACAACCTAGATGTAAGCAAGTAATTCTCTTTTTTATTGCCGGCATAAGTCGTTCGTTATTCAGGTAAAGGAAATTCTAAGTGCTTTTGATTATCATCCTTAGCGCAATTTGAGACATTTTAAATGCTTGAAATTGAATGAATATATTCATGTGCTTTACAGAAATTAAAAATGGTGAAACCAAAAAGGATGGAGTTTTGAAAGGAATGCTAAAATTCGAATTCTGAATGTTCAATTATGATCAAACTGGAAAATAGCTAGGGATATCCCAGGTAACCTGATGGCTGATGAGTTGGCCAAAAACGACTCTCAAATGGATAGCGTAATAATGTAAAGTAATGGATGTGTAGACCGCGATCGGAGTTTTAAAAGAGGAGATCAGATCGGAGTTTTAAAAGAGGAGATCATCAGGGGCGCCTATAAAAAAGCAAGTCTCTGGTAGACCATCGAGAGGCAATTGTGGCCTGCATATGACAGGAAGAGGACAAGTGAACTACTTAATGGTAGAAGAACGTACTCCAGGATCCAGTAGACAATGCTAGAAGACTGGGAATAGCGGCGAACGATTTCTGCAGGAGCTGTAAGTATTTGGAGGAAATCGAATCCGTCCAAAACATGCTTTGCGAGTGCCCCGCTCTGATGAATAAAAGAAGTAGGGTAGGCGCTGCATAGAAAAGAGTTCAAATCTATCCTGAAATTCCTAACGGAAGCAAGATGGATTTAGGGTGAGTTTTAAAGGTTATCTCATTAAGACAAGGGGAACAATGGACCCACTGGAGGTCTAAGTGAAGTAAGCTTGGCACTTCTAAAGGCAACACTCTTACCTGCCTACCTAGGCGACTATCGGTTTTAGTTAGTACATATACTATGAACGTGTTGTACAGGAACATTTCTACAATTGAATCTGAATCTGTCAGTTTATCAGCAGATACCAGACTCGGTCAAAAACTTCAGGCTCTGATGTGGGGCGCTTACTTAAATCAGATTGAAAAATGGGTACGGAATTCAATTTTTTTTTTAACGCCGCTATTAAATATATAAAATAATTTTTATTTTTCCGATTATATGGTAGTTTTAGGAATATATTAAAAATAAATAAAAAAACAATAAAAATAAAAATATCTTGCTGATGGGGTGCTGCTTTTTTTTCTGTCAGACATCGTCTGGAAAATTAAAATTTTCTTTTTTCTCATTTAGAAAGATAAATATAGCAAAGATTCTATAATACAAAAATATTGCAGGCACATTGTAGTTTGGCTGCAGTGAAAAATAATGTGGAATCTCCGAGATAGATTCCACCTCTGTTGAGAAATTATTAAAACTTCGCATTGTAGGGTAAATGCACCAATTCGCGTCCACTTCAATTTATAACATGCCATAAAACGACGTATTTTCCTTAAAGTGGAGATATTTCTATATCCTCATCTTCGTGTATATCTCTGCTATCTAAAGTGAGCAATGGGATTGTTGTTGAATTAAATCTGAGTCGTCAGAGTTTAGTTCATTAGGAGTCAGCGTGTAAATAATGGGAAAATGCAAGAAAACATATTTTTTTTTAACGTAATGCTATGAGTTTAAAATGTAAGAGACTGCGTTTTTTATGCCATTTTTATTTCATCAGAAAGTATTTAAGCAGTTATGTTTCAAATAAATATAATATTGTTTCAAGTTTAAGTTAATTTTCGGAATAACCGCATTAATTTTAGTTGCCGCGAAATGGATTTTCTATTAGAGCTGCATCTTTTTCCCTTGCCTGTGGCCTACAAACAGCTCTTCATTAATTGTTCTGATTTAATGCATTGCATATAAGGAAATATGGAAGGATATACTGCTACAACACTAAATGAAGTATTGTCGGACATTCGACAAGGAAAACTTTGTATTAGAACAGCATCTAGCATCATATAAAATATTCCAAAAAATATTACAGGATAAATTGTCTGAAAGATATCCTGACGGCATAGAGAGAATTGGATCGAAAAAAACACTAGTTAAGTGATGTGAGTTGTTACCCAAATGTGGGTTACCATTCAGTCCTAATAGCCTCTTAAGCACAGTTAATGTGATCCGGAGCTAGCACATCGAATTCCCGTTTTCTGAAGAGGTTATTCGAAAATGGTTTGATGAGTTGCAAAATTATATTAAGGAGATGAATGCAGAAGACGTATTTGAAAAAAAATATCACCACTTATCACTTGGTTTATATAGAAGATCCTGTTCAGAATATGAGCGTAAATTTTTCAACGGGAATCAAAATGCCGACTTTAATTGAGTGAAAGGAGGGTGGTGGGGTGCTATAAAAACCTTCGCAAAAGAGTCCTCTCGCTTTCGACAAAGAGCACATCAAGATCAACCAAACTGATGATGATGATATATTCCAAATTCGAATTGAGGCTGAGCGCATAGGGATTCAAAGGACGAATCAAGGTGTTTTATTATTCTTCGATGGAAAAGACTTATCTAGCTGATCAACTGATTGATAATCGACAATTGGCCCGTAATAATTCTAGAACGCCTACATCTTAAAAGAAAAACTTTGTTTACATTTGAAACTTAATTTCATTTTCAATTATTCATTCAAAATTCTTCAGCTTTTAATGGGGAAGGCTAAAAATTCTCTTCATGGACACAATTCATCATTGGAGTAACACACGGTAACCAGAACATCGAATAGCCCCTCGACTATGTTGTAAATGACAATTAGTAGATATTAGCAAAGCAGCCGCTTGTGCTGGGTTTGTATAATAATGCCGATACCAACAGGATGAAATCTCACATAGTTTTCAAAGGACCTCAACATCTATACTAAATTTAGGGCAATAAGGCAAGGGCTTTATATTAGTTATGAGTTCGGCTAAGTTTCTCTTCCACTCATTAAGAGACAGTTAGAAAATCTACTTAAAATACTTCTCAATTTTCTTTAGCGTTAATTGCTTGTAATTATAATCCTTGTCAACTCTTAAAGAAATACTCATTCACATTTTTATGAACCAAGGCCATGTTAAATGCATTCAAAATCCAGAAATTGATAAATCGCATTCACGCGATTTTGTTGGTAGTGCGGGTGCTGTAAATGGTGAACTGAATCGCATCTTTATAAGGCTGGTATCGAGTGGACTGCCGACAATAGGCAAAACAAACAAAAAATTTAGTTTGGGAATAAATTGTAAAAACAAACAGCCGTTTTAGCGAAAGAAGGTTTTTAAGATTTGTCAGAGTATTTAAAAAAAACTTATATACATAATTGGGTGGCTGAAAGAGGATGGCGATGCGAATTCAT
This sequence comes from Dioctria linearis, assembly GCA_963930735.1. Classification (NCBI taxonomy): domain Eukaryota; kingdom Metazoa; phylum Arthropoda; class Insecta; order Diptera; family Asilidae; genus Dioctria; species Dioctria linearis. Next base: position 27,695,128 of record OZ005744.1, on the reverse strand, counting down.
CCACAGACCACAGACGCTATTTTACGGAAGATTCGAAATCTCAAATCTCCAAAAAACAATGAAAATTTGTAGGTAATAATTAGAGAATGAAGGAAAAGGTAGATATCAGTATTGGAAATATTTTCTTGAAAGGTTATAAGAAAGTCGATCAGATCAATTTCCCAGAAAATTATGCTTTGCAATACAAATGAAATGAAATATTTCGGGTCTTCAGTAAGATTTATACCGGCGTAATCCTAATCCGGATTTTGATTAAGTTGCGGTCAACTTGATTATCGACTAAGGATTTATTCCTTCACAGCAACATAGGAAAGTGTAATAAGTAGGTAGGTAGGTACCCCCCTTGAATGAAATAAGGTAAAACTCGGTAGGTAGGTACACCGAGCTCGTAATGAAGATCGTTATTAAAGTATGTAGGTGGGTACATGCGAATGATTAAAACAACAGCACTAATAGAGCGATTTTTGAAAAGGTAAGCTTCTCAAGAAACACTAGCAATATAGGGCAGGAAGAAAAATTCGGACAAGACGACGGTTATGATTTCAACAGCATTTAAAAGAAGAACAAAAAATATCGTTAGAAAAGTAACTGTCAAAAGTCGCAGCTTTTAAGTTGGAGATTAGTTTGCACACCGTCTTTCAATAGCATAAGCAGTATGTAAAAAGTATTTCAGAGACAGCAGCAATTTTCCATTTGAAAATCTTTAAAAATTTGTGGTTTTTATAAAATATCTAATTGAAATTTTTATTTTGAAAGACAAAGGCGGTCTATCGCTTGCGATCGTGAAGAAAAAAGACGAGCATGCAAATATTTAAATATTTTCTTATTTGATATAATTCTTTTTCATTCTTATTTCTATGCCTACGCAAAATTTAAAAATTAAGTTAAATATAAATTCACAAAGAAATTGAAAAATTTTCCAGCTACTAAATTACAAAAAAAAACTTGATTTCATCAAGATGAGAAATTTCTCATTTCGATACCCCCGGAGCCATCTGTTGGCAGAGGTATCATTAGAGTTTACAAAAAAGAAGCCTGCAGTCCAAATAGAATTTATAATATTGTCTGTCCCATTCATTCTTGTGTATTTTAAAGAAACAGCAAATACCAGGCGATCAGCAAATTTCAGATCATAAAATAAAAATTTTATTCTATTGCGCATGACCGAAATATTCGTTAAGTTCGATAAATGAAGTAGTGTGTGTGTGCATGCATTTTATGAACAATGAAAAGTAGCCATCAAAATGGTAATCGTCATATTGCCTTCTCCTCTTCCAAAAGTTTTTTAACTTTTTGAAGAGGAGGTGGCAATATGACAATTGCCTACATTTTCTGTCCCTCTCTTATAAACGAAGTATGGAATTGTAAAAGAGGCTAACTATAAATGCAATTAACTTTTGTTAGGTTAGGTAGTGTGTGTTTTTTAATACTTCACCAATGAAAATGAAGCAAATATTTTGAACTTTTGGAAGAGGAGAAGGCAAACGACGTGATAATTGTTTCTGTCATTGTCAGCCTCTCAAATTAAAATAATATAAGGCTTGGAAGAATAATGGGGGAGAAATTTTGAGTTCTTGTTTGTTTTTACATGGATGTGTGTTTTTGTTTCCATATTCGGATCGGACTGATGAAATTATTTGGTTTCTTTTTTGGGTAATTTCTTAAAATCAGCACTGCATCCAAATTTCATTTTTCTCTTGTTAATTGGGTGTTATCGCCATTTTGATTCCCGGAAAAACCAAATTTAATTTAATTTCGTTGATTGGCAGGGATCACCATTATTAGTGTACTGCATCCACAGTAAACACGTCTCATTAAATCAAGTCCTTCCCATGGAGAAGTCATATTATGTGTTTGTAAATAAATCCTGCTACCTACAGAAATTATCGGAAGTATGCAGGAACCTATACAGACTTTGGCGGCATACTTTTCATGTATTATAGGTGAAAGTCCTTGGAGCAGATTAGTACGGTTATAACGTTCCTATTTTAATTTCTTCAGGAGGAATAAGGAATAACTTTTATCCTCAGTTTCGGTGGATTTTCTACAGCTCATGTAAAGGCCACAATCTGCTACTTATCTACCTGCAATGATTACCGACGTTGATTTTAATGGCTATTCAATTTGCTAAACAAGTTTTGATTATTTGCCTTGGATGTCAAAGTTTTACAAGGTATCTATAGGTACTGATTTTATCGTCAGACACGAAGGTCCATTTTAGATAAGTATTTTGTCATGAAAACATGAAAAAATCAATCTCTTTAGCGAGGATTTTTCAAAGCTGGTCAAGACGACTTTTCGCAATGAACTTCGAAGTGTACTTGTACTTTCCATGTGTTTTGCACACTTTCAGAACTAGCGAAAAATTCACGAACAAATTTACATGCTTCTAAAAACTTTTACAACGTTTATTTTTTCCTAAAAATTCTCAAAGTAAATATAACCTAGGTAAGAAAGAATTTATGCAGCATAAATAAGCCTTGGGTTGGGTACTTTGAAACAGATGAGCATCAAAATCTAGATTGACAAAAATCCGCAGATTATGAAAGCAATAATGCACGCGTCTTTAAAAAATACCTGTACTCGCAAGTACATATGTACCAAGATGATACATGGTTTTAAAAGGTGCTGTAGTTAGACCCTATTCTCGCTAAATCACAGTTTTCACTCTAGTTATCATAGAGAAAAGGAAATTGACGGGTTTTTGGACAATACTGTTAAGGCTAAATGGCCTAAGGTATTAAATACACCTTTGCTAGATTTATTAAAAAGGCAATGTTGGGATTGGGAGCAAGAAACAGACTGCCAAATCGTAATTTGCTCTAAAAATTACCTGCGAGTACCTACATTAACCTCTGCAAGAATGGATGAATGGATTCAAAGGACTTTTATCTGGTGAAAATTTGTATAAATTAAATGACTTTTCATATGTCCAAGTTTAAAGAAAGTAGTTTGGGGCTACTGATTCAAATCAAATTTCATAACCTCTATTACATCTATACACATTGGAAAGAAAAACCCAATCTGGACACAATTCCGTTGAGCTAATAATACTAACCCCAAACCACGGCAACCACTTCTTTGGAGAAGTGTAAAACTCTTTTAACTCAACAGGAACTATGATGGAATTGTAGAATTAGAAACTGCTTCTTTGCCTCCTTACAAATTTCACCCGTTTTGACACTCACATTTTGCAGTAGGTGTCCGACCCTACATTAAACCACTCAACTATGCACCCCAAGGTAACAGCAAACAAAACAAATTTCCCATTTACAATTTTTTTGGAGACTTAGGCCATATGAAGGCAAAGCATGATCAAAGTTTACAGACTTCATCTGGGTCTAATTATTTTTTTTCTTCACTTTTTATATTATGTAGATAGACAGGAACCTACTCACTATTTTATGCGCTTGACACATTCACATCAGCCTAAAAGTAATTAAGAAAGTTGTTCAAGTCGATATCAAGCCAGGGAAATATCAACCTGGAATTATTTGGAGTTCAATGAAGTTGTTAAGTCACAACACCCAACCAACTCTAATATGAAATATCAGGAAGATGGTAGTGTCGACATAACTTCTTTTTATATCAAATGTTCCCTTAGGCTATGGTAACACGCAATGGCACTGTTATTGTAGAAAAGCTTGTTACTACATATACTAGATGGAGTTGACCTTATACTGATTTTCTATTGTTTTTATTTATTATTGAAATATTATTGTTATAGGAAAGGAAGGAGTTTGTGCCCACAATCGGGCACTAGATATATGAAAAATGTTTTTGAAGAATATTATTTAAGTGAAAAAAGTTCCTTCCAAAAGTCAAAGTAAAACACTGGATTATTTTAGAAACTTTTATTAAATACAATTTTTTAAATAAGGAAGAATGTACGTAGATAAAATAAAACGCAAAAATAAAGAAAATTTCACTCTTGTCTTTCCTGGCACTTTTATCATTTTCAGTACAGACAAAATCCATCACAATGCAGAGTGGAGTAGAGTGGCGTGGATTGGCAATTGGCATACTTTCTTTCACACGCAGTAGTGCATATGACCATCTTTCTATTCTATTTTCACGCTACCATTTCCGAAAGTTTATAAATGTAGATGGCGTGGAAAAAGCTTCATACTTCTTTTTATCATAACTATCATATGTTTCAATGTTATTTTTTGATTTAATATTTTTCATGTATGCTAATAAAAAACAAGTGGTCTTTTTATGCAAGCTTCATGATTTAAAAACCAATAAAGGACGTAATTTTTAGTTAGTTTCGAAGCAATCTGATGATCTCTCCTTTTTCGAATTTTGACAACGACAGTTGTTTGCTTGTTGATTTGGCGTTGTTATGGCGAATTTTTATGTTAATTTCAAAGTTCGACTTTGCGCTGCATTGTGAACAGCTTCGTTCTGGACTCAAAGCTCACTCTGCTCCACTCGGCATTGTGAATGCGGCATTACACTTAAAATATTTGTGTTGCTTTTTTTTAACAATCTTTTAAAACCGGCTACAATTCCTATAATGCAATGAACTTACACATACATATATAGATGAATGCTGGAGGATACACAATCTTCAGTTATGGTATTAGATACTTATGTAACTTATTTGTGTTCTTTTTTAAGTTAAGTGGTGCTAAGTCCTGCTGGAATGTTTAGTATTGTTTTAAAAATTCCCTACGATTCTTCTACGATGTTTTCTTTGATATATTTTGACTCTCTCCATCATGGTTTACTTAGCTGGATGATGATTTTTTTTAAACCTTATAATAGGGTTTAAAAGTTTCTATTGGATTACGACTATTCGCAAGTGTACCTAGGTATAATGTACGAACTCTGAAAGATATCTGAAGAAATAATTTCCTCTTTTACTATCTCAAGATAATAAAACTTAAATGAAGAATGAAGTTGTTACCAGCTGACTTCTCGCACAAGAGTATAAGTTCAACTAAATCAAAATTCATTTCAGACCTTTTTCTCCTTCATTGCAAAATGCTATACTGATACTGACGTCTTCTGAATTTTCACCAATTTTTCGCCACTATAGATGATAGTTTCTCAGACAGAAATTTGTTTTATATAACCGAATTCCATTAGGTCTGGACATTTTGGTTTATGCATGCTTCCATACCTGTTTTATTCTCAAAACATACATCACGAATGAACCCTTTATGTACAAATTGATAAAACCAACAAGTTAACATCAAATCAAGGAATAGAAGGTGTAAATGAAATCTCTCTCGAACTATCTAACCTTTTCCAGATCACATACATTTTCAATCATAACAGCACCATTACATGTAAGCCATATTTACTTCAATTAATTTGCATTTGCATAAAATCATCAGAAATATTTCAAGACGCACAATAAATAATTTCTTAAAAATAAATTCGATAAATATCGGACCAACATAATTTGTTAGTGTATGTGAGTAAAATAAAATTAATATAAAAAAATCTACATTGACCACTTACCTTAAAAGCAGGTAAGCTGGAGTCTTCCATTTCCAGTGATATCTCTTCTTCATCCAAGATTATGGAGAAACAGCTTTCCTTTTATACAATTATAACATTCTTTTAGCATTCGCACGTCTGAAATTCAGAAAAATTGTGGTTTAAAAACTGATGTTAGTTAATATTGAGCTAAAGATAACTACTAGAAGAAATAACACGACAAGTAATTTGTTTCAATGAAATTACTCAATAATGTTAAGTTATTGGAATGAAATTTGCGCACGCAACTATTCACAATAAATATTAGCCAATACCTAAAGAAAAACAGAAAAATCCTTGAATACGCGTGCGTAGCAATATTTTATGACTATTCAGAGATACGCCATAAAGGAAATAATATTGTTGGTGTGACAAGAAATAAGATGATAATTAACGGTAGCTCGCTTTAGCTGGGACCTTAATTTAATAAATTCTTTAGTGAACTTTTCTGAACTTTCGGTATTTAGTTATGGCGCTTGATACATTGCATAGTCACACTTTTAGGTTTCGTTAATTTTTTATGTTTAACTCGCAATGGTAAGGTATTTATGAACGTTTTTGTTAAAAGCCTAGTACTAAGGACCGCGCTAAGCTAAATTTTGTATGAAATTTAGCAAGCTAAAAGATATTCACGAATATTTATCCTGAATTTTAGCGAGAGCGGTACGAAAGTCAACGCGCTAAATTTTCCTTTGTGTTTTGATTAGAGTGGCACCACCAGTAAGTCTCCAAAAAATTTAGCTTGAATTTATCAAGCCCGGGCCGTTCTTTAGCGCGCTAAAAATATTTATTGTCAGCGTTCTGAGATTTGATAAATTTATTAACCGGATTTTTGTACTTAATGTAGTTTCGTACGTCTTTGCTGTAAGTACGGATGAATTGGATTTCTTCTCGTGGCCGTATTTTCAATATCATTGTTAATTTTTTTTTGTACATATTATCCATATTATTTTAATATTTTTAATATTTCCAAATAATTTTAACTACCTGTTTTTAGAAAAATTATACCCCGCGTTGTATTTCCGTAAAAAAATTGCTAAATTCTTCTTGTTCTTGTTTTTAACATATCTTTTCTATGAGTCTCCGCTGTCATATCGGCGGACATTTTTTATATTTGCCTAAATTATATAAAAATAAAAATAAATAACTACTATGATAATTGCGCCGTAAATTTGGAATTGACGATAACCACATGAGCTTGGTGGTTGATATTAGAGCTGCTAACTGCCAAGAAAGTACTTTTTAAAACGGGAGTCAAATTAAAAATTGACATTTAATATCGAATGTATGCTTGTTGTATAGGGTGTGTTAGTCTACAATTGTAGGCGACATTCGTGAAGCAAAAATTAGGCGAATTTGGCTTTTCATTGCAAACGCGATGATTTTAACCTCACATTCGGGAGATTGTACCTACTGCTGCTGGATTTTTTAAAGGTTTTTTTTTATACCCTAGATGAAATCTAGAGGGTCTACTAAGTTTGTCATTCCATTTGTAACACCTAGAAATAATGACGGTAGAGCAAAATGGATTGGACACCCACGCATAATATTAAAAGTTATTTTGAGTTTTGCATGTCCGTCCGTCCGTCTGTCCGTCCGACGATAACTCGAGAACGCGTTCACTTAGAGGGCCGAAATTTTGCACTCCTTCGTAAGGTTGCCATACAAAAATTACGTTTTTCGCGAAAGTGTTGACGTAGAGAGCTGAAATTAAACGAACAGTTTATAAGAAATACACTGCTCAAAAGTGTATAATCAAAATGTGGTTTGTGGTTTGAATTGTAAAAATTGGTTTTTGTCCCATTATAATTATATAATACCTGTTTTTACCGTTATTCCAGAATTTTTTTATTGTTGTATGCGCAATAGATGTATCTACTAAAAACAAAAAACGGAACCAAAATCAAACCAAATTCCAGGAATTGGCAACCGAAAAACCACATTTTGCTTATACACTTTTGAGCAGTGTATATGCGAAAAATCACTACTAAGATCATACTTGCACAGAGAGGTTGTCATACAAAATTACAACGGGCATTCATCTAGAGGGTATCATAAGAATTGGTCTTAGACCAATTCTAGCTTTTTTACTTGTGTTTTTTTAATTCCAGACAAAAAAGTAATTTCGTGATTTCGTGATTGAGAAAGTGGAAAAATGCGAACTAATTTATATCAAAAAGTTGAAAACAAATTTGAGGATCTCAAATGTCAACGAGTTCAATGTAACAGCATATTTTTTCCAGTCGTCAAACGCGACGCTAACCATTCGTCGAAAATACCAATCTAACTCTAACTTAAAGGGCCGCTTGTTTCAAGAGAATTATTTCATTGTTGAAAGTAGATGTGTCTAAAGTCTAAGCTTAATACGAACTGCTATATTTTGATTGCTATTTAAAAGTGGGCAGAACTCCGCAATTCTTAATAAATTTTATCACTAACAACTTTAGAAAACTCGTTTTTACAGTGTGCAAAATTTGTGCGCTCCAGAGTCATAAATATCGTCAGTTGGTGAAAATTGTTTCAAAGCAGAGAGGCCGTGTAATAGTTAGTGCGTTTATGTATTTAAATTTGGAAATTTAAGAAATCACTGTTATATACTCAAAACCATTCTATTTTATATGTTTTTCGAATATTTTCTAACTCAGTATTAAAACTTTATTAGCGTCACGGTGCACACACTCTGAATAAAACCAGATAGGCAATCATGTTCGTGTATGGGAAAAATTCATACGGTTTTCCAAGCGGTGTTGTACAGAATTATGCGTTGGCACGCAGCGCCTCATCTTCATGGACATCGTCAATAAAGAAGAGGAACGCACTTGTTACCTCATAGTGGTTGAAGCAAAGTTAACTTAAGAACAAGTTAGAAAACAAGAAGAGATTTCCCACTGTTTTCCATTTAATCTTAGCACATAAAAATGAAAAAAAAAGCAATCAAATTAAATCTTTGATAATTTCACGAATAAAGACAAAGAATATGAAGCCACAAATAACATTCTACAAAAAAGAGTGGCAAATGATTAATTCTCCCGTTCCCGTGCTGTGATAGCACGTTTTTCCTGAAATATTGAGAGATGCGACCAAAGTTATACCCAAAGTTATGACAATGCCGAAGAGCAGTTCCATATTAAAACGAAAAAGATCCTCTATAAGAACAAGCAAAACGTTGGAAAACCGGGCAAGAGCATCTTGAAATTTTATTAATTAAGAAAATAAGCTAAAATTACTCTAATTCTTATGATACCCTAGAATCTAGATGAATACCCGTAATTTTGTGTGGTCACTCATCAGTGCAAGTTTGATTGTTGAGATGATCTTTCGCATGTACATACATATTTCCAGAATGGTTCGTCGGACAGCAAAAATGATTATAACCAATTAGTTTCATAGGACTTTATATTCTGAAGAACTTTTCAGTACAATAAAAACATCTAGGACTGATCGTTTTCACAATATACGTAAAAATCTTAATTTTTTATATGGCAATATGAAGAAAAGGTTGCCCGAATTAGTCCATTTTTTTTAAATTATATGTACTATTTCTATATATACACAATGTACAAGATTTCAGCTCTCTACGTTGACGCGCTCTCAGGCAGTGTCCAAATATAGTATAGTGAAAAGCGAAATTTTTGTATGGCAACACCATGAAGGAGTTACCCAATTTGTCTCATTTTCGAATTGAAATAAAAAAGAAAACAGCAATAATGACTTACCTTAAACTTGATTCACTGAGTACTTCTTCACTCTTTCAGACTTATAAAAATGTCTTGCCAGTTCACTTTGTAGATTATCTTTAACGTAGTTGACTAAGAAATGCATGATAGCCTTTGGTACCAAATCTTTAATTGATTTCCTGATTATGTAAAAATACGATGTTCTGTGGATAAAACTTGTATTATTTACAATGTTAAACGTATAACTTGATATATATGTATATATATATATAAATATTTATTTTACCAATAATGTCACAGTCCTTTTGCTCCTTGTCTGATAATTTCCGTGTAGTGCTGTTCACTGGAACATCTGGCAGAAGATTAACTGGATTATAAGGACTAACGTTTCTGTTATGAACTCGTGTATTGCTTGTTGAACTTTAATACTATGGGGTCGTGTTGCGGGTGGTAGTCAACCAACTACTTTGCTAAGTAGAAGTTTCGTTTAGGTGATTCTGCTACAATATGATAAGAATTCAAATAATACTGAATAGCAAAATGTTAAGAAAAATAAATAAATTACCTGTATCGCATCAGCTCTATCTGTCATCTTTTACAGAGCTATCCTCCTTTCCACCACTCTCTCCATCTCTCTAGTCTGACTATTCATCTTTTTTGTTTTTTGTTTTATAAGAACTATTTGGGCATCTTCACAGACAGCCAAGAGCTGGTATTAGTGAAGAGCACTTCTCCTATTCAACAATTCTTTCTTTATAGTCACTAGTTATCTTCATCGTCTGTTCCAGTTACTAGGGACTGAGAATTTGTTTGTTGCATATTTCGCTTATATGCTGAGCCAACGTGAGTCCAAAGATCTACTACTATATCTGCCTTAAGTATACTCAGAATAAGAGTGGCATCATTATGGAAATCTGAATGTTTAGTATGAATATACGCTAATTCAATGGCAACAAGATTTTCACCATTGGATTAGTAGATAGATAGAAGTCTTCTCTACAGCTGCCTTCCTCAACAATTTTCTCGTGCAATTCTGGGAATCTACGCACTTTTAGAAATTTCAACATTTCTTGCTGCATCTCAATACCGCAATGGTGAATAATTTTCTGCATCTCTTCATATAGAAGCTTCAACACATCTCAGGGAAGGAATGGGCCTTCTAAGCGGCGAATTTGACTTATTACAAGTAATTCGAATGACAATTCTGGAAAAATTCAGTTGTTCACTTAAATTGAAACTCTAGTCTTTCTTATATTCTTTTGTATTTTAAAAGGCTTGCCCAACCCCAAATCTGGAAGGATATGATTTCTTTGAAATAAAATTTTACCATCTTGCGTAAATATTCCATATCTACTGTATTAACGAGGACTGTTAAGAATGATAAGCAAATTAAATGTGGAAAAACAAAAACTGCGAAAATGCGAACAACTGACAACTGACAGACAGTCTAGTGACATTTAATCAATGCCTAACCTAATTACACCTAAATTGCCCGCATTAATATTTGGCTTTGGATTTTGTCTGCATAGCCTTGCCAGAGTTTTTGCGTAAAATATTTCTTGTCGCGGTTTGTCGTTAAAATTTTAAATAAACTTACTCCAGTTTTTTTGCATATTTCTCTTCGTCCTTTTTGAAAAAAAAAGTTGTATTTATGATGCTTGATTCTGTCAAAATCCGTTACAAAAACTGTCAACTAAAATTTTAGATATTTTCATAAAACTAAGAAATTTTATTTTCTAAAACTAATTACAAACAAGAGGTTTTTTTAAGCGGGTGAATTTAAGGATAATAAATATGTGTTTGCTGAAAATGCAATATTCTCATAAACGTGTTATATCACGTCTTGCGTTTTTAGCACTTTTCTGGGGAACGGGTAACATTTCTTGAAATAATTCTAGTCGTATTTAAAATAAAAATTCGGTTTTCCCGATACCATACAACTTTTGCATGAATAAAAAATGAAGTCCTTGGTTTAAGGCACTGACATGTATAACACAGACCGCTGACTGACACTACTGAAATCGCTTACATATCGTGGGATCACTTTTCTATAGTTCGTCTCTTTTTGGTTTAATGACTGGATTCCACTCAACTTGAAATAATAAGTTCTGTACGAAATCCACCATAGTTCAGTTTCAGTTCAGTGGATTTAACAAATAAATATAGAAATGGATGGCAATATAACATTTGTAATCCTTTCTCTGAGCGCGTTTAGGCGGAGACCAAACCGGTCAAAATTACCGATTTTTCCTCCGCATAATTACAAACCATACCAAGGTGGTTGGTATTTTTACATGGTTGTGACCAAACGCTACCAATTCTTCCAAACTGGTTTGGTCTCCACCTAAACGCGCCCTCTGTCCCCCATAGCTACTTTTACGGATAGGCAGACTTGTAATATGACTGTTAAAGCGGAAATGAAACTTGAAATTAAGATAGTTTTCACACTCCTACCAACAAAAGTGGACCCATATGAAATAGAAGATCAAGCAGTTTACAGTGGTTTAAGGTAAAAAATAAATAAATCCGCGGGCTAAGTAGCTCTGAGTTGTCGTCATATTTGAGTTCAAATTGATTTTATACATATAAAATCATATAAAATCAATGGTTCAACCAAAAAAGATTCTATAATTCAGGAACATTGTGTAGTTTGGCCTCAGTGAAAAATAATGTGGAATCTCCGAGATTCCGCCTCTGTTGAGAAATTATTAAATCATGAAATTTCGCATTGTACACGGCCTCCAATCCTGAGCACCACAGTCTGGACCTGATGTAGAGAAGCCTCAATTTTTTCTTAGAAATTTACTGGAAATATTTTCTTCAGAATTTTTATGCAGTATGGAGAGTGGAGATCGACAGGAATGCCTCGCTCAAATGTAACTAGGTTATAGATATGCTTCCAAAAAGGTGCTTCTCTAAAAGCAATATGAAGCAACTTCGAAGCAAATATTGAATGCGAATGTGATCATGCAAATTTCTAATGTTGTCACCTGAAGATTAGTCATTGTAATTCGCCGAGTTTCAGAAGATATTTGCTTTGTGAAGTTAAATATATAAATCGACATACCTATAATGTTAAACTTTAAACATTATTTTTCATTTACTTCACACAATCATAATTGTCAAACTTTAAATTTTCTGTAATTAAAACAATGGTCACTCTTTGTGCTGACACTGTAGCAGCTGCAATTGTGCAGAGCTTCCAATTTGCTTCACTAAAAGTGCTTTAAAATCGATTAAAACGAAGCTAGGAGGGAAGTGCTTGATTCTGAGAATATACAATGAAATATATATGAAACAGAAGCCCAATCCAAGCGCTTTGTGCTTCCGCAGAAGCGCTGAGAATCGCGAATGGAGAGTTAGGGAAAACGCGAGAGGTGTCGCAATATTAAGGACGGCTAACTCTGTGTGGGAGGGTTGTAGAGCATTGGGGTTTTTTCCATCGAATTTTGGATCTAGAGTACAAAAATATAGATGAACAATTTTTGTGGGAGGGGCTTTTGGGGATGGGGGTCGTACCACCCCTCATTGGGGGTTATCCGAAATACGTTATGTTTGGTATCAAATTAAAGAGGGGGAAGCGTGTAATCGAGTGGTGTACTTGTTTTTTTTTGATCATTTTAAGACAGATGTTCTGCACTTGGATCATATACACCCCAGTTCCTATAATTTGCAAATATTTTTCCGTTCTTTGTTTCACATCCATTAGTACTCTGCTGTGAAGATTTATTTCATGGAAAGTGATTTTCCACGACTTACCACGTTCTTCATAATGATGAATTGAAAATTATATTCAAACGGCAATTTTTTCATCTTAAGAAGGACTGATTCACTTCTTTTGCAGTTATCTCCAAAACCATTTGTCGTACTCAAAAACTAATTACATATTTAATTAGGGGACAAAATGTAGATGTGATTTAATCCTACATACAAGCTTTAATATGCAATCCTTATTTCTCTGTAGGTATATTGCAAGGCATTTCCATAATTTGTTTTTGTAAACATAGCCAGGATATGCGGTGAGACCATAGTTTAATTTGAAAATCCTAGTTACCTAAGTACTGTTACGTGCAGTAGAAAGAGACAACTGTGACAGCTACTGGCAATGGCAACTTCAAGTTCGGAGAATCGATGATGGAATCTTCGGAAAGGGTTCAGGAATAGAATGAATAGAATAGTCAAGAAGATTGTGAAATAGAACACTCCAGAATAATCTGGAGAGTTTCTAGGGTATAAACATAACAGTTGTCACCGCCAAGAAAGAGTTACATAAAAAACCTCGGAAATCTGGAGAGGAAAATACTCCGTTTTTGCACTGGCCTTCGGCAGACAATAAGTACTACCTCAACGAAAAGCTGTACGAGACAGCAAAAATGCTCCCTATCGACAATTACCTTGTCTCGCAATCCCAACACCAGATGGAAAAACTTCCTCATCATCCAAACCCTCTCAACTTCAACCTGCCTGCACACAATCCACCTGCAGAATTCAGGTATATCTCACCTCTTCAACTTGTTGACCCTGAGAGTAGGGGCATTTACTATACTGGCGAAAGATTTACTTTGTTTTGCAGCACAGCAAAGGTAACCATCATCGAGGATAGATCTCCGGAACATCAGCCACCCTAATCATAGCAGGATGCCCAACATAGGAACTGCCTAGAGAAGGAAGACCCCCACAAGGATACCTGGTCCGAGCTCCAAAGCTCCTCATCCTCCCATTTTCCCGTCTCACCCTCCTAAACAACATATAACAAAAAACCGCCACGGAAACAGTTTAGTGTCGCGCGCGAAGCTGTACATAGTAATCAACAAAACATACCAAACATAAAAGTTTTTAATCAATATGTACATATCAAAAGAAGACAAAACCAAGACAATTTTGAAATCAAGGCCAAAATAAAAAGCCTGAGTGTTAAATCTACCTTACCATAAATTCTAACAGGGAAGTTAGGACTACACATTAAGGACAATATATTTTAAATGCGCAAGAAAGACTCTGACTATGACTATGACTAAGAAAGAGTCTTGCCTTAGACGTTGCAGTGTTAATAAGCGAAACTAATAAACAGGCGGAAGTGTTATATGTAATTGGATTGAGATAATTAAAGTTGAGTTGATTAATTGAAGGATTGTGAATTTTATATGATTAGAATGAATTAAAGAACTTGTATATTAAATATTTAATATTGTGTTTTAAATAACGAGCCAAAGGCCACGGCCTCGCAACAGTACCTCAACAAAAGCAGACAGTATAAGCGAAGCTGAAGTACAGCTCCGTTTGGATCTAAAGCCCGATTAAAGATTAGTGAGTTGGGTGTACAGAATTTTCTCAAAGGCTTTAGAGAGAGCAGGTAAAATGGAAATAGGATACTCCGTTGAATCATGAGACTTCTTGGGGATGGAAATTAATTATTTCTCTCCACAATAGGTCCCTCCCTAGGTCCCTCATATGTATTTTCACAGAATCTTCTGGATAAGGAAGATGTTTCCACATAGAAAATTTGCAGCTGATTATTGTGCAACTTTCTTCAATATTACTTAGTGTTAAAATTAAATCGTATCAAAGAGATATAATGTCACCTAGATTCTTGGTAAAAGTATTTATTACCTTGTACCACCTTTTCTAGTTTATCAGGATTCTTATCGGCTACGTTGTAGTAGCTTGGTTTTCTTGCTAATAGCGAGGCATTGTTCCAAGAGGAATTTATCCAGTTCACATAAGCTAAAGGATGAAAAGGATGAAAGTGAATAAAGGCTTTCAAATAGAAATGAAGAAGTGTTAATGATCGCGAATGCCACTGCAGTTAATGGTAAAATTGCACCTGAAGTTATGTTGGCTAGACGTTCTTATCATACTGAAAAGTTTGGTTATAATCATTTTTAGTATCCGACGAACCGTTCTAGAAATAGATACGAAAAAACCACTTTAACAATTAAACTTGCACACACGGGTGATTATACGAAATTACGTACATGCAGGCATTCATCTATGGCAGGGGCAGTAACGCACCCAGGATTTGGTTTGGGGGGGGGGGGCACCATAGGTGTCCCAAGGCCTAACGAGTCGGAAAATAGGGCTCTAAAGTCGTGTCCTGCACCCATCTGGGTACTTAAGGACTGCTATTGTAGATTAAAAGGTTTTATTTTATTTTATCGGACATTGTAATAATATACAGACCACATTTTATACGTAATTTGTAAATTATGTTCAGAAAAACTGACATTCAGGAGGGGACCGGGCCCTTTCGTCCCTTCGGTGCGCCCTGGGCAGGGGTAGTCAACCTTTTCTACCTACCGTTAATTTTTGTATCTTTGTTGGTACATAGTAAAATTTTCTTACTACCCAACGATTCTACAGTATCTTAATTTAAAGCAACTGGAAAGTACTCGTCATTTTTGAGTGGAGGTTTAGTAAAAAATATGTAATTAAATTTCTTTTTTAAACTTTATATTTTGGAAGCGATAATATTGATATGCCCCCCACTCTCGGCAGTGAGTCTTAAGGTAGAAAAACATCCAAGCAAGCCTCAGGCCTGGCCTCTCTCAGGCTTCCTCACAGTTTGCCTCAAGACTTGCCTCAGAGAATTGAAAACAAAATTATACTACCGGGCAGTGTTGGGAACTTGTGGGAAAAATCCCATTTTGTGGGAATCTCTGCCCTCTAAATCATCACTGTGGGAAAAAGGGAAAACATTTTTACAGTAGAAGAATTTGTGGGAAAATTCATTACCAAAATTTTCCTAGAAGAGTTTTATATTAAAAGGTCGGTCCGTTGGATTTTTAGAAATTCTTAGAAGAGTTTTATCGATTTGTGGACGGATAGTTTGGTGCGAGATCTTCTGCTATACATGCACATTTTTACAGTAGTACATTAAAATGTTTAATTTTTTATTTAAATTTAAACTAATAAGTATATAGGTATATGGTGGGATTTTTGTGATAATTTCAGCTTTCGAACTGTGGGAAATGTGGGAAAATTTGGGCAATATGTGGGATTTTCGAGATTGAAAAGTTCCCAACACTGCTACCGGGCATGGTGCTGTGCTGTAATTGTAATTTTGATAGTAGGTATATCTGTTGACAAAACTAGGCCTGAGAGAGAAAAATTTCCAACATTGAGCAAAGCGCAGCTAGTCCTAGTTTTGTGTTGCATCATTTACCAACCCGTGTTGGAAATTTTGACAACATCTCGAGGAAGCCTTTAGGCCTGAATGTGTTTCTGCCATTAAATGCGCGGTGATAACAAAAGTAGCTTCAGCATCCTCTGTTGTTTTAATTTAGCTTTATTAGAATTTCCAACTTCCAATCTCCTGCATAGATAACGTTATTTTTCTTTAATAAATCGGTGACATCAATTATTCGTAGTAAATTATAAACTCAACAAGTGCCTGAATCATCATCAGTTTTGTTTTGCGTCAGCAAGCCAAGCGGCAAGCGCCACTAGTACTGACGTCACAATGAGTATAAAAAGTTATCAATGAATAATATTTCGTTTTCCCAGGGTGTAATTAATCAGCGCAAGCGCAAAAGAGTATTCGTCAAACAACACCACAAGCTGTGTACATCTTGCAAAATTTTATGAATGAACGTGTGTAAAGCTGAATCATTTCAATTATTGGTGGTGAATCTATAAAAATTCGTGGAAATCATAGAGGAAAAACTCAGGAAGAGTATATTTCATGATGTAGAACTTCCGGCCCGTCTTACCAGGAACCGCAATTATATTGATGCCACATTATGCTAGTTACCGAAAAATTTCACAGCAGTTTTAAAAAATTTATTTCTGTTCAACTGAGATCTAAGCTCTTAGCATGAATGAGGGAGCTTTTAAATGTGTCATTTCACGATTTGTACGAATGGATTCCCCACTTTACCGTTTTCTGTAAATTTTTCTCAATGGGATGAGTCATTGCTAGCGTATGCCATCTACGATTTTGGTTACCTACCGTAGCTGTGTATCACTGATAAAGCTCGATTGAATGTGAACAAACTTACTTGGAACGACTTTTCTTAAGACTGTTCAGAAGGGGAGCCTGGCACTGATCTATTACAATGTTAATCATGGGAATATCTCTCGTGTTGGAGCAGTGAAGAGCACACCGTGAGATCGTTGATCATTTGTGAGTGAATTTGATTTTGAACTCGGCCGGTAGGTAGAATAGAGGTGAATTGTTATATCCCCAATTGAAAGCTTCTCATTTGAACATAGTGATCGCGATCGTATACCTACTGCGAATTTCGTTTGTTTTTGAAATAAAAGATTTTGACTTTTATCAATAATTTGCAATACGCAAACTTTTCAGTGCAAGTGTTTTAGCAGATTATCCACTGCGTTAGTGTTTCAATTTTTTAAATAATCTTCTTTTCTACATATTGAAGATCGTGACGCGATGCAGTTCTAAGGCTCCTTTAGATCCGTTATTAGTGACCCTTTTAATAATTTAAATTTGAATTCGATATGTGAATTAAATATGTAAATCTTAGTTCTACCAATAATATTACAGTGTTATTATTTTTGATCAACCTGATTCATTTATGTGTGTGCCTTAGCACGTTTTTTAGTTTCTGGAAATTTGTGTGATTCACAATTAAATCTGTGCTAATTTTGCAATATATGTAGTTATGCATAGTGAATTGAAATTGTTTTGATATATGAAGGTCATCATAAGCTGAATTCCAAAATTACTCTGTGTGCCAAAAATGGCTTTGAGTGAGACAGTAATGACGTGTTGCATAGATTTAGCGGTTATTCCAAGAAGTCATTATGATTCAAGAGAATTAAAAAATGATCTTCGGCTATTCCTAGGAAAATGTGAATTTAATGTGTTTAACATAAGAATTTGAATAATTAATTATCATTTAAAAGTAAAAATAAACCGAAGATTTTGTGGGTGCTTAAAATATGCAAGATAATGAATCGAAGAGTTCGAGGACGACACAAAAAAGTGATTCCGATTTGGAAGAAAAGGATAAAAGTGATAGTGAATTGCAGGATATTAGTGAAAATGATTCATGGGTAATGGTACCGACTGATCCAAATGAATGGAATGCAGATCATATTTGTAGTTGGATAAAGTGGATAACGAAGAAATTTAAAATTGAACCAGAACCAGATCTAAATAAATTTCCAACAACGGGAAAAGAATTGTGTCAATTTACTAGGTCAGAGTTTTGGGTTTGTGGTGGATCCAAGGAAGGTGGAATTATTCTTGCTAAGCATTTTGCGCATTTGTTGCACACTGCGACGGGAAGGGCAACAAGTCCCTTACATAGTGATAAAGAGCCTGGTGAATATTTATCATTATTAATTTTTATAAAATGAGGAGGTCCAGCCCAAAACACTACATATCCATTTTGGGAAAAATTTCAGGAAAAGTTAAAATGTATATTGTGATTATCATACGTTTCCATGTGAACGCCCAACTTTCAGGGAGGAATAACTAAGGATTTTTTACGATGTAGTGCAACTTAGGTTGAGATTTATGACAGACACAATCTAATCGAGAAGTTTTTTTTTCGAAAATGGATATGCAACGTTTTGGGCTGGACCTCCTCTAATATTATCTATCTTATTTGGAAAATTTTATTTTTATTAATAGAGCTCATACTATTCATCAATACAAAATATGTTAGGCAACAGTGATGATTTAATACTTCTAAGGAGTTATGTAAAATAGGAAATCATCATTTTTGGAATAGGAACATAGAAATTTCTAAATAATAATTTAATTTCTTAAAAATTTGGATACAATTCAGCAAGAACTTTGTACTACAAATAAAATTAATACAAACTCATTACTTTGACATGCATATTTAAATGTATGATGCATTTGATCACTAGCACACAAATTTGGGATCTATGCACGTAGACCACCTCAAGACTGAGGTAGAAATAATCACCACACCTTCCCGTCCTAGAAATTTGGCATGTTTATGTAAAATTTCTCCTAAATTATTGGTTATACATAGAAATAACCATTTTCATATTTTTAGGAAATTTAAGGACATAGATAATCATTTCTAAGTAATTTGGTGTTTCAAGAGCATTTGTTTTTTGTATCAGGTTAATTTACACTAAAGAACGTAACATCATCGGAAAAAACGTTTATTTTATAAAATCATGATGTCAATGCTCTTACATTTTTCTATAATGCAAACAGAACGTCAATGGCAATAAGAGCAATTAAAAACTTTGATAACGATATGGAAAAAAATAATTGCGTTTAAGGAGATGTCAAGAAGGGAAATTCCATGCAGTAAGTCTGGGTATAGATCAAAGGATAAGCAGGCAAAGCCTTCATTTGTGATGTCAGAAAGTTAAATTACAGCAGGATAATAGAAACAGACTATTTGATTTCCGGTGGGTGTATTTTATTTAGACTTGCAGGTCGAATGTCTAAGATCGTTCTGACAGAAAGACATTCATGAATCCTCGGAAGTCAGGCATAGATTTTTCAGTACAGAGCAACGAAATCATCCACATTGAAATAGCTTATTTTCCGATTACAAGCGGAGTTTTGCCTTACCTAGTAGATATATCCCCGTATCAGATCTTCATTGTTGTTCTCGTAAAATTTTCAGACATTTGTACGTTGAGCATAGTCAAATTAATGCAACGTTTTAGACTCTGAGAACGTAATTTCTTCGGTTCATTTGCGATAATATGGTCTGGTCTGGTCTTAGTTTTAATTTTCTAAACCGAGCATAAAGATGGTGTAAATGCTTGAGATGCACAGCACTATTTTCCAGACATATTTGCGACTCCATTTTTAGTCGACATAAATTTACCAGCAATTATTCAAATGAAATGGCTGCAATCTGATGTTCAACTTTAAGAAAAATTTAATGATTTCTCTTTACTGGACTTTTATAAGTATTATCTTCCAAGAGAAAAGTACCCCTTGCTTCACAATTCATGCCATCTCTATTTGGAAGCACCTACATTTGTGAGCAGCTATTTTCTAAGACGAAGCACACAAAGAATAAAAATAGGAGCAAAATAACTGATATGAGCACTTTGAGAACTCATTGAGAGTTGCAACAACTTCGAACGCAAAATATCGAAGCATTATTGTCTCAAAAACAATGTAAAATATCACATCAATTTCATGTTGCTATTTACTAAATTTTATAATAGAAAATTTATGAATTAATGAAGCTTAAATTACTTGAAATTGTTAACTAAGTATGTATATTCATCGTTTTTGTTCATTAGCTATTTTTAGGGTTCGTATATTTTATGTGTGGCCCACTATAACTCGTCTACTTCCAATGTGGCCCAGGGAAGCTGAAAGGTTGGCCACCCCTGGATAAGACAAATTAATGTCAAAAAATATATGTTACATTCTACAGTCAATAACAACCATTTCAAGAAAAAAGGATTTATGTTTTTTTCTTAATTTTAATTGATTTATATAACTAAAATTATGATTTGCTTTTATTGGCATGATTTCATAAAAAAGAAAAGATTTCAGAATTGTAAAATAAATGAAAAAAGTGAAGTGTGCAAAACTAAAGCAACTTTATAACTATCTTCAGTTAACAGGAATCTTTCTATGCAACTCTTACACATTTGTGCAAAATAATTTCTAGAAATAGATATTAGTAATTTTTACCCATTGTACTTCATAATAGGCCTTTCCTTTTTCATTACGATATAGTACATATCTATTATAAGTTTAACAATAGTTTCAAGTCGAAAATAATTGTAACGGAGCTAACAAATATATTATTTATTAATAAATCTGTAATTCCGCGATTTATTAAGAAGTATAAAACGGCCGAAAATATTAACACGCTGAATTTGGGTAGATGACCGCGAAAACTTACATTGACAGGAGAATTAGTGCTCTAATTAAAAAGGAATCGTTCGCGATGTCAAACAAAGTAGTAAAAACGTTAAATTTAAGCAGAATTGCTAGTACAGTCCGGAGGCGCACTTTGGAGAGCTAGTTAAAAAATTAGAGACCAGCCAAGAAACCAATGCTAATATTAATAAACACTTGCAAAACAGTTGAATTTAATACTGTTGTTATCCACTGTTTTACATTAATACGAATTTGGAGGTTGAACTTTGCAAGAGAACATTTGAATTGGTCCATTGATAAGTGGAAAATAGTCCTTTTCAGTAACGAGTCCCAGTTTAATTTAATTAATTCCGACGAAATGAGTAGTGTACGACTATTAAAAGCTGAACGAATCGATCCACCTGTGCAAGGTGTGGAGGTAGCAGTGTTATGGTGGAGACTTGTTTTTCAGCTAATGGACTAGGTCCTTTCTATGATATAAAAGAAATAATGGATTGTTTGAAATAGGAAGGAAATTTTATAAACGGTTATGTTGCCCTATTTCAAATGGGAAATACCGCCTTCAATGGGACAATGATTCGAAGCTGGTAAAGGAACAGATTAATAAGAATGGGGTTCAAGTCCTTAATTGGCCGGCCCAATTTGGACATTTGAATCCCATTGACGATCTCTTCGGAATCCTTAATTAACGAGTTGGAGGCCAACGCTTCCGAAATAAAATAGAATTAATGTAAACAACGAAAAAAAGGCTAGGAAATTGTACCTGAGAGCATAATTACTAATTTAATAGCGTATACAGGGTCAACGTCAAACTGGAATCGGGCAATAGACCAAGTCGTAACAGTTATCAGAAAAATATGGAATATAATCTTGGTCATGTACTTTTCAAATTATAAGGATTCAAAAATAAATCTTAAAAACTGACACCATGTTATGATCTTTCAAGTCCTGTGACTGCAAATATTAACTTTTCGTCAGTTTTTTTTCTTCTGTGATGTAACCACGAATAACCCTTCTGTAAATTACAGTTAAAAGTTAAAGTATAACTGCCTCAGTTTCAAATAAAAAGTTAGATTTTTGCCCAACATTGCATTGAAAATAATTACATTACCCAACTTTAACCGACTGTACTGTAAAAAAAATGTACTACACTATTTTAGCAAGTAACATTAAAAGATGGCGCGTTTAAAAATGATTCTAAAATGGTATAAGACTTGCTACAATATTTCTTAGATTATGAAAAAAAATTGTTTCTTCAAGAAACCCAGTTTCGAAAAATTTCTTTTCACCTACTAAAAATGATTCTAGTGTACCCGTTGCCGTAAGACCGAAACTTTAAGATTCTAGTTTGAGTGAGACGGAGAGTCATTGCATGAAATATGAGTGAGCAAGATATTGAAGCTAGCTCGTCAAATCATTGAGTTTTTACAAATGTGCATCGTTAACTCTCCACAGAGGTCCGACTTCCAAACCAAGTACATGGTGAAGGAAGAGTTCCTTGCCTTACGAGGACGTAGACCCAAGTACTTCAGTACGTGAAATCCAGGAAAGCACAGGAGTGCCTAAAAGTACATATGTATAGCTCACCGAATTTTACAAAAACATAAGCTACAGAATTACGGAAGTAGTTGAATTTGTCAATAATGGAAGATTTGCCCGTCTGATAACCCGATCCTTCTTAAGAAGATGTCGAACTTGTATTAGAGCTGAAGGAAAGCAGTTTGAACATCTTTTGTAAATAATAAATCTTAGCATCCAAATAATTGGTGTTTAATTTTACACTTAAGGAAAATTTGTCCTAAATTCAACAAAAAGTTAGGATCTCTAACTTGACTCTCCATCTCAGTCAAACTAGAAGCTTAAAGTTACGGTCTTACGGCAAGCTTTGGGTACACTAGAATCATTTTTAGTAGGTGAAAAGAAATTTTTCGAAACTGGGTTTCTTGAAAAATTTTTTTTTTACATATATACCATTTTAGAATCCTAATTAAATGCGTCAACTTTTAAAGTTACTTGCCAAACTGGCGTAGTACATTTTTTTTTTCATTACAGTCAGTTAAAGTTTGGTGAAATATTAATTTTCTATTCTTGGTTCGGCAAAATATGACATTTTCTCCCAAGCTGGAACAGTTGCCTTAGAATTTAAAACAACAGGTTACATAAGCACTATTCGGGATTACATAAGAAAAAAAAAATTGAAAATAAGTATAGATTTGTAGCAACAGGAGCTAAAAAACCAACACAGGATGTACATTTTCTCGAAAACAAAAGAAATGTCTATAATTTGAAAAACACATGACTTAGATTTTTTTTTATATTTTTCTGCTAACTGTTACGACTTGGTCTATTGCCCCATTCCGGCTTGACGTTGATTTCTGGGACACCCTGTATATCACGAAGATGTCCAGAAGTAATTAAAAAAAAACTTGCTTTAGTTTTGCACACTACAAAATTCGGAAGCCTGCGCTAGTTTTTCATTTATTTTACAGTTCTGAAGTCTTTTGTTTTTTGTGAAGTTATGCGAATTTATTGGTGATTGATGAATGGGTAAAAGAAAAATATTATTTTTGTTAGAAGATAATTGAAATTAAGGAAAAAACAAAAATTCTTATTTTTCTAGAAAGGGTTGCTGTTGTTTTGGACAATACTGTATGTACATATATGCAACATTCTTTGCACAATTTTTATTGTCCTATACAGTTCCTACTCCAGCATTACCGATTTGAATTGAATGACACCTTCTACCTTCAACCACATCATACCCGAAAAACGAACAAATAAAGTACTTTTAACCAGTAGGCTTGTAGCATACGATAAATTACGAACTTACACGAATAAAAAAAAAACGTAACTGTGCTTGCTTGATGAAACTCTGGAAGCATTCTCCTTCACAATTGCGGTCGCACCAAAACACCTTGAATCTAATATCTCGGTTTGGGCCGACTACCACACAGTATAGGCTTTGAGATGATCCTTCATAAGGAGCTGTGGAGCAGACCTAACCCAAACAAAACGGAAAAGCTATTGGGACTGAACTCTAATGTCAATTCTCACTGGGCACTCTCTTCTCAGAGGTCACCTACACAAGATGGGGCTTTTTGACGAATCCGAAACGGTGACTCATTTTTTTTGTCACTGTTCGGCACTCTCAGGAAATCGTTACAGATTCCTTGGCTTACACCTCCACTTCTATGAAGCCGGTGAGGAGGGTTGGGGCCAATTTTGAATTTAGTTAGAGCGTTCGGTTGGGACTTATTGCTCATAAGCCTGGAGGGTGAACGATGGGCTTCGTTGTTCAAGGGACCCAGTCCGGATCCAAACCTCGTTTCAATTCATCCATCCATTCCATCCATTGGCTGATGTAAACTAAAGCGGTACCGATATTTCTGTTTCTTTCAATAGACCGAATTTGGATCTAATACTTTTTTATGACAAAACTGATATAGCAGATTTCTATATGTTTATGTCACCGTTTTGTTGTACTGGTTTATCCTGCAGTCGATTGAAATAAAATATTTCATAAAACATTTCTAGAATAACTTGTTCTTAAAAGGAATTAAACTCTTTCCAGATAGAATTAATCAAAATCCACAAACAATAATACTAAACCAATGATTTTTATTTATTTTGTTCATTCCTCAGAGAGCATATAGGTCAAATTCCGCATATAGCAGATGCATGGTTGATTTTACCTAATAAGTTGTTACCACCTACGACTTCAATTTCTTCCACCATATTCATCTATGCTCAATCCTATAGAACAAGCATTTTCAAAGATTAAAGTAGCTGCGAGGAGAATTGTCGCAGATACGTTTGTTATAGAAAGTAGCGTTGGGTTACAGATTCTGTAAAGTTCATAATGAATATGACGATGAAAATTAGTCCTGTATCGCGTGGCGGACTTACTAACCAAAAACTATTTACAAAAACAAATAAAAATCATTGGTTTAATTGTTTATAAATTTAGTTTTATTGTTTGTGGCTTTTGTTTAATTTTTTATTGAGAATGTTTAATTCTTTGTGGAAAAAGGTTTAAATCTTTTGGGAAAGGTTTAATTAAATATGAAAATGCTATAATGCAATGAAGTGAGCAATTGCAATTTGAGTCATATTTACCTTAGGTTAGGTTAGGTTAGGTAAGAGGGGTGCCGCTAGACAACTAGCCAGTCTCACTTAAACCTCCAACGGGTCCATTGTGCCCCTAGACCTCATGGGATAACCCTTCAAACCGCGGATTCATCCTGCCTTCCTTGGGAAACTCGGGATATATCCAAGACCTTTAACCTAGATCCATCCTGCCTCACTCAGAAAACTCAGGATGTCTCTGAACTTTATACTTTAAAGCTCCCCCAGACTTGAAAAGAAGTAGCTACCTAGTAGCCTACTTCTTTTATTCATCAGAGCGGTGCATTCGCAAAGCTCATGCTTGACGGATTCAATTTCCTCCTAGTCCCTACAACTCTTGCAGAAATCGTTCTCCGCTATTCCCAGTCTTCTAGCATGATCCCCTAAGGCCCAGTGACCCGTCATGGCCCCTACTAGATTCCTGGTATTTGCTCTGCTGCTATTAAGCAGTTCCCTTGTCCTTTTCCTGTCATATCCAGGCCACAATTGCCTCGCAATACGACAGGTATCCCTGCTGGTCCATCGGAGGCTTGCCTTTAGATATTCGTCCCTGATGATTTCCTCTTTTAAGGCTCCTATTGAGATCCTCACGTAAGCTACAGCTGCGGAGATATCCAATTCGGAGCCCTTTTTAGCCAACTCATCAGCCATCTCGTTGCCTGAGATATCCTTATGGCCAGGTACCCAGCTTAGGGTCACCTTGTGCCTTACAGTCAATTCCTCAAGCCTGGTTTTGCATAACTGCACCAATTTTGATTTTACCAGCCCAGCATCCAGCGCCCTGATGGCTGCCTGGCTATCAGTATATATGCAGATGTGCAGTGCGGGCTCTCTGCACATGCATACCAATGTTGCCGCCTGATAAATCGCTGTGAGCTCTGCCTGAAAAACACTGCATTTGTCAGGCAGTCTATAAGACTCGTGCCACTGGAGATCTCTAGAGTACACTCCAGCCCCTGTGCCCGCACTCGTCTTGGAGCCATCCGTAAATATAGAAATATCGGATGTAACGACCACCTCATTCCCCTCCCAGTCACTCCTGGTGGGTAGTCTCTTTCTATTGCTCGTAACAATATCATAATAAGATTAACTCCTTACCTATGGTTCTTTGAGAGTTTCAACATACTATTTCTATAAATTCTTGAAAATACACGTAAATTTGCAGTTATTACAGCTGTGCAGTTGTTAAAGTTCGTTAACAGGTATTTGGTCTACACGAACCTCAAAACAATTTTGAAATAAGGTGAAAGATGTTTTGCAATATATATAATTTGCCTTGTCAACATAAATTAAATTTCTTTTCAATCCGTTCCAGAAATCTTAGCCCATAAGGCTGATGAAACTTGTGGAAATTGGAAATATTGACAACTGCTTATTTTTAGGGCCCATTCCTCTACATTTAAATAATCATCTCCCTTAAGAAGAGTCAGTACTCAGCAAAAATTTCAATTTAGATACCAGCGAGCCTGTGGGCAATAACACTTACTATACGTAGGTTTGTGTCCTGAAAGTATGAAAATTCATATAAAATTAGCCTAGACCTAGACCACAAGTCACATTAGAGACATCTAGCGTAAAATGCAGTAACCCAACATACGACAATTTAAGACGAAAAATGAAAATTTGCAGTTCAAATAAATTGAAAATTTTTAACAAGAATTAATTTTCCTAAATTTTTTTTGAACATAATTATTGAATATACTATTTTTCTTTGTATTTCAACAACTTTTAACGAAATAGTGCAATTTCTTGTCGGTGAAATATCGGGAGAAAAAAACAACTACAAAGTCGAATAATTAAAAAAAAAGCCACTAAGAATAAAAAAATTCGACGTTATTTGCTAGATCTAGGCCTTATCTTTCTAAGAGAGTCACAGTCTAAAGAAATGGGAATACCTACTAACAGGAATTTGATTTAAAAAACTTCAATTTTCACAATTTTTTACAAGTTTCCGAGCTAAAATCTCCATTCCACTACATTTTTTTTTTATTTTTCCCGACGTTATTTACTAGATTTCTTCATTACCTTTAACTTAAGATATAAATCATAATTTTGGTAAAAATAGTTTGCCAGAAATTTGCATTGAAAAATGTATGAAACTTGCAAATCTTGGTACTGACTCCTCTTAATCCCATATGGTTGTAAGGCAGATGTACAAACATCTGTTTCTTAAAAATGTTGCTGTAATTAGTAACCCAGTTTTATATAGACTCCGAACCACCAAATGAATCGTATACTTATTATTACAAAATCCCAATGACCTTAGAGTAATGCAGTGTAATCTATTGCCGCCAGAGTTCTTACTCAACTATTGGTATGCACCGGTGGGATACGAACAAAGCTTTTACGGACGACAAGCTATGCAATATGTTTCCCAAATTTTATTCTAGCTATATATGTATGTTGAAATTGGAAGAATTCAATTTTCCAGCATGATTTTATTTTTTAGTTTCCAATATCGTTTGCATACTGCGCATACGCTATAAGCTTACTTGTTCTGTGAACAATATCACACAAAATTGCCAATCCGTGAGAATTATATTTGATTCACCACAAAATGACAAAATTACTCAAAAAAACGTCCTTTTCCTTACTTAAAATAATGCTTACAATGAAACCAAAACAATACTAAAGGGAGATCTACACCCGTTTAGAAAAACATGTCCCATCTTAAATTATTTATATATGGAAATTTAACCATCGAGGTAAATTTCAGGTTCATGTCATTGGGCGGTATAACAGGACTCATTTTACCCCATTAAAGATTCAGAGACGTCCCACCGAGAGCTAAAATCCTCCCCCAAAATTGAGTTAATTAAATTATATTGAGTCGTAGTACATCCTCTCTTTCGCATTGCCCTGTTCTGTAATGTGATATGTATTTTCCTCACTCATCTATAGCCAAAAGATACTCACGGTATGAGATGGTATTAAACGCGCATCCAAAGTAATATCACGTCCTCTTTTCCAGCCATCGCATCGTGTCATCGTTGATAAGCCCACCAAGAAGGACCAGAAATATAGTTGCAAACAACAAACAACAACAACAGCAACAACAACAATCGCGTTAAATCTCAGGGTTAAGTGAATGGTAATAGAAAACCATTTACCCCCTGGGTGAGTATACCCCAGCATGGGTTCGCCCGGTCGGATTTGGTCATGAATAAATGTCAATGCTTTGAGACTTTGTGAGACATTTATTTGTTGGGAGTCAATAAAGATCAGGAAGGAAGACATGATGACAGGAAGGAAGGAAGAATGAAAAATCGGAAGGAAACGGGAGTGGGTAGACATTTAGGAAATTTTCCAGGTGAGAAGATGTTTTGAATTCTCATATAAGTTGACGGTTATTTAGGACTTTCTGAAGTTTTTTTTTTTTTTTTTGCAATTTGCTAATTTTTTTTGTATATTTCCTTTGAGATCAAAGACATTGCAATTATTGCTATTGTGGAAGGGATTTATGATATTTTGACTAACCAAATGTCAAGCATGCGTAAGGTAGTGTTTGAAACATTAAGCCTTATGGGTTTAGATCTCATACGCACATCAATATTGTAGGAATTATGTGTAAACACAATGCTCACTACAAAGTCAGTGGCTCTCAAGGCTCCTAATTACAGCAGTTGTCAAGAGAAGAATGTGTAAAGCAGATGATATGAGCTTTTTATCTGTACACCACCACCACAGACCTGAGGGAGCCCTATAGTATCATAGTCTGCAAAAGATCGACCTACGGGTGAGATCAGTTTGATCAAAAGATTTCACGTAGAGTTATTGAGGCCATTCCCTTTAACTCGTACACGAATTTGTATATTTATATTTTTCTTTTTTACTATTTTCGACACTCTCATAGACCCACTTTTCGTCATCACAGCGAGCTGAAATTTGGCCCACAGGTTCATGTCGCGTGACAATTGAATCTATCAAAATTTGAACCGGAAATTTCCATGGAAAACCCGAAAAATCGGGAAAAATCATTTGAAAATTTGGTACAAATTTGATTAGTGATAAATCCGTTTCAGTAAAAATGCAGAGTTTTCCGATTTTTCCGAAAAATGTTTCCGGAATTTTCCGGTAAAAAAGTTTTCTAAATTATGCAGGATCAAGTTCCCTATCAACTGGCATCATTACTTTCTCTCCGACAATCGTGAAAACTGGCAGAAAAAAATCCAAGAAAATTCATTTAAAACGCTTTTCCGGAGTTTTTCAGACCAAGGAAACGTTTGAGCGTTTTGAAACCTAAGACAAAGTTGTAGAGCGAAATGAGTTGCATAAAATTGCTTTTGTGGAAAACTCCGTGGAAAACCCGGAAAATCATCGGACAAATTTTCATCGATATGATTAGTGATAAATCTGTTTCAGGAAAATGCAGAATTTTCCAATTTTTCTGGAAAATTTTTCCGAAAATTTCCGACTTTTCCGACAAAAAAGTTTTATAAGCTATGCGGAATCATTTTTTCCGTCCTACTGGCATCAATACTTTCTCTTCAACAATCATGAAAACGTGCATGAAAAATCGAGGAAAATTCATGTAAATTTTTAAAAAAAAATTCATAGTAATAGGAAAAGTCTGTGGAAAACGTGGAAAATCGGGAAAATACAGCAAATCAGTGTTTTTTCAGCAGTCATAAAATTGTTTTAAAATATCTCCATGCAGCACGTAATAACAATTTAGTTAACGTGAAAAAGGCAGAAAATAAAATAAGTAAAAAACGAGTTTTCAAACAAAACTGAGGCCAAGCCGCATGAAAAAGTAGAAAATAAACTTTTCTTCACACACAGAGGTGGACTCAGATTTTATTCGCTGACAATCCCCGATATATTTCAGTATGATCAATCAGAGGTAATAAGTGATTTGATTCATGAAGAGGAAGAATATTCAAGAGAAATGTCCCAATCAAAAGATCTGAGTCCACCTCTGTGTGTGAAGAAAAGTTTATTTTCTACTTTTTCATACGGCTTGTTGGCCTCAGTTTTGTTTGAAAACTCGTTTTTTACTTATTTTATTTTCTAGATAGTTTACGCCAAGTATCTTACTAATAAAGTCGAATTCGTTTGAATTTCTAATGTGCCCCAGCTGAAATCTAACTGCTATAAAAGTGTTTGTTTGAAGCAAATATTTTCAAAGGTTGCCTCGGGATGCAACCAAAAATTATCAAACTTTTTTGAGTTCAATATGGAAGAAAGCTGACATTAAAAAAGAAAATTTTCAAGTATTTGAACTTAAGTAAATATTTGCTAATATGAAATTGTGCGTTTAAACAGATTTTGATTCGGAACGATCCTAGATTTCAATCGAACTCGACATAGCCTACATATAAATGATGCATTTAAGTTTCACTAGTAAAAAACAAAATTTTTTATAAATGGAGTCCCAACAAGAGGTAGCCGAAGATAAATTAAAAAATCCTTGATATTTTTATATACATTTTTCAATCGGTATTGAAACTTGTGCTGAAAACAATATCCGGATTTACTAATACCAGAATATCCAAATATGCAAACTGTCCGGATCTGGATCCGTAATATCCCGATCCAGACTAAGTAAAAGAGAATCAAAATTTGATCCAGATTCCACTTTATTGAAAAAATATAAATTCATGTTATTTCCATTTTTCAAATGAAACAATGCAATCTGGATGAAATTTTGAACCTCTTTTGCTTAGTCTTGATGCGGATACCCGGATTTGAGAAATCGGATCTTAATAATCCGGATACTTTCAGCTCTAATTGGAAGCCTATGTCTCAGTAATAGCGAGAAATAGCTACTCCGAAGCGGGCTTTGAAGCTTGCCTCATGTAATGTAAATAAGGTTTGATATTTTTTATTTTACTTATTCATACATAAATATGTATACTTTTTTTTAACTAAATGCTCTAACGTTGCCAATTTGGCAGTTGTGGAAAAGTAAAAATATAAAAAAATTCTTCTGATGATAGCAGGGGAAAATTTTGAGCAAAACGAATTTTGGAGCTAATTGGTTTGAAAGCAGTGCTAAAAATAAACATGCGAAATGAATTTGCAAACTTTGTGATTGAGATTTCCAATCTTTCTCCGTTCAATTTTTTTTTTAAATCATGTATAAAATTTCAGCACTCTAAGTCATCCCGTTCTCAAGCAGTGTACAGATATATTCCGATTTTGCAGATTTTTGATCTTAGGCTGAATTCACATTGGACGCTTTAATCATGCTTCAGTCTTGATTCAAACAAAGCGCCACATAAATTTCGATGTTACCCCTCACACCGGTAAAACAAAATCATTAAAGCATGATTAAAGCGTTCGTTATGAATTCAGCCTTAGATCTAAAAAGAAAAAACCTTTGTAAGTTAACGCGTGCTTAACCTATAGTGTGGACGAAAATGCAAAAATCAAAATGAGCTGAGGATATTTGCGACACACTTACTATACGTCATGTTTGTTAACTAAGTAAGTATAGAAGACCGAAATGGAAATAAAAACTAAGAGAAAAGTTATTCTTGGTGTAATACCAATTTTGATGATATTCTAAATCTTAGAATATAGAGAGAACAGCAAAATTCGTGTAGAGAGCATGGCTTTTCTTAGAGGTGCTTGAAGTAGGACAGAATATATTAAAGAAAGAGATACCTCATGAAGCGGCTAATAGCATTTTCGATGGAAGCGCAATAGTTTCAAACATACAAAAATCTTGTTGCCCCGCTCTTAGGGTTTCTTTCTGTACTCGATTCGACTCGACTCGAACTTCTCGAGTATTTAGGTAGTTACTCGGATTTGGGACTCGGTTCTAATATTCGACGAATCCAAGTTTTTAAATTAAGCAGAAACCAGTAAATTCAAAGGGTAATCTACTTATGTCGGAATGTTTTGATCAATTTCTAGATTTATGTTTTATTTATTTTTTAATTATGCAAATTGCTGCGGCCATTAATAAAGACTCATCTTCACTTTCCATATTATTATTTACACAAATAGAACGTAATCAACTCATTAAATTCAACTGCCATCTTATAATCCTTTTATTTTACATATATTGTAATCGCAGCGCGTTTCGTCTTATCAGGGCTCTTGTTGCAGCCCTGATGATGTCCGATAAGAAGAAACGCGTTGGCGGTTACAATGTATGTAAAATAAAAATATATATGTACGTTGTGGAAAAAACAGGAAGTGTTTTCTTTTCTTTTATCAGATGGCAGTTAAAATAAATCTATTGCAGCAAGTGTTATCTATAAAATCTGTGAATTATTCAATTAAATAAATAATTCTAATTTTAACAAATTTTAGTAATTTTTTTTTTTTGAGCTATGAGAATCGTTATTGAACTCGAAAATATTAAACGTTTTCGGTTTTTGATCTGAGTTTAGATTTAGATCCAGACTCGACTCGGATGTCACGAGTTTTCAAAATTTGGGACTCGTACTAGCCGAGTCCTGAAAACTCGAGTTTCCAGAAACCCTATTCGCGCTCTATGTTGATTCATACTACACGCCTATACTGAGCTTTCGCTACCGCGGCAAGAAATTCCAACATAACCAGAATTTGACTACGCCTAAATCCTAATTTGGTTTTATCATACTTCCTGTTCTCTCTATATTCTAGCTGAATATACGTCAATATAGCCATGGTCTGTATTACAAGCATGCTCCTAAACAACAAATTTCTGAATTTCTTTTTAGAATGGTCGTCAGATGCTAAAAATGTTGCAACCATTTTTATAGGTTTTAATTTCCGAAGTCCTGTTCAGTACATTAAAAATGTCTGAACCTAAAAATTGTAAAAAACAGAATTTGTATATGGCAACCATACAAAAAAAAAGCAGTTGCCCGATTTTGTACATTTTCAAACCAAGACTACATAATTTTTCCGAAAAAGTCGGTTCTCTAAGTAATCACACGATTCTTTTTTGCATTTAAACAATAGGCGAGCTTGAAAACAAAATTTTCTTAAATTCTAAATAAATAAATAAAATTAATTTTCTTTGTAAATTTTACAATAATAAAACCCAGATGGAAGGAAAAAAATCTATTGATTTCTCCTTCCGTTTATTCTGCAGATGAGATTGGTGTGTGTGGGTGTATTCTTTTTTTTTTCAATCCATGCACGTCCGAATCCAGGAAAACAATTGATGGTGGGTAGTAATAGTATTTGTGATATTAGAAGTTGATAAGGCTGATAGAATGCACATGGCAAAAATCTTTCCCCCTATCCGGAAAAGATTTATTCGTTTCCGATAAGGTGGTAATAGAGTAATTTAACGCGTCTTTTATTTGAGACTTTATCTATTGAAAAGGGTTTAATTGGATAGGGTGAAACAGAAATTGGCAATCTTAGGATGTATTTTATAGACATTATACAGAGGTATGTATAGTATAAAGGTTCTTGAAAATAATAGGAATACAATAATGTTTTTATCGTTTTTTTTTTAAGTTAAGAGAATTATTCTGCTACTAGCTACATACCTTTATTGTTTTTTTTTCGAAAAAGAGCAGTAAGTTCTGGGTTCATTGCATTGCACGAGGTATCAAGCTTGAATTAATATTATTAGTAAACATTTTAAAGTAGTTTTATACTAAAATATATTGCTGTCAATAACTGCAGTAGGTAAGGTGAAATTTAAGAAGTGTGAGAGAGCAATTAATTAAAAATTAACTGGGTTTTGTGGAATATTTTATCACATTACTTTTATTTTTATTATTTTGGTTATTTTTATATACTCGTACTTGAAAGAAACAATATAACTTGGAAATTCGACAAATCATCAATGAAGATATTTCGAAACAACGACTCGAGAAACATTAAAAATATCGGTTTTAGGGAAAGTAACAAATGCGAATACAACTTTCCAAAATATTAGGTTCAGGAATAATGTAAATTTTATTTCAGAAGAGCAACAAGGTATAAACAATTTATATAAAGTAGTAAAGAGAATAAATGCCTACAATGAAAAAAAAATATGAGCTCATTGATTACAGAAGCGAAACAGAATATTTTTGAGGCAGAAAATGCAAGGACCGAATCAGTTATGACTTTTTACGAAGAAAAAAGCCTACTCTACTTGTTATTCCTGATCGATAATAGTTTGAAGCTAAAACAAAAACTAAGCTGGAAAGGCTTATTATTTTTTCTGGCTTGGCTAGAAAAAATAAAAAGCCGGCTCGCTTTTTATATTTTTACCGAAAAAAGTATCAAGCCGTTGCGCTTGCTTTTCTAGCTTCAAAACTATTACCGGCGAGGAATAACAAGTAAATTAAGCTTTTTCCATAAAAATTCATAACTGATTCGGTCCCAGAAAATAAGAAGCCAGCTGGGCTTTTTATACTTTCGGCTTCAAAACCTGGTTACTCCAAGCTCGAAAAAATACAGTCAAACTGGCTTTTTATTTTTGCCAGAAAAAAATAAGCCTTTCCTTTCCCTTTAACTCGTACACGAATTTGTCTGTCTATTTATATATTTCTTTTTTACGGAAAATCGGGGGAAATCATTTGAAAATTTGGTACAAATTTGATTAGTGATAAATCCGTTTCAGAAAAAATGCAGAGTTTTCCGATTTTTCCGAAAAAAGATTCCGGAATTTTCCGACTTTTCCGGTAAAAAAGTTTTCTAAATTATGCAGGATCAAGTTCCCTATCAACTGGCATCATTACTTTCTCTCCGACAATGGTGAAAACTTGCAGAAAAAATCGAGGAAAATTCATGTAAAACGCTTTTCCGGAGTTTTTCAGACCAAGGAAGCAAGCGTTTGAGCGTTTTGCAACCTAAGACAAAGTTGTAGAGCGAAATGAGTTGCATAAAGTTGCTTTTGTGGAAAACTCCGTGGAAAAGCGGGAAAATCATCGGACAAATTTTCATCGATATGATTAGTGATAAATCTGTTTCAGGAAAAATACAGAATTTTCCAATTTTTCTGGATAATTTCAGACAAAAAAGTTTTATGAGCTATGCGGAATCATTTTTTTTCCGTCCTACTGGCATCAATACTTTCTCTTCAACAATCATGAAAACTTACATGAAAAATCGAACAAAATTCATGTAATTTTTTTAAAAAAAATTCATAGTAATAGGAAAAGTCTGTGGAAAACATGGAAAATCGGGAAAATTCATGTTATATGGGATCAAGTTGGAATACAGCTAAAAAACGCTGTTTAAAACATAATTTGAATTTCAGAAAACCGTTGCAGTACTTCAACGATTTGATACTCGAAAAATTTTTGTTTTCGGATCGGCACCAAACATGACTTAAAAATTGTTTTCCATGCAGCACGTAATAACAATTTAGTTAACGTGAAAAATGCAGAAAATAAAATAAGTAAAAAGCGAGTTTTCAAACAAAACTGAGGCCAAGCCGCTGAAAAAGTAGAAAATAAACTTTTCTTCACACACAGAGGTGGACTTAGATTTTATTCCCTGACAATCACCGATATATTTCAGTATGATCAATCAGAGGTAATAAGTGATTTGATTCATGAAGAGTAAGAATATTCAAGAGAAATGTCCCAATCAAAAAATCTGAGTCCACCTCTGTGTGTGAAGAAAAGTTTATTTTCTACTTTTTCATGCGGCTTGGCCTCAGTTTTGTTTGAAAACTCCTTTTTTTAATTATTTTATTTAGCTTGTTTTTAAAAAAGGTAAACTTTCAAAAGCTTTAGAGGAATCGAAACGGATTTCACGAGACATCTTCTGGTATATTCCACTAAATTCCACGATTATAATTTATCTCAACTTTCTTTGTTTAAAAATTTCAAAATACCAGCTATTTTCAGTCCCTGAGAAAATGACATAAAAAGTACAAAAAAGACAAGGAAAATTTTGTAGATTATAAACGAAAATATAACTAAAATGCGTTGGAAGAAAAAATAAAATAATGGAAATACAAAAACTTAGAACAATGTAGGCGAAATCCAAGGATATGCGCAATAATTAATTTAAAGTCCTCTAACGAGGAAAAAGTCAAGGTAGCAGGACTCTTCTGGGTTGCACCCTACTATTCTACTAGGTTTTCACATATTTAAAAATTTATTTTGTAAGGCTGAATGGCAGAAAATATAGCTCTGAATTCCGAGATCCCACAATTTTGACTATGTAGTAGTAGCGTGAGCTTTCGTTCTAATCACATCAGCAATTCCTACCAATAATACTTATAAAGAACTATTCAAAATTATATACAAAACCGCTTGGACTACTGGATCCTGACGTCACCACGAGAGGCTTTTAAGAATTAAAATGAATAAATAAAAATGATAAAAAGTGAATTATCAAAATAGAGGTTTACAAATTGATTTTTATAAAATAAACTACATACAGGATTTATCCTGTATAAAATTACCTCAATCTTCTTAAAATAAATGCAGAGCAATAAATATTATTCAAGTTACAGGGGCTCAATTAACATGAAAAATATTAACAAATTTGGAAAAAACAGCTCCGGTAGCATTTACAAATATGTTTGGAAAACCTATGGACTAAAAATAATAGAAAGTGGTGTGTACATGGAAAAGTTTTTAGGACCGGCAGGAATATAACACGGTTTTTTGAGGTTTTTGATTTTTAAATAAACACGCAAGACCTTTTTCCAAAATCTAAGCGTAGCAGCATTTGAATTGAAGAGTTTCTAATATTTTTCCAAAGGCTTCAAATAAATATAAAAATTGCGGACAATAAAATGTCCGAACAAAATGCTTGCAAATTTATTCAGCCTTAAAAGAAGACTTTACTTCACTTTGACAAGGTCCTGAAAATAAATTCATTGGATTATCTAATAAAGAAGCATATTGAGTGCAGTAAACTTAAGCCATTCCCGTAATGTATTA
Source organism: Dioctria linearis (assembly GCA_963930735.1). Lineage (NCBI taxonomy): Eukaryota > Metazoa > Arthropoda > Insecta > Diptera > Asilidae > Dioctria > Dioctria linearis. The sequence goes on along the minus strand of OZ005744.1, from coordinate 27,658,241 downwards.
GTGCGAAATTTTAAATTTATTAGTGCGCAATAATTTTGCAAAACACTAAAATTGAATAAAAATATACACTTAAAGCTACAACAGCGCTATTTCAAATTTTTGAAATAAATTTAAAAAAGTCGCTAACTCTGAAATGTTTACTTTCAGAAACGTCAAAAATAAGCTAAATTAAGTTCAATCCGAGTGGCTTACTCACATACGTTATATTCACAGATAATTTCGCTTCCTGTTTAGATATTTATTCAATGAATAAATCTACTTCTGTAAGCTTAGCAGTCAAGCAGAGCTATAGCTAGCTTTAAAGCCGAAGCACAATGGTAGTAACGGGCATCGGCTCGAACCTGTTAAAATCAAATCGTGTCACCCACAATCAAATGGTTTGTAATGAAATAACAAAAAAAAAATTTGTTAGCTTTTGCTATATACCGGAGAATCCAAAAAAATGTCTTTTTGAACAAAGTTTGCCCCGGTAAAAAAACTTGAAGAGTAATCTTTAATTTTAATTCTTCCTCCTTGGTGAAATATAGGAGTTTTTGCCTCATATAATTCACACCCAGAATTTACTCTGAGTTTATATGAGATTTGATCAATTTGATCTGTTTCAAACGTCTACGGCAGGCAGAAAACCAAGCCGTACCGATGAGTCTAAGGTTTTCTGCTAACACGAAACGCTTCTTCTTCTTCCTTTTTCTTTTTTCTTTTTTCAGCCCACTGCGGGCATACACAGATTCGATTCGTTTCGAATGAATCTGGTTTTTTACATTTTTTTTAATAAACAATTTTTTTCTTCTATTTTTCTCAATTTTTTTGTTTTTTTTTTCATTTGTTTTTCAAGTCACTTGAAACTTGTCATCCAAAATAACAAATAACATTTTTTTTAGGTTTTGGTATATACCGGAGAATAAAAAAATGCGTTCTTGAAAAAATACGTTAGTATATGGTAATATCGCTTGACACAATGACTGCGCTGTTTCGATGCTGATGTCGGACTCAAATGATATTTTATTTTCGATTCCGATGCCGCCTTTGTGGTTCGCCATTTAAAAATTATGTTCTGTGATATCAAAGTTTTAGTGTTTGTAAAATGTATTTTATTTAATGTTATTCCACTTTTGTTATAGTGACACCTGGGGCCTATAACGAAAAACAACAAGTTAACAAGTATACTTGTTTTAATGCTCTTGTTGCACGCAATGATAATTTCTGTGACACGAAAAAATCCTCAACACTTGTTGCAGATTCACCAAGTACCAAGTTATATGTAAAAAAAAGTGGCTACAAATATGCACTTTCATTTGTAGAGAGTCTTCCTCTACAAAAATGAAATCAGTTTCAACAAACAAAGGTTAATGTCTATTTTTCATACAATTTTAGGCCCTACATGAACATTCGTGAATAGACATGAGAGATGTCTTAAACAAAGCATTTTTTTCTATTAACCGGGGGAAAGCTTTGGTGATCGGATGTATCTTGAGCGACTCTCTTGGCTGAAAAAATGGACTTTTCTACTGCTCATGACTATGTAGAGATTATGCAGAGAAAAAATTTTCTTTTACGAACTGTATGTGGTAATGAGCTGAGGCGAACATAGTGAAATCTGTTTTCCGATCGGACATCTAGTATCTCAGTTCGAATAAAAAAGAGGGAAGTATTAAAAAACAAGTGAGTATAGGGATGGCTGTTTAAGCCTCTGAGTATAGGAGTGTGGGTACTCAAACTTCTTCTCAGGATCTAAGGAATTCGATTCTGTACTTACCCCTCCCAAGCCCAATTGACCCCTTCCGTTCTGAAGCTAGGACTCAAGAAATAAAAATCTTCGGAATTTTAATTTACTCATAAAGTGAGTAAAGCATCTTTTCTTAAAGATCTGGTCAACAACAGTTATTCATATCTGCATTTCATTGGAGACTGTTTGATCATGTTTACTTCGGATTGTAATGACCAAGTAATTCCTATATTCCTGATTACCCTAGTCGGAGTTACTTCTTGTAGGGGCTTATTAACAAAGGAGCATAGAAAAAGAGGATTAGCTCCCCCTCTCGCGACTATTAATGTTGTTTGTGGGTTCTGCTCCTAATTTTGCTATGATTATCTAACTGGATTCAAATTCACCTTCGATATCCAGGAAGTTGAGAAGGTCTATCTATTTGTCTTCCAATGCTTTTACTGTACTCCAAAAAATATTTAGACGATGAAAGGCAGTTATTGTAGATTTGTCTGTTTGGTGTGCATGTAATCTGTGTGGTACGGTGAATTCTTGAATACTCTGCTCCTGATGTAATTGTCAACTCTTTCTCTAGTTTTAAGGAGAAAGAATGTTATACTGATCGGTCGGTAATATACCTGGGCCGAGTAGTTAACTGCCGATCGCCCTTGGAAATATATAAAAGCAATTTTTTCATCTTTCCAGATTCTTGGTATATAATATCCCAGAGTGTAGCTAGATCAAAAGGATTTGATTGGAGTATTTTTTTAGTCTTTACTACACTAAGGCTGGGAAGATGCCTTCAAGCCCAAACGATTGAAGAAGCTAATAGCCCATTTAACCTTCTTTGGGGTGAAGATTCTGTTAGCTGGCTTTGGTTTCTGATCGAATTAACCAATCTACTTTCCACTTGTATCAGCATATCCGCATGATCTGTTCAACCTGCTGATATGCGGGAATTTCGCTACATACACGACAATTTCCCTGCAATCTAGCACTCTTCGTCAAACTAAGTGCTGTGAATTGTTCATCGCACTTAAGTCCAAAATATGATGCCATCTAAAATCAAAACAACCTATAATTCCCCTGACAGTGTTTTTCGAGAATGGCTCTTAAGAATTCATAATAAAAGACGTATAATACATCAATTCAAACACAAAACAACCCTCAGTATCTTAATAAAGTTGAAGTGATATAATAAACGAGAGAAATATGATAATTTGCCTCCGTGTAATCATCCTGTAATAATCCTCTCCAGCTCTGCAGTGCTCCAGCCAGCGAAACGACCTAACCAACCCTTGTAAGTGAGAGAATTGTGTAACAACACAAGCCTTCAGCAGCAAGTCAATCTTCTAGTCACCGAGGGGTGCATCCTAAAATCAAATCAACCATATTCGCCTGTCCGGAATTTTGCGGTGCTTCTGAGTCCGTCGATCCAGGAAAGGAGAGGGTCTGCTTAATTGATTTGTTTTTTATTCAACAGATCATACAGATTTAGCTTAATCGCCCTGTAAGACATGTGTTCTCACCACCCATTGTTCAGGCTTATTTTCCGGAAAATGTGCCTGGAAAAGGAAGTATAGAAATAAGTATGTATGTAGGTATAGTATGGCAGCAGACAGGACAGCGCATCTTTTCCAAATTCTTAAGGACAAAGAAAGCTAAGAATCAACAAAAGGGTTTTGTTGGAATCCTTACTTTTCAATTTCAGTTCAGTTGCTTTCGGAAGCTTGAAGTTGTCGGGTGAAGTTTGAGATTTCCGACGGGATTGAAAAGGTCTTAAGTGTTGAGTGATTTGAATTCTCTATTACTATTTGGTGGTCGATTGCCATGAGTGTTAGTGTTGATATGGGCGTTATGTGGCGCCTTTCAGAAGATTTTAATCGGCGATTTGGTGTTCGGGTTCATCCGCATCATCATCATCACCACCAGCATTATCATCACCATCATTCGCCTCGGCCAGTGATTTATAATGGTATTAACAAATTAATTAACAAGCTCTTTTCGAGATCTCTTATTTTAAACATGCTTTTCGAAATTCGTCATTTTTCCGGGAAGTAATCCGATCATCGAGTGTACAATATGGCTATAGTCTTAGAATTCGCAAAATTAATATTCACAATCACATTTTAATCTGATGTTCGTTCAAGTTTTGGACCCGATTTTTTTTTTTTAATATCGTTTTGAAGAAATTCCCTCCTCTGTCCTGTCTTTTTGTGTTTTTTTTTCTTCAGACGTCTTGAATGAAAATGATTCACGATCTCTTGTCACACTGTTGGAGGTGATTTAAGGAGTATGCGATCATGTCTATAGCTTTTAGTGGTTACAATATTAAAGGCGCCGGCAATATTTTTACAATTGAAAATTCCTAGAAAATTACCAAATTTAAATTCAGCTCATCCAATGTGGTTGGTAAATGGCTAGACAGTTTACGTAGAAATCTCTGTATATGACGTATTCAGAAACCATTAATTATTATTGCAGTTTTTTTCTTTAATGTTGAATTGATTCATAACTTAGTGCCGTGACACATTTCTGGCATATTTTGGGAGTTAACGGAACAAATATTTTACTGGTGTTACAATCTAAATTTGTATGTAAAGCATTTTAGCAAATTTTGGCTTTTAATGCTTTTGTTGAAACATGTCCAACTCTTAGCATTTGACCATATAAAACAAACTCTGCATTCTTTGAGCATATGTTTCTTGGTAATGGCAAACAATTGAATTGTTTAGAATTGAAAGTGCGTAGGTATGTCCATATTTTGATGATTTTTGTTTTTGATGGAAATAAATTGTATAGATGTAGACCAATTTGTTGTCTCTATCTAACTGAAGGAATGTTATCCAAAAAATAAATCAACAGTTAGTATTAAAACAACTCAAGTCTGGGATTTGTGGCACTTCAAATCTCAACTTAGTCCAGGAATTTTGGGCCTGGGACATATGCCATTTCAATTTTAAAATGATTCAATTATAGATAATGTTGGCATAATTACACTCGACCAAGTTTTGCTTTCCTCACCTCTTGTTTGGTAAACTTGATTGTTAAAGATAGTCACTGAACCATATATGAGCCTGGCATAAGTCAAAATTGGATAGATTAGAGGAAATTGTTTTTCTCACCTCGGCCCATAAAAAGTATGAACATCTTTTGTTGCAAATGACAAAATTTTTTACTTCCTTCTTCAAACTATTCCAAATTCCCATTGGCAATACGACAAATACGTTTTTTTGAAAAATAATATATAATTGAATCTACAACATTAGTTATAGCCCTCAATGACTTATAATTGAAATTTTTTAGATAGTAAAGGGTTTTCCAATAAGAGGTGTTATTTTAATTAGCCCGCTATTTCGGTAGATGTCACTTTTGGAGCTGTCATTTTTTGACATTTGACAAGTAGAAACTACGCTATTAATAAAAATGGAACGATACACGATTCAACAACGCATTGAAAATGTGGCAGAGACGGTTCGTAAAACTCGAACATTTTTGGGTCGTCGTGAAGCACCTTGTCGGACCGCAATACAGAAATTGGTAGAAAAATTCGAGCTGTCGGGATAAGTGAGTGATGTGAAGAATAAAACCCGTGCACGTCGCTCAAGAACAGCCGAGAATATTGCTGCTGTAGCCGAAAATGTTGAAGAAAACCCAGGTTTGTCCATTCCTCGTCGTTCTTTGGAATTAGGCATTCCATAAACGTCATTACACCGTATTTTGCATAAAGATTAGGGTCTTAAAGCTTATAAAGTTCAGTTAACACAAGAACTCAAGCCGGCCGGATCATCAACAACGTCGAGTCTTTGCTGATTGGGTCCTTGAAATGCATGAAAATGATCCGGAATTCCATCGAAAACTCATCTTTAGTGATGAGGCCCATTTCCACCTCGATGGCTTCGTCAACAAGCAAAATTGTCGCATCTGGGGCTCGGAAAACTCAAGAGTTATTGTTGAAAAGCCTCTCTATCCTCAACGTGTGACTGTTTGGTGCGGTTTATAGTCCCGCGGGGTCATTGGACCTTACTTTTTCGAAAATGAGGCTGGAGCAACAGTTACGGTGAATGGATTGCGCTATCGACAGATGATTAATGATTTTTTATGGCCGGAATTGGATGGTATTGATCTGGACAACGTTTACTTTCAACAAGACGACGCTACGTGCGATACAAGCAACGAAACCATTGATCTTTTACGGGAAAAGTTTCGGACCGTGTTATCTCTCGAAGAGTTGATCACAATTGGCCACCGAGATCTTGTGACTTAACACCTTGCGACTTCTTCCTTTGGGGCCAGGTGAAAGAGAAGGTCTACGCCAACAGCCCAGCGTCGATTGAAGACCTCAAAGATGGAATTCGTGAGGCTATCGAGGACATAGAGCAGCCACTTTGCGATTTGGTTATGGAAAATTTCATGATAAGGATATGGTCCTGTAGGCGTGGTCGTGGTGGTCATTTGGCTGATGTTATTTTCCATTATTAACGGCATACCTTCCTCTTTATAATGAAATAAAGATCCGATCATTTATCTCAAAAAATGGCAATTTTCTTTGAATATCAAAATAACACCTCTTATTGGAAAACCCTTTATTAGGTGAATGCAAAGTTCTGCCAGTTTATAGTATACATAAGTATAAGAAAAATAAACTGGTGCTAGATTTATTTAGATTTTAAGCTGTCTTTCAGCCTTTCCAATTGCTTCAGTATATTATAGTTAAGCAGCTCATAGATGTATGTATATAACATACTTACAAAGCGATGAAATCTTCCTCTTCGATTCAATGAAGCAGGCTCTCCAACTCGCGGTATGCAGTCCTTAACATTTCTATAAAAACCTAATTTTCATCAGTTCCGTCACTAATGACACAAAATAGGTTTATTTTAGTGACTTGTAAGCAAAGAAACACAGGTGGACATTAAAATTGCCGAACTTTGTGATAAATCCAGGCGCATGTAGGTTCTTTAGTTCTGAATTCTGCATATGGGATCATTTGTCTGCTTATATTTTAATGGTTGGATGTTCGTCATTTTCGATGTATTGACTTAAGCCATTCGCTGCCAATCACGAATATACTCGTTGTATTTGAAATTTATTTTCAAACAGGGTGCTTCTGTCATGGAGGACCATATGGCAGAAAATGATAAGAGCTCCCCTAGCCAAAAAAAAAATTGTATGGTAGGGGAGAGACATCTCAACCGTTTGGGAATTAAAGGGTGATTAAGAAAATATGCTAATTTTTTACTACTCACTGGAAGAACTCATTGTGTGACGTACCTCATGTCTTTTCCATATACCAATATCTGCTAAACCAGCCCCGTACTCCTCTGATCTTCGGCGTTATGGCGGTAAAAAATAAAAATTTCAAAAGTCCTATTCGAATCTGCACTAGATTTTTGAAAATGTACTAGAGGCATGTTCAACACACCGTGAGGATGCAGCAGATTTTTAATTTTTTTAAAAAAACTATTAGTATTCCTTGAATCAGTAGGTCTCTCGATCCTCATATACGTTGTTAGTACCAGGGTTGTAAATGAGCGGACTGATTTATCATATCAACTCATCGCTCAACTCAGGATTTGAGTCCGCTTAACAGTTGAGCGGTGGTTCATCGCTCGAAATTTGAGCGGGCTCACTGGTTGAGCGGACTCAATCGTGAGCGGACTCAGTCTTGAGCGGACTCATTGCTTGAATGGACTTGAGCGGACTCACTGCCTGAGCGGACTCATCATTTGAGTTGAGCGGACTCAAATCATATTTTAAATAACATAAAGAGAATCTGATTTAATTAAAATTGAAACTGAAATTTCAATAAAATAAGAAAAGCTTATAAAGAAGTCATTCATTATATTATATTTTATTAATTTAGCTTTTGCTAATTTTCTTAGCCAACATTTCTTCTTCCTCCTTCCTTCCTTATTTAAAATATGATTTGAGTCCGCTCAACTCAAATGATGAGTCCGCCGCTCAAGGCTTGAGTCCGCTCAAGTCCATTCAAGCAATGAGTCCGCTCCAGACTGAGTCCGCTCACGATTGAGTCCGCTCAAATTTCGAGCGATGAACCACCGCTCAACTGTTGAGCGGACTCAGTGATTGAGCGGACTCACTGCTTGAGTTGAGCGATGAGTTGAGTCAAAATGTGAGTCCTTTACATCCCTGGTTAGTACCTCCTTTCACTGAGATACTATTTTTTCGCATGTTTGTTCGGCGATTACTCCGTTAGGTTAATTCCAATCGGAAAACGGTTACCTGCGTTCGGCTCAGCCTAAATACAGGCTATAATTTGTTGAAGAAATTTTTTTTTAATTGAGGTACTCTTATGGTGGGGTAGAAACCCCCCGCGGGGGTACTTCCAATATGGGATGCTATACATATATCAAATTAAAGGTTTCCTTGAGTATAATCGAGTGGTATATTTTTTTTTTCAATTCGAAAAAAAAGGTCTCACACTTTTTCGCACTTCTTTCACCCCATGGATGCATCACATCTCTAAATATATCTTACACATATCATTACCGTTATTTCTTTCGCATGCATTTCCGACCTGTTGTCAAGAATTATCTAATACATTGCTAATTTCCAAGGCCTAAGGATTCTCAACAATCGCCAGTTGAAAATATTCTACTTTTCGGGTTGGTTTTTGAACAAGAATTCATTTGGAAATTCATTTTGTGGGATAAAATATTACTAACGACGGCTAACTGGGTCGGCTTAACTTCAATCTCTATTGGCTTTAAAAGAATAATTTCTGGAAATTTCAATTTGATTCTATTACCGAATCTGCGATGATTCCCGTCGTAATTTACACTTTTCACCGAAATTACAGCACATTAAACGCCATCTTTCAGTCGTATTTCGCAACATTGAAGCCTCCATCTTCTACATCATAAATTCATAAAATTTTCTTTTTTTTTATATTATTAAGCCAAGCTCAGGGGTTACTCTATGATGCACAGCATGGCAAGAAAGAGATAGGGAAAGAATTAAGGGATATGAGGAGAGTGGCGGAGGTGTCGATATTTGTCGCCCTTAAGCTTCCGCAGATTGTATGCAGGAGGAAAAACAGAAGATGGTAAACTGTTCTACATTCGCACTGTTCGGGATAAAAAATCATCACGGAATTTTACTGTACGGCCGAAAGTAATTTGAACATTGACCATGCATGTAGCGATAAAGGAGCGAAAGGCATCCAACATCACCAATGAGCTTAAAGGCATGCAGCGTTTTTACCGTTATTCCCGTAGTTCCCGCATAAAGAAAAAGTGAATATTATCAAAAAAAATTTATAAGGACGGCGGGATGAATTCGTTTCCGCTTCGCTGGGTATGATTGGTTCATAATTTCTTGCCAAAATTCGCTCGCGCTCCCGCGGTTTCGCATTGGTCTCTGAAGGCCTTAATGAAGCTAAGATAGTGCGACCAGCCCCAGTCCATATATGAGAATTGTATTCCATTCTAGGCTTAGTGTAGCACTTTAGAGGAGCGACAGATTTGACGGGCTGAAATATTTCTTACACCTTTTCAGAAACCCAAGACATTTCCATGCTTCTTTGGCAACAGAGAAGATGTGATCTGTCCAGTTTAACTTGCTGGAAATATTAATGCCAAGAATGCTTAGTGACGGTGAATCAGAAATTAATACTCCTTCAAAAGAAACGTGAGTGGTTAAGTTATGGTCTTAAGTTGTAATGAGATGAGACAGCTTTAGGTCTTAGATGAATTTGAATTCGACGCGATTCGCTTTTCACCAAGCGAGGATATTGTTAAGGTCGTTATTCAATGATCTAATCATGAAATCTCGTTTAACACATGCAGCACTCCTCCTAGAGTCCGCAAGCGTGTCAAATTACTCCTTTGAAATCAAGGGTACATGTCATCAGCGAAACTATGGATGGGATAGAAAGTAAGGGAAAGCAGATCAGTTTGGGAGTAATCAACGAAAACTCATTGCAAGCGCCTAAGCTAATTTCTGATTAATTTGCTGCACACTGGGGTGGTGTGCTACTAGAAATCCACCACCCTTTATAGGTCGATGCACAGCACGAACTGCCACAGACATTCAAAATATTTTTATATGAAACCAAGTTAGCAAATTCAAATCAACCGGCACCGGCAGATACCGGCACGTAACGGAAACTTCATTGCCGGTCGCTATTTGTGGCTAGAAACGAGACCGGCATTTTATGTCGTTATATGTTCACGAGAAATGCCGGTCTATGCATGTCTGTGCCGGTAAGTGTGTATCGATCTTATCTCGGCCAATTTTCTACCGATTTTCAAAATTCTTTTTGCTAAATTTATTGCGATTTTTTTTAATTTATTGAGCAATTTTTCGAGAAAATTTTCCTTCCTCTTCCAATTACAATGCAAAAATTACTTTTCGAGTTTAAAATTTTCAAAACACCAGTTATTTTCTGTCCCTGCAATTTTCTAGTACGATACATGAGACGTATGCGGGCTTGTCACGTGCTTGAACTATCAAATTTGAATTTGCTGTAATAATTCGATATGGAAATAAATTGCGATAAAAAAATACTTTTCCTTTTTGTGATTTCTTTGTAATATTGAAGAATAAATCACTTTGTAGAAATACATTAATACTAAATTTTTCTTTTATTATGTTACAGAAAATAGATACAAGAAATTATAATATCGGCGTGATCAATAAAAGTTATCTGTACTACTCCTACACCCATTGATCTGTATTCCTAACGTATGTCGAAGCGGACACATGATCTCTAAGGATTTTTAACCAATCAGCTTTAAGTCGTTTTTTCTGAAGACTGTCGAAAGACTCAAGAAAAGTGAAATTTTTAGATCACAACCCCTATAAGCAACACTAAAACAAAACCTCTTCATGATTTATTGAGGGATCTATGAGTCGAATACCACATTCGCAGATGGATTAATTCAATGCGTAAAAACAGTCTAATTAACGCAGATCGCGGTAAGAGTAAACAGAGGAAATGAAAACGATAGCACATGGTTATGGTTTAGTCATCCTTGTCTCGGTAAAATTCTTTTCAATCGAAAGGAGCATTGCAAAAGCTTTTTAACTCTGGGGCACAAGTTGTAGTCTGGGGGCTTAACCTAAAAAAGAGAAATTTCCGAGTTATTGGATTTTTAGTACAAAAAGTGTGATATTTCGTGCAAAAATCTGAATTTAAGTGTTGATATCTCGACAACTATCTTATGAAAAGTCTTCCAAAATACTTTTAATTGAAGAATTATTTGTCTGCTTTAAAATGCGTGTTAGATCTCTATCCAACGTTGCGTAGTTTTAACGATATAAGCAAAAATGCAAAACTCTGCACTTTGAAGGTGGAATATCCTTTTAAGTCGAATTCCTCGAAAAACGTTAGGAGAATTGAAAATTATCCATAGATTTTTTTCGTTTCTCGAGCTCCCCTATCACATCCTGCAAGGATGACATCCTTATCTGAAACACTCTACGTCCTTAAAATATAGACAGAATAAATTATCTACTCCGTTCATCAGTCCAAATATAATTAATAAAAAACAAAAATGACCTTGTATAACATCAAAAACCCAAATAGAGAAGTAGAAAACCATAAAAGCATGCAACTATTATTGCCTGGTTAATTAATAACTAAAAAAAAAAAAATTATAATTAGCAATTATCGTATGCCTTGCCTCATAAAAACAACATTTCTACCTCCAGATTATGTAAACTTCAGCGCCATTTTCATTTTTTAACCACAAAAGTCTAAAGAAAACAAAATGTTTTGAAAGCGACAGTTAAAAGCCCCCCCCAAAAAGCTGTTTATGAACGAAAATTCACGAAACTCCCCAATTTTCTTCTTTTTCCTTTTCAGATCCATATCAACTCCTGAATGCTGCGTCACACCGATTGGTGGCACAAGGTTCCGGTCAGATCCAATTGTGGCAGTTTCTGCTGGAGCTGTTGGCCGATTCGTCGAATTCAGCATATATTACGTGGGAGGGAACAAATGGAGAGTTCAAGCTTATCGACCCGGACGAAGTGGCCAGACGATGGGGAGAACGCAAGGCAAAACCTAACATGAATTACGACAAGCTTAGTAGAGCTTTGAGGTAAGTTTAATACATAGAAGAAGAGTATAGTCTCCCCTACTTTTATACATTGTTATTATAACAACTGTGCGATGATAAGTTTAGATATACTAAATTGAGTGGAGAGAGAAATGACGTAGACATTATTGCAATGTGTATTGGAGCTTTTGTGTCATGATAGATAAGAAATTTTGTAACATGCGATTTTATAAAAGCTTTTCAGATAAGTATGTATATCAAAGCAAATATGTCATGGATGCATGCTTCAGTGAATTCGAGTTGGGGATTTTGAAAGACCACAATCTTGATTTGCTTTATGACTATACCAGAAAAAATAAAACTGAATTTTAAAGTTCGAACAAAGTCTATAGAATCCATCTAAAATCTACAATATATGAACCTATTTCTTGTATTTCTTCACAATTCCAGCAGATAGTACAAAAAGGGTGGATTGTATACGTTACACGACATACAGGCTAAAAAAATATGCATGACATGAGTGACATCTGATTCCCTACTTGAAATACGAAAATAAAATAAATTAAAAAACTTTTATAAATAAAATGTACTAAAAAGTAAAAAAATTGTTTTTATTTTCTCAGCGATATACACAAGAAAATTTTCATTGAAAAATAAGAAATACTAGAACTCAGATTACATCTTAAAATTGAATATTTTAAAATTATTTTATCTCGTTTGATTTTAATCTGAACAACGAAAATTTTCTTGTGTGAGAATGAAAAAAACAATTTTTACTTTTTAGTGAAATTTATTGATAAAGTTTTTTTAATATATTTTATTTTCTACTTTTTTGTCATAACTATAGATAATTCAATTCAATTTCAATTCAATTTCAATTTATTCTATATGAAACAAGGAGAGTACACAAGATTTACAATCTTTTAGAGTACACTTAAAAATAGGTAATATGAATTCAGATAAATAAAATAATTAAGTAAGTACACAAGGACTACTAAAATAGATAATCAAATAAAATACAAAAAAAAAAAAAAAAAAAACAAGGAGCTAAAATTAACTAATATTACAAAATAAAATAAGAAAACAAAGAAATGGAAGAAATAATATAAGAGCAAGTAAAAAGAATTACATAACTAATAAAAGAAATATACTATTGATTAGACTTAATACTTAATAGCTAATGTGCTCCTCTATTAACCTCCTAAATGTGTGTACCCGCACGCTGAATGTGTGCAGGAAGAGAGTTCTATAATCTAGAAGCTTGGACAAAGTAAGAGTTCTCTAAGATACTGTAATTTATACGAGGCAGCATGATATTACGATGTCGAGGTGATGGTAGGAATACAATATTATTAAACAAGTATTCAGGATTTCTGGTATAACTTAAATTGAATAAGAAAACTAGAATCCTGCGTTCAAAATAACACTCTAGTGAGCAGCCCAAGAGTAGAGATCTAAATGGAGAGATATGATCATACCGCCTTAATCCAAAAATAAACCTTAGACAATCATTAAAGGCAACGTTCATTTTCCGCTTACAAACACTGTCCATTCGTGAGAAAATTAGAGAGCCATAAGTAAAGAAAGGAAGTAGAAGAGTTTTAACTAACTTCAGTCGTGTTTGCGATGGCAGAATGCTTGCAGAAAGCCATAGCCTCCTTAGTGTGGAGTATATTTTAGACAACTGGGATTTAGTATGATCACAACACTTCATATTAGAATTTAATATAACCCCAAGGTTTCGTACAGAATAGGCAAAGGGTAATACGCTGTCGCCAAGCTTAACCTGGGCTAAACCATCAAGATCAAGAGAACCACGAGAACATGCTAGGCATTGAGACTTCCCAGGATTCAAAACCAAACTGTTTTGCACAGACCAATGTGAGATACGCACTAGATCGCAATTAATCCGCTCCACACAGTGACCAATTAACCCAATAGATCTCTCCAGGTAAAGTTGTACATCATCTGCATAAAGATGCAGTCGAACATCACCAACGGCATCCACCAGATCATTAATGAACATACTGAACAGCAGTGGTCCAAGAATAGAGCCCTGAGGCACACCCAATCCTAAAGGTAAGCAACTAGAAAGATTGTTGCCTATCTTTACTTGTTGATATCTATCCATTAAATAACTTCTGAGAAGACGGGATGCAGATGACGAAAACCCGTAAAGAGCTTCCAATTTATGGATCAATTTGTTGTGAACAACGCTATCAAACGCCTTAGTGAAATCTAACAATACTAAAATGGATATTTTATCATCATTCATAGCCCTTCGAATATCTGTAGTAACCTTCAGTAAGGCAGTTTCACAACTATGATGACGACGGAAGCCCGACTGGCAGCACGCTAATAACTTGTTGCGGGATAGATATTCTTGAATTTGGTCGTGCATAATTTTCTCTAGGACCTTAGATGAGAAAGGAAGAATACTAATTGGCCTAAAGTCAGAGAAACATTCAGGTTGAGCCTTCTTCGGTGGGTAACACAACCGCCATTTTCCATGCAGTAGGAAATGTAGAAAATGTGAGGGAACTATTTATAACATGCAATATATACTGACTAATTATAGGAAATAACAGACGTAAAAACCGTAAAAATGTTGTCAGACCCAGTCGCATTCGATTTAATGGAATAAAAAGCATGCCCAAGCTCTTCAAGAGTTATACAGCGAAAGGAGAAATTGCTACCAGTATTGCTCTCAAATACTGTATTAGGATGATTTAAGTAGTTTAAATTAAGGTGTGGCGTTACAAAAAATTTATTAAGCTTATTCGGATCAAAGGAGCAGCTAAAATTTTCCTTTCCATAGATACCACTACTTTTTAAATTGTTCCACAAGACCTTAGGAGCAAGATTGATATCAAACTTGCTTTTGAAATATTGGTACTATACGATAATAAATAAGAAATTTTTTAATTGATCAATTTTAAAATGCAGGAGATAATTTTCTCATACGCTCTATTTTCCCTGGAGCATTAGAAACACAATCGAGTTATAAGAAAGTTGTGTCACTATCTTATATGACTGACCATAGTCATAACGACTTACACTTACCAACGTGATTAAATCATATAAAAAAATTCATATAACTAAAATGGGAACTCGTATTTCAGTAATAGGACGCTGTTATAACTCATTTGTAATCACTAATATGACTTTTTCACCACATAAATAAAGTTAAACAAGTAAATACTGCAATTTAATCAGTAAATGGATTTTAAAATCTGAGTAAATGAAAAAAAGTTCTCATATTTTTAATTATGTTGATTTTCTATCCATAAAAAATATGGCACATTTATTTATGACTGGACAACGACGTATATACAGCTCAAGAACTTTTTATATGGATTTAGTTGTATTTAAAATAGTTTGCAGTCTAAAATTAGAAAATTTGACTATTAAACAACTCTTGTACGACTCTTATATTACGTTACTGTCTGTGTCTTCTCTCCGACTTTTATGCGACTGATACAAGTTTGACAGATTATTTCCATACCTTGTGTGTTCGCCGTCGATTTTTGTTGTGCAGGAAGATAAAATTGTTTAAAGTGGTATCTACAGAAGAAAACGAGGAAAATTTAATTTCGGCAATGCCATCTTCATGGGAAGATCATAATATCGAGCGATGGCCGAGAAATAAACTGCAAGTAAAAAAGATCTGAAAGAATTCACTTTCCAAAACATCAGAAGATTGGTTTTATTTACAGTGCAGTGTAAAAAATGCAAACATAAATTCCTTCGAGGAAGCACACATTATTGAAAAGTCGCTAGCAGCATTTTCTGATACAGAATCAGAAAAAAAGGTAATTCCGGCTTATGTTTAAAAAGACAGCAATACGTCGAAAACAACAAATGAATTAGTAAATTTGTTTTCAATAGCAGAATTTTAGTACATAAGATTTAAATTAGATGCTTAATTTTTGCTGTTTTACCGCCTAAGCTGCCATTTACTTACAGGCTTTTGCCTGCAGTCGAATAGAGTCTAGAGTCTAATAGAGTTAAATAAAATATTTTGTAATATTGTCTTTTAGACTCAAGACAGCGGAAGAATTTCTATACAGCCGATTATCGAAACCTTGATAATTTTTTCGACGGCATGGATCAGCCATGCCTGTCATGAATACAATTGAATGAAACAGCAAGATCCAATTGTAGAAGCGAAGCTTCACAAGACGTATCGGAATTAATGATACAAACGTAATGCAAGCCAGTTCCATTCTCCCAGGATCTGCCTATGAAAAAGAGCAGGTAAGCCGACAATTTATAGATAGTAACGCTATTCTTTCACCAACTGCATTAAATAAGGAACCTAATACTGAATGTAGAATGTACATCATTGGAAACAGGTAGAGCTTGATTTTAGTGTCTTAAATAGGATTCCATTGTGGATTTATATATTCAATTTTTAATCCATCGTAAGATATAAATCTACTCATTACATTTTCGTTAAGACTCATACAACGGTACATAGTCTATCTGACATGTGTATATTAATTCGTATCTACATTCTCTTTCGAACATTGTGGTGTTATTTTTTTCTTCTCTACGGTAAGTAGTTTAGAAGATTTTTGCACATGAATGTAAGTACCTACTTCCCTGTAAAAAAATAGGACAATACCAAGGGGGTTAGTTTCCACCACCACCCCAAGACCACCAAAAACGTAAAAAAATTTACTCCTTCCGAAAGAAAGCTCCTCACTCACTCATTCTAAATAAAAAACAAACCCCCATGTAAGTCCATCCACTTTTACTACCCTAAAACTTTTCCCAAAATTTCCCACTTTCGTCACGACACATAGTTATTTAGTCAAGTGAGTGGATAGAAATTATTTAATAAGGTTTTAATTTTTAAATAATTTTATTCTACTGAGATCTATTATAGATCTTAATTGTCGTTTGAATCTCAAATTGTTTTCAAATAACATAAAGCAAAAAATCATTACAAATGCACTTCATTTTATTAACACAAAGAATACAAATTAAAAATTTTATTATATTAGAGATTAATTTGTTATTTAGGTAGGAGCTCTGGGGTATACTGCCGTTCGGGTTGAAAGGATTTAGCCGAATTCAAGGGAGTCAAATGTGCAGTGTGTAACACAAATGAAGTCCATCAAGGACGCATTTGCAACATTTCGCTTCATTTTCAAATGGACCAAATTTTACTCCATTTAGTGAAATTGCAGCAAAAGTCCACCTATTACCGGTCATTAAAATGAGCTGAATTTATTGGAAAGTGGAAAGTTTTTTTCAAATTTCTTCTCTTTTTGGTCGCTTTCAACAACAAAAATTGTCTTCTACTATAAATGATTTGCAACTACATACAGTAAATATACTCGCAGATTTTCTTGATAGCATTTAATTAAATTATTGAACTCCTCCATGATCTTTACAAGTAATTAAAGAAAGAAAACTTAAAAACGTTACCTTTTTTGAGCCATAACTTCAAAACGGTAAATATTATAGAGCATTAATTGAAAAATTGATTAATCGGGCCAATATTGAAAATAAATTTACAAAGATTTTGGTATACCTGTGGCGTGGTAAATTTTTAAACGCCTCCTTACAACCAGCATGGACATTAACAATAAATCGCAAATGTCCAGATTTATAAAATCATGAAGCGAAACTTGTTCTCCAGCGGCCAAAAGAGAAGTCAAGTTTTGAAGTGTTGGGAGTAAGACTGAAACAAATGATAAAATCTAAAACTCTATTTAACGTTCCGAATAGAGATTTTTCATCTATCTGTCTGTTGTTTTCTTCGCGATATACCTACTTATGGCAAGGTGTAATGTATTGGTTGTCTAGCTTATGCAAAACTAATTATTTATTGTAGTGAGATTTCAACTTGTTCCATAATTTCCAATTTCTATAAATTTGACAACAAAATCCGACAGATCTGCATACTAAAGGAAACCATTTGCTTAGTGAGAAGAAGTCAGTCAAAGCTAACAATAAATAAAACTAGAATTTTTTTATTGAAAAGATGAGATAAAAATTAAATTACATTTCTTGGAATTTCCTAAATATTTCTAAGCGGCACTACATAAAATTTCTTTTCTCATGCTGACGATGCCCTGAAATATTTTAATTGAGAAGGAGGAAACCGTGTGAACAAGAATAACTTACATAACCACATTCCACAAACACCCGGGACCTTTCTCTTTAACAAGCACATGCGGATTTAGCTAAATTGCAAAGTTAAACATGGTCCAAATCAAGATCGAAGGCATATCTACTTTGATGCTACCAATACGCACAGTTACCTCACACAACATTGTGATTCATTCGACTGAAATGCAGGGAAGGCCTGGTCAGCAGCTCTGCTGTCCTCAGGCACCATACCATGAGCAATGAATCAATTTTTTTCCTTTTATCTTTTGTACCTCAATTTTATGAATTAGCAATGAAGACAATATTCCAAGAACTGATTCATTTCTCACTGTCTTGCAGATACTATTACGACAAGAACATCATGACCAAGGTCCATGGAAAGCGGTACGCATATAAATTTGATTTTCACGGATTGATGGCTGCTTGTCAGGCTCAAGCACAGGGTTGTGATGCTACCACAAGTATGATAACAGCAGCTACTTACAAACATCATCATTCTGGGTTGACTGCAGAATTATCACCACCGCTATCAGCATATGGATCCAGCCCAACTTCGCAAGTAGTACCGACCGCTGTAACTGAGGTTGGAAAAACAACTGCATCAAGTCCTGTGACAACAACAACAACTAGTACAGCACCCCCACCGTTATTTCCGACAACATCTTATTGGCCGTATTCACCACCGAATTTCGAGCCTCGTCCACCCACAAATGCATTTAATTAGCTTTACTCGTTAACCTCAACAAGTTCCTCAACTTTTGTTTTTGTAGTGTTACTCTAGCTCGGACGACATGAGATGGTCATAAAATACTGTGGCACCCCCTGGGAATGGTCATTACTGTTCTCAGGAATTATGTCTAATTTGTAGGCAATTTCCTAGGTATATGAAGATGTGATAAAGTGGAAAATGGCTCAACTGTATACTGCTATACTTCCCAACCAAGGAAGTTTGGTGTCCGAGACTGGACGACACATAATGTACTTAGATTAAGGTAGCTTAATTAGTCTTATTCATTGTAAGTGTTACAATTAAGAAGTTCTAATTGTCATACAATTAGCAGCTGTAAATTTTGCCTGTAAATTTCCTTTAGAAGTGAAGATAAACTTTGTAAATAGAGAAGGCTTTCAAAAAGCTTTTTTTCTTTTTTCTTTTTTTTTAATCCTAATATAAAATTATTTAGAGTGGTGTCGTCATTTAACTTGCTAATAAAATGTTCTGGCACAAATCGGGAGCGATAATAGTGAAAAATTTAAGTTACTTTAAACTTGATTAATCCAAACTAGAAGAGTGCATGAACCAAAATGGAAATGGAGTATGGGAATTAAGGAATGTGAGGAGAACTGTGATGATGTTAAATGCCCTGATTATAAGGAGAAACAGATGTTACGATTGCATAAATATTTGAGAGTGAGTGATGAGAGTGTCGTAAAATCGAATCTGTCAGCTGAAGCTGACTGCTCACTCCGTGATTGCTTAAGGCAGGGCCTTAGAATATAGAGAGAATAGAAAGTATAGATACCTATAAAATTCGTGTACATGAGCGTGGTTTTTCTTAGAGGTTCCTGAAGTAGGACAGAATATATTGAAGAAAGAGATATCGTATGAAAAATGTATGTTCAGCTGCTTGATTTTTTTACGTTTGAAACAGCTGGCAAACTTCTGAGGTACTTGGCGTAGTGACAGCGGCTAATAGCATTTTCGCTGGGAGCAAGCGCAATATTTTCAAATATATATCTTGTTGCCCTGCTGTCTATGTTAATTCATACTACACGTCTGTACTGCGCTTCACTACAGCGTCAATAGATTTGAACATAACCAGAATTTGACTATGCTAAATTTGGCTTATCACTCTTCCCGTTCTCTCTATATTCCAAGGGCAAGGCTCTTTCGATCCACCCCATACTCTCCAGATTTAGCTGAGGCGGACTAGCGTGGTGCTCTGCCTTAAGCTAACACAGATTGAGCTGTCAGCTTCAGCTGTCAGATTATGAATTTACGTTACTCATCACTCACTCCCAACATTTTTTATAGCAGCCATAGCAGTAGCACATAGGACAGTACTTAAACAAAATTATATTTTATATTCACAAAGAGAGAATGAAAGCACATTGAAAATTTTTTAGAGTGTGTCGATGATTCCAAAGAACGACGAGGAATGGACAAACCTGGGTTTTCTTCAACACTTTCGGCTACAGCAGCAATATTCTCGGCTGTTCTTGAGCGACGTGCACGGGTTTTATTCTTAACATCACTAACTTGTCCCGACAGCTCGAATTTTTCTACCAATTTCTGTATTGCGGTCCGACAAGGTGCTTCACGACGACCCAAAAATGTTCGAGTTTTACGAACCGTCTCTGCCACATTTTCACCATTTTTATAGTGAATTTTAATAATTTCAATGCGTTGTTGAATCGTGTATCGTTCCATTTTTATTAATGGCGTAGTTTCTACTTGTCAAATGTCAAAAAATGACAGCTCCAAAAGTGACATCTACCGAAATAGCGGCTAATTAAAATAACACCTCTTATTGGAAAACCCTTTATTATGATAGGTGAGTGATTCGCAACACATAAAGTTATGGGGATTCAATAGATTGTGAATTATATTGCGGTCTAAAGATTTCAAATTCTAACGGTCTATCCCAATGCAAGTCTTCAATTTCTCCTTGTAATAAAAGGTATACACCAACTTTGTAATAATATTGCCATTGGGTCTTTCAAACTATCAAGCCAACGACTGGCTTACCTAACTTCATGGAATAAATAATATTTTGTTTTTCTTAAATATCCAGCTAAGTTTCATCTCTATCTCATTTTAATATTTACATCTAATACGAAGTAGATTTCTTGTCTAACAGACTGAAATTCATTGAAAATAATTTCAATAAATTTACAAAATGCATTTATGTTAAGTGCAAAAAAAAATTATTGAACTTTTCGACCCCCACCGATCAGATCTAATGTCCGTAGTTGTTATTAGATGAAAATTTCAATTAAGATAAGCTCTATGAGCTTGAGAAAATCATTTTTGTTTGGAAGACTGTGCCTTCATTCTATAGGCAGAATCTTCATGAAGGATTAACCAGCATTCGCCATCCTTCCAATAATTGTAAAGTGCTTGTTGATATGGTAGCGTCAGTAATATCATCTAGTGTTAATTACAATACAATACAATACAAAAATATTTTATTGAAAGACCCTAGCCGAGGCCACGTCCTTAAAACGGTGGGTACATAGATTGTTGAGGCAGATAAAGAAATTTATATGTTATGATTGAATCTACAATTTTAAGTAGACTCCGAACTACAGAGTGAAACAAGACTTCTTTATAGTGGGTAATCTGTTGTCAGTAGAATACTTCTACCATTGGCGGGCCCGGCTGAGAATCAAATACAGTCCCACAGAAACATGAGCGAATGTATTATCTATTAACACCACCGATGATTTGCTCCCTTAACTTATAATTCATTCATAAAGGTTTTGGGCTGGAGGTATCGTCGAATAATACGAAATTTTCCAGCACTTAGAGACCCAGGATAATTTGTACCACAATATCTATATATAATCTGGCAAACCCTTCTTGGTGTTGCCATATAAAAATTTAGGTTTTTTACGTCTACTACCAGTGAAAACGATCAGTCCTGGATGTTTTATTGTACTGAAGAATTCTTCAGAATACGAAATCCTATGAAATTTGTTATAATTATTTTTGCTGTCCGACGAACCGTTCTAGAAATATAAGCGAAAAACCACTTCAAAAATCAAACTTCTACAGATGGATCACCATTCGAAATTAATACGGGCATTCACCTAAAGGGTATCATAAGAATTGGTCTTAGACCAATTCTAACTTTTTTATTTGTTTTAAATAAAATCGAGTAAATTAAGATTACAGAAAAAAGGTGAGGTGTTATGTTTACGAAAACATATTTTAACTATAAAAGAGGTTAGCACTGCAAAGTTTCCTCCACTGCATTTGACAGTCTCTTCTAGCCTTGGAGTTAGCTAAGAAGAATGATATGTTAGCTGCGTCGACTGTGTTTTGGCCTTGAGAAATGTCCGTATTTTGTATAGTGACCTACTAATTGTAAAAATTTGGTGGTGGAAATAACGCAATAACGATTGCATTTTCAAAACATTGTGATTTAGTCAGGGCCGTCTTTAGCTAAGTGGGGACCTTGGGCATCTTAAGATTTGGGGGGGGGGGGCCCTAACAAAAATTATTATATTTTCTAAAATGGTTTGGGTCATCAGCAAAATAATAATATAAAGTATGTTAAGGCTACACGGCGAGAGACTATGGCCCCCAGAGATAAATTTTTTTGGTCTTTGGAAACCAGAAACCCATGTAAACACTTTGGAGATGCATAAAATCTCTAAAGACCCTTTTGGTCTCCGGTCTCCCGTCGTGTATTTTAAGACAAACAAGTATCCAGGTTCGGTTCCCGGTCTACGAAGTTTGCACATTTTTCATCTTCAGGTTTTTAGAGACTATTTGTGTGTTTTGGTTAGTTAAGTGTAGGTCTATTCGGAAAGCAAGAGTAATAAAGTGGAGTGGGTTTGACAAATTGTTAGAAACAAATTAATAAAAAATTAATAATTAATATAATGGATTTAGGGCAGACAATTTTTTTCGTCAATAGTTCTGGTTATTTTTGAAAAAACCAAAGAAAAAAAATTAATCACACAAATTTCCTGTGTTATCCTTTATCCCGTAAGTTTTCGACACCAAGGATATATTTTTTAAGGTTTTTCACGTTTCGCATAACATAAAAATATTAATAAATTTTGAGTTAATTCTGTCTAACACTCTCTTGCTTGACAATTACCAAAGATGTCTGGAGATCTCTAGAGACCAAACTTCAAGTTTCGTGTATACGTCGTAGAGTATCTATAGAATTTTTATTATAATCTCCAGAGACAAAAGTCTCTTGCCGCGTAAACATTTCGGAGTCTGCAAACCGGAGACTGGACACTGGAAACCAAAAGTCTCTCACCGGGTATCTATACCTTATCTGTTTGACCACCACCATCAATTCCATAGGCTCTCATGCAAATGCGCGCATGAAGTGACGTGACAGTCAGGTGACTTTGGTTCCTCCGGCTAGCAACTCTTGGGTGACAAAACGCACTTTCACGTTTATATGAACAACAAACAAGACTTCTTTATAGTGGGTAATCTGTTGTCAGTAGAATACTTCTACCATTGGCGGGCCCGGCTGAGAATCAAATACAGTCCCACAGAAACATGAGCGAATGTATTATCTATTAACACCACCGATGATTTGCTCCCTTAACTTATAATTCATTCATAAAGGTTTTGGGCTGGAGGTATCGTCGAATAATACGAAATTTTCCAGCACTTAGAGACCCAGGATAATTTGTACCACAATATCTATATATAATCTGGCAAACCCTTCTTGGTGTTGCCATATAAAAATTTAGGTTTTTTACGTCTACTACCAGTGAAAACGATCAGTCCTGGATGTTTTATTGTACTGAAGAATTCTTCAGAATACGAAATCCTATGAAATTTGTTATAATTATTTTTGCTGTCCGACGAACCGTTCTAGAAATATAAGCGAAAAACCACTTCAAAAATCAAACTTCTACAGATGGATCACCATTCGAAATTAATACGGGCATTCACCTAAAGGGTATCATAAGAATTGGTCTTAGACCAATTCTAACTTTTTTATTTGTTTTAAATAAAATCGAGTAAATTAAGATTACAGAAAAAAGGTGAGGTGTTATGTTTACGAAAACATATTTTAACTATAAAAGAGGTTAGCACTGCAAAGTTTCCTCCACTGCATTTGACAGTCTCTTCTAGCCTTGGAGTTAGCTAAGAAGAATGATATGTTAGCTGCGTCGACTGTGTTTTGGCCTTGAGAAATGTCCGTATTTTGTATAGTGACCTACTAATTGTAAAAATTTGGTGGTGGAAATAACGCAATAACGATTGCATTTTCAAAACATTGTGATTTAGTCAGGGCCGTCTTTAGCTAAGTGGGGACCTTGGGCATCTTAAGATTTGGGGGGGGGGGCCCTAACAAAAATTATTATATTTTCTAAAATGGTTTGGGTCATCAGCAAAATAATAATATAAAGTATGTTAAGGCTACACGGCGAGAGACTATGGCCCCCAGAGATAAATTTTTTTGGTCTTTGGAAACCAGAAACCCATGTAAACACTTTGGAGATGCATAAAATCTCTAAAGACCCTTTTGGTCTCCGGTCTCCCGTCGTGTATTTTAAGACAAACAAGTATCCAGGTTCGGTTCCCGGTCTACGAAGTTTGCACATTTTTCATCTTCAGGTTTTTAGAGACTATTTGTGTGTTTTGGTTAGTTAAGTGTAGGTCTATTCGGAAAGCAAGAGTAATAAAGTGGAGTGGGTTTGACAAATTGTTAGAAACAAATTAATAAAAAATTAATAATTAATATAATGGATTTAGGGCAGACAATTTTTTTCGTCAATAGTTCTGGTTATTTTTGAAAAAACCAAAGAAAAAAAATTAATCACACAAATTTCCTGTGTTATCCTTTATCCCGTAAGTTTTCGACACCAAGGATATATTTTTTAAGGTTTTTCACGTTTCGCATAACATAAAAATATTAATAAATTTTGAGTTAATTCTGTCTAACACTCTCTTGCTTGACAATTACCAAAGATGTCTGGAGATCTCTAGAGACCAAACTTCAAGTTTCGTGTATACGTCGTAGAGTATCTATAGAATTTTTATTATAATCTCCAGAGACAAAAGTCTCTTGCCGCGTAAACATTTCGGAGTCTGCAAACCGGAGACTGGACACTGGAAACCAAAAGTCTCTCACCGGGTATCTATACCTTATCTGTTTGACCACCACCATCAATTCCATAGGCTCTCATGCAAATGCGCGCATGAAGTGACGTGACAGTCAGGTGACTTTGGTTCCTCCGGCTAGCAACTCTTGGGTGACAAAACGCACTTTCACGTTTATATGAACAGGCACGCATTGGTAACATTTTTGTCGCGCTTGACTGCTAGCTACTGTTTTGGGTGAGCTTGGAAGTAACTCACGCATCTTTTCTTTCTTTTTTTTAAATATGGGTGCTACAACGATAGTGTGAGAGGAAGATATAAATAATGAAGCATTAATTCAAGTACTTAGTACAAATGAGACCACCCCTATAACAAAATTTGGAAGGAATACTCTGATTGCAATTTGAATATAAAAATGTGAGGAGAAATATCAATGAGTGTTTATAGATCGTAGAGTTATAGCAAGACTCTTTTCGGGTTCAAAGGCATATTGGTAGATAAATTATAGCAGGTCTCAGAACCTGTAGTAGTAAAATCAAATCTTTCATACGGAAATACAAAATGATTTTTTTCAGGATAGGATTGTAGTTCATCAATCGTTAAGTGAAATTTTCCTTTAAGCAGCCTTTCGCTCTAATTAGGAAGGACCTAATAGCATTTCTTTCGTTGATATGTATATATGTCATTATGATATATACACACATCACAGCTGCCTCTTCAAAATTTATATTGATGAATGGTGATATAAAACATGAACTTTTGGGGTGACAGTTATTCGCTGTGTGCTTATCAAACTAGCCCACGGGGACAGTGACCAAAAAGTTGAGTGACAAAAAGTTTCCAGTGCACCTTAGAGCCTAACATGAACAGTATAAAATGTTTTGCTGATTACCAAATACATTGAGTTTGACTACTGAAAATATATCATGGAAAAATTCCGGAAATTTAAAAAATGCTAGCGCTGCAAACACGGTCACTACATATACGTTACTTCGTACGAAAATTTGTGGTCATGTATAAAAGCTCGAATAAATCCCACGGACTACTTTTAGTAACCAAACTCGAACAGCTGAACTAGCTTATAATACGTTGTCTTACTGGTTTGAATCTGGCAGAATCTAGGGGCCCATGTATTTCGGGACCCTGGTAACATGCGTAAAGATAGCACTGGATTTATTCCCCTGATAGTAAACAAGATGATGCTTATTTGGGTGCCAAGACACGAAGGCATTAAGGGCAACGAGATTGTGGAACGCCTCGCAAAGGAATAAGCCAGAAAAAAATCTCTGTGTATTGGCCCTAAGCCAGTTTTTGGACACCCAAAAGCCACCTTTCAGCTCAGATTAGACTTTGGGAGGCAGAATTAAAACGTTACACTGGGAAAATATCCCGAAGCTGAAACAAGCGAAGAATTTCATAAAGTATACTGACAACAGAAGACAAAAGTATTCCTCACGCTCAACAGAAAGGAGTTAAGGCTCATAACGGGCATATTTACTGGGCATTGCCCACTTAGATATCATCTTAAAAAGCTGGGTAATATCGATGATGAGATCTGTCGCTTCTGTATTGGAGACGTTGAAAACGCTAAACACGTCCTAAGTGAATGTGAAGCTCTGTGCCGCATCCAACCTCCAGAATATGTTGCAAAGATTGCATCCAAGAACTTTATGGGCTTTGAAAAGACCTTAAGATCGAACATTTATCCTAGGGCATTTAGGGGGGTAATGTCACAAAAGATCTAATAGGTCGAGGTAACTAGATGAGAGGCGGCAGCTCTGTCTGCATCCCTCCACCAAATAATGATAATAAATAGTCCCCTGATAAACGCACTGAAAGAAAAAAATACTGTTTCTATCGCTATAAATTGATAGCTAATCTGCTATTCCAGGCAATGTACGAAAGTTTTGACTAGCATATACCTATATATATCTGTAAACCTAGAAGTCGAGAGTAGCGTCACTAATACTATTATAATATTTGGGATACCGACAGAGTCTGAATAATAACTCAGGTACGCCTCTCAGCTTACGCAAGTATCTCAACGACGAGAAGTTGCTCTTTAGAAGGATATAGCTCAAAAACTATTTGAGATATGCACTTGAAATATTAGTTTGTTATTCTTGAAGGTATAGACTAGCGATAAATGCAATGTTCGGAATGTTTGACAAAGTATAAAATCCGATAATAACAACGATGGAGCTCCGTACATGATACCAGTTACTTTTCAGCAAAAAAAATGGTCCTTTTGAAAATTAGCCCGGGCTATAAATTTCTCAGATTGATAAATGACGCCATTTATAATAATTTCTCGCTTAATTGATTCCAAAGATCATCTTACCGATTTGTCCATTTGAAAGGAATCTGTTTAGGTCACAGGATGTATCGGAATTGCGCATTCTTAAGGATTTATTCTTATTAAAGAAAACTCGCGTTCTATTTAAACAATTCTTTATTTAGACCTGTAGCCGAGCAAAGTGCCATAGAGACTGACTATTAACAAGTAAATTGAATTGCACAACAAAGACATTTATTTACTGGGAACAATAGGCTTTACTAGTTTATCTGATAACAATTTCAGTATCGTACAAAAGAAAATATATACTCGTTGAAATTACATGTACATAGTTAGTATGAATTATGTACACAGGCCAGCAATATTACAGCTGCATGTAATTCAAAATATTTATAGATTTGCACTGCTGTGCATACTGCGATGACGAGTTTGTCGTTGGAATATTGAACAGCATTTTTGCCGATGTACTTCCAATCGGCTGCTTTATTTCACCGCACTACTCATAATATAAGTAAGTAGTATATCTTGGGACCCAGCAGAATGTTATACCCTGAATAAAGCGTTTAAGTTTCATATACCGATTGAACTAGCTGAGTTAGCTACAATTTAGTTGTGTCACCGGCTTTATCGTCTTTAGATAAAATTTAACCCCTACACCTTCCTTCATTCATTTTTGATCCAAGCATGAAAACTGATATTTCTTAACTTGTGATCACCCAATTTATTTTTTTTAAGACTATTTTGTTGTTTGCTAGTATTCATGCTAATAAATAAGTAACCACTGTCGATCTATGTACCCACTGTTTAAGGACGTGGCCTTGGCCATGTTCTTTCAAATAAAACATTTTTGTATTGTATTGTATTATGATAGAAAAGACTTTGCATTAAAACAGTGTGATCAGTATTCAGTTGATCTTAATTTTCAGCCAAGGAATTCATATTGAAAATTCAAAGGAACTCCACTTCCTTATAGAAAATGCTTCTCTTTTCTTTTTTACTTCAAGAATTATAGTAATTAATATAATTAATAATAATAATTAACAACGGCACGGGTAATTTAACTCAAACAATAGAGTTTTAGAAGCCGGAAACCTTTTTAATGGAATACATAATCCCTCAAATTAAGAGATCAGTTCTGTTGTGATTTCTTCTTTTAATCATTTTAGACAGAATAGTAATTTCTGCTAAAGGGCTTTTACAGCCTAACTTAACTTTTATCTAAAATCGTGGGATAAAACGTTATCGGTTGCATTTAGGAAAAACAAAAAAATGCTAAATTTCTACAAAGTTTCCTAACAATAATCCATAAATTTTAACAAAACTAACACAAGCCAGACAATGAAATTTTCACAAAATAATCAAACTAACTCAAAAGCTCAAAGAAATGGAAAGAAAAGACCTACCTTATGGAGCCAATACAATATGATGGATTTACTTAAACAAATATTTTTTCTTGAAATTTAACGCAAAAACATTCCGGATTGCTGAGATCTTGATGACTGCAAAAAAAATCAATAGCTTAGAAATATAGCGTTATTTATACACACAGTGATCGTTTACCTTTTCGTTGATGATCAGTGACACTACAAAGCTTT
Source organism: Dioctria linearis (assembly GCA_963930735.1). Lineage (NCBI taxonomy): Eukaryota > Metazoa > Arthropoda > Insecta > Diptera > Asilidae > Dioctria > Dioctria linearis. The sequence goes on along the minus strand of OZ005744.1, from coordinate 27,629,689 downwards.
TTCTTTTTTTCTGAGAGAAATTTCTCCAACAATTACACTCTTATTCCCCACAAAAATGATTGCTTGTTAAGTTCATTTCACAATAATTGCAGCAGTTGAATATCTATATCGGATCATGAATATTATTTGTAGAGAAATCTTCTTCATCTTCTGGCCCAACCCAAAGCACATTTAGTAATTCTTGGTTGATTCATTCTTTTACGAGATCCAAATATCTTTATGGCTGGGAGTTCTAATATACTCAAAAAGTTCTGTATTATTCACTATCAAACACATAGTTCATTATTAGGGGTATTCAGTTGGTTTATCCTTGCACTTATATCTTATATTATGTAATGTATGTAATATTATGTAAATTATTAATGTACTCTTAATTAGTAAGTACCTACATCTCCGGGATGGTGAATTTTATGAACATTCGCTTTTATTGAAATCAAAATAAAATGACAAAACCTTTCTTTCAAGATTTAACATCATAAGTATCTTAAGAATACGCGATTATAGTAATTAAAGCAAATCCGAAACAGTAAATTATGAAAGCGATTCGATCAATGGCACTTGCTAGCGATATCCAATCGCTTTGATAGAATTCCTCAGTAAGAGAACTAGATTCTGTATCTTTAGATACGTTCAAATGTTGTTCCTTCAATTCGGATTCATCAACTCTTGACTTTAAGTGAGCAACACCTAAAATCTGTCCAAAGCACCCTTTAAGCAGTTTCCGAATATTCACCGGAACTTGCCGACTATGTTTAGATTTGGAAATTGTTATAACTGTTACTGAAACGATCATTGAAAATCCAATAAGGAGTAGAGTGTTGCAGTAGAAGCTTACTGTAAGAAAAAGAAAAAACTATAAAATAAAATCAAACAGAATTTATGCATCACTTCAGCTTTACCTATTAATGGTGTACTACGCGATAAAGATGGCAGTTTTTCGGCAAAGAACTTCATGAACATTAGGACAATAATCAAATTTATTCCATTTAGAGTAATCTTTTCCCCGCTCTGCGGAGGTAGCCAAAAGCAAGCCAGAGTTGTAAGTATTACGGAAATAGTAGGAGTATACACTATGGCTTTATACATGGCCGATCTTCTCTCAATGGAAACATTGTAGGTAACGCTTACATAGGGTGCCTCACAACAACTGTAGAATTTTGATTTTCGATCTGCACTAACATTCGTTATTTTCCATTCGCTATTTTTTACAAATAGATTAATAACTGACTCATTTTGTTCATTCAATTTCAAATCTATTTGCCATTCACTGAAGGTCCATGACCCCAACACAAGAGAGCATTTATGAGAGTCAAATGGCCATAGTCTTGGATCCATATCACAGAACAGTTGATATCTAGCATATGGAATCCAAGATACCTCTCCAGTTGATTTAATATAGCACTGTGCACTACCGTAATATTCTGCGCTATTTTTTAATGCGCTATTGTAGAGCATTAAATCTGGCAACCAAATTTCATGATCAGATACTGGCAGTAATTCAAGATTTCCATAATCATTTTTGTCCCAAATTAATTTTGAATCTTTCCAGTCCTGTAATTGTTTTAGAAATTCGACACATTAGATACAGATATATTTCTGATGTGATTAATTTTATATAAAATTACCGTATGTAAGCGTCCATAAAGTGTAAAAAGTCCAGTGGTGCTGTCTAGTTCGATGTGGGAAATTTCTAGGTGTATGTTGATTTGAATTTTTTCATCATTCTTCGCTGGTCGTATATACTTATCGTAGTTTGTAAGAAGATCGTGACGTAATTTTTCCACCCAAGTTAATGTGTTATTCTTTTTACTTACATGATGCTCACCTTAAAATATAAAATAATAAATATTATATTAGAATCAAGATTTTAAAATTAACAGCAAATAAATTGTATTAAATCCGGCGATTAAGGGAGATATCCCTCATCGTTGGCCTAATCTCATTTTAATCTTCGATCTCCCCTCCCTCTTCAATCTATACCAGTTCTCTCTCTCCCACCTATCTTTTCTGTTCCCATCTCTTCTTCCTTTTCCACCTAACCTTTGTAATTTATCTCCATCCTCTCTTCATTTTCCACCCCCATCGGCCTGCCATCGCTACTGCCAACCCCCATCCCCTTGCCATCTTCCCCACTTTCCATTCACCACATCCCCCCCCCTGGCCGAATCATTGTGTCACTGTAAATGAATGTCATTTATTTTTTTTTAATTCAACAAAAATTTGTCAAATTTGTCTTTTTTTATGCTGATTATGTAAAAGCCTATAAGTGGCTTATTAAAGAAATTTGAACTGATAAAAAAAATTAAAATTGTAATTGTAACAGTTTATATTGATTTCTTTCGGTTTTCTAATTGTGCCAATGACTGTACATAATAAATATTTTTTTTTAAGAATGCTCGTAAATTTCTTTATGCAAAAACATAAAAATGTGTTTCAATTGGTCAAAATTAAGATTTTAGGATTAATAGTATTTGAACCGAGATTTTAACTTGGATCTTACACTTGATAGACTACTTACGAGCCATCTCGACCCAGCTTATCAGCTAGACTAGGATCAACTATATTTCATCAAGGAAATTACAACTTTCCGTGATACGAATTAATACGGCAAGTAAGTAAAATAAACAAATAAGTCTCCATCAGATTTAGGAGTTTGATGCAATTCTAGAGCAAATTCGGTTCTAAGCAATAATAATAATAATAATATGATTAATTTGCTATGCTCTATCTCGTGTTTCCACTAAATTGTCATTCAGAAATACCACCATTTCCGCTATTTTTCAACAATTCCTTACACTTTCAATATTGTTTTAAAATATAACGAAGAATAACTATTTATTATATAACTCACTTGTCGATTCTGTTGCAAAAATTTTCAGTAATGAGAGAAGGATCACAGTTCTCCAAAGTTTGGATTTATAATCGTACACAAAATTCATAATACTGTTCAGACGGTATCACGGTCAATGCGAAACTGAGCGAAGATAAAGATTTGGAGCAGTTACCCACTGGATGACTGTCTAACGAATCCAATTATTCAATTTTCTTAAGTAGATTATAATGCGCTAGGCGTTGGTTCTAACTATTTGAATGAAAGTTTGAGATTAAGTCACTGTGCTCATCTCTTTTTATTGATATCATTTCTTCCAATAAGACTAACCTACAAAGAAATAATTTGATTGTAGCTTTTAATAGCATGTTGGATTTTTCGTTTCATTGAGAATAACACAAAATACCTGCTGACTAGGCTGGTAATATTGTGGCACAAAAAAAAACTATTTTGTATTATTATATTTTTAGCAATACTCCCATTCACAGGCTCTACAAAATCCGTAATATAATTATAATGCACGATCTTGTTAGACCCGGAGAAAATTCATCATTTGCCTTTCTTCAATCTTTTTTGTGAGACATGTAGGAGATGCAGCAGATATGTAGATAAATTCATGAAAAAATACTGACAGACCCACATTAAATAATAAAAAAACTTCTTTCGGAGTTTTGGTTCAATCTACACAAGTAAAAGAATTTGAAAATTTCAAAAAATAAAAGTAAGCTCTTCTCTAATCAGAAAATGTATCACAAGCATGAATTTATTAATTCAATTCAGTACAAGTATGTCCATCTATCGGAATTCTCTTTTTCAATTTCTATGAATATACAAAAAGCTTCCTAAGCTTTCAAAATTTCTGGCGCCTATTTGTATACTTTATATTTCTGCTAAAAGTGAACGCATGCAGCGAATTCAGAAAATTAAATTTTGAATGACGAATAATTACAATATTCCATTATCAATACTTTTTAATGGTAGGTACTCTTCTTTGATATTTCCCACCTTATGGATGAAAAGAACAAATGATAAATAGAATTTACTAGTACAAAAGAAATTCATTACTAATATGAGTAACAATCAGTTAATAGACATTAAGTGCAAAATGTATTGAACTCCAGTAACTGTACAGTATTAAGTACAAAATTTACTGAACTCAAATTACTACACTACTATTGAATGTAATTTAACTACGGTTTTCAAGATAAAGGGACCTAAAGGGATCAGCCTGTAACTTCTGAACGTTACACCTTATGATGATGATATAAAATTTGTTAGATAATCGTTGGACCTTTCCAATGGTTGTTTGTTATACGCCGCGCATTCCGTGCTTAGATATATTTTCAATTTTTCGTTTAACGAGAAAATAGCGTTTCTCTACAATACTAATTTCAGGCACTCCAGATTTCTTGACTTATTCGCCCGGGCGGTTGAAAAGCAAACACCTCGAGGCTTGGGCTTGATGGATCCAGGTACCAATGTCCACTTCAAAAACCTTTTTTATTGTTTTCTCACGACGTTGAAAAAAAGTACTTGAGAAAATTCAAAAAAATTGTAATGCACTTAGTTTAATTTGCATGATTAAAATTAACTTTAAGAGGGCGAAAATAATTGTGATAGTTGTATGTATGTATGTACATGCAATTTGGAGGAATTGAAGTAATGTATGTATGTAGTAGCATTAAAATTATATATGTATGTACATGGTACATAAAAAAAAGACAAGAAAAAGACACTGTATGTAGGTAAATATATGCATTTCGTGAGAGTGGAATGTGTGCCTGATAATAAAATGCAATTTATTCTTAATTACATTTTATTATAATAATGGAATGAGTTTTTTAAATGAAGTTTAAAATGTAAATTGAAATAATTTTTTGTTTCCAGGGTCAACTTGCAATACATCAATGTATTGTATTATTAAAATTTCGAAATTTATATACATACGAAAAAATACCGATGAGCAATTTTTCTAAAAATAATATTACCCAAAACTTGCAACAGTCTCTTATAATGAGATTGCACTGCAGCTATTTGCTTTAGTTATTCACTTGGAGCCGATTTCAAAAATTCCAAATATAATTATTATTAGAACCTCTCTATAACGAACACCACTATAACGAATTTTTCTGTATAGAGAACACTGCTCTTGGAAAATAGTTTCCATATACCGATTTATTTACAACGAATTCTCCATATAACGAACAAAAATTTGGTAACATGCATATCTTCGAAATAGAACTTCTCTTTAACGAACTGTCCCTTTTTTACTCAAAAAATAAAGCAATAGCTGAAATTGTCAAAGATTTTTCTTCCACCCTCTAATACTACGGCAAAATTAAAGCCTATAGACATGGGTGTCATACACATTCTTAAAATTAATTACAGATGTCGAAGTTTATCGAATGTAGGTAATTAAGAATGTAATGGAAAACAGGTAAAAAGCACAATAACGTAATTAGATTGCGTAAGAGAGATTTCTGTTACATGATCTGTGGATGTCAATCGCGAGCACATTTGGCTAACTGTTTTCGAAAAGCTGGCTTTTCTATAGCTTCAGAATGGACAGATAAAGACAATATACCATTGCAGAATTGCGATTAGGACTTCAGTCAGAGAAATATTCGAACGAGTAAAAAATTGTACGCTTGCACAATATATGGAATAAAATCAATCCAATTAGCTCTGAAATAAATTAGTACTCCAATTTTATTAATATATATATGACGATATAGCAACTTATCAGCACCATAAGGATTCTGGAATAGTAAGCTTGGTTAATGATGGAGATGAAACTAGTAATGAGGAAGAATTGGATCCTGCGGATTGCACAGAGGTAAATAAAACCAAGCACTGAAGAAATTCAACAGGCATTGCATATTCTACGTAGCAAAGTAGACTTCCAAGGATGCTGATGGTTTTGACACATGCTATCCCAAGTAACAATTTTTCCAAATTTTGGTGACTGAAGGTGATGGGTAGTTTTATAAGGGGTATATAATGGTTACTCGGTTATATAAGAATTTGAGTGGTTATATAAGTGTTTTATAAATATTACCAATTGGTGACGTAGTTATATTAGAGTTTTTTAAGGTTACTAGTGGTTATCGTGGAAGTAAGTTACTAAAGGTTTTATAAGTTGGTGATGGAAATGTTTCAATCACCGATCTATATAACTTAGAGTAACCATTACTACAAGGTATATAAGAAAGCTTTATAATTGTTTTCATCACCACGTTATATAACTTATTGGTATTGGTGTTTATTGCGGTATCCGTGGTTACCCTTATATAACTCAATAACATTCAGTAATTTAGGTGGCTTTAATAAATATTGGGAACTTTCGGTAATACATATATACCCACTATAAAATATCGTAACATTTTTTGGTGGCGCTTTAGTAACTACGGTGATCGTTATAAAAACAAATTACTTTTAGTGTCGAATGGAGCCATTATAAAACTGTTTTTATCTATTCAACACAATATATAACCAAAGGTTATATAAGAACACTAACGTCTGTTTTTTGTCACTATAAGATATATAACAATACCAAAGGTTACATATTATGACCATTTTGGAGACATGGTAGTTCCTATAGTTTATATAATATTTCTAGAAGTTTTATAAGGGTCTTTAAATTTATATAATAGAGCCAGAGTTTATATAAAACTACTTGAAGTTTTATAATAGTAATTTGTTCATTGAAGTACAAGCCGCCATTTTTTCATCTGTGCATTACAGATAAAAACGAAAATGTCGGTTAAGCCAATTCTTTAAATTGCTGATATATGGCTTCCGTTTTATGTTCATATAAAGAAAATACATCTTTTTAGGTACATAACAATTCTAAATTATCTTATGTAATTTTTATGAATTAGTATCACCTAAGTGAAAATTTTAAATTCTTAAATATTGGTTATTTTTGGAGCGGTCTGTGTTTTTTAGAAGTACCTATGATGATATTCACAGTAAAATTTTAATTGCAGCTGAATTTCATCACGTATATGCCGAAAAATTAATGTAAAAGAATTAAACCCTTACATTATAAAAATGCAATAAAAATAAATGTCGAAATTCTATGTCAAGATAGGTTTCGTAAATATTTGCATTATATTGTTTTATAAAGGTAACGGAAAGTAATTTCCCTAACATTTCAATCACTAAAAGTAATCACTCTGAGAAAATTCCAAGCGTTGTGGAAACGTTACCATCACCATTATAAACAAAGTTTGTAAAGGTAACCGAAACGTTACTGTAACCACTGCTATGACCAAAATAAATTAATCGAGAACTCCCTAGGTTATATAACAAGTTATATTACGGTAACCAGAATATTTTTACTACTCATTTTATAAAACCTTTAGTTATATAACGTTACCTAAATCAAGTCACGGTAACCTTTATATAATCCTCCATTAAAGCTCTATAGTTAAGGGGTTTATAGTAGTTACAAAGAGGTTTCGAGTACTAGTCTATATAACTCAAGTTATATAATTTGGTAATGGAAACCTTACGGTTACTACAATATAAAAAACAATTTTTCTTGGGATTGAAGATATGGGATTTGGAAAAATACGTAATGAAAAGAGAGCATTTAAGTACTGTCTTGCTCTGCACAATATGTACAAAATATAAATTAAGAACTTCTAAAACGCAGTTTATTTGTAACGAAATTTCCATATAACGAACTGCTATTCCTGGCACCTACAAGTACGCTATAGAATTATTGAATTAAAATACATATTTCAGAAATTGATGGCAGGTTAATCCAATGCGATATAAATCTGTGTTTTAATATTGTGTTGATTTAAACCAAGAATCCAAATATGTAGGTAACCCAGGATTCATGTGGAAATCTTTTCATGGATTTTAAGCTAACAGCTGTGATCGCTAGCATGGAAGTGATTCGAACTATCGTATTACCAGTTAACAACGCAATAATTATTCAAGACGCTTGTTGTTCGTTCTATTCAGTGAAAAGAACAGCTTTCTTTTTAATTATTTTTGAGCGATATAGAACTTTGAATATAGTAAATTAGCTTTAACTAAGATTTTTTTTAGTTCATTTTCATCGGATGGAGATTGGGAAACCTGCGAAATCTATAATGCAACATATTTCATAATTGCAGACTGCTGTATTTTATGCACAATTTAACAAACCAGCACTTTAGGAATGTTTGGAGTCCCTTAGTGAAAGGTGGCGAAAAATACATTACTTCGAGATACTATCCGAATTATCATAATTTTGAAGCAGAGCAAGCAACACCCTACCTTCAATTTGACAGTAGACATTGTTTATAGGACTGCTGAAAAAGCGTGTATAATTATATAGTCAATGACTATGATGATATGAATCTCGTGAGTGGAAGTCTAGCTAAAATGATAGTAACTCTGCATGACTCTGCTCGTAGTGCTATGAAGAAAAGTTGAGTACAAACGTGACACTTTGAGTGCGTGGATTCCATAATCTTTCTTGGAAACCCATTATCTCCACCAGACGTTATCGATTGATATGCAAAATCACTGAACTGAAAATGCATTTGCAACCATACTCGAAATCGCAAATGTAATAATAGCTCGTCGTTATATTGGCGCACTTCAAATTCACTTTTCTCTTGCATTGTCCAAGAGGGATTTTTCTGCGCTTTTTTTGGTGGGCATCTTCCTTTAGGTGGTGTTTTATTGGCGGATTTCGTTGAGATCGGTGTTGGACGTTTTTTGGGTGCCTTCAAAGCACACCATTACAGTGGGCCAATCCTGACTACACAAATTAACCAAACTGGACAATAAGCGCCATTGCCGCATCGCATCACACCACAACCAAGCATGTTGCAGGATTGAATTTTCCTCTTGGTTTGTTTTCAAGCATGAACCAACGCAACACACAATGCTAACCTTGGAGATTGTATATTTTCGTCTGACTTTCTGGCCGTATTCAATGATGCTAAGATTTTTTTTTTTAATTTCAAGCCTCTGAGTACATGTTTTGCATTCACGCTTCAAATCTGTAATGTTACGAAAAGCTCGCTGTCACTGAAAAAAAGTATTGCTGCCCTGGTGGAGCTAATGATCAAAACTGAAAAAATCGCAGTTGACCAAACTAAACGGCAGGCCAAAACTAACGACATTCCCCTACATACGTGAAAAAATACTAAACTACTTATTAGATAGATTAAATCTTTGGGTAAACATAAAACTCAAATACATATGTATATGTATATATAATTGAGGCTAATATCTGTAAATAATTATCATTCCTGAACAAAATTTGAAGAATGCGAGATAATTATACCCCACTCTGCATACCTACTGCTAATTATTCAATATGCGAATTATTCAATATAACAAAAAAAAACAGATAACAAAATTAGATGAATAAAGCGACGCAACTATTTTCAAGCGTGTCATACATAATCACTAAATCATTGTATAAATGGACTGCTTATCTTGTCAAATTTCATACAATTTAGAAGCATTTAATAGGAACAAATTTCGTATCTATCCCACTCCATCGATGACCCTTTGATGTCTGGCAACTAAAAGAAATGAAAATAATTTTCTAACTTATTCACGTATAGAAGTTTTTTGGAACACAGGATGTTTTCGATTTTGACATTTTATAATATCTCAGCTGTATTTTAATTTTGAAAAAAAAAACTATATAAATATATAGATATCTCTCGTAGCCCCTTTCAGGTAAAACTTCAAGAACAACGTGAACATAAAAGAAAATACGCAGTCCTACATGGCAGTGGTCATAATCGAATACCAATTAGCCATCAGAATATGGCTGACGATAAGTTTGTATGATTTTAGATCTTTAAAGAAATTAGATCTATTAAGTAGGCTAAGTAATAGAATTTGTTTCAATATAAACTACATATGACATCCTAAGGAAATGTCTAGACCCAGGAGAGAGCCTATAACCGAAGCTTTCTGGGAGTAAATTCGAGCAGCTGACAAGGCTACTAACTAGTCCCATAATAAGAAACGGATAGATTTGGAAATTATCAGAATAGGCAAAGTAAAATGTTGAGATAGCAAAAATAAAGTGATCGCAAGTTAGATCTCAGTGACAAAACTAAAGTGTAATTAAAAGTAAAAACTCGCATCAAGTCAAAGTATAACTAAGTTACTCAATAAAGAAACAATCCGAATTGAAAAACAAGAATTTAATTTATTTGCATTTATTTTATAACACAATTAGCGTTTGCAAAAATTATAGAATTCATTTTACTATGGGTCTTGAGATAAGCCTCACATCCATGAGTATAGCCTACAAGATCGCCTGAGCTTGTATGCTGAAAATTGGAACATAAGTGCTTGGGCGAGAGCTAAAAATAAATGGATGCTTTTTTTTTGGTTGTTTACTCTTGTGCATTTTTGATGTTTTTGTTTTTATTTTTTGCCGTACAAAGGAGAAGATAAAAATGATTAAAAGTAAAAAGAGTAGACTCGATACTGCAACCGGCTCTTGTCTCTGAAAATTCTTGAACTTGAGGTGCATGCGTTTTTGAATCATTTATGTTCGCTTGGTAAATATAGGATTTGCAGAGGACACAAGTTAGGTTGAAATAGGCCCTGTGGGAGTCAAATGACCCTGAAATGTTACTTTTCAAGGTCAAAATAAAATTTCCTTTTCGATATTAACATTATAAAATTATATAGAATGGAGCCTGGTATGAGGTATTATTTTCGAGGTTTGAGTGTTTTTATCAAGAAATTTATCCTGTTTTTTTTTTATTTCAGTTCCTAAGGATCCATTGCGACTTACCACCAACAAGTTGTTGTTTCAATCTGATATTATGGATGTATGGCATATGCGACAATTGCTTTTGTAGACTACCTTTTTCGGCAGATACATCAACTGTTTTATCAGTTTGTGCTTGGTGTTTTGATAGAAAACTGCAGAAGTAAATTTAGACTTAAAAATTTATTATTTTTACGATATCCATACATATGTACATAAATACAAAAATAAACACATCATAGATATGTGAATGTCAATATGCGAATTCTGTTGAAATAGGAGCAGGATCTTACATCGATTATATCAGCACTTGAAGATCATTCGAAAACTACGTTAGGTGGAGATTTTTCGATCATTTTATGTCAAGCCTAACTTCCTTAAAGGTCAATTTAGTTTCAAATAGGACGACAGTATAGATTTCGATTTATATAGCACTAAGAAGCAGAGGAATGAAGTTGAATCTAGACGAAAACGTCAAAGAATTGAGGATTTTCACATGAGAAAAACAAAACTATTTGCGAAAAAGACAATACTTATAAATATGTTGTTCTACAGATGCGAAGCAAGGAATGTCAACAGGACTTTAACTTGTTTCCTAAAAGTCTTTTCTAATTGGAGTTTGCGGCGAATATTAATAGTTATTCGGCGAATATTAGTAGTTATTTGGTCTAAGACCAATTCTTATGATACCATAAATCAGGGGCGCACCGAGAAGGGGGACGAACGGGACCGGTCACCCTCCAGAATGTCATTTTTCTGAACATAATTTACAAATTACGTATAAAATGTGTCTGTATATTATTACAAAGTCTGATAAAATAAAATAAAAGCTTTTAATCTACAATAGCAGTCCTTAAGTGCTTAGATGGGTGCAGGACGTGACTTTAGAGCCCTATTTTTCCGACTCGTTAGGACTTGGGACACCTATGGTCCCCCCCCCCCAAGCCAAATCCTGGGTGCGTTACTACCCTAAATGAATACTTGTATGTCAATTCTTTTTCATTTGATTTTTGAAGTGGCTTTCCGCATATATTTCTATAACGGTTCGTCGGACGGAAAAAATGATTATAACCAATTTTATAGGATTTTATATTCTGAAGAACTTTTCCGTATAATAAAATACTATAGGACTTATTGTTTTCACAGTATACGTAAAATTCCTAAATTTTTATATGGCCACACCAAGAAGGGGTTTCCCGATTTAGCCGAATTTTGAAATTGTATTTAGTATTTTCATTAAAACCCTCTCTCTACGTTGACGCGTTCTCAGGTAGTGTCAAAATATACAGTGAAAACGAAATTTTTGTATGGCAACAATACGAAAGAATTACCCGATTTGTCTCATTTTCGAACTTGACTTTACTTTTTCTTTTAAGAGCCGGTGCATATTCCCTACTTGCAATTTTACGGAAATTTCAATGAAATTTTTACCTCAAAAAATACGTTATCATATTTAAAGCATTTCTGATGTGCGAACCAATATCTTTCGAGTCCATTTTTTGTTAAAATTTGCGGTTTTCTTCAATACGGAAACCAAAAAATGCAAAATCTAATTTGGTTGTGGCGATTAGTGATAGTCGCTTAGGCGTTATTTCCCTAAATCTGCGATTTGTACCCATGCCAATAAATTTCGCTAAAGTGTGTAATTTTGTATGCTTATCCAACTATTAAAAGAAGTAAATCTTGCATTAATGTTTACCTCAACCCACCGACCCACCCACCGCCCTTCACACACAACTCATCCCCCAAGACGGAAGACAGAATTTTTTTGCACCGTCTACAGCCACCAATAATACACATGAATTCTGAAGAAATATGATCGATTTAAATTCTAAATTGCCTGTATTGAAAAACATTTTTGGTTCGTACCCTTGATATAGTATTTAGCCGAGATCAGTAAGTTATTGAGGTTTGCTATGAGCTCTTCCATACATCACTTTCTTAGTACTACCATCGATATCTGTATATTTCTTGTCTATGCTGTTACCGAAGACTTTTATTTCTTTAAGTCTTATTTCGAAAAGAAATTTATTCTTTCAAGTCTCGTAATAATAGCAGTTTTGGTAGACTTTTATACTTTTAACTCAGTACTAAGAGTTATTACGTACTTTTATTAATAAATCTCTTCATAAAACTCCCATAAGACTAATAATTTTTTAGGCTCAAGATAACTTAGAACACATTTTTTCATTTAAGTTTCATGATAAAAGTCTCATAAGAATTTTATCTTTTAAATTTTTCGTTAACAGTTTGATCGGAACTTTTATATTTTATAGTCAGTTATAATAGTTATAGAAGACTTTTATTATTTAACTCTCATAATGGATCTATCACAGATCTTTTATTGGTGCAGATGTTGGTACCCACGCATAAAATTAAAAGTTATTTTGATTTTTGCATATGTCCTCACGCGTTGACTTAAGAATCTGAAATTTAGCACACGGGCTATTTAAAAAAATAAAGTTCGAAAACGGGACGAATCGGGCAACTCTTTCGTATAGTTGCCACTATATATTGTAACACTGCCTGAGAACGAGTCGCCGAAGAGAGCTGAAATTTTGTACATAGTAATAGTAAGTCATAATAATAGTAAGTAAAGCTTAAAAAATGAACTAAATCGAGCAACCCCTTCTTGGTGTTGCCATATAAAAATCTATTATTTTATTATACTGTAAGAACGATCAGTCCCAGACGTTTTTGTTGTACTAAAAAGTTCTTCAGAATATGAAATCCAATGAATTTAGTTATAATCATTTTTACTCTTCGACGAACCGTTCTAGAAATATGTGAAAAACCACTTCAAAAGATCAAACTTGCACAGATATACGAAATTACATATGGGCATTCATCTAGGAGGGTATCATACGAATTGGTCTTGACCAATTCTAGCTTTTTTACTTGTTCTCTAATAGCATTATTTCTAGGTGTTACAAACGGAATGGCAGGCTTAGTATACCTTAGAGATTTCATCTATGGTATAAAAATTTATTGACATCCTTATTATGAGACTTAAAAGTTTCTTAGGAATTTTACGTCTCAAGTATACCATTCAGTCTAGATGAGACTTTTTTAGCTGATTGCCAAAAATAACCGTTACTTACTGTCCCTTATTGAAACATTAAAAAATATCAGGAAGACTATTGAGCTCACGACTCACCTTAAGCGGAAAAGGGATTCAAGAAAGGAACAGCTGCGAAGTTCCAGAGCCAATGTAGGTGAACAAGTCAACTCACTTGTCTTCAAAGGAACTAAACAAGCATTTAATATTGTAAATTATCGCGTCTATTCTCCATCACCATGAAAAATTTCTACTCAAACTATTCGCACGTGAATTTAATAAAAAACATATATACATGCACACACACAAAATGTTGGAGTTAATCGTCTCACCAAAGCGCGAGTCAAAATAAAATAACCCTGAATTGAATCGAACAACATGAGAGTGAGAGTGCAGATACGCGAGTCATACCACACCTCCTCTTTCGCACGTCTTATGAATCTACAACACAAACTGGTCGTGCGCTGTGACTGTGTTTGGTAAATCGTAACATGCAGCTCTACGGGGGTATTTTATCGCGCCAAAATGATCGCTGTTTGGGATTTCCCAAGTTGCTTTGGACTTCTTGCTGAGTTTTCTGTTCGCCTAGTCCAAACGACATAGCATACGAACCATTCTTAGCAATTTTAGAATTCTCTGCATTCCACAGAAAATAACCGCGTAACTTCACTTGCCTTGGGAATTTTTCCTTTGTTATGTTGGAGGATTTGCATGCTGTTTTTGTTTACATTGGATTTTGGGAGTTTAAGAGCATTTTAAATTCATGAAAACATGTAAAATTGTATAAATCAATCAAGACCGTCATAGGCTTTGTAAAAGACCTAAGATCGAATAGGTATCCTAGGGCATTAAGGGGGTAATGTCACAAAAGATCTAATAGGTCGAGGTAACTAGATGAGAGGCGGGTGCTCCGTCTGCATCGCTCCACCAAATAATAATAACAAATAGTCCCCTGTAAACGTGTGTGTCTCACAAAGAAAAAAAAATAATTTTACTCCCTACACAAAAGGCTTCGGGCTTCTCAATTTTTATATACAAAACTGTACTCATGTGTTTTTTGAAAAGAAAAAGAAAAAAATTCATCAATGAGATCATTTGGAGAAAAAGCATTATGGAATATTGGAAAGCTCGAACGATTATATATATCTAATTAATATGAAATCATCAAACTATTACGAATCTCCTCTCGCCCCCTTGCATACGATTTCTTAATTGCCACATCTAAAGGTATAGGAAGTCACGAAATAAATTGGACACCCACCTTCGAACCACAGACCACACCCTTATTTGATACAATACATATTTCAGAGGGCGCTACTGACCTATTTTCGAACTTGACCTTTGGTTAGAGGGCCTTATGTATTTAATTGAGCTTTAGGATTATACTATGTTTATCTTAAGGTCCTTACTTACCTAAAGACACCGTAGTGAAATAAATGAATGACGCTCTAATGGCAGTGGAAGATAAAGCCAGCCGCAGCTATTTGTGAATTTAACCACTTTATTAATCACAATCTTCGCGCAACTAAAGGTGATTTTCGGGAATTTATTGAAAAAGAATATTGCATCGCATATTTTGAAATTTCAAGAATATGTTTTATGTTTGTGTATAAATTATGTATTCACAGTAATTTTTTTGAATGAAAATATTCAAATTTCAGCGCGTTATGCGCTGTCTCCAGACTGTAAAAAAAAATTCTCCCACAGCTGCAGTGATTGCGGTCTGCAGAGTGCCGGAAATCAAAAAATAGAAAAAGTCCGTTAAACTAGAATATATTGTCTGTACAATGAAGCAGGATTGTGAAAAAAAATCAAATCCAACAAAATGGCGTAGATTTAAAGAAAAAGTTTCAACTTACGCTTAATGGGCGTAATTTGCATGTAAAATTGAAATTTTATATCCAATCGAAAAATTGGAGGGTCATTGTATACAAATATGAAATACGCTAAAACAAGATTCAAGTCGATCGGATGAATTGTATTCGAGTTAGAACTGCAGTAAATTCGAAAAACGTCGTTTTGGAAAAAACGCACTGAAAGAAAAAAAGTACTGATTCTATCGTATCAAGTCAAGGTTGCTAACCCAAATTCGCGACTTCATCCAAAAATGAAAAGATTCGATTATGACGAAGGAGAAGACATTTATAAATGTGTTTAGAATAATTTGGGGCAGTATATTTATTAAAAATTGAACGACAAATTTTGCAATCATCGGCAAAATAGACAATCTCTGAATTAGTCAAAATTGGGCTTACGTCATTGATATATAATAATGAGGAGTATTGGACGGAGATGATTACCTTGTGTTTTTTTATTTCATTAGAAAGAAAACTAGCTGTGTATGGTTATAATTATATATTTACATTTTATATATAATATAATATATATAATAATTAATATCTACGACAATAAATGACATTTTCTAAGATATTAAGGTACCTATCCTCCTGTAGTTCCAACCATAAACAATGAAGGTATTAATGAAGCAACCGAAATTTGTTATCGATTATTTCAAAGATTGAAAACTATAACAAAAAAGAGTAAAAAGCTAGTATTGGTCCAAACCTAAAGCGACCCATACATGCTTCTATTAGTTTATCAACTAGCACATACACGTCTCAACTTGACATCAACTTATAAGTTCTTTCAGTTGTTCTTAAATAGTGCAATAAGATTAAGATTAAATTACACTCGGAGTTACGTCCTTACCTCTTTCATTTTCATAACGAAATGAAATTGCGTTAATGGTTGTTCAATCGTCGCGTACACGCAGTGATAAGTTGACGCCAGCCACAAGTTTTAGTGCGAGCCGCCATATACAATACACGTTTCAATTTATCGCGCCAACTTCAAATTGCAAAAAAATTGGTCAACTAATTGAAACGTATATGGGCCGCTTAATTCTTATGACTGGCCGTATGTAATTTCATATGGTCACCCATCTGTGTAAGTTTGATTTTTGAAGTGGTTTTTCACAATTACTTCTTGAACGGTTCGTCGGACAGTAAAAATGATTATAACCAATTTCATAGGATTTCATATTCTGAAGAATTTTTCAGTACAATAGAACCGTCTAGGACTGATCGTTTTCACAGTACACGTAAAAATCCAAAAATTTTATATGGCAACACCAAGAAGGAGTTGCCCAATTTAGCCAATTTTTGACCAACCTAATCAAGCTTATTTTTTAAAGTTTTTTTTCCGAACTTTCGACGTTCCTGCTCCTGCCCAAGCCAAGGTGGAACAGCATACGCTGAGGGCTGAGTGGCTAAGGGGGGTGCTTAGTCGATAGTATATGAACTCCGGATACCAGGTGACCTCCGGTTTTAACTAGCCTTCATGTGGCACGCGGGCTCTGCTGCAGGTGACCGTCATTCCCTAGCTTCTCGTGGGAACAAAATGCAAAATTTCTTTTTTATGAGGGTAGCACCCCTCTAAAAATGCCAAAGGACGTTAAGGAGGAGAAAGGTAATAATTTTTTCGGGTTACTCTCTATAAACCCGTTTTTGCGGGACTTTACTTGTGAAGGTGTAGAGAGTAACCTCGGACCCCAAAACGGACCAATTCAGAAACAATAGAAAATGAAACAACAACAACAACATATTCGTGCGTTAAGATGGGTTTGGCAAAGAACTGTAAAAACAAGAGTGTTTGAGAGAATACAGGCTGACGTTGCGGAAATGTCTGCATCTTCCGTGGAAATGTCGATTTATATTAATTATGAATTGAATGAGGCATGGAAGGACGATGAGTTTGGAGAAATTAACTTTTCCGAATATTTTCACGCTCTGGTGAAGGGCACAATACCGCACGGTCTTCAACAACAACATTTGGATGCATGCGTACAAGAGACTGAAACAATTCTTCAGAAATTTCTCAACAGATAATGGAGAAATTTATGGAACATTGGATTATTTGTTAACACGCCGAAGTACATCTGTACCGAAGGCGGATCTGTTGCAACAAATGCGTGAACATCTTGGTTATGTTGATGATGCTGACAAGTTTTACAACATAAAGCAAAAACCGCACAATTATTTGCGGGTATTTTATAAGCTACAACGGTACAACGAGGCAAATAACCTCAAAAATTTTGCTCTCATACCAATATACAAGCACCAATATACACCATGTGCGCTACCATTCGAGGGCGCTTTGGTCATGTCTACGCGGACTGAACTTGTATAAAGATACTTGGGAGAAATTTCAGACAGAAAGAGGAGAACAATGGCGGAAATTCTTTAAAATACCGACATCGGTGGGGCGCAAAAAGTTTGAATGCAGCATTAGCACGGATGGTATATCGGTTACCTTTTCGATGAAGAAGGAAGTGCCAGGCAGTAGAACTATCACTACCACCGTTAAAACGCAGGAAAACAAACAATTGTGAAGTGGAGGATGGCAAGACGATGCGCGATATCCGGGTTAAATTTGACTCCGGATACTATAAGCAATTTGTTGGATTAGATCCTCGTTGTCGGCTAATCGCTGCTGGTGTACGAACACCGAATGGACACGAACCTTTTACTAAAATAAAAATCAAGAGTTCGGAATTCCACTACAAGACATCCATGTATGCACGCAAGGTTTCGTTGGCGAAGCACACGAAACCGCATCCCAAAAGTCCAGTAATGTGCATGCAATCCCAGATGCAAGAGGATTATTTGGCGTACACTAAAGAACGCCTGAAATGGTTTACGAAACGCCAAGCGAAGTTTGGTCAGAGCAAGGTTGCGCGTTTACGTTTCAAGAAATATATTTGCACAGAGCGTGCAGTGCATCAATTGGCGAAACAGATAACGAATAACACTCCTGAAACTCTAGTCTGTATTGGTAATACCAAAATTGCTGCAAATTCCCCAATACGCGGTTACATTCGAACCCCAAACCGGAAGTTGTTGGCGGCTCTTAAAGAGCATTGTTCTGTGCTCGAAGTGGACGAGTTCAGGACGACGAAGCTGTGCAGCAAATGTTGCGACCCGGTGAGGCCGTCTCGGTGTTCACATAGATACCAGTTTTGCCCAAAATGTGGTATCACGTGGAACCGATACGTCAACGCCGGAGTGCGTGGCAGGCCATTACTCGCGAATTTTTCGCGAACAACCCTATAGCATAGGGATGGCTGCATAAATCTTCTGCGGAAGCTTATTATGCAGCCAAGGCCTCTCCAACGAGAGGTTTAGGTATTGATTTATGGCGCAATTTTTTGTTTTTTCCCCTATCGCCGGTTATGCTCAAATTTTCTAATCGGGATAGATATTACTTTACGACTGCCTTTCTTTAGAAGAAGTTATAAGTGTTGAATCCTCAATTTGGGGAGCTCAAAAAGATCATTAATCTGAGTTATAATGCCGTGGCTCTATTATGGGACTGACACTGTACGATAACCTTATAGTCCTCTAAATTGTTTGGACATGTTTCTATAGACGTATATACTACATATATATAACTTCAAATTCTCCGTTGATATATCACTGGTTCGGCTATACTAACTCCACGTTTTCACCACATTTTTTTGTCATATATATATTGAAATTGATGCTATGACATGAATACCATAATTTATATTTAAAAAATACAAATAATACCTTATTAAGAAATTAATGAAATTTGAATATAACTTTTTCGAATAGAATTAATGTACATAAGAAAAGTATATCATGTATGTAGTATGTACATATGTATATATGACGACGATACCAATTCAGCTATACCATAGAAGAAGCAAAGAACGGTGTAAATCCAAATTTCTATCTAAATCCTCTGAGCTCCTAATATCAAACGATTAAATACAGTTTAATCATCCACTAAGCATGGAAGTAGCAAGATAATCCGAGATTTTTCTGACGTATACCTCAAAGAGCTGGAACAAATCAAATTGCGACTGGTTGGGAAAACGATAATTTCACGCTATAAACCCCCGTACAGTAGAAGCAGAGCAATACACAAACAGCAAACATCCAAGAGCACTGAATGATTCCGGCGGCAAAGCAAATTACCCAGCCCAATGTACATAGTGACGATGGAGTCTCGTGTGTTTCTAAACAAAAATTTCTAATGTCTATCAACAGATGGCAGCGACCAAATACACCTAGCAAGCAAGGGAAAATGTCTGTTTCATCTAATCTAATCTGCTTCCTTTATTTTCATCATGTTATGCAATCCTAATAGAAATGTTTGTTAGAATTTGAATGTAGGAATTTGGATGGGGCTAGGTTCGCTTTGCCAGGAATTTCACTCGACCAGGATATCTGCTCGCCTGGTCTTCTGTGGAACATTAGACTTGCCTTGTGAATAGAAAGAAAAGTTGTTCGGCGTTAGATATGTCACTGTGTAGTAAGTGTACACACAATTGTGCATTGCTCCAACAAAACTCATCATAAGATTTCAATTAATTTTCAAGACTTGATACTAAAAGGTGAGTCCCAATCATCCTTCTAAACTTCCGAGATTCACCGTATCGTACTTGTGCTGTTTGTTGGTTGTACATATTATAACTATACAATAGGTTTTGAGTTTTTCCAAAACATTAGCACTCTCATGCACGAACATGTACGAACGTGAACCACTCCAAATTGTGTGCAAAGTATGACACTCAAAACCAGGCCCCCATAATCATTCACAAGAAGTTTTCTCTTAACTTATAGCCAGCTTCAAAAAGATTCACTTCCCTTTCTAGATATACATATGTATTATAATATACCAATTAAGAGTTGGTGAATTGAGGAATGCAGTAAAATTAGTATGTCGCTAGCTAATCCCTATGAATACCGATACCAGCCAGGGAAGCATAGTGTAATCTTGAAATAAATATAAAGATGCGGTGACGGGCTGGGAGCTGGAAATAAAAGATATCTCGGTTAAATAAGAAATTTCATCCGCAACAGAAAACTGACAGATGATAATACTAATAAGAAAAATAAACAGCTTCAATTGATACTTTTGGCACCATTATCATCTCATATATGACGCCACATGAATTGCTTTTGCAACCATACGGCCCGAAGCTTCAAGATCGCATTGAATCAAGGCACGTCATAGACTAGTAATAAGTAGATGATGTTAGAGGAGTTGACTGCTTTCGTCTTGTTAATCGATTTCGGAATTTAGTGCAAACTAAAAACGAGTATGCGTGACTTTGGTTATCTCCTTGTTCGCACAGAGTCGAGGTAGTCAACCTGTTTCTTTCGAACACTGTTTGAGTACTAGGAGTTCATGTTTTATAAGAAGGTTTATTTTCATGTATGTAAGCTAAAATAATGCAAACAGATTGCAGATATCTCGAAAATACTAAAGGCAAGCTAAGAGGGGCATACTCTCAGCGTTTGCAACTACATATGTAATGTAAATTTATAAATTGCGTATTGTATTCAACCCTAGAAGCAGGTGAATGAAATCAGGAGTAAGGATGTAATTTACACATTCTTGTTTTAAATTAGTATAAATGTAAACAGTATGTAAATTAAATTAATTATTATACTAGCGACTGACAGCCTCATTAGAATATTTTGTGAGAGTCGCATTTTTAATGATGGATGTATAAAATAAAGAGCCATTTATAGGTAGATATTTCATGATTGTAAATAGAGCAATTATTTAGAAGTCAAATGTTTTGACAGTCTTCTGCATTTGATCAACAAATTTTTTATTTTTTGTTTCACTTTTCAATAATTTCATTGGTATAAAATAGAAGACAGAACAAGTCTGTCTGATAACTTTAGAGCAAAAATCTTTGTGTAAAATCAAGTAAAAAACTTTTATACGGAAGAGTGGATAAGACAAGAAAAATTACCACCAGACAATTCTTGAGTAAATTTTGTTAAGCTTATCATGTGTTAAGCATATTACAGCTACGTTTTATGTCTGAAACAAAAAGTGAAACAATTTTGTAAAAATAATTACAAGAATATTTTGTTAAAGTAAAACAGAAGGTGAGAACTTCTTTAATAGTTGTATTAAAATCGCAACTCTCCAGCAACGTTTCTCAACCTGTGTGCCGCGAGATATTCCGACGTATTTTCTCGTATAACATGAAAAATTCTCGTTATGAGAAAAAAAGGCTAAATTAAAACTAGACAA
This sequence comes from Dioctria linearis, assembly GCA_963930735.1. Lineage (NCBI taxonomy): Eukaryota > Metazoa > Arthropoda > Insecta > Diptera > Asilidae > Dioctria > Dioctria linearis. The sequence goes on along the minus strand of OZ005744.1, from coordinate 27,607,969 downwards.
TTTAATGACATTTTATTTTACTTTTTTATAACAAAAATTATGGATATCTTTCAGAAAGTTATATTTGAAACAATTTTTAATACTAATTTTTTAATTCAAATTTAGTATAGTCTTGTCTAAGGGACACTGTTCCATAGAAATAAAAGATATTTAGATATTTTAATACAGAATCTAAGTCTAGAATTATCTGGGCTCGAGTCAAAATTTTGGTCAAAGTTTTCATCGTCAAGTCGCACTGCTATTGCAGAGCCAATGTAATGCGACTGATCATTTGGGTGGTATGTTTGAAAATCCTTAGGCAGAAATCTTTTAATTGTGTTTTGTATATTGAGCTGAACAAGTTACCTACTCGCTGACCGCATGATGTGACCACGATGCGTTCTACGTATTTTTCTTATATATATATTTTACTTCTCTTTCTTCGTAGTGTTGCAACAATGTCAAAATTAAGTATGGAAAATAATTGACGCCGTAATTCCGAATATCTCGTACTTTCGCGTACGAGAATACATTTTGCCTCCAACATTGTACCTGAGTTCATTTACGAAAATTATCGTACTTCTAGAAACCCCAAGTCACACGCGACTGTATTAAATTCAGTGGAACGAAAGTAAATACAGAAGAAAAGACAGATTTTAACTGAAATAATTCTAAGAAGTATGTGGGAATTGTCGATAAGAAAAAGCAAGTTACAAAATCGAGAGATCGCAGATGCTGTTTTCAAATTTTATTTCGTTTGATAGGTATTCTATGAATTTTACACAGTCGTGTCGAAGTGAGGTGACAACCATAATAAGGGTGATTATTTGAATATAACAGAAAAAGACAGGCTCATTGATTTGAGAAACGACCAGTTTTACCGTTTAACATTCTACGAGAAAAATTTGGATTAGTTTTCTCAGTCAAAAATTTGTACACTCAAATCAGCTTGAGAATCATTAAAAATTTCCTGCCGTTTGTATCTTCATGGCTTCTTGAATTTGGATATTCAGCATTGACAGAATTCAAGTCCAAAAAGTGGGAATGACTTTTAAAAGTTGACGATGAAATGCGAACTTGTCTGGCGACTTTGCAACCTAGTTTTGATTTATTTGTTTAAAAAACAATGGCTCAGGCCTCTCATTGAATTAATTTCGTAAAAAAATAATTTGTTTTGTTTTTTTATATTTTTTTTTATTTTTAGGTGTGCCGCAAAAAATTCCAAATATTTTAGTGTGCCGTAAATAAAAAAAGGTTGAGAAACACAACAAGTAGCTTAACCTAAAAATGTGTAAACTTGTGCAAGAGGGAAACATATCAATTTACTCGGCTCTTACTGTTCCCAAAAGTTAACAGACGGTTTGTGTGTAAATTTGTTTTTACACCGAGTAACAACTTTCGAGTTAACAAACAGACCTAATGTGATATTCAATAAACAGATTAATAGTTTTAGGCAGAAATTCTCTCTTCTGTGAAGTCACAGTAGGTATCCACAAAGAAAATATACAATTTTGTTCGCGACACATTTTTATTCGAGATGACTTCTTTATAAACTTAGATTGAACATAAGTAGTTCCAGTAGATAAAACAAAGATAAGATCAGAATTACGATGAAAATAGAGTTCAACTTACATATATGCATCTTTCAAGGAAACAGAAGCAGTAATTGAACTCTCAAAAGATGCTAAATAATCATTAAGTTTTCAGTTTAGCTTAAAAATAACGTATGTATCGAAGGTTAAAACAGAAAAGAAATCATAAATTTGTCAATTTAGAGTATGCAGCAAAAAGATTTCGAAAAATAATGCTTCTATCTGGAAATTTATCCAAATATTCTTTCTTCCAATAAATTGAACTTTCTCACTACTGCAAGCAGTAGACAAATAGTAATTGTCATTCATAAGGAATGATTTATATTGAAGTACCTAATTCCTTCAATGACGATATGAATGATAATTATAGGTACATCATAACACGCGAACCGGGAAATGATGATTTAAGATAACTTAGGTAATTAGAAATCGTGGAGGCATCGTCGATTTTATATTCGAGCGAGGCGTTACAGATTTTTGTTGCCCAGTCTTTGTATGCTATTAGTTGGTCCATGGTATTAGCCTTTACTTAAAAATTCTCAAAAAAAAAAAATGGTATTGAGAAAGCCCGGTACCTATATGAAATTGCAAAGGGTAAAAAAGCATCTGCAGACTAGAAAATGTAGTTGAAAATAGTTGCATAATTTTAAAGGATCAGAAGAACAACTCCATCTCAAAAGTTATGCTGAGATATGTAAAGGGGCGGTTCAGCTCAACGAAGAAAGTGAAGTCCAGAATGAGAATGTCACGACTACGTCAAATATTCAGAGTAATTTCCTAGAGTAGTGCGGTGGTTGGGTAATTTTGATCAGACGACTATGCAGTTGTTACCTGCGATTCGAGGTGGTAGTACAGTGATTAGATTTCCATACGTGCCGGAATTTGATGATACAGTAGGTATTGTTCTATTATACTGTAACTTAATTGAAAACATACACAAATAAACTCGGTATCCATACAGAGAACAATAGCGTAGCAAAGTTATTGTGATGACATGTCTAAGATGAGTTCATCAATTTGCGCGTGCTACGTGATAGCTACGTGTACGTCAGCCAATGTGTATCAAGTACACTAAACAGTGGAGAGACAATCGCTTACGTTGGGACCTAATTCAGCAATTTAGTGGCAGTGGCAGTCCTAGCCCGAACGTCACCTAAGCACCGATGACAGCATAGGAGTTATTTGCGATTGGGCCTTGTGATAATTAAACTGCTTATAGTAGTACAAAAAACATTTTTATAAGTACTACCTTGAATTTGCCTAAGTATTGAATTCAAGGTAGTACTTATAAAATTCATATTACAAGGTAAACAAATTCCAAATATATTCAAAATTATTATTTTAATTGGAAGCTTATCTGCTATAACATCAAATATTCCTTAAACTCGATTCTTAAGGAAATGAAGTTAAGCAATTTTTGTCTGACTATCCCTAAAAGTAGTTATGGAGGGCAGAGAAAAGATTAAAAATGTTGAATTGCAATTTATTTCTATTCTATGTTCATTTGGAAAATTAACTGGACTGAAAATGTACTATGGTAGATTTCGTATAGAAGTGATTATTTAAAGTTCCATGAAATAAGTAGTTAAACCAAAAAAAAAGTATGGAAGTAAGCTTGCTTGCCCAAAATAATAGCTGCATAGACAGACGCATTCGTACTTAACTAGCGACTCTTATGGCACGTTACTTACGGCAATTTAACATTTAAACTTAACGAAAGTTTACTTACCGACGTTTTTTTTTTTTTTTTGTGAAGACAGGGGGAACAGGAGATACCCATCCCAAGCACGGAGGCCATAGCGGCCCATTGTACTATCCTGAATCCCATTCACCAAAACCTTCCTGTCCTCTTAATGAAGCGCATCAGGTCTTGGTGAGAAAGGTTTTTCAGCTCATCTGCAGATAGAAGGGGAGACCCTAGAGTATCCAGTCTGCTCCGGGCGAAGGCCGGACACTCACACAAAAAGTGTTCGGTTGTCTCAGGCTCTCCCTCCATGCAGGACAGACACTCAGGGCTGTCAACAACTCCCATCCTTGTTAGATGAGCGTGAAGTGAGCTGTGGCCGGTGATGATGCCAACCACGGTTCTACATTGTTTCCTTCCGAGCCCCATGAGAAAATCGAAGATATTTCCATTGGGCCCATTAAGAAATAGTTTTGTACACCTACAAGCACTCAGGTTCTCCCATCTCTGCTGATGTTGCCTATGAACATCCGCTTTGATGAGAGATTCGATACTCGAGGTGGCAACGCCTACGGAGGGGCTCCGGTCCGAGGAACGGAGAATCGGAGCTAGCCCTAGCTAAAAGGTCATTCCCCATGATCCCCATGTGACCAGGAACCCACAGGAGGGACACTTTGTTGTGAAAACACAACTTATCCACTGACGGCCTGCAGTCCCCCAGTAACTTAGACGTTATCCGAGGGCCATTCAGAGCCATCAAGGCTGCCTGACTATCCGAAAGGATAGCGATATCTTTCCCCTTGATTTGCATATCAAGGGCTAACTTTGCTGCCATTGATATGGCTAAGACTTCAGCCTGGAAGACAGTAGTGTGTATTCCAAGTGAGTACTCCATTCCAAAATCAGGCTCAGGAAAGTAGACACCTGCCCCAGCTCCCTCATTAGTGAGAGAGACGTCGTCGGTGAAGATATTTAGCTAAGACCGGGGAAGGCACGATAAGGCACCTCCCTCAGTCCACGATTCAACGACGCTTAATATTATTTTGGGTGAGTCTGTGCGTTCGTCTTACGTAAGCAAGTTTACTTACATACACGATAATTTTGGGCCAGACTTAACACTATTTTGGATTCCACGACCATCAGGAATTGATAGAAACAAATATATGAAATAATCTGGACAAAAAACGTATTCTATACTTTTTTTATACCTAAAACTGTATTTCTAACAGTACTACAAATTTAACCCTAGAAAACTGAATGCACAATCAAATCGAATCAAAACGTATGAGGAAAGGAAGCTGCTTACAAGTCCTTGTATGTAATACAACTGCCAAAGAACCAACTAAAAATGTATCAAAGCTAAGCTATGACAAAAAACCAAAAAGAAGCACTGAATTTACACACATTTACCCTACCACTGGGTCCACATTTGTTCTGCTTTTCCCATGAAGATGCGCGGCGCTCATCAAAAGAACGCACGAACTCAAACTACCTTAAAAACGAATTCCTTATCTCCACCAACAGTTCCATTTCATTCTGGTGAAACCAGCTGAGCTGTACGAAAATAAACCATAGCTACAGAGATTACAGAAGAGGTATACACTTACGTCACACACGTCAAAGTATAATATTCGGAGCTATCGCGCTATACCTATATATAAAAATTCAACGGAAATCCAAACAGAATCGAAAAGTTCTGCAAGCAGAGAAGCATTCTATGCCCAGTCAGTAGCGATATGAGAAACGTGTGGCCTCCACCGCGCCGATTTGGAGGCCATGAGTCGAGGACATTTCATTGAACTCTAAAATTGGATGTGTCCTTGCATGACGGTCAAGGAAATCCGGAATTCTGGTTATCTCAAATATATAGAATACAACGTTCTCTATACCCCTCGTACCCCTGGCAATTGAATTATTTCATTGGCAATGGCATTGAGTGTGGCCCTCAAATATTTTGTACGCCAAGGTAACGTCCCTGAAATTTTCAAGCTCACTTTGTCGAAGGACAGAGGAGTGTAATGCTATACTATAATCTCATATCGTGTAAGCACAGTGTACAAACCATCAACGCATTCAAGACCGGCTATCGCGGAACCTGTACCTATGCAGAGAAAAGGTTGTCTGTCGACTGGCACTGCGTTGTTAGCCGGGTCGTTGCGAAATGTCAGCGCCGATTCAACTGGGAGCTCATACTTGAAAGGCAGCAAATAACATCAAGCTGAATTTTGAGTTTTTCTGTTAACTGATACGAATTACGGACGACTATATGTATCTACCTCAGTTTAAATCGATAAGTCGTGAAGTCGTGATACGTGTGTTGCTAAACATATTTCTGATTATTTTTGTAAATAATAACAAAAGCAATAATTACCAAGTTTTTTTATTGGTATTATTTTTCGCAGTTGGCCTTGTATGTCGTTCATGAATCAATAATTGTGTGCTATGAGGTAAAGAGAAAGATATACGCATTTATACATTATCAGAATTGTGTAACAAGCGATTGCTGAATATACGCATGCATAATTTTGTTGTGGTATAAAAATCTCGTTTTGGTCGAGTAGACCTTTACTGAGCTATTGGATAATTCGTGTTCCTAGTGCGCAATAATTATAATAAGTGCAGTTAATAACTTCAAAATGTCGAACCCCCCCATCTGCCGCGTTCATATTTTAAATAAAAAGGTGGGTATTTGTGAGGTTTTCTGCAATTTTTTAAACGTATATAATTATGGAACGGTTTAGTCTTTGCTTACTTCAAATAAAACGTAGTCTCGTTATAAGGTGATAAGAACTACGTTCGATATTTAAGCTATTTTGTGCTAATATCACGACATCTCTTGAACGACCAAATTAGCTTTTGCAATACTTTAAAAATATGTGAAAACATGAAACAGTGGAAACTTATTTAAAATACCTAATAAATTTCAATGCAAAGAAATGGATGCATTCTAATTCTTTAACTTTTTAAAAATTTAATGTCACTTCGCAAATAAAAACTCGACTAAAATTCTGACAATGCGATACATACAGAAGTCTTCCTATAGCTATATCTTAGCTCCAGTGTCCGACCAAAGCTTAAAATAGCTTAAACTATGCTGTCGATAAATGTCAAAAAATAGCTTATATGAGAACTCTTGAACGATAAATAACTGCTATAGCTTAAAAATATTGATCGTAACCAAGATATATAAAAATTATATTCAGACTGATAATTAAAAAAAAAAAAAACTGAGTGTAAAATTAGTTTAATCTCAGAAAAAACTGATATGGATTTATCAAATGACGACTGATATGAACCCACTGTATATAAATGAACTGCTCGTGAACCAAAAATGAAAGAAAGCAAATGGCACCAATTTTATAATGTTGCCGCTATAGGTGAGAGCATTATTTCCCCCCGAACTGTAACGATTGGTACCTAGAAATTACTTAAGGTTCTGCGGTATTTGCAGAAGGTAATCAAACCTTTACTACCAAAATAGCCTTGTAAGAAACACTTACATATGTTGACTCATAACTAAAATTTAAAAATAACAGGTAGGAAAGCTAGAATTGATCTAATTTTAAGATCAATTCTTATGATACCCTCTAGATGAATGCCCATATGTAATTTTGTATGGTCACCTCTCTGTGCAAGTATGATTTTTGAAGTGGTTTTTCGCATATATTTCTAAAACGGTTCGTCGGACAGTAAAAATTGTTATAACCAATTTCATAGCATTTCATATTCTGAAGAGCTTTTCAGTACATAAAACGTCTAGAGTGATCGTTTTCATAGTTTACGTAAAAATTCCTAAATTTTTATATGGCAACACCAAGAAGGGGTTGCCCGATTTAGTCCATTTTCTAAATTTTATTTACTATTACAATACAAACACCATTTATCAAATTTCAGCCTACGTCGACTCGTTCTCAGACAGTGCCCAAATATATAGTGACAAACGAAATTTTTGTATGGCAACCCTATGAAGGAGTTGCCCGATTCGGCCCATTTTCGAACTTAAATTTACTTAACCCGTGTGCAAAATTTCAGCCCTCTCAGTGAACGTGTTCTCGAGTAATCGTGCGGACGGACATGCAAAAATCAGAATAACTTTTAATATTATGCGTGGGTGTTCAATCCATTTTGCTCTACCATCATTATTTCTACATGTTACAAACGGAAAGACAAACTTAGAATCATATAGTATACTATCCTATACCCTAGATGAAGGGTATAAAAATAGTCCCAAATACTTTTGTGGTAAAATCGTAAATCCCACTTACATGTAAATACGCAAATCCCTCAAAAATTTAAATATAACGGCATATTACGAGAGTTGGTACATAGCATTGACAGTGAGAGCATACTTTCTGAAATAAAAACTGGTGCCACATGAAGGAGATCAGTCACTCCATTTATATAAATATACATGTCAGTGTATGAACCAGAAAGCATAAGACGATAGATGCTAGAACAATTTAAACAGATTGAAAATGATCAAAAAATCCTTTGACAACTGGATTGAGAGTTCAGATTAAAACCTATAGAAAATTTACGTGATGATATTTATGGGAATAGTGATGGACAGCAATATTTTTGCTAGAAGAAAAGGCGTAGGTATCTGAATAACTGTCCAGGAAAAAATATTTTCTAGTATACTTCAAGACAAAGTAAAAAATGTAATACCGATCTCCGTTGATTACCTTTTCTAGCAAAAGTGTTGTAATTTCAGTACACTGAAATCGTTCCGTTGGCGTGCACACTAGCAAAAGGGTACCTTGAAATTACCCTGGTGTTACACTCGAAAAATCTGCGATGGTAAACGCACATATCCATATCAGAAATGTCATAGAGTATCACATATCCATCTTCAACTATTACTCTGCCAAATTCATCTGCAATCAGGCCAAACTGTTCCAAATTATAATTTTCATCATTCTTACGTTATTCGTGATGTTGTTTTTCTCAGAAAATTTCAATCTGACAAATTACGCGGGTATGAGCTACTACCACATACTCATTGCTTTTAAAAGTTGTTCCATTGAACTTTTTTTCCATTAATTTATGGACATTTTTCTTGAAATATCAATAGAAATCGTTATAAGGCAGTATAGAGTAGCCGTCACTTTAGAGGCGTGCAAAAATCCACGAAATTTTCAGTCCATAGGAAGCATTCGAACAGCAGCCACCCTCTCACAGTTCCAACCGCCCGGCAGAAAAAGTAATATTTTATCTGAACAAATATTTAAGATAGATAATATGTCTATATATATAGGATATGCATTCCTATTTAACTGTGGCTTATCAAAAATACAAAATCTAGTAAAATATCTAAAGAAAAATTTAGTAAATGCCTAAGAGTAGGCAATATTTTCTTTTGTGAATGAGTTTTAAAACAATTTTTTTATATATCTAGGCTTAAAAAAAGTGCAAAAACGGAACCTTTTGAGTATAGTAGGAAAAAGTCTCCAAGACCTCCTACCTACCACTAAACAACCCCTGGGAAAATGTACTGCTGATCTAGACCCCAGCTTATGCACCCTGTGTGTGAAAACGGGTTAACTCACTCTCAATTTCGCTCTCACCACGATGGCGAGTGGCGGGTCGTCAAAACACCAGCAGCAGAACCAGTGTCTGCACTCCGCATCATGCCCATGCATTGCATTGCATCAAACAGATTCTTTAACCTCTTGTCTGGGGTTTCATCAGAATACTTTGTTTGGGAGAATTTTCAGTTAGTTGAAAAGAGGGAAAATAGTAAGATGAGGGGATGGAAAAGTGAAACATGAAACTATGTGCATGATTAGCATCGGCGTGTGTACATGTACAGCTATTGGGTTGGTGGATACAGAGAAAGCAGAGGGGCCGACGACTATTGCAGTCATAGGCACAATTTTCTCTACGAACGTTTTATGGAGCGTATATTGGATAGGAATCTGCCGTGGCCTTCGGTTGCTCTATTAGTCGCAGTTGCGTTTAAGCCTTTAGTGGGAGCCTTATACATTAAAATGTATTTATGGCGCACACATAGTAAATATAATGCGACATATGCAAGAGCAAAGTAGGTATTAGCGGCTCACGCACTGATGTTGGCATGCGACGTACCCAGAACAGGCATCCTACACTTACATGAACCACTCTCCCACACGAACTAACTACTTCTTGACTACACTGTACGATTTAGAAACCCGGAATCTTCTCAACATCACATTCTCATCAGTATAGACACTTAGTTTTCAGACTTGCCAAATATACCTAACAATACCTATAAATATGCGATATCTGCTTTCAGTTGTATATATGCCATGTGTTGTTAATCCTTCCCATCTCGTTTCTCGATAAATGCATCCAAAAGGAACAGTCCATCTTCCACGTTCAGTGCAATCGCAATGAGATGTACAGCTCAAAGAATTTGAAAATCATTTCTAGTCTCCCATTTTCATGCACACCACGTCCTTTCTGGTGGGTAACTGTAAAAAAATAAAATGATCAAATAAAAATTGGTAAAAATTGTAAAATGTGCTCGAAAAAATTGTATATTCTTTTTCACAATGATAGGCCATTAAAAATGCCGCATGTATATAAAACGAAAGCTTCAGTGGAGAAGTTTTATCCGTTTCTTACCTCTCTTGAAATGAGCAGCACCTTTTTATATAAAAAAAAAGGTAAGGAAATACAAAAATTTTAGTTTAGACCACCATAACTCTTGAGAGAAGAAGAGTACGGGGCTGAACAGTCGTTGGGAAGGCCATGAAGTTCTGAATAAGATACAGGGTTTTTGTGAAAACCGAGCATATTTTCATCGCCTGTAATTCCGAAACGGTTGATATCTCCCACTGACATACATTTTTTGTTTGCCTAAGTGAGTACTATCACCTCCTGCTGTATGGACCAACTAGGTTGAAACACCCTGTATTACTGAAACTAGCTATTTCATTCATCTAAGAATAGGCATACATTAACGTTAAACAATACGAACAATATCCCAATATTTAGTTTTCGTGAAAGATGAAGAACCCCTTCAACAGTTATTGATGCAAGCCACAAAATCCCTTAAATACTATTCAAACTAAATCTAAGAGACAATTTTGTGAAACTCTCAGGATTACCTAATTCCATTAGCACCTCAATTGGACATAGTAGATGTAGTAGGTGCATGAATTCATTAAAACTGAGCTCTGGCCGCTGAATCTTTACAGAATGTTACTGTACACATACTCGTATCGGTGAAATTAAACACATGAAAATAAATTTAAGCAACAGTTTTTCCCGCGCTTCAATATTTTACACGTAGGTAAATCGTACACATATTTTCCAAATACAGAGAGGCTATGTATGTGTACAGCAACAGTCTCATTCACAAGCCAACTCCCATTACACTCCTTCCAAGGCAATTTGACAAATGTGGCTTGTTCGGGGCTTGTCAAATTCAGGATCGGATTAATCGGAAATTCACTCTACCCACACCGTTTCCCTTTCCGTTCAAACTTCGAAATCGAATTGAATTTTTGATCAGCCAGCAGCACCCGATAACAACACGAAACGGCACCAACAGTCTTCAATCCAAGTCCAGTCTCCTCCAATCATATGATGGTTTGCTAGCAAGTGTACATGTTCCCCTGATGCTTATTCATCAAATTAGCAAAATGACGAGAATAAACCGGCGCCCCTCTTTTGTTTCGCTGACTGCCAGTCCAGTGGCTCTACTTGCTTCCTTGCCTTCCATCATTTCCATTAGGCTGTCTGCTGTACTGTGCCTTGCCTTCAACTATGCGATGATGCGTCAATTGTACAATTCCACATTTAAATGGGTGGGGAAGGAAGTGGCAGCAGCGGCAGCAATAGGATCGCCGTTAAAGAAATTTTTGGGGAAATTCGTCGGAGATTACAAAACACTTCACAAGTTCATACACACCCATTCATTGATTTCTGCGCCATCAGCCAGCCAGCTTCAAGCTTCACACACTGACACATTTATTACGATTTTATAGTATAAACAGCTCAAATAAGCACAAACACATTCACGAAAACACACTAGAAAGCCACGTGCCTGCCAAGTTGTTCGCTGTTAACTAAAGTAAGCTTGTTTGCTTGCTTGCTGTGGTTTCTGATACCCTGGCAGAAAAGAGGGAAGCAAAACTCTTTTGGCGGGGTCTCGTTTTTCCTGGTTGGTATTCGCTCCGGCATCCCGTTAACAAGAAGAATCTGAGCTCTGCCCACCCGTCTGCTGCCAGCAGCGTCTCCTTAAACTTACTCCGCTTTTATCACCAACGGAATTATTTCCCAAGCCCCGTTCTTCTACTTCTACTGCTTGCTTTCGTTGCCGTTGCCGCACCGCAACATACACGTTCACGACGCTCGTCGCAACCCCGCTTTATGATGATCCCGTGTGGCACCCCTCGCACTTCTTTTTGATACCGTATAGTACAGTCATATCAGCAATCAGCATGACATAATGCCTCCCACAGCAAACATGTGCATAGTACAGTCAGCCATCATACCGCTCCATTATTCTGGGAAGTTGCTATTCACTTTATCTTCAGTGACACAAAATTATTATTATATCCATCGCATGTGCAATGAATACAACGGTTTTTTTTTCTAATCCCGCCGCTGCATATATGCATGTACTTATATAGCCCCTTCGTAAATTGCAATGTAGAGGGAATTCGCGTAGCTTTGAAGCCTTGTGCGCGTGTTACCACATAAAGTTGTTGGGCAGGCACAAGCAGCTGGCGTGTTTGACGGCGTGTCTTTAAAGTCAGCCACGGACGGCACGCGATACACAAATCTTACCAGGCAAACAGAGATTGTAGCAAGCAACTTTGTCCGCGATCAAAGCAATCAGCTAACACGTTTCCCTTGCTTTGTGAAACTTTTCTCTGGGAGGGATTTCGGCTGCTGCAATGGCTGCATAGATGGGAGCTGGCTATAGAAGCTGGTATCAGTTGGTTTGGTTGGTGATTCCTTATAAAGCGAACAGCTGATTAAGTATTCATAAATCAATGTAGTATACCATTTCATGCTTAAAAGATTGTTGCCGCTTGCACGATTGTAAATAAACAAAATTATAAGTTTTAATTCTTTCGAACATAAAGCTAAGGAGGAAGGTGGCATTAGCAGCCAAGCAACTACACACGAAACACATACATATGAGGTAGTAGCAAAAGTGTAAGGCAGCAAGCATGTATGTATAAATAAAACTACGTAATACTTCAAGGAGGAGCATGAAATGTTGTTTGAAAGAAGACGAAATCACCTACAAATTGAAGAAATCAGTTTTTCTTAGTATAGAGTTTGTCACCTTAAAATTTTTTTCGTCACATGTTTTCTGTTCTTGTCTTACAATATAAGCATCAAGAACAAATCTGCAATGTGTGTGGTGTTGGATTCAATAAGCTGGCATATGGCACAGTGTAGAAAATATACATATGTCGTGCCTTACTTCGATGTGTGGTGTTACGTTATGCGATTTGGGATTGAAAGGCTTGTACGCGTGTCGTGTACGCTTGTTCAAGCTGGTATGCTCGTCGTAAATGGAAATCATCCGATGCAAGCAAGCACACAATCGCGAATTTGAGGAGTTTATTTTAGTTCAGCACTTGCTTTCAGTAGAAAACAGCCGAAAAAGTGCATACATTTTCAGGTAATAATATTTCCAAGGGGCTAGGTATATTCATATTTTTTTTATATATTGACATGGATACCGAATTATTGATAAGAGAAGTGAAAAAAAGGTGGTGTTTATGGGATGTGCGGTGTAAAGAGTATAGAAATAGAGCCATTTTAAGGGATGCATGGGCAGAAATAGCGAAAATAATGAATATTGATGATCGTAAGTATACTTCTTATTTCTTTTCTTATTTACCTAATAGAAAGACTAATAATAAGCTTAAAAAAAATATTTGGTATTCTTTCCGCTACAAAATATGGCAGTTCTTCCTAATGAATCTGAATGAAAGAATTTAATATCGACTATTGTGAAAAGAGCGCAAGCGGCGCGCATGCTTTAACTGCTACATCGCGAGTTTTAATCTGTTGTTCTTATCTCATGGTATCTGCGTGTTAACAGCGTTGCAAAGTTAGTGGTATATTCCGATATTTAGGTATAACATTCAAAACTTATATTTTAGTTCCTTACTAAATTTTTTTCAATAAAATAATTTACATTACCATAGAAGCGGTTTGTATCCAATAACTTTCGAAAGTAAATATATTTCAGATTTGTTGAAGTCCTTGTTTTTCTGCTGCAGAAATGCTTTAAAGTTCGAAATTACAGCAACGCGGTCTTGGAACTGCCTATTTCGTAATTGACTAATTAGAATCCTGAAAAGGTGATAATCATCAGCAGGCGAAAAGTAAGGAGAGTAAGGGAGATGGGGAAGTTTTTCATATTCAAACTCTAATAGATTGTGTACAGTCGTTTGAGAAACATGGATTTCCTAAATTTCCCCACAAAATAAGACACCGTGTTCATGCCGTAAGAATGAACAATGCACCACTCTTTCACTAGTAAACCGTATTCTTACTATAATCTGTCTAGAGTGAACAGGTGCTCTAAGACTCTATCCTAGAGTTTATCCAATCTTTGTTTTGATGAAAATTTTAGTAAAGGATACATTTTTTATTACATGTCACAATTCGACGCAAAGATGGTTTGACAGGGTCAACTGGTGAGGTACTTATTTGTCCATTTTCTTCATCTTACCAATTTCATCCAGGTGTTCACCTTACCAATTAATTTCATCCAGGTAACCGTAATGGTAAGCACCTCTCTGTCGTAGCTGGATCCTTTTCAACCGCCGCACAGTAGGGCAGCGGCCTTTCAAAGTTGGCCATAAATCACAGGCATAATGAATGGATTCCTAAGTTACATAACTAGTATTTATAATTTATTCATTCAATTGAAAATTATGGAAAGTATGATTATAATACAGAAATAATATTAACTTGTAATATATTTTGTATTGACTATAAGAACCAGCGTAACACAAGCTCGCTTTTGTGACATGTTTAATAAATAAACGGTCAACAGTACATGCTTTTCAACACTTAGTCGGTGTTACTATTAGTATGTTAAACTTAACATAAAATCCAAACACCAGATTAAACTACAAGCAATGCGGCATAGAAACAGAAAACTAAGTATTATTTAGACGTTTTTTTAGAGCATGCTTAGAAATGTCAACGACAATTAACAGCAATGCTAATGCGATTAATAGGTTCGTACATGCTAAAATTACACCTTGAGGAGGTAATATGTAACAGAGGCGTAATACAAAGATATTAACAAGGTATGACCGAATTATCTGTTAATCAACCGTTTGTGAGATACAGTCTGATTAAAAGAGCTAGTATGTAAAACTTCATGATCCTTCCGATGACCGATGACATATTTCTTACCATTTTTTTTTAATTTGACCTCTTTTTTTTTTTTTTTTTAAACGAACATAATTTTTTTTTATAAAAATTATAATCTACGGGTGAGCAGGTACTATCATCTCCTGCTCTATGGACCACCTAGACGGAAACACCACGTATATCATTTTCTCGTATCTGTAAGCGCGTACCACACTTTGCCATAGATCACTGCAAAGATTAAATTATGGCTCACTACCAAGTAGAGATGTGTCGTTCGGAATCGAATCATTTACTTTGGATCCGATTCCGCAGACCTGTTCCATAGTTCCTTTTGTAATTCAATTCAAAGAAAGATGTTGTGAATTCAGCTGATTTTTTATTATAGAATTAAGAAATAACAACAGGGCTACCAATAAAAAATAAAGACATAAAATTGTCGATTCCTTTTGTCAGTAGATAAGTACTTGGACAAGCTTTGGAAAAAGCCGTTTACTTGAGACTGAAGTTGTTGGTATAAAGCTCATATTTAACAATTGTAACAGAAATTAAACGTAAAAACAACGCGCCTCAGTTTCATGAACAAATAAAAAACAAACCAAACCAGTCTGCTGGATCTTCCGATTTGGTTTTACACGTAGACAATACGAAGAAAGTTCATAATTTATTCACCAGATTTAAAGATCGGGATCCACATGAATTACAGTCTAATGTCGTACATAAAACTAATTGCAAGTTATGTGAGGCATGTTATATTGGCCAGACTAAACAATTGTTAAAGAAAAGACTATACCAACACGGGTATGATTGCAGAGCTACCAACAGTCACAGAAAAGAGATGACAGCCCTAGCCAAGCATCATTTCGAAGAGAGAGCCAATGTTTTTGATTTTGATAATACAGAAATCGTGGACTGTGAAAATAATTGGTATAAACGGAATATTAGTGAAATGATACACATACAGCTCAATGACAACAAGATTAATTTTCGGACTGATTCTTTAAACCTAAATCCAGTCTATAGGACACTATTAAACTCATACAAAAACACTTTAATGAGTGATGATAAGGTCTTACTCCCACTTTGATATACTAGTACTATACTATCTGTTTTCCTGTATTTTTATCTAGGATGTTATCTGACATCCGTAAAATTCTTTAATATTTTTGGATGCTCCTTACAGTTTGTTTAATTTTTTTAAATGTGTAATTTTAATAAAAATTATTATAATTCCTACGTTCTATTATACACATTAGCTAAATTAAGTATGACCGGACTAATATTTGTGTTGGGCTTAAATTTGCTAGTGTAAAGGCACATTGCAGCCTACATTAAACAGATAGCAGAATTCATGAAGGAGCAGTCTATTTATTTTAGGAGTTCAAATCTATCGACATTTCTACATGTTTCCATTTATTCATCACTTAAGTTTCCAATAGTTACTTTCATCTAATTTTCCTCTGCATTTTGCGCCCTCCGTTACTATCTTTTGAGTCAAGAGAGGTTATTTTAGCTTCACTCATATACCCACACAAATTTTATATGATAGCCGCATTTAGTGTCCTCGTAGATTGTAGATAATTCTTCACAGTCGCCATATGATGCCGCAGATTCGAAGGAATATTATATTGAGCTTTTATGGCAGGGTCTACTATTATAGAGCTATGTTAGTAGAAGAGGGTTCGAAGAACCTAAACAGCAGAAGTCCAAATAAGAATATCGTCGGCTATAGTAGTTGAACAAAACACATTGAATTGTGTTAAGTCGATAATTACTTCCTAATTTATTTTACTATACGTAATTGCTTATATTGACATTAAATTTACATAACATTTATTGATTTCAGTGAAAGTTGCCGTATGCCTGACTTTACATTCTTACTTTCTTACAAATGCATGACCCATATCAGCGCTTTGTTTATGTCGCTTGCCGCACTTGCATGGTTCGAAATTAATGCGTTACACATTTTTGTGACTTGGGTTTTGCGTCACTTCAGGTTATTGCAAGATGTTGCACCCATCAGAAATCCTTGACCCATATAAGTGTTTGTTTATGAAATGGTGCATTGCATTTTATGTAGGTATTGCAAGATAGAGCAAGGGAAGTTGTGAGCTCTTGCTAGGCATGTTACAGCTTCTTATATGTTCTGGTGTACAAAGAAAATTAAGCAAGCTTCTACAAAATATTAAAATATGGAATCAGATAAGGCGAAGTGTAACGTGCTCAGATCAGTAAGTGGTTTTTGCATAAATTGGTTTTAATATAGGAACGAGTGAACCACAGCTTCACTAATTATGAACCCGGTTGTTCCGTACCGACACATCTCTACTACCAAGTAGTATGCCGTAAATCCTTTATTTGATCGTCTATTCTGCTTTTCTGTGTTATTCTTCGTCCTTGACTGAATCAATGACAGATTTATGTGTTATGAGTAACCGCTCCACAGTATGGTCAAGCAAAGCTTGAAACGTAGCCTCTGCACAAGTAGAAGTCACTTTAATACGCTCTTGTTTGGGATACCATTTTTTTGCAGCTTGAACGACTTTAAACGATTTAAATTTATCTGGGACACTCATTCTAATTATATGGGATTGATGCCCAGATAAATTTCCATCCAGCATGACTGCTAATACATACATCTCCGCCTGACATACGCATACGTTTCGATTGATTCGACCCACCGATTTTCTATATTTACTAGGACGTTTTTCACTTTTGCTCGCAATTTCTTTCAACAATTTTGATGCTTGTACTTGTCCTGTTACTCTTAAAGCCATTTACGTGGCATAACCTATTTCTTTTGTCATTCCTCGTTTCGTTCGATCAGAGCTTGTCCCAAAAGAAGTTTCCGGGCGACAAAAGTTTCTTATCTAGAAACTGATGATGTCTCCAGCTAATATTTATTATTTTTCAGAAATCTATCTTCTATTCTGCGCTTGTTATTTATCACAGCATTGTTATCTTAATTATTACAAGGGGTTTCGTGAATTAGGATATCACAATATTTCAATTTCAATTCAATTTCATGTATTTACAAAAATTTTACACAAGATTCGTAACCTTATATTTAAGTACAATCTATTACAGTTGTGGTGAAAATGAAAAAACTGAACAGTAATCTAGTCTAATATAAAAAAATAAGAAAGTAAAAAGTAAAGATTAAACATAAAGAAAAAATACTAAATAAAATAAAAAGTAAAACTGAAAAGCAATACGAACAGTTTCAATAGAAAAATCGAACACAGCCGGAAGAGGTACATTAGGATATGGTCATCAACCAGGGAAATTGCAAATGAGCTTTTTAAATTCGTGACGTAAATTAGTAGGAAGTGAGTTCCAAAGGCGAGCAATCTGGACAAAGTAAAATCCGTCAAAAATGGATGTATAGAAACGTGGAATTAGGATGTTACACCCCCTCGGGGAATGCAGAAACTGAATATTGTTATAAAGATACTCAGGCGTACCCGTATGAATGAGCAGAAAAAATAGGACCTTTCTCTTCAGGTATGAGTCCAGGGAACAGCCAAGAAGCGATAATCTGTAAGGCGTGATATCGGTAGACCTACGTAGACCGAAGACGAAGCATATGCACTCTTTGAAGGCAACTTCAAGTGTTCGTTTGCAAACAGAGTCGAGTTTAGGGAAGATTAGGCTTCCATAGGTAAAGTGGGGCATTAGCAACACCCTAACCCGTCTCAGCCTGAGATTCAAGGGCAGAAAATTGGCGGATAGCCACAATCTTCTTAAACCACCATAGATTTTACCAACTGTGGTCTTAATGTGATCACAGCATTTCAGTCTGGTGTTGAATCTCAACCTAGATTTAACACATAATCAACAAAAGATAATCTCACATTATTGAGGATAAAGGGAGGAAGATTATGATTTTCAAGGTCCGAGCTATACTAGGCTATATATTGCGATTTACTGGCATTCAGGAGGAACTAATTATCCCTAGACTATCCCAAAATTGAGCATTGGGGAAAACCACAGGACAAAGGCAAGAGCGAAGATGCTAACCCATCAACAATCACCTGTTGCGACCTGTTTGAGAGTAAATGACATATAAACTTGACGGCAGACGGGGAAAAGTAAAAATTACGGAGCAGTTTAGAATGCACAACACTGTCAAATGCTTTAGAGAAATCCATAAGGACCAATATACCAACATCATCCCTATCAAGAGCCGACCGCAAATTTGACGAAACCTTAAGTAGAGCAGTTTCGCAGCTGTGTTTTTCACGAAAACCAGACTGAATTTTCGTCAGGAGAATATTGTCCGCTATATATATTTCATAATCTTTGTTTTCATAATTTTTTCCAAGACTTTACCAAGGAAGCTAAGAACGCTGATTGGTCGATAGTCAGCCAAATCAATCGGAGAAGTTTTTTTGGGTATTGGTAGAACTTTACCCACTTTCCATGTTCAGAGTATCATAATGCCTCGTTTAAGACATCTCTTATGTCTGGAGATGTCGGGCCTAAAATGGGCATTCACCTTTGTGTTCAGCAATGCTCGAGAATTTTATGTCTTCATCTACATTTACACGTATTGCTTCTGTATGGGAGAGATTTCGCTAACTTAATGGTAATTTTCCTAACCCTGGCGTTGAGCTGAAAACTTTCAAAACAATGCATAGCTTTCAGGACTTTATTCAAGACATTAAAATTTTGCTTTGAGGGTTTGTCCGTTTTTTGCCTTCTTCACCTGTGGAATGATGTACCATAACTTTTGGTTATTATGTCTTGTAATATATTTTTATGAATGTTTTTGTGCGCATTTGATCGTACCTCAGTCTCTCTCAGTGTGAGGGGCGCTGCGTCATTAGCCTTCAGTTTCTCCAGAAAGTCATATCTCACTAATTTCAACCCAATCTTTACTTCTCTTGCATTTATGTAAATTGAAGTGAACGTAGGTATAACAAAGATTCAACTCTACATGCATGCATGCACATACGTTTACAGTTTTATATATGCAAAGTTAACAGAAACATTTTTTTTTTGTATTTTCAGTTGAAGCAGTTAAAAGGAAATGGAAATGTTTACGTGATAATTATCGTTCAGAGCTAAGCAAAATTAATAGAACTAGAGGTTACACAAGTAAATGGTGTCATTTCCACGATTTGGACTTTCTCCGAGATTTTGTTACACCCAGTAAGGCACCAACTGGTATATTAAACGAGTCTTTGAAAATTCAGACGGACGAAGGTAGCCAACATGAGAAACATCTCGAAAAGGACTCCGAATATCCATCAAGGCTACTAGAAGAATCTCAAAAATACTTTGAATTCAATACCAATTTTGTGGATTCAGAAGACAGCTCTAGGACTCCTGTAACTAATTCTAGACCTAAGACAGTGTTAAAAAGAAAGCTTCGAGACGAAGAATGTAAATTTTTGGAAATCGAGAAAGAAAAATTAGCTCTACTGAAAGACGAGCAAGCATTGAACAGAGATGATAATTTCCACTTTTTAATGAGCATGTTGCCACATATGCGAGATATGACAGTTACCAAGAACTTGCGCTTCCGAATGCAATTAAGTAAGCTACTTTTCGAATTGGTTGCTAATGAGGACTCTTCGTAAGCTAGTGGTAACCTAACGAATTCGGCGGTACATCTGACTAGGGAAACTCGATGACTTTATTTTTAGATCTTTTGTATGATAAACTTGCGAATAAAAATATTTTTTAAGTTATAAAAATATGAGAGCAATTATAGCATATATAGATATGCCAACTTGTTGATTCCTCTTCCCTTTTTAAAGTGAGCTTTTTAAAAGTTTCATTGTTTTTCTAAGGTTATCACATTTCACATAGGGAATTCTAAAATTGAGCCACATTTTTTTTAATTTTGTCAAAATTTAATACATGGCAATTTGGTGATTTTTATCTCCATATGATAAATCGTTGTCCAAATCAATTTGAAATTTCCCATCAACGAGCTCAGCATAAAACGGAGCAAATACCTATAAAGGCCCATTCATATCTACAGACACTTCTCGTGTCATATAACACGCAGATGGTATAATAACCCCCTCACAAATTCTAATAACTTCTCGTTGTCCATCTCACTGCAAATATCTGCACTATGCGGAAAATAAATTCACACTCAACACGGAAGCATGAACAGACACGTAACAGATAAAGTATTCTCCGGAAAGTCTTATACAATAACGTGTTTGTTTATGTGAATGGGCCTTTATACCCTAAACTAAATCTATAAAGTATACTAAAGCTGGATTTACATTATGATTGCATTCATTTTTGCCAGAAATTGTGAAAGAGATAGCTTCATGAAATTTAGATGCTACCGAAGCAATCATTGTAATACTTCACACGTACTTCCCTAATAGTTTTTATGGTAAAATTTGCATTCTATTAAACAGTTAAATTGGAATATTCTGGTTTGCAAATCATCTCCAATGAAGAACAAGAACAGCCACAACTTGCATTCACCTTTCATCACTCAATATTGTATATCTTTTTCTTTGCATACCGTGGTGGTTCCAATGTTTATCTCAGCCTAAAAAAATCAATCATTATAAAAAATACAAATGAAATTAAGACGGTGCAATGAAGCGAAACAGGAAAAAAGAAAATAAAGCAAAAGGGTTCCGGCGGAAAGAATCAATTTTTCCACTATTCGAAATTATTCACAGGTAAGAAAGTATAGCGCTAGTCGCTGAATAGAATTAAAGATTAATCCAAAATAAACAAGTAAAAAAAGCTAGAATTTGTCTAAGAACCAATTCTTATGATACCCTAGATGAATGTCCTATTAATTTCGAATGGTGATCCATCTGTGGAAGTTTGATTTTTGAACTGGTTTTTCGCTTATATTTCTCATAGAATTTCATATTCTGAAGAACTTTTCAGTACAATAAAAACGTCTAAGAGTGATCGTTTTCACGGTATACATAATAAATCACAATATTTATATGGCAACACCAAGAACAGGTTGCCCGATAAAGTCCATTTTTTGAAATTTCATTTACTATTGCTATGAAAACACCATGTATCAAATTTCAGCTCTCTATGTCTACGCTTTCTCAGACAGTGTCCAAATATATAGTAAAACACGAAATTTTTGTATGGCAATACTACGAAGAAGTTACCCGATTTGCCTCATTTTCGAACCAAAATTTACTTTTTTTTAAAAAAAAAAGCCCGTATGCAACATTTCAGCTCTCTAAGTTAAAACCTTTTCGAGTTACCGTCAGGACGAACATGCAAAAATCAAAATAACTTTTAATATTATGCGTCCAATCCATTTTGCTCTACCATCATTATTTCTGTGCGTTACAAACGGAATGACAAACTTAGTATACCCTATAGATTTCATCTAGCTAGGGTATAAAAAGAGGAAAATTTCTAACTATTACACACTTCCGAAGAAAAAGAACCGTGGTCAATTTCCGTAAATTTCTAATGTAGAATTCCATTGAACCGGTGCAGTGTAGTTTTACGGGTTGCTGTTTTTATAATGCAATAACAAAAGCCCATATATCTACACTCACTTGTGTAGAACTATTTCAAAGGAATACAACATAATAGTTAAAGAGGCATCAATCGACCATGAGACTACACTTCTATTAAGTTTCAGTCAGATTTTCTTCATAAATACTAATCAGAATATGCTGCTCTGACCTCACTTGTATAGCAGATATCCAATCACTTTGATTAAGGCAACAATGAAGCTCATTTCACCTTCACTTTTAAAAAGCACGTATTTAAATCAGCCCCTTATAATTATAAAACTTCGCACTTAGTTTTAAGAAATGTGTAATTTCAGTTTCCACCTCTACCTCCTATTTTTATGTTGCTACCCTTAATAAGGAGACTGTCAATAATCTGATAACTTCCTTAAATAATACTCTCTGTTAACTTCCCTTATTTATATTTAGTATATCTGGATGGTGTCTGCATATTAGACTGCCCAGAGAGTGTCGGCTGGAACAGTACAGCCCCCCCTCCCCCTCCAACAACCATCCTCAAACAGTGACTCTAATCTAACTCTGATTACATAAAGAATTTCGGATTGCTGATGTAATCAGAAATGTCATGCCATTCCCACATCAATCTAATTTGCTCCAAAGTGTCGGTAATTTGTGTTAGATCATTCTATACGAAAACACGAGTTCTTCTAGAAACAATTTGAGGCAAACTGGTATCAGCTCTTCTTCGCGCATATTTCTTCTACGCTGATATACCTAACCATGCACCCACTGATACAAAGCACAGTAGGCTCTCCATAACAATGGCAGAAATATCTACCTATTCAATCGACGTATCATGTAACCTCACTTTAGGTCACTTCCTAAAGTATATGAGGCTAAAGCACTTCACTTTACTTATAAAACTTGGCATATAATTATTTCATTAAATAATGGTGAGATAATGACTTACAGCAGGCAAAATGGGACCAGAATAATGTTCTCCAGATTACAAACTCAGTACTGCAAGCAGTTCCTTACGAACACATGTTTTTATAATCTAGGTATGTATGCCATAGGTACGCGTTCGTCTTATATTATAAAACTTTTGCGCACACTCTTCTGTAGGATCAAGTTGTCTCTATTTTCACTTAGTAGGCTCACTTGGCAACCTCAAGTTATTTAGAGAAATTATTATCCTGTTATTATTTCTTCAATGCCGGCATTGTTATGTATCCCATGCAATAGTCTGCGATAGGTGAGCTTCAACCTAGCCGGAAATCTGGTTCAGCCTTTCACGTGAAGGATTGTGAAAATAGTAAAACTTAGTGGAAGAAGATGAAAAAGCTTAACAATTTTTGATCCATTTCAGATTGATTCCGGAAGAAGCTTGTTGGTTGGAAGGTGCAACGTATGTTTTCAAGCTCATTTTTATTTCGTTTTTGAAACCCAAGTGTACGCAGTTGTGTTTTTGCTTGCCCAGAATAAATTTATGTGTGAAATTGTTGTGATTTTTACTAAAAGGAACTACATAAGAAATAAAACCAAAGAAGAACTTTCTAAATAATTCATATATGCGAAAATGGATTTGTTTTTAATATGTGTGGGTATCTAATCCATTTGGCATCCATTTTCCTTCCAAAGAAGTAAGGAGAAAGCACACGAAAAGCGAAGCGCTAAGATAATATTATAACTACAAAAAAATTTCCGTAACTGTAATTTTATTCTAAGTTTCTTGTTCTTACATCTAATTTCTATTTTACTACTACTCACTTATCATCTTTGCACAAATGGCTTCCATTTCTCAAGCTGTAATATCAACTCAAATTCAACGTTAAATTTAATTCAATTTACTTATACTTTTCTTTTGTTAGTTTTTTTTATTCAATCTTATAAATGTGTTCTATGTAAGATTCCAATCGATTTACACAACTAAATTTCGGTGGTTTGTTGGTAATATCCATTTTTCAAAATATTGCAAAGCCGCCTTAAAATGTCACTACATTCGAAAATCTCTTACCTATACATACATACACCCACAAAATATATATTAAACAATTATAGTTTAACCTGCTCTGTGATAAAAATATTTGTTTATTTAAGATTCACTTAACAATACATTATTGCTACCTACAATACCAAAATTATAAAATATTTATTGCTGACCATTATTATAATATTATTCATCCACTTACCAAAAATCTTCTTGGAAGATCGCTTTTTTTCCATTGTCTTCTTGGTTGCTCTTTGATTCTTTTGTTTCAGAAATCTAAACTATGGGATAAAATATCCAAAGAACTTGAATAACTTTTAGAAAACATTGACACAGCAAGGTATTTAGCAATTAAAACTTTAAATTAAGAACACTTTTTTAGGAATATATGTAATATTAATTCTCGTGACAAAAGAAAATCACATCGAACCGATTGACCGACCGGCGTCCACTCCACGTTTAAATAAAATAACAATGTCTTCTTCTTCTTTTATTATTTCGTTTACCCCCAATTAGAGCCACCGACCGGCATACATTATCTTACCCCGGTGACTCAGGGATATATTAAAAATTCTATCTGCAGATTGACACATCTGGCAATTTTGGGAATTGGAAAAAGAAGAATTCGGAGTATTTTTTTGTATTTTCTAGTCCGAAATTACTGGATCTTACGGTTACGAACCACAATTTTTAAAGAGAATAGAAATTGCCTTGGGGCGTGGGGATAAAAGTTTCATTCATATTTAATTTCCCCTCGTTTCTTCTAAATGCACCGAATGGCATATTTAAATTTTATCGATAGATTTTGTTGTGGAATAAAATTAAAAATGTAGTTATATCCGTGTAATTTGTCAGATTGAAAATTTATGGGAAAAACAACGTAAAAATGATGACAATTTCAATTTGAAAGATTTTTTCGTAATTACGGATGGATTTGGTGGAGTAATAATTAAATATGGATGGATGGATATGTGGTGTTGTATGCACCATAGTAGGAAATGCTCATCAGTTTCGTCGAAAACTCTCTTCCCCACTCGGGGGAATCAATCCTATGTAAACTAGCACTTTTGAATGCGGGTGAAGTTTTCTGATGAGCCTTTCGATGAGCATTCCATGAGCGTTTTCATATTCAAAATTCATGTGCATTTGCTCGAAATTATGATGAATTTTGTATTGATTAAAAAAAAAACAAACGTTTTTAATTATGACGTGCAGTTGTAAATTGCATTCTTTTACAGAAAGTTGTATTTATACACTCTGAAGTGCATTGCCGCATTGCTATCATCAGCTCCTCTAATCCCTTGTGAGACAAAGAATAGAAATATGTAGGTGCTCTTTTTTTTACGACATGTTTCCTGGCGAAAGTTTAAAATTTTGAAAAATACCCTCTCTACCGAAAGTCTAAAATTTTGAAAACTACCCTCTCTACCGAAAGTCTAAAATTTTGAAAAATACCCCCTCTACCGCAGATAATCAGAAACGAAAATATGTGCAATTCAAACCAGTGAGCATTTCCATAATTTCATAATGAATTGACAAGAAAATAATGTAATAACTCATGGAATGGAACTGCTCATCGAGTGATCATGGAAAAGCTCATTATGTTAAATAACATTCGCTACACACGCTCATGCAAATCAAACGACTGGGTCATGAACAAGTCGCAAGATTTGCTTGAGCGTGTGTAGCAGCCTAACACCAGGTTCATATTGACGCGTACTTTTCTAGCAATATGTATGCGTCAACGGAACGATTTCACTGTACCACTGCAAGAAAAGTGTAACACTTCTGCTAGAAAACGTGATCAATGGAGACCATCATCGCTATTTGGTGGGCGCACTGACTTATTATAACAATGGACAGAGCATTGTCATTTTCCTATAGGAAATAATGGTACAAGTTTTATAGATTTCTCTTTCGCGCTATGGCAGAGTTGGAGCTACAAACACAAAATATCGCTTACTGAACGTTTTCTTATGTCATTTGATGATGTTTTTATGTTGACCGCAGATGCAATCACCGCAGGAAGAATATAAGTGTAAAGACAGTGTTTACCCATGCTCCGTTTCTCTTGCCCATACGCAAGATTCAGGTAAAGTCGGAATGAGTTTAATTTCTTATAAGAGTGCTTATAAGCGATTCAAAATATCACTTGAACACAAGAAAATATATATATTTTTAATTTAATTTGATTTTCGGGTGTAAAATTTCATCTGATTTGTTGAATATTATTCGTTTTTTATGTATACCTAGTAAACGTTTAACAGGGTGCTCAAACCCTGATATACAGAAACACAATATTTGTGCCATACGAAATAGGAAATTGCTCAGTCCATTATTAAGTCAGTGCCATATATCTAAGGCGAGATTTAATTAACTTTATAATTCTTTATACACATTATGCAAATTAGAGCTTAATCTAAGTATATTCAAGTTAACTACCTTTGTGCTTTTAAAAAACAAGCAAACAAGTCCTCCTACTTACCCGAAATTATTCTTATCTTGAATTTAACTAATGATTTCAGGTAAAAAAATAATAATTAAATAACAACAAAATTTTATTATAATTTATATTATTTATTTTTCCTATCAGTTTTTCAAATTGTTGAGTTGATTTGTACTCTCTAGGTAGAAATAGATTTAAAAAATTATTTTATTCTTCAATATTATGATTACATATATATTTTGTTGTTGTAGTTTTTGTTACTTGATTATATATAATATATATAATAATAATATTATACTCGAAGCCAAAGAGTTGTTATACTGCATCTTCATGTGTGTGTTTTTGGTTTTGTTTTTCTTTTCTTTTTTATCATAATAAATGTGTGTCTTTCATTATAGAGTATACTGTTTATCTGTCCTACATTTTATTTAAAAATCTAATGTGATTATCAAAAATTTGTAACAAACAAAATATTTTAATAGTACAATAATAATAGCTAATTATAATAATAATAATAAATTGTAATAAAATCTATTATATAAAACATCATCCATTCACATCATCCGAATCACATTCGAAAAACCTTTCTCTATCGAAAGGAGGAGATTGATTCATTCTGTTCCTACAGCAGTTGCATTTGCGCTTGCGCTACTTTCTCTCTTCGAAGTTACTTTTTTTTTTTTACTTACATTGACGACGTTAACACAAAAAATGTTTTGTTTTCACAGAAAATAATATTATTTCGTTGGATTCATTTTATGTTTTACTTTGAATTATGTATTACATTTTGTTTTTAATGTTTATTGGCATTATTATAACTTGCTCGTACATTTTTTTATTTTTTTTTTTATATTCAAATGTATTCATTCTTACTATATTGTATGTACATATATACCTACTTAGGCTTACTTCATATCCGCGTGGATACATAAATAAGACATTTGTTTTGGACTCTATTACAATCAATATTATTTATGTATATAAATGTCTATTCATTTTTTTTTTATTTTAGGTATTTATTTATGTTTTTTTTTGTTTTTGGGACGAATCGTAGACAACCAACTGGAAATAGTTTTTTTTTCTTTGTTGTTTGCATTTTGTAAAATATACATTTATATTTTATAGTTTATTTCAGTTACATTCACTACTAAATTTAGTTTTCATGTTTTTTATATATATGTTGTATATACATGTCTGTATACATCTATATAAGTTAGTTTCCAGTTCCAATAACAAAAGATAAGGATATTACTTTGCAATTCAAAAAAAAAAAAATTTTTTTTTTGCAATTTTTCGTAACAATTTCATTGATTTATTCTTGTAATTGGACTATTTTCTACTTATTTTGGTTAAAATGTTTTTATAAGAAATCATAAAAAATTACATTATATTGCTGAAGAAACTGAGGATCTGTAAAAAAAATTGTTTTCGTCTAAAATTTTTGTTGTAAATAATTTTACATAATTTTTTTTCTCTTCACACGTACATGTGGATACATATCTTAATTACTTAATACAATAATTTGAACCAATCGACAAATATGGCATAATTATAAAAGTTGAATGTTTTTTTTTTGTAAATACATCATTTATTTCTCAAATTGTTGTTTATCTATAGGCACATTAAATAGAATAAAATATATATATGAATCTACCTATGTACATTAAGGTGCTTGCCCAAATTGTACAAAAATATTAAAATCTCAAAATGCTCATTCATAATTTTGAAATTTCTATGCAAAATTTCAGTGAAATCGAAAATAGTTATTTTTTGGCTGTTTTGGTCGTTTTAGAAAATTAAATTATTCTATTTTATACAAATATTTCAAAACGAAAATTCGGAACCAGAATTCAAATTTTTTTGAATTCGCGTCATTTTTTTTTTTAAGGAAAAGTGGCACGAGTTACGTACACCACCATTCCAACGTGATCAGAAAACCCATAATTATCAATCCCAGATACATTTGACATAATAAAACGAATCGCAATACCTTCCCAGGGAATTAGGTTGCATTTTTGTTATCAACTTAAAGTAACAAAATTATATTTTTGAGGGAGTGTTAAACTGGCAGTCTTTGTTCACGCTTTGTACAAATCAGTTTTTCTTAAATAAAGTTCGGTTAGCTTTCTTTTTTTTTCGCGCGGGTATTTTTATTTTATTTTTTATTTTCTTCAAAGGCAGGGGGACGAGAGCATGTGCCATTTTACGTGAGTACGTAAGCCCCTCAAGGGGGCCAAGGCGGCGTAGTAGTCTCCGGCTTGTTACAGCCGAAGCTTTACGCGCTATTCCCTGGGTCAGGGAAGGGAAGTTCCTGTGCAATGGCCTGCCCTGGAGTTTGCCAGTAGCAAAGGCAACAAAAGATTTCCCCTCAACTATAACTTCCGCCTGGAAGCGGAGTCATACGCCCGCTTCATATCCTCTCTTGATGAATATATATATATATATATATATAAAAAAAAAAATTATTTTATATTACAATTACGTCGACACTGAAGTCCCACGACATAAAATAAAAATAAAACTTACTAAACAAAGGAGTGCCGTGGCCTGCATTGTCCGCCAATTTGGGGGCAGCTCATTTCGCTCCGCAGACGTTTGGGTTGCCTTATCCATAATAGCAAATAGAAAAAAATAGACGGGCATGGCATCGAGATATGTAGTCAATATGGGCATAGGATATTTACGTAAAGCATCGTCGACCCAAAAGTTGATATTGAATACTTTTTCCATTTCATGGCTATTTTACTAACCTGCTGGAAAATGCTTTCAACAAAACCTTCTTGTCTCTCTTAATGAAGCGCATCAGGTCTTGATTAGGTAAGCTTTTTAGCTCATCCACTGATAAGAGGGCAGACCCAAGTGCGTCCAGCCTGCCCCAGGCAAAGACTGGACAAGCACAAAATATGTTCGGTTATTTCAAGCTCTCCTTCTAGGCAACACAGACATTCAGGACTGTCAACAACTTGCATCTTTGTTAGATGAGCTTGAAGCGAGCTGTAGCATGATGTCAAGCACAGTTCTACATTGTTTCCTTCCGAGTCCCAAGAGAAAATCAGAGAAATTCCTATTTGGGGGCATAAAAAAAAAATGTTGTGCACCTGCAAATGCTCAAGTTCACCCATCTCTGCTAATTGAACATCCGCTTTGATGAGAGACGATGATAACCGAGGCGGCAACGCCTACGTCGGGCCTCGGTTCAAGAAACGGAGAACCAAAGCCAGACCTGGATAGAAAGTCAGCCCCCCCCCCCCGTGTTCCCAATGTGACCAAGGAATCTACAGAAGGGACACCTTGTTGTGGATATACAGCTTATCCACAGACGACCTGCAGTCTTCTAGTAACTTATATGTTATCCGACGGCCTTCGTTTGATTTCCATATCAAGGGTTATCTTCGCTGCCATTGCGATGGCAAAAACTTCAAGCTGGAAGACAGCAGTGTGCCTTGCAAGTGAGTACTTCATCCGAATGTCAGATTCACGAAAAAAAACATACACACCAGCTACCTCATTAGTAAGAGAGCCGTCAGTGAAAATTTTTAGACCGGGGAAGGCTCTATAAGGGACTTTCCTTAGTCCATGATTCCCTTTCAGGAAAACTCATGGAGAAACGACGCCCAAAACGAAGCTCTATGATACCATCGCATCAAGTGGCATGCTGACCAGAGGGTTTTCTGTTCCAGCCCACACGCCAATGAGCAATGGTAAGAACCAGTTCAGCTGTCCTCCCAACATCTCCATGAGCACAATCTACACACAGATCTTTTAGCATCTGCCTAAATGAAAAATCCAGAAGTTTCAGATTAAGTAAGACCTGACGGGCAGCAGTAGCCGCATGGAGCCTGTAATTCCCAGGCAAGATCGCAGTCCCACTTGCGTCCTCGATCACCATGTACAAGAGGAATATGGAACATTGATCGGACGAGAACCTCGTGCAGAAAATTTAAAAGAATTTTGGAATCTACAGATCGGCTTGTATCTAGAGAAGGAAAAAACCAACTTTGAGGAGTTCCTGTAATAATTGAATAAAGAAACATTGGGAAAAATATAGCAATGGCTATAAGTAATATTTTAATGCATTCCGGTTTGGAAGATAAAATTAAAGGATTATGTTTTGATATAATAGCTTCAAAAATCGGCAAATAAAGTGATTGCAACGATAAAAGGGAAATCGGCAATAATACCACAATTTTTTGTATACTTAGGAATCATATTTTTGAAATTATATTATTAGAAAAAACAAGCGAAGTTGTCAAGGAATATCAGTCTTTAACAATTTTCACAACAGCTGGGAAAATATCGATATAAGTAAATTTGTAGTTGGATTGGTAGGACGAATATATAAAAGTTGCGATACAAGATGATATCATAGAATTCGCAAAGGGCCAATTAAATGTAAGACACATTTTAAATATGTGATCCTCCCAGAGGAATTCGAATATTAAAGCTTGGATGTGTAAGTCGAGCTCGATGGATAGACCTTCATGTAGCAAAAAAAAAAAAAGTTTGTAGTAGTACTTAAAAAATCCCACCTATCATCTAGTCACCGCGACCTACAAGATATTTTGTGACATTACCCTAAATGCCCTACGGCGCCCATTCGAATTTAAGGTCTGTGATAAAGTCTATAACGTTCTTGGGGGCCATTTCTGCGACATCTTCTGGCAGTGCCTTTCCTAGATGTCTAGCATTATGCGTCACAGAGCTTCACAGTCACACAGGACATGTTCAGTGACTTCATCGTCTTCCATACAGAAGTGAAGTGAAAAAATTTAAGTTTCGGGTCTGAATTTTCGTTTTGAAAATTTTATAAAAAATAGAATAATTTAATTTGCTAAAACGCCTTTCACTACAATAAGTTTATAACAAAGTTCCATTAAAAATTGAAAAAAAGAATCAAGAAAAAATATTGTCAAATTAAAAAGCTATGAAAATCCAAAACAGCCAAAAAATCACTATTTCGATTTGAGCGACCTCTAAATATTAATGAATTTAACTAAAATTTTGCATAGAAATTTAGCAGAGCTTTTAGACTTTTTACCACTTTCCCAAATCCATACATTTTTGAGCAACCTTAATGTACATAAATATTTTATATACTAGAAACTCGGTAGTTGGAAATCTTCATATTTTGCACCACGAAGATATTTTGTATAGCATACTGTAAAAAATGCAACAGATTTCAGAATTCCCTGTCGATTATTGAAATTTTTTTGGAGAAAATGTTATGGCTGTTAATTTTACAGCGTTTCGACTTGGTTACCGATATGCTTTCTTTGTATTGAGCCAAGCAATTTCGTATTTTACACATTGAATAAAGAAATAATAAGGATAAACGGCATATCGGAAGAAAACCTAAGCCACTCAGCGAAATGTATTAGTGTGCTGTGTTTGGATTAGTTTCGTGTTGGCAGTAATGAATTCGTGACATTTTGAGCGGGGACATTTTTTATAATCCAAATTGCTATGTAAAATATTTTCAGATAATATTTCTTGGCGTTGCCCTTGATAATTTAATGCACTTGTCATAATTATATTGTCAGAAATCAAGCAGAAGTGTCAAATAATGCACAGCCCTCTTGTTATTTCCACCCCCCGATCATAGGGTCTGATTACATTGAATTGCTTAAACACGAACACTGTAGTCGCACAATACCCCGCTTCGTTATTAATTATTTATTCAATGATTTCACATTATTGTTTTTTTCCATTATATTGAGATCTAAAATCTTTCTTACAAGGGCACGTGTCTTATAGAAGCAAAATGCAACATTTGCATTCAGAAAAAAATAGATAAAAATGCCATTTCATAGGCCACTTGAATACTTAATTTCATTACCAACTCCAGTTTTCCCTTTAAAAACCGTACTTTTCCAATAGAGTGTTTAATAAAAACGCAACACTTTCAGGTTCAATTTCTGTTTTTCGGGAAATTTTCATTTCTAATTAAGAGTCGTTGTTTTAATTTTTTTTTATTATTTCTGGAAAGATTTAATAATAATAATAATAACAAAATTTTAAAGAAGTATTTAATTTTGAAAATGGAAGGTGAATTTGAGGAATACATTTCTTCTATTGTACGAGATAGCTAAAATGCTAAAAAAAACAAAAAACAATATTCAAAGAAAAACATAGAAACAACGATAGATACGAAAAAACAGTAGAAGTTGCCTAGGTTAAAATGCAATTGATAATATTAGAAGCACCATCTACAATTTTGTGTCGCTAAAAAGAGCGTAAAAATCGAGTCTGAATGAAAGTCACGTAAAGAGTTTTACTATGAAAATTCATAGCGAAATAAATCTGAAATTGACTCAGTTTGCTGCTAAGTCTGCAACTCGAGAATTGAGTGGAAAAAACTCTTTAAGCAAACTCGGCTATAGCAATGTGGAGCACTATGATGGATGATTTCAAATAGATAGATAGCCATTAAACCTTTTCAATGGTCTATAAAATTTTCACTTGCTCCTCTCCGTTTGAGGTTATGGCTTAACAAAATTAAAATTTTGGAATTTCAAATTGTTTTTGTTTTATTTAACTACTATTTTTATCAAAAAACACGTCATCAACACCGATTTTTTAAATTGGATTTAAGAAGCCCAAAATCTTAGCTTTAAAATGTCCTATCACACTCCGTACCAAAAATGTACGCTTTCTGCGTTTCTTGCATTTTTTTAAAACATATCCATATTCAGAGAAAATAGTTTAAATATCTCATTGTCAAAAGATAATTGCCTACTTTCTGGCATTTATTGAACTTTTGCACTGTGGTGGTTGTTTTTTTTGTCACCCCTTTGTTTTGGTCCTTGTATGACGCATTTTTGTGACAATACTCGCAGGATCATCCTACACCAACCTTCAAAATTGCAGCCTGGAGTGCAATCCAAAACATAGCCACAGTTGACTATAGCTGACTCATAGCGCACAATAGTCAACTCACCTAACATATTTCAGTTGACTAATGGGTTTTGAAACGATTGAAATCAACTGTAGTCAACTGTAGCTATGTTTTGGAACGCACTGCTGAACCAAATTAAATGCTCTTTTTTTTTTGCTTATTTTACTGCACAACTTTCATTATCATAACGAAAATCTGAAGTGCTTGCGAGTCATCTGAAAGATGAAAACAATTTAGCTCCAAGAGTTAAAGTAACTGGATATTGAAGCAGCTAATCTTCTCTGTTGTTTACTGTGAATTCTAATAGCACATTTTTATATTGTCATGATATTAATGGATGATTAATACCACAAATTAATATAATCAAGACCTTACTCAACATAATCGTAGATGTCATAGCAAATGTATATTACCATAGATGGCACAAGAACTAGATATCACATGGTATACCAGAGCAACGTATAAGATTGTAAAATGACTGGTGCATTCTGGAATGGACCATAAAAGAAAATTTTTTATATGTTTAGTAAGGGACACAAGCTAATGAAAAACACAGAATTCAACATATGAACAATAGAATTTTAGAAGATAGTATTAAAATTGTTTGGGAATAATTAATTTTGCAACATTATAATTTTATAACCTCTAAAAGTGCTATTTTAAAATCAATTGTAAATGAAAGCCTCAAGATTATACACATACATTTTCTTAATAGTAATTTTGAATATTTTCAGAAACAATTTGATTAGTTTCTGATAACCAGATGGCAAGCGATTATACCAAATTACCCTACGAGTTGGAACTTCTGCCCTAAACTTGTTCGTATAAACGCCACATGAAAAAATTAAAACTCACAAATTACAGTTCTACTTTTATTTAACTTTTGAACTTAATTCACACCATCTATGCAAAATCAAATGAATATTGCTCGTGACTTGATAAGAATTATCTTATTAAAAAAAAAATCAAATTATCGCTAATTAGAAAAAAATAGACGGGCATGGCATCGAGATATGTAGTCAATATGGGCATAGGATATTTACGTAAAGCATCGTCGACCCAAAAGTTGATATTGAAAATATTTTTTAGTTTTTCCATTTCATTTCTTTTTTAAATTAAAAACAAAGTTTAAAGGAGCGCGGTATGTCGTCTAATACGAACTAGGCTTTGATTTCAAAATGCATTTTGAAGTGCACACAAATATTTTTGATCCAAAACGAGTAGTTTTAAATGTCGAAAAACAAACAAATTAGAAAATGAATTGAAAATGTAGAAATCACAATTCTACTTATACTATACATTCTGTTTCAAAGCTATAAATGAATTTGAAATTTTCCGTTTTATCGAGAACGAATACAACCTATTATTCAGTTATTCAGTTTTCAGAATATGGAGTGACGCCTAGGATTCTTCTATCGCACTATCTGGAGGGCAATAAAACAAAATCCTGACATCGTAAGGAAAGAAATGCAAAACACCCCTCGTCTGGAACCCTGACAAAAGGAAGAATGGTTTATTTTCGCTCATGTAAACATGACACGACTATGGTTACAGGTCCGGTGATATCTTATATAGGGAATTTCCACAGGAAGCTCTTCTTCATTTAGTTCTGGTTTGCAGGTGGTAATTTTTCTAACGAAAAGTTCCACGCGGATACTCTAGATAAACCTTTTGGAAGCAAGGATCCGCGCTATTTTTCAAAACACAATTTCGACGACTAAGTTTCGGAAGCGTTCAATAAGATCGGTACCTCAGAGCTCGCCCTTCCATCTATCAGAATGAACAGTCTGGAATATTCAGAATTTACGTGCCTCGATCTACGCGACAGTGTTTTCGAGTCATAACAGTAATAATATTGAATGGCCCGGTTGTTCTCTTAATCTTAGTCCAATAGAAAATATTTTGGGATGACTTGTATGTCGATAGGCGACAATTCTATACCATCAACGAGCTAAAAATACAAGCCATTAAAGAGTCCTGGTAGCTTTTGACAGCTGATGTTCTAATGAAACCATATTGGCAATCAATGTCCAAAAGGCTGAGTAAGGTAGTACGAAAAAATGCTAGACCTGAAGAATTAAATTTTAGGCTTAATGTGACTTTTTTAATGTTCCGTACCTCAAGGTAGGGGGGGGGCACGAAACCTTCATAAGATCGCTCTTGTGCGTCCGTCCGTCTGTCTATCACAGAAGATTTTAAAAAAAAACGTCACGTAAGATTTGAAATTTGACAGGTCTTCGTGACGCGCACATATTTTGACAATCAAATATTATGAAATATTGTTTTTTTTTTATAATTTTTAATGGGTG
The DNA here is from genome assembly GCA_963930735.1 of Dioctria linearis. Taxonomy (NCBI): domain Eukaryota; kingdom Metazoa; phylum Arthropoda; class Insecta; order Diptera; family Asilidae; genus Dioctria; species Dioctria linearis. Next base: position 27,572,298 of record OZ005744.1, on the reverse strand, counting down.
TGAGTTGAGATCCCCTAAAAAACTTCTTTTTTTTTTGTATCCTTGGAAAAGACTACTACTTGCAAGGATTAAAAAAAATATTTTTCAAAACTTTTGGTGAATGTTGATGGATGGTTATAAACATATAACAAAACATATAACAAAATGACCGAAAAAACACCCCCTCTGATCTTCTAGGTTTCTAAAGCTACAATTTTTATATAATCAGGGTTAGTGGACATTGAGTCATAGACAACAGGAAAACTGCGCGAACTGAAAAAAAAGAATGTTTTTTGTGTTAACTTCTAAGAGAACTCTTACAAGATCACTCTTGCAGCCGTCTGAAATTTGACAATACAGAATAGTATTTAAAACATGAAATATTTTTATAAAGTTTAAATAATTTACAAATAAATATTTTTAACTCTGAATGATATTTTAATGTCACATTGCGTTTTGTTGACTTTTGAGCATCAATACCAATGCAACCCACTGCCCCTCGATGATCGCTTGACACTTTACTGTACTCACACTAGTCTAGTTCGTATCTAATTTTATTACTTTTCCGCTTAATCAATATTTTCTTGGTAGGGAAAACTGATTGCGCTGGCCCGCTTATAATAATGTAACAACGTTCTTTGTAAATTTCTTTGAAAATGTCATTTACATAGCTCAAATACGGTTATGACCACCACATAGACTGCCCATTGCGTTAGAACAGTCTTGAGTGTCACTCCATATTCTGAAAATCATGTTGTATTCATTCTCGAAAAAACGGAAAATTTGAAATTCTTTTACAGCTTTGAAAAAGAGTGTAGAGATTGTTGAAAAAGTCTCATTTCTATACAAAAAAAAAGTTATGCGCGTGCGCATCTTGAAAGGGAATGTGTAAAAATGTAAAATAAAAACATTATTAACAATTTTTTATACATACAAATATATTCTTAAATATCTATAAGCTATATAATATATACAGTGGAAAATTACCATAAGCTAGAAAAACTAAAAATAATATTGAAATTTTTATCTCTAACCTCATTTAATTAAATGAAGCGATTCGATTTAAGTAAACATTCGACAAATACCAGATGTGAATTATAGGCACACGTTAAGTGTAGTGCTCCAAATTATGATAAAAAATTTTTTAATTTCATATCTGGAATAATTTTTTTCTTTCCCAATTTATGTTATGATAAGTAATAAACAAACACTGGGCACTGGGAGGTATTATAATGGAATTATGCTTAGAAATAAGAAATTTTGAAATAATTTCCCTTCATGCATTGTGCCGCCTACCATCATTTAAATATTCAAAACTTTATTACAGTTCGAAATCTGTGCTAGTTGATGATAGTTTGACTTAGTATAGTGCGCTACATACAACTATTTACAATAATTTACAATTAACAGTAAATAAAAGCTTAATTTTTAAATACTTTTTTTTTTAATTTTTTAATTTTATAGCCTCTTTTATTTACTATGATTTTGTTAATCACTAACTATTTAAAAAGAAAATTTTTAAATGTTTATGCTATGAAAATTTTTCTTCAACTAGACAGCGTCAATTTCATAAGGAAATTGTGGAAGATTTATCACAAATTTAAATGCATAATGACAAAAAAAAACAAATCCCCAACAGTAACAGGTTTTTATGCTAAATTCGATATGAAACACATTACACCGACAACAACAACAGTAACGTCACTTTTGACATGTGAGAAATTTGTAGTGCAGTTGCGATAAATTACTGAAAACTTTTAATTTAAAAAGCTTTAAAATTGTATTTAGTTTAAGTTGCTTAATTAATTGTTTTTAATTTAATTTTAATTTCTTCAAGGTATCACCTCTGCTATATCACATTAAAAAGTTGGCATCATTGGAATAGCAACAGCAAAATATGTAGAAATATGGCTAACGTTGTTGTTACTGTTGATGTTGGCAAAGTAAAATTGTGGAAATATGTTTCATCCATAAATAAGCCAAGGCCGAGGGTGAAAGAAAGTGTTACGGAGAGTAAAGAGATGGCCAAAGTTAATGATGCATTTCGATGGCACTCGCCCGTATCAATATATTATACATTGTAAGCATTTAAATGGAATAGCTCTGAACATTCGTACCACCGAGTTGTTTTGGAATATGTTCTTTATAGGGTAACTTGAAAAATATCGTTTGAATTCTCAAATCACACAAATGTTGATATAATTATTGCTCAGGCCCCATTTACCTATAAATGCCGAATATTTCGAGGAAAGCAAGGACTGCCCCGGAAAAAAAGTAGACGTATCAGCCCACTTAATTTATTTATTTACCCCCACTTTTTTTGTTGAATTTTATCGAGTTAGATCATAAACGCCATGACATCTAGCGGAAAAAAACTTGCTCCAACAAATAGTTTCCAAGTACCTATATACTTGAAGCTAAGCTAGCTAAAAACAGAAGAAAAGATAAGAGTAAAGTTCAAGTAGAAAACAAATAAAGGTCCCGTTTATAAGAATCTAATGTATCAGGTAAAAACTAAATTTAAATAGAATATTAACTTTTCTGTGCGAAATGTGGCAAACAAAGCAGATACATCCCAGTCTTCGGTACAGCGTATAAAAAAAACCCTACAAACTTCAAAAGTGCCTGATTGTTTCAACGACAAAAGTGGCCAAAATTAGTGATTGAAAATCATACGAAAAATTTCTGAAAAAATTTGACTATGTTATAATAATAGATGATGAAATGCAAAATCAACTTTCATAAGGCTCCCATATTGAGGTAAAAAAAACAAAATAGCACTCGTAAAAAGAACAAATTTTCCAAAAACATTTTATATGGTTGACGAATGTCTGGAAACGCATCTGTACCATTAATCGAGCAACATAAATGATGATTGGTATTTTGGCCAGATCATTTTTTAAAATGAGGCTAAAAGTGGAATTAATTATTTTCTAGGACAGTTCTTACTTGGACAAAATATGAGCATCAAATTTACATTTCATTGTCTGTTGATCATCAATAAGATCGGAGGCTATTCACAACAGCCCAATGAGTCCATACTTTAGAGTGATAGATTGGGGACCGGGACTCTGTACACAAGTTTTCATAGACATATGTATTTCACATTCTTCCTATGAATTCAATTTTTTTATACTATAATTATTTCTATGCATTACAAAGGTATTTTCGCAGAAAAGAGATCATTCCCAAACAATGTCACTAGTATTCTAAACAATATTCGAAAGAAAAATAGTTTACTGGACCTGTGACATCACAAAGGGTTTTCTTCTTCTTCAATTTTCTTGTATCCCTCGTGCGACAGGGGGGGGGGACACTTGGAGAAAATCATTGCGTTCCTGACAAATGTCGTTTTTGAACCTTCTACAATCTTGCCGTAAAATAATTTCTTATTAAGGGCTATTTGTACAGAAATATTCGAAAGAAATCGAAATAACGGCTAAACACTATCAATCGCGGTCTGAGTATAATAAACATTTCAATTTTACCTTTATCCATTACTTACTCTTTTGTATTCAAAAGAATAGTATTTTATGATTTTATAATAAAAATATAATTTTGAATACACCCCAAATAAAAGAATAGAAGAATATGGTTAATGCAGAGGCAGTCAAACCTGTCTGTCGTATCAGTACCTGCTTCTTATCGAAAGCGTTTCTTTTCTTCAGAACTTAAACTGGGGCCATACAGTTACCTCGACCTATATCTAGGTCACAAATTTATGTGGCAGATACTGAAACTTCAAAGAGTAGAACGATATTCAAAGAACTTCAGTGAGGAGTTGGACACGAAAACGGAGAGAATAGATGGAGGTGTCTGTAATTCTACACAACTGGAACTTTACATGAAGTAGTAAACGTCCAAGATCCCAACAATTCATCCCATATGGACAATTAGCTATAAATGTTTTGTGCCAACATTATCATGTGGTGGGCCACTACATAATTTCATATACATACTTATTGGTAAAAAAGCTGTCAATAAGAATCGCTGCTTGTATTGCACGAAAAGCCATTATAACCAACATATGAGAATGAAGTATTTAACTACTGTGCAAGAGCCCAAATCAAGTAACTCGACACTTAAAAATTGTCCAAATCGAAAAAATGTTGCTTCAAGTAAAATAATGTGACGACTATCGTTTTTATTGCCGTGAACAGCAGTTTCCCATACAAATATCAAATAATACGTAGTAGAAAATATAACTTGCCAGTAGGAATACATGTATTCCTAAAATAATAGGAGTAGCGGTGACACTTGAGTTATAAGCAGGAGGGGGGATACCAGTGTCTCACAGATAGGTAACGAATTAATTAGCTGCGCCGATGGCACATGTTTTACATATAGCTCTCAATTTCAGTCAATATTTATAACACAATTCACTACACAATTAAATATATAATATAATGAATGGTTTAACAGTTTATGAACATACATAGGATTTCCACGTATTTGTATTTCGCAAAAACTTAAGAAAACTACACAACAGTTACTTGACCAAGTACAACTCGATAGCTTAAGTGATATCGTACTGTCATTATCAAGAATTCGATCAGACTTGTTTCACATATCAAGTTACATAAAGGAAGAATAATAACTTTTGTTCGATATCAATTTATATGATTCGGGCCCAGGTAGCATAATTACCTATGGTTGGGAAGCACAGATGATGTTAATTCCTCAGATGCGAAAAATATACATATATCTACATATATGGAATGACTTATGAAGAAAAGTTTTTACCATGGTTTGGTAAATATGTACATATGTAGGGATCTAATAGAGCAGAGGCAGAAGTGAATGGAGCTAAGTGTGACCCAAATATGATTGGGCCCTGATATTAAATTGGGATATAGCAAGCAAGAAGTAGGAGCAAACCTATTATTAAAAACTTCACAGTTACACATTGTGCTAAAGTCAGAGTGACTTCCAAAACTTTTCTAGTTACCTGAACCTTATATTTGTACCTAAACTGTCTCCTGGTAGTATTAAACAAACTAATAAACTAAAATTTTTAAATCTACATTACTGATCATTTATTTTAAAAACTGGTAACTTAGTGTTCAACATTTGTTCAAGTATTTCTACGGTAAAATAACAAATTTGGGGAAGGTTACCCGAAAAATAATAAATTCCCTTAACACGATGAGGGTTGAGAATATTGACTTTTCCTTTATAAGAAGCATACACTATATAAAAAAAATACATCCTTATGATTTTCAAATTAAAAAACACTACCAAATTTCGATAAATTCTCCTCTACCAAATATCAGTTATTATTGTCAGGAAACAGATGATTTTCTTCATCAACCACCATATCTCAAGAAGGAGTTAAGCGGTTTAATTGATTGAATACAAAATTTAAATACTATGAAGACCAAAGCCACAAAGACTTGAATGTTATTCTGATGGCAAGTTAAATTAGATTAGGTGCGATGTAATTATGGCTATTATAAGAACACAAAGATAAAGTCCTGGATTAGAAGAGATTTCTTCTAATATGCACAGAGAAAAGCAGATAAATTTTACGTATGTGATTAACCAAATCTTCATCTGACTAACAAGAAAAATCGTAAAAAAAAAAAAAAAAAAAATTTACTTAATATTTAGACATTAAATAAACATAAATCAAACAACAAACACATTTCAAAATATATACATAGGTACACATACCTATACATACATACATAAACTACTACTCTTATTACCAAAATTTTACTCTAAGTCTAGATGTGTGTGAATGGGTGTATGAGAGTGTTTCTATAGAGTTAGTTTAGTCCTATGAACAATGCATGAAAACAGATCACTTAAAAATTATTTTTTTACTTATATATCACAAGTTTCTTATGCTTTAGAACGATCATAACAAAATTTATAGTAAAACTATTATTCACTTCATTTAATTTATAAATATAACAATTATTACGAATAATAATAATAATAAAAAAAAAAAATCACTTCAATTCGAGTGAAGTGTTTTTAAGTTTCAAAATAGAAATTTACATACAACAACAAATGTACATAAGTGCAGAAAAAAACATAGAATAAATTACTATGAATAGTGGACCGCTTAATTATCTTTTTAAATATAAAAACAGAGTAAAGAATAGAAGATTAATATAAAGTTGGTAGTATTAATTAAGCAGATAGAGCAGCATCAATGGTGGAAAAATTAAAATTTTTGTGCATTATTATAATAATAAGAAGAAAGTAGCAGTCAAAAGTTAAATGTTTTCAAAAACATTTTGTTTCGATCATACAAAGTTATTAGATTTATATATGTATAGTATATAATATATATATTATTATGTAAATATATATATATATATTATTATGTGGATGAATTGGCAATTTTATTTGAATAATTTATTGTTGTGTGGTGTCAGTAGTAGTCACAGATAAGTGGATTCACCTGTAATACACACAAACATAAAAAATAATAGAAAATTATAGTTTTTTTTTGGTTTTTTTTTCAAACTTTTTCATACATTCAGCCAATGGGAAATGTTTTTTTTGTTTGTTTTTTTTTAAACTCAAAGCGATGATGAGGATGATAATTCTTAAGAACAAATTAAAAAAAGGATAACTTAAAAACAAAAATACAACTTTGAACTTTTGTAGAGTTTCTTTTCTACAATTATTTTTATCATTATTTTTTTTAATATTTAAGCAGTTTGTGTTTATCTACTATGTGAATTTTAGTATACCCAAAAACAAAAAACCTTCTCTTTTCTTAAGCGCTCTAAATGCTGGTCAAGCGACAAATTCATAATATGTTTTCTGGGCACATTTATGTATGTAGTATGCACATATCTTGAGAATTAATGAATAATAAGAATGAAAAATGAATGGCTCAGCTATAAAACAAAAATGCAAAAATAGTTCATTCGAAGTAATAATCCTTATCCCAAAAATTCGAAAAACTAATAACCAAATGTAAAAATCCGATGCAAAAGAAATTTCCGGGTTTATAACTCCTATTGAAAAGAGTCGATGTTACTCAAATATATCATCTTTATTCGATTCAAAATCAGTAATATCATGATAACGATAAACGAACACAATTTTTTTGGGCTCATTTTACATAAGTTTTGTATAGAAAACAAACATTTTCAGTTGATCAACACCACACCAGACTTAAGGCTGTGTGCAAAAAAAAAAATGTCTAAATTGTTACATTTAGTGCTGTGTGAGCTTTAGGAAATGTTAATGATAAATTAAAATTTATTTATTTTATTATTTACCAATTAACCCAATTTAAGGGAATACTTCGAAATGGGCCTATGTGTGAATATTAGTTGCGTTTTGAGATAAATACTATTTCTCTACAAAAAAAAGAAAAAGAAAAAAATGTTCTTTAAAAGAGTTTTGTCAGATTTTTGTTAAGTTTTACCAATACTATTAGATTTCAGTACTGTTAAATTGAAGCTCCCACACGAGTACTAAGCTAAAAAGGGATTATCCCTTTATGATCATTCAGAGCTAAAAACGAGAGCTTTTTGGTCATTTCGGAGTTCGAAACTAGTGCTCCTCTCTAATGACCCGCCTATGTTAAAAGGATGTCAAATGGAGTTGATAACGAGCGCTCTTGTCATCTTAAAAGAACGCTCCCCGATTTCATAGGATGATAACTTTCCTACAGGAAATTAATTTATAAATATGCTACATATGTTTGAAATTCGATAACTTTTTGTTGACTCATTGAAAAGATACCGGTTTCTAGCTGCTGAACATTTAGTTTTTGTTTTTTTTGTTATATTGATAACTATAAATCGCACCTTAGCAAGAAAAGTGACACAAATTGAAATTGGACTGTGTTCAAAATAGTGAAATTAAGAAATAACTGAGTATTGTTTTTGAAATTGTATGAAGGTCATTTAAGCTATCAAGTTTTTATTGTTGTCATTGTTTTGTTGTTTGTGAGTGATAAGTCATTTTTACATTGAATTGTTAACAAAACAGACAAATTTTTATTTTTGAGTTGTCACTTTTCTTGCCAAGGTGCGATATGTATCTACTGATATTATATTTATCAGTTTTGGTCTTTGTATTAAATAGAATAAATTGATCTGGTACAAAAATTTCTTACAACCAAAGAGGGTTTGAGCTACAAGTAATTAATACAAATCTGAAAGTTGACACGTAAACATCTTTACACTATAGTTAGGTTGTTTATAATAATCAAACGAAAATAGATAGGGATAAGCCTTACTTTGATTGATTTTATAGAGTTGGAGTTTTCTGATCTAATTCTACATTTACAGCATTATTTCATATCAATGTCTGTCAATTTATAATAAGGAATAAAAATGGATCCATTCCATTTTATCCTGAGTTGCAATAGACCTTATAGAATCGGGGTTTGAACAATGAATATTATCATGGAATTCCCAAATCGAAGTGTAGGCAAACTAGGCAATTGCGCAGTGGCCCAACCTTATAGGGGGACTTCGCCAGGGGCCGAAATGATATGGAGAACATACGACACCGGACATTAAAAAAAAAATATTAATTCAGTTTTTTGTTCCTGCATACAGGAGCGGATTTACCAACAAGCAGAGGAGAGCGAAAAATTCTCAATTTATAAAGTAGTACAAAGAAAAGAGATCGAAATCGCACTATCCATCAAGGACGGATTCAGAGTTACCGTTTTCAACGTCATTATCGACAGGTTGATTGCAGAACTAAAAAGACGTGATTCTGCTTACGAGAACTTATCCTGAAAAAATCCAAATGTGGAAATAGCGCTCCGGATGTTGATCTGTACACCAGGGTAAAGTTACTCGGCAAAATGGTCGCTAAAACGAGTGAAGAACTATTCAAGATTCACCATAGCGGAGATCAGGCTCAATTCACTCTCTGTGCTGTACATAGAGTCAGAAATAATGCAGTCTGTCCGCCGCATTAACTTTAATAACTTTATTTAATAATCAGCACACTCCTCCAATAGAAATTTTGTAAGGATTGTAATATTTTTGCATAGCTTTTTTAAAGATTCACAAGCCAAGACCTCAGTTGAAAAACAAACATAAAGCTCGGAGATGACAGGACTTGTAAATTTATTGTTAAAAAAAAAAGAAGAATCGCTTGTACCAAACTTTCAGATTTGCATTAATTATTTGTGTAATTGAACTAAATATCTAAATATGTTTTCAGACTAAATTAATAATGTGAAGTGCATTAAAAATCTTTAAATAATAAACTCAACGCTTTTCAAATCAAAGTACTCACACACACAAAACTATTTACAAACTCACAAAAGTTTCAAGTCATATTTGAGAAAAGAAAAATAATAGCATGCAAAAATTAAAGCTCTAATTAAAAAAAAAAAAAAAATACAATAATGTGTTACGAGCATAAAAATATGTTTTTAAAAGGGACATGCATTTCAGAATTCGGTTTATTTTATATTTATAACTTTTAAATAGCATTCTCAATACCAGAATCAGGTACAGCAGATTCTGTACCAAAATATTCACAAATATCACTTTCAGACAGTAAGCGATATCTACCAATTGTCAAGCAACTACTTGGTGAAGAATGACTCGCTTCTTTTATTTTGCAAGAAATATTAGTTATAAAAAAAATATGCGCATCCGATAATAAAATTTTTAATTATAAGCAAGAAAAAAGTATTTTATTGAAAAAGTTGTATACGTACACAGTCGTTAGGGATCGACGGCCACAGTTCAGTGAATTTTATTGGAAGATTATTTTTAATTGAAATTGTATTAGAGCGGGAATTATTATTTTTTTTTTATCGAGAGCAACGGAAGCAGCATGTAAGAAACAATGAAATAAAATTATTATTTTTTTTTATATATAAATAAATATATTAAAATCATTTATACTGTTTTTGTTTTTTAAGTTTCTATATCCTGTGTTTAAAAAATGATTTTATTTTATGCGTAATTTTTTTCAAACAAGCACTAGGAAAGGAAATTTCTAATAAGAAAAAAATTACAAATTTTAGCAATAACTTTCTAAAGGAAACATCTGCAGTTTTAACTGTACGCGTCGACGCAGTCAAAACTGACACACGAAGGACACAAAATAACAATTTTTTTTTAGTAACTAAATCAACACTTTTATTACAGACAGAAAAACAAAAACAGATTTTCCTTACAATAATTGAATATAAGTTCGGTTGTAAGAAGTTTTATTTGATTTTCTGTTAATAAAAGTAATTTTTTGAGGCTTGGAAAAAAATAATTTATTTGTTAATCTCGAACTATCACTTTTCGTTGCGCTAACTATAAGTCGGCTATTGCGCTTAAGGCTTGTGCATATTACTTACTTTATTGACTTAATTTTGAAATAAAAATTCATTTTAGCTTTGTATAAACTTTTCATTTGCATGGACTATCATCTACCGAGTCATCGACAAGGTCCATGAAAAAGCAGATATTTGTTGTCCGTTCAGTTAAAAACTGACCAGCTTTTTCATAATTTCAGAATGAATAAGAATAGGAAAACAAGAGCTTTGGTAAAGGCTTCAAGTCTAGTTCAGACTATCTTATTTCAACCCTACGTTAGTAAAGATTCTATCGTTTTAGCTGAACATGTGAACGAACTTAAGAGCGATATGAAAAGTACAAATTGAGCCAACTAAAGCACAAGCAATAATTTATTTAATTTCTCGTGATATTGTCATTTTTAACTAGATCGTGTTGTTGAAATATTAATGACGGAAAGTAAAAACATTCTCAACATTCTTACAATCATAACCCTTCACTTCTCAAATTACTCTGGAGGTATTTTGATAATCGAAACACAACTAAACATTAATTTTTTTTTTACCATTATACAAAAAATCCTTTGCAAATCATTCTGATAACTAATTGACTTGAAAATAACTTTTAAATCAACTGTGAAATTTACTCCACCGAAATTCTAAATATTGCAATCAGGTTAAGGCAGCTTTTTTTTAAAAAACGTGCTATGTACATATTTTAAGTGATAGCAGCCTATTAGAACGCTTAACTTTGGCGGCTTCCTCTTAAATGTGTCCCATACTGTGGCAAGTTAGCTATTGGATGTCGCACAGCACAGTTGCACATATACAAGTGTGCGCGATTTGTGTTAACATTTTGTTGAACACACATATGTATCATATATGTAAGTTATAGCTATAGTCCTCCAAACGAATAGGCAGATTTTGATTTTACACAAATTTGGCAGGCCAATTACACGTAAGTCCACATTTTAAGCATAAATACTTGAGCACTTGACTTGAAATCCACTTGAAACTCAAGTAGGATTTTTGGTTAAATTGATTCCAATTACTCGTCTTGAAATACTCTTCTTGAAATTTTCCAAAAATCACAACCTGAATTGTCAACAATAATCTTCTTTTTATTTCTCTTTACCATTTTCATAACTAGCAGACATGAAAAATGTTCAAGTAGTGCAGTTGCGTTTCATGAGGTTTTTCAACTAAATTGAACAACAATTTTGTGATTTACTTGACTCAATTATACCTGAAGTCAATGCGCATTTACATGATTTGTTAATTACTTGATCTCTACTTGAAGTAAACTTCAAATATTGATGTAAACGTACTGTATGAAAACAAGTAAAATCAAGCGAGGCCATATCCTACGACCAGTAATGTACACGCTGTGGTAAGCTGTTTAGAATTTATCCAGGGAAAATTGATATTCAAAAGGATTTCGTTGTCAGAATTTGTTGGATTTAAGTTATAACAGGTAATTTTATTCGATTTCAGTTCACTGAGGCATAAACATAATATATGCTGCGTCCCGTCTTTCGTCCTGAATGAATCTGTGTGAACCGACAAACCGATGTCATATAATTTAGTTCTGTGCACATAGAAAAGAAACGAAACAGAACCATTTTAAGTGTTTGACATATCTTCTATTTGATAAAAGCAAATACAATAAATTGTTATTTATCAAAAACAAAACCATTCTCCAACAAAGAGAACTTAACCTCAACTATTACCATCCTGACCAAAATGTAAGCAACACATTCACATTCATTGTATCACGTCTTCGACAAACAACGGCGTCAAATTCATCCATGGACAATTTCGTGCCGCAACAACTTTAGGACAATCTTTAGTGGCTCCTCTCAATATTTCAGAAAAAAACTGACTGAAATATTGTCCAACCTCTTAAAGTTAATATTTCTCCACAAAAATTTATGTAGAATACTAATTTTGCTAAAATCTCTTACTTGCTAAATTTAAGAGGTTAAGAGATCTCTTAAGAGTCTCTTATGTAGAATCGGGGAGTTAGATTTATTTACAATTTTTTTTTCTTTTCTTTTTCTAGCTGTTAACATTTAAATGGAAAACAATCGAAAATCTCTTCTACTTCTAACTTGTCCTTAAGTTAACTTTAACGTAGTTCCTTAATTATTCCCACATCCACGGTATTTTCGAGTAAAAAGCAGCCAGCAAAAGAACGAAAACCTTTAGAAAAATAAACGAAAGCGAGATCTCAAAAGCCTAGTCTCAAATACCTGCTAACATGAACAAGAAAAGTATGTACGATAACGTGAACAACCTTATCCTCGATACAGCGTGAACAAGAAATTCAATACATACTTGTAAATAAGAAAGCTTACGAAACCACAAATATACTCATATGGTTTAAATTTATTTAATAGGCTTTAAAGAAGCATTAAATATGTAATGCTAAATATAAATTTATATTCTACCTCTCGTTAACATGAACGTTCGATAACGTGAACTTACTTGGTCTGATACTCTTCACGTTACCGGGTATGCCCTGTACTTAAAAAATGCTTTTAGTCTCAATAACAAATTAATTATGAAAACATCAAAGGTATTCCTTACAAATTATTGATCAGCCCTTCTATACATGGAAAAAACTAACAAAATGTTATTATCATGCATGGAAACATTATGCGAAATAACAAGAGATTAATGTTTTATTAGAGAGCCTATACTGCAAGTCTTTCAGTGGAAGCTAAATAGAAAACAAATTTTCAAAATTATAAAGGTCATAATTCGTTTTGTTTTAGAGAAGGAAAGGAACCTTAATACAAATAAATTATTTAACCTGAAAAACTTTTCTGTTAAATTAAATCATTTCAATAAAAAAAAAACGTAACTCGATTTCGATTCGTTGAATTAACAGCAGCAAAGTAAAAAAACTGGTTTTTCGATTCGCGTTTTATTCGTCGATTAGAAGAAGAGTTGATATGAAAACTCGATGAGAAAACTTTAATCGAACTTTTTGAAATGTATTAGTAATATTGAGATTTAATTAAAAAATATGAAAATATTACTACAAAATAAATGCTGTGTTTAACGTTTTTAGAAGCATAATTGTAATTTGTCCATAAAATTAAGATTAAGATATTTATAAAAGGGATGAGATAGTAGATAAATATAAAGAGAAATTACCTCCAGGTATATCAAATACTTTGCCAATAAACGTTCACCTTTTCTTTTCATAATTCAATCCGAAAGGCTTGTTTTTTTTACTTCATCCATTACTGGTGTCACTTGCAGACAGTAGCTTTTTTGTACTCTGCACATTTATAGAATTTTTTTTACAACAATCAAAACTTCTCTTGTTCATATCCGTGCTAGTGGTACATAATTACACTAAGTCGGTGGAAACACACACAGCATTATCACGTATGAATTATGTAAGGGCAGCAGCCTTTTGTACAGACGAAAGTAACTTCTACACCTGGAAATATCCGTTTAATAAATAAATAATTATTCAAATTGAAAAAAAAAAAAAAAGCAAGCAACTTACCGAATTATCTGTATATGTATATTTATTACACATAACTAGAAGTCTAGAGATCATCTGCATATATAAGTAGGTATGACTTGAAACTCCCCCATACATACGAAAAAGTTTTTGTGAATTACGCTATCTGAAATCAGAACCTGATTTCCAAACGTACGTATAAAAAATTAAGTCAACCATATTCTGTAGCCCTAGTTTGGAATTCGATACAAATACAGACGATAAGTTGCTTTTAACACTCTGCTGCTTACGGTAACATTCCAGTTCTGCTGAATTAAACAAATTTATATAGTCATCATTGAGCACTGTTACTTTGTAGCAGTCGTTAGTTCACAGTTCGATCACAAAAATTGTGTAACTTCGAGACTGCGATCACTTGAAGCGTTCTGAGTGATTTATTGGTTTTATACCACGTAAATGTTAATTTCATTTTCGTTGCTGTTTATAAAACTTCCAGAAACAAGAAGCTGATGAAAAAAGCTCTCTTTCAGATTTTATATCCAGGCTGATTTACAACTTAGGCTTCAGACATCGGTGAATAATTTGATTTAGGAGATACGTATTAGCTACGGAAATAGAACTATTCTCGAGGAAGATAAAGATGAAAACACTAACAACATACCTAACACCGGTGTCCACATTGTACATTTCGAGTAAGAAGACTGAACACATTCGCAACTTCGAAGAAGTTTAGTCTACCACTTTAAACAGACTCTCTTCCTGCTTCTATTGAATGTTTTAGAAATCACATTGGAAACATTTATGCGGGTTAGAGAATAGTGAATGTTACATTCATTCCGAAACCTGTATCATACATGAATATATGTATATATGTGCATATATATATTCTTAGGAGGACAATGTCTCGTCTACAGCATACTGAAATTCACTGAAAATTATTTCAATGAATTTAAAATGCAGAAAAATCGTCGGACTCTTCGACCCGTCGATTAGAGAGGTCTCATCAGTGTGGTTATGTCTGACTACCTACTACCATCATCGAACTTCTGTGTGATCACCATACTGGTGAGACCTCGATGATCTCTAGGTATTATAATCTTTACTATAAAAGTACTATCAGTCCTTGTGCTACCTTAATACTTCTTCAGTCAGATAAAGATACTCAACCATATCAATTCGATCTCAGGCTATCCTACTCAAGAACAAGTTAAATTCAAAGATTCGAGTAGTAGAGTACCGAAAAAAAAAATGACAGAGATTAACACAACCATAAAGCCGAATAGAATCCTATTCCACCCAGCCACTTTGGCAACTACATTATGATAAATAAGAATCTATACTTCTAAATTTTATGCCTGTAACAGAATGCAATGAAGCCATTACGCTTAAATGCGGTGATGAAGTGTCAAAATCGCAGCCTCCAAGATGCTGGACAGAATGACCATTTGTGACTACGTCAAGATGACATTTCAACAAGTTTTGTTTAACTACCAAAATAGTTGTTAATTGAGGCAGCAAAATTAATTTTTTTTATCTTTTCCACCTCCATAATTAATAATTTTATGTTCAGAATACAAAATTTGAAAAGAAACAGAATATTAATCAGCTGTCAATTTACAACGTGCGATAATTGCTTTGAAAGTTAAAAGTTGGCCACGTTAATTGTGCTCACTTCATGGCATTGCGTTATTACTTACACCTTCGTAATATTTAGTTTCTCTGGCTACGTTGCATTCTGTTCCAGGAGTTATTGTAAAAATATTCACACTACATACATTTGGTAATATTAATAATAAGAAATTTTGTATACAAATTAAGTAAAGATTGAATATAATTTATTGAAAAACATCTAAAGATAAATTCGATAATGAATGATCTCCTTATCGAGTTTTTTGTACCAAATTGTTACGACAATGTTCTTATTCTTCTTCTTCTTCTTATGATCGAAATTACATACACACATAATATGTCAACCAAAAAGAAGCGACCCTTTAATGTTACATACATATATAAACACAACGAATCGATATCGAGTTACGATGTTCGAATAAAAACCCTGAAAAACGATCGTCAATAACCAAGTTATATATATGTATATATATAATATATAGATATAGATATACACGTGAATGCACGTCCATATGATTTCTAAATTAAACATCAATAATAATTAAGAATTATTCCTACTTAATAAAATTTTTTGTAATTTTAAACGTATGTGTACAAAATTTGTTGCATTAATGAGAAATGAATGATGTTTACACAAAAAACATACAATAAATTGCTTAAAATAACATTTCGTAAAAATTATTTTGAACCTTCTTTGTATTTTTTATAAGTTAAGTAAATTTTATTTTAATTTTTACATTAAGCAAATTAATTAAATTTGAAAAACAAAACAAATTGAAAAAATTAAAAAAAAAAAAAAAGATCACATTGACATATAATTGTGTAATTAAAAAGAATTACTTTCACAGCCTTTTAAAATAGTTTTTAATAATAATATTAAAAAAAAAAGAAAATATTTCTTCAATAAATCAATAATAATAATAATTAATACATTTCACAATGAAATTATTTCCTTGTATTTTTTGTTTCTATTTAAAACACACAGCTAAAATAAGCTGTTCAAGGAAATTTGAAAAGGAAAGAATTTGATTGGAAATTATTCCAACTTCCCGCTGATGCACATTGTGCACCTCCCGTCAACTTTTCTTTTTTATTTTTTTTCATCTCGAATTTACAATTATTATCCAATTTATGTTTAGTTTTGTTGTTTTTTTTTCTTTTGATTTACTTTCATTATGGAATACCTAAAAAAGAACATAAAAGTTGCGGGTTATTTATTCATTTTTTTTTTATTTCATGACTTATTTTACTATAAACATCAATTTTGTTTTAAATGTGGTTCAGCGGTGGTTTACACGTTTTCATTTAAAATAAACTTCTATCCTCACAATTTTTCATTAAAAGTTTTTGGAAATTATTTTTTCGTTATTAGCACAATATGGAAATTAATTCCTTAATTCAGAATAAAAATATATAATTAGGCTCTATATACCACAAAGGAAGAGAGAAACTTACAAGGCAAGGGGTAAAAGATATGAAGATATTAACAAAACCCCACTGGTACATATTCAAATCGAATACAGAATGGAACCTACAAACTGGAAATGGACAAGATGGACTAAACTTATGTGAATAAATTAATAAATTCCATAGACCTACATACGAAAAAGTTCTGTTGTTTTAAAATTGAAGCAAAAAAAAAAAAAATAAACAAAGCCTTTGATTTTTTCGCATACAAAATTGTGGTTACTTTATGTGAAATGTCATTCCCTTTTTAGCCCAGTCAGTAGGGGTTTTTTGCCCTACAAAATGTGGGGCATTGTGATTTTTATATATGTTATTCAGTTCAAGGCCCCTATGAAAAATCTAAGCTTAGACCCTTGAAGGATGTTCGCGTGCTCCGTCATCTTGGATTAAAGGTACAAAAAACTGTTTTTTTTTCAAAATAATTCCTCAACGGTTGATCCTACGACAAAAATGTATAAATGTAAATTTGAAGTTCTGTATACAATTAGCTCTGTACTTTCTGTACTTTTTAAAATACAGGGTTTTTGTGAAAGACTACCGAATTTTCTTAATCGCCCTGTAACTCCGAAACGGTTGAGATGTCGCTCCCCCCTTGCCAAACAATTTTTGTATGACTAAGTGAATACTATCACCTCCTGTCCTATGGACCACCATGGACGAAACACCCTGTATAAATTGTACTATATGTATACATTTTTTTTCGAAGAATGTTCTGAACTGAATAACATATATAAAAATCACAACTACCCCACCTTTTGTAGGGAAAAGGCCTTATTTAGTCCCTATTGACTGGACTATTGTTTTATTTGGAAAATTATTCAGAATAGAAATTGTGCGGGACTTTATTAATAAACACAAAAGCTAATGAATGCCCACTCCTCTGTGCAAGTGTAAGTGACTTTTCGCGTATATTTCTAGAACGGTTCGTCGGACAGTAAAAATGATTATAACCAATTTCATATGATTTTATATTCTAAAGAACTTTTTAGTACAATTAAAACGTTTAAGGCTGATGGTTTTCACAGTATGTATACGTGAAAAACATCAATTTTGTTATGGGAACGAACACCAAGATTGGCTTGCCTGATTTAGCCCATTTTTGAAATTGTATTTACTATTTCTATGAATACATTAAATTTAAGCTCTCTACGCCGACGTTCTAAGGCATTGAATAGATGGGGATGAAATAATGGATAACATTATTCTAATCACAATCTTGGTTAGGGTGTAACTCGCCATTCGAGCAGATCGAAATGTTAAAAGGTAGAGACTACCCAGGATTCTGCCGGCAGATCTATCAATTTTTTTAAACGTGCTCTTCTGGTTAGGGCCTAATTCGCAACTGGAATAATTGAACAAAACTTTCCACTCATAGGTAATTAAGAAGTTACCTTCGAATAAATGATTTTAGTTTTGACAAGCGAAGTTTTTCTAAAATTTTGTTTTCCAGAAATTCATTCAACAGTTTTTCATCTGTCTTGCGCCATCAAGTTAATGTAATATTTGTATAAATAATCACTGAGTTAGGAAATACATAATTAAGTATTTTAAAATGACCAAGATTCTGTATATTGGTTAAATCAACTTTTGTACTTTGTCATGTCTAACTCTAGCCAATAAGCTTAAATTTTAACAATTACATGCATGTATATAGCATTATTAAGAAAAAAATACAAATCAATGTAACATATTTGGGCTAAATAAAGAAATATAAATTGAAATAGAAATTAATAACATGGTAGCCTCGATAGAAAGATGATTACTTGTATTATTATTTCCAGAGCACAAGTGTTTTACGTGACCACCTCTTGTAAGATGTTGAGAAGAAATTTTTTTCTAAAAAAAAAAAAAAATTATAATAATAATGCTTCTCTACCCTATTTTGAGACTACTGTTAGCCTGAATCTATGTAATATAGTTATAATTAGCAAAGACAAGCTTTGGCTATACCATAGTTGCGAATGTTCGCAAATATAACCATCACTTTAATTGGCGAAGTTTGATCCAAAATTTAATCAAAAAATGGGTAAAATTAAGAATAAAATTTACTGTTTCTAATGTGTAAAACGTTATCGGGAATTGAACAAAAGAAAAAACGTAATCTAAAATGAGAAGGTGGACATAGGCATAGTGATGCTACGGGATGCAACATTATCTAGAGCAGTTGTTTTAAGCAAACAAGAGTGAAATCACCCAGTGTACGAATTATTGTCGAGAACTTTTATTACTCGTATGAATCAAATAAACAATCCTATCCCACGTCAACGTAAATTGTAGATTATGTTCATCCATTCGTGTGCGCTAATTTCAGATTTTAATAAGCTACGACTGCTTCCGCCCATTGTGCACACTTCTTGTGAGGTACATCTATTTAAAAAAATATAACACTCCCCGGTTTGACATTTATCTCCGTTCCGTTGCGCTCATTGTGCTCCAGCCTTAGCTTCAGCATAGTGATTTCCAAGAGCTATAGTAAATCTTGGCTTAACAACGGAACTACATAGTCCTTCAAATCAATTCCGTGATAACCGAGAATTGTGGAAAAGGAAAGAAAAGAGTGGACAAATTGGCCAAAAACGGAGCATTCATGAATCTATTTTCTCTATCATTTCTGCGTTACTATATTTTAACGTACAGCTTGAAAGAGTACAAAGTTTTAACCAAACAAAAGAAAGCACAAGGAGTATGTCTGTAAAAATCATATAAAAAAAAACAGTAACTCACTAACCTATGGAAGAATTCATTAAAAAAATGGAAGCTTATCCAAATAAAGAAAGAATCAAGAATTCAATATTATTTTTGAGTCCCACATAATCTACAAGTTGATGATCACAGGAGATGTGCTAAATTATTTGCACTGAGTGTCTATAGTAGAATGAATTCAAATTCTAAATAACATAAAGAATAAAGACGCACGCGGCAATTTTACTTAAATAATTGAATTAATATCCTACTGCATTTCACCAATTTCTTTATCGACTTGGCCAGCTACATATGAAATTTATTAAAAGATTTCCAAAATTCAGTAAGCCTGCTGCTGAAACATAATACAGGCACTTGTGTTGCAGTGCGTAAATGCAATATTTTTATTTTATATGACAAAATAGAACGGAAAAAATCTTTTTTTTTTCTTCTCAAAATTTATAAATATTAAAATCTCTACCTAATTTTCGATTTGTAATTATTAATTAAACGTAAAAAACTACAAGATCATTTCATCATAATTTCAAATATGTACTAGAAACCAGCACTGAACTTTTGCTATTAATTTTAAGTTCTCTACAATAAAGCGGGAGTCAGATTAGATATTTACTTCTTCTTATATTAGATATAACCGTGTTTTATTTGTTTGTTTTTTCTTCTTGTTCTTTGTTAATTTGCCGCACTATCAATTTACATTGGAATTTTTCAAATCTTCCCGTGTATATGTGCAGCAATTACAAATTTTCTAATTGCATTAATTTCTACATTAACAGACAAAATTAAAATTAAAAAAAAAAAAATCTAATAATAACTATTATCATAAGGTCTCAAAATCTGTTCAGCATCTTTCCAATTAATCTTAAGAAAAATAAACAATAAATATTACGATGACATAACTAAGGAGGTGTGTATACGCTGCTCTGGCTCTTGGTGTAAAGAAAGAATTTTACGTTGATTCTCTCCTAGGGCGACCTTTAAAGTTTCTAGTTAACATCGACTTAACACTGGTACTAAGAGGTAAATTAGAGTGACGGCGGTGATTTGATCCATCGGATTCATCGATTTTTGTTGCCTTTTCTGTTGTAGTAATTGTAGTTGTTGCTGCTGTTGCTGTTGTTGTTGGTGTTGTTAATGGAATCGAAGATGATGTCATTCGGGTTACAACAACATTTGATTCGTTGATTTGATTGATTGATTCCTGTGGAAAATTGTAACTATTTGTTGATCTTGTTGATCTTATTGCTGTCACCACAGATGACATTACAACATCTCCAGAGGATGTTTTTGTTAGTTTCTTGTTTAATGGTGTTCTACCCTTGCAATCATTTTGAGGATTTGCTAAAAAATATAAATAACATCCATGTTTCCATATTTTGTTTTCTCCAATTATTTTTATTTTATTTTGTTTTTGCTACATTTTTAAATTAATATCCTTTCGTTCACATTGTTAAAAAGGAAATTTGTTGAATTTCTGGATCCGTAAACAATTTATAGTATAAATTTCGATAAAAATGCAATAAAAATGCAAAAACAAGATGTTTTAGAATAAGAATCATAAGCACAAATATAAACCGAACAGAAGAAGATTTAATTCAAATGCAGCATTGCATTGTGACGTATCCATAAATTTTATCTGATTCAATATATTAAGTGGCAATGAAAGATAGGATTCTACTATTACTGTGTAATCAAATGAAGTAAAAAAAAAATAGACCGCTAATTGATATATATTTACCATTTTCTGTATCTATTATCCTATCCGTTATAAAAGATATGAAAAAATAACACAATAGGAGCACCGGATTAAGAGTTGGTGTAATTGAAGCTTAGTGACTTATTTAAAAAAAAAAAAAATGAATAACAGATCTTGAAACAACATTCATATATTCTTTTAATCGCAAAAACAATAATGTTCAACTTTAATAAGATGAATAATTTTTGTTGCACATACTCAACTTGAATTTGTGAAATCGTAAGGAAAGTATAAAATATTTTAATATATTTTTACTTCTACCATTGCATACGTATCAACATGCATGACATGTCACTTTGACGCAGAATTGAGTTTATTTCGTGATTATGAACGATGATCGAGTTGAAATTGAAGGGATTGCTGGCCAATAAAAAAAAATGTACCAACTGCAGAAAATACTCTCAACTGACTATTTTTCAGGTTCCACTTAGCTGAATGCAGTGTTCTTTTTCTCGTCCTAAATGAATTGACAGAACAATATTATAATTTAGTTCTGTGCACATAGAAAAGGAATGAAACGGAACCATTTCAAGTGTTTGATTATAAAGGCTATGTCAAAAGGAGGTGAGGGGCTGAAAACGAGGTTAATATTTAGATTTTTAGCGGAGGAGCGAGTGGCCTTTACAATGCAACTATCAGCTTGAAAACATGGTTACTTGGGACAGTTACTTCGCTTGTGAAAACCATGCTTTAGAGGCACCGAATGAATCAACTGCAGACACACCGCCATTTCTTTAATTAAGTTCACAGTATACATATGTACAAACAAAGTAATACGGTATGATCATCCGGTCTGTCAAATGCCTGTGACATCATGTAAATCGATTCCTAAACAGGGATCCGTATAAAAAATATTGAAATAAGAACAAGTTTAATTTCTTAACAAAACAAAAAATTGAATTTTCCTCCTTTAGAAGAAATCAGCTTGGTATTTTAACGAAATTCCGGGGTTTTGATGGTTTTTACCAACAAATAGAAAAAAGAATGAAATACCTATAAATTTACAATCTTAATTGATTATTTGAGACCCTTTTCATAGCTGTGAAGCGAACAGTACCTACAAATAGTTCGCTTCAATCGACAGAACAATTTGTTCTCTCTAGTATATGGGAGTTCTAGAACAAGATACACAAAAGAAAACAGCTAATATTTCTATAGTGAAATTAGTTAGTGACAACAGTAATTTTCTCAAATAGGAGGCAAATTTGCAATGCATCGTAACGAAGTGGAAAATAGTGGAGCTAGTGGCAAATAAAAATGTGGATTACAATTTTAATAATCCTGCTTCAAATTATATATCATATGGGAATGGAATTACTTTAAAAAATCAAATCAAATTACCACTGAGAAAACTTCCAATGTAAGTTCATATCACTTGATAATATAGTTTGTGTTTTGCATTTCTTCTTATATATTTCAAATGAGCAGATAGTGTACATAATTATGATTTGATTTTGGGAACATAATTTTGAATACTACGTAACACACAGCATCTTAATGAATAATAAATGCAAATGATTCATTAGATCGTGCTGTATGTCTAAGGTATTAGTCTCGTAAATTGATAATTCTAATACTGATACTCCAATTAATCTTCCTACACAAAACATTATGAAACAAAAAAGTTTTTTAAATAACTAAAAAAAAAACCTTATGGGCAATAGATGTCCATTACCTAATTCCGTCAATGCTTTGAAATTTAAATCGTTACTTATTTTTCATATTTCTTTCTAAGAGTTCGTCGAAAGAGAAAAATGATCAATTTCAAAGATACGCCTTTAAATAAATTGAAAATGTCCGAGAATGACATGAAAAATCTGAATTGTATGATTTAGCCAATTTATGTTTTAATTACTGGCAGCATCAATGATTTCAATCTCGTTCTCACCCCATTATCCAAGTATACAACAAAAACCGAAATGTTTGTATGCCAACTGTACGAAGGAATTACTCAATTTTATCATTTGTGAAATAAGATCTAGATATTTTCGAGAAAAATTTCATATCTTCTAGTAAACGAGTTGTGTTAAGCAGTGTCCAAACGGATACTGAAAAATGAAATTTGTGGTATAGAACTGTGTGTCCAATCAATTTGACCGTACCATCATTATTTGTAACGTATAGACAAAATTAAATCTTACAAATAGATAAAAGACAACTTCTAAGATCAATTCCACAAATAAATTTAGATTTCATCTTTTTTAACCATCATCTCCACAATATTTTTTTAATTGAATTTGAGAAGCTGAAATGACTTTGCTTAAATTTGACCTACTAGATTTTCTGTAAAAAATGTATCTATTGAAGCAATCAGAGTTAAGTAATTATCAAACATAAAACATTAGCACCATAAATTCGTCCGAATTAAAGCCCCTCTAATTTTGTAGAGGCATTTTGCTGATAATTGTTTACACACTATAAATATATAGGGAATTTTTAATAAATGAGTGATATTTGACTCCACTCATCTAAAATTGTAGGTCAATTTATGGTATTTATCTTTATTATTATTTAAGAACGTTGAAAACTGACAAATAAGAAGGGTGCTAATACTGCTAACCAATCTCACGAAACCTCTACTGCAAAGTCTCCTAAAGTTACACTTTCGACAGTTCAATCAAAACTACGTAAAGATCATGATTTCAATTTTGCAGTCTTGAACTTACAGAATAATAGAGAAATTGTAAAATATACGGTGTCGGAATATACGGTTCCGAAACTACACATTTATCTATTTATGCACCTAGTCAACATGATTTTTGCAACATGGTGAGCCTACTGTGTTTTTCTGCCATTGAAGAAATGTTGTAAATTTGGAAGCTGGTTTTTACGAACATTTAACTACAATATGGCTAGATATAGTAAAATAACAAAAGGGAAAAGTCTATAAACATAAATCTACAATGCTACGGACCACTGATAGTTTTTTATTTAAACACAATCTCGGACACAAATTAAGTTAACAACTTATTTGAGTCAAAAAATTAACAAACCTCAACACAGTTTGAGAGGAATGAAAAACGGTAATTGAAGAATGAAAGAAATTTTCTTGTGAGCATGTGTGGTTAGTTAATCGAAAAAAGTGGTCGTACCACAGTAAGAATTTCTTTTTCTTGATCCAATAAATAAGACAAGTATTCCACTAGATCATCTTACATTTATGAAAAATAAAAATAGAGATGACCTGTTTGAAGAAGATTTCAGAACAACAACTGACTCTCGTTATTATAAACTCTAGAGCTTTTCCTTCGATACATGGTCACTCAACATATCTACATTCCGATGAGCACTTTGAAAGTGGAAATTTTCTCACATTGTTTATCTAAGCTGAATTCACTGCAATAATCTTCATTCTAGATCACACATAAAAATTTAGAAGCGACCAAAAGTCTGAGTGACACAATACGTCGTGAATTGCAGGTATAAATTCTTAATTTATTTAATACAGAGTAATTTTTTTAAAAAGAGATATTTAGAGTTGGTCATCACAAAAGCATTTCATTTGTTACAGGCATAATTTACAAAAAAATTACATACTACTCGATTCATAATAGAAAAATAGTATTTGTTTGTTAATTAAGCTTATGCTAACTATCATTTCCACCAGAAATGAACTCAATTTCAACTCGATCAATCTACGCAACTTAAGGCAGACATACATATAAAAAAGCAGGCTGAAATCATCTCAGCTGCCGGTTCAATTCAAACTATTAACTATGTTTGTACAATTTTTAAAATAAGTTCACATTTTATATAACAAAATATTTTCATTTTATTTTTAAATTCAATTCAGCTTTGCGAGCTTTATTAAAAAAAAATATATAATCTAAGAAGGATTGTGGTATTTTTGAAACTGTGTAAACATGTTAAATCGTGTAAGGAGCTTAATCTTCTACTTTGAAATGCAAAGGGTGCAAAGTGTTGTAAAGGGAGAAAGTGATCACTGTTTTTTTTTTTTTTTGATTCAAGGTAAAAAGAAAGATTTGTATTACTTATAAATGATCTGAAAAGACAATTCACGCCAAAATACGAAATATAAGCGAAAGAAGAAAAAAAAATCCTCCAAAAATAAAATAAAATGGAAAAAATATTGCTAATGCATTTTGGAAGTGGACAAACAAACGAATCTCAAAAATTTTTACTGCTTCAATAAAATAGAGAGAGAGAATACTCATCAATAATAAGAAGGTCTTAAACAAACAGCAGCGCTCTGAATGAATTACAACATAGAGAAGAGAATCTATAAATTTAGAGATAGAAAACAAGACAAAATAATCGCTAAAGTTTGTAGTTTTTTTCTTTAATAAATAAATTTTGCATTTTCTCGCATAAATAATATTCTCCCACATGTATTTACTCTCTCCAATTAATTAATTCGAATTTAAAGTAGAAAAAAGAAATTGATATTTGTAATATTATCATTTTTGCTTATAATTTAACTTTAACATAAATAGTTTCAATATTTACAAGAGAAAGGAATTACATTTATATAAAATGAAAAAATTAGAAGTAATAATTAACATGATCTTTTATAAAATATTTTAAAGTATGTAGATACTACTGACAGTTTAAAATTTATGCTTTATATTAAGGTATATATATTTATGTATGTACAATGTAGAAGTAAAATATTAATTATTAACAATATTTTAAACAACTAAACAAAGATGAAGAACTGAAAATAATATTTAATATATTAAAAATTAATTTTAAATCAATGTGACAATGTTCGATATTGTGGAAATTTTTTAAGATTTACTTAACTCGATTAGTTTTTAAAAGTATTTAAAATTTATCATTTTCACATATCGTCAATTACCATAAAAATTGTAAAAATTTTCTTTATGTTTTGATGTTACTTTTTAAAAACTTAGGATTCACTTAGGAGTGGAAAATAAAGTTTATACCAGCCATCCTCCACAAGTTCGGTGCAACATTAATAACAACAATCGGTCTGACTCAACTCGATCGAATACATTAGTGGCAAAAACATGGGAAATATACCAATAAGACTGATCGATCTTTAATCTAACACTTTCAACATGATCATCCTTGAGAATTTTATATTTACACAAACTCTTGCATGCAAAGCCAATCGATCTATATGGCAATTGGAGGCATTCACGTTAACATGCCTGGAATAAAAGAGGAGCAGACATTGGCAGTAACCATCATTCCTTGTTGGGAAGCATACCTCACCGGTTATAGCTATATTTTTGCTCAAGAATAAGTAGCAACTAACAAAAAGTTCATTGCACAAACCAAAATATATTGTGGATAAGCTGATTTCCCAAAACAAAAACGAAAACACATACATACTTATGTAGATGAAAAAGATTTCGTCAACGATATAGAAACGCCGAAAACGATGATAGGAAAAGTTAGCGTTCATGAACTCCATACAAGACTTTGAATATTAGTTAACAATAGATTACTGTACATCATAACATCCGAGCACATGTCAACCATCTCATAGAAAAATCCGTGTAAAATCTAAAACAGAGATATGTAACTATTCAGCAGCAAGCAGAATGTGCTTACTGTTCAGTTCAACACTACCAGTCCGTCATTTCGGAATGCTTTTACTAAATATATATAAAGCAACAGTCCACCAAAAACAGATAAAAAATGCGCTATTGAAATCTTACCGAACAGGAATACACTAAGCATAAACGGGATCGCCGTTAAATTATTCAAAGCTATTAAGTATCGAAAAACTACATTCATTTAAAACTTGAGATTGTAACACTTTTAATAAAGAGTGATATCAAATTTGTGAAAAATAATTGAGATATAATCTATGCAAAATTGTTTTCTATCAAATTTTAAGTTACTGCAATGGCGAGCTTTTGATTGCATTAGTAATTTAATCTAGTCTAGAAAGCTTATGTGCCAGTTTAAAGAAATAGAAGAAAGTTCTGTGCGGCGATCCTATGTAAGAAGCACACACAGTGCATCTGTGACACCACTCCTTCACATCTCCTCCAGCATAGTAATCCAATAAAACCTTTCTCGTATTTTAGAAATTGTTTTATTTACTCCCAAATGTGGCATTAAAACGTAATGGATTTCGAGAATCATAGCAATAAAATAGAACAGTCGGAAAAACAGGATAAATGACTTTCTGGCAAAGCGCAACCGTTTCGAAATAATAAAAAAATTATGAAGGATCTAATTTGGGAACACGATAGGTAGTATTTTAGAAAGTTTTGAAGATTTTATCATGAGAAATTTCAGAAAGTTTTGTCGATGTTTCTAACGCCGTTATTTTAATGGCATTTCTTCTATATACTTTACGCATTTTATTTATAATTAATTATTATTATTATAACTTGTTGTGTAAAATAAACAAATCGTTTGCGCCTCTTATTTTAGGTAAAAGAAATACAGGGCTGGCCTTTCAAAGTTATCGTTTATCTAGAAACCTTTTGACATTTATCAAGTAAGCAAATCGCAGTACTTCTGCTATATATATTTTAAATTTGTATCATCCAGCAAACAAATTCTCGAACGTCCGCGACAGCGAAACTTAAGCTGCACAATGCGAAACATGAGAGTAAATAAATGTGCCAGAGCTAAACATTATTTATGTATCGAAGCCATATAAAAGCGAAACGAACGCGAATATAAATTCTGTTCTCTTTTATTTATCTTTCATAAGCACGTCCATGTCACTGTTTTGTGCCTGATCTTCTGAGAATTTTATAGTTTCAAGATTTTCGGTTCTATTTTTCCATTCTGAGTTTGCATTTCAGCGTGATCAGAAATTTATTGCTTTCGTATTTCTATCAGTGAATTGTAAAAGGTGAGGAATTAAAATTACATTTAATTAACATTAAGGAGTTAAATGAGAGGCTACATTTATAGAAAACTGGATTAGATAAGCATAAGTTAGATTAGATTAGATTAGCTTTGTGAAGGAGTGTGTAGGCGTTAGCCTCGCAATCACTGCGACCTGAAAGATCTATTGTGAGTCCCCGTTGCATTTATTCACTTTCTAGGTTCAGACTGTTAATAAAGTCTAGAACCATTCTGGGATTGAGATTCCACACGTAGGTTGGTGGAGAGAAAGCATGTTCGAGGTTGAGTAGTCTCTGCCTGGCCAATGATTCGCAGTTGCAGAGCAAGTGGTCTGAGGCTTCGTAAGCATCCTGACAGAAACGGCAAGATGAAGTCTCAGCCAAGCTCAGCTTGTTTAGGTGATACCTGAAGGGGCAATGGCCCGAGAAGAGCTCAGTACTCATTTTGAGCTCCGTTATTCTAAGGGACAGGAGTTCTTTTGTTCTTCCGCCAGAGGTGTCGATAAACTTTTTTGCCTGACGAAATCGTTGTAGCCTTTCCCAATACAGGATTTTTTTGTTTATTGTCCCAGTCATTTAGGGCAGCTCTGAGGTAACACTATGAAGTGCCAAAAAATGGCTCTGGTCCGACAAACTGAGCTTCCGCTCCTCTTTTGGCTAGGCATCAGCAATTTCATTGCCTTTGTGGATCTTATGTCCAGGTACCCACATGAGGATAACTTTGTTTCTCCTTGATAAGTTTTTGGGTGTAGGGCTTTAAGGTCTTGAGGGCAGTTTGACTGTCCCAAGAGGATATTAATGGTTGAGCCATTTATGGCTCTTTTAATGCAGATATTGGCACATAGGGTAGAGCCCACAGCCTGTGATATATGGCATTTGTGGGGCCATATACGCCCAGTCTATTGTTCGTTTTTGAACAGTCTGTATACCACACCATCGATCCTTGTTGGAAGGACGGTTTAGTGGAACACCATTGCTGTCCCAGAATCACTTGGAATGGTCTTACAAAATCCACCCTGGGTGTGATTATATCAGATATTGTCATCATTTGCTCGAAGAATATCTGTTTTAAGATACTTAAATGACTAAGTGTTTCTCCTTTTGTATTCTAATAGCAGTTATCGATACGACAGTAGATTAATATTTACTTTGCATACATTTCTCACGTTTTGTCGAAAAAGAAAGGCAAAGTGAGTCTGAAGGTGATACCACCAATGTGATACCTAGAGTGTTCTGCCAATGTTTGCTACCGCTCGTGGTTTCGCTTTCACATCTCATTTGAATTCACTAGCGAAAATTATGTTCCACTTTGTAATATTTTTGCGATTCGCATTGGCTTCGCAAGGTTTGCTGGGATATAGAATAAGATGATATATGTATTTCTGCCAATACATATATTAATTTATCTAAAAAAAAAAAAAAAAAAAACAAATTTCCGTCGGAATTTCGGATATTGTTTTTGCAGTTTTTACTGTACAATTATCACGATAACTTATAACGTAATAGCTTTAATTTCAGAAAAAAAAAAATTTAATTTATAAGACTATAATTTTTTTAACGTTTCTCTTAACCATAACTGTTTGCCAAAATTTGGAATTATATAATTGTTTTTACTGCGTTTAGTGATATATTCGCTATAAACGCGGAGAATTCCATGAAACTTAATAAAAGATTTTGTTAAGAAATCTATGGAACTGTTTAAATAAAAGTGAATTCATTTTTCTATGAGCCACGTCTTTTTCTATTTACGCCGAATCCATGATGTCGAGTTTCATTTAATCTTTGTGGGGGAAGATTTCGGATTACAGTTTAATAATTCAATCAATTGCCAAACAATGGTCGCTGAGGAAAAAAATATTCTTTATTGACTCATTAAGAGTCCCATAGAACATTTATTTGCGCAAAAGGTTGAAAACTCACTACAGATGTTCAGCTAAAATGTGAGAATCAAGATATCTTGGAGGACTAGTCTCTATAGAGATTCAAATTCTTTGGTTAAATCGAATTAATTTCAATCAATGGTGGTTCTACCCAAAACTTAACAATAATTTTCAAAATTAACACTAATTTTTCAGTAAACTTTTTCAATCAATCAAACAATCAGTATCTTTATCGGAATTTTTAGTTGTTTGTAATATTTTCCTTGACATTAAACAAAGAACTTCGAGAAAAACTTAAGCAGAAGTAGTTTTTTTTCTCAAAACTTCCCAATAAAAATGTTTTACTGTTATATGAGAATTTAGAGGTAGACTTCGCTTTACTTTCTGCTTCTCATCCATTGTGTACGGATTTGGTTTAAGATGTATACTTTTTATTTTCAAAATTAAAATCGAACTTCATCAAATAATAACAAATTTTAAAAGATTAAGAATTAAAGAAGGAGAATTTGAGTAATTTTAACAATAAGTTACAGAGAAATTAAGATATAAAAAATGTATTGAAAATAAAGAGGAACATTCCTACTCTCAAATTCACTGTCCAATATTGTAGAACGCACTTGGGAATTCTTACGATGGGTACTTTATGGGACTACCATCAAAACATTTTATACATTCTTTCCTCATTCATTCGCCCTATTTCCTTTCTTTTTAAAACCTCCCAATTCATCAAAGGACACTCTCTGCTGCTTAGAATAATTACTAATTACAAAATAATTTCTTGTCCTTGTTCGTATCAATCTACACTCAAAATCACAATCAGAATCACATCAGGAATATTATAAGCTTTAGTTTCTAGGATGACCCCCCCAATACTATAAAAAAAAATTAACTAATACTTAAATAAATTAAATATACTCGTAAAAATGTTAAAACAAATTTAAAACATTCGAAATATGTATGTGAACAAGGAATATTTCCAAAAAAATGACGACATATGTGAAAATGTATAAGTATTATTTAATGAGACAAAAATACTACGTTTTCCACATTACTTAACTATAAATATCGAACAAATACAAAAAGAACAGAAATGAAGAAAAAATACACTTAAGAAGATTTTTGGTTGCTTTGAACTAAAGTATTATTATCTCCTTCGCTAGACGACGACCTAGATGACGATGATTCAGGTAATGAAACTTTTTTCTTATTATTTACTATATTAAAATTAAATCGATTCGAACTATTGGAGGCAGTACAACTATTGCTACGGTTCGATTTTGCTTTATTAGAGCTCTGTTTGATAACCGATTGCAATTCTTGCCTTATTCCTCTGAAACTGAATGGAACGCAACGATTTCCTAAACGTGCCGGTGGCGAAGATGATGTTATATTTGATAACATCATTATGGATTGTATCTTATCACAATTATCTTTTTCTTCATTTAAGCTTAAATTAGTTTGAGTCGATTGAATACATTTACTATTGTTGGAGGTCATGTTTAATTTATCAACAACATCACATGTGACAGAAGCAAAAATATTCTTAACATTTTCCTGACCACCAGTTGATCTTTTAATAAAGGACACATCCGATGTTGTATTGGATTTATTTATATTAAACACATTAAATCCTATTGAATGAGACTCAATTGGTTTTGCTACAACCACAATATCAGATCCAGATTGTATATCATTAGCAATATGCCGTCTTCCTTTACACAATAATGGATCTGCTGAGGGTAATGAACTTATTGAATGGGGACTTTTACAAGGTGAAGTCCCAAAACTAAGTTGTCTATCACACAAAGATGAATAGTAGTCATCATGATCTGTTCCACTGTTGTTTCTTGGCTGACGCTGCTGATTTGTAATTACTGCACCGGTTACGTGTTTATTTTGAAAACTAACTGGCTTCAAAAGTGTTTCACATAAATCTGGATCCGATTTAATATTTGACGATAACCAGCGAAAATTTTTAAAACTTTTCTTACTGCCTGTTTTGTGATGACCAGACCCTTTAACATTACTGGTTTTTGCTTTAAATTTCTGTGTTGCTGGCCTAACAGCTATTGAAATTAATTTACTACTGGTAGTACTACAGCTACTATTACTGGCATTCACTATTTTATTTGAACCAATGCTACTACTAAGGTTATTGTTATTATTATTAAGTCTTACATCGGACAGCAGTAAATCGTCACTAAAACTACTAGAATTGCTGAAATTTTGATTTTGTTTTTTCCTACCATCCGTCATCATCATCATAATTGTACCTTTAGGTTTAAACTCACCAGATTCCCAATCTTCACCTGCTGCTGAAGATGCCTCACTGCTTATACTGCTACTACTGCTGCTACTATTTGTTCTTGAAACATCTGGACTAACGGACGGTGTATGATGATGGTTATGGACATTGCTAGGTTTATCTGTGATTTGTTGCTGTAAATTTTGTGGATGTTTTACTAAGTGTTGATCATTAACAAGGACATCGCTGTAATCCCTCCTAGCGTTATTACAATGGTTTTTATTCAGATGTTGATGGTGATTTCGTTTACTATTATCGCTTTTTTGGTGATGCTGGAGTTCCTGATATTGACTTTTCTTATTATTTTCGGATAAAATTTTTGGTGCAGCTAATGCACCACCGCCACCCGTTGCTGCTTCGAAAATTGGTCCTTTATTTAATGTTGTTGTTGTTTGTGAATTTATTGAATTTTTAAGTAGATGATTCGAGAGTTGATTGTTATGCTGATCGTGGTGGTGGTGGTGGTGATTTTTAAGATTTTGCATTTGATTATGCAAAAGGAAATGATTGTTCTGCTGTGTTTCACTTCCACTTAAATAACCTCGAGGAACTGACTTCAAAATAATTTGCACCTAAAAAACAAAATAATAAATTCGTTTTAATCAATTTCTAGCAAGTCGGTGGTATTGTATTTGTTTCTATACAAAGGACAAGGAGTATTACAAGGAGAATGAGTAAGTACAGTTAATTATAATGCGACGAGAAAATTTAATAGCAGATAAGAGTCATCAACGCATCTTTCTTCTGTGTCTTATTCTTTCTTCATCATAATTACAGGCCTTTATCTATACATATTTCAAGATACTTGATTGCATATTTTGCTTGAACAATACATATATATTGTTACGTGCAATAGAAAAAGCAACATCGACATCTACATACATCGCGTAAAATGAAAAATTAAGTATGGATATAAACAACTTTCGGAGAATCGTATCACAGAAAAGGGCAAGCGACATCTGTAAAGTACAGACATAAACAACTTTAAGTTCGGAGAATCGATGTTTCGCGAACAGAATATTCAGAAAGGTTCTAGGATAATTTGTAGAATATAAATAAGGGGCTTGTAGAGTTGATTGATAATTGTTTGAGAGTTTGTATTTTGAATAACAAACAAAAGCAACGCTCGTAACAATATTTATGTTATGCTCCTATAAATATAACTCGCCATTATAGATGGTCTTAAATAGATCACCTATAACACAAAGGGCCAGTTTGGCATACAAAAATGCCAGACGTTTCCTCGGACTGATTTGCGTATTGAGCAGTCTCTTAACCAAATTCAATCGACAGCCACAGCAAGGCAGCGGAAACCTTACAAAGCAAATGTGTCTCAAATAGAATAAGTAAAATATTGATCGCTATAAATACCTCATATTAAGGACATTGAATGAAAAGTATTACCGGTGTATCCTGGATATTAATATAGATGATAGGTTCCTAACGAATGTACTAATAAAGGATAGAATTAGTGTTCGGGCGTATTTACAAACCTGCAGGATATCCAAAATCGTCCTCGAGGCAAGTACCCAGATTTGGATTTCATATTAACGAATATATGTTATTGACAAAATTATAAGAGCAACAAAAGTCACCATAAAAGGGAGAATAAAAATTTTTTTTTCTATCTGCCAATTATCAAGAAAGTCACCCGGGTGTAAAAATATCTCCATTTAGTACGTAGTAGTAAGTTCTCGAGCTACGATCACTTCGACTTACGACGAAAAAAATTCATAACAAAATTACAAAAATGTATCAATTTTTTAGTTTTCCTCAAATATATTATCTTGCACGCTGATGGTTGATGTAAACAATTAAAAATCAAAAATAAAAGCTATTACTTTGATGTATGTGCATATTATATTATTTATTTTTGTATGAAATTCGACTTATGTTCGAAGTTGCGGAACCGAACCCCGTCGAAGTCGAGAACTGACTGTACTTATATTTATTTTAGTTTGACTTTTTGTACTTAATACTATAATAGCTGATAACATCCATATATGTACAACCTTAAAGCAAAAGGTTAAAGGTATTATTTTACCAGAGTGAAGGCAGTTAATCTGGCAACTATTAAGAAGGATCTACTAATAAAAAAAAAATTCGTGAAATTAAATACGTCTATGTAAAGCGGCTCCAGATGCTGCGCACACTTGCCACACTTTCGTAATTTTAGTTAAATCTGACATCTTGTGAATGAGAACTCGCATATCTCACAGAAATAGAAGGCTATCCACACGACAGGTGTCAAGTGGAGGAAAAAATCACATCGTCTGGATGAATAATACCGAGGATTCGTGATCGCTTGTAAAATGTGCGGCACATTATAGCCCATATCAAATTGTCTGGATGATTATACAAATTCATAAGCTGTAAGCTAGGGCGATAAGTGCGCTCAAAAGGCGAACTCATCACACATCGAAGAGACATCATACCAAGTTATAACGGTATTTTTCAGTTTAAAAATTAGATAGATGAGGAAAAATTTTAAGGACAGTAACATGTTAATGGATATAAACCACCATCTCTTTTTAGTTGGATTTTCTTAACAATAAATGCTTTTCTCCATTTTCATAAAACACACTAAATATCAAATCCAGAAAAGTAAGAAAAAAAAACGCAAATTGAAACAATGTTCCCGCATGACACATTTGACATATAAACACATCGTCTGTATGAAGTAACAAACGCATATCTCAATTTGAACACACTTTGGCCAAATTAGGATGCCGCATTTTGGAATCGTCTAGATGGATAATACGTTAATGTTTGTCAAATATGTAGAAAGTGGGAGCATCGTGTGGAGCTGGCTAAGCCGCATGTACACATGTTCAAGACGTCGAAAACCATTTTTTAAAACTGGTTCACGATAGTATTTAGTCAAAGTTAGAAAAAGGACCACAAAATTTAAATTAAACAAATGGATTGCGACAAATTTTTATCAACACCCTAATTGTAAAGATTTCAAACATACACTAAATACTTACGAAGAAATGTAAAACATAAAAGAAAGGAGATAAATATATATTTTTTGGTACATTGAACCTTTCAGACTGTCTGAACACAGTTGTTTTCTCAAAACGACATTCCGATTTTAAACATTTTTTCTGTTTTCTGTTAGTAAATCGTTCATTCATTAGTTCTGAATACTATTTAATGGATGTATTAAAAGAAACAATACCATTAATTCACAAATTATTAGGTCGTTCGATGAAAACACCGGGTAAACCTAGTGCACCTTAGTGATACACTTTCTTGTTTTTTGTTCAGGATTACCCCGAACTTACACTAAAAATTTCTTGGGGTAAGAGTTTGGAATTTGTCTCTTAAGAACTGTCATTTGAAATTTGTTGTTTTGGAGCATATAATTACTTCTTAAGCAAGAATAAGCAACCTAGTAAACCTAGTGCACCTTAGTGATACACTTTCTTGTTTTTTGTTCAGGATTACCCCGAACTTACACTAAAAATTTCTTGGGGTAAGAGTTTGGAATTTGTCTCTTAAGAACTGTCATTTGAAATTTGTTGTTTTGGAGCATATAATTACTTCTTAAGCAAGAATAAGCAAAAATATGAAGAAAAGGAATAGAAAAATAGCTAGAGCACACTTTATTTGTCTTCATCCATTTTATAAAGAACTTTTCACAATTAATTATGATCAGAAGAACTGTCAAGTTACACTAGGGTTACCCTAACTTCAAATAACTTGATCGATGAGTGCACAAAACCCTGGGTAAATAGCCGCTATAAGTGGGTGTCACACAGGGAGAGGCGCGGCGGAGCCTTTTGCGGTTGCTGCTGCTCGATTGATCTTGCAAAATTAAATTCATGTCACACCGGGTGCGGCAAAATAGATATTACTCAAAAACACAATCTTGCCGCTGCAGCTATTTCTATTTCATTCGCAATAAGTCCGCGCAATTCGTTAAACGAGGCTTTTGGCATTCTTACGTATTCGTAATCGAACTTCATCAGCTTTCTCTGATTTTCATCAACCGCAGCTACTAATAGTAGAACTTCTTCATCGAAACTAGAATACATTTGGATAAAATCCGCCGCTCCGGTGTGAACACTCTATTTATTTATTTATATAGTAGGGGAAAACTTACACTAGTGATTTACACAATGTTTTCATTGGACAAACCTATTGCTTCTAAAATAATGGTGTCCCAGCTCATATCGCATACCAATAAAAGTCAAGAGGCGTGCGAAGTTTCTTGATAGATTTTACCCCCAACAAGGTCGCCAGACTTAAGATCGTTCGATTTTTTAATGTGTGACATAGACTTAAAAATTTATAAATTTCAATATAAATATATTCAAAGCAACTTTTCAAGAGGTTTGTTTCTAAAAAAACACAACGTACATGCGGACACATTTAAAAACCCAGGACATATCAAATAAAAATTATTTCACTCATTACTTAGACATTTTATAAAAGATTCTTTTGTTTTATCATATGATTTATACCCTCATATATACACACAAACGAATGACCAAGTAAGGTAACACAATTTTATTTCATAAATACAAACCTTAAAATCTTCTGGAAAATTTTTATGTTCCTTATCCTTATGGGCATCATCTAATTCATGCTTTAAAAACTCACGCACTAGCTTTATATCATCCCCATTCCCCTTACAATCTAGAAATAAACTTAATTAATATAATTGTAAGACTAAAAATGAAAAAAAAACTAATTTACCAGCTTCTTCGGAAACAAAATACGTATTAAACCAAAAGTGGAAGTATTTCTCCTTTTTCCTCATTAATTTATGGTAAACTTCTATTTTAACATCACCCGTCAAAAATATGCAGCAATCTTTCAGTTCTATATTTTGTGATTTCCGGAAATCTATCACTGATGTATGAATATTCTGAAATTTTAAATGTTTTTAAAATACGTTTAAAACGCAAAATATTGCTACTAATATTTACTTGGGCTTTTTCAGCTGACGATGGATCAGGAAGGCTAGATATAATACAATGCACTGTACCCTGACTATGTATTTGGAGTGGCGAAGAAAATTTTATTTCATAGATCTAAAAGAACACAAATTCGTTGAGTTATTTAATAATAATAATAATAATAATTGGTCAATTAAAATTACTTGTAATGTTTTCCTGTCGTACGGTTTACCAGAACGAATCAATCTCGAATAATAATCAACGTATCGCCTTTGGGACGGTATTGTAACACCTTTTCTATCTTTAGTCCTTTTCTCATCGTAGTATGCGAGCGCATCTTCTGCAGTTGTTGTGAATCCACTGTGTAATAAGTAACAGCAAATCATTGTACCTGGGATGAAAAATATATATATATTTTTTTAATCAATTAAATTGCTGCTAAATGAAATAAATTTTGTTTTACCAGTTCGCCCCTTGCCTGCTTTACAATGCACAGCCGCTACATTCTTTTTGTCCGCTTTTAACCAACGATCTACATCATCACAGAATTTTTGTATTAGTTCTATTGTTGGCGGGTTATGATCATCAAATGGATATACTGAAACCCTCTGAAAATATATAGTAGAATAGTTAATAGATTTCATATTTTTTTATTTTAATTATATTATAGCAGCAAGACAAAAACAACGGCTGCATTGATTTTAACGAATCTTGTGAATATAAGACCCAATCTACATTGACAGCTACACGCTACAAGCTACACGAATCTCTATTTCAGTGTATTCCTTCGAACGCAATCAGTCCATGTAGCTTGAAGCTCTCTATGTAGCAGTTCCTACGGTATGCCATATGTGCAAACTTTAGCTTGAAGCTTGTAGCGTGTAGCTCTCGATGTAGATTGGGCCTAACGCTTGCACTGTGAGAATTGACAAGCTTTGTAATAGATTGGCCAGATTGCCCTTCTTCCCCTCGGCCGTTAATAAATATGACATTAGTCAAAGGGAACGACTTATTCGCAATAAAATTTACAACTCTTGTAGCTTCACGCTCAATTTAAATGGTAGCTTATTGTTTGCTTTTGGCAATCGATCTCATTCTAATCGAATCATCATGTAACTTTGACTTTGATAAGTCTAGTGGATAGAATATTTGAATGGTTGTCGATGTGTACACTACCGAACTGGCATCAATTGGGAAGTCGACATCTGACATCTTTCTGATTGCCTTTCATTGCTTAAGATCATCTCTAATACAAACAATACACGAACTAACTGAATATATTATCAGATAGTCACTATCTGCGTGGAAAGGTGACAATTCCGAACGATTAATTAGCTAAAGCTAGCTAAAGTCGCAAATGCCAGATAAAATACTACAATCGCGTTCAAATATCAGCAAGAACTGCTGGTGGCATATAAAATATTTAACTCGATCAAGCTACACTCGCATATTTAAAACAAGATTCAGAAAACTTCTGTCTAATTATGCAAGAGACCAAGAGACCGAGAATCGCCGCAATATGGAACCAAAGTTCCATACACCCAGAATATTCTTAGGTTAACTACTAAAACAAACAGGAAAGAATATAGAAGATCCCCCAGACATTGTTATTATTAATATCAATCTTAAAAGCAGGAAGAACGCTAAGTAATCGATCCAGTTTAAACTATAATATAACCAAGTTTATGGAATGCCCAGGCATATTAAGATTGTTTATAAAGCTAATGGAGCTACAGCAAACATTAAAAGCATTATTTTTTTTCTTTTTAGCTCCATCCACACGACAATTAGATTCCTGGAAAATTAAACGACAAATAAGATAGCGGCACTTTGTTGTGAATATCTCTACTATTCACCAACTTTTCCTTTTATGAAAATAATTTGAAAGATGCCGTCAACAGTAGTCCAAATCAAAACATTAGAATCTTTCGAAGGAGATTTCAATACGCAGATCGATAGGAATAACACTTAAAAAACTTTTTTAAGAAATTAGTTTCTCATAGCTTGAGATTCAAATAAACAATTGGAAAATTTATAGACGATGAACATAAATTGATCATATCATTACGATTGTGTCATAGAACATACACACCAAACACAGCACCTGGTGGTAGCACTAGGTGAAGCAGGCTTTTACCATGATTTCGGTGTGATTGGAGAAGTTCAAATGATACTATAAAAATATAGTAAATAAAATATACACGAGACTGGGGCTCAAATAAAAAAACAAAAAAGTACCTACGATACATGTTTTCAGTTAATGTAAAGATTGAAGTGGGTGTATATTACCTGAAATACCTTCAAGCTAAGTTTAGCCCATCAAGAAGCAAAGACAGCGAATCACCTTATAACGAAATAAATTTAAAATTGTTAGTTATTCTAAGAAAGTCATTACTGTAAGGGTGTATGTATTGGAGGCTGTATCTGAAATGTAATTATTTAATATGATATACCTACACCCGTCTATTCTTATAATAACCAATATTTTCATAATATTCATTTCTTTCTCTAAGTCCGGTGAACATGATGATACACACTCGATACTAGACACGACGTAAAAACCGGTTTTTGTATCGAGTGTGTATCAGCCCATGGTACGGTACACGTAGTTTATACAGGCTTGATACATGCTTGAGACAGCAAAGGAAGTCCATTATTTCCATATGATCTATACGCACACAAACTGAGTACACGCATAAATATGTAATAAAAAACTCGTGTATCATCAGAGTTTAAGCCTCTGCTCTAAATTGGGTTATACATGAAAACAGTTTTTAGTACGGTGTATCGAGGTGTCACCGGACTAAGGTAATTCGCGGTAGTCTTGATCCCTCCCCCTCAGCGCTTCTCAAGGATCAATCTGTCTTGAAAGTTATCTACCGGACAATTATGTTGTAGTGTTCGGGGATTAGTGAAAGATGATAGCGTTAACCATTTCGAATGGAGAATTCCGCTGCAGACAAGAAAGAATCTTTGATAGAATATGATTATCATCGATAAAGGATAAATCACGATGATCTTCTGCTAGCATAGTTAAGTAATACTCGAGTAGAAAATTTCTTTGGATGTTATATTCTATTGAATGGCGGAGATAAAATTTGAATTATTTCATATACATATATAAAATTATACTTACGCCATGAAATTTGTTTATGTCGTAGCTACGTTCAGAACATAAATTATAAATTTTATAGTGATCTTTATGGTGTCCTTCAAAAAATTGACAGACGTCATCAATTCGATTCCTGTATATACCTTCATAATTATCAGCTGGATATCCCATCGCAATTATATTATCGCAGATATCTAAATTTAAATTGAAAAAAAAAACTTTTACATTCAACTCTTAAATTTGAATTCTACAGGAAATATTAATATAAATTCTACTTACATGCTAAGTCCAAATTAAAACCATTTTCCGTATATCGAATACGTTGTTTACTAACTGCATTTCGTATCACATTTGTCATTAATGAAAGAGTATTTGCCATTGTAAAAAAAGGTTTAAGAAAATTCCTTTTGTTGCTTGTTTGTTAGTTTTGTATTTTGAAATATACAAAAAAAAAAAAAATCTGAAAAAGAATTTATTTATGACACCTCCAACGATAGAAGAGAGTGGAATTCAGTTCAAATGAATTTTCCACTTCCCGACAGTTGAGAATTTGAATGCGTCGTGGTCGATGATTTTTCGAAATCACTAATGCTTTCATTAGTAAGGAACTCTTTGTTCTGTTTGGCAAACAACAAAATATTGAAAAATCTTTTAACTCTAGTTGAAATTTCTCTTCAACGGGTTGTGTGAATTGTAAAATGTTTAGTTCAGGTTTTTGCATCTCTGAAATTACACAAAACAAATAAAAATAATTAATACAAATATTTTCACTGAAGAACATTTTAGAATCGTTTCAAATTAATAACTAATTTAATTACACTACACACGAAGAATATAATTGGACCTGTTATCATACAATGTTATCGGAATGGAATAATGTGCAACTGAGGTTTTTTTATTTATCACTTTTGGTAATAAAAATGATTACGAATAATATTCAATGCGTTTTGTAACTTTTCGAAACTTTGCGAAATTCTTAAAAACTCTTTCCTAACCAAACATGTGAGTAGCTCTCCCTCTGTTCAATGACTACAAAACAAAAAAAACAGAACAAGTGAGTATGTACATGACAGAGCAGAGCAGTGTGTCAAATAATTAATATGGAGCCGAACCAATGACATAGTCATGCATACAGAGTGAAGTGTTATACTTTTTGTAACAACATTCTTGTATACAATTTCTTCTTCTTCTTCTCTTGGTTTTGATCGATAGTGAATTCTTTTCTGCGATTTGGTTATAACACTGACACCAAATCTGTCATTCTCGCACTCTTTTCTTCCCTACTGGTGTGGTGGGAAGAAAAGAGTCGAGAAATGACTAGATTCGTTGGCGGTGGTTACACCGAGTCCCAGAAAAGAATTCATTATTAGAAGCATTAAAGTCACCATTGATGTGTTATAAATGGATCGGTCGACGATCGTCATAACAAAAATTTCTAAATGAT
This sequence comes from Dioctria linearis, assembly GCA_963930735.1. Taxonomy (NCBI): domain Eukaryota; kingdom Metazoa; phylum Arthropoda; class Insecta; order Diptera; family Asilidae; genus Dioctria; species Dioctria linearis. The sequence continues at coordinate 27,530,604 of OZ005744.1, read as the reverse complement.
ATCAGTTTTATATAGATGTCTTTATTTTCATGTCAGTATTAATAATAATAAAGCTAACGGTTAAGTGGGTGTCTCACCAAACGCGGCGCGGCCGATCCGCGATTGCTCCTGCAAATATACATAGATCTACAGTCCACATCAGATACGACGCGACAAATTAATTACAGCGTGGCGATTTTGGAGATTATTCAAAATACAATTTTACCGTTGCACCTGGCGGCAAGATTTCCTATTTAATTCGCAAAAAGTTCGTACACTTCTTGTTGTTTTTCTTCAACCAGAGCTCACTAATAACAGATCTTTATCGAAATTAGAATACATTTTAGGGACAATAATTCATTTAACAACCGATCATTACTAAGTATTCAAAATGAATTAAATATAGATAAAAAAAAATCCAGATACGTTTCTGGTATGGAAGGTACCAGCATTTCACATGGAAAAATTCACTGCGCCCGATCTGAACACGTTATTTTACCGCATATCATCGCACCGCGCGATCGTTATAACCACGGCTTTAAAAAGTCTTAAAATTATTATGTGTACAAAGGTTTGATAAAAATAAAAATTTCATGAGTAACAAGATAGCGTTGCAGTTTAAAATGATAAAACGCTACTTAGATAGCAAGGCTAATCTATCATAATACAGCTGGATTCGAGAGATCAAGATTATCACAGTGTACCCAAAATGCAATCCTTTTGCAATTTTGCTCTTTTTGACTTCGAAAGCACAGATGAAAATTGTCCACCCTTAGGCATTTTCTGACAGTTTAATTCCGAAATTTATGTGTTAAGCCGTAACTTCAAAACGGAGCGAGGGGAAAAAACCGTATGCTGTTTGAAGGCTCCGCCGATTATAAATCTAACAAATTTCAAATCATCTTCATAGGGATTACCCCTTCAGTAGTAGGTAAGGTTAGGTTCAAATGGCGGCCATCGAAAGAGCTTGTACAATCGTCCACACTTAGATTGTGATGCCACCTTATTAGGAATCTACCTGGAAAGAATTCCACAATTTTAGGGGAAGCTAGCCGCTAGAATGAATGAACTTTATTACTCTTTTTTGCTAAAAAAGGCGCTACCAAGCATATTCCTTCTACGCTTAGCAAGGTTAGCTTCATTTTGGATTTGCCAGCTTACAGGCCTGTACATCAGAGCATCAGCTGTCTCGTTTCTGTGCGTTCAGTAGAATAGGTTGATCATAAAATATAAAGAAAAAATCTTAAGTCCCTCTACCTTCAAAACGGTACATTTTGGAAGAATGATAAAACATATATTTATCAGAATAACACAAGAAACTAATGTCGAGATTTCGATGAGACTTCGGTGCAACACCAGTGTTGCACTCTCCTAGCAGTGCAGCACTAAAAATGTTCGATCTGACAACTTTTATAGCAGAACTGCAATACTAAGGGGGATTTCGGAATCCCTGTCTCAGTGAGACAACTGAGACAAAACTTTGAGCAACAGTCTCAGTTGTCCCAGTTGAAACCAATCAGCTGATTTGTCAATTTTGACCACAGAAAATGGACAGTAATAAATTGAGGAAAGTGTTGTTAGTTTATTCAAATAGCTCACTAAACTTTAATTAGTAATTAAAATAACGAGATTGCGTCAACTGAGACAAAAAAAAATCAGTTTCACTTGTCCCAGTTGCTCAGTGGTTGCGTTCGATTTTTGTAGCTCAATAATGGAACTAAGACAGTTCACCGAAAGTGCAGTTTCAGTGAGTCAACTGAGAATATCTCACTTGTCTCACTGAGAATGTTCTTGCCGAAAGCGCTTTAAGTTTGCACTCAACTTCCCTACACTGGATTTTTTATCGGCGTTACAAATTCATATTGAAATGTAATTGTCATCTGCTCTGTAAAAATGTACTGTCACGATAATTTGTGAATTTTTTGAGTTAAACGAATTAAAAATATTATTTTGGTTATTTTTATAAAGTTTTAGACGGAATTTGTTTCTATATATCAGCCGTGCGTTCAGGTGTACACACCGATGTGCTTTTCAGCACATCGATGCGCACATCACATTATTGAAAAAGTAGGGATAGCACCTGAACGGTTGGTGTGCATTTCGATTCGAAATGTCAATTTTGAAAGTTCTTTAAGAACAAAACTACGCTAAACGTCAAAACTAAAAAGCGCACCGGGACACTACTAAATGACAACGCTTCGGTCGCCTGAACGACATGTAAAAATGTGACATTATGTGACATTCTGCGTGCACCTGAACGCACGTCAGATAAAGAACATTTGACAGGCGTTTAACAGTTCCGTGTATATATTACGTGCGTACACAAATACAAGGAACATCACAGAAATATGTTCGATGGCCTTCAATGCTCCACTGCCAAATGGGCAATACTGAGTTGGTCCCATCGAAATCGACATAATTTTCCGAACAAGGTACATAGAATAGATTAGCTGCACAGACAAATAAAAAAATAAAACTATACCGATTTCCATTGATAACATTTTCTAACAGAAGTTACACTTTTCTTGCAGTGGTGCACTGAAATCGTGCCATTGACGTGCACTGCTACAAAATTGAACTAGGGGTTACACTCGAAAAATTGGCGGTGGTACACTGAAAAACGCACACATATATATGAGAAATCTCATTGCTGAATGTCATGAAGCATCACATATACATCTTCAACTACTACTCCACCAAATTGATCCATAATCGCCAGTCTTTCCAAATTATAATATTTAAAAAAAAAATTTCGACTGGCAAATTATTCGAATATAAGATATCACCGCTTTTAAAGCTGATCCATTGATTGAAACAAAAATTGGGATGCAACAAGGATCGGTATTACGAACGCTTTTATTCCTGATTTATATCAACGACATGAAAATCATCGTTAAATCCGCATAATTGACATTTTTTGCAGATGGTGCTTGACTTTTGGTATGTGGCTAAAGATGAATAAGCTGAAATTAAACGTGCAGAAAACTAAAGTGCATGGCTATTGGTTGTAAACTAAGTGAGATCATTGAAATTGGAGTTGTTGCAAATTTGCCATAGAGGAAGTTGAGGAAATAAAATATTTAGGATTGATAATTGACAAAAGATTAAATTTCAAAAAGGATTTAGAATAAGGGGCTAAAACTATTTAATGAATCACCAGTGGCAATTAAGTATGGAAACAATTTCAGGGCTTTTAAAAAAAATGTAATTAAATGTATTAGGGAGTATCAGTGACTACTTTTTGATTTGAAATTCTTTCAAAAAATACTTAAAAGTACTTTATTTGTTGTTTCTTTCTTAATCACAAAATAATTTCATGGAATAATATCACTGAATTCAAGTGAATGCAAGTGAATCACACAGACTTCAATGAATGCAATGCATTCCAGAGTAATGCAGTTCAAAGTAATGCATTCTTTTTTCTAAAAGGAAGAAGAATGCATTGGGCAAGATATTTTTGTGGAATATGGAGTTGTATTTCCTAATTCATAATACTGAAGAGGAATGAAAGAATGCAAAATATGCTTCTTCATTCCTTTGAATTAAAACCAAAATAAGCTACATTCTTTAACAACTCTGCGTCATCGAATGCAGTGCTCTAAAATTTTTTTTTTGTCGAATAAGGGTCATTTTTACAAAATTCTCTGTCGTATGCTGATATAGGCCTAAAATATTATCGAATCACTAATATGGAATAGGAGGAAAACTAAATAGGTGGGATGTTGTGGATATAGGAGAAGGGTTGGCCATAGGGTTGTTATCAAAAATATCATTGATGACACACTCCCCTTTCTTAACATCACAAATTTCCCCAAATATTGCAACGTCCATTCGATCTACTTTATTTCCAGAAACCCGATGGCTTAGGAAGTAGACGGCTCTACAGAGCTTTGAATTCTTAAAGTTCGTATAGACAGAGAACTTTAGTTTACACGAACGAAAATTATTATGCATATTATTTATATGTATATAGAAAAATACCAAGATTATATTCTAACATTCCCATTAAAATTTACATTCGAAATCATGGAATAGTCGCGACAATCATGCAAAACAAGGTTTGAAACATTAAAATTATTACACTGCTTTCCAACTCTTCTTTTAGGTGAAAACGTAATAGTGGCAAAGTTAACTTAATAACAAGTTAGGACACAAAAGAGTTTTCCGATTGTTTAACAATTAAAATGCACACGGCAAGAAAAGGAAGAAAGAAAGAAAAAAAATTAAACTCTCTTTAGCTTTTATGAATAAAGATAAAAAATGTGAAAGCGCAAATTGCATGCAACGAAACAGAATGGCAAATGATTCATTTTCGTAAATAAATGAGAAGGGGCGGGGTTTTACGTTTTACTTTCAAAAAAATTTCTCAATTTTCCCGCGCTTTTGTGGAAACCAGTTTTCTGTGAAATCTTATGAGAAATATCCAAGGTTTTTTATAGCATAACCAATGTTTGTTAGTGTAATTTCTATGCAATTTGAGCAGCACGTGCTTCTGTTTACATTCATTTTGCTCTGAAGAGATTAATTGGGAGAAATTCATGCTAGATTCTCTGATATTTTCGGGAAAAATGAAATTTTATATCTCCTTTCAGCAGCTTGGCCAAAGCGACATTTATATTTCTCTTAAAATATAAAGGAAGTGTGACCTGATGTACATTATTATGAATAGTTTGAAAGGATTTTGAAAGTATTCAGAAATATGTCCGGATTTTACGTGAGCACCTGCCAAGTATGGCTTAATCTCACGGCATTCTTCATGAACGGATTGTAAAGACCAATCAAATTCCTCGTGTCGAAACAACGAGTACCAGTATGCCAAAATCGGATGACATGACATCAACTTACTGGTAGAAGCGAGACCTATCCCATCTCTGCCGATCTCAGGTCACAGCACCCTAGACCACAGCCACTACGATGCTCCCATAAAGGGGCCATCCCAAGTTGAGATGGATGAAACGTTGTTATACAGGGCTCCTTTAACCCCGTAATACAAAGTTAGCCAATGTCGGGCCGCCCATTTGGTATGGCTTTCGTAAAGCATGATCAACGGACCATGAATACTCCCAGTTTCAATCTTTCATGCTAGATATCTTTTTTAAACGGTACTGGTAACTCCGTTCGTGCCTAGATCTTATTAGCAGCGTCTAAAAGAATTGTACTTGGCCTATACAGGTAAGAGGGGACCACGTGAAGGTTAAGATATGCCCAATTCAGTCTGGATAGGCTTCGAGATTCACCATTTGGATCTTATAGCTGATCATGCATACTAACCATATAACCACTACTAACATACATACCTGATTTCTGTTATCTATCAACTTATTCTTCATCCTAGACATCCTTTTGCCCCCTGCCCAAGAGGCTATGTCTGTCTTTCTCTTCGCAGAACTATGTCTGAGATTTTATTATTCTGACTTACATGAGCATACATAAATTCATTGCATCGTGGTGAAGGTATTCAATAAGATTTTGTCGTTCGGGTAATCCTACGTTCTCTCAATTTTTGTGATTAACTCGTTGTCTCAGTCGCACTACAATAATGCATAGACAAGTTCTTTTCCCCCATTCATGCAAAAGACGAAAGAAAGTTTCGGTTTAAAAAAACACGAAAAATTTCCAATTTTGTTCGGCTGTGTCCTATCTTCTTAATATTAGAGAAAAGTAAAGAGAAAAATTAAAGTATCTTCAGCATAGCAACCAAGAATAAATAAATATAAGAAATAAAGTTAAATCATATGCCAAATGCAATTAATATTAAATCGGAACTCACACTTAAGCAAAACTGCCTTTGGGATCTCGACAATGTTACGTTTATCAAAGACATCACACCAGTCTCAAACTGAAAACTAATTACTGAGTTCTTACAACATTTTAAAGTTAAAACAGTAACTATAGTCACATGGTACAAGAGAACTAAGTGCGGCAGTACAATGACTCGTTTCAGGAAAGGAACAGGAAGGCGCTAAGCACCATTTAAGTAAAATACTTCCAGAATATTTTCCATTGGTTTTTCGTTATGAAGACTATATCACCCAAGGCCATGAAAAGGTATGAACTAAATGCAGTACCTACATATATTTACTGATTTAAGGTGGGTGTGAATGGAGGGAAGCTATAAAATCTTTGACCTTCAGTTTTCACTTTTTCTTGGTTGGATTAATTATTTAAGTAATCGTTTGCAGTGTATAAAAATTAACTCTGTTAAATCATGGGTGTTTCTAAGCCATCTTGACCCCTTATTTCTGTAATTTATATTAATAATGTGGTTGAATTATTCTCTTCAGTTAAATGTCCCTTGTATGCTGATGACTTGACTTCTTGACAGTTAGAGATTTGGCAGACTGTCTACATCTTCAGAGCGACCTAAATAAAATTATGGTTTGGTGATTGTTAAATAGTTTGGAACTTTATACTAGCACGTGTAAGATTTTCAGCTTTTATCGTTGCAAGATATTACTATAGACGGGCTTAGGTAGATATAAGTTCTTGGTATCGTTTTTGATAAAACGCACGTTGCACGTTGATTACGTAACTTGTAGGACATTTACATAGAAGACTTGGTTTCACTAAGCGTAACTGCATTATTTTTCAGGACCCACACATTTATACGTTTTATACGTTTCATTAGTTCGCTCCATATTAAAGTATTTCTCCGCAGCTTGGGGCCCTTATACAGCAGCTTTACATATAAAACGCATTGAATCTATACAAATACCATTTACTCGATAAGCTTTGTGCTGATTTAACTGGGAAGCTGGCCTACCTTCATATGAGGCCAAGTGGCAGTTGCTTGGGCTTCAAAGTTTAGGGTCTCGAAGGAAGATTTTATATTCTAGATGAAATCATACGGTATACTAAGTTTGTCAGTCCGTTTGTAACACACAGAAATAATACTGATAGGCCCCAAATGGGTTGGACACCCACGCATAATATTAAAAGTTAATTTGATTTTTGCATGTCCATCTGTCTGTCTGCCTGTCCGTTCTCACGAAAACTCGAGAACGCGTCCACTTAAAGTAAATTTAAGTTAAAAAAAAACAAGTGAAAAAGGTAGAATTGGTCTAAGGCCAATTCTTATGATACCCTAGATGAATGCCCGTATGAAATTTCGTATGGTCACCCATTTGAGCAATTTTGATTTTTTGCATTGGTTTCTAGCATATATTTCTAGAACGGCTCGTCGGACAGAAAAAATGATTATAACCAATTTTATAGGATTTTTTAGTACAATAAAAATGTCTAGGACTAATCGTTTTCAAAGCATATGTAAAAAACAAAAAACAAATTTATATGACAACACCAAGAAGGGGTTGCCCGATTTAGTCCATTTTTGAAATTTTATTTGCTATTACTATGAAAACACAATGTACCGCATTTCAGCTTTCTATGTCGACGTGTTCTCAGGTAGTGTCCAAATATATAGTGGAAAACGAAATTTTTGTATGGCAACCCCACGAAGGAGTTGCCCGATTTGTCTCATTTTCGAACTTAATTTAACTTTTTTTTTAATGTCCGTGTACAAAATTTCAGCTTTCTAAGTGAACGCGTTCTCGAGTTATCGTGCGCACGGACGGACAGACGGACATGCAAACATCAAAATAACTTTTAATTTTATGCGATGGTGTCCAATCCATTTTGCTCTACCATCATTATTTCTGTGCGTTACAAACGGAATGGCGAACTTAGTATACCCTATAGATTTTATCTAGGGTATAAAAATGGGACCTATCGGACAATTCCTTCGTAGGGTGGCCATACTAAAATTTCGTTTTTCACTATATATTTGGGCACTGCCTGAGAACCAGAGCTGGGGTAAAGACCATTAATCCGTTCATCGTTAATTAACAAAGTTAACTTTTCGTGTAACGGATTACCTTTTAAGAATGTTAACAGGCCTTTAACTACCGTTAACTTTCCATCGTTAACCGTTAATTAGGTACTTACTATTGATGACGAAAATGATGCCACGCTGCGGAAATCATACTCTAACATGCATAGAAACCCCCTGTTGACTGTTGACATCACGCTTCAAGGAGAAGCTCAAGCATATCTCGGATCACTCCTACCAACAATTGCAGTAACTGTATTTAAATTAAAGAATATCAAGGCTAGGGGTCATGTGAATTGCACAACTTTAGCCAAGTATAGACAAAAAGTTTGGACCTCTTCTGGATGATGAACAAACAATGCCAACTTGCTGCGGCTTTTCACCAGTGATCTCCAGTATTTCGGTTCTTCCGTAATTTTAATTTGATTCCGAAATAATTATTATAACAAACTAAGCTTTATATACTTTTTTTTTTTAAATATCTTTAATGTCGTCCTAACTAAACTTCCCCAACCAAAACATTTTTTTTTTATACCCTAGGCACACGACGCGCTAAAATTATCATTGATCCAATTAAGTAATTGATCGAATGATCATTGCTTGGAAAGGCAAGCACACGATATCTTGACGGGGTAATTCGATTTGAAAGATGACAGTTCTGAATTTTGTAAATTAAAAACTGTGAATTGGAAGTAATTTGTGAAAAATTGGATTGAGCCTTGTATTAGATATGAGAATTTCTTTCAATAATTCGCCTTGGAATATATGCAAAATTTACCTGGAAAGTGTATCAGCAAATTTCACAAATGACATCGGACAGTGATGGCTGGAAAATCAGCTGATTTTTCCAGTAACTTGCAGTTCCTCAGCACTGAAAGCACACTTATCGGCAAGAGGAATGACAAGTAATGCATAATTGCAATGATCATTGATATGTTCCGTGTGTCTAAGGTAATAATAGAAAGTTATACGTTTGATTTTCTTGCTCGTTTCACTAATACAATAACATAAGGATTACAATTACTATTAGGACTTAACGATTAATGTTAGCTTTCGTTAAATCTTCCGTAAAGTAACGTCTTGAGGTTTAACGAAGTTAATTTTTTCAGTAACGGATTAACGAAGTTAATAGAAAGCGACGTAGAAAGCTGGTACATGGTGCTTTTATAGCAATGAAAAATAAAATTCCAAAAATAAACTGAATCGGACAACCTCTTCTGGGTGTTGCCATACCAAACTTTTATTTTCATCTAGTATAATAATTTTGCTCTCAGACCGATTATAACGTATTCTCTCGTTCGAATTATGTTTGGCAGAGATGCTTTCTGCTACAATAATATGCTAGTCCCAATCGATCACCATATTTAAAATTTATGTGTATGGTTACACGCGTCACGGTACCTAGTTTTGATTGAACTGCTAATCCAACATGCCGCGTATAGAAAGGATCACTGTTTCTGCACCCGCTTTTATATTCGTTTCTTTTTTGAATATCTTCCAAGGTTGTAGTCAAACCTTTTTCCAAAATGTTTATATAAAATCAGCATTTATTTTAACGCCACGAATAAATTGAAAAGTTGTATCTGTCATGGTTAGGTTATTTATTGGCTCTAACCTATTCAGGTCATACCGAAATTAGACGATATTTTTTTTAAATTCACTTTTTCACTTACTAAGGGAACAAATTATCTCTGCCTTAATACGTTAAAAGCTAAAAAATCCTTAACCGTTACAGATAGAGCATAAGTGTAATAGGTTAAATTAAAGGAGACTGTAAATTTTGAATTTGAAGCGTCATAACTCTGGAGAGGGGAGGGGTACGAGGGTAGGTACAAGGTTTTGCTATCTTAAAATAGACCGTATATCTACCCTGCAACTCGATAGGGTGAAATTTGCCCCCCCCCTCTCCCGCACCGGCATACAATTTTTTACTTGTTTGGACGAGAGGAATCATTTGGCAAAATATAGTCATATATTAGTCTGGGACACCCTGTATAGTGAAGAACGAAATTTTTGTATGCGGGGGGTAGCCATGTAATGTCATCACAAAATAATGACACAAAAAAACGGAAATTATAGTGAAAACGAAATGTCACACAATAATTTGACATTTATATTGTGATTCCACGCTATTTTTTATTGAAAAAAAAAAAAAAAAAAACGTATTCTCCCCACCAATGAAATATATCGAGAAATAAAATATTTAGTAGCAGTAAAGCCGGTCAAATATTTGGTAATGCGTCTCGCTTACACACACTTCGTCAAATGAGACGCATTGACAAATATTTGACGAATCCACACATTGTGTGGGACCGGCTTAACAATGGTTCAAATGGGGGGCGTGAAAAAGTTTGTGTATAGAACTATATAGTGATTGCGAAACGAAGTTTGACGTAGTTCCTTGGTCTATTGTAGAGGCGCTACTACTGCAGACGCAACCAAAGGGTAAGCAGCAATGTCTCGCTCCAATATAAAATCAACGATGTCTCGACCCAAAACCCTCGAGAATACTACACAAGCCATGAAACAGACTCCCTCACTACCACATGAGAGCCCCAACGGAGTCCTCACATTCTAAAATATTTGCTCTTATGTAAAACGAAGAAATGTAAAGAATTCAGGCCAGTTGATATGTTACGACTATGTGAGAAGAATTTGGAAAAAGGAGTACATACAAATCCAACTAGAAAATACCTAGAGAAAAATTGTCTAATAGCTAAGGAACAATCAGGGTTTATTAGAAAGCAACACATTGAGCAGTGACGGAATGCAAAGAAGAAATACAGGAAGTAATGCTATTCTAGCAGTATTTTTAGTTTTAAGAGACCGTTCGAGACTATAGACAGACAAATTCTTCTATCAAAGCTTGGAAAATATACAGGGCACGTAGTACAGTTGGTTTCGGAGCTATTTAGAGGGAAGAAGACACAGGAAAAGAGTGAATGACATGCTTTCCGAAGCAGTTGAAATAAAATCGGGAGTACCACTGGGATCAGTGCTGCTGGGAACATTATTGTTCTTGGTATATATAACCGACATTAAGAATGCATTGAGACATTCAAAAATTAGACATTTTGCTAAAGCTGTTGGTGTTTGTGACAGGTAAAGGATGCAGAAGGAATCATTGACGACTTAATAATGGATTTAAATGAATTAAGTGAATGGCTTAGAAAGACTAATATTAAAACAAACAAAGTTTATATGATGAATTAGAAATTGATAATGATAAAATTGAGTGCCTGAGTGAAATTATCTAGGGGTTTTTATTGACAACAAATTAAGATTTAATGGGAATATTGACTATATTTTTAAAAAAATTGAAAAAAATTGCCTATTTTAGAAGTTAGAAAGAATTTAAAAGCTTCAAAATAGAGCTAGGCGCATAATACGAACGTGTAATAGACTCACACCAATAAAAATGATGCTAAAAGTCCTAAAATGGATAAGTTGCAGTCAAAGAATACATCTCAATGTATTTATCATTTTTTAAATTAGAAAGGGATGTCTACCGATATATCTACGGGGTAGAATTATGATGGTATCAGATGTTCAGCCGTGTAACTTGAGAGGAGCAGATGTAAATATTCGATTAGGCTTATTTAATAAAAGTAAGACACAAATTCACTAATATATAAAGGATTCAAAAATTTAACGAACTAACATTAGAAATAACAAGTCAAAAATATAGAATTAGTCTACGAACCAATTCTTATGATACCCTAGATGAATGCCCGTATAAAATTTCGTATGATCACCGATCTATGCAAGTTTGATTTTTGAAGTGGTTTTTCGCATATATTTCTAGAACGGTTCGTCGGACAGAAAAAATGATTACCAGCAATTTTATAGGTTTTCGTATTCTGAACAAGTTTTTAGTACAATAAAAATTTCTAGAACTGATCGTTCTCACAGTATATGTAAAAAACGTAAATTTTTATATGGCAACACCAAGAAGGGGTTGCCCGATTTAGTCCATTTTTAAAATTTTATTTGTTATTATTATGAAAACACCACGTACCAAATTTCAGCTCTCTATGTCGATGCGTTCTCAGGCAAAGTCCAAATATATAGTGGAAAACGAAATTTTTCTATGGCAACCCTACGAAGGAATTGCCCGATTTATCTCATTTCAAACTAATTAATTTTACTTTTTTTTTAAAGACTGTACAAAATTTCAGCTCTCTAAGTATACGCGCTCTCGAGTAATCGTGCGCACGGACGGACGGACAGACGGATGGACATGCAAAATTCAAAATAACTTTCAAACTTCAAAACTTAGTATACCCAATAGATTTCATCTATGGTATAAAAAGAGAAAGTAATTTGAAGATTTCTAAGAAAAAATGTATGAAATATGTAAAGGATAGAGCTGTTTAAGGAATTAGTATGTAACTTTATAAAAGTATTATTTAAATTTATTTATGGCAAGCAACTTAGCCTGTTAGACCCATTGTATAAAAACATTGTTAATTAAGAAAATAATATATGTGGCAGAGTGATAAAAAAATAAATAAGAAAAATATACTAAGATTAACTTAAGGGGTGAGGTGCCCTGAATTAGAATGTTCTAATACCCTCGTTTTTCTTGTGATTTTTTTTTTTTAGAAGGGAAAGAAAGAAATGATGGCATTGAACTTTGAGGTATGGTTTTATACATATTTAATGAATAAAAAAAAATGTTTACATTAAAAAAATATATAGTATGTACATATATAGCTTAGAGCTGAAATTATCCGGATAATTTACTATCCGGATTATCCGAGATAATTAGGATCCGATTCCTCAAATCCGGGTATCCGGATCCCATTATTCGGATCCCAACTATCCGGATTCGAATCCAGACTAAGCAAAAAAATGTCAAAATTTCCCTCAGATTGCATTGTTTCATTGGGAAAATATAAATTTCATGATATTCTCATTTTCTCAATGAAACAACACAATTTTGAAGCTTTTTTGCTTAGTCCGGATCTGGATCCGGATAGTTCGAATCCGGATCTCAGGAATCGGATAATTCGCAGATCCGGGTATCCGGATATTAGCAACTTCGGATCCAATTTTCAGCTCCAATATAGCTGATTTCAAGGACGTTAGTCGCTGTAGTCTTTATTCGGTGGGAAAGATTCACCTCGTAATTTTTTATTGAAATAAAAAAAAGGATTAAATTTATTATAAATTTATCTTCAGGGTGAACTAAAAACAGGCAGAAAAAATGTGAAATAAAAAATTTGGGCGGGTTTAAAAAAAGTGTTTTAAAAAACAAAAATTCAAATTTAATTTAACAATTATTTAAATAATTTTTTTGACGAATGTTTTTAGTTCACGTAAAAGAGAATTTAATACTGAATTAAAAAAACGTTGATTCAATTAACTAGGTTGTTTAGTTTTTTAGCTATCACGCCCACCAATTTAGAAAAATCGTGAAAATAAAAACTGGAGAAAAAGAGTTTCAAAGTTTTCATTAAGAAAATTTTTTTAATTTTTAGTTGCTTACGCTGATAATCTGCTTATCAGTTATTCCTGGTCCATATAGCAGTCTTACTTCTTCAACTGAATACAACCAGGGATATTATAACTATCGTATTGAACGACCCCCCTTTTCCCAACCTTTTCCAGGAATAGAATTTTGAATAGAAAGTCGGAGTGGCGAGCGCTCGCACACATCGACCAGGTCGACGCTCGTCTGCTCCTGTCTTTATATTCTTGAAAATATTTAGAATTGGCTTCTATTACTTTGTAAACATATTCTTACATAGTTTATCTATCAATTAAAAAAACAACAAAAAATGGATTTTTTTTTAAATTTTAATTCAGGACACCCACAAACTGAAATTCTAATTATGCCGACAAGACCCAGTTGATCGGTATCGAATCTACTTTTCCAGAAATGATAGCTGAGGTATGATATGGGTGTATCAATGCGCTAAATAGGGACATAATACGAACATCATAAAAAATTATATTAGATGAGCATTAGGTTACCGTAGACCAAGACCAACACGACTTGTTAAGACTTCCAGTCGGGAGACTTTCAGAAAATCAAGAAGGTGCAATCTAAATACCATCAAACTAAGCGAGGAGTGAGCTTCAATCGGTTCCAAATAGGAATAACACGAACAAAGAAAGAGTTTCTCAGAACATTGGATGAATGACGAGGGATAACTAGATGAAGTGGGAAACGTGGCGTCCTAACAAACTCTAATCTTTAAAATAGATATTGTGGGGTATGGGATTGAATTAATTTGAACAAAAAGATGAGATTGCCGAGTATAAAATACCTGTCGAAGGTAGTATTAAGAAAATCCGCACAATCTTGCACACACCCGCCCTGGAAGACCGTACACATACCTGAAAACCGAGTTAAAGGAAATGCGTAGTCTGTCAATGTTCCCTCCGGAAATTACAGTATATAGCTCCGCTCCACAGATAAAGTGGGAAACCAAAAAGCCTGGGCCAGCTTCTCCCTTATAAACGTCGGCACATATTAATAGTGTAAAGTTTGCGAAGATCAAAACCTACCCTACCGAGTAAAGTATTAATATGAGGTGATGAGGATAAGGATTCACCTAAAATGAAACCAAGGCTGGACACCCTGTCACAAAAGGGTATAGTAACCAAATTAAGAAAGATAGGATCAAGTAGGTGCTTGCTTGGGTAACCAAAAAAGGCAATCGATTGAAACTTACCTGAACTTAGAGTTAATTTATTGTCCAAAGCATAGGACAAAACAGGAAAGGTCGGCATTAATATCTAATTAAACTTATAGTTTTGTTTAATTATAAGCAGAATGCAATTAAAAAAACCACAGCAGAAGCATTATCTATCTTAGAGTCCTGAAGAATAGTCCGAGAGTTATCCATCTAAGAATCCTGAAGGATAGTCTGAAAGCTATCGCACAAAACTGTATTTCATTAAAAATTAGTTACAATTCTCTGCACCTCAGTTGATTATAATGCGCTTAAAATAAAAGATATGATTACCACCAATCTATGCTACGTTGAAGTCAAATAAGGAATCTTTCTGTGCAAACTAATGTCATTAAATTGTTATGATCGAAGACACATGGAGCGGCATGCAGCATCATGTGGCTTCACCCCGAAAATGATGACCCAGCGAAGGTGCTGCCACGTTTGGCACAGGCGGACGATGTAAAACTGTCTGGGACGGAAACCAAAGTTTTAGCGAAAAGAAAGAAGAGTTTTCTTGTTTAGAAAAGCAGGAAGGTATAGTGAAGACAATTTTTGGTTGAGCACACAAAAAAAAGGGTAAAGGAAGAAAAACGGATGTAAATTGCGACGGGTAGAAAATAAAATAAAGAAGGTATTACAGATTGCTTGGAAGGCCTCTACTGTGACAGGGAAGGAAAGAAATGCGTTTTTCCTGACATTTGTAGGATCCAGGAATCTCTGTAAAGGAAAGAAAAGCGTTTCTTCCTGAGATTCTCAAGTATTCAGGAATTTCTGTGAAGGAAAGAAAATCGTTTCTTCCTGAGATTCTTAAATATTCAGGAATCTCTGAAAAGGAAAGGAAAAGCATTTCTGTGGAGAGAGCTCTATCCAGACTTCAACATCACATTTGTGATTTGATTGTAGCTGACACAGAGATATCGTCGCTTACACAGGGGTATCTTTTCTTGCGGCATAAAACGTAGCCGAGTCCAGAGACTCTAATTACACCAAACGCGTCTTGACGTTGTCATAGTAGGATCTCGGGTAGAGTTCCAGCAGCTACTTTAGCTTTAGCTGTCGCCCATTGGCACATACCCGTCAATTGAAAAAAGCCGAACTGGGCAGTACCTGGCATAGGTGCCCCAAAATGAAGATTCTAGTGTTGACCATTCATCCCAGCAATTGGGTATCCAGCAGCCGTCGTGTTAAAGAAATACAAGTTTTTTCAGTTTGGTTTGAAAAATTTTGATCGCATTAATGTTGTACTCGCGGCATAGGATAGCTAATAGTTAGCAGACTCATCCTACAGAGGTGTTGGCAATTTAGGCCGAAATAAATTTAATTTTTCTCAATTTAACAGTGGCTTCGTGCATCTTACTTTTGGAGGCGCCTCTACCGGGGATTCTCAGTAAAGTACGTAAGTGATGAACAAAATTTTTTTTTACTTTGTTTATTTGCCACAAGGTATCATAGCAAAATTCGAATGATGATTTTTTTTTAATTTTGTCAATTTACCACACTAATATTAATATTGCAGTTGCATTTATAGATTACATCCGGAACGTCGACAAGTTTTGGCGATTTGATATGTATAATAACTGCATTTGTGCGTCACATATAAACTTTTGAGAATTTTTTCCTTTTAACTTTTTAATTGCCATACTACTATAGGGTTTATATTTAAGCAGGGAGTCGAAATGGAACCACAACCGAAATTATAAATCGGTTACGGTCAACCGAAACCGAATTGATTTTTTTTAACCGCTATAGTAACAACCGTTTCGGTTAAAACCGAATCGTAAAATGTAAATTTCGGTTTCGGTTAAAACCGAAATGTGAAATATCATTTTTGAATGCAGTTAAAAGACCCTATAAATATAAAATGTTCGGTTTCGGTTACAACTGAAACGTTAGGGTTGGGCTAAACTGTTGTGGGATTAAAATAAATATACCTATACTTAATGCTGGAAACAGCAAACTTTAATTCGGGTTTCGGGGAATGCTAGCTGCCGTTAAATACTTGTAGTTATTTTCCTTACTACCTTGAACCTAGAACACCTCGTCGGTATAAGCAAGGAATATAAATAAATGTAGTAGCGACAACCACCTCAACAATGCATACAACTTCTAAAGAAAAATTTCCAGGAAATTTCTAGGAAAAAATTGAAGCCTCCTTACATCGAAACATAGTTGATTGGAGCGAGGCTTTCCGCATTGTTGTCGGTCGGCATTCAATATGCATACAAATTCTAAAGAAAAAATTTCTAGTAATTTTCTAGGAAAAAATTGAAGCCTCCTTACAACGTTGCCATTTGGTTACATCAGCAAGTCAAGGCATCGTCTATTTTATACCAGCGAGGTGTTGCAGATTTTTATTCTACTTGTATGTAGGTACTTTGTATCTTATTAGATTGCCTATGCTAGGTATTGCTGTTTTACTGTGAATATGCTATGCAAGGAAACCAGTGAAACTTTGGAAAAATTGAAAAACTTTAAAAACAAAATCTAAGGTGCCACTGTAATTTCATCCGACATCCCGGCAGACCAAAAATTTCACAAGACCGGTCATACAATTTCTTTTGTGGTCAGTACCAATTAAATAGGTTTTTGAATTTCGGTCTGGCAGTCACGGTCACATTTTATTGAGGTCTCGTTATTTCGGTCCCATTTGATTTCGGTCGCTCTATTTCGGTTTAAATTTCGGTACCAAAGTCAAGACTGGTTAAAACGACCTAAATATGACAGGTTTCGGTCCCGTTTCGACTCCCTGCATTTAAGTACTATAGAATGATTTTGAGAATTTTTCTTGAACTTTTTTTTTAGCTTAGTCGCCATACTATTATAGCGTTTATATATAAGTAGACACTATATTATAAAATTTGAACAGTTTGTCTTTAGACAGTTTTTTCTAGTCGTATTCAAGCATTATATACATAAATCGGAGAATTTTTATTAGAATTTTTGTCTATCTGCCATATTACTGTATCCTTAGAATGTAGGTATCACATATAACATATGATAAGCGTGGACTCGAACATTCCTGTTCGCTATTAGAATTATACAACATTTGTGCCTTGATCGCGTTTAGATTATATAGGGAACTCACTATGTTTTCATTTAATATTACTCAAGAGGTTTACATTGCCCATAATCTGTACAGAGAGCCGACATGAGTCCACTCATAGTTAAGGTTTAGAGACTTGAAGAAAGATGCGTTTATTGGCTTACACTCCTTGAACGCAGTAATGTATACGTAAGAATCACTACTTCTACTTCTGAATAAAGAATATTTTTATACCATTATGGCCCAGTAAATTTTTTTTTGATTTTTCCTCACTCTCCCGGAGCCCTCTTATTATGAAGGTTGACTAGGGCCGCTCTACTCTCTTTTCGGGTCTGCAAAGGGACACTGAAACTACTTGCTCCCACAGTGTCGATTGGGTGGATGGGGTAACGGCAGCTGAAGGCATACTATCTGCGCCTTCATATGGTTAATGGTAGGTAGTGTAAAGGTCCTTTCTGGACTGGGTGTGCTGCTTGGTTTTTTTGTGTAGGCACGAAATTTTTGTATATGGCCGGTGACAGCGGCAGGTATTCGTAGACCCCCCCCCCCTTACACTCTCCGCCAATAACTAAGGCGAACTAGCGTACCGCCCTGCATGTCAATGCCGTCTACCGAGTGATCTGTCAGCTCATGCTGGCAGTTGGGATTGGGATTTAACGTCCATGTAAATCACTCTACATAAATACCATAACAAAATTTAAGATGATTTCTATTTTAAAATATTGTCTACTACATAAACTACCTCCTATCCAGAATAAGGGAAGCATTTTTTCTTTTAATTCTTGTGTCCATGTTGCCACCGGCAAAATTTAGGAAATATATTTTTGACAACCCCCACAAAAAGAAAAAAAAGGACAAACAACGAATAGTGGAACTAGAAATATATAATTTTACACCAGATCAATATCTCTTTCAATTTCACTAAATAAATGTAACTAGTAAAAGAGATACAAGACATACCTAATTGAGCCGCTGTAAGAAAACAGAAGACAAGTTTTGTAGGTTAGTATCCTTCCTTTATTACTTATTTTTTTTTTAATTTTATACTTCATGCTACCCTTTCTTCAAAAGCTCATATATACAAGCGAGGATCTTCTTTTTGTATATTCCGCTGCTTTACACAACGTTTACGAAATCTGTATTAGTAGGCACATGTTTACATACACACATATTCTAATTCTATTCCATTGCCGCGAGAACGATACATACTTTTTAGTTCAGTCGGTACATATATATATATATATACTAAACTTTCAATGGATGCATGTATACATTTCATACACAAATTATGGGAAGCCGAGTCACACATACACCTATTACTTCTCTACACAAAATGCACCTTCAGTAGTTGCGATGCGAGTACATCTTATAATACTGTACTCTTCTCGCACATACGAATACAACAACAAAATGTCTACTTGGATACAATAAATCTACAAAATTTCCTAATTTCCTACAGGCTTGAAAAATACTTTATTGCTCTAATTGAATCTTTATACAAATCCGCAAGTTTTCCACTTGACTGTAAACTTACTACAAGAAATATTTCAATGCAATGCACACCGCGACTATGCCGAATAACTCGAGTTTTCAATTTTCATTGTTTCTAGTTTTAGCTTTATACCTATCTCTGGATTTAATTTAAATAAGCCCTTTAAGGAATAATAAGGATTCTACTTACCATTTCAAATATCTTTGTGATGCACAATCCTGATTTTTCATGTAAACTCCTTTTTTAAAAAACCACAATAAAGGCCTTTTGCTTCACAAAATCATGAAGAAATTTTTATAAAAAAAAAAAGAAACTTTCATCTCTGTCGCACTCACACAATTCTCAAGCTTTTTTAGCCATCATACATATAAAATGTCAAACTTTTTCTTCTACTGTCTTTTTTTCCTTCTAACTTCTCCTTTTTGCTTTTGAATGATCTTCTCTGCTGCTGCCTGCTACTTTTTTTTTCTCCACTATGTGATCATTTTATACTAAACTTTCTGATAACTTTCCTATCACTTTAATTGAACATAATTCTATTGATTTTCACACTATTAGTACACCGAACAGTTACTCAAGATAATTTTTTAAAGGAAAATCGAATCACTTCCACAAAAATCTATGGATAAAAAATTCTTTTGCACGAAACTTCACACGAATGGCGTCCATCATTCTAATTGCACACTACTACCACTGTTGTTGGCATGCTTGCATGCGGAAACTTTTATCATTCGACAAACCAATACCACATGTTTTAGGGTTGCCAAATGTCCGAGAACAAGCTTTGAAATTGTTAATGATCTTTCTCATATTTAGACAAATAAATTTTGTGAAAAATTATTAAAAATCACCTGTTTATAAACACCGAAATAATGCACCATGGAGTACAAAACATCTATCACAGCCATTGAATAAATATTTAGTTCCAGCGAAGGGACTGTTACCCGGGGGTTACACCTGCAAAGAAAATAAGAATTTTTTGAACAGATTCCAGAAAAAAGCTCCCACTCCCAACCGCACCAAAAAAAATTCGAGTTTTCAAGTTTATCAGCTTGCTGATTTTTCGAAATTAATTTGAATACGTCAAAGTTGTCAAAGAAAATTTCACGAGCGTGGATTGTGTGTGAATCGCGGTTCATAGGGTCTGCGTCTGTTGAAAAATTGCTGTTTATTATTTAAAGACAATAAAGTAAACATTTCATGTTAATTATATCTGAAAAAAATTTATCGACGAAATCATGAGTAACTTTAACCTGAGTGGCTCCCAGATAAGTCGCAATGAAATTTTACAATTATTGTTACGAGTTTCCATAGCATCCGTTGTTACATACTATTCGGTCAAATGGATGCTAAATCATCTTGATCCAACAAATAAAAATAAGAAAAAGGCTCGTGTACGTGCTGAGAGTCAACTAAAAAGGTAAAAATCTTATTAATATACGCTCGTTTCTTACGGGAAAGAAAAAAAAAGTTTTTGATTATATTGAATTGTTTTTTGCTTTCTTAGGTTAAGTGAGGAGAATGGATTCCAAATGAGTGTCACCAATTTAACTGACTACGAACTAATGATAGCTTCTCATTTGGTTGTTCCCGATGATATTATTGTTAGTTGGAAGGATATTGCAGGGCTTGATTCAGTAATTCAAGAATTAAGAGAATCTGTGGTGCTCCCCGTACGTCACAAGGATCTTTTCACACAGTCTAAACTATGGCAAGCACCAAAAGGTGTACTTTTACATGGACCTCCAGGCTGTGGTAAAACGCTAATTGCGAAGGCTACTGCAAAAGAAGCTGGAATGAGGTTTATCAATTTGGACGTAGCGATGCTTACAGATAAATGGTTTGTAGTAAAACGCACCTTTTTTTTAAATCATACTAATTACTATCTACTTCGTAACAGGTACGGAGAATCACAAAAACTGGCATCAGCTGTATTTTCATTAGCTATTAAAATTCAACCATGCATAATTTTTATTGATGAAGTTGATTCATTCCTGCGTTCACGGAACGCTCAAGATCATGAAGCCACTGCTATGATGAAAACCCAATTTATGATGCTTTGGGATGGCTTAAATACCGAATGTGGATCAACCGTTATTGTTATGGGTGCCACAAATCGCCCGCAAGATTTAGACAAAGCAATATTGCGACGAATGCCTGCACAATTTCATATCGGGCTTCCAAATGAAGAACAAAGAAATAAAATTCTTAAGCTTATCCTTGAAAGTGAAAATATCTCTGCTGATGTAGATTTAAATCGTTTGGCAAAATTGGCTAATGGATTTTCTGGATCTGATTTACGAGAATTATGCCGTAATGCTTCAGTTTATCGGATGAGACAATTTATGCGATCCAATAAGAATAATCTGTCTTTTGCTGATGATACCAATGATAGATCGATTCAGGATAGTGAACTAGCCATTTCTATGGAGGATTTACTTAATTCATATGGTAAAATGAAAGAATCTAAAATGCACACTGGGACATTAATGACAGATACTAGAATAGATCTAGACTAAGAGAGTGCAGTTATTGTTACCAGTTTTTATTAGTGATATATTTATATGACACTCCTGTGGGCGGATTATATAAGAAAAAATTGCTTGTTAGATATGTGAGACACAAATTTTAGAATTAAAAATATTATTGCCACCACCGAAGTTATTTCATTTTACTGCTGATCATAATTTGCAAGGGCATTTAGCCCAATAGGATTAGAGTGATTCAATTTCTTTTAATTCTTGACATATTAGTTAAGTTCCTCGTTTGATGGCTCGTTGATAAAATAAGTAACTAAGACTCGATTCTGTGAACAGTCGCATGGAACTATCCTCTTTTGACTTAGAAATGAGTGCATTACATATTAAGGTGTCCTTAATAATTTCGAAAAGACCGTTGTACATTGAGATCGGATTTTATTTGTTTTTGATTACTGTATTCAGTCTTTTGTCTGAGTCTACGTTAAATAAATTGTAACTTTTAAAGTCTATTTATGATTTGGATTTATGTTTGTTTTGTGGTTCAAGCTGTTCTCTACTCCAAGGCATGTTGAATAATATTTTAAATCTCTATTCATCAATATTTCATTGTATCTCTTTTGATTAAGTGCACTGCCTCCACGCTAGTAATCTGTATATATGTATGCGGTAAGATTGCTTTGTAATAATATTGGAAGCTATTTCGTCACATTCCTACCCCGGCTAAGTTTCTCATTACTGTTTATGTCTAGGTATTGCATCACACCGGTTACCCTTGGAATACGCACTTAATATTATATTATCTATTCTATACATCTCATTTAAATTTAAGTACTATTTGTCCTTAAATATTCCAACCTCTATTGTAAACTTGTATGGTAATCATTAGAGACATCTTGCATCTAATTCTTCTGAAGAAGTCAATTTTTTTGCCAAATATAGTCTGCGTACTGTTCAAAATTCAATTTTCTGTCTATTATAACATCGAAATATTTGATTTTACTCATATTTTCTATTACCTCTCCATTAATATCAATTTCCAGGTCACAGTTCGTATTTAGGATCATTCATTTTTTGCAAGTTCAGCAGAAGATCTCTACTTACACATATCAACATGCCTACGTTTAAGTATTTATTTATCATTTGTAATGTTTTTATTATTAATTACGGGGGATACAGACAGGATTTCTGCCTCTCATCTTTGTCACTGCGACCTATAAGATCTATTGTGACACTTTGTAATGTTTTAGTTATAATCCTTCACTGGTCGAAGATGATAATTTTTATCCTTGCATCTAAGATTTCGTAAATTTTCCATATTATATGTACGTAAACAAGGATAACAAGAAATAAAAAGCACCAAGCCTTATCCTTCCCTAAGAATGTTAGATCTTTCTTTGTGATTCAATCAGTGTCAGGTGCCTGTACATTCATACATATATAGTTGGATCACAAACCGGTAGGTCAAATGGGGAGGAGGATTTTAACCTCGTTATTATAATGACGTTATGTTGGAACTCAATAATCCCATGTATGATTTAAGTAACCAAATGTACCAAATCGCTACTGAATTATTTTTGACAACGCCTTCGTGTAGTAGATGTGATTTTCTATCCGAATAACACTCACAAGACTGCTATAACAGCTTTGGCAAGGCTATGCAAAATCTTGTATTAAGTTCAGGAAATAGTATTGAAGCTGCTTTAAGAGTTTCTTACGACAAGTCCTTTAGGATAAATAGTATTCTCTGACAAAGGTGTCAACAGATCAAGAAATTATGACCAGTTCCAATAATAGGCTTGATGATCAGTTTCGGAACAAGCAAACTCAATAATTGCGCAATTAATGGGTCAATGACGTTTTTTTTAAAATAAATAATGCTATTATTTACAGCAATCAATCGAGAATATGATATGGTCGTAGTATGCTGAAAGCAGCAGTATGCTATACTGATGCTAGCAGCCGTATGCACTGTGTGCTGCCACTCTGAACAGACTGCGTGAGTGAACCCTGGCTGAACAGAGTACGAAAAATTTGTGACAGGTAAAAAGTTTTTGAGGAAGAACCTGTTGTTGCGAGCTAGAAGGCAGGGTGTTGGGGATTGGCCGATCTCAATGTGTAGTGATTGGGTAAAAGTAGTGGTGAAAAATTATCCCGAGGATGGTTCATTGGAATAACGATTAACATTTTGACTAGATTCAAGATGAGATAATTCACTCGGAGTATAATTGACTGCAACAGCAGTCCCCTAAGACGCATTGGTGCGCGGATAGCTGGCCAAGATGTGATAAATTAGTTGAGTAGTTTTGTAAAATATTAACAAAAATTAGAAATTAGAATTGAAAACAATTTAAAATGTAATTTGATAGAATTTTTCAAATTCGCGTAAATACGTACTTGACCAGGTGCGAATATTTATTAGACTAGTTGTATAAGAATATTAACTAATTTTAAAAATTTAAAAGGAGGATATAATTTACTAGCTTGAACTTTTAAAATTCTAATTTGCTGGATTAATCTGAATTAATTATAAATTACACTGAAGTAATGTGGAAATAATAGTTTCCGAGTGGTAATTTAGGGAGCTTGCTCAAATCCATTAGAATAGTTTTGTTGAAAAGTCAAGTATGAATAACAATACAGAGAATTTGCTAGAAGGTGATGACATCTAAGTATACTTTTGAAAAAAAGAAAGGAAACATGAGATTCAAAATAGTTTACTAAGAACCCCAGCCCAACAATGTAAGTGAGTGCTTAATTATCCTTTTTAATTTTATATTCATTTCAATTTCTGCTTGTGCATTCGCAAATGTGCAGAGTTTTGTTGTATTCCCGCACGAAGTAAAGATAACTCATCAGGTCGAGTTCGGATTTTCATTTGAATTCATGAGCCCATAAGCGAATCTATTCATTCGAAGCAAGGTACGGAACAATAAATGAATTGAAATTTTTAGAGTCATATATATTTAACCATTGAAAGATCATTTACACAGTACAAATAATTTTTCAATGACCCGTACATAGAACGTAAATACCTCAGGCAAGGAAATACGGAAATATAAAAGCAGAAATCAAACTTTTTGTAATGATAGAAACATTTTTTTCTCCATGAATCTTATATACCTATTATATAAATCTAGAGTCGCGAAAAATGAGGAGCTTCAATACAAATAAGAGTTAACGAACTTTATTTTAGCTAATATTACGTAGGTTATAGAATTTCTGTCATTGTTTTAAACTTTGTGGATTGGAATAATGCTTATAACGTCATAATGCTTTGAGTCTTATTAATCTTCCTTCACTCTCCTGGACCCCCTCTCGGGATGATGGTCGATTAGGTCCGCTACTCCTTCTTTTTCAGGTCAATAATGGTACATTGAAACAAAATCTGCCCTCAGTGTCGTTGGGTGATTGGGGGGCGAGCAGCGAAGGCCGAACATCAGCGCTTTCGACGTAAAAGGGTAAGTGGTGTAAGGGGCCCTTCAGGGCTGGATAGTGTGCTTCGTTTTTCTGTTTGAATAGGCACGAAATTTTTTTGATTATGGCAGGTGGCAGCGGCAGGTTATTGGTTAACCCGCCCCCCTATAACTCACACGCAATAGCCGAGGTGCTAGCGTGTGATCTGTCAGCTCTTGCTGGCAGTTGGGGCTTAACGTCCAGTCTTAATCACTCAGCATAGTTCCATAACATATATTTTTCTTTTTCATCCAAGAACAGAAAGAAAACTCCCTTAAGATAAGAGTAACTGTTTTCCTGGAGAAATCTTTCTGATACTTTTGATCATTGCGAACAAACACAACCGCGTGTATACAGTCTCTGTCAGGGGTTTAACGTGGACATGAAGTCTTAATTCCACAGCAGTCTGAATGCACGGATTAGTAATAATGCGACAACCAGCGCTCTCATGAGACAATATATCCTGTACCAATGAGTACCAGTTATGCCATTGCATGATTGACATTAATTTACTGCTCAAAGCGAGACCCATCTATATAATCTCTACCGATTTGTGGGTCACGGCACCCGGTTGATTTAGTGCAAATCCACGCGGAAAGCCAAATATCTAACTATCCTCCAGATCATCGGACGCTGTATGCAATTTACACAAAGGACATACTTCTCTGTTCAAAGAAGAATGTCCGCCTAAGTCATGTAACATTCAGACACTCTCTGCCCGCATATGGGCTACCACAACCACCACGATGCTCCCATCAAAGGGTCTACTCCGTGTTCAGGTGAATAGTAATAACTAAAGTAGAACTATTCAGGTCTCCTCGACTCCGTGGTACAAAGTTTGCAATGTAGCTGCCCAGTTCATACATATGTCTTCGTAATGCATGACCTTATAGGCCATACTTACTACCTTATAAAAGACTGCTAGCTCCGACGAGTATACAGACGCAAATACGAGCCTGTAGCATTAGGTTCACTCAAAAATGGAACCCGCAATCGGCCACTGAGCAGAAGCGTATCTGGTGGGATGGAGCAGAAAGAGCGGTGTGTACCCTGGATTACATTATAAAAGCTTGACGCCTTCAAAATAATGAAATTCAGATGATGCGAATTTAAGCATCTACCGCTATCGCGTCGGTGTTTCAGCTTTAATATGGGAAGAAATAGAAGCGGAATTAAATTAAGACGGCAAGTAAGAAAATTCTTACTTCTGTATATCCTATCAAATCAAACCTCGAATTTCATTGAAACAACTTGTTTTCATCCGGAAGTATCTGTAAAATCGCTTCTCATCCAATCGCAAATCTTCATATAGGATATAAAATTCACCTTTTGTATTCCGCTCGCATCACTTACCACTACAGCATTGGTCTGAGTATACTTCCCGCGGCCGCTGACAATGATGGATAATGCACCAAACTCACAAGCGAAAATCAAAGCATATCAGCTAAAAGCGACTGCAACAACTCCAACAAACATTGTAACGCTCTTCATGATTTCTGCATATTGCGCTTACCGTGTGCAACCAACTGCAACAAGTGAATTTCTAAACGGAATACACAATCAGATAAATAAATTAATAGTTCAATCTCAACGCGATAATCTTCGACCGAATTCACGGTCATCTTCGAGAGAGTTTGAAAAATTGCGAAGAATTAGATGTTGTGCACAAAAAAGCATTTTCGCTTATGCAACTCGAACCTGAAAATATAAGAAACTTAAGATAGTTCTTCATTTTTAGACATTGCAGAAGATATACAGAACCTTTACGGAGGTATGTTATAGAATTTTATTGCCGAGGCTACCACATGGTACGAGATGTGTAAGGCAAACGAATCTCTTGAGTACGCAGATTTGATTGCTCAAACCACTTCAAGTTACTCAGCTGTATGCGAGGTAGTCAATCAATATTGGCTATTCCAGAAACAACATATAGTATTGAACGTTCATTTAGTGCGCTACGGCGTCAAGATATGGAATAGATCAAAGATGAGAGATTCGAAGCTAAGCTTAGTATTCACAGAAAGAGGGTTAAGGGGGACATTGAATTCATTGACAGGGTGTTGAGCAATTTTGGTAATAGTCTAGGTCGCTTCAGTTTTTATTCAAGCAGACTTTCCGAATTAATTAAAAAAATACCTAGCTTACCACTACGACTCGATGTTTATAAAAACTACAATGGCATGTATGTCTAGGAGTAACTGGTACCATATGTACCTGCCCGACTGTAGTTCCACCATTAGTGCCATAAGCCATTACAGGCATCACAGATACTATCCAAGCTAATATTAGGGGTTAAATTGGAGGTAGAGCAAACGTGGAGCCATATTATATGGCCTAAACTATTGACTCGCTATGGCCAGGGGATAGTTTTTGCACCTTCTCAAATAAATAGCAGAGGAGTGAAGTGCTACTCGCGCATCTCCCTTACCAATTTGTTTTCGTGCAAGACTTGGAAAAATTCGGCCGTCTAAACTACTTTGACACCGTATTAACTGGGAAATTATGGAGCGAGGTAATGAGCAACTGAGCCAGTTATACTTTAAAGAAAAGCATAAAACTCTTCCTAAACGCTACACACAAACCGACAAGAAAAATTAATTACTACAAATTACTAATGCAATCGAATTCAATCAAATTTTAAATGATTTCATGGATAAAAATTAGTTGATTTTTTGTCATTTTAGCTTGCGCGTCCAGTGTATCACTATTGTTCTAGTAAATTAATCTTGTATGTCGACATATTGGAAGAAAGCTTACCTTGAATCATGATGCAACAGTCTTTCCAGAGCTCTGCCTTCTACTTCCTCATAAAATTTCCTTTTGCGACTCCGGGAGTGTTTTGCTTGATAGAAGATGCCTAAGATCAATAAAAAGGACGGATAGGATAGGAAGCCTAAAAAAATTAAAAAATTACCTTTTTCAAACATTTAATATTTGCCTTGTTTACACTTAACAACAAGTTGCCACAGAGCAGGAAAAACTAATTAGCATTCTCCACTTAAGATAATACAAATTTTGGGTGGGTATTTATTGTACGTGTTGCAAAGGCATAAATGTAAAATGAACAAACTAAAAAAAAAACAAAGGTTCTTCCTTAAACACTATGTCCTGATGTTAGTATGGTTTACTTAGTAAATTATGAAAGTAGTGCTGTGCGATGTGCAGGACAGTTCACTTCTTAATCCTTGGTTTGCATATATTTAATGAGATCGATGACGCGGTTGGAATATCCGCATTCATTGTCATACCACGAGACAAGCTTTACGAAAGAATCGCTCAATGGGATACCAGCACGAGCATCGAAAATGGAAGAGTGATTGTCACCAATGAAATCAGATGAGACAACTTCATCTTCAGTATAAGCCAATATACCCTTAAGTGGTCCTTCGGCAGCTTCCTTAACTTTTTGCTTGATTGCATCATAAGATGCTGGCTTACCTAAACGAACAGTCAAATCGACAACGGACACGTTTGCAACAGGAACACGGAATGCCATGCCAGTGAGTTTACCATTCAAAGCTGGAATAACTTTACCAACAGCCTTAGCAGCTCCGGTCGATGCTGGGATGATATTTTGTCCAGCACCACGTCCATCACGCCACAATTTCCCAGATGGTCCATCAACAGTTTTTTGTGTAGCTGTAACAGCATGAACAGTTGTCATCAAACCTTCAACGATATCAAAATTATCGTGAATAACTTTAGCCAATGGAGCTAGACAGTTAGTTGTGCAGCTAGCATTTGAGACGACTTTCATGCTTGGATTATAGGATTCCAAGTTCACACCACATACAAACATTGGTGCATCTGCTGATGGGGCAGAGATAATGACTTTCTTGGCACCACCGTTAAAATGAAGTGATGCTTTTTCCGTTGTGGTAAATACACCAGTAGATTCTACAATATATTCAGCGCCAGCGCTAGCCCATTTAATGTCCTTAGGGTCACGTTCAGAGAAGACAGTGATTTTCTTTCCATTCACAACAAGACAACCATCTTCAGCAGTGACAGTGCCCTTGAATCTGCCATGAGTGGAATCATATTTGAACAAGTAGACCATGTAATCTACACCAATGAAGGGATCATTGACGGCTACAACATTAGCACCTTTGTCAAGAGCAGCACGTAATACTAAACGACCAATGCGTCCAAATCCGTTGATTCCAATCTTTGACATGTTGGCTTGTTTTTATCTAAGGAGAAAGAAGGAATTATTCGTTAATAAAATCGGTATTTAAAGCAAAAACAAATTCAGCTTTTCAATTATAATAAGTCAAAATAGTACCCTAATCTTCCTACGAATTGAGAGAGATCTTAATCCAGTAAAAACGGGGGTAATACGAGTGAACATGAATTCCATCAAATAAATAACAAGAGGATGAGCGTATGACCAGCTTCGGTTACCTCGGTAGTATAATTAACACAAATAGATGTCATTTTTCAAATAAATAAATCAACGGGACGAAAAAATCGCTGCAAAACCGAGTTTTAAACGAAGAACCGCATAGACTAGATCAGATGAGGATTGCTGACGAAATAAACGATGAAAGTGGTCCATGCAATGTAATTTTTTGTCTGTGGGTTTGGCTAGACATTTTATCATATTAGCAAAGGTACAAATCTCGAACGTGTGTGCAATAGTGTCACGCAGAAAATTTCCCACTGAATGCATTTTTTATAAATCGACCACTCCCAGCTTCATCCATAAATTCAGAAGTAAAAAAGTACGGAGTCGGGTTGAGGAGTCAAGTAGTAGTGACAAAAGCACTGATTCATTTTGGAGAGGAAAGTATTTACAGGCATTTTTTGTAGGTCTATCATATCATAGATGGCATAAGAACTAGATGTTGCATAGAGTACCCGAGAAAAGTATACAAACACCAGCTCTGAACCTGGGTAAGAAATAATTTCTGGATTTATGGATCTGTATTAAAAATTGAAGATCTGACTTCAGACGATGGGCTAGTAGGGATGTTATTTACAATTTAAGTAAGGACTAAATCACATACGGATCTTCAAGCAACAATTCTTAATTCTGCAAATGCGAATAAGTAATTAATAGCATTAGTGACCGCCCATAAAGGGAAGATGAGAAAAACTATCTTTCAATAACTTTAGAATATCTAGCGGAAATAGTACAAGTACTAAATTGATATCGGTATATGTAGTTGGCATCGATAAAACGATTTTGCATTGTAAAACAACAAAAAATGCAAAATTTATATTTTAGTGAGTAACAATAGTAACAATTAAATGTAATAATTATATATTATAAATAATTTTTATATCATAAATTTTTCTAAAATTTCGTCAGAACATAATGATTGAATCACCCTGTATCATATATAATCAGCCAACAAAAATGGCAGTAGTAAGTATATCAGAAAAATGCCGGCAAGAATCCAATTTACACCTTGGAATTTATCAGTTAAAGATTAACCAGATTTCTCTTAATGAAACTTCTGCTTCTGAATATTGTATTTGTGAGATTTAATCTAACTCGGCTCGGGCAGAAGCCATAGAAGTTAATTGCATCACTTCACTTTTCAGCAGGTACTGTCTTCTGGTCTGGGGCGGAAAATATTATTTTTTTGCAAATAATTTATTTAAAATTATTAAAGGGAACAAGCCCAAAGGCGATAGCGGAATTGAAAGTATAAACGAGTTTTCTAGAGATAACAGTTAGTGCCAAATTGATACCGGCAAGGTCAGATAAGGTCAAACCTGACGTGATTAAGGAAATGCCAAGAATTCAGCTTTTCCGGATTACTTGCAATTCTAACCGCGAAATTATCGCATTTATTAATTGGAATTCTTGTGAAATACACTATTTTTCCAGTTAGAATAATATTCTGTGCCCGTTAAGACTACTTCACTTAAAATTTCACATTTTTTTTTTCTTTAACAAAAACATAGGAGCTTACAGTACTATTTACGTGAAATGGGATAAAATTAAATTATTTCCAATAATTTAAACTGATTTTAAGATTTTAACTCACTTTTACTCTTCAAGAAAAAAGCACAGTAACAACTCCTCACGTTGGTGTTCACAAGATGAGTGTCAAATCAAGGGCAAAATTCTGAAAATCTTCTCCTGCCAGCGGTTGGTGGGGTCTGGGGTGGGGTTGTGGTGTGTGTGCGTGCCGTCGTGGTGAATGCGATTGTTAAGTTGGTATATGGAATAAAAATTTCCTGAAAAGCTTCTTTTTCGAGCTTTTTTATGTCATAAAGTGCTGCCATGTTAAAATAAATGAGAAATATCTCGAATTAGAAATTAATGAGATTGAAAAATTAAAAAAATTATAAATACAATAATACTATAATTACTATAGACATATACAAAATAATAGATGATTTATATATTATGTATAACATTTGATTAATATGTAAATTTTTTTTATCAAGATCTGGGATTGAAATCAAAAACGAACAAAATTTGTTTTTATTTTTCATTTAACTAAATTTTTTCTAGAAAAAATATCAATTTTTCATAGAATTTCAAAAGCAGATTAAAGTCTTCAGTGTGAAATGCTGATCACACTGTACCCGAAATGTAGCCTTCTCGAACCTTGTCCACATTTTCTGAAACATAAAGTGGTTCACACATTACGGAAAACAAAATGCTGCTAGTGTCAATCGCTAAAAATGGTCTCGATAAGCCTCGCCTTGTTATTAATTCATCCAGTGGGTCCATTGTGCCCCTTGTCCACATGGGATACCCTTTAAAATCGTGCTAGATTCATTCTGCTTTCCTTAGGAAACTCAGGATGCATCTGAATTCTCTGCTTTGCAACTCCCCCGGACTTGAAAAGGAGTAGCTACCTAAAAGCGAGGCACTCACAAAGTACGTGTTTGACGGATTCGATTTCCTCCGAATCCTTACAGCTCCTGCAGAAATCGTTCGCCACTATTCCCAATCTTCTAGCATGGTCTCCTATGGCCTAATGATCCGTAATGACCCCTACTAGATTCCTCGTATATGTTCTGTTGCCATTAAGCAGTGCTCTTGTCTTCTTCCACAATTGTCACGCAATACGGCAGATTTCCCTGTTGATCCACCAGAAGCTTGCCTTTTGATAAGTGGATGATCTCCTCTTTTAAAGCTCCGATTGGGATCATCACATAAGGTATCCATTTCAGAGTCCTTTTTCTAAATCATCAGCCATCTCGTTGCCTGGGATATCCCTGTGGCCAGGTACCCAGCATTGTGCCGTGTAGTCAATTCCTCAAGGTTGGTCTTCCATAACTGCACCAATTTTTATTTTACCAGCACAGCTTCCAGCGCCTTAATGGCTGCAAACTACAAAGTCCACCCTCCCCCA
The DNA here is from genome assembly GCA_963930735.1 of Dioctria linearis. Taxonomy (NCBI): domain Eukaryota; kingdom Metazoa; phylum Arthropoda; class Insecta; order Diptera; family Asilidae; genus Dioctria; species Dioctria linearis. The sequence goes on along the minus strand of OZ005744.1, from coordinate 27,498,321 downwards.
CCTAGACTGCATACACTTCATTAAGATGGTAGAGGAAGGTTTCAGTGACAGAATTTTTTTAGCAGCTTCCTTGTCCTTTGACTCCATACTTTGGATCTTTCGTCCGCCTAACTAAAAATGGACTGTTTTCTAACTAAAAATGGACAGTTCACTTGAATCTGATTTTTTTTTTTTTTTTTGCAATGAGTTCGAAACCGGTTAGACTACGGACTAATAAATAACTGTAATATGATTTTAATTAAGGTCCTGGGGCTTTATTTATTACTGATTTCAATTCGATCAGAATGGAATCGAGTGTTCTAAAACTATATAAAGGATGAACTTTGAAACCGTCTGCTATTGTGAAGAACTTACATACTTCAAGCTGGCATTCTGCTCCAATCCTACGCTCTCATAAGAGCCGAGCCTATTACTCACTGCTTCAATTATTTTATTTAATATAGAATTGATTTAGATTTGATTGATTGATTGAACCAGAGGTGTGGGACCCTGAGCGATCCACAAACGTAGGGCAAATCAAGGCCCATTGTTCACCCTCCAGACCCATGAGCAATTGCTCATAGGTCCCAACCGGACGCTCCTATAAATTTCAATATTGGCCCCCAGCCCTCCTTGCCGGCGTCGTGTAACTCGTCCAGGAGGTGTGAGCCAAGGAATCTGTAACGTATTCCTGAGAGTGTCAGACAGTGGCAAAGAAAGCGGATCACTGTTTCAGACTTCTCTCCGCAACCTCTGCATGTAGGATCATCAACAAGTCTCATCCTGTGAAGTTGACCCCTGAGAGAGGAGTGCCCAGTGAGGATGGATACCAGATTTCTCAGGGTTGGCTTGTTAAGTCCTAGGAGCTTATTTGTTTGATTTGGATTTGGTTTATCCCACAGTTCCTTTGTTGTTCTACTCGAGGGATCTTCTATCCAAAGGCGACTGTGTTTGCGGTCAGCCCAGCTTGAAATGATTGAGATAAGGTGTTTTGGTGCAATCCCGGCTGTAGAGGCAGGTTCCTTCGAGGCTGCACCAAGACGAGCAAGCTCGTCCGCCCTTTCATTCCCGCTAATGTTGCTGTGCCCCGGCACACACTGCACTATTACCCTGTTAATCCGAGAAAAGGAGTTCAGGGTGGTTTTCCACTCCATTAATAGTTTGGAGGTTATAAAGGGTTTAGACAAAGCTCTGAAAGCTGCTTTGCTGTCTGAGCAAATGGTTATCTCCTTGTTCTCAGTGTCTGAGTTAAGGCGGTGTCTTCCCGCTTCAAGAATAGCCTTTACCTCTGCCTGAAAACCCGTGGCATGGCTTTCAAGGTGCATGGCCAATTCAATCTCAGGCTCTTCGCAGAAAACTCTCGCTCCGGTGCCTTCATCACACTTACGAGCCATCCGTATAAATTGTAATTGGGTTTGTCAATGGTTGAAGCACGGAATGTGATTCCCATTCTGCCCTGCATGGGATTATAGATTCAAAATCGCTTTTCAGTATGGTCTCGAGGAGGTGGTCGCTGTGTCCCTGTCGATGCCAGTTCGATAGACTGCACAAACTCGTAAATGGATTCATGTGGAACTCTTGTTCCCGTATGAAGCCAGTCAAGATTGAGATTCAGTCTTAGCGCTGTAGCCCTCTGTTTAATATGTATTTGCACCGGGTGTATGTTGAGGATAACCCCCAAAGCCCGAGGGCTAGTTGACTTGAAAGCGCCGCTTGCGCTGAGAAAGCACAGTCCTTTGAATCTTCTCCAATATTTTGCGATGATTGGCGAAGTCCATTGTCCATTGATTTAGATCGTACTAAGTTTAAATGTATTGGCAATAGGTTCATTATCATAATCGGTATCGGAGCGAAGCAATTACAATTGGCGCCAACCGAACAGATGGCCGATCAATTGCGGCGCTATAATTCGGATCAGATATATCAGCTTACAATATACATATGCACACATGCGTAAACATTCTGTGGATACTCTGTCATCTGGCAGTCCACTCATGAGGGTTCAGTTAGTGTACTATTAATATTTATTACGTGAAATTTCGTCTTTCTTTATGTGTTAGTTGATCCACTCGGAATTTCGCATTACCAGAACATCGTTTTTCTATGGGGACCAATTGTTTGTAGTCAGGTGCATTTTTTGATTAGCTTTGCATTGACACTGGCACGGGGCTGGGGCTTAGATATTTTGACCTGGAGAGAGGATGATTGCAGTTTGTAGAGGTCTATGATACTACGACTGTTCTCGCGGAACTTTATAATGGTATCGCGTAAATTTTTTCGTTCGATATTTTATTTTTAATTCGATTTCGGTATCGATGCTAAAATGCAAAATTTTATGTTGAAATTCGTTCGTTTAGGGAATTATTTTTTATTAGATTATTTTGAAAATTTAGTATGTACTTCAATTGTCAAAATTGGGATCGCTTTTAAATTTTTTTATATCCTTGAGATCTTTTCAAAATTCTTGTGTCCGTTTTTAGTCTTTTTTGAGAATTTTGTGTGTCTTTACATTTTTGTTATCTATTTGGTTGTTTAAATTGTTTTTAATTGTCCCCATTGACTTAATAAAGTTTTTTGTTTGAGCCTTATGTCATTTACATATTTTAAATAATGTTTATGACTCAATTAATAAAAAAAAGAATAGTATTTATTACGTGCTTTAATCTAATTTACCGGAACCCTCCAACTTACTAGTGCTCCACTCCGGAGCTAAGCGTTTATCACAATTTGCCTTTCAGCGTCGAAGTGATTTGCTGGGGCAATTATTTCTAACAGCTCCATTTAATTCCGACATTTTTAAAATTTTTTATTTATAATACAAATTTTTTAAATGAATTGGGATCTTTAGATGTTTTTCCACTAGAGTAGAGTTACACATTATATGAAATAAAATAATATTCATATTAAGCCATAAAATTAATACAAAAACTTTGCCTAGAGCACTACGTAATCAATAATCGAATTGAGATAACAGTTTTTTAATATAAAAATATCTCAAATAAAATTGTATATATAGAATTTGATTAAAAACGAAAAAATAATAATAGTAATAATAATATTTAAGTGCATTGTTTTTGAATACATTACAAAACTCGCGAACAAAACAAACATATTAAGTCTACAAAATTGAGAGGGGCCTATCGGTTTACTAAAATATTTTTTTGTTTTTTTTCTTATGGTATCAAACTCTTAACTTTATAAAATTGTTTGTGCTCAGATATAAAATTTTTTGTTTTTTGTTTTTTTATTTTGTACAAAATAGGGTTTTCAATGTTTTCTTTTCTTCGTGTTTTTTTTTCATAATATAAAATGCATTTTTCATCATTTTGCTGCTTCTTATACAATTGACGATTTTTCTTACAGCTAAAGTTAAAAATAGTAATGTCTTAGTTGATTAGTTGTTAATCGGTATAGAGAGGTTGAATGAAGCAGTATTTCTTTTATTTAGGCTAAAATAGTAAAAAAGATATTTTTGTAATTAGTTTTAATATCAAAAATAATTTTGTCTACCAAAAATTTTATTTAAAAAATGTCTTCTCTTTGTCTACTGGTGTTGCTTCCTAGGTATATATTTTTCAGATAAAGTTTGATTCGCTCTTTAAATCTAAAATTCGACCGAATACCCTAAACAGACTGTCTTCATAATGACTCACCGCGCCGGGGCCTCCACAATATGATCTCTTGAATTTTTTTAGACAAAAAAAAAAGTTACATCCGTTCCGACAAAAAGAAAAAAATTCTTTAAAAATATTAATGGAATACGCGAAACATGATGAATTCTCTATAAGAGTATATGATATTCTTTTCGGAATATGTACCATATTACACATTCAATGCGCAACGTTAGCGTTAGATGCGTTTGCGCTGACAGTATATGATTTTACAATCATACAATAGTTGTTGGTAAAAAATCTATGGCAAAGTAAAGGCTTCTGATCTTTTTACCCAACAGCGGCCATACTGATGAGGTCACAGTGAACGCTTTACTGAAATTTTAAGGCGACCATCAAAGTGATATTTTCGATTGTTGCGGCCAATCATACGATAATGCTGCAATATGGTGGCAAGTGTACAAAGGGATCCAAGTTCTAATTCTAGAGAAAAATAATTTATCAATATTTGTACCATGTTGTGGTCATTCTTTTAGCTGATCGCACTAAACTCCTCTTTCGAGGTGTCATAGCTGTGTTATAGGGTTCAACACAGCCTCATACATTGTCATAATGTCATAACCGGGTGCTTCTGCTGTAGTTCAAAATGTTAAGGCCGGCGTTGACGTCTCGGTTCCACATAGTACCACATTTTGGACAAAACTGGTACCGGTGTGGAGACCGAGACGGCCTCACCGGCTCGCAACAATTGGCGCACAGCTTGGTGGTGCGAAATTCGTCCACTTCTAACACTGAGCCATGCACCTTAAGTGTCTGAATTGGCGATTTCGCCGCTATTTTGGTAGAACCTATACAGACTAAAGTTTTGGGAGTGCTCTGAGTTTTTTCCTTCACCAAGCGGTGCGTTGCTCGTTCGGTGCAAATGTATTGCTTAAACCGTAAACGAGCAACTTTTCGTTGACCATACACCGCTTGGCGTTGGGTAAACCACTTTAGTCGCTCTTTTGTGTATTTTAATGATGGGATGGCAGTTTTACTGGAATTTCACTAATATGTGGAGTAAAATTTTCTTCCATTTACAGAAAGTTGAGGCACGAATCTTTGCATAAATCTTTGACGTCATACGGTCTTTCGAGGAGAGAATTTAAGATTGTGAGAAAATGAAAACGGAAGTCACACATGAAGTTTCTTCAAGATCAACTTGAGGACTAACTAACACAGAAATTATCACGTCAGTGATACAATCACTTCAAGAAAAGAAAATCTAGTAAACACTTGAAAAATTATACTGCAGTGATCGACCATTCAATTTCGACATCCACTGATGCTTTTCACATTAAAACAAAATTAAAACAAAAGTCTCTTCGCAATGATAACCTTATTGTTGTAGAATACCAATTGCACTCATGCGTTTTCCTTAATTTGAAATTTGCAATGCAAGTGATATTTCACTCGGGGTTTGGCAGCCTATCGAAAATTGTAGGTCTAATTACAGCATTTGTCAAGGAACAGCTGAATGTTTCCATCTGCCCCATGTCCCATAATGGATTTAAGGAAGTTGAAAGAAAAGGAAGCAGTAATTAACCATTTTTTTTATAATAAAGAATAGCACATATTTTGTAATACTCCTTTCACCCCTTCAGTTCAGAAGGGTAAAACTTTTGTTATTTTGAATCTCGTTTCAATGCAACATTTGAGAGAATAAGATTACCTTTGAGACCTGTTGATGAATCAAAACCAGACCTGAAACTTGCCACCCAAAATCGAATGGGTTGTGACAAAGAAAATAATTTCAAATTATTGGAAGAGCCTGATCAGTGTTAGTTATATGATTAAGGGAGAATTGTGGGTGTTATAAAATATTGGATACATCATGGAATGAAAAACATAGAATAAACCTTAAATATAACTGCACAAATCAGAGGAAAAATATATATAAAAAGGTATAAAGGGACTACATGGAACTCACTATTTGTAGACAATTTTTTTCAATATATCTTTAATAATTCTTATGTCCACCACATGACGTGGTTGTAAATTCCTAGATCGGAAAGGTCATACTTTGCTACTTTTTACATTATGTCTTAAGTTATTTGATGAATATAACCGTCAATCAGGGATGTGTAGATAAACTCAAACTCTCCCTTCTTTCATAAAAGTGTATTGGTTTAAACATCTCTTTCACGAGGATTAAGTAGTCAGTCGGTTTCGATTTTCACACCAATTATAGCAAATGTGAAACAACAGATGAATATACGCTGATTAGCTGCCGTATGACGGATTTAAGAGAGTTTAAAGATGAAAGAGAGAAAGAATGAAATGAATGAAAAAATGTACCACATATGATAATTGGCTGTAGACAATTATGTCGGTAAGAATATTTATCAGTAGACTGAAAAGACTGGCCCGAAGTAGTCTAGGGATCTCGAGTTCTAGTGTGAACGTGAGCACGATTCACAATTTTGTACATTGTACATTGTCAGATTTGAGTTATTCGTTTTTCTAACGTCTTGGTATTTTCTTCTTTTCTACTATTACTAAATTTCTAAACTGTTGCCGCTGTCGAGATAAATTGTTATAACATAAAGATCTAAACACTTTCTCCACTTGGAAATGCATCAATGCTAAATTTTCCATTGTGGCAGGTGTTGAAACACTAAAATAACCGGCCAAACCGCTAACATAGTGTCGGTCGTTCGTGTGTAGTGTATTTCCCTACAAAATAGTCTACCACCGATTATCTGTCGTGTACGGTAGACAATAAAGTAACATGATACCCGATTATTAAAAAGATTACAAAAAATATCTAATAATTAAATTTTGAAAAAGCAAAATTTATAACAACCTACCAATTTTCGTTTTTGATAATGCCAGTTGATTGGATACTTTTTAAAATATGTTTTTGGCATAGATTTTAACCTAATTAGAAATTGATATTTTGGCCTTGTATGCTTCTTCATCCTCTCTCTCTCTATATAGAAGAGTAGTGAAATAGGTGTACAGGTAGATTTTTTAATTAACCATTAAACCGTTGAGAGAGCATCCAAATGAGGTGGTACTGTACCCAAAGCATCTGAATTTGATCGTTCAATATCGCAATTCTGTAAAATAAATAAATAAAATTACATTTCTATATTTATATATATAATAATAATATTTTTTACCGTGGGCTTGTTACGGTAGGTGTCAACGCATTCTACTGAAATAGGTAATTTTTCAACTTCGAAATTGTATCCTCTGGTGCGCACAACAAGAAGTGTATGTAATGGAACTTTAATATATGGCACTTGCTCTGAAACAGAAGAAGGAGATTTGTTTATTTTTGTTTGTATTAATCAGAAATGTATTTTTTTCAACAATATTGATAGTTTTTAATGCATCTAAAATTTCTTTATTCTACTGAATATGAATGTTATTCTTGATGAATTATCTAACTGCGGTTATTGCCAACTCTACTATTGACGGTTCCAATCAAAAGAAGTGAGTAAACTACTTGGTTACTCTGTTAATTTTCATAAAACGCCATTTGTGCCCAGGAATTCGCCAGACAAACATATTGTTGTTTACCCAGAACTTATACAGTGACTTCCTGCAGTTCCCAGAGAACCATCAGAGTAATTAGAAACCCAAACTAGACTACCCAAAAACATAGTAACATGGTTCTCAATATCTTAGACTAAATTAGGTGCTATTATAATTTATCTAGTATACAGATAGCCAGGTTACTCGGTAATCATGAAATTACCAAAGAATAATATCGCACGATATTTAAAGAAAGTTTCTAACGGTCATCCCAAGATTGAATTTAAATATTCCGAGACGTAGTCGTATCACCTCAAGCTAAGTATATACCACACCCCACCGTAGAATTAAAAGCCACATTTAGCTGACGCAAAGACGCTGAATCACAACGATGGAAACTTAATAGCCATAAGTCATGAGAAGGACAATTTACGATTTAACTATCATAATCCCCGTGTCAACTGGAGTAAAAGCTACACTGACAGAAAGTTTACGTAGCGTCCCCTTGCAGACAAGCACATTTATGTGATCAGTCCAGCTTAAAGTACGATCAAAAGATTATTCCAAGATTTTTTACGATATTACTATGAGGAATAGTTACATTATTCAGGATACTATCCGGAATGTAGGAAGTTCCAATTCACTTTTGTAGATAGTAATAGCATTATATTTTGATGCTTTTAGGCTCAAGCCATTATTAACAGCCAACTCAAATACAACAGAGAGGTGATATAGTTCATACGGCATATAGCATCCTCAAAGAATCCCAAAGGCCTAGAAATGTAAAGCTGAATATCATCAGCATACATGTGATAATCATAATTTCTCAAAAACCAACCACTGGAAGATAGTGAATAATAAGGGTTCGAGAATGGAGCCCTGTGGGACTCCACTTCGCAAAAAAACAGAATTAGAACGTAACTCATCTGTTGACGCCCGCTACGGTAAGACCAAACCAACGTGCATGCAGAGCTTGAAAAATTAAATTTAAAACCCAGTTTACAATAATATGTGGTCAACCGTGTCAAAGGCCTTGGAAAATTCAAGGAGGACGAATGCAGTAAATTTATCTTAATGAAGTGATTTACTAATATCATCTGTTATATTAAGCAACGTTTTGGTACAGTACCGCTTGGATCTAAAGCCCGATTAAAGATAAGGTTAGAGGCTCTCTCTTTTAGATAGGGGGTGATTTGGATGTATAGGATTTTTTCAAAGAGGGGATGAGAATTATCTTGGTATACTTCCAAATACGAGGAATCGTAGATTTTAAAATGATGTTGTTGAAAAAATAGGTGGGACTTACAGGCTGTAGAATTTTTATAAATTTAAGATGCATATAAGACTCGATTAGCAGCAAATCTCTTATCTTGCATAACAAATGTGAACGGGAAACTTATTGCAAACATTTAAGGTATCCTCCATGGCAAATATACTTAGTACTATTACGTCTGAGACCAATAAAATGTATAGTCTATTTATTTATTATCTAAAGATTTATATATTTATAACTGTTTGTTATCTAAAGAAAAGTTTAAAGATAGAAAATATCTTAAATTCGATATATTCGAATTAACAAAATCAACTAGATGCTGTATTCAGTGGTTATCAAGTAAAATATTTATTGAATGAATTATCGTATATTGTGGCTGGGCGCCTCAAATCATACGATGAGTATCATTTCGCCAAGTTTTCAATCACAGTTTGTGGGAGTGACACGATGTCCGTATTTCATTCAATCTGGTACGTGCAATATATACATTAAGACACTACAAAGAAAGTCCTTTGATTTGTTGATAATTTGTATCTCTGGATAGAAGTCGACGTGATAATAATATGTAAAAGTAAATTATAACTAAATTGGACATTTCAGCATGCACTGCAGAGAAGACTTCAATTAGACATGAACCCTTGGTCCGAATTTAGTATTTCGACTCAATCTTTATCGATATCGAGAAATTTTTATTTGGAAATACGAACTCGACTTTATTTTACTCGATATAATCGAGTGATAAGTTACCTCAAAATTCGTGTCACCTTGGCATCTAGAACAACTACTTGACTTCGTGTTCTATATATCAAATAAAACAACAAGTTGTGTCTTGAGTTAGAGTTTAAAAGAAGTTCACACGATAAAAATTATGAAGAGTTTTTTTACTCTTCACTTTTTAATATCTTTCATTTCGATCAAGGCGTACACGTTCTGTTTAATGGCTAGCGGGCAAAAGATGCGTTCTTTTCTTGAAAATTTGTCTTCGCAAGGTCTTTGACCACCTTTATGTTTTATGTACCTTAAAATACGTTTAGATAGTGCCTCTTTTTATGCAGCAACGCATGTAATGATGTATGCGATGTGGCAAGCTACAAGGCACAAGTGTTGTGTCTCGTACCGCATTCTGTTCACATTTTATCAAGAGGCACAACTTCAGTCAATTAGGTTGTTGTTGCTGGCAGCAATATAATTTCTCGTAAAAGCAAAAAAAGGCATATTGGCTACATGATTTTCTAGTAAAGCATTAGAAGATTTTGGTAGAAGTTCGAATGGATGTCAATAAGTGACTTTCAGCAGCAACAATTACAAATGATTGGACCAATGATAACAAACCAAGATACCAATATATTTTGCAATGTACTGCTCAAAGTTGTTAATCTTGTGTACACATCCATGAATAAATTGTTATTAACTAACTAACCGTTCTTATGACCTTGTGAAAACTATCAAATACTTCCGAAATATAGTGTTTGCACAGTGTATTGCAACGAGCTCGCCAATTCGAATGAAATCACGTGCGTCCTAATTGGGCCTAGTCGTGAGTTCATTTTTGATGCATGCGCCATCGCATGTATTATTTTGCCTCTCTAGTTGCATGCTTTATATTGCACGAAAGGAGGCACCGTCTAAACGTACCTTTTTTAAGTACTCTATATTCAAAATACATTTTTTTATGCTTTACTTTACAATTTTAAAACCGAAATATAATTTTCCCCATTATTTACCTACCTGGCTTAGTTCCCATAAAATATGCCATCACACATCTAAGTACAGCTTGATGTGATATAACTAGTACTTGAGTTTTTGTTAGAAGAGCTTGTATCACACTATCTACTCGTTGCAATAAATCTAAATATGATTCTCCATGGGGATAACGATATTTAAATTTATCTTGATCTCGCCATGCAAACTCTTGTGGAAACCGTTCTTGGATTTCTTCATAGGTTAGTCCTTCACAAATTCCAGCATTAATTTCATTTAATTCACTAACAGCAGCTCTTGGTCCAGAAATTCCCTGGGCCGTATGCACAGTTCGTCGAAATGCTGAAGTCCAGATCTATATGAATTATAAAGATAATCGGCAGTTGTATTAAACAGGAATTTATTATTTAATTGCTTTTAAATTATAATTACCAATTGAGGACCAGGAAACTTATGAGGATTTTCTTCAAATAGGCGGGTTAATCTCTCTGCATATTTCCAACCACGTGGTGATAGATCAGCATCTCCGCCGATCCGTCCAATTAAGTTAAACTCTGACTCACCGTGCTAAAAATTATTAAGGATAACAAGATTATTAAGGATAATTTTTTTTTACGATTTATTAGATGTGTTCTCTTGTGTATGAGCATAGATAAGTCGAAGACTAGTTGCTCCCATTACATATATGATCGAGATTTATGTTTAAGTGTAAATTGCACATAATGGAATTATCCTCTAGTTTTAAGTAGTTTGAAATCCTAAGCAACAGAGTAGTGACGGAGTGATGAAAGAAACAACATATGTATTCTGTACTGTATTCTTGGATCAGAAAAGATAAAAAGTACTAAATGCTGACGTGTCGGTAAGCTAGCATAATTGTGAAAAGCTAAGTTTTCCATAGGACCGAGGAATCTGTGCTCCATTTATTATTTTTATTATTTATTTATTATTTATTTTCATTTCTCTTTTATCTATCAAACGAATCCACTTAACATTTGCCAGAGAGAAGGTAAATGACGAGATAATAGCAATGGAGAAATCTTTAAAATTTTCTAAAAGTCACTTTAACAGCGATGCCTCCAGGATGGAGCTATTTCTATCTTGGACTCGAACATACGTAGTCTTGTTAGCTAATTTCTATCCTTGACGTGGATTTTTTCGGGAAGTTACAGGTGGTATCTTGTTCTCTGGTCGGCATAGTATGCTTGTGTTCTGCTTCTACCTTCCAAAGGTTGTGATGTGAGTATTGACTGAGAGAAAGTAAATGCTTTTGTACAAGGAATGAAAAAGAAATAGAATTGGATACGTATTCACTGTTTTTTTTATTTTTTTTTATTTTGGATTTGCGTTTTTTTGTGTGATGTTGCCGTACAGACCGAAATTTCTTATTATAATAAGTGTGAAATAGTCCAATATAGGCAAACTAATAACTTACAAAGCCTGTTCATGTAGAACAAAAACAAGTAACGCCTCGCTCGAATTGAATAAGTCTCGACTTGATGACGTAACCCAATGGTAAGCCAGCCAACAATGCCTCGCTCCAATATAAAATCAACAATACCTCGACCTCGACTTGGGGCCGAATTCTGTAACACGGAGAGTTAGGGAGGTTGGAGATGAGAATTTTCTCCCAGATTAAAACTCCCTAACCTCCATTCGCGATTTTCTAACATACTTGGGGAGTTAGGGAAAACTTGACAAGTGTGAAAAAGTGCGAATCGACTAGGACCATAAAGTGTATCAGTTTTTGTTCTAGATCGTTATTATATTCGAGGTGCATGACGTGTCTATTACCGCCTGACATCGAGATAAACTGATTTTTTTTGTAAGGGCAATTTTAGAGGGATGTAGGAGGGCAGGTTTCCTCGAATTTAACCGGTATAACGCGAGAATGGAGAGAAGGAGAGGAATGCATGTGGCATAAGAAAAATGGGAGATCGGACCGGATATGATAGGGGGAGAAAATGGAGCTGGGAGCGTTGGGGTTTTTTCTGAGGGTTTTAGGTTCTAGATGTACAAAAGTTTTTGGAGATGGGGGGTCGTACAACCCCTCATAGGGGGTTATTCAAGATACGTCATATTTGGTATAAAATTAAAGAGGAAGGAGATGGTAATCGAGTGGTGTAGTTTGTTTTTGATCGTTTTAACGTCATAACTGACTTTTTACCACCAAAAACGGAATTATTGTACTTGGGTCATATACAATCCAGCAATGGAGCGCCAGCGCTAAAATTAGGATTAGAGATGGATCGACGACAACGTCGAAGACGACGACGACGATGCATGTGCAATTTAATGCATTTCATACATGCAGTACTGTCTCTAAATAATTTTGAAGTAAAACGACGACCACGCCGGCGGCATTTTTAATGTTTTCTTACACTTGACAGTTCGAAATTTTGAAAAGTGTTTAAAAATTAATAAAAAGAAAATTAACTATGATAGGTAATTAAAGCAAGTACTCTTGTTCTAAAGGTTTATGAAAAACACTATTACCAAAAAAGTTAGTTCAAACTTGTCAATAATTTCATTTGTTCTCTTAAAATGAAACAGGGAAGAAACGTAGAAAGAAACAACGCGCAACAAAGCAACAAACTTTGTGGAGCCACGAAGTGGAGTGGCTTACATTGGATCAAGCTATATATGAACACCATTGATTTTGTGGGGCGTAAAAAACGCGTGGCTCATTGTATTTAGGACTTAAGGACAAAATTTCCAGTAAATTTCAAAGAAAACGTTGAGGCCTTCCGTACATCAGCTAGACATTGAGGTATCACTGATTTTATATTGGAGCTAGACATTTTACCATTTCGTTACATCACTGACATACATATAATAAGAATGGACTGACCGTTTTTGCTTCATAAATGGCACAAATTTAGAACAGGCTGTGAAAACCTTTTATTTCGTACAATTGTACACCGATTCATAATTTATTATTATTTGTCGATTAGAAACACACTAAAGATGTTGTAAAATAGTATTGCATTACATAAAAATTGTTTAGAAAGTTAAACTTGTTTTAATTAACACAAAAATTAATTTTTAATATTATTGAAAAATGTGCCCCTCTGCTGATTTGATGTCAAACATAATTGAGCTTTGAAGGAGATTTTTTTTTTTTTTTGAAAAAAACAGGGGGAACAGGAGGAACCCATCCCAAGCACGGAGGCCATAGCGGCCCATTGTACTCTCCTGAATCCCATTCACCAAAACCTGCCTGTCCTCTTAATGAAGTGCATCAGGTCTTGGTGAGGAGAGTTTTTCACCTCATCCACAGATAGAAGGGTAGACCCTAGAGTATCCAGTCTGCTCCGGGCGTAGGCCGAACACTCACACAAGAAGTGTTCGGTTGTCTCAGGCTCTCCCTCCAGGCAGGACAGACACTCAGGGCTGTCAACAACTCCCATCCTTGTTAGATGAGCGTGAGGTGAGCTGTGGCCGGTGATGATGCCAACCACAGTTCTACATTGTTTTCTTCCGAGCCCCATGAAAAATCGGAGATATTCCCATTGGGCCCATCAAGAAACAGTTTTGTACACCTACAAGAACTCAGGTTCTCCCATCTCTGCTGATGTTTCCTATGAACATCCACTTTGATGAGAGACCCAATACTCGAGGTGGCAACACCTACGGCGGGCTCCAGTCCGAGGAACGGAGAATCGGAGCCAGCCCTAGCTAAAAGGTCAGCCCTTTCATTCCCCATGATCCCCATGTGACCAGGAACCCACAGGAGGGACACTTTGAAGGAGATAGACGTATATGAGCAATATATTTGTCTGAATTTTTATATCAATTCCAATGCATTCCATTTAATATAACCGTACTGTTTCCAAAATTGGTTACAGTTCAATGTACATTTTCGGCTTGAAGGAGACAAACAGATTTTAACCAAATTTTGTGCCATTTTGCACTAAAGGAATTAGATAGGATGGCTCAGTCCATTCTTATTATATGTCAATGGTACAATGGCTCCAGCGTGGAGGCATCGCTGTAGTGATTTTTAGAAAATTTTAAAAATTTCTGCATTTGTATAACTTCTCTCTACATTTGCTAGTTTCCTTTAGGTTTTCACCACTGGAACTGTGGGAGTATTATCTATATTCTAAACACAGAGCGTAAATAGGCACTGTTCAACAAACAGAGTTAGTTACACATAAATGATGTATAGGCGCCTTGCAACGTTATACTGGGTAAAAAATATTTAAAAACTTACTCGACTAAAATAGAATACTTGTTCTCTGATCACAGGATGGGATAAAACGCCTAATATTGATGTTTGAAGTGCACCTTGAACACCTCGAGCTGCTACTGAGTGTAAAGATGGATTCTCTGAATTATTGACGCTAATTAGTGAACCTTCTAGAGCTGTGCACTTCTCGTACTTTGGTGCATAGTTAAAAAGCTAAAAAAAAATATATTTTTTTATTGCAATTCTAATGATATTATTAATATAAAATACTCTATTTAAAAAACAACTGCTCCAATCTGTGTTGTTGTCAATTTTTTTATAGAACCGCACCATTTCTTTGAGGTTTGAGTTTAAACTTTCTTCATCACAGTCTATTTCCACGATTAAATGGTGATAAATGCGCTCAGTACAGAATGTGGCAACAAATTGACGTGATTGTCTTGTTAAATGCATTCCGTCAATAATCTGAAAACATAAAAAGGAAATAATAATTTTCTGTTTTAATTAAAACTAATTTTTTAAAAAAAAATTTCAATTTTTATACTTACAGCAACGTTATTGCCATCACGGAACCAATTTACTATTTCTGATAATATGTTTGGTGTTGCATGAGTGTCCACAGTAAACACTAAAAATAAATCATTTTCTCTAATTAATTAAAAATAAGATAGAATGATGAATGTTATAATAAAATCTTTGTTAAAATAAAAATTAGCTGTGGTAAGGTTAGGGTAGGTTATAGTGGCGAACATCGTAAAAGCATGTATGACCAGTCACACTTAGACCATATATGGTCCATTGTGATGTCACTTTATTGAAACCCTGCCTGGAAAAAATACCCAAGATCTAGGGGGTGAGCTGAAACCAGCCATAAGAGTTAATGAACCTTACTAGTTCCCTCAACTCTTTGTCTGCTAATTCCCCCAGCAAGGTTAGGGCATTGGCAAAGCAGATGCTAAACGGTGTGAACCTCTTCTTCGTCCATACAGTTTCTGTAAAAATTATTGTATGGAGCTTGCATGCGCTCTGCATGTTTGCCAAAGAGACAGTGTCCCACGATAACAGCAGTAAGATTATGCACATCATTCCGGTTCCCCTTCAGCAGAGATGTAAGTCTTTACAGGAAAAATTTCGAGCCAAAACTGTTTTGAAATTGCGAATGAAGTCTATTCTCCTCATCTGCGATTTGCCAGCTTACAGGCCTGTACATCTAGAAACCTCTTCACTGATTCTAGGGGCTGACGTATGGATTCCTAACTCAAGACATATATTCATAGCACAACCCTTTCTGACCAGAGCATCAACTGCCTCATTTCCAGTATGTCGCTGTGACCAGGCACCCAACAGAGAATAACTCTGGCGTTAACACCCAGTTTAACGAGCTCAGAGCAACACCATTGCACTAGGCACGATCTAGATACTTTATAAGTTGCAACGGCCTTGCTGTTTGGTAAATGGCCAGTACCTCCGTCTGGAACACACTATAGTAGTCCGGTAGGCGGTACGATTCCTGTATTTGAGGGATTGCCGAGTAACACCCCTCTTGAACATGTGTAGGGAACCAGCGTTTTGGATATTTGCTGGTAAGCTATTCCACAATCTAGTTACCTGAATAAAGTAAGAACATTCATAAGCAGCTGTACGGAAACGAGGTAACAGAATATTGGAGTTTCTAGAAGAACGTATTATATATGAGAACAAATAGGTAGGCGTTTTTGACTTTATCAGATTATATAGAAAAATCAACAAGTTGAATTTAAGGTAGCTATTTGAGAAGCCGAGCAAACGATAACTGAGAGGAGAAACGTGGTCAAACCTCCGAGGGCCTTAGATAAATCTAATGCAATCATTGTATGCGACGTTAAGTTTATGGGAGCAGGTACTGTTCAATTTTGGATATATTATATTTCCGAATGTAAAATGAGGTATCAGAAAACTTTTCTCTAGTTTGGACAGTATCCCTCTAAACATAATCGAGGCGGTTAGACACAGTTGCCTGAGTCCTACATAAATCTTATCAAGGATTGAGCTAACATAATCACAGCATTTCCTAGATTTTTAACAGAACCAACCAAAGACAGAGGAGAGATGTTTAGTAAAATATCAGGGAATTCAGTAATACTCAGGTTGCTGTTTTTGATAATAATGTAGTGAGATTTACTTGTATTGAGAGTCAAATGGTTTGATTGTGCCCATTGATGTGTTAAATTACTATTTACTCGAGCGACGCAATCCTGGATCAGACCGATTGGTCTGCTGAAGTAAATCTGCACGTCATGCAAGTGAATATTAACATCCTCTACAGTTTCAGGCATATCATTTATGAAGATACTAAAAAGCAAGGGTCCCAATATTGAACCCTGCGGAACGCCACAAGAAAGTGGAAGGAGGCCTGAAAAAGTATCATTTGCGTTTACCTGTTGATATATCTCTGACAAGAAACTTTGAATTAACTGAACAGCAGTAGAGGAGAATCCAAAGTGCGTAGATAATTTCTGTAAAAGCATCACGTGATTGACGCAGTCGAAGGCCCTGGAAAAATCAAAAAGGATCAGGATACTGATGAAACCGTCATCGAAAGCAGTTCGTAAGTCATTAGTAACTTTTAATAAAGCTGTGGTACAGCTGTGCTTGGAGCGGAATCCTGATTGACATCTGAGTACCTTTCTAGAACTTTAGAGAGAAAGAATAGAATGCTTATTGGCCGGAAGTCATTCATATCGCTAGGTGAAGATTTTTTCGGCAGTGTCAGCACTGTTGCAATTTTCCATTTATTAAGAAAAATAGAACGAGTTAAACAAGAATTAACCAGAAAAACCACATGATCAACAATCAAAGGGAGAATAACTTTAAGAAAGTGAGGGTGAATTTCATCGGAACCCAATGATTCAGAACGTATCGATCGAATAGTACAAATGAGTTCTGTTGAGCTAACGCACCGGAAAGAGAATAAAGCCGTTGAGATTGATCTATCCGATTCGACTATGTAATCCGTGTTATCCTCCGCTGGTACTATTTAGTTAGTTTACTGATCGTCGATAGGATTTAACAAAAAAATGGCTCTAAAAATCGCTGACTCAAATGAAGAGATGTACACTACTTCCTATATACATTGTTTTGTGGTAGGCAGTGTCCAAAAATTATAGAAGAACAAAGATAAGAAATATACCAGTGTCATTCAGAGCTGAAAAAACTGAGACTCGGATGAATTGTTTTATTCTCATACAGACCGAAAGCAGCAACAGTGTTATGCCTGTTGCTGTTATGATGCTTTCAAAACTTGACAACTGAGTTTTTTTTAAGTGATAACAATTTTTGCCTCAGCAAGTGTCGAATTTGAGCTCAGAAATTGAAAAACCTGTGACTAAAAGCGCTTTTAGGATAAAATTTATGTGGAAAATGCACATGTACCCGGAATGTAGTATATGGTGTATAGAAAATTTAAATTTGTTATACAATGACAGAGTAGAATGGAAACATTATAGTTGCATTTTCTTCCCTTTTCGTAAGTCTATACATCTCGTATCCTACCAGTGTAGATTTCACTAGAATAGTGTCGGATTAGAGCATTTCTTAATCTCAAAATGCTTTGAAAGTTTGCCCGCAAGCATTTAATTATAAAAACAAATTTTTACAAAATAAACCCTCTAAAAGACCGCTCATTATTTACAATTGACAGAACCAAGGATTTAGCTGTTATTATTATTTCTCACGTTTCCTTTGAGGATCACATAAGTAAATTAGATTATAAAAAGGTTTAACGCTATTAAATCTACCTTGGGTCTTATTAATTGTTAGTCTGTGAAGCTGTTGAGACAGACCATGTGGTTTTCCTTGCGGTGATCCTGGTATATTTACAAGAGTGATCACTTCTCTGAATTGCTTATGGCAATTCTTGACAGGGTAGCAATTCTACACGGATGTATCCCAGTGTTGCAACTGCTTGTTGATCTCACCAAGAACTCGATATACTATCCTATGATGGCCCTTGGCAACCAATTTTTAATGTTCTTCTAAATATTGAGTGATCATAATTCTTCTAGGTTGGGTTAGGCTGAAAGTTACCGATCTTTTTCCGGTAAAAATTAACTGCTAAAAAAATGGAGCATAAGAGCATCACTGAAATACCGTTGACAACCATAAGTTTTCGATAATGGATACGAATTAGATTTTGGGATATTAGGAAGGATTGTGAAATCGAGCCAAACGAACGGCAGTGCGCGAAAACTCCGTTCCAAATAGTGACTATAAATTATTGTTCTAATTTAACTGTTGTGGTTGTATGATGCTTCTCTAATGCCAATTATCTCATGCAAAGACGTAAACAAATTTTCTTTAGGTAGAAAAATAAATGCTATTCGAGAAAAAAATATTCACTCAGAAGGGGGCACCCGGGTTTGAACCGGGGACCTCTCGATCTGCAGTCGAATGCTCTACCACTGAGCTATACCCCCATAACTACTTTAATCAACTTATTTTTTAAATTTAAGTTTCTCGTTAACTAGTAAAACTGCGGGGGTGGAAGAATATTGTATAAAACTTTTTATATGGAGCTACATCTTCCAGCTCTTCATTTTAGTCGAAACCTAACAAATTTTTGTGTTGCTTTTATTTTTTCAAATATTTTCTTTAAATGTAAATCAATATACAAACCTTTTGCCATTTCTCCTTTCCAACTCAAATGTCGAGCTATTTTATGAGCGGCAAATGATTTACCGCGACATGGTAAGCCTACAATAGTCACAACTAGCGGAGCCCGCAATGGACAAGGTGCCACAGGAAAATTGATTGCAGCTGCTCCGATATCTGAAATTAAAGATAAAAAATAAATAAATTTCTGTACATGTATAGGTATGGGAATTAATCACTGATAATCACTTCATTGATAACATTGCTCAGAGAAAAAATACTGAAATCCAAGATATGAGAAAGAGGATAGGGAGGGCAAGTAGCCACACATTATACAGTAATACTCAATTATTTTGGCGGGAATGACAACTAAGATAGGGAATACTCTATGATGATGCTAGTAAAGCCTGGCCAGGAAAGGAAAAAAAATGCTAGGAATTTTGGTTTATTGGGTTGAATTTTGGAAGTGACGATGCACACTTCGTTTAAGAGTGAAGAAGTGAAGTAAAAGAGTGAAAGAGATCTAGCAATACGCCGGCACTCTATAAAATCAATATTTGAAATTATTATGTCATCGCTAATAATCTTAATTAGGCTAGACTTTGACCTTGGGTTTGAGTAACGTGGATCCAACTTCTGCCGCATAATGTTTGAATTGTACATCAGACTTAGAGATTAGTTTAAGCCTGATATAAGACTTCTAAATCTGCGCTAAGTCTGATGCAATAAAATATTTGTTAGGGATTCCATCGCGTTTTTGGTAATACTTAGGCCGGTCGAGTTCCTGATATCCTCCGTTGACGGAAATATGTGAAGGGCTTTGGGTTATGCGTTAGTAAACTTTATAGCAGTTGAATGAAAGTGCAAAGATTACTTTTCTCTTTATCTATTATGATACTTATCATAACCGATCTTTCCTATTCAAATCATCTAGACGTGGTATTTTACATTGTTTCTTCTGCCTTTTTAGGTCTAGACAATGTTTTATGCCCTTATCGGGTTTTCCAATTAACACTGAACTTTTAACTCAATCTTTAGAGTAATTTATATTTTATTTATTATTTATTGTATTTTTTATTTATGCTTGATTCGAATTTTTAAGATGCGATTTGCTCTGTTCTAAGCCAGTATTATTGTAAGGCCAGCGGTTTATTGAACCAAACATGTGAAGTACACGGTTCCCGCACGAGACCACTATAAAACAAAACAATTAGAGGGATTTTGTTTGAAAAACTGCTAGAAAATTATCAATAAAAATAAGGAAGAGAAAACTGAACTTTGTAATACGTACACCAGAGTTGATTATAAATTGGTTAAATATAACTCCGTTCAATACCAGATGAATTGAAGAGTCTGAAAGAAAAATGTCAGCTGTAAGGAACATACTATTTGACGAAAACTGATGTACCTGTAAATCTATGGGCATATCCATTATCCGGATAAAACAATCTTGCACAAACATGTGATTGTTAGGAAGATTTGTGATCGATTGATATAGATAATTTGAATGAGACCCAAATGAACTAACTAACTAACGTCGACTGGAGCAAAAAAATACTCAGGAAATTCAACCAAGGTCGGAAAAAAGTAGTGTTCGACATAGTGACATATGACGAAGCTTGGATTTACTGTTATTATCCAGAAAGCTACAATTCCACCAGAGGGGGGTGCACCAACAAATGATGTTAATTTACTTTTAAAAAGTTACACCTAACCTATTCCTATTTAATACACTAATACACGCTGCATAAAATGTTCCTGGAGAAATTTGTTCCTATTACTGCGATAATCTGCCGTCTGCCGTCGTAACTATGTTTAGGACTTGGATGGATTGAAACAAGGTTGGGATCCGAAATGAGCCACTGGTACGTAGCCCACAACAAGGCCCATTGTTCACTCTCCAGAATTATGAGCAAATGCTCACGGGTCCCAACCGGACGTTCTGATAAAGCTCAGTATAGGCCGCCCAATTCTCCTTTCCGGTATCATGCAGTTCTTCCAGGAGGTGTGACCCAAGAAATCTGTAACGTTTTCCTGAGAGTGCCGGACAGTGAAAAAGAAAATGAGTCAACGTTTCGGATTCGTCGTCGCATCCTCTGCATACCGGATCTTCAACAAGCCGCATCCTATATGCAAGTGACCCCTGAGAAGAGAGTGTCCAGTGATAATTGATACTAAAGTACTCAGGGTTTGTTTGCTTAGTCCCAGTAGGTTATTCGTTTCAAATGGGGTGGGTATGCCCCACAGCTCCTTTGTAGTTCTACCTAAAGGGTCACCCGAACAATGGTGACTGTCTTGGCAGTCGGCCCAAACCGAGGTAAAATTGTCAAGGTGTTTTGGTGCGATCCCAATTGTGGAGGAGGTTGCACCAAGACGAGCAAGTTCATCCGCCTTTTCATTTGCGCTAATGTCGGAGTGACCTGCCCAAAGCACCAGTACATTGCTGTTCCGAGAAAGGGTATTCAGGGTGGTTTTGTTTTCCAATACAAGTCTGAGGTTGGAAAAAGTTTTCACAAGTCCTTGACAGCTGCTTGGTTGTCCGAGTAGATTGAAATCTCCTTGTTCCCAGTATCTGAGCTTAGGAGATATTTTGCCACCTCAAGAATGGTCTTGACATCCGCCTGGAAAAATGCTTTTAAGGTGTATGACAATCTCCACGTGAGGCTCCTCGCAAACGACACCTGTTCCGGTGTTCTCTTTCGATTTGGAGTCATCTGTATATATGATAAGGTTTGTTAATGGATGAAGCACGTAATGTGATTCCTATTCTGTCCTATCTGGAGTTTTTGATTTAAAGTTGCTCTTCAGCATAGTCTCGAGGAGGTGATCACTGTCCCTGTCTAAGTCAGGTACGCTGGACTCCACGAATTCAAAGATGGATTCATGTGCAACTCTTGTACTAGTGTGAATCCAGCCGCAACGCAGTAACTGACGCCTTATTCTTGAAGTATATGCGCACGGGGTGTATGTTAAGGATGACATCAAGAGCGTCCGAGCTGATTGACTTGAGAGCGCCGCTTACACTAAGAAGACACAATCTTTGAATCTTCTCCAGTATCTTGCGATGATTGGCGAGTTCCATTGCCTTCCACCACACCACAGAACCGTAGGTTTGCATAAACATAGTAAGCCGCAAGCTAAACTTTTACGCTCAAAATAAACATTGGTTCATAACCTTAAATCGATCAATCGATCAGATCAATATACAGGATGTTTCCGTTTTGGTGGTCCATAGAATAGGAGGTGTTAGTACTCACCTATACAAAATAAAATTTTACGGTAGGGGAAGGGGCATCTCAACCGTTTCGGAGTTACAGAGCGATTAATAAATATATAAATATAAATATAATATGCTAGTTTTCCACAAAAGACCCTGTACAGGGTGTACGGTCATCAGCCCCATACTCCTCTCCACTCTGGAGTTATGGCGGTCTAAAATTAAAATTTCGGATTTTCTTACCTTTTGTTTTTTTTACAACAAGCTGATTAACATACATTTTTTGTTTAATGGTTGTAGTTATGAGGACATAAATAAATTTTGCTTATTTTAATTACTTAACGACGCTTCCTAAAGTTGACATCCCATTCTTCGCTACTGATCAGAAATCTGTTGAAGATTCCATGTCCAAGCTGGACTCTGGTTGTTCTGCTGGGCCTGATGGGATACTCCCTATTGTCTTCAAGAACTGCAGTGGAATGCTTTCTTACCCGTTAACATTTTTGTTTAATTTATCACTGCGGCTTGGTAAATTTCCCAAGTTATGGAAAGAGTCGTTTATTGTCCCAATCTTTAAGTCGGGTAAAAGGGAGCTTGTTACCAACTATCGTCCTATTGTTAAATTGTCTTGTCTTGTATTCCCAAACTGTTTGAAGCTTCTTTATATGAATTTTTGTAGTTTCATTGTAGTGGAGCTCTTAATGCTCATCAGCATGGTTTTATGAAGGGAAGGTCAACAACAACAAACTTGCTCCAATTTACATCTACCTGTATCGATTCGTTTGAGCGTGGTTGCGAAAGTCACTGTATTTATACAGACTTCAGCAACGCTTTTGACAAGCTTCCTCACTCTGTTTTGTTATTTAAACTGAGATCTTTAGGTTTACCAATTTGGCTGTTGAGCTGGTTCTCATTCTACCTTAAGGATCGCAAACTTAGGATTCAGTTCCGTTCTGGTCTGCCTGAAGAAATAACGGCTTACTCCGGTGTTCCACAGGGTAGTCACTTAGGGCCCCTTCTTTTCATATTATTCATAAATGATGTTTTCTATGTAGTTACCAAATCTGATTTGCTAATATACGCAGATGATCTAAAACTATGTAAATCTATCGACTCGCATTGCAACTGTCTCAATTTGCAGGATGACCTGGACAAAGGTAACCATTTTCTCTCATAAGCAAGTCCCTTCGAATGTTGTCTATACTATGAATGGGTTATTACTTTCAAAACTTGATAAAATATGTGACTTGGGGATATTGTTTGACTCGAAACTCACTTTTAACTTTCACATAGATCGCATCGTTAATAGGGCAAACTCTATGTTAGGCTTTGTAAAGCGTTGGGGAAAAGAATTAGATGATATCTAAATAACTAACTTGTTAGACCCATTTTGGAATATGCCAGTCCTGTCTGGTCTCCCTCTTACAAAAATCACTCCGATCATATTGAGAGCATGCAAAGGAGATTCTTACTTTTTGCTCTAAGAGGTCTTGAATGGAGGGATAGACTTCATCTTCCTCCTTATAACGAAAGATTAAATTTAATACACCTTACTACTCTTGAGACTCGTAGAAAAATTTGTGATATTAGCTTTATATTTCAACTTGTGAAGGGTGACATCGACATGCCTTTGATGCTTCAGAAAATTAATTTCAATTCACGATCTCGACACTTGCGATCTAATGACTTCATTTATTTGTGTTCTCATCGCACCAACTATGGACACTTTGAGCCTATGACTAGAATGTGCTGTACTTTTAATTTGAATTTTCATTCGATAGATTTTAACATTAATAAGACTCAATTAAGAAAAATCCTCAATAATTGCTCTGTACTTTAGCTTAATTTAAGTATTGTGTCCTGGGACAATTGTCGCTAGCATTTAGCGAAATAAATAAATAAATAGATGTAATATGTCAAATTAAAGAGGAGAGTCCAGAGTTTACAGTTTTTATAAAAAAAAGTTATGTTAATCAACTTGTTGTAAAGAAAAAGGTCAAAGTATAGAACAAAAAAAAAAGGTAAGATAATAAAAAAAAAAAATATTTTAGAGCGCCATAACACACATAGATAAGGAGAGGAGTTCTGAGCTGGTTGAGCAGTCGTTGGAGGAAAGGCTATGAAGTTCTTCATAAAATGAGCTCTTGACGGTGACCGTGCCGTGCACTCTTTAAGATACAGGGTGTTTTGTGAAAAACAGGCATATTTTCTTAATAATCATCCTGTAATTACATAATTTTTTGTTTGCCTAGGTAAATACAATCATCTCTTATTGCTCTATGGACCACCCACCATGGATCGGAAACACCCTGTAGAATGAGTAAATTCATAGGAACGCATGAAAATTGCGAGAGCGATGGGGGCAGAAAAACAAACAATGTTCTGCTCGTCGAGAGCTGTTTTTAAGCTTCCACTGTCACAGTCTTTGTATTTTTTTTCCATTCCATCTCGATCTGAGTATAAGAAACTAAATATTTAGACTCTATTTGTTGACGAACTTTATTCAAAATAAGCCGATTTTTTTAAGCCCATAGAATTTGATTTTAGTGCATTTATTATTTTTTTGTTTATTTAAATTTATTTTAAAAGTGTTAAATACTTATCAGAAAAAAAATTCAGAACTATCCAAAATGTAATATATAACGAACATACGAACTTTCATCCGTCATACCCATTTCTTTTTCACTTTTTTTTTAAATCTTATTCCATGGTGTATCAAAGAAAACTATTCACTTCAACTTCCAAATTTGGAATATTTTCATTGACCTTATTGTAACCTTCTTGATTGATAAATATACCTAAATCACGATGTTGGGTGCATGTTTTAATAGCACGTAACACTTTCCGAAAGAACATTACTAAAGTCGACACAACTCTGCGCGGCGCGGTAACTGGTCAGTTAGTAAATGTGTCGCGTCAGGCCACTGAACTTTAATAAGAGAACACCTTGCAAACAGCTTTTAAATAACCGCACTGTCATATAAAATAAACAACAAATACGCACCAAAATGATTAACAAATTGAATTGCAATATGCATAGGAGGGGGATAGCTACAGAGATGTAGGTACAGAGGTATATGTAGTTGCATCGTTGACTGTCGCGAAGATTCTGTTTTGATTTCAAACGTAATACAGACAAGATTCAAGACACCCAGGGCCCCAGCCCAGCCCCGCCCCACAGGCCAGAGTTAAATAACCTCAATCGGGCCGAAAAGATATTTTCGTCTACTTCGAGTTTGGAAAAGGGGCTCGGCGGCGGCATCAATTTCAGCGCAATATTATTTAACACAGTAGAGAGAATGGAGGTGGAAGAGGAGAAATATATCGTCGGAATTTGTTTCCTTTTGCAAATGTGACGTCAGAATATGTTTACTTTCGTGCTTGTCGAATATTTATGTCGATTCGATAACGAAAACTGAGTCGACGCAATAGGGCTTTACGTTTATGTTTTACTCCCCCCTCCCCCCTCTTTTCATCCTATTAACAAATACTTTTCTGGGACAGCGAATTGTGCAGATGCTGTTAGGAAAGCTTTTTGTGAGGGGAGATTAAATAAACGTAAAATCCTTGAGCAGCATTTGTAGCTCTCATGAGGAATTATGTATGGAAAAATTGCGTTTAGCATAAAAAAACATTAAAAACTGAAATTTAAAATCTTCCATTATTGAAATGATTAGGCGACATGAGGAAAGTGGCGGAAGTGCTGATGTATTTCACTCTTGAATCTTCGCAGATTGTAAGCCCGAGCCAAAAACAGAAGATGGTAGACTATTCCACATCCGCACAGTTCGGGATAAGAAGACATTACGGAATCTTCCTGTATATGGTCAAAAGTATTTTGAAGGGCGACAGGATATGTATTGCGTGCAGTAGGAATTAATCTACAAAGGGATCAGACTAGATATTTCATTGGAACATTGTCCATGCATATAGCGATAAAGGAGCGAAAGGCACCACGCAACATTGTGGCAGTGCTCGAGTGAGTCGATACGACAGGTAATTGTCAAATCACCAATGAATTAAAATATTTTTAAATGAATTATGTATACAGGGTGTCCCGCCGAGATGGTAAAAATCTTAAGGAGTGAAAGTATAGCCCATTTGTGATCGAAAGTATTATATAACATTTTTTCGAGTTCCCACTATTTTCGAAGTTATAGACGATTTTCGATTTTTTCGAAGTTTTGAACCTTATGACACCTTTCGGACTATAAATCAGTCCAGACTGTTCACTTGACGACCATTTTTCGTTTCTTTTACTCGTATCATTGCCGAAACATTTCTTTCGTCAAAAATTCATCTGTTTTGAAAGTAAAAAATCTCTAAAGTCTAGCTTAAGTGTTGCCAGAGTTACAATAAAAAATTGCCTGCAACTCACTAAAATGAGAAAAATTAATTCGAATTGCAAGAAATCTTTGAAGGATGGAAAAAACAATGAAACTAAGAAGAAAAAAACTCTCACGTTTCTTCAGTTGCAATAAATTGCATTTATTTCTGAAACTGTTGGTAATTTCTTTCCCATCATTAACCATAAAAGGGTATTTACCAAATCTATGTGCAATAAAACATTTGATTCCAAATATCGAAGATAACAAAATTTTCATAACGCGATGCAATGTGGGAGGAGCTATAAATAGCCTACTTCAGGAACGTCAATATTATTTACATCGGAATATTCAAAGCTGAGAGATTTACTACTTAAAAATGGTGAATTTAAGATTTTCAAATCGGGAGTTTGGGGTAAACACTTCGTGTATGGATTTTGTAACGGTAATGCTTCTCAAGCTGTTGCAAAATATCGTAGTAAGCATACGTCACGGAAAATCCCTTCGACAAAACTTTTTTCTAATTTGCATTCGCGATCTAATATGTGAAACAGGGAGTTTTCAAGGTCGGGTCGAAAGACCATTCATACATACACCAGAAGTACATACTTCACATCGTAAAAATGAACGTCACTGAAGTCCCCCATACAAAGGTAATACCTATAATTAGCAAACTCTTGTAATTTGTCTTATTCATTAGGTTCATCGAGAATTTCGGAAAGAATGCTTGCATCCGTATCATTACCAGCGTGTGCAAGCTCTACGTATGAGGGACTTTAGCCTCGAATGGTATTTTCGCCGTGGTTTTTATAGCACAGAGCTTCAAAAGTCAAAATTTATGTTTATTTAATTTTTCTCCCCGCGTAAAAACCGTACATCATCATCCTTTAAGCCCGTTTCACAAAGTTACGTTCTCAATAAACTACACTAATAAAAAGTATTTAGGGTAGCCATAGAGATCTATTTTTTGAAGATCTGATCGGCAAACTATGTAGGCCCCAATAGCTTAAAATTCAAGTCGATCGAATTCTTAGAGGACCCGACGGGCAACCCAACCTCAGACGTTATGCCGAAATGCCATAATTTTGAAACACCATTCAAGGTGATCTTCTTAGGAGACTGTCAACTGTGTCATTCTGAGGACTTACTCTTTGATAAAAGGATATCTTAAATGGTACACGGACGGATCCAAAATGGAAGGTAGAGCAGGCGTGAGTATATATGAGCCGAAGTATCATCTCGCAAAGGCACTGGGCGCCTCAGCTACCATTCTCCAGGCAAAAGTCCGCGCCATAGAACTGTGCGCTTGCGAAATCATCAGAATATGCGTGAAGCAAAATTATACCTAATATCAAATAGCCAAGCAACACTGAAAGCGTTAAATTCGTTTACCTTTGAATCTAAGCTGGTCTGGGACTGTCTTACTGTCTTGAAGCAACTGGCTGAAACAAATAAGGACATGTAGGCAGGCATTAAGGGCAACAGATCACAGGGAATCAGATCTCTGTTTATTGGTGCTGAGCCTGTTTTTGGACCACCAAAAAACCACCTTTCGGCACAAGTCCAGCTTTGGGAGGACAGAATTAAAATGACATACTGGGAAAATATCCCGGCGTTAAGACGAGCTAAAAAGTTCATTACGTATTCGCAACAGAGGACCAAAGAATTCTTCATGCTCAGCAGGAAGAAATTAAGGTTCATAACAGCCGTCTGCACTGGGCATTGCTCACTTAGATATTATCTTAAAAAGATGACAAAGGTCGATAGTGAGACCTTTCGCTTCTGTATGGAAGACGATGAGACTGCTTAACACGCCTTCTCTGACTGTGAAACTCTGAGCCGTACAAGGCTAAAACATCTAGGAAAGGCATTCCCATTGCCAGAGGATGTTGTGAAGATGGTTCCTAAGAACGTTACCTATCTATAGGTTTAGTAAGACACCTTAAGTTCAAACGGGCGCCCTAGCGCACTTAGGGGTAATGCCACACAAGATCTTACAGATGGCAGTGACTAAATGCTAGGCGCAATGCAGGGCGAGATGCAGGCATAGATCCCCCATTTAATAATAATATAATCGAAGGTCTTGGAATGTATTATTAACGTGATTACTGATCACCAGTATTTACAATACTATTGACCTGCATTAGACTGGAGTGCTTATACCTTCAAAATTCATGGAATCAAATTATTCAGTAATCTTAGGTAGATTGATCACAATATTTCTAATACAAAAAATTTGGATACCACACATACAATGAAACCTGGAAAAAATTGAAAACTTCATCAACTCCACTAGCGATCCATAGGGGTACTGCGAACGGCAAAACGCCTACACCGGACTTCAAACGCAAATGAAGAAGAGCGTCTGGTGCGATAAAAAAAAAGCAGATTGGTCTGACGCTATTCTCACAAAAGGATTCTAGTTATTAATCCACTTGGTCTGACACTTAATCCAGCAAAATCGAAGGAAATACGGGTTGACGCGAGCTGCTCTCAATTAACCGGACCAGCCTAATTTTTAAAATTGGCTTTATCGCAGCCTGAGAAGTTACGAACTTTTTATAATGTTCGTATGGCAGGGGTAGATAGCTAACTGCGTTTCTCAAACGTCATAAGTAGCCTTAATCAGATGAATGTACACAGGGTTTTCGCGCTGCTGATATAGACAAAATGGGAATCACAAAGGGTTGATACATCGAAAAGGGTTATCGAACGTCGCGGTGTAAAATAAAATGGGCAAGTAACTTCTACAGAAAAAGGAACTCTTGTGGCTGTGTTAGAAGTATTAGCGATGGGGCGTTCTTTACCTACGTTCATTGTTTTTTCTCGGAAGAATTAAAAAAAAAATCATTTCCTTAATGGTGGCCTACCAAGACGTCCAGGAGTGGCGAATCAGAGTGGCTTTGATGAATGCGGAGTTCCTACCTAACCCATTTTCGAATTGTACGAGTTTTTTCCGAGCATCGTAACCGATCGAGAAAATCCGAAAGAAGTCAATTTGATCTTCTACTCCGCCACAACTAGCCCCAAGGCAACCAAATAGCACATAGCCAATCCTCCTTGTGACGAAGACGAGCTTGAGCAAGAGCCGATATCACGGCTAATTTTATACCTCATTGAGGTAATGCGACATGTGCATAATACTTCAAAGTTTTGGCAATTATCTAGCTAAAGGAACCTAACAAAAGGAGGATGGAAAGGAAGGACACGCGTTGTTCCTACTGACTCGCCTACTATACGAGTCTTAGCGGCGCAGCAGACAATATTGCATTAATAATAAAAAAAGAATGTGATATCGACCATCGCAACTGTTACGAAGAAGAGAAGCCGATCCTGGCAAAATGTCGCGAGATCAGACGTTTCGACGAATATTAATTAGTCAAAAAAATCGAAGCAAAAGACAAGGAGCTTGCACTGGCGCACATCAAAAGCACTTTTTACATGTCTAAAGAAGAAGAGGATGGCGGGACATGGATTTTTTTCTAAAATTATGCGCTTTTGGGCAGTAGGAATTTGGGGTAGGAAAAAGTGCAATTTTAAATTCCAAGTTAGCATAGGCGTTTGACGTTCCAAAAATGTTATAGTGTAAGTTTCGAATCAGTGTTGTGATTTTTATTTTTAAAATATAATTTTGTTATAATTAATCTGGAAAAATAATTACCTTGAGTGAAAAAAATTATATTCATCTCATCACTGATTAGATAATTTTGTGTGAAAAGTATAAAAATTGAATATTAGAGTACAGACAGAAAAATTGACAGAATTGTACCAATATAGGGACTCTAGTCAATAAATACTTCTTGAAACCGAGAAATTCACAGAAAAACTTTAAACATTGTCAAGAACCTTCTTGAGTCTCGAAAAGGAGAAGGCAACCGGAGAGAGCAAAATACTTTCTGATAGAGTCCACTTAGATTAAAGTAATTTAGTAGATTTTGCATCAGATACAAGGCCTTCCGAATATTGGAAGATTCATATTTACAACCAAGTAATGGACAGCATTATCACTAACTTCAAAAATAGGTTTGAAAAAGGTAGATAAAGTTGTACCTGAAACATGGAGAGGCATTTGTAGAAAATTATAAAAATCTTTTCAATGTAGACATTTCCACTTAACAGGCTGAAACAAAAATAATAAATAATATGTTCGAAAACAAGAGCATTGAAAAAAGAATATTAATAAAGACTTCTGGACAAATTTATACAAGTTACTGCAAGCAGATCTTGGTTTTCCTGTGAGGTCGGCCGGCTGTGAACGCAGCATTTCCTTATTCGTCGAGTTAAACTTTGATTAAGAGCAACTACGCTTCAGGAGAGGTTTTCAAATATGGCACTCCTAAACTTTGAAAACGATATAATTAAAAACAAACTAACAGCGCAACAGGAGCTAAATAAGTTTGCAGACAAAAAACCGTAAACTAAAGCGTATACAGACCTTTCCTATCTCTTTATTGATGCTTAATAAAAACAAATAATTGTTCTAAATGTGTATCTAACTTTAGAACTGTAAAGTACTCAATTAAATTGGTACTTAAGTATTTGTAACCAGTATACCAGGACCTGAATTTAAAATTTTTTTAAGTACAAGTCCCGGTACTGGCTCTCAAAAAATTTAAAACTTTAAAGCACTTACTACAAATACCGCCATAACCCGAAGTATTTCAGCACTTGTAAATTATTTAAATACGCCTTCTAAAAATAGAGGCTACACAGTGTTCAAGAAATCTAACCGTCTTCAGAAAAATAGAAAGACAATTAGCACAATATATGACTAACAGTAGGACAGACATGCTGTGTTGAGATGGTAGGCAATCAAGTGTAACACCCCGCCTCTTGCCCCGCACCTGTGGAGCGTTGATTTTCATTTGTAGGGTTTTTAAATGCCACACAAATAATCTGATGTGACATTTGTTTTGCTAAAGACAAACTCAAATACTGTATGAACAACTTCCAAAATTAGAAATTAAAACAGCAAAAGGATTCTGTTTTATTTCCTATGTTTTCGCAACATATTTTATGATATTTTGTAAATAGAAACCTCATCCCATTATTTAGCTGGCTACAGATTTTTCAAGATTTCTGATTTGAGTTTTCGAAAGCTCCTGAACCTTATAAGTACCAATACCAGTAAAATTTTTTAAGTACTAGTACTGGTACTTGTATTTGTACTTAAAAGCTCTGACTGAAGTATGGGTCCTTGTACTGGTACTTGGAATAAATACTGGGCTTGAGCAGGGCGTCACTACCATATCAGTTTCGTGTATAGAACTTGACGATTTTGATTTATTTTCCTTAATACGTAAGAGATGGAAAGGAGGGGATGTGGAAAACAAAGGTAGCTGTTAATTTAACGGCACCACTTTCTTTTGGTTTTCTTTTAAAATCGTGAAAATTTTATTTTATTTTTCAAATAAACACTACTTCCTATGATTTAGGAAAAAATTTAAATCGCGTCGGGCGTTTGAAGTGGACTGTGCGGAATAGACGAGTGTCGCTTGGGTTCATTGGGATTAAAGAAAATAATGCACTTTCACTCAATTCGCCAATTACATTATGTACTAATCTATGTTCACAATAATTTAAATGTCAGACTAAAACTATTTCGTAAATACTCGTCGCCGTTGGTCTCGATAAGCAATAAATATCGCATTCTGTCTTGTAAGTACTTAAAGCAATGCATAAAAAAGTCTGTCAACAGCTGGGAATACTCATGAGCTGGTATATTCGCAACCAAAATGTTTGTTAAAACCTATGTACGAAAGTTCGGGGATCTGGCCCATCCTAGAAAAAAGTTCTAGTTAGGCGAATAGAATAACAAAAAAACTGATATTATGCGTTTCTCCACGAATGTCAACAAGGTACGGTCTACTTCAGAGAGAAAAATATCGTGAAAAATTCAAGAAAAAGTAGTGCTAGTGTAGAAAATATTCATAAACCAAAATTATGATATTACAACCAATTAAGCTTCATACATATAATAAAATATTGATTTGCAACAGATGATGTGAGCGAACCTCAAAACGTACCTCATACTGACATGCTTACGAGTATTTAGGACAGCTAGCATTATGCAGTTGTGCTGACATCTATGGAGAAGCGGTAAAAACCGACACTTGTTATAACTAAGAAATTAATATTTTCAAGTGATAATGGTAATTTTTCCAAATAGAAGACAAATTTGCAATGCATCATAAGTGTAAAAAGTGGGGTTAGTGGCAAAATGTGGAATATAATTTTAATAATCTTCCTTCAATTTATCTTTATGTTTAGAAAGTAAAATGGTAATTTTGTTTTTGATTTTTAATGGATCCAATAGAATAAAATTTACATAAATATTAAACTTTTTATTTTTAACTTTTAAAGAAACGCGTCATACGAATCGACTAACACAGAAAATAGAAAATCTTGGTGCCGGATAGTTATGTTAGTCTGTATACCGTGCCTTAAGCTAACCGATTTTGGATTTGCAAAGGAGACTTTTGTTAAAGACACTATACAAACACCATGTTATACCCGCTATTATGTATAGGTAAGTTAACCCCATTTATATTTTGTGTTAGTGGTACACATTAAAATTTTATTTTATATGTATTAATGAGACTAGCTCCAGAAGTATTGGGACCAGAAAAATATGATAAAAGTTGTGATATTTGGTCTCTTGGTGTTATTATGTATATCCTTCTATGCGGATTTCCACCATTTTATCGGAATCATGGATTAGCAATATCTCCAGGGGCCGGATTCTATAACACGGAGAATTGTGGAATTTGGGAGATGAGAGTTTTTCTGACAGTTAATTCTCCACTTGGAATTCTGTAACTTGGCGAATTTGTTTTGAAAATTACCAAATTCTCTACTTCACTTGTTAAAATTCTCCGATGTTTTGCAAGTGGAAAAGTAAGAAGAAGAATTCCCTACTGAGCATATTGTATATTTTTGTTGTATTTTGAGAAGGTAGGTCAACTTGGTAATCTACGAATTTTCAAATTAACCAGTGGGAATTGCAATCTCTCTTTTCGTATTTCTCTCACATTTTACCTAATTCTCAAACCATGTTCGTGAATTGGGAATGGAGAATTAGGGAGTTTAATCGGAGAAAACGAATATTCTAATTTTGATTATTGACACAATTTTTAGAAATATACTACAATACAGCAAACTCAATTGCATACGGGTCATGTTTTGATAGAAGGCTAGCAAAAATGGTCTGACGTTAAATTACCACGTCATTAACCGGTTATTTAACTGGCAAATTAACCGGTAATTTAGCTGGTGAATTTAGCGGGTAAAAAACCGGTTAACTTACGGCTTAATTTACCAGTTTAATTACTAGTAAATTTAACTGGTTATTTTAATTAATAATTTGCCGGTTAAATAACTAAAGTAAAATTAAAATTCATAACAATTTTCTAGCAACCATAATGTCGTCATATTTATTATGCTAACCAGCACATAGCAGAAAGTAAAATTTTCAAATGCAATAACGGTGATAGTTGTGGGTGACTGAATACTCAAGGTCTTTTCTACTATACTCGATATATTATGTATGTATTGCATACATGTATGTATGTATTATGAAAGCATAGAAAAAAGAAAGATACTTACACTTAATCTTTGATACATTTTTCTTCTGTTCTCTAAACATTTCTTATACTTTTTTTCCCCTCACATTCACTTTATATAAATATAAAATAATCACGAAACTATAAAATACCGCGCGCACACAAAAACCAGAAACGTACTATGATTTTGTATCGTAACAGTTGCAAGAGAGACAGAAAACTTCTTCATAAATCAGCTGGGGAAAGCGATAACACAGCCTTCTCATAAAATACCACTAACTTAGTTTAGCTCCACATATTAAGTGTGTATTTAAAAGAAAACTGAATGCTTTTTGCATCTTATAAAAGCTTTCGAAGAAGTTTGAAGTTTATAGAAATATTGTCCATGTTGAGCCCCACTCGGAGGCACTTAAGACTTCAGTTGGGGGGGACTTCAAATTCATTTCTTGTTCATTTAAACGGGAGAAGGGTTCATCGAGAAAAAAAAGTGTGAAGAAGGCCTTCTTCGTTCAAACAAAGCCACAGTGGCCATTCAAACTTTAGACTTGTCTTTAGCGTGAGTAAGAGTAGTTTTGATTGTAATTTTGAATATACTTAAACGCAATCGCGGCGAGTGCATTTGAATCCGTGATCGCGAGTACATATAGGGCTCTTACTTTGGTCCGAAACATTAAAAGATCGGCGATCAATTTATCATACAATTTTATAGACTTTGGAGAAGAGAAGAAGCATTTCGCTGACGACTACGACGACGACGACTACGACGACAACAAATGGACGATTTGCGCGGTGTTTAGTTTTATTTTGCAGTCCAACGTGAGTGGGCCGATCAGTTACACTGTCTTGATCTCGATCTTGATTCCGATCTTATGTTTTTTTCTTGCTCCGATCTGCCTACTTTTGTGTGAAAAAAGAAATTATTTTCAAATTTGTTTTTAAGTTCATTGTCCACAAGTGCCAATAGATAAGGAAAAATTACAAAAGTGTCTTTAAAGTGTTTGCTATTCTGATAATAATATTCAAGTGACCAAATATTTATGACGTACTGAAAAAATATACTTATATGAAACGTATAAATTGCTCTGCCTGAAAAGTATTATCTATTAAAAGTGCTGAACGCAGCACCACCATCAGCAGTATAATTGAACTCTTGAAGAATCTCGTGCCACTTGTTATCAGGTATTTTCTCATAATTTTGATAATATTTTCGATTTTTTGTTTGTTTATTTGTTTGTACATACATAAATAATACACCCCTCATAAATATGTTAAAAATAAATAAATACATGTTTGGGGGCGTAAAGTAGGAATTGCAAGCATTTTTTGATAAGCATAACCTACGCAGATACCATATGTGAATTGAAAATATTTTTTCATCGTGTTATCGGTTATTTCGATTCATAATTATTTTCTAATCAAGATGTAAATTTTATTCGGAAATAAATATGGAAATAAAAAAATATCAAAACTTTGACATGATCAAGTTCATGGCTATACAGTTTGAGGTGCGTGCGTCGCGGCGATCGTTTTCTTTTTTTCTTTTTGTGTGTGCAAAGCCGGTAAGATATGAAAACTCATAGCGGGAATGTTCAGATTGTCTGTAATTGCAGCACCTTTCTCTATTTAAAAAAAAAACAAAGATGTGTCACTGCTACATACTGCTTACCTGCAAAGTTCTTTAGCCTTTTAATTGCCAATTTGTTTGATGATTTAACATTTTTCTTTACCATTTTGTAAATTTATACTTAGTGAAACGTTGAAGTTCTTAAGGTTAAGCGTTCATTGACATTTTGTATGTATAATTAAAAAATTACGAGACTCTGTATGAGTAATTTGTTTTTTGTTTGTTTTGTTTTTGGTTTTCATTTTTTTATTTACTATTAATTTTTTGTTAATGAATGATAAAAGCACAGATTTTTTTGCAACTTGGACAATAAATTTTTATCAATTTATCAACAAAATTGACGAGAATTTAAATTAAGAAATATCTGCGAAAAGTTAATAGGCACTCATCTAGCAAAACTATGACTGACTGCATTTTATCTTTGATCTTTGCACTGAATTGAATACATATGTACATATGTGAACTATGTACAGAAATATCAAATTCTAAATAAATAATTGATAGGGGAATTATGTACTTCTGGTTTTATGTATCATTAGCTCTTTGTTTCACTTTCATCTGATGCAAATGATTTATAATCTTTGCTCTACTAAAATCAACAGCAACCACTTGGGAGCTACCAATGTCATACTTTTTTTTCGAAAATCATAAATGTTTTTTGGAAACTTTCGGAATTCCAAAAAACATTTATGATTTTCGAAAACTTTCGGAATTTCAAATTCTCTTGAATGTCAAAACATGGAAAGTTAATGTTGATTTATGTACTACAATACACAAATAGGTATGTTAAATGTTAGGAAATTGATTATTGGTAATTTAACAACCCATCCCCCGTTCCCTCCCTCACTTCCTCTGCAAAAAAGGAAATCCGAGAAAGGTCTAGCGGATAAAAGATAAAAGTATTATCTACTCGTCTAGGAATTTTCAAATACATCACACATAATCCCACTCGAATATTTTGGATATGAAAATTTAGTGATGTAAAAAAATATGGATTTTCGAAAATTCGAAATTCAGGAAATAATTTTATCGAAATTTGTCTTTTTGAGATTTGAGGCGAAGTTGATATGTACTTTCGAGGTAAAATGAAGTTAGCTATAACTGTGTTCTAGTCAAAATTATGAAAACAGAGCCTTTTCACTGAAAATAAGGAAAACAAAAAAACTTTTTCCGCTAAAAGGTGGGAATATTAAAAGTAAAGTTGTTTTTTAAATTTTCTTCAAAACGTTATATGCAAAACAAATATTCTATGTAGTTACGAGTATACTTATATTAATAACAATATTCGGAAACAGTTTCCAACAGTTGGACTATTTGAATCTTACGAAACTTAATACAGTTAGAATAATATCTAATCGAAAGAGAGAGAATCAAAGAAAGCATAT
The DNA here is from genome assembly GCA_963930735.1 of Dioctria linearis. Taxonomy (NCBI): domain Eukaryota; kingdom Metazoa; phylum Arthropoda; class Insecta; order Diptera; family Asilidae; genus Dioctria; species Dioctria linearis. The sequence goes on along the minus strand of OZ005744.1, from coordinate 27,461,301 downwards.
AGTTTGTATTGCTACTTTTGGTGTTGCGTGCATATCACAGGGATACCGATTCAGGATACCTTTGGGAATTATCGTGGATTTATGATGATGAAAAAGAGCTTCATCTGGTTTTTTTTTAATGGCTTACAATGAGATAATGTTGTCGAACTAGACATGAATTTGCTAAAGTTCGTACATATACAGGGTCATTTCTCCATGGTGGTCCATAGATAGCGGGAGGTGATAGTACTCATCCAAAAAAAAAAAACAAAAAATTGTAAGGCAGGGGGGGGGGGGGCATATCAACCGCTTTGGAGTCACAGGGTGATTAAGAAAATATGCTAGTTTTTCACAAAACATCCTGTATTTTCGATAGTGCGGGGTGTACGGTCACCGTTAAGAGCTCATTGTATGCCAAACTTCATGGCAACCTATGTGCTAACTCTATAATTTATTAGATCTTAATCTATACTTATAGATAATTTATTCCATTCGTGACTGAAAACACGCCATTTAAAAAAATATCGTCTAATTTCGGTATGACCTGAATAGGTTATGAGCTAATAACTCTTTAACGGCTACAGTTAGCACACATACATAGATGTAATAAGTCAAATTAAAGAGGAAAGTCTACAGTTTACAGTTTTTATAAAAAACAAAAGTTATGTTAACCAGCCTTTTTTGTAAAAAAAAAAAAAAGAAGAGGTCAAAGTAAGTGTTATAATGACGTCTTCTGGGCAACCAAAATGTACTCATTCAGTTTAATTTTAGAGGTTATTTTGGTAGCTAATTTGACGACTTTATTTCCGTCTGAAGACGGGGTTTTAGATGGTACATTGTCGACAGGTTGACGTTAAAAAGATGTTCGATTTAACCAAATTTTGATTTTGACCACTTTTCAATTTCAGTACAAAGGACGGTCTATTGTATGTATATTATTGACAGGACAATGTTTGTTGGGTTAACCAGCTTTTTGTAAAAAAAAAAAAAGAGATCAAAGTAAAAAAAAGGTAAGAAAATCCGGAATTTTTAGTTTAGACTCCCATAACTTCTGAGAGGAGCTCTTAACGGTGACCGTACACCCTGTACCTACTCTTGAAGATACAGGATATTTTGTGAAAAACTAGCATATTTTCTTAATCTACCAGTAACCCCGAAACGGTTGATATGCCCCCCAAATTTGTTTGTTTGTTTAGGTGAGTACTATCACCTCCCGCTGGACCACCACAAGGAAACAACCTGTATACGAAAAGTGGTTTAGGTTCGTGCAATGTTTTTCTATACGAACCTCTAAAGTTCGAATCATTAGAACCGGTCAAGTTAAGAAAGGAATTTTTACGACCAACAGGAGGTTTCAGTCGGAGAGGGGGCGGCAGGATGGTCTATGTAGTTAGATGGCGTTGGACGGTGCTTATATCCACATAACGTTACCCTCCCGCACCTAGCCGTCTATGAACTTCCATATACGCTGTTTTTCTCCCCCCTCATCCACAAGCCTGTAGCTCTAGCTACTACACGAATTTTGTAAATACTCGTGTAGCTCTGGATCGTGTTTTAAGGTATATTTTCGTGTAGTATTTGAGAGGACCTCTTGCTTGATAGACTTGATTTTTGGATTCCAATCAGCTACTCGCACATAATAGGTAGATTTATGTAGAAGTTACGTTCTACCCGATGCGGTACCATATTTACCATATTTATGATAAATGGAAACTGATACTGTAATTTGATTTGCAACTCAAGAATTAATTGTTTTAGTCATGACGCATGACTACACTAAAGATTTAATTAGAAAAGTGTTATAATATTCCAACAAATGTGTGATAAAATTATTCAAAATAACTCTAAAATAATCAAATATAAAAGTCCCGGTTTACCTACACTTACACTTACTTACTTATTATTAATTTTCCATTCCTTCTCCTATTAATAGCAACTGACTGCCGTATCGTGTGAATACCTGCACATCCAGTTTTTTCTCGAAGGAAGTTGCATAACAGTTAAGAAAGTTAAAAAGGCTTAAAAGTATACCTTCCTGTAACCAGTCATAAAAAAAAAACAAAGTTAAAAAAAAAAATTATGTTGTCGTAAGATGGGCATAATTTTTTTACTTCAGGATTAAGTCTTCTGCGTGTACTCTGCTGACTGGTCTGAAATCGCGTATTTCAAATGTGCGACAATTATATCTACTACGCATACTTGGTTCTTTAATAAGGTCCCCGTGCATATGTATAATTACTGGAACTTTCCTTAACGGCTAAAACGGGTTTTCTATACGCAAACAACAGCAACAATTCAATTTGATTAAATACAAAAATCTTATATATCAACTTTGTCGTCACTTGAAGATGTTGTTTGTTGACTTGGAAATTCTCAAGTGTTGTGCTGCAGTCGGCAAGTTTCCGTTCATTTCCAAATGCACTTTTATTGCGTATCCATATATGTATGTATAGGAGTAGAAAGATCAATCGGAACAGAGTAGTGCAAGCATTTTATAGTAGTTTGAAAATATGCGCAACATTTAAAACTGGTTCCTGCGCAGCATGCTTAACATTGTCCAAGAGGTCCCCATAGGTATACCTACTGAAGTCCGAGAATGAGCATAGATTTATAAGACTTGATGGGAAACCAAACATCTTACAATTAGTTAGATTTAATCTGAAATTGACACCTTTTTAGGGATTTACTAGGGCACACACAGTCGCTATTTTTGTGTGGAATATCTAGGACAAGATATGGTAGTATGGCCGTATTTCACAGAAGGCGTGCTGTTTTCCTTTTTTTTTTTTATGATTTGCATTGGACAGTCAAACAAATATGCCTACCTACCTACGAACGTAGGCTTATATATCTTTTAAAATTTATGGTATAACGTCGGGAAATTTTATGCGGTGGTGGGAGATGATAAGTATAGTAAAATACAAATTCAATTTGATTTAATAAACTATTTGAATATTGAAGAGAAAATTATATTCATTGGCGATAAAACCCGCGATTAGAGAGAGGGCTTCCATCTATAACGATTATAGTTTTTTTTACATTCTTACATATCGGAACAAAATAGAGGCGTTTCGATTAAATGATGGGTGGAAGAAGTGATTTTGAGATCAATGCAGATCTAATAATGAAAGAAATGAAAAACTTTAAAATTAGTTCGCTCGTTCGAAACAATAACGGCACTACAATTAAAATGTTCCTTTTCACGTTTTAAAGCTCAGAACTGATACAGAAAAATTAAACGTTTCGACTCAGCGATCAGAGACAGGTCTCATCAGTAAGGTTAAAAAGGTTATCTTACTGATGAGACCCCTCCCTCACTGATCGCTTGGTCGATAAGTTTAATTTTTCTGCATTAATTTTGAGCTTTAAAACGTGAGAAGGGAAATTCTGAGTTGTGTTGTTATTGTTTCGAACGAGCGGTAACAAACAAACCATATTGTAGGCAATGGAAAATTAAAATCCTTAATTGTTAAAACTCATAAGTAAAATAGCTGTTATTTAGTATTTTGCGGATCCTGCTATTTATCCTAATCGTTTGATGCATTAAATCAGCAGAATAAATGGATGTAACATTTTCGAAAATCTTATTACATTAACTGATATGGATTACGGACTATAAAGTTGATTGGGTGTCTGTCTTAAGGATGAAATCTCTGTAGAATTCCTACTAGATATGCACATAATAGCCCATCAGATCTAAATGTCACCAGGCACTACTGCTTGAAATATAGAATGCAACGAGGCGCAGCATAACTATAGATAAAATGTCACGAAAATATTAGTTACTATGGACACTCCCATGAAATGAGCGCAAGGAACATAGTCATACCCAGCCGTTACAGAAAAGTTGATCACATCTCTCAATATTTAATTAACACGATTAGGTTAAGTGTCAAATTACAGCTGGTAGTTTTGTGTTTATTTCCGTAATTGGAACAATTTAAGAACAATGTAGTTTCGAAAAAATTTTAATTTGGTTCTTTTATTACTTATTTAAGAAAACAAAAAACCCGCACTTTCAACGAGTTACCTCTACGCAATCATCAAATTTCATTGTGCGCATTAATTGTTTAACTGTGATTATGATATTTTATTATGGTATAACTGCAACATGGCTGCATTACATCCATTTCCAGGATTTCTAGGACTTCTTAGCCTACGAATAAAGAATGCAAGGGAATAAAAATAGAGCAAAATGTGTCCAAATTCAACTGCAGTTCAACTGTCAATAATGTCAAAAATGGCCTTTTGAATCAGCCTACGGGTGTAATGCGCACAGTACCGTCTGCGGCACTAAAAACAGAAACCCTGCTGAGCCTTATACCTCTGCATCTGGAGATGAATGGTGCGGCAGCCAGTGCTGCATATAGCAGGACTGGTTTCTAAAAGCCTTGACAAAATGTGCACCTACGATTATAGAGGTTCTCTAGGAAATTCCTGAACTGGCTATAGCATTTCCGACTATCCCCAGTGGAAGAGTTAGTTGTCTGACTACGGATGGATCCAAGACTGATATCGAAGTCGGGGCCGATGCTGCATCTAGGTTTGCGAAAAAATGGAGCATGGGGATCACGTGACAGTGTTCTAGGCCGAAATTTATAGGAATCTCAAAAGAGTCTTAAGCAATAAACGCATCTTTATTTTCTCTGATGGTCAGACAGCAATTAGAGACATTTCACGACAGGGCTCTATACTACATAGCTACCCATCTGCTCGAATAGATCTAATCAGGTTAGCCGGATCTGGATCTCGGGACATCAAGGCCATGCTAGACAGGGCTTAGCTACACCTTGAATCGGCTCAGAGCCCATGTGCGGGCTGCCCCTGGCAAAGAGGGCAATTGACAAACGCGCATCAGAGATCCACAGCATGTAGTGAAGGAACATTGTGGGACAGAACTATGGCAAGCGTTTCATGACGATTCCGTCTATGGAAAGACCAATGGAGCTTTTGAGGCACAGAGTTTTAACTGATCTGATTACAGGCCACCACCAGCTGAGGAAGTACCTTGTCGCGGACTCTTAAGCCTGTTCAAGGGAAATCCCGAAAATATGAGGAAATTAATGTCTCCCACATTTCAGTCGAAATTTTCCTTGACACGAAACGTTTTTTTTATGAATATTTAGGACTTATGACCTGATAGACAATTTTTCGACACTAATTTCAAAAACACTATCCTTACTATAATCTGAAAATTCAGAAAATGGGAAACTTTTAATGTTTTGATCAGTCCTCAAATATCAAAAGCCGTTACATTTGCAATAATTCCGCGCACACCACATTTGATTTGTATAAAATCCTACAGACAATTTCTAAGTAATCTTCTTGTAGGTTTGCGTCTTGAATAAATGGATATCAATAGGTTTTTCAAAATGCTTAAAAACCGATTTATTTCATCATTATCAGATCATTTCGTTCCGTAAAAATGTAAAATTTTAATTTCCGGTTCTTGCGATGAATTTATATATGAACTCAGAGAGTTTGATCGCTATAGAAAATGAATTGAATTGATTAATTTGATGAGTCATGCTTAAGAGAAAGGGTAAAAACGCAGAAAGGGTTACATTTTGGATACAGCGTTTTTAGGGCAAAGCTTTTGGGCTTCTAAGTCCAATATGAAAAAATTGGTGTTGCTGACTTGAATTTAGATAAAAATATTAGGTAAATAAAGAAAACTGGGTTAATTCCAACACGAAGAGGAGGAGGGAGAAAATGCATATACCATTACAAAGATCCAACGATTATCTGTCTAATAAATTTTTAAATCATCATTATAGGGTGTAACGTTCCAAAGTTGCAGGGTGATATATAAAAACATACCCAAATATCTTTAAGTGATGTTATCTGGGAAATACAGTTTTTTACTTGTCTAAGCATAGCATCTGTTGTGTAACACCCAAAAGACTGGACACTCTGTATACTTTTTTGAAGATGTTGTGACAACAGCACGGAAATTGTAATTGGCGAGCACTATACAGAGCTACGTTTCGTGACTTTTTCATTTTTAGACGTATTAGGATTGAAGGACATGTAGCTCTAGCAGAACGGTCTCATCGCATTCACATCACCCGAAACAATTAACTTACTGAATGATACTTTTCCTGGTCTCTTTATTTCTTGTGTTCGTGATTTGCCATGGCTAACAAGATCTCTCGATATGATCGTTCAAGACTTCTTTGTCTGGGACTGTTGAAAATCATTAGTTTGTCAATAAGCCATAGACTAGAGACGATTTTATGGACAGCACATTCGACAGGAAATGTAGACAACACAATGTCAGATGTCTTGAAAAAAAGTCATAGTAAACCCCGTGAAAAGGGCTCAATTTCGTACTTAATAAATACAACAAAATTGGAAGAAAAAAATAAAAATAAAATAATACACAAAATTTTTCATTTATTTCAAAAACTATAGATAGAGCGAATTAGGTCATAACAAGCCTGATAAAAACTACGAAGAATACAAGACGTAGGTGTTTAGAAAAAAGCTATAATTAATCTTCTTAATGAATTAATCCTATACATGCCAGAAATGTATATAGAGATTGTTTTAAAAAACATAATTTGCATTCGAAAGTATAACTAAAAACGGAATACTTTGAAGGTAACCCATTTAATATGATTATTACGAAAAAATATAGGAAGAGTTTTTAATGTATGTATTTAAGAAAACAAAATCGGTTCTTTTTCACTATTTCATTTCAAGCAGCAGCAACGGAGAAAAAAAATCGATTACGATCAAAATCGTGGGTTGCATAAAATTGAAGGACAAGTTATGATTTTCCAGATGCGTGTATTACTGCTCGGTTTAATAAGAGTGCTATAATAAAGTCTCATAACAATCCATAAAAGGCGTGACATACAAATCGTTATAGAAACGAAAAAAAAGATTAGATCTTCAGAAAGATAGATATAACTAGCAAATTGGAGTGTGAATTAAAATCGATCAATCAAGATAATTAGTTTTTTTTTTTTTTGGAGGCCAATTAACTATTTACAGATTCGTTGTTATATCTACGATATACGCAATTATCACAGTTATGTTGTTATCTATTGATTTTGATTTTATGCCTACTTACATGAAACTATTTTCACAATTATATGGATATTTATGTAAAAGAAAAAAAAGGTATGTATGATACCACAGCAATTATGTAGTCACGTTTGGGTATATACAATATTGTACTGTCAAGGTCGACTACTTTGATATTAGTTATGCAAAACTACTGATTTTACTACGAATAGCAATCAACAAGTTTTTTTTTTTCAATATGGTTGACAATGTTTTTTTAATTGAAGTGTTAATTCGACATACTGGGACAGGTTATAGTTTGTTGACTACTGACTGGTAGAAAGTTGACACCTTTTATAAAGAAATTTGTGCTTGTATAGCTTGGAAAATTAGACTGAAACTACATAAATCATTAATTTTTTAAACTTATCTAGGTATATTTGTAACGATTGCATCACCTGGTGATTGAAAATTGCACGTGAAAATTTTTGAGAAAATCAAATTAAAATATTTCGTTCGTTCGTAGAAATTCTAAAATTAACAAAAAAAAAATTAATAACAAAAAAAGGCTCCCTGAATACTGAAACTATGCCTCAAACCGTCAACGAATGCTTAAACCATTTTTTATCGATTTAATTTTGTTATATTCAAATTAATTTTTATTGATTTTTCTTATGGTAGCTCAATAAAAATGTTACTTTTATGTAACTATTTTATAAATTTATAAAGTATTTTTATTGAATTTTTAATTTTATCATATTCTTCTATGAATACTCAAACTCTGTTTATGTATATTCTTAAGAAGGAATAAACCTACGAGTAAGAAACTAAACGAGAGGCCATTTTTGCGTGCCGAACGTGATGCTTTTTCTCACTTTCTAACATATGGTTGTATCTCTGTCTACATGAACCCTACCTAGGTGGTCACTTTTGTTTATGTTTGGTAAAGCTATTTACCCTAGCACAAAAGCCGTAGGTAAGGTTAAAATTGGAAGGGTATTAAATAGAAAAATATTTACATTCTTTTATGTGGAAATTTAGTAATACTGTAATTGTTTTTTTTTTTTAATAATAAGCTGGGAATTAGAATATTTATTTATTTATTTATTATTCTTAGTCTACAGATTACAAATCAACAGACCATGCATATCCTAAAACTAAAATTATGTTTTGGTAAGAACATCAACTAAAACTAACCTACTATTATGTAATATAAAAATATGATCAAGCAAGCTTTCTAGAAAGTCCGAAACAGAGGCTTTAAAAAAACTCTATCTTGACTAAAGTCAATTATGCTGCTACACCAATTAAACTGCCGAATACAACGACTTAATGGACTACTGAGGCCATAATTTGTTCTATGGAAAGTTTCAAAAAGAATGAGGCGCAGTCTTATCTGCTTAGACGGCACATATAAATGGATAAGCTCTAAAATATCAGGAGAAATAATCCTGTTTTCAATAACATCTCTAATAAACGCAGTATTATAAATTTTTCGTCTATAAGCCAATCAACTCGCATCTGGCATCATAAGGAGGTAAATCACCGGTCCAGTTAAGTCTCCTAAGAGCAAACCTGGTAAATCTCCTTTGCACATTTTCAATTCTGTTCGAATGCGTCACATAGTACGGAACCCATACAATCGTGCAATATTCCAAAATAGGTCTAACGAAAGCTGAAAATAATGCCTTAAGAAGAGTCAGTACTCAGCAAAAATTTCAATTTAGATACCAGCGAACCTGTAGGCAATAAAACTTACTATACGTAGGTTTGTGTCCTAAAAGTATGAAAATTCATATAAAATTAGCCTAGACCTAGACCACAAGTCACATTAGAGACATCTAGCGTAAAATACAGTAACCCAACATGCGACAATTTAAGACGAAAAATGAAAATTTGCAGTTCAAAGAAATTGAAAATTTTTAACAAAAATTAACTTTCTTAAATTTTTTTTGAACATAATTATTAAATATACTATTTTTCTTTGTACAACAAGTTTCAACGAAATAGTCCAATTTCTTGTCGGTGAAATATCGGGAGAAAAAACAATTACAATTAGAGTCAAATAATTAAAAAAAGAGCCACTAAGAATAAAAAAAATTCGACGTTATTTGCTAGATCTAGGCCTTATCTTTCTAAAAGAGTCACAATCTATAAAGAAATGGGAATACCTACTAACAGGAATTTGATTTAAAAAACTTCAATTTCCACAAATTTTTACAAGTTTCCGAGCTAATATCTACATTCCAATACATTTTTTTTTATTTTTCCCGACGTTATTTACTAGATTTCTTCATTACCTTTAACTTAAGATATAAATCATTATTTTGCCAGAAATTTGCATTGAAAAATGTATGAAACTTGCAAGTCTTGGTACTGACTCCTCTTTTTTAGTAGCCATAAACTGTTTACATTTAGAAGAATTTATCAACAAATGATTAAGATGACACCATTTCGCAAATTTATTGACGTCTGATTTGAACTTGGATACTTGAGACATATCAACAATTTCTATGAAAATTTCTAGATCATCAGCAAAACCTAGAACAGAAGAAGTTTCAAATATATTAAAGACATCGTTGATAAATATAATAAAAAGAAGGGGCCCTAGATGGCTCCCCTGAGGCACACCGGAATGTACCAAAATCGGCCGAGAGTACACCTCATTAATTTGGATAATTTGTATGCGATTAGTCAAGTAAGAAGCGAACCATGCAAGAAGAGCAGAATGGAATCCAAACGCCTCAAGTTTGTGTAAAAGCAGGCGAATATTGACCTTATCAAATGCTTTTGCGAAATTAGCAGGTATAGTGTTACAACCTGACCACCTTGTTCTAGGACATTTAAGCAAAAGTTGACATAGGAAACTAAATTGGTTGTTGTAGAGCGTCCTTTTACAAACCCATGTTGGTGAATAGAAATGTACTCCTTAACTAGAAAAGAAATTTTTTTGAGAGATAATACTTTCAAATAGCTTCGGAATTGCAGAGATTTTAAAAAATGGGACGGTAATTAATGGCACAGTTTTTAGCACCCGCTTTATATATCGGATGAACGAATGAAATTTTCCACTCATTGAGGAACACTCCTGAGGATAACGACAAATTAAAAATATATGAAAGGGGCATCGAAATAAGATCACGGCATTGACTTAGAAATATCGCTGGAATGTTGTCAGGACCAGAAGAGTGGCTACATTTAGCATTGGCCAATGCTAAGTTTACATCCTCCGTAGACACATCCATTGAACCCAAGTTGACCCGTGAGAAGATATGTGTGGTAATCTCAGTGTCAATGGGAAAGCCTAAGTCCTCCACATATACAGACTCAAAATATTGATAAATGTTTGTAATTTTGATAAAAGTAAAAGAATTTTAATATATTTTCTTATTATGGATTTACCAAAAATGAAATGTTAAGGCAAGTTATTAGGCAACCTATTTCCATGGCTTACTGGGGAGCCAGGAATCTCAAAAAGTTGTTTTGTATTACTAGCTCTCACTATGCTGCTGCTGGTATTGAATTTTACGTCATAATTTCAAAAACCGCGCCAAAATCCCTTGCATAAAGTTTTTTTTCCATCCACCTGCAATGCGAATTTCTTATAGTATGTGTATAAACTTACACATTTTTGAGATTGCCACGAAAATTCTTGTTGATGGGCCTCTCCTTTACTTTCTTAATCGTAGGAATAAACTGAAAATTGTTTGAGTCGGGGGAGAACGTTTCTCGGTGGGAACTACAGTATTGAAGAAGAAGACATACAATTATGGACATATGGATGACGTTTTTATTATAAAACTCTAGGATTATTAGTTGTATGGTAGTGGCTGTGCTGAAAAGTTTTTTTCTCGAATTTTTCGAAAGGTTTCTTAACACGTAGAAATTGCGTACCAAGTGTGAAATTTTATCAAATTTTTCTTCTTATATCTCCGACAGACTACCCCATATTTTTATTGTGGGATAGATGTACACGAAATACATAGTTTGGGTGGCCGACGTAGCTAAGCACGGTAGTGGTTGAGAGAATTGTGTTGACGTCATGTCCTTCAAACTAGCATTTTGATGTTAGTGAAATTTTTTTCTTACGATTTTATTCGAAGATTTTTCTTGAGAATTTTAACGCACTAAATCGGTGGCCAATGATGTTTCAAAGAGTTGAATTTATTTGACGAGTGTTATCTGCACCGCTAAAAATTTGATAGTTGATAAAGCTATCATTTCTATATTTTTACTATTTTACTATAATATATTTCTTCAGAATTTTGTGTATAATGATTAATTTAGGCAAATTGTGATTTCCTATAAAAAACTAAAAGATAAACAAAAAATCGCCATTGACATACTAAAGATCTCACTCTCATGGTGTTTTCCATTTTCGAATGTTTTGTAATAATTCCCAATGTTTTCCTAATTGTAATGCAATTCCTTTCAATATTCCTAGATGGAAACCAAATTTCCACAATCCCTTATGTTTATTTTGAAGAACTTCCAATTTGAGTTTTCAAAATTATTGGGCAACCATAGAAAGTCTACTAAAGTAGACTAATTTTCGTGTGAAATTACAATTTTCACCCTCCTATTACTAATGGTCTTAATTACGAGCGCATTCGCAAGCACATCGTTAATATGAATAATGAATAATAAGAATAATAGCAGCGAAAGTATATATATAAATCCTTGTTGAGCTCTGGAATTTTGCTGAAGTTGTTTGAAAACGAGCGAGCTCTGCAAAAAATCCTATTGTAAAGACACCGCACCGAGTAAAGGGTTTCATAGCTCACAAAAATTAGGTAAAGGGGAGACTGATATTCTGTGCAATTATGTTGATAAATACAGGAGCGCCATTTTCAGAATATAGCTTACTGCTTTCTTATTGTTGAGTCGACAACTTAGTTAAGATTAAATATAATGGATTTTCCAATAAGAGGTGTTATTTTGATATTCAAAGAAAAATGCCATTTTTTGAGATAAATGATCGGGTCTGGTATGCCGTTAATAATGGAAAATAACATCAGCCAAATGACCACCACGACCACGCCTACAGGACCATATCCTTTTCATGAAATTTTCCATAACCAAATCGCAAAGTGGTTGCCCTACATATGTCCTCGATAGCCTCACGAATTCCATCTTTGAGGTCTTGCGTTGCTGAATCGTGTATCGTTCCATTTTTATTAATGGCGTAGTTTCTGCTTGTCAAATGTCAAAAAATGACAGCTCCAAAAGTGACATCTACCCAAATAGCGGGCTAATTAAAATAACACCTCTTATTGGAAAACCCTTTAGTAACAGTCATAGTAAGCAAATTTCAAAAAGCGAGGATGGATGAACTAAATAGCCCATTTGATTACATCATCAACTCTCTATAAGTATACGAATTTCCACGGTTTGCTAAAAACACATAAACAAAATCATGCGAAACCTTTAAAATGTACGACAATGTAAATGCTGTAAATATGTAGGTAATTAGACCCAAAACATGGAACTTTTTATGCCGATTTTTATAGCATCGTTTCGTTTGAAATTGAAATTGACTTTGAGTTAATTTTTTTTTCTTCAATTTTGCTATCAGTACCGTGAAGATCTGAACTGAAAGAGAAAGTAATCGAAATTCAATCAAATGAAAAACTCATATGTATTCAACAGAGCACACGCCATGTGTGTTACACACCCAATATAAAAAAAAACAAAGTTTTTGTCATTCAAGCACCTTTTTACACGATCTATAAAAAGCCAAGGAAGACGATTAAATTAATACGCAAAAACCTTTTTCTTTTGTTTTTCTTCAAATTTTTGGTGACTTAAGTTTTTGTGTAGAATAATTTTCATCTTGATTCGGTCTGTAGATTGCGTTGATCAATTTTAATAGAGATCATGAGCGCGGAACTAAATAACTAGACCTTGATCGAAAGTTAAATTTTGGTAAGGAATTCATTATAGAGACAGCACAGGCGAATCAAGATCTTGATTTTTCATGATTTTGCATTGATTTCACCGCAACGACTAGAATTTAACATGCTTCGCGATATAATTTGATTCCCATTAATTTGTGCAAAAAGTGATCGACAGTTAATTATGTATTATTTGTTGATGCGAAACCTTGATTTTTTGAGACGATTAGGTATATTGGGACGATTTAATTTTTTTTTTTTAATTGAATAATTATTTCAGGAAGAATTTTATTTACATTTTACGGAATAGAAAATAATATTGTTTTTTGAATCTGTATTTAACATTCTGAGCATCACCATCAACACAGGGACTATCGCACTCCCGAAAACTAACAAAAGTACAATAAAGTAGCTTTGTTATGAAAGTGTCATTAAGCTTTTCGATCCATCATTTTGCGAAACCCAAAGTCACATTAGCCTTATTTGTGATGGCATAAGTATGATCTTCAAATGTTATAAGTCAGTGTTAAGTAACACACACACAAGTCTTTGGTGATAATGTGGAAGATATTAGCTTGTCGCCATAACAAAGGATTTTCGACTTAGTAGTGATCAAAAATACATTGTTGATTAAATAATAACCAATCGTACTAGATCGATGCCTTGGGGAATGCCGGAACTGGTATTTGCGTCATTCGAAAAATCTCCACCCAATGTGTACGGTCAGATAATGAGAGCAAACCGACTGAACAAATACAGTAAGCTTACCTGGGATCCCCACCTTAAAATGATAACAAAAATTTATGTGGTCATTCGATTCATGCCAATGGTTTCCACTCTATCTCTTTATCCAAAGGGAGCTAGTACGCCTCGAAAGAATAGTCAGCTGATCACATTTATTCCGTTATCAACATCATTCAGCAGGTCCACATTAAAGATCTATAGAAGATCCAACAGATATTATGGTCAAAAGATTTTCTTTCGAAAGAGGTTACTATAGATAACCATTAACGAGAGAAACTAGATTTTAGACAGATGGCTGCAGTTCTCGTAAGGGGCCAATGTCTGCTCTACTGACGGATCCCGGAAGAATAACAAAATACTCTCAGGGGTAGTGGATCCAGAAGTGAACCTCTCCATACCTTCTATATTTTTCATGTGGAATATCTACATTTGCTCAGAGAGCCAAGTTGCGTTCCTGGCTTTAAAACTTTAAGTCGAAATTAGTCTGGTGCTTCCATACGTAAATCCAGCTGCTGTCTAGGGACAACAAAGTATAATTTTGCTTCGGGCTCCTGAACATGAAGAAGTGGACGCAAGAGAAAAAGCAGACGATCTGGATTAAGTCGGAACCGGCAGTTCGTATACCGATCCCTCCCCGACATTTGGATTACCAAAAAGCCGTTTTAGGGGGAACTGCATATATGGGAAAACAGGCATCTGGATCTCCTCTAGCGTTGTGTGCTAGGTATGAGGAAGACAAAGAAATTCTTCACCCCTTCTCCTCGACAGACGCACAAAATAATTGATCTTAGTAAACAAACGCTTATACTGTTTACTAAGGCAGTCACTTCCGTTATTTTTTTTTAGAAGATAGGCTAAGAGCAAGGTATATAGAATACAAGGTATTCCCATTACGAACCATGTTCCACCATTGAGTGACGTAATATCGTGAAATGTATAGGAGAGTACGGTACAGGGAACACAATACTCTCTCTTCTCTCTCTATCTTTCCTATAAAAATGTGTATACATTCGTCACAGTATTACATCATAGGCTATTACCTGTAATGTGTCAAAATTTTAATGGGAAGACTTATTTTCTATATACCCTGGGCAAAGAGAAAGATGATTCCTCGAAGCATCTCTTCAAATAAAGTTGGAATCTGACCTAAAGGGCAATAATCGAGTTCGTTAAAATATTAGATTTTGCCGAATAACTATAGCGGAATAAATCAACTCTGGTTGCGGTGTCCACATAGTTTGGCCTAGTCTCCCATATTCTTAACCTAAACTATTCTAATACAGTTAAAAAACTCAAGCACAATAATTTGTTGAAATAGAAAATTATTTGAATTAAGCCCCTTATGCAAAGAGTCTGATTTATTATTTAAACTAAATAAAATAAGTAAAAAACGAGTTTTCAAACAAAACTGAGGTCAAGCCGCATGGAAAAGTAGAAAATAAACTTTTCTTCACACACAGAGGTGGACTCAGATTTTTTGATTGGGACATTTCTCTTGAATATTCTTTCTCTTCATGAATCAAATCACTTATTACCTCTGATTGATCATACTGAAATATATCGGGGATTGTCAGCGAATAAAATCTGAGTCCACCTCTGTGTGTGAAGAAAAGTTTATTTTCTACTTTTCCATGCGGCTTGACCTCAGTTTTGTTTGAAAACTCGTTTTTTACTTATTTTTTTTTCTGAGTTTTTCACGTTAACTAAATTGTTATTACGTGCTGCATGGAGATATTTTAAAACAATTTTATGACGGCTGAAAAGACACTGATTTGCTGAATTTTCCCGATTTTCCATGTTTTCCACAGACTTTTCCTATTACTATGATTTTTTTTTAATTTACATGAATTTTCATCGATTTTTCATGCAAGTTTCATGATTGCTGAAGAGAAAGTAGTGATGCCAGTATGACGGAAAAAATGATTCCGTATAGCTTTTTTGGCGGAAAATTTTCCGGAAAAGTCGGAAAGTTCCGGAAATTTTCGGAAATTTTTTCAGAAAAATTTGAAAATTCTGCATTTTTCCTGAAACAGATTTATCAGTAATCATATCGATGAAAATTTGTCTGATGAATTTCCCGCTTTTCCGGGTTTTCCCGCTTTTCCTGGTTTTCCCGCTTTTCCGGGTTTTCCACGGAGTTTTCCACAAAAACAACTTTATGCAACTCATTTCTCTCTACAACTTTGTCTAGGTTGCAAAACGCTCAAACGCTTCGTTGGTCTGAAAAACTCCGGAAAAGCGTTTTACATGAAATTTCCTCGATTTTTTCTGCAAGTTTTCCCCATTGTCGGAGAGAAAGTAATGATGCCAGTTGATAGGGAACTTGATCCTGCATAATTTCGAAAACTTTTTTACCGGAAAATTTTCCGGAAAAATCGGAAAACTCTGGATTTTTCCTGAAACGGATTTATCACTAATCAAATTTGTACTAAATTTTCAAATGAGTTTTCCCAATTTTCCGGGTTTTCTATGGAAATTTCCTGTTCAAATTTTGATAGATTCAATTATCACGCGACTCGCTGTGATGACGAAAAGTGGGTCTACGAGAGTGTCGAAAATAGTAAAAAAGAAATATATAAATAAATAGACAGACAAATTCGTGTACGAGTTAAAGGGAATGGCCTCAAAAAACGGAGCACTCAAATGAAGCAGTAGAATTGATCAACAATTCCTGTCCTTGACTGTATTTTTCAACGACCACCCACTATGATGATCTTTTGCAATATTGATACAATATTCGCTCACAAACAGTAAAATCAGACTGTAAATGAATCCAAGAGCTGAGCTGTTTTAAGTGTGCTAATAGGTGAAAGATCAAGTAAAGTATATTTCTGACAGACTTGAAAATTCAATAATGCCACCAAAGATGGTGAGATCACCCCTTTCTTAGTTACACTAATCAAACATTAACATGTTATCTTCTATTGAATTCTTTTAGAAATAATTAATAATGCTTCCAGTGTGTCTTAAGGCAGCCATATTGGACATTGCTCTTCACAATTATATACACATCAATAATATATCCTTTTTCTGACACACACAAGAATTTTCGAGAATGAAAAAAATATAATTCAAAATATATAACAAAAAATAGATTTCGTGCAATGATCGAAAGAGTGTTATCCAGTCGCATACCTTTGATGATTTGGAAGAATTGAATTATGTTACCTATATTGTATCATCCTTGAAGGAAAATCGATCGATAAAAAAAGCGTTATGACTAATTGTTGCTCATTAAATTTTCGAGCTACGTGCTTACCAACTGTTTTATAATCGAGACCCTACTGGACAAAGATTAATGATCTTTCAAGGTTATTGCCTTGTTGGAAGTTCACAGTAATTGCCTGTAATTTAGAATGGACTCACTCTAATTGCTATAAACAGTATTAGTGGTGGAATCATATCGAATGCTGACCATAACGAAAAATTATAATATTTTTATCACTTAACAGTAAATGCAAGATTTGAAAACAGCGCAATATGCAAAACACTTTTACTATGATTGGGATTACATGTGTGATTAAAGAAATGACAGATCTTTAGTTTAACCAGTTCTTTACTCACCCTTCTTATAGAGCAATGGAATGTGCAATCTCTAAAATTTTAGGTGTCTCATACAAAAAAAAAGGCTTCCACTATTCAGTATTGGTTTATCTGTACAAGATTTGCTGTTTAAATACGACTAAATAATGAAAGTGATCCAATTAGGTCACAATAATTTTTACATGGTAGTCCCGCAGTCATTGATTTGAATATCAGTCCTGTGCTTTATAGAAATTTTCGTTTTCTTCATTCTCCATAGGTATATTAAGTTAACTCTCACCTTAATAACACCCTTTCACATGAATCAATATCAGTGACAGAGAATGTTGAATGACAGACACACGTATGTATTAAATCAACGTAAGCATCCGTTTAATTGGTGCGGTGAAAATTACTTGAAATTCGGTTAGAAAATGATTTGCTACTTTCAAAGCCAGTTTCAACGCTTTTCTGATAGACTGACATATTTTCAAATCCAAAAATATTATTAATCATGCAATGTCCTCTAGACAAAAAAACATTATTGTTCTCACCTTCAAAATTATATAAAGCGTTTTGACATAATTATATCTATCTGGCCTTTAAGAGCTGTTAAACAGAGCGTATCCGCACGGAAGAAGGTATCCGTTTTTCTTTTCGTCTTGAACATTTTAAATCTGACACTTTTCAATCTTCAACGTAATTGGTACCAGTTGAAATTACTTTAATTGAATGTTGAATTTTTTGCGTTAAAATTGCTTATAATGGAATTATAATTTTATTAAATAGAAGAAAAAAAAATACTTTTAAAAAAAATGGTGTCAGTTGTTAGAGGAAGAATGACCATTTCAAAATTGACAATTTGTCATGATTTTGAAAATTACATATAAATTTAAACAAAAGACAACATAAATTAGGAAATCAAATTTAATGCCACGTTTCAAGTTAAATTATCTTTATCCTTGATTGTAAAAGAGGAAAGTTAGGAGCTTTGAAGGTGAGCTACAAACTACTATACGCATTTTTGTGGGTATATGTATACAAGACTTAGGTACATATTATCAAAAATAGAATAAAATTAATCTTCACAGGAGGAGGATTTCAAGACTTGACAGTTAGGAAGGTTCTACTTTTACAAAAAAAAAGGCCATAATCATTATTTACCGGACCTGGGTAATAAAGGGTCTCCCAATAAGAGGTGTTATTTTAATTAGTCCGCTATTTCGGTAGATGTCACTTTTGGAGCTGTCATTTTTTGACATTTGACAAGTAGAAACTACGCCATTAATAAAAATGGAACGATACACGATTCAACAACGCATTGAAATTATTAAAATTCACTATAAAAATGGTGAAAATGTGGCAGATACGGTTCGTAAAACTCGAACATTTTTGGGTCGTCTTGAAGCACCTTGTCGGACCGCAATACAGAAATTGGTAGAAAAATTCGAGCTGTCGGGATAAGTTAGTGATGTGAAGAATAAAACCCGTGCACGTCGCGCAAGAACAGCCGAGAATATTGCTGCTGTAGCCGAAAGTGTTGAAGAAAACCCAGGTCTGTCCATTCCTCGTCGTTCTTTGGAATTAGGCATTCCACAAACGTTATTACACCGTATTTTGCATAAAGATTTGGGTCTTAAGGCTTATAAAGTTCAGTTAACACAAGAACTCAAGCCGGCCGATCATCAACAACGTCGAGTCTTTGCTGATTGGGTCCTTGAAATGGATGAAAATGATCCGGATTTCCATCGAAAACTCATCTTGAGTGATGAGGCCCATTTCCACCTCGATGGCTTCGTCAACAAGCAAAATTTTCGCATCTAGGGCTCGGAAAACCCAAGAGTTATTGTTGAAAAGCCTCTCTATCCTCAACGTGTGACTGTTTGGTGCGGTTTATGGTCCCGCGGGGTCATTGGACCTTACTTTTTCGAAAATGAGGCTGGAGCAACAGTTACGGTGAATGGATTGCGCTATCGACAGATGATTAATGATTTTTTATGGCCGGAATTGGATGGTATTGATCTGGACAACGTTTACTTTCAACAAGACGGCGCTACGTGCCATACAAGCAACGAAACCATTGATCTTTTACGGGAAAAGTTTCCGGACCGTGTTATCTCTCGAAGAGGTGATCACAATTGGCCACCGAGATCTTGTGACTTAACACCTTGCGACTTCTTCCTTTGGGGCCACGTGAAAGAGAAGGTCCACGCCAACAACCCAGCGTCGATTGAAGACCTCAAAGATGGAATTCGTGAGGCTATCGAGGACATAGGGCAGCCACTTTGCGATTTGGTTATGGAAAATTTCATGAAAAGGTTATGGTCCTGTAGGCGTGGTCGTGGTGGTCATTTGGCTGATGTTATTTTCCATTATTAACGGCATACCTTCCTCTTTATAATGAAATAAAGATCCGATCATTTATCTCAAAAAATGGCATTTTTCTTTGAATATCAAAATAACACCTCTTATTGGAAAACCCTTTATTATCAAAAATAGAAAAAAATTAATATTCACAGGAGGAGGATTTCAAGACTTGACAGTTAGGAAGCTTCTACTTTAAAAAAACAAAAACAAAAAAGCCCATAATCATTATTTACCGGACCTGGGTAATAGTTAAAATAAAGAAGAAAAGAAGATTCATCAGCTGCACTCGGAAGGCCTTCCTTCCTTCTTAAACTATGCGAAGAAGTTTATAAACAACCCATATGTAAATAATCTAAATCTATAATCACTATAATCACCATAATGGCTATGACAAGATCACGACTAGATAGCTACCCATCAGCTCGCACCTACATAAATTTGTAAAGTACTTAAGAAAATAAAAGCAAGATCACAGATCGCAATTTCCAATGCTGTAATTAAGCTGTAGAACTAGTGGGTTTTTGTAAATGCGGAGGCTTTGTTCGCCAAAGGAGTCAATGACAAGGTAGAAAATATTCAGAACGCCCTTCCCTTCAAGCTGTTATACAATTTCAAAGAAGCTTGCCTTCCAGAGCATTTCCAGAGGCAAACAAGAAAAGGTAAACGTAACAAAATCGGTGCCACTGTTGGATAAGGGCAGCCCATTTTTCGAAACAAAGAAGGCCATCAAAATCCTCTATCTAATAATGAACAACAAAAGGTGCCATTCTATCCTCCGTCTGGAGCTGAAGCTGACTATACGGGATTCTTGGTCGTATCGCGTCGTATGCTCAGGATCCAAGAATTAATTAATTAATTGTATTTTCTGCAAAAAACAACCAGCCATCCTCTTACCAAAGTACATAGCGACAACATGGGACTTATGACTTATTCATCCCTGCTTAAGGTTTGAAACGAAACATGAGCCTGATAATAATTCACAAGTTTACAAATTCGGGTCACCTTATGGACCCGAGCAGATGACAACGATTTTTAACGTTATTTGATGCCCTGAACTCAGATCTTCAATCCGTGTGTCAAGATTGGTTCCTAGTTTTCGAGTTCGCGCTAGGTGGCAGTACTGTGCTCTTACAACGGCTATCAGCTGACCACGTTGCATCGAACATTTTTTGGAACTTGTTTTTGTACTGTGATTGTGGTTCGGAACATGTGAAAATGCAGAGAAAACGTTGCAGAGTCGATTCAAAGTGTTTTTGTTACGTTTGTGGATGTTATATGCTCGGAAAACGTAGAAAAATCATGACAAATGCACTCAAAGATGCGTATTTACAGTACTTTGGTTTTGCTGTAGTAAACACTGACAAGCCATGGTTACCGAAATAGTTTTGTAACGCGTGCAAAACAAAGCTGTACAAGTGATCACTTGGTGAAAATATGTACTTTTCATTTTCTGTGCCAACGTTATGGAGAGAACAGAAAAATCATGTAGATGATTGCTACTTTTGCTTATACGGACGACATTGGTATAAATGCAAAAAACCTAGCACGGTATGAATATCCTGACGTATCATCAGTGTCGAAGCCAATTTCACGTACGGACAGTGATCCATTGCCAATTTATCCAGATATAAGTGCAAAAAATGCCCTAAGAACTTCATCTTCATCACTGGCGAGCAATGAAAGCGCTCAATCGCGAAGGACCGGCTTTCCAGTACTTAATCAAGTTATTTCCAAAACTGTCATACGCAAAAATCAAGGAAGGAATATTTGTCGAACCTGATATTCGAAAACTAATGGCTGATGCAAACTTCACAAAATGTTTAGAGCCTGATGAAGCAGCAACAGCATGGGCATCGTTTAAAAGTGTTGTTCACCACCACTTTCTCGGTAACCACAAATCACCGGATTACAAAGAAGTAATCGACAATTTTTTGCAAAATTACCACAAGATTGGAGCTCGAATGTCTCTCAAGATACATTTTCTGCATTCACATATTGATTTTTTTCCCACAATTGAGCAACTACTATTGGACCATAATGTGTGAAACAGATCCCAAGCAGTATACAAGACTCAGTTCAACCTCTGTTCATTTCTGATTTATACTTTTCAATTCAATAAATGGCCGTTAATGGTCAAAAATAGTAAAATAATGAATTTATTGAATATTTCGAAAACTAGAACTAATTTTAAAAAACGGGCTACTGATTTGGATTTAGCTCCCAAATTTACCATATAAACAGCTTTTGGTTGCTCAGGTCCAAAACCGTGTATACTTGTGGATCCATCGATTTAGCAATAAAAATTTTCCTTGATGGGTGATAGGCATACGATATTTCGTTATGACCCACTGACATCAACACAAGGGAACAACTTTCAATACTAACAAGTAAAAAAGCTAGAATTGGTCTAAGACCAATTCTTATGATACCCTAGACGAGATGAATGCCCGTATAAAATTTCGTATGATCGCCGATCTATGCAAGTTTGATTTTTGAACTGGTTTTTCGCATATATTTCTAGAACGGTTTGTCGCACAGAAAAAATGTTTATAACCAATTTTATAAGATTTCGTATTCTGAAGAAGTTTTTAGTACAATAAAAATGTCTAGGACTGATCGTTTTCACATTATATGTAAAAAAACCAAAATTTGTATATGGCAACACCAAGAAGGGGTTGCTCGATTTAGTCTATTTTTTAAATTTTATTTGTTATTACTATAAAAACACCATGTACCAAATTTCAACTCCCTATATCGACGCGTTCTCAGGCAGTGTCCAAATGTATAGTAGAAAACGAAATTTTTCTATAGCAACCCTACGAAAGAGTCGCCCGATTGGGTCCCATATCAAAATAACTTTAAATATTATGCATGGGTGTCCAATCCATTTTGCTCTACCATCATTGTTTCCAGGTGTTACAAACGGAATGACAAACTTAGTAGACCCAATAATTTCATGTACGGTATAAAAACTTTCTCACCAGATGGCTCACAGGGCAACCTGCTTCGGCTAGTCTGAAGCATCCTAGAAAATCATAAGTCTTTCTTGTTGATCAGCTACGAAGAGGGAGTACTGCCTTGACTCACATGTACGAGGCAAGCCCCCAGAGTTTCATAAGCCCAGTTAAGACGGGTCAGTATGCTTATGCTGCCTATGCCGCACGAAACTTGTAGATAAGATGATACAGTATACTGACCCGTCTAAACTGGGTCATATACAACAAAGGAAAGACCACACTTTCCACGCAAAAAGAGAATAAAACACAGCAGGCAGCATTGCTGTGAATTCTATTCTCGTACACAGCTGAGAGTTTTTGTTGGAAAATGTCTAGTGTTTCTTTTTTACTAAGATTTTGTTAAAAGAGATTTATCTCCATCTCGGGGAAGTTAAGATAGTGATATTAATGTTGTCCACAAAAAAAGTGTTTTCGTTGCAGAAACTGCATATACTACACGGAAGGTATATGAAAGATTGAATCCTTGAGTAGTTGATTTTCATTTACTGAAAGTGAAGATCCGGTCAATTAATATATTTTTATTAGAGAGAGTTGTAAAATTTCAAATAAACTCAAATGAAATCATTCCACCATCTCTTCTTCTACTACATTTAATCTAAATACCTTTCCAACTCTCTTTCAAATAATAATGTTTCATCACCAGTGATACATATATAGATGAGGCACTCCTTATTTCAGCTTACTATAGAATACCCAAATTTTCGTTAGTCTCATCACATTTTTCAATAGAAAGAATGTGATAGATTTGTAGCAGCATCAAATCAATATGATTCGATTAAAGATTCCTTGATTTTTTCTTGAATATGAATGTGATCTTGATTGCATGAAAAGAGAATGTTGTGGTCTTAATTTTCATTGATTATTATTATCATTATTATACATACTTTCTTTAAAAGCGCTCTTAATTAAGTATAAGGTCAAAGCCAACACCTTTTCGGACCTGATTTTCGACATATATATAGTGGTTCCAGACAACACAGAGTAGGTTTACCTCAATAATTCTTCTTCGTGCGTAAGGAATTAATTATAAAAAAAGTGAAAAGTGAAAGGATTTTTTTCTCCAGACATCGTGTACCTACTATAGGCACTGGCTTCCAACATATTTACACAAAACTTACTTGTTTTATGTAAAATATGTTTGTAAGTTAAAAGAGGCTAATTTAAATGTTTATATTGCTACCAGTTTAGACGGACGTTCTGTATTGCAAGAGATACCAAAAAATTGCTCAAAATTGAGGTCAATCAGTTGCAATCATCATTAGGCGTCTTCAATAATTTTTTAATGTAATGCACGCGTATCGATTTTAAAGTTGATTGAAAAGAGTTCACAAAGGACAAAACAAAGTCAGTAGTGACGTATTTAATATAAAAATTATTGGGTCGCGATTAAATCTTTTTCGCTTCCCTCGGGGCATTAAACAACCGATGATTTTGTTGATTATTCTTTATTGGAATATACTTTTCCTCGTCACGATTCACCGACTAATAATTACTGAATCCCTTCTAATTGCAAGAAGAGATCTCCAGTCAATGCGATTTTCAATGATTCGTGACGCAAACTAAACAAAAAAAAAATGTATAAAGAAATATTCTACGGGAGTTGAGAAAAAATTAGGAATTTACATAAATTAAAATTTTTGCTTCTGCATACTTGCATGCAACTAGCCGCCGAACAATGTTGTAACTCTCCCCCGTCACGTCTTAAGTTGATATGTACTAACTACATTTGATGAAATTTGATGGACGCAAACTGTTGGTGAGTCAAACCAAAGAATTCACCCAATACTTTATTGAATAGGAAAGAAAAGAAAAAAATCCTTACAGGTGTTCCATGATTACTACTTCATTATAGTTATGTCCGCCTGATAAAAATCTTTTAGATAAAAACAGTTATATTGAACTCATAAAACCTGACCTTAGGTTTGTAATCAACATGTAACTATCTAGGTACATACTAACTTAGAAACTGAAGTACATAGATTTGTTGTTAATATGTTCGACGGGAGAGAAAGGTAAAATCTTCTGTTCACTTTCATTATAATTTCTTAAATTTCGATCTCGTTCGACTGCGATTTTGCGGTGCCTTTTAGTGAAAGCATGTATTTTTCTGAAGGCCTCTAAGTAAAGTAAAGTACATAAATAATATACAATCTCCAATGGTAGACATATACAGAACAAGGGATATCTACATATAAGTCGATTTAGTGCAAAACAAGATTTGAAAATAGTTAGTATATACAGCGGTGCTGACCTCTATAAATAGATTCTGAAACTAGTACTTAAACTCAGCATAATATAGAAATCTGGCCATCAACTTTTATAGAGAGAAATAATTGTTTTTCACCTGTTATGAATCATTTTTTACGTTTTTTGGTCTGTTTCTATTAAATGAAATTAATGTCGTAGATTTTTTTTATCCATATATGTGATAAGTATTGTGTGAATTTCTAGAACACCGCCCTGGGAATTTATTAATTAAATAGCTGCACTAGTAATTCGCTATAATGACTATAATGCTTGACGATTTTTATTTAAGCAAAATTTTAGTCTGTAGTTAGTTACAATCCGAATCATTTTTTGTAGTATTTGAGTAAAAAAAAAATGTACCTAAAGAAAAAGCAGATAGTAAAACTGTTTTTCTAAATTTTTTCATACAGATCTGAATAGCAGCATTTACCCGGATGTTAAATTTTAATTTTCCGTCCATAGAAAAAAATCATACGAGGAAATTCTTTTGTAGGGAAAATTAAGAATTATTTTTCGGAAAACATCCACGAATCAATTTTTGATACAATTTCCCATAGTTACAGCATTAATGATGGCGTTCCACAGGGATCTATTCTACATCCTTCACTTTTCTTCACATTTAGTAAATCAATGAATTTCCCTTACATCTTTCTGTAGACAATATTAGATAGTCTCCGAATTACGAACTGAAATCTATTCGCATTGTGATGCTGTATTAATACATTTTTATTAACTATTGTGGTTTCAACAGATTGCCTAAAGTATTAGTGGGCGTTGCCAGTGCGGGTACGAACCAAATATCATACAATCATGAGGAATGTGTCAGTATGTTATAGATTAGAAATAAAAATCTCATATTCATTAATTTTATTTACCAGTTCTACGAATCTATGATTTCAGCTATTAGTTTGAATCTATCATGGACTTTCGATGGCACACCATACGGGAATAACCTGATTAAATAATTAAACAGAAATGTCCTAATTATGGTTAAAGTGATTCAAGCTGGAAGCATATCAAATTCAATGTTCACTTCACTCTGGATATCGAACTCAACAGACCCTTGCTCTAGGGGTGTTGAAGTATCAGGAAAAAAATCATTTGCTGAGACATCATTAATACAGAAACGGATATTATTTTCATTTGTCTCATGTCCTACAACTAATACCTTGTTGGACATGAGACAGATAAAGAACATATATATATAGATTTTCATAGATTTAGACTTTACCTCTTACCTTATGAGTGTCAGGACATATAAAGATACATCAATGAAGGACAGATTATCGCTGATGGCAAGAGGAACACTGAAGAATATTGATATGGGTCAAATGTATAGACTGTAGTATGATGCATTTGGGTACGGAGTGTGATAGGTTTTTTTGTAATAGCATAGAAGTTAAAATAAAAAATCGAGTTAAACTTTTGAAATTTTGACTTTAAAGCACTTCTCGTATGTTTAGAAAGATCAAAGGGGCTCCATATGAAATGGTAGAGGCTATTTTCCCCGCTCCCCTACTTTGTCCAAGTGAAAGCTGATATCTCTTGCAAATTTCAAATGGGACAGAAACATAACTGGTCTGATTTTTGAAATTCACATATATGTATGTAAATGATTGACGGGTACTAAGAATAGAAACTACTTTAATTATAAAAGAGAAAATGTAAAGAAGTCCAGTCTAATATCAGCTCTAAGGCTGAATTATAGCACATCTTTATTACACACGTAATTCCGAAGCATGCAATTATCTGCAATTTTTTGGTTGTCCAAAAAAATGTGCCGATGGTGAGAATACATCGACCGACTTTTTAATGATAGTAAGTTAATTTTGGTATTCAAATCCCACTAATTGCCACGAGTTTTTCGCATAAATAAAATGCCACAAAAACTATTTCTTTACATTGCTAGTTTTTTGTTAGTAGATTTGCTAGGATTGATGTTTCGTTCTTTAACCTTTTTTCGATTCAGCTCAATAGAATGTCTATATACACTTTGATTTTTTTGTAGTAACTGGGGTACATGAAAATGGGGTTTTCAGTGGTAAAAACGACTTGAGAAAATTTTCTGAATTGGAAAAGAAAAGTATATCAGTGGACAGTATTCGGCGAGACCTTTAATTTGATATGCAACATGCCGTATTGAAACCACCCCCGCCGGGGGCTCTTAACCACTAAACCCTAAAAGTACCCTCGGTAAAAAAAATTTCCTCTACAAATTGAGGAGAATAGTGAAAGCGATTTTCCGATCCGTATCGAGTTGGTGCGAAAGATCTAGAACCTCTGTTCGAATATAAAAAAGGGAAGTAATACTAAAAAGAGAGTATGAGATTAGAAAGATCTCCAAAATTATGCCTTTACTTTTTAAAAACTGGCAAATATTACTCGCCCTCCGCGGTAAGGCAAAGTTTGATCTAGTACATTTTGAAAAATCTAATACAGCGTCGAATAGTCCAGGTCCTAAGAGGAAATTTAAGTACCCACAACCCTATGCTACGAGGTAAAATGGCTGAGTTATAATTGAAAAACCCTTGACCTTCCAACTCCCCCCCCTACTCTGCTACCAGGTCGAAATAAAAGATATCTTAATGCACGCGAATTTTAATTATCAATAAATATTGGAAATATGAATTCAATCATATAGCTGGTTTGGGAGGTAGACCGTCCCCCAAATTTTTGAAGTGTATGAAAAATGTTACGTCTAATTTTTGACATTTTGCTCTCCTCCCTCTAGCTCCGCCCCCTCCTCCCACGGGACTTAATATTTCTACCATTTGTAGCCTAAGACGATAGTGGTAAGTGAAGACATCAACAAACACTCTATGGCCCTCAATTCAGGAGATATAAGCAAAACCAATTCAAATTTCACCCTCCTGCCCGGCCGAAAGCTTACAGTCCACCCTAAAACCAACTTGACCAAAATCTTTCTATTAACTTTGAATGGTATTTTATTTAAAATTCTTATGTTTAATTGTTTACAATTTTTTATTAAAACTATTGTCAGGCAACTGATTACCAACCCATACTAAAAAAAAAAAAAAAGGTTCGGATGCAAAGGGTTAGAGCTCATATCTCACCACATTAAGCAATAAAGTTCAAAACCAATCACAAAATTTTGAAATAATCTTCAATAACCGCTATGAAAGAAATTAGATACTACGGAAAAAATTGGAAAATATCTGTAATTACTGAAATTTATTATATGTATTATTTGTCAATAATATTTTTTCAGTATTTAATGTTTGGCATATGTCGAAAATTGCTATCTTTGTGAATTTCTTTTATGGTTGAATAACTACGAGTAGTATGTTATCTTACGCAAATCATTCATGCATTTAGCCAACCGATAATAGTTAATACAAAAATCATCGCTACATCATTAAACGTAGCTTAATTCATGTAAAATGGTCATCATCATTACTCCGTTATGATTTGACCGCTAAATAAACATAACATGCTGAGTAGAAGGTAGCAACAACAACAACAATAAAAACCTCCTCCATATAGTATATGTAAACTGGTCAGCTTTTCGACGTGATTTCAATCTAATATGACCGGCAAGGCTCTAAGCAAAAAAAAAAACCGCGAAATTGCAAAATCACTTTCTAAAATGAAAACAAAATTGAAAAAGCAAGTAAAAAATGAACAACGAAAAGAAGAAGAAGACAATCAAAATAACAAAAAAAAACATAAGCCTAGTCATTGGACATTGTGTAGCATAACATGATCTAGACGAGACACACAACAAGACTTCTTTATATGAGGTGTGAATTGGAAGATGATCATTAATTTCGCATCTCGGAACGGTAGTCTCTCTTAGGTTATATGACGTACGAACACGCGTAAAAATTTGAAGGCTTAAAATCAGTTTCAGAAGTGACAGCAACAATGCAACTGAAAATGAAATCAAATCAGCACAATTAAAATTATTGCACACGTTGCATGCAATAATGTTTTATGTCTGATGCATCACTCATTCAGCGATAGTGAAAAGTGAATCTGGAAAAAATGTTTTTATTGTATAAGATATGGATATTATGTATATGTACATACATTGTACATATATAGTTATAAAATGAGGACGACGGAAAGCAAGCAATGGATAATAATCTAGACATGAGCCAATAGGTAGAGATATACAATGGAATTTATCAGAAAAACGTGTTCGATGCGAATCGTGCGTAATTGTTATTTTTGCTATAACAAGAGATAGAGAGAGAAAAAAAGAGCTTTCACATCGGTTTAAATTCTTTATTGGGTTTTTACTATAATTATAAAATTTAATCTATAGTAAATTTTATAAAAGAAATACGCAAAAATTCTGAAGGTTACAATTAGCCTTAAAAAAGCATAAATATATGTTCAGACTTGGTTATAATGTCCAATTTTTGAGCTCAATTTATACGAGAATAAAGCCTAGTACTAAGGTCCGTGCTAAACTAAATTTTGTATGAAAATTTAGCAAGCTAAAAGATATTCACGAAAATTTATCCTGAATTTTAGCGAGAGCCGTACTAAGGTCAACGCGCTAAATTTGGCTTTTGCGATTTGATTGGAGATGGCACCACCAGTTACTCTCCAAAAAATTTAACTTCAATTTATTCGCCCTAGTCCAGTCAAATAAACCGAAAAAGTGCTAAAGATCGTATTTAATTCCTTTCAGGCTGCAATTTGCAGGGTTGGTGTAGTAGGGTGATCCTGGGAGTATTGTAACAAAAATGCTGCGTCCCAGGGCCAAAACAAAGGGGTGAAAGATAATAAAAACACCCCAGAACGCGTGATAATCTATTTGCCATGCGTGTGGACCGGATGTGGTGAAATTTTTAAAAAAAAATTTAAAATGCCATTTTATTCAAAATATGATTCTAAATAAAAAAGTCCAGGGTGACCAACCCCTATATCGTTAGGGGGCGACAGGGAAAGCGAAAAAAGCTAAGGGTTGAGACATCGCTATATCCACTAACATATGTGTCGGATTATTTCAATTCTGAAACATTTTGGTTCAGGAACTAGCAACCAAGAGAAGCGTGAATGTTTCGTTGACGAAGCAGAAAAAAGTGGTGGAATGAAGAAAGTTACACAAGCGACATCTGTTGGAAATGGAAGCAACTTTAGGCTAGTGACATCTTAGTAAACCCTGGGCTTGGAGAACGGAATATTCAGGAAGGTTCTAGGATAATTTGTTGGGTATAAATGCGGCGCTACTCACATCCAGGAGGGAGTCTTATTTCAGACAGTGAAATGAACGAAGTAAAATATTGCGATAATTAGAAGTACAGTACTAGCGATAACTATAAAGAGTTGATTTGATAATTGTTTGTAAATGTTATAAAAGTAAATAGAGAAGTTAAATAAAAGAAAGAACTTGTTAATGATATCTGAAATATTGTGTTTTAAATAACGAACTAAGGCCACGCTCGTAACAATATGTTGCACAATATTTGCGTTCATGTTTTACAGTCGTCACGTATTTGGAGCATTTTTGATTTTTCTTAGAAATTTTGTTTGGTTTTGCCGTATATGCCGACCCGAAAAATTGTAATTCTTTAGACTTTAGGCTTTAGTCTAGTACTAAGTTCCGCGCTAAGCTGATAATTTAGCGAAAATTAGCCGAAAATTTATCTTAAATTTTAGCGAGAGCGGTACTTAGGTCAACGCGCTAAATTTGCCTTTGGGTTTTGATTAAAGATGGCACCACCAGTAAGTCTCCAAAAAATTTAGCTTGAATTTATCCGCCCGGGCCGTTCTTTACCGCGGTAAAAATATTTATTGTCAGAGCTCTGAGATTTGATAAAATTTATTGACTGGATTTTTGTAGTCAACGTAGTTTTGTACGTCTTTGCTGTAAGTACGGATGAATTGGATTTCTTCTCGTGGCCGTATTTTCAATATCATTGTTAATTTTTTTTCTTATTGTATATACATTATGCATATTATTTTTATATTTTTTATATTTCCAAATAATTTTAACTATCTGTTTTTAGAAATATTATGACCGGGCATTGTATTTCCGTAAAAACATTGCAAAATTCCTCTTCTTCTTGTTTTTAATATATCTTTTTTCCGAGTATCTGCTGTCATATTTTAGCTGCTAAAGAACGGCCCGATTTTGGAGACCCGCTAAAATTTAGTTTAGCGCGGACCTTAGTACTAGGCTTAAGATGCTAATTTTGGGGTCCGAACAGTCTCTATGCTAGGGTAAAAATGCTATATCTGCTCCGGAAAATCGAGTATGCGCATATAAATAAAATAATAATAAAAAATATAAATAAATTTTACACTGTAATTACTATGATTCCCTTGACCTTTTGATAACATTTACTTATCATAAGTTCTCTTTATTTGTCTATAGGCTTGGCACCTTGCTTATTATATAAAATAGTGATTCTAGCAGATTAAAGATGATACGATGCTTTGTAAATTGTTTTTTTTTGTTTGTTCCCATAATCGATATATTGTTTTCCAGCACCCTTTTAATAAAGATTACTTTTTATAACCGATAAATCAGTTTTCCCAAAGTCGAGATCCACAATATCGCTTTCTCGCCCTTGAAAACTATAGATTCACCCCATGTCATTAAAATCCTTAAGAAGAGTCAGTACTCAGCAAAAATTTCAATTTAGATACCAGCGAGCCTGAAGGCAATAAAACTTACTATACGTAGATTTGTGTCCTGAAAGTATGAAAATTCATATAAAATTAGCCTAGACCTAGACCACAAGTCACATTAGAGACATCTAGCGTAAAATACAGTAACCCAACATGCGACAATTTAAGACGAAAAATGAAAATTTGCAGTTCAAAGAAATTGAAAATTTTTAACAAGAATTAATTTTCCTAAATTTTTTTTGAACATAATTATTAAATATACTATTTTTCTTTGTATATCAACAAGTTTCAACGAAATAGTGCAATTTCTTGTCGGTGAAATATCGGGAGAAAAAACAACTACAATTAGAGTCAAATAATTAAAAAAAGAGCCACTAAGAATAAAAAAAATTCGACGTTATTTGCTAGATCTGGGCCTTATCTTTCTAAAAGAGTCACAATCTAAAGAAATGAGAACACTTACTAACAGGAATTTGATTTAAAAAACTTCAATTTTCAAATTTTTTTACAAGTTTCCGAGCTAATATCTCCATTCCAATACATTTTTTTTATTTTTCCCGACGTTATTTACTAGATTTCGTCATTACCTTTAACTTAAGATATAAATCATTATTTTGGTAAAAATAGTTTGTCAGAAATTTGCATTGAAAAATGTATGAAACTTGCAAATCTTGGTACTGACTCCTCTTAAGTCCGTTTTAAATTTAAGAATTACAAATATACAAAAATTGCTCCTTGAATATTTAACTGAAGAAAAACAAAAGGCTGTTAATTTCATTTTTATATCTTATTTTTGTATAATTTCTTTACTTTCAAAAATCTGGCCATTAATTTTATAACAAAACATTTAAAAAACAATTTTTTTTCCACCTTGATCCGATTCATTGCCCCAAACAATTTAATAAATTTTAATATATTTTATTAGTAATGTAACTGCATTAACATTTCAGGTAAAATTAATCTCACGTACACAATTATATTCTATAAGAAACCCACACATAAATCTTATTAAAAGCTAAGTCTCTCTATCATTTTAATAGAAAGCTAAAAATTACTAAAACAAAAAAAAAATCACTCGGGCACAAAACATGGCCTATTTTCAGTAGCATTAATGGAATTAATTATAAATTAAAGTCACATTAATTATACTAATTATTGTTGTATATTATCAAATGTAGAAAAACATAAAAACAGTAAAATAAAGTAAAGGTAATAAAAACTGGTGAAGTATGATGAAATTATAAGAAAAAGTTTGTCCAACAAAAGAATAAAATTTATGACACGAATTCTTTTTTTTTCTCAACGCAGTCAAATGCAAATTTTCTAATTTATTATATTTTATTTATTAAATTGTTTATCATTTTGTGATAAAACCCAACCGGTATTGAAATAGAAACCGAATTTTTTTTTAAATATTTCAAAACACACCAGAAATTCAATAAACTGCGCTAATTTACAAAGTGGCTCCACTATACATAAAGATGCTAATATTGTTAAAATTATTTGGTTTGAAAAATTTGTTTAATTTGATTACGTTTTCTAGCAGAAGTGTTCAACTTTTCTCGCAGTGTTCTACACTGAAATCGTTCCATTGGCGTGCACTGCTAGAAAAAGGTATACGTCAAAATTATCTTTGTGTTGTTACACTCGAAAAACCGGCGGTGTTACACTGAAAACCCACATGAGAAATGTCACTTCTGAAAGTCATTGAGCATCACATATCCATCTTCAACTATTAATCCATCAAATTCATCCGCATTCACCGCAAAATCTTTCAAATTATAATTTTCATCATTTTTACGTTATTCGTAATGTTAATTAGAGAAATTAACAAGAAAAAAGCTAGAATTGGTCTAAGACTAATTCTTATGATGACTGCCCGTAAAAATTTCGTATGGTCACCGATCTATGCATGTTTGATTTTTGAAGTGGTTTTTTACTATATTTCTAGAACGGTTTGCCGGACAGAAAAAATGATTATAACCAATTTTATAGGACTTCGTATTCTGAAGAAGTTTTTAGTACAATAAAAATATCTAGGACTGATCGTTTTCACAGTATATGTAAAAAACCAAAAATTTTAGGTATATGGCAACACCAAAAAGGGGTCGCCCGATTTAGTATATTTTTTTATTTGTTATTACAATAAAAACACCATGTACTAAATTTCTGCTCCCTATGTCCACGCGTTCTCAGACAGTGTCCAAATATATAGTGGAAACCGAAATTTTTCTATGGCAACCCTACGAAAGAGCTGCCCGATTTGTCTCAATTTCGAACTTAATTTTACTTTTTTTTTAAAGTTCGTGTAAAAAATTTCAACTTTCTAAGTAAAACGCGTTCTCCAGTTATCGTCCGCACAGACTGACAGACAGACCGACGGAGCAATATAAAGAGCCCGCACTTATCTTGCAGGCACCCGAATAATTCAAACTGCTTTGGACCATTGTTGGCCACCAATAAATCTGCCGCACTTTTGCAACCTGGGGAAAAGCTTTTCTGAAGTAAATTGAATAAAAAACGAGTTTAATCACTCATTTTTGTTTTACTGTTTCTACTTGACTACCTGAGCATACGCATACCTATATCAGAGTTTAAGGGAATACACTCCTGCTTCCAGAATAATCATAATTTCATGCTGGAAGACCGTGACATTGTTTTCGGGGAAGTATTTCCCTTTCAAAAGTTCTAATAGAAGGCGCCCTCTTCAATGTCATCTTTCGATCGGGCTGTGTAAAGGGATTCCAATTCCAATGTTATTCTAATTTTGTCCTAGCTAAAACTCCCATCTAAAACTTGACGAATAATATAGTTTCAAGGAGATGGTCTACTAGGTTTACTACAGATTAACATAAATTCAAGTATGTATCTACGTAGAAATCATGATGTTACATTTTGAATCTAACTTTGATGAAGGTGAAATGTTATAGGACCGCTTTGGACCCATACTCCGTAACATACATATATGTATGCTGAGTAGGCTCAATCACTATAATTGTTGTATTCCGTTGATTAGCAAGACGTATATCTTCCTACAATGCTACAGCTCTATAGGCTAAGATAAGTGGTTTCCAGAGTCGTTATATTATACTGTGTCCATTAGTTCGTGGGATCAATAAAAGGCAGGTTCATTACAGGAATATTTCTTTTATTTGGGAAAGACTGAGATCGATCTTCAGCGGATTGGTACGAGTTAAAACCGATGTCCGATAGTAAATAGTTGAATTTAATTTTACACCAGCGCATACAGCTCCGTCTTTAAGCTATCTGTTACTAAAATTACCAGATCGTATACGTTTAGTCAGCTGCTTTACATTCCTTCCGGATGAACGTAGACATAGTTTATAATGTCCACCCATAATAAAGCTGATCTTATACCCTTCGGACTATCCTCCCTCTCTCTGCCTTTTCCGTCAAAATCAACAGTTTTTTTCCTTATTTAACATAGATCTGTGCCATCTCTGCCACGATCGGTCACAATTTATATATTTGGCCAAATATGACGTTTTACCTGTTAGACAAGTATAAAACAAGTATGAAGAGAGAGAGATAATTTAAAAAATTTTGCCAAAATTAATCCCTGTCACGATCAAATGGCGATTCAATTTTTTAGAACAGAAATACCCCTGGAACACGATCTCTTTTAGATTTAAAAGTCAGACCATCACTTGATTTGTATTTTAGCTGAAATCCCTTGCACATAAATTTGAATTTTATAGAACAATTTTTTTCTCAACTCTACTATCTACTATAATAATAGAGCTGTGTTCTTTTGGTGTCGAACAGTGTTCTACAGAACACAGGAGATTTTGAATTGATCTGATTTGTAGGGTGCATAGAAGTACAAAATGTTTTGAAAGTATAGAGAAAATAATGAAATTGCCATGACTTGAATCCTTGTAAAATATCAAAATAGAGCTTGATAAATTCGGGACGAAGTTGAACTGGTTTAGCATTTTATAAGAATTAAAGTCAGGGCAATTTCATTATTTTTTCTATACTTTCAAAAAACATTCAATTCTACTTTTGTGCACCTACAAATCAATTCAATTCGAAATCTCCTGTGTTCTGTAGAACACTGTTCGGAAGTAAAGGAACACATAGCTAATATTTAGTTCATATATGTATATAATGTAAGTACCTAAAAATTCCTGTAGATGTAGTAGGTATCATAAAACGAAAACAAGTCTTCAAAATAAATATTGCTTGACCATGAAACGATTATTTTGAAGAGCTGGCAACACAACTACCCGAATTTTAATCTATATAAATTATATTAAATAATTAAGTGATATTAAAAAAAAATGTCAATGTATATGTGTATAGCTGATTATAGCCGGTGACATTATTTATGATTGATTAAAAACATATAAGCACGCTAAGAATCTCTTAAAATAAACCAACCAGATAATAACAGAAGTGTACATTTATTTTCATAATTTTTAAACACATTTATGTGTATCTCTTTTATACTAATAAACTATAATTGAAAATATCAGAACATTTTAGCAACACTCTATAGAATTCTCATTCACACAATTCGCGTTTACACTTAGAAATTTCATATCAGCAAAGAAAACTAGAGATTATTTGCAGCACTCGAAAAACAAAAACATCCGATTCAATTTTTCTTGACTTAAAATTAAATCGTGAATGCTACACTAATTGATAAAATCATTAGTATAGCATAAAATTTGTTAAGTATTTGGTTTAACTCAAAATCGAATGCAGAAGAGACTGTAATCCTTTAAACAATATTCTTATACAAAATGTACTCACTTAAAACCCTCATTTCGAGCCGGGTCTAATGTGTTCGTAAAACTTGCTTGACAGATACTTCACTACTGATAAATGAAGCACACGCAGCAAATTATTAGAAGCAGGGGGGCACGCCCGCTGCCTGTTCAATTATGTTTTATATACCTATATTTGATTTTGGAGGCACATTTCAGTGATTAGTATTGCCACACTTATTGTTTTATGGATGGGAATTTAAAACAAAAAAAAAAATTATTTTGTTTTCGTTGTAATAAAAGTAGACAACGAGTAGGTACCTATTTTGTATGCATGAAATGATGTGATAACAGAGATAATTATAAATGCGCAATTTGTAGAATAATAATATTAATGAGACATCATTATACAAACGGAGGTCTTTTGAAATAATAATAAACACATAAAAAATAAAATGGTTCATGATAATTTTGAGTTTCCTATAAATTTCATCAATCAACTGGGGAACATAAAATACGAGAAAAAAAAATTGTATTGTAGAGAACGTATATTTAACTCCTATTAGGAAATTATGAATTTTACCCATTTGCTGTCGGTTTTCAGGGTTGGTCATCAGGCATTTTTCCTTACCAGTTAAGTTTCAGATAGACTTCAAAATAAGAAAATTGAAATTCGTTTTAGTTTTCTCTGGAGTTCCCCAAAGGTCTGTCCTGGGTCCACTACTATTTAACTTATATATTACTTATTTGCCGGCGCTCAGGGCACAACTGTTCGATTTTGTGCTGATAACGTGCACTTGTATAATAAATAGTAGTGAGACCAATTGGGATTTATTCATATATGGCCCGCATTAAAAATATGCCAGGAAAAGTGAAAATAACCTTGTTTTTGGGGAGTTAAAAACAAGGTTATTTTCATAAAATGTTTCATAATGTTTTATCTTACGTAATAGTTCGTTGTCAACGACTATTCTTCTAATTATTCTTAAAGAGTAACCACTCTACATTTTATCGACGAAGCCACAAATTTCAGAGAATGTCGATATAGCTGAGATATGTCACCTAAAAATTAGACAGCATTTGTCTAGACAGAATAAATTTTGCATTCATGATTGCGTTAGATTCATCTTTGGCCTTCGCAAATATGACTATGTCTCCGTTTTTAAACCAAGCTTGTTGGATGGATTCTGATTACATATCTAAAGTGAAAGTTATTTGTTAACCATTCAAGGATTATTTAGAAATGACATAAAATTCTCTATTTTGTAATTCTAAAATAACTAGGAATTTTTGTTCATTGAACAGGGGGGGCCAAGATAATTACCGATGGACAGCTCTGTAGGTCTGGCAATACAGAGAAAATTTTATTAAAAGTTTTCAAGTACTAAATTCTGTCGCACATTTATATTAATTTTCCTTAAAACAAAAATATAGTTGACTTTAATTGAACTTTCTCTTATCACTTATCGCTGATAAAACTATTGAAGAGGGGTGTGTTCGTTTATTTGTATTGTTCTCTCTGAAACGTGAATTGTATTGATTTCTCAAGTATTTTTCCATGGAAATTTATTTTTTAAGAAAATTTTTATTAATTAATTAAACAGTTTTAAACAAAAAAAATTTTTTTATAAAATCCTACTACTAAAACGAAATCAATCGTATGTTCAATGAAAATGTTAATCTATCTATAAATATCCACATTTAATTCAAATTTCTGCTCGAATTCATGCATCCATAATAAATTCTAAAACAAAATGCAAACCAGTTTCAGTGTGATCTTTCTGACTTTTGAAGTAAGACCACCCCCTCCTCCTGTATCAATCGCTGTGAATATATTAAACCGCTTTGGATTTGCTTATAATGTATGTAGTTGAAAATCGAAATTCTTCTATTGCACAATTACTTGGCACCGAAATATTTTCATACATGTACCTGGTTGGCTCTTGTTTTGTGATGCTAACTATTTGCAGCCATCGGGGCGCTCCGCGCCATAAAGATCAGAGGTAAAACTGAATTAAATGCAGGGCTCTTGAAGAACGGGATGCTTAAGAGATGATGTGCATCTTAATGCAAGCAGTAACTTAAAAATTGAAGATCTCAGGAGACACAATCTAGTGGCATTATTTCATTATTGTTCAGGGAATAATATCTTATATGACTCCTCTGGAATAATGATTACATTTATCTTTAATTAATTAAAATTTTTGTAAGATTATAATTATATAAGCGATTGGTCATCAGGTAAGGTGTAATACGGGTTTTATGGATGCAGTTTTGCCATAAATGTTCTCACAGTAATTTATGATGGAAATTATATAAGTAATTAATGAAGAACGTACCTCTATATAAGTAAAAATTTCATTATTAATTTATTAAATAAATAAGAAGAAAATAAAATAAAAAAAAAAATTAGAGTGGATGGTTTCCCATACGCCTTCAATTTGTCAGACCATTTATCTTTCGAAATATATGCGCGCGACATCCAACGGTAAATTGACTACATCAGCGATTATTTTAGAGGCCTCAATAGAGCTTCAGCACGTATATATTTAGCAACTCCAAAGTCATTACAAAGGTTATCGCACAGCATCAGTGACTGTTTTATGTATTTCAGGCGTTATCTTAGATGGGGTCACTAAGGCCCCTTTTTACGTCACAAATGGGTCAAATTATTAGCTAAACTTGATTGATGTTTGGAATGGAGCAACGGACCAATATTTGTTAATAATAATCGAAGGCAAGAGGTCATTCACGTAATAATTGCGTCTTATGATTGTCTTATGGAATCTTTTCACTATACAGCTGGAAGATGTTGTGAGGGAAATTTCTCTCGTATCACTGCTACATAGAGATTTATGTAGGAGTTGGATGATTTGAAGTGGTTATAAGTACAAAAGACTCCCTAATTAAGCGGACATATTGGAGTAAGTCCGCATGCATGTTAAGAGCATCAGCGTATCACTACTGTTGGTTCGAGCTTGTGAAGATTCCTGTCCTATTTTCACCAACAACGCAAGGAAGCCCCTTGCAGGACCTGCATTTTTTTTCTTATGATTTCAAAAATCAAAATTGGATATCTCCGTAGATTATTATGAAAGTGGAAACAAAGCACAGCATAGGAAAACAAAAGGAACTGGCACAAAGCATACGAAATATAAACAGATACGCGAAAGCTAAGCTTCGCTAATCTTCTGGGCCGCTAAGAACTTAATAGAAATCGAAGGTCATTAACATTTGCGGAGCAGATCAGGTGTGTAGCATTTAAGGCACTGAGTTTCGACTCTCTTCTATCCGTAGAGAAGGGCTGATCCCACATTTCAAGGCTATCTTTATAAAACGTATTAATATAGAATATATTTTTGCTGTTTAGATAATCGTGAAGGTTACCTTAATATTGCAGCCTGGTAGAATGTCCTACATGGACAAGCAGCATAACTGTACCATAAACATCTCGTCATAATTTTTGCGAGGTCCGCACATAAAACGCATACCCGAGGTAATAAGTTAGTAAAACTGCATCAAAATCACTGGTATAAACGGGGATGAATCTGGATTCTACGGATGTAACTTTAGGCACTGCTCAGTCAGAGGGAAAATGTAAAAATACTCTTTTTTCCCCTATTTCCAGATATAGAAGATGCTAATCAATCTGAAATTGGGACGCATGTACTCATAATATCTTCTCTCTGTCTATAAAGGTCTATAGAATAGATTGCTGCTGCTTCTGCATTCATGTAACCTCATCAATACTAATCCAATCCATTTCTATCCTTTCGTATATTTAGCGTTCATTTAGACACTATGTTCCAAAGAGATATAAAACCATGCGTATAGAGTTATGAACTCGGGTACTAAATATGTATTCGTTGAGAGTAAAAGTAATTTTAGCTGTACCGAAAACCGGTTTCGCTCGTCTCTCTAAAATAAATGTCGTTAATAAAGCGGATCTGGGGCCGGAGGATTCACTAACTCGGAGAGTTGTGGAGTTGTGGAGATGAGAGTTCTTTTGACATTTAACTCTACACTCGGAATTCTGTCAAAGTTCACCTAATGACAAGTTAAGAAGCTGTAGAGCAAGGAAAATTTCTGGTGTTTTTTTTTAGAATGAAACAAGTAATTTCATATACTTTCGTCTTTTGTATGAATGAGGGAAAAGAACGTGGCTATGCATTATTGCAGTGCAATTGAGATAACGAGTTAAAAACAAAAATCGCGAGAACTTAGGATTACCAGAACGACAAAATCTTATTAAATTCATCAAAATCCTTTCAAACTAATCATAATAATGTACATCAGATCACACTACCTCCCATTTTTAAGAAAAAGATAAATTTCGCTTTGGCCCAGATGCTGAAAGGAGATGTAAAATTCCTCTCGAATGAAATTCTCATTTTTTCTCATTACTTATTATTTTCTCCCACTTAATCTCTTCACAGCAAAACGAATGTAAACAGAAGCACGTGCTGCTCAATTAGCATAGAAATTATACTAACAAACATTGGTTATGCTATAAAAAACATTGTCCGATTCTCTCAATTTTTCAGCAAAAACCGGTGTTCACAAAAGCGCGGGAGCATTTTATGAGAGTAAAACATGAAAACTCCGCCCCTTCTAATTTATTTACGAAAATGAAACATTTGCCATTTTGTTTCGTTGCATGCAATTTGCGCTTTCACATTTTTTATCTTTATTCATAAAAGTTTTAAAGAGAGTTTGATTTTTTTCGATTTTTTTTCTTACTTTCTTCCTGTTCTTGCCGTGTGCATTTCAAATGTAAAACACTCGGAAATCTCGCCTGCTTCCTAACTTGTGATTAGGTAAACTTTGATTCTGTAACTCGGGGAATTTGTATTGAGACTTACCAAACTCTCTATTCCACTTGACAAAACTCACGGCTGTGTTAGTTCTGGAGAAGTAAGAAGAATATTTCTCAACTGACGTTGTTGACTGTTGTGTTTTGTGAAGGTACCTAGGATTTTCAAATTAAATTACGGACTCACTGCATATCTTGGCTATGTTTACAAAAACAAATTATGGAAATTCTTGCAATACTTATAGAGAAATATGGATTTTGGTGTCTCAAGGTACCCGCTAAAAATTTTAAATCACGCGAAAATGGTCAATCAATCAGAAGAGATGATATAAAAATTTTAAGTATGCAACTTAAAGCTTGTATCTAGGACTAAATCGCATCTGCATTTTCTCCCATAATTAGATATGTAATTAATTTTTAAATCCGGTAAATAGTTCTGGCGATAACTGCAAAAGAAGTGAATCAGTCCTTCTTAATATGAAAAAATTGCCGTTTTTTGGTATAAAAATGGACATATTTTCAACTCATCTTTATGAAGAACTGGTAAGTCGTGGAAATTCACATTCCATAATAAAAATGTTCACAACAGAGTATTAATAGATGTGAAACAAAGAACGGAAGAAATATATGCAAAATATAGGAACTGGGGTGTATATGGCCCATAAACAAAAAATCCGCCTTTCGGCGGTAAAAGTCAGTTATGAAGTTAAAATGATCAAAAACAAAACTCGATTACCCGCTTCTTCCTCTTTAATTTGATACCAAACATGACGTATTTTGGACAACCCCCAATGAGGGGTGGTACGACCCCATCCCCAAAAGCCCCTCCCCCAAAAATTTTTCATCTTTATTTTTGTACTCTGGACCCAAAATCCCAAGGAAAAAACTCCAATGCTCTACGATGCTCTCACACAAAGTTAGCCGTCCTTCAATATTGCGACACTTCTCACGTTTTCCCTAACCAACCCCACAAGTATGTTAGAGAATTCCGAATGGAGAGTTAGGGAGTTTTCTCCCAAACTATCCGAATTATAAAATCCGGCCCCTGAAAGGAGTGATTGAAACGATAGCACACTTTCTGTGCATGCTTTTCTTGCTTTTACAAGTTGAAATTTAGATATTTGGCCATATGCCTTTCTACTATTAGATTAGTTGAAAGCCGTACCTCACCAGGGCATATTGAAATTCATCAAGAGGACACGAAGGAAGACAGTAAATATTGGACTGTTCTGATATCATTGCTTGGAATTCTGATTCTCCCTCTTCTATAGACAGAATAAGGTCAAGGTACTGAGTAAAAAGCCCACCATCAAAATCAAATAGAGCTCAGAGTCAATCGAACTTTATTCACAGCGAGCCCGAATAACAGCAACAGTGTTATGCCTGCTGTTTTGCTTATATACTTCTTATCCTTGCAATTTTTTTTTATCAGTCACTAGAGCTGTCTATCTGATTATTTCGACCTCTGGTTAACTCCGGCTAAAAAGTCGATTCATGTAATCCAAAAAACATAATAATT
This sequence comes from Dioctria linearis, assembly GCA_963930735.1. Taxonomy (NCBI): domain Eukaryota; kingdom Metazoa; phylum Arthropoda; class Insecta; order Diptera; family Asilidae; genus Dioctria; species Dioctria linearis. The sequence goes on along the minus strand of OZ005744.1, from coordinate 27,418,849 downwards.
ACGAAAAATGTTTCTTCTACGAAATAGCAGTCTTTTCTATCACTTTCGCTTAAGTTTAAATTTTCAACCCTCTTCTCCTTGCGTGTAATTCAATTTTGTTTTCTTTTTGTACAATTTACGAGAAGCGTATAATTTACCAGAATAACTGAAATCCACAGTACAAAATTATGTAGGAGGAAACAAGTAGTATTTATGGAAGCTATACTTTATTATACATTCCACCCGCACTACGAATTTTATTTCCTTCCTACTATGACGACTCTGTACTCTGTAACATTGCGATACTATACAGAATTATGGAGTAGATATAGCGTAACGGTTTTAACAAAATTAAATTAAATTATAAAGTCCAGCCACGATCTAGTTTTTTGTAATTTAGTTTAAATGTATCACGAGTTTGTGGAAATCCTCTGTATATAATTTCTATAGACTCCCATAAAATACATACAATTGCAACATGCTCGAGTTTTAATGTCATCATAAAGTTTATAATAAAATTTAACTATCATAAGATAGCATCTATCTTTAACTATAGATACATAACTATTATGCCAGATGCTGGGGAAGAGAGAAAGATGTGCTTAGCTTAGAGACTTGATGCAGTTTTAAACGTTGTCCAAGTACAACGCCATTTCATTTCAATATACAAAAATACACACCTGTGTGGGATTCAAATCGCAAACTGGTTAGCCTAGAATCTTAGATAATGGCAAGATGACTTGATTTTATAATAAATGCTACACGACCACGACTATGGTGGCGTGGCGTACCTATATCGAAAGATACTAGATTTATGGGAAATGAGCATATAACGGAAATCGTCAAGGTATTAAAATTAAATGTAAATAAATGTCTTATAGCATTAAATTGTGCACTATGTAGGAGTTTTTATGGACACTATGCAGTTTCTATTATGACAAGGTGAATATTTTCTTTCTTTGTAGCTTTTCTTCTCTTCGCAATGAGGCCTCAGTCTTTGTTTTGACTTTTCAAACAAAATATCTCATTTATTAGATCATTTAGATCAAACGTTTTTTTTTCTAGTGAAATTCCACTGTATTGTCTCTGTGTTAGGTTAAAATTAGGGGCGACTAGACCAATAGGACCATGCGGACACCGTAACCAGAGTTGATCTATTTTGACCTTCTCCTAAAGTGGCTAGGCAAAATCTAGTTTTTAACGAACTCGATTGTTGTCCTTGGGGTTAGATTGCAACCCTTATTTGGAGAGATTAGTGTTTCTCCAATGATTTGCAACCTTAAACCTGTAAGCGCTGGACACTCACATACAGGGTGTTTCCCCTTAGGAGGTCCATAGAGCGGGAGGTGATAGTACTCACCTAGACGAACCAAAAATTGTATGGCAGGGGGGGGGGCAATATCAACCGTTTAGGAGTTACAGGGTGATTCATAAAAAAAGCAAGGTTTTCACAAAACACCCTGTATCTTAAAAACTACAGGGCGTATGGTCACAGTTAAGGGATCACTGTATGCAGAACTTCATGCCCTTTCCAACGACAGCTCAACCAGCCCCGTACCCCTCTCCCCTAAGAAGTTACTAAAAATTTCGGATTTTCTTTCCTTTTTTTTTAATTTAACCGTTATTATTTTTGCAAAAAGGTCGTTAACATAACTTTTTTTATAAAAACTGTAAACTGCAGACTCTCCTCTTTAAGTTGATCTTTTACATCCCATGTGTTAACTGTAGCCGTTAAACAGTTATTAACTCATAACCTATTCAGGTCACACCGAAAAAAGACGATATTTTTTAAAATGACGTGCTAAGGGAACAAATTATCGTTGAGAATAGGTTTGAGAATAGGTTTAGAGCTAATAACTCTTAAAGGGCTTCAGATAGCACATTGGGTGTAATAGGTCATATTAAAGAGGAGAGTCTACAGTTAACAGTTTTTATAAAAAAAAGTTATGTTAACGACCTTTTTGCAAAAATAATAGAGGTCAAAGTAAAAAAAAAGGAAAGAAAATCCGAAATTTTTAGTTTAGACCTTCATAACTTCTGAGGGGAGACGGGAACGGGGCTGGTTGAGCTGTCGTTGGAAAGGCCATGAAGTTCTGCATACAGTAAGCCCTTAACTGTGACCATACGCCCTGTAGTTTTTAAGATACAGGGTGTTTTGTGAAAACCTAGCTTTTTTATGAATTACCCTGTAACTCCTAAACGGTTGATATCCCCCCCCCCCCTGCCATACAATTTTTGGTTCGTCTAGGTGAGTACTATCACCTCCCGCTCTATGGACCAACTAAGGGGAACCACCCTGTATAACATGGTACGAGGTTTCGTTCACACAGTTGACACCGTTCGTTGTCGGATTGCCTATCTTCTTCAAAATATAACGGAAGGAGCCATGTCCAGTGACTACATTAGTAAACAGCCCTAGCGATTGTTTGCTAAGACCAATTATTTTGAAAAGGGCGGATGAAGAATTCCTTTGCCTGGGGTGCACTACGCCAGAGGAAATATACAGTTGCCTGTTTTCCCATTTTTACAGCCCCCCCCCCTAAAGTGACTTTTTGGTAACCCAAATGTTGGGTGGGGACTACTATATGGACTCTCGCCTCCGATTTTAGCCATTTCTTTACCGTCCACTCCTTCATGTCCAGGAAACCAAAGCAACCACTACTTTATTGTCTCTAAACAGAGTTTCGAGTGGCAGCTCCAGACAAGTTTCAACTTAAAGTTTTGAAAGGATAGAGCCAGGAGCACAGCGTGGCTGTCTCAACAAAAGTAGATGCCGGATTTCTTCCAGCACCTGTTTAGGCTTTTCTGAACTCCAACCTCTATAGCATAGACTTCCGCCTGAAAAATGGAAGGTGCGAATGGAGAGTTCCACTAACTGGACCGACCATCCCTGTGCCAGTTTTGCATTCCTTCCTGGATCCTTCAGTATACCAGAAAAGGGCCCGTTACGGGGACTGGAACTCTCTGTCTAATATCTGGCTTCTTTCGTTAATGGTTACCTTGTAACCTCTTTCGAAGGAAAATCTTTTAGCCATTAGAGCAGTTTCTAGGTCTTTAATGTTGACCTGCTTAAGGATGTTAAGATGTTCCACACAGGAACAAGGGTGAATATCTGACCTTTTGCTTCGAGGCATGCTAGCTGCTGTTTCCCTCTGGATAAAGATGTAGAATAGCTATAAGCCAAGAATGGCTTCAAATGCTCGTTGAGGACACGATGTGAAAGGAGTGGCGTCTACACATGCCATCCTTTGTACCTTATCAAAGCCTTTTTTAGGTATTGTCTTAGCAGTTGAAAAAAGTATTAAATTTCAGGCAGGGCTAAAGTGCTGTTTATCTAATTTAAATTTGATTTCGAATGACCTGCAGAGATACTATACCTACTACGTAGAAGGAACACAACTTTCACTTTAAAAAACGGACTTAACATTGATTGCCTTTCCTTATTTCATCACTACTTCCATATACGTTGCTCTGATTAAATATACTCTAATTTATGGTTTGTACATCCGTACATTAAGTCATGCGAACCAATTCTCACTTACCTCCAGTGAAATATCGTGATTCATTTATAACTCGAACATTGCGAATGTGGCACACTCTACCATCTACTGTTGTTATACATACCTTCTACTTCCAAGATTATTTGGGCGAAAGCACAAACAAATATAAATAAAAGATAGAAAATCACATAACAAAAAAATTATTCCTCAATTTTTCAATAACTAGGGAAAATGTGGAGAAAAATGCTTTTACTTGGCTGCTGCCAAAATTGGAAGTTCAATTTTTTGTTACGCGATTCTAGATCTAGCGAAACATTCACTGACACCTTATTCACTTTCTTCATATCCCCCAGCTAAATTTTTATCTATTTTATTTATTTATTTTTACCGGAACTGTACAATTAGTGACCATAAAGTGAAGTAATTACTGCGTACTTTTACGTCTTCAAACCCTCAAGCTTATTCGAATTTCTTATTAAACTGAAAATTTTTCCAGAATTGTAGTTCCACGTGATATGTTCAGTATCAGTATAATCGAAATCAGGAAAAAAGTAAATCTTAGAATTAAAGGCTTTCTAGAATGTCAGTTTTCCACTTCTTAAGCTTTACTATACTGATAACAAAATTTATTATTCTAGCTACCTTGGAACGCCTTCAAATAGGTATCTTAAACCATAAAGTAATTTCGAATATGCACACATATTTATATACCTTAGGGGTCCCAATAAGGTCCTTTACTTTTTTTATTCTACACATTAAAAAATTACATAAGTTTCATTTTTATCTTTGTAAGATAGTTGAGTTTGCTTCTTGATAAGTTTTTCGACGGCAAAATAGATAGGGCTACGCACTATATACTCGTAGAGTTGATGATTATAGCAATAGCCAAGTTTTCAGAATGAACACATACAAGATCCGTATGGTGATAGAGGTACGCAAGGAATGTTCAATATTACAAAATGAAGTGGCTGATGAGCTTTTGAACTTTAGATAATAACGGTAGCACAAATTTGCGTGGATGGTACTACTAGTGGAGGCGACTTAGACTCAATGTATGTATGTCTGTACATAGATATTGCCGAGTAATCACCATAATGATGATGATGATGATGATAGGTAAATAATCTATTTTGTCATATTATCATTATTTCTGATGTGTTTTATTATAAAAATCTTTACATACATCTATATAAATAGGTATAATACATAAATGTAAAAAAAAACGCTATTACCGAACAACACTTGACCTACTAACTAACATATGACTTAATTCAATTTCAAAATACCCGGCCCCTCCTAATCACGGCTGTGTAAGATGAATAACAATTTCAAAGATATCTTTACAAAGCTAAAAATGGAAGAAGAAAAAAAATAAAGTGAGAAAAACAACCACTTGGCGTATGGTGCAAGAGTTTTAGTTTCCCAGAATTGTTGGGTTCTCAGATTTCCACTTCATTTTTTCTTCGACTTTTTACTCAAAAGTTAAATGAACACTGAAAACAGGTTGACAGACAGGTGATTACAAAAGTACATTACCAGACTGGCCTGATTGTTGCAGATCTTGATGCTGCTGTTGCTGCTGCTGCGATGCGGCTGCATAAACGCAGTCTCTGTGCAGAAGTACTGCAATTTTTTTTATGTTTCAATTTTTTTTTATTAGACGTACAGAAATAGCAGTACCTTTTCACTTTTTTTTTATAGTGCGTGTGGAGAATTGCACCGGAAAATATTTATATGCGAAAATAGCAATCGGTGATAATTAGACTGGTGGTATCCACGCGAGTGATAAACGGTTTTATATTCTCAATTATAAGCACTTCTCTTTTGGTTTTTAATAATAAAAAAATAAATTACTGAAACCAATTAAATATCATGTCACACAACATGTCAACAAACAAACAAAAAAAAATCCATCTTATAACGAAGAACGACAACATCCTCTTATTAAATGTGATTGATACCTAACTATTTTCAAGATAAGGAATAATTCACACTCGACTTGAACAATTTGAGTAGATTCGTTTAGGTAATTAATTTTTCAATGACTATAGGTAGGTACTTCGTGACTGAGTTCAGTTATATTTTTATAGTTTTACGGAAAACAATTGAAACTTTTATAATTTATTACTTTTTTTCTAACTACTAACCGAAAGTCGAAGGAAACCAGTAAGGAAAAGTGAAAAGATAGAAATCTGTAAAATTTAATAAGCTACTTTTATCTTACTCTTCATTTATATTGAGTGTAATTAATTTTTAATTTATCAACATAATTAAGAAATTACAAGTAAATTAAATTTTATTGTTTTTACTTGGGTTTTCTCACAAATTTACACGAAACAATAAAAGCGTTGGTTAATTCTGACAGGTGGTCTAAATAATTCTTTGATGAGCCAAAGATTTATTCACTACGGCTACCATGATAAGATAAATTTGAATATCTTTGGCAAGATAGAAAAAATCGAAATCTTACTTTATGTAATAAAGCCTGTTCGTGTGTTCGTGGAATCGTATTTAAATGTCAGAGGATAATTCTTACATGCACAAATTCAGAATCTGAAAGACATGATCTCGGAATATATATGTAGGCACCTACTGCCGGTTCGGAAAATGCTTTGCTTTTTTCAAAGTTGAAGAACTTTAATTGAATTGGATACCAAGTCCTGCAAGCATAATCCCGAACAACACCTAATTTTTCAGACGTCTAGCCTACATTTAGACCGACGATTTGGCAGTCATACACATCACCCACTGTTTTTGAGGACATTCCATTTAATTCGTACACGAATTTGTCTGTGTATTTCTTTTTTACTATTTTCGACACTCTCGTAGACCCAATTTTCGTCATCACAGCGAGCTGAAATTTGGCACACAAGTTCATGTCGCGTGACAATTGAATCTATCAAAATTTGAACCGGAAATTTCCATGGAAAACCAGAAAAATCGGGAAAATCATTTGAAAATTTGGTACAAATTTGATTAGTGATAAATCCGTTTCAGGAAAAATGCAGAGTTTTCCGATTTTTCTGAAAAAAATTTCCGGAATTTTCCGACTTTTCCGGTAAAAAAAAAGTTTTCTAAATTATGTACGATCAAGTTCCCTATGAAACCTTGCAGAAAAAATCGAGGAAAATTCATGTAAAACGCTTTTCCAGAGTTTTTCCGGCCAAGGAAGATTTTAAGCGTTTTGCAACCTAAGACAAAGTTGTAGAGCGATATGAGTTGCATAAAGTTGCCTTTGTGGAAAATTCCATGGAAAACCCGGAAAAGCGGAAAAATCATCGGAAAAATTTTCATCGATATGATTAGTGATAAATCTGTAAAAGTGCAGAATTTTCCAATTTTTCTGGAATTTTCCAACTTTTCCGGAAAATTTTCCGACAAAAAAGTTTTATAAGCTATGCGGAATCATTTTTTTTCCGTCCTACTGGCATCAATACTTTCTCTTCAACAATCATTAAAACTTGCATGAAAAATCGAGGAAAATTCATGTAAATTTTTAAAAAAAAAAATCATAGTAATAGGAAAAGTCTGTGGAAAACATGGAAAATCTGGAAAATTCAGTAAATCAGTGTGTTTTTTCAGCCGTCATAAAATTGTTTTAAAATATCTCCATGCAGCACGTAATAACAATTTAGTTAACGTGAAAAAGGCAAAAAATAAAATAAGTAAAAAACGAGTTTTCAACAAAACTGAGGCCAAGCCGCATGAAAAAATAGAAAATAAACTTTTCTTCACACACAGAGGTGGACTCAGATTTTATTCGCTGACAATCACCGATATATTTCAGTATGATCAATCAGAGGTAAGAAGTGATTTGATTCATGAAGAGAAAGAATATTCAAGAGAAATGTCCCAATCAAAAAATCTGAGTCTACCTCTGTGTGTGAAGAAAAGTTTATTTTCTACTTTTTCATGCGGCTTGGACTCAGTTTTGTTTGAAAACTCGTTTTTTACTTATTTTATTAATGTTTCAATGCCTACCACTATGGAAAATTCAGCATTAATGCATTTCTTAAGTGTGAAAAATTTGGCAATAATTGTAAAAAAAGAAAGTTTTTAAATATTTTAATTTATCATAATTTAATTTCATGGCGCGGCAGTACAACATTTTACCAGGTACAAAGCGAAGAAAATACCAAGGCACATGAATTTGTAAAGCAAAATAAAAATCATAAAATGAGCCATGCGTGCCATCAACCTTACTATAAAATTGTCGGCCGTGTGCGTGTTGAGTTTTTTTATTGTCTGCTTTTTCACTTTTTTTTGGAGCGCATAAAACTTCCACATGAACTATTCACCTGGACTCTGTTATCAAGCCGAATCGAATATCCGAGTCTCTGCTTCAGTTTAAATTAATTGCTGTTGTGATAAGCCTGTAGTACTTATGGCAATGATAGGGCTGCCATCTGTCTCTTATTAGGAAAAGCTTTATGTTCTTGATCTAACATCTAATATGTTTCTTGGATACACGCCTCTGCTTTCAGTGAAAGGTGATAGTCTTATAAATAATTAAAACCTCGCAAATATTCGTGTTTTTGAAGGACCTGAATATTGTATATTTGGTACTGTTGGAGGGTTGAGGGAATTTTTAATAGATAGGACAGTAGCATTGATTTTATATATACATAGATATGCCACAGCCGCGCATAATATGTTGTTATCTCTTCTCACTGAGTCGCCACTGTAGCACTTTATCATCTGCTCACAAAACGGTCTGCCATCTGTTAGCAAAACTTGGCGAATATGAGGATAATTAGTTGTCTTCGATAATAAATAGCGCCATATCACAGTAAAGAATCTAATCTAATTTTGTTTTTTCCGTCTTTCTTTATCTAATGAAATGTGGAAAAAATCTGTTATAAAGAAATTTAAAGGCATATCTTGATTAGTATCAAGATGATTTGAAGGATTTGGCAAATGTGTATGATACGTGATTTAAGTGAAAAGAATTTCATACTTCGCTTTCGCACCAGAAAGTTGCAGAACAGACAAAACACTTATCTAGGCATTGCGGGCTTCCAACAAATTTTCGGTCGGATTTTCGATAGAATTTCTGCGATCTGCCTTTTCACATCTGGTTGTTGACTGGTACATTGATTTTTCGTGAATAGTTTGAAATATTTTCCGCCAAGCAATTTGTCTGATTTGATGAAATTTCTTAGAATTTTTGGCTCGGATCGGGGCATACAGAAAGCAATATCTTATGAGCGTGAACAATATTTTTTTTATACCCTAGATGAAATCTAAAGGGTATACTAAGATTGTCATTCCATTTGTAACACCTCGAAATAATAAAAGCTGAAATTTTCAACATGGGTTTAAAAAAAAAAGTAAAATTAAGTTCGAAAATGGGGCAAATCAGGTGACTCCGCACGGTTGCCATACAAAAATTTCATTTTTCAATACATATTTGCACATTGCCTGAGAACGCGTTGACGTAGAACGTTGAAATTTTATACATAGTGTTTTCATAGAACCAGTAAATAACATCTCTAAAACAGACCAAATCGGGCAACTCCCTCTTGGTGTTGCCATATAAAAATTTTGGATTTTTACGTATCCTGTGAAAACAATCACTCCTATACGGTTTTAATGTAGGTACTGAAAAGTTCTTCAGAATATAAAATCCTATAAAGTTGGTTATAATCATATTTGCTGTTCGACGAACAGCTCTAGAGATATATTCTAAAACCTCTTCAAAACTCAAACTTGCGCAGATGGGTGACTATACGAAATTACAAACGAGCATTCATCTAGCTAGGGTATCATAAGAATTGGGCTTAGAACAATTCTAGCTTTTTTACTTGTTTCTTATAAATTACTAGACATTTTTCTTCAGAATTCTGAAGCATTATTGGTTGCCGAGAACGATCTAATAAAGTTGAATTGATTCGGGTGCTCGCAGCGCCTGAGCCTAGATAGAACATTCTTTTGATTTACGGATGGCTCCAAAACAAATGAGGGAGATGGGGCAGGAGCATATGGTTCAAGACCTCGGGTCGACATATATGTAATTGAGCTATAAATTAGGAAAATTATCAAGAGAACCCACAGGAACAAAAATATCTATAATATTTTTCTGACTGCAGAGCTACATTATTGGCTCTTCAATCAAATAGATTCAACCCAAACTGATTTGGGACTGCTTGCTGGAGTTAATTAAATTAACGCACTCCAATTTATATGCACAAATATGGGTGCCTTTATACTGTAATATCGCAGCAACGGGATAGAGGTCCAACTAGCCGAGTAAAGGATCCGAAATGGAAAAAACATTTGTTATCGAAGATAACTTAATATCCTCATATTTTCCAATTTTTTCCAATAGATGGCGCCATCTGTAAACATGATTTCAATCATTCGGTAAAAATTTCGCCTTTGTTTTCTAATTTGGTACATGTAAGGCCATCTGTCGAGAAGAGCTAACAGATTTGGTGCATATCTATATGCATAAAATCAATGACCGTAGGTAATATGGAAGAGGAGAAGCTATAAAGGTCAAAAGAAAATTAGGTAGGACGAAAAGTGTGGGATCGTGTTAAGGTGGAATTTGACCATATGACCCCTAAGACCGTAGTCAGGGTGTTTACCAACTGAGTTACCAAGGCAATACAATTTAGTATGGGATCCCTACACCATCGCCGTAGAATCATCGTCAATCGAGTGTGTATCGGAACTGTGGAAAAATATACCATGTCATCCGTTCCGGTACCTCACAGTGAAGAATGTCCCGTGTGCTTCTGAACTGACTAATGTAGCCGTTTTGTTAACAAAGAAGCTCAACAGGAAGATAGCACTGATAATAACTTTTTGAATGAAAGAAGATCTGAACGATTTCATTAGATACCTAGATCCTATAGGGAAGGAATACATTTACTAAGCATCTCTGCTATATTTGATTGTAAGATAGCAGGGGTAACAAATCACACATTAAAATCAATAGCACTGGCTCGAACGGATCGAGTTCCATGTTCGAAGAAATAGTGTGAAGTTTGAGGATAATATTAAAGCTGGGATATTCATTGCTCTAAAAATTAGGATGAAAAATTAGTTTTTTCTTAGTAAACAGAAGAGAAAAGCATTAAGGCGGGCGGGGCGGATCATGGGTTCTTCAGAATTAACACAGAAAGCTTCAGCGATGTAATTAATAACATGATCACGGACTGCCAAGAAATGGATTGCAAAATGTCCTTAAAGGTTTACAGGATGTGATGAACTTTGAATCTAGTTTTACAGTAAAAACATGATGGGGGACTATTTTTTGGGATTGATTCGGGAGAGTCAGTCATCTTGTTCACAAAAGTGAAGAGAAAATTATGAATTTTTTATTTTGCTCTTAAATGAATTCCTTCAAAACGTTAAAATGTGTTGCAAATTAACTATTATCTTTTTTCGTTACATAATATAGTTCTTTTGGTCACGAAAACTAATTTTCTGAAAAAAAAGGAAAAATCTTGCTTTCAAAACCAAAAAGCAATTAAAATCAAGCATACACAAACCTAGATTCAAAATTCCCATTGACCACTGTAATTTATAGGATGATGTTTAATTACTTTACGTAGGTACCGGTACCATTTCTGAAGGAACAGATGAATTTCATCATCTAACTTTATCCCAGATTTATGCTCCACAAGAAATTTAAAGGTATTTGGATGAATTAATTTGAATAGGATAATGCACCATGTAAAATAGCATACATAGATTGATGTTGTTGTTTTTCCCCTCAAGAGTATCCGTTTCCGTGATTTGGCTATCTACGAAATTGTATTGAATCATTATTAGACAAGCCTGGGCAAGGCACTTCCAATTAACTTCGAGTAAGTACAACTTTTAACTGCTTCGGTTCGTCCAATTATTCAACTTAAATTTATGTTTTCACTCTCGTTCACATCATTCTTCTCTTCATTAGGTTGCGGTTGTACTACCTAATTCAGTTTTTATTAGCCAGTGAAAATTCATATTAAAGTGTCCATTGAAACACCAAAAAATTAAAATATTTTCACTCAATTGAGTGTTGCACAATAACAAGGTTTTCTTACAATCTGCATTAGATCGGTCTGCATCTCAGGTCTATTCCACTGTAGACAGTTATTTTCACACCATTCTATTCTCTTCCACAAAAAACGAGAAAGTGAGTTTTTATGACGAGTTCGATTCGCATTTATGGCGAGTAGGTATGTAGATATGTATGGACATACATACCTACGTATGTATTACCCACCCGTGTGAACGAACATTGAAATAATACAAAAAATATTTTGGCAAAAAAGTTGCGTAAAGTTGAGCGGAACGTACATACTACATAAATTCATTATAAAGGTGCAGCCGTCCGATGATGGGGGAACAAAGGCTTCACTTAAGTAAAAAATATGCTACATAAATTTTACACATTTACTAATTAGTAGATAAACGACTGTGTGACCGTTGTCTTTCACAATCTTTAGATTGTGTGTAACATTTTGGTGACAATGCCACCTTGTTAACTAACTACTGTGCGGTGTCGTTTTTTATATGGAGAGATCTAGGAGAACTATGAAGCTTATAAAAAGTATAAAAAGAAATTCACACGTTTTTTTTACCTGTTCTCTTTGATTTTCTCGTCTATAGAAACTCTTATTATACCTAGACCTACCTACTTCTTCTGGGTGTTGCTGATATGGTTTGGTAAAATGAAGTGATTGAGGGGCAGTTAATATCACACGATAATTGTTTAAAAGCACCGTGCGGTAATAGTTGTGGGATTCTTTTTGATTTTTTATTGATGAAGATATGCCTATGCCTACATTTTTCTACCACTTGGAGATACTCTGCTCTTAGACTTGGTTATCGTAGGTATACAGAGATTTAAATACTTTAAACATTTGCAGGTAATTGGGAAGGTCATTAAGAAAGAATCTATTGGGAATTGACGAAAATTGGGCTTGTCTATTTTGAAATAGTTAGTACTCAATACCTATGACGTAATAGCTTCCTAAACACTATAGACGACTTGAAATCAACATAATAGAAACCTGAATGATTCACTAGGAGTAAAAGCTGATGTAAAACAGGGATGTTCTGTCTCAGGTGAATACGAACAAGTCTACCACTAGAAAATCGAGATTACGTACTTGTCACGTCCCTCTAAACTATTTATTCAACGACATTCCAAACAATATCAAGGTTCTACAGAAACACTATTATTGAAGAACTATGGTTAATCACGGATAGGCCATAAAGACTTAGAAGACTCGAAAAAGCAATCAAACAAGAAAGAGAGGTATAAAAATACCAGTGGACAAAAACACAAAGAAGTCAAAAGAATGATCCAAAAACATAGTAAGATGTAGAGGCCTTATGGAAGACGGATCTTCATAATATGTTGAGGTACAAGGATGAAGAAGTCGCAGTCCCTAAAGAAGTGTCGAGGAATAAATATATTAAAAGTATTTAAAATTTCGGGGAAATTTATCAACCTTTGCATACATTTTAAAACGAGAACATCTCTGAAATTGTTTCCACTCTTTGCATACATTTCAAATCGAGAATATCTCTGAAATTGTGTCATCTCTTTTCGAAAAAAAAATCAATGTATGCAGTACAAGCTAATCTGCATATGGTAAAATTATACGCAAAAATCACTTTTATTTTTATTACTATTAGAACCGCTGATCTATCCAAATACTTAGATCTAAATATTCTTCGCATACAAATGAATTTTTGACTTGGGCAGAGATTGTTTTTTGTGTACATGAGAAAGAATAGGGGTCCTGAAATTGATATTTGTGCCACCCGGATTCATTTAAAAGATGAGATACATGAAAGTATGTCACTGTCACCTAATTTAACAAGAATCGAGCAATTAGGATCGTAGGAATTAAATCGTTCAGTTTTTAAAGTTTGAAATTGCTGACAGCATATATATCGAATATTATGTTTAGATAAAATTGCATCAACAAATATAACCCAATCTCATTCATGCTGGATATGAATGTTGTTCAACTTCAAGTGTACAAATCAAAGGATCTGTAAGTAATAGGTTTCATAGCCAGAAACAAAATATACAATAAGGTGTCTATTAGATTTTCCGATGAACAAGGATTACATCAAATATTCTGTCAAATATCTAATGATAAGAAAAATCACCTCAGTCTATATCTTCTTCAATCAGGATTGTGCGCAGAGCTGGGAAATACTTAAGTAAAAAAAGACTTAAGTACTACTTAAAGTACATTTTTTTCGTTACTTAAGACTTATTACTCAATACTTTTTAAATGCCCCTACTTAGTACTTGAACATAAGTACTAGCGGCTATTTACTTGTACTTAAGAATTAGTTTTGTACTTAAGTACCAAGATTTTTACTTAAGTATTTCTGAGTCTATGAAGTACCTACCTACAAATATCTAACTCTTTGTAGAAAAGAAAATACAATCTCTAGCGTAACTGCTTTTTTGTTGAGTTTTAAAGCACGCAAAGAACTGGCAAAGCATGTGCAGCACTATCAAGGCAGAACCTTATAGACAAACTAATAACATACAAACAAAACTGGGCAAGTAGAACGAAAACCAGTAACGTCTCGCTCGAATATAAAATCGACGATGCCTCGACTTGATGATATAACCACTGACATGTATAATATGGACTGACTGCGTTCATAGAAATACACTGCAGAAAGTGCACTTCTATATTGCTTACACTTTCGGTATAAGCACCAAGTACCAACTGAGAGAGAACTGAAAACAACAAATAAATTAGTGGATTCGTCGAAATACATGATTTTAAATTAATCATTTACAGATGTTACTGATAAAAACTGTTTTACCAAAGGATATATTCATAGATCCTCAATAAAAATTCGAAAGGTTTTATTAAAATCACTTTTCGAGCTGCGTGCTCACTTTTTCAACTTCCCGCCAATGATTTTTTCAATGTTGGTACCGACACGTAAGAACTCTTTTTGACACAAGCAATTGTGCCTACGTGAAATAGAAAAGTAAGCAATCCATATTATATTCGTCAGTGGACATAACCAAGGTTAAGCAAGCAATGCCTCGCTCCAATATAAAATCAACGATGCCTCGACCTGATGTAGGCAAGGCCTCAATTTTTTCTTAGAAATTTATTGGAAATTTTGTTCTTTAGAATTGTTATGCATTATTGGAGGATAATAATAGGTGCTTGGGCGGACCTCTAATAGTTTTTATGAGTGTAGCAATGAGAGGTGAAAGTTTTACTCTACCCGCAGCGCCAACAACTATAAATAGTAGCTACTGGTTAGTATACATATAATAGTTTTCAAAAGGTATTTATTTATTAATATATATTAACTGAACTCGATAAACTTCATTATATTATTGCCAACGTACAAAGATTCTAAAAATGTACTTTGAAAAGTACTTCAAAAAGTACTCAGTACTTTTTATAGACTTAGGACTTCATTACAAGTACTTTTCACGCATGCGGTATTTGTACTTACGCTGAAGTACTCAGGCTTTCGGTACTTGTACTTTTACTTAAATACTTTTTCTTTGGTACTTGCCCAGCTCTGCTTGTGGGCTCCTTTTCTCCAAGTTTGGCTACACGATATGTGGGATATTCAGAGTCTTTTCAAATAGCAGGACCGTAACGCCATCCCTTCGGGATCAATTTAAATTAAAACTTCTAAGTAAGATTAGCTAATTGATGCTAACTTATTTGATGATCATATTTGCTTCTTATTATGATCAGCAATCTCTGCATAACCCTGCGCATAATAGTCGCCACCTTAGGAGGTCGTCGGCAATAATACACATTAACAAAGGATATACATATTGTTACGCGCCACAAAGTGATACAAGCGACATCTATTGGAAATGAAAACAACTTTAGGTTAGTGACATCCTAGTAAACTGGGTTTGGAGAATGGAATATTCAGGAAGGTTCTAGGATAATTCGTAGAGTATAAATACGGCGCTGCTCACATCCAGGAGGCAGAGTATTATTTCAGACAGCGAAGTGAACGAAGTAAACTATTTGGATTGCGATAATTAGAAGTACAGTATTAGCGATAAATAAAGAGTTGATTTGATAATTATTTGTGAATTTGTGAGAGTAAACAGTAAAGTTAAATAAAGAAAGAACTTTTGAATTATATCTGAAATATTGTGTTTTAAATAACGAACTAAGGCCACGCTCGTAACAATATAATTATATGTAGAACATTTACATAGGTGCGACCCTTAATGATTGTAAATTTTATTGCCTATCTAAAGCTTTTGGTTAGCATTAAACCATTTCACAATCAGTTTCAAGCAACATATTCCGCCCAAAATTATGAATTGAAAAAGAAAAAAAAACACAATATCTTTGCGAAATAATTTTAATAGTTTTCTTCCTCGAATATTGCAATATTGGCAGCGCAAAGTCTTCATTAATACTCCATCAGTATTGATTTTCATATTCCATAAGAACACCCAATCCAAAGTTGGGTCAATGTTGATAAAAAAAAAAAATGTTGCGGCGACAAGACTTAATAACATAATTATTTACTTTTAATAACTTCCCATTCAAATTATATATTCCCAAGAACGAAACATTTGCATAACTTATAATTTAGTAATTTCGAATTTGTTACGAATGTGCAAATTATTGTTCCAAAGCACCTTGTGAGAAATAGGTCCCATAGCCAAATGAACTTTTCTTTTCTCGCATCAAGGTGGGACCCCCATTAATTCGAGTGTTGCATTTTAAATAAATTCAGTTAATTTTCGTTCGACACCTCCCACAAAATTGATTTTATTTGAATTTCATCATTGATTTTTAACTGCGCGCGCACGTAAAAACTATAAATTTCTTATAAATGCTATTTGGTTTTCGTCAAATTTCGTTGACATTGGCATAATACTCATGCAAACTCTGAATTACGCAACTCTTATCAAAATCACTCTTTTGATGATCAATTGATTGTTTTTTTGTTTGTTTTGAGACTATAATCGAACCACATTAAGAAGCAATAAATCGTGACAAATTATAATGTGAAAAGCAATTAATTAAAGTGGATGAAATCTTTTCGATTACATCGTCGTCTTTTTATAATATCAAACTGCCCATGATAATCGTGAGATTAATTATTGATTTCATGTGGATCGCAATTTGTAAACATCCTCCATTCACAACAAAGACATCACAGTCATAAATTTTATGACTAATCAATATTAAATATGCTTTGATGCTTGATGAGACCTTTGCCAATAATATACATACATACATACCTACTCTTCCGTATTTTAATGATGTCGAAGATTTCGTTTCGGATGATTCTGACTAAGCGCAAATTTTTAAATGTCAATTCAGGAATGATCAAAGTCGATGGACTGTAAACAATCTCTGATTTCAGATGCATTTGCATAATATTCAGAGCAAATTATCTATCCATCAAAACTGGGAAAAATTGCTTTGATTGACTTGCAACAAATTGGTAATATGCTAAATTATCGTTAATAGGATAATAATTCTCTCCAGTTGTGACTTTATTTTATTTTTTTTTTTTTTGGGATAAAAGTTATGAAAATGAAAATTCTAGAAATCAGATGTTATCTGTCATGGAAGAAATCCTACACGACAAAAATGAATAATGAAATGATGAAAATTAACAAGAGTTTAGTCTTAAATTAGACAAGGGGGTTTTAACCCCACCACTCATTGGACTTTCGTGTGTAAGGCTATTATTTTAAAACTTAATAACGCTTAAATAAAACAATGAAATTCAAATGCATAATCGTTTAAAGACATTTTCTACAAATTTCTGAGGTTATTTTTAAGTTTGTCTGTAAGTTGTTTCGATTGATGATTGTGGTTAATTAGCGTACAATTTATCCTTTAAATGACCCGAACAAAAATAATTTGGTCCTCTACTGAATAAAGGGAATGGAGGGAGCCAATCGATAACATACAAAATTTTAAGTGTTGCTTGTGTTCTTTTATCTCATTCTAACATATAACATCAAATTTGATAATATTCAGACCCTTCAAACATTTATAGGAGAGGGAATAAAAGCAATTAAATTAACTCAGTCAGTCCGGAAGAGAAGTATGTACCTCATTGTCGCAGGATTCTAGGATCTAATGCTTTTCTTTTACGAAATGCTTAATAATTTTTATGATACGGAATCATGAGAATCGCGAAATGGAGTTAGGGTAAATAGCTAATTTATTGTATCCATCTGAAATTGGGTCTCTTATAATAGTGGACCATGATTCCCTTGTACCGCTGAAAGTCACTCACAATAGTACAGAATCATGCATTTGTTCCTTTCATAAATGTTGTAATAGGACCTGTAATTCTAGATAGGCTGAGGATCATCAGTGAAATATTATTCGAAAATTACAACATTACATTCGCATCTAAATAATAATTCTGACAATGACACTGCGGACAATGAGAAGGTGTACAGGTGGAGATAAATTTTAAATATTTAAAGAAAAACAGCAATGAACTAAGTAATGACTCGTGAGTGACTATTCAAGTACACACTTGAAAACCATCCTCTGTAAAAATTTATACATCAACTTGGACCGAAATCAACATTACAATACGTAGATCTAACAAATATACACATACATAAATACATACATATGTTGAGATCGATACCCTGTCTGATACCTTGATGAGGGCGATTTCATGGCTCTGGTACTACTGGACTTTTCGAAGGCTTTTGATTGCGTTGACCATAGGATCCTACTGTCTAAACTATCTCTATAGTGCAATTTCAGTACTTCTGCAATATCGTTGATCAGTAACTTTCTCCATGACCGGTACCAGTGTGTCAGAACTGGACAAAGCGTATCGACTTTATTACACACTCTACGTGGTGTGCCCCAAGGATCAGTTCTCGGCCCTTTGTTGATCAGTCTCTACATTAACGAACTTCCCAAAGTAGTACATGATGTTACTGTGCACATGTATGCTAACGATGTGCAATTGTACTTAAGTAGACTTATGGGGCTCTCAGAGGATTGTATTGAGCGTATCAATTTCGATCTCCGCAGAATCACTGAATGGTCATCACGTCATGGGTAATTGCTGCTCAACCCCGAAAAATCCAAATCTATCGCCTTCTATAGTGGTTACTATGATATATATGATATACTTCCAGTGTTTTTAAACGGTCTCGCTATACCTTACTCAAGAAAAGCTGTAAATCTGGGTATTGCCATGAACGAAGACATGAGCTGCTGCGATAATGTTAGCTCTATTATTCGTAAAATATATGCAGGGTTGCGAAGATTGTGACTTTGTGCAAAAATTTTATCCACAGACACTAGAATGAAGCTAGTTAAAGCGTTAATTTTACCCCCAGTTTACCTTTAGAAGTATGATATATTCCAAACATGGATAGTACCTGTCTCCGACGAGTTGAAGTAGCATTTAATGATTGCATCCGTTTTATTTTTGGTCTCAGAAGGTATGCTCATATTTCAGCCTATAAAATCTGCTTCTTGGCGATGCTCTTTACCTGCATATCTAAAGCATAGAGCTCTGATCTTTTTACACACCTTACTTCACAAGGGGAAACCTGAATACATTCGAGAGTTTTTCCGAACCTCATTATCTCACCGCAACTGTAATATCATTATTCCAAGATTTAGGAGACTGGTAATGGAGGGTTCTTTCCCTGTCCAGGTCGCTCGATTGTGGAATTCATTTCTATCTAATACTCAGTGTGTTGGCGCTGTCAATGCTTTCAAAAAACACATCAAGACTCAAATATTGTGAACTTAAACTTAATAATTTATCAGACTTTTTCTACACCAGCGGTAATAAGACTATCATTTCTTTTTTTCCTTACTTTTATTTAACTAATCAGAACTATAGTATTTTAGATATACAATTTACACATCTCCTTTATCTTTTTAATTTGAAATTTCTCAGATTTAGTTTTTGATATGATAATAACTATTGGCTGAATTAGTTTAATTTGGTTTTCCGATTAATTCTTTTTAATTTACTTTATTTTCTTTTTATAATTATTTTGTATTTTTGTAGTTGAATTCTTTTATATAAGATCTTTTTTTCATTTGTTTTGTTTTTGATCTGCTCTTTCAATAACTTAAATTATACACAAGCACCTCTCTATTTTAAGTACAATTTAAAGATTTGTAATCTTGTGTACATTTTCCAAAATAAAATTATTGTTATTGTTATTCCAAAAGCACCTCTCTAATCTAATATAATCTAATTTAAAGTAAGTGCTTCGAGACTATTTTCGAATGATTTACTTTGAGGATTATGTTAAATAATTATCAACTGATTGGCTTACTTCATCAAGTCCATTAGAATATTCTTTTTTGCTAAACTAGTAATTAACATGTGAAGAAAAGTACTTCTTGTCATTACATTCGAAAAATTATTGCTAATAATAGAATAATAATCAAGTAAGTAATTGAAGTTCTTAATTGTGGAAATTATGCCCAAGCTATAGTTCTGTGGTAGTTAACAATTATTTTCAATTACTTATTATGTTAATGAGCAATTTAATTTAATTATTTATAATAATCGACAAAGTAGTTATCAATTTCGTCAATCAAACATTCAATTTCTAATTTCTATGGAATTGTAGTATATATAGTAATTAATTACAGAAAAAAATCAATCAGCTCTGATAGAAATGGTAATTCTTTGACTACTAAAAAAAAGTTGTAAAATTTGATGTTTAATTGATCTAACTAATAACATCGGCAATCACACGTCTTAAATTAACATTGAATAGTTGCCATAAAATTCGTTGTCTCCCCAATGATTTAGTCCACAGAAGTAGAAAGAAAACTGATTTGAAGGTAGAAGGTAGAACTCTAAACTGGTTATAGAGACTAGACACAATGAATTCTGTCCAGTAGGTACACCAACTTTGGGTGTGTTTATGTAAGGACATACCTGTGATGTCATTATGGTACACTTCACAGGTAGCCTAACGTACTAAGACATGGTCTGTGAAGAGTAGTATCGGGAGGGTAAAAAACTTTGTTTTTCCCACCATATTTGGTTATTGCCGGATAATGGTTGAGGGCTACACAAAAAAAAATTCCAAAATTTTTCAAAATTTTCAAAATTTGTTTTCACATTTCCGCAAGCGTCTACGGCTGGCAGAAACTTAGCCGTACTGAAGAGTATTAAGGTTTCTGCCAATACGAAACGCTTCTTCCAATCCAATTTTAAAGTTCAAATTTGCAATTGACAATCGTCATTATTATAGTTTCTTTCTTCCATACACGGAATATAGCCCAGCTTTCAGGAGGCGTCGGGCTTCCTGGATTTTTATCGCTTATCTTGAATGATGGTTGAATTTTATTGTTTATCATGGATTGGTGGTTGGATATTGTCCACTATCGTTTGACGTGAGTGATAGTTAGGTTTCCTTCAGATGTAAATGCCATCAAAAAATCCCGAATATATAACCCATATAGGATGAAATCTACAAACTAGGTAGGCTGGTGCTCCTTCAGGAGTAAGTCTACAAACTAGGTAGGCCTATACGTACTTAAATGATTATTTTGACAAAAACATTTACTTATTGTGGAACTTTTTGAAATACCTATATCCTAAGCGGTTTAATCCTATCATCCTACCGGAAATTACGTAAATTTTGTTTAATAATGAACGAGCCAAATATGTAAGATACTTTTTCTTATTTATGTATGTATAATTCCTGGTATGGTTGTTGTATGATTAAGTTAAAATCAACCAATCAATTGTTAATTTTGCGGCGACTTTAAAAGACAATCAACGGCATAATGGGCTGGTTGCTTAACAAATTCATGCAACTGCTGATATTTCCTATTTATTTATTACGTAATGGTAGCACTTTACTTACGGTGTGTTCTGTATCTATCTACAAAGCGGGAGTAGTTTTAATGCCGTCAATCGAATAATACGGGCTGTAAAAGAAACCGTCACCATAGTCTTCCTTTCGAGATCGCACGAAACTTTGTTTCACGTTTTCAAGCCAAAACAGCTAATTAGCAATGTGAAACAACAACAACAACAATAATTTATACTTTTGTGTAGCACAGTGGATTATCCTGTTGATCTCTTTGAAGTGAAGATTGAAGACCTCTTGACCAGATCGTGTGTTTGTAAATTATTACCTTTGTCAAGTCAGTGAATAAAAATTTGCTCATTGCTTGTTGTCTGACTGTCTGATATACATTCGGTGTGAGGGGAAGACAGCTCAAAAAGACTCACTCAATTCACAATTGTTTGCCTGCCTGCATTCCTCGACATAATTCTGTGAATTCAGTAAATAAATTACTTTACAAAGTATAACAACGAAATTATTGTTTCCTTTTCATTGAAAAATATCGTAACATCCATAGAGACGTTGTATTTTGTGTGTGTGACTAATTTCATATTTCTTTTACTTTCAGATTGGAGAATTTGCGAGAAAAGAGCCAGTTTGCATTTTTGTAAAATGATATATCCTAAAGGACCACCGAAAACATCTGTGATAGTAGTGTCTTTCTTAGCTATACTTGGATTTAGTTTTTTAAGTGAACTAGAAGCTCTTGATAATGGCTTAGCAAAGACTCCACCCATGGGTTGGCTATCCTGGGAAAGATTCAGATGTAACACAGACTGCGAAGGAGATCCAGATAATTGTATTAGGTAAGAAAAAATTATTTTTGTTTTATTCGATGCTTGATTATATTTTATATAAGCAAAAAAAAAAAAAAAAAAAAGTTTCGTGAGTTTTTATGAAAAAACACATCTATAAATGTACCTAATTAATATGTTGTACATGAATTGAAACTTTAAATAAAATCCGGTCATCTTAGAATAATTAAGTCTTTTGCAAACAAAGCGCAATTGTGACGTTGGTAGTAACTCAAAGTATAAAACAGTATTTAGTGGAAGTACCAGAATTGCTAAAATTCCGCAGAATAGTCACGCGATCTTCCGTTCTTTCAAAAGGGTTTCGTTCGCAGGACATGTGGCTGTGGCTTACGTTCAACTATATCCTGTCAAGTATTCCAATTGGATCTACACCCATGTAGATGTCTCTAAAGCATAAAATGAATATTATTCGCTATTCGAATTTTATAAATTCTAATGTCTTTTTGATGAGGATTCTATTGACAATAATCAACCATAGTTGGACACCGATGTATTCGACCTCAGATCTATACAGAGATTAATATGCATATACAAGACCCAAGTGAGGCTCCGTGAATCGAACAAAATTTAAATGTCGTCTCAACATCCCATATTCTATGCCAAGGCTATATATACATACTTTCGACAGAAAACATCGATGTAGTGGTACTGCTTCCACATCTGAACGACATGAAAATTCGAAGACTAAAACCTGCTCTGTTACATTTCCCCCCACTAGGGATTAAGGTAGGGAGTTGATTTAACGTGGAATATTTGACATTATATCTTACTTAGCAAGCAATATAATGTCGAATTCGATTAAAGCTGAGCTTTGATCCTGGTTCAATTCGATTGAAACGAACAAATTCGACAATATTTAAAAACAAAAAAATTAAAAATTTCATTAAATGGCAGTTTTCTTCTGTATCGATAAATTCAGAACGAACCTTATATTTTTTTTTGTTTGATCCCTCTATGATTTGGGCTGTAATTGAACACTTTAACAGTAATTGGGTTGAATCTGATGAGCGAACTGGTGGAAGTTGCATATGGCATTAATCTTAGTCCCACACCTTCGGGTGTGCTCATTAAAGTCTTTGTACAATTAGGATGCCAGTGCAAATATTTTTGTCCGAAATTTTCTTCGATGTCTTTAAAACTTCTAGTCACACAATCATTTCGGGCATGGGTTCTCATGGTAGAGCGACTACTTTAGAACAGCTGACGAATTTACTAGTAAGCGTACAAAAACTATAGATTAGATTGGTCAAGTATTACATCGTATTTACCGCGACCAAAAACGGATCTATTATGAATCCGTGAACTGTTGAAAAAACCAAGAACTTTCCTATAATCAAGTTTCTACAGATCTCCCGGCAACGGAATTGCTTGTATTGGGTGTTTTAGTCTATGCCCAATCATTGCTATTCATTTATAAAGCGGGTGTTCTCGAAGTTTTTTGATCATCCGAGGATAGGCAGAATGAGGTCTCAATCTCGTAATTTTGTGTAAGTGGTAAATAAAATAGCAATGGCTTCAAATTAGCCAGCTAAATAATGTAGGGCTTAAACATGAGCCTTGTGGTACTCCAGCTGATATTCAAGTGCTTTATTAACTGTATACAACAAGATAATTCTAGAGAATTATAGAGTACTAGAGTCGAAAGCTTCTTGCACAAAAAGAGCTATTATTTCAATTGACTGGACATTTTTATACCCTAGATGAAATCTATAGGGTATACTAAGTTTGCCTTTCCGTTTGTAACGCACAGAAATAATGATGGTAGAGCAAAATGGATTGGACACCCCCGCATAAAATTAAAAGTTATTTTGATTTTTGCATGTCCGTCTGTCCGTCCGTGCGCACGATAACTCGAGAACGCGTTCACTTAGAAAGCTGAAATTTTGTGCACGGACATTAAAAAAAAAAGTAAAATTAAGTTCGAAAATGAGACAAATCGGGCAACTCCTTCGTGGGGTTGCCATACAAAAATTTCGTTTTCCACTATACATATAGATATTTGGACACTACCTGAGAACACGTTGACATAGAAAGCTGAAATTTGGTACATTGGGTTTTCATACTAATAGCAAATAAAATTTCAAAAATGAACTAGATCGGGCAACCCCTTCTTGGTGTTGCCATATAAAATTTTTGGTTTTTTACATATACTTTGAAAACGATCAGTTCTAGACATTTTTATTGTACTAAAAACTTGTTCAGAATAAGAAATCCTATAAAATTGGTTAAAATCATTTTTTCTGTCCGACGAGCCGTTCTAGAAATATATGCTAGAAACCAGTGCAAAAAATCAAAATTGCTGAAATGGGTGACCATACGAAATTTCATACGGGCATTCATCTAGGGTATCATAAGAATTGGTCTTAGACCAATTCTAGCTTTTTCACTTGTTTAGTTGTAGTTTGTGACGAAACATATTTTTATATTTCTTAAGAATTCTTTTTTTTTATAAGAGGGATAAGTAAGGGGCTAGTCTGCAAGAACAAGTAGAAGCGGTAGAAAAGTGTTGCAACTGTGCGGTCATGACGAGGCTTCGAATTTATCAATATTTTGTAATTCTTCTGGATTATGTAGATAAAAGTATATCCGCAACATGACACATTTGTGATACATAAAAATATTAATTACAAAAAAAAAAATATAAAAAAAAATTAAAGTGCCAAAATGTTTATTATTATGTAACTCACCTTCATATAACCCATGACCTGAAATAAAAGAAGAAAAAAAAACAATTAAATTTCAAAGTCACCAAAATTAATAAAAAAATAATAATATCTTCACGTACCAAAGAGTATCTTGTTATTCATTTAATTAAAACAAGATTAGGCAATAAGTTCGCTTGAAGAAATCTAAAGTTGCTTTACTTACTAAAAATATTGCCAAGTCATTTTCTTCTGCATAAAATAACCAGGTAATGGAAACGGTTGTTTTAAATATTTCGTTTATCAATCTGGAACATTTTCCAACCCGTTTCTAATACCTAGATATCTATATATATATATATGTAGTATACATATACATAAATGCAGTATAGATGATCTTTTCCACGTCATTGGACTGCATCTGAAGAGATTGGCAACAGAAGAAATGAGAAGAAAAAAAAAACATGTTTATGCAGAAGTGATCTGAGCATGCGCTTAATGTGCAAGTCCTAGACGAAGACAACGTTCCGCTACTACGAGATTGCAGATGCAATCTGAAAGGCATTAAATTGACCTTTTGAAAGTAAAAGTGAAGCTTCTACCGTATCGTTGCAGCCTGCAATCACACACTTCACACACTTGACGAGGGGCGCCTTTATCTTTCTACCTTTGATTATAATTGTGAGAAAATTGTTGTTGCAGCCCGCTAATAACTTATCACAACAGATCACCTGAAAGTAAGCCAAGCCAAACCACGAATATACTCCGCGCGATCGATCAATCCTCATTAGATTGACTACACCAGATCACCATATTACAGCACAGAGAGTCTGGTAGACTCTTCTTATATATGTAGAGTCATGGACCTTCTGTCGATGGCTCATTTTTCAGTCTTGCGCTGCACTGCAGCATTACACATGCATTCATACACAATCGAAATCGAACACTAGCGATTTTCTAATTCACGCAATCAAGGCCAGATATTGAGTTTTTATTGGGCGAGATATTTGCAGAGTGCTTCTAACATTATCGTTAGATTCACTGTGTGCAAGTGCTGCTGCAACTGCGCAATTGAGAAGCTATAGTTACACCCTACATTGAATTTTGCTTGAAATAAAAGCTGAATTATGAAATTTTTTTTTTTTTAAATTCATAATTACGAAATATTGCAACTTAAAAAAAATGGAATGGCATTTACTAGAGATTTTGACCTTTGCCGGCCTTTGTTATTACACTACTGCTTCAGAAGTTCTCCAGTTTTTTTTTAAATCACTTAATGAAACCGTTGCTATATTACACGTTGATTATTGAAAATGCTTTTTCCCTAAGGTGATTTAGACTTCTTTTGAAAATTAACCGAATGTATAGTCACTGAGTGGAAACGGATATAAATAATAATTGCTGATTGTCCGCTTACTGTAGGTACTTAAATTTTCAAAGAAGGGGGTGCGGTTAAAAACTATAAAAGAGTTTCGAAATTGTTTTTTTTTTTTTAGTCTCACGATGCTTTATTGCTTCACTAAGTTAGCATTATCTACTTAAGCTGTACAAGGGTCTAATATGAGTACATACCAAGTTATTAATCAATAATACGAAAACTGAGCTAAGTTGATATTTCTTGACATTGACATACAAATATTTTTAACGTTTCTAAATACATTTTAAGTGTACAAAAAAGTGAACTTGAACCATCCCTAAAAATACATATTAACCTTAACGTGTATGACTTAAGTATTTCATTGGAGTGAACCACGCCACCACGCCATGGCTGAGCGTGATTTTCTGCTTAAGCAGTACAGAAGATCGCACTGTGTAGCGGCACATAACAGATACAAAACTATTCGTAATAGGGTAACATCTATGATTCGTTCAGCTAAGTGTGCATATCTTCGAAGTAAGCTGGATTTAAACCAGCCTTCTAGGAGGTTGTGGAAAAATATTCGCAGCTTGGTAATATATGGGCAAGATTCCCCACAAGTCATCTTTGATCCCGATACACAGAACAAGTTTTTTACTAATTACACTGGAACTCCGGTTAAGCGTTCTCATAACTTAGACTGTTCTAACTTCCTTTCTGAGGGCTTTTCTTTTCACTGCATTGACGGATGTGAAACTCTCTCCACGTTGTACTCTATTAAGTCAAACGCCACTGGGCCTGATTTTCTAAATCCCAAATTCCTCAAACTCATAATGCCATATACATATATCTTGTCCCCTAGTCCATATCTACAATTGCTGTCTCACCAGATCTCAGTTTCCTACCCAATGGAAACAAGCTACAGTTGTCCCTATATTCCTAAGAAAGTGTCTCCGTCTCTAGCTAGCGATTATCGTCCCATTAGTCTGCTTAATTTTCTGGCCAAGGGATTGGAAAAGATCTTATATAAGCAAATTATGGATTATGTAGAGGTAAATAAAATATTGTCAGTTTGGCAGTCTGGCTTTCGACCGGGGCACAGCTGTGAGACTGCTCTTTTAAAAGTTGCCACAAATATTTATGATTCTCTTGATAGTGATCATTTGACAATATTGGTTTTGCTTGACTATAGTAAAGCATTTGACTCTGTTAATCATTTAAAACTACTCTCCAAACTTGCTAATGGGCTTAACTTCTCATCTACAGCTGTTAATCTGATTGCCTGTTTCCTAATGAATCGCAGTCAAATGGTGAAGATAGGAGAAACTCTCTCTAATCCGGCCCTATCTGTCCTCAGGTGTTCCTCAAGGATTAATCCTTGGTCCACTTTTATTTAGTCTGTACATAAATGATCTACCAAGTGCTATTAAAAATTGCTCTATTCATTTATACGGTGATGATGTACAGATATACCTTAGTAGACCTATAGGACTAATAGAGGATTGTGTCTATCGAATCAATGAGGATCTACAGCACCTACATAAGTGGTCTGCAATTAATGAGCTCTCACTGAATTCGTCTAAATCAAACTGCTTAGCAATTTATAAGCGTGCATTGGAGAAATCCGAGCTTCCCCATGTGGTCTTGAAAAAAACAGTCTTGGAATATGTTGACTCAGTCAAAAATTTGGGAATCAAATTTAATTCCAAATTCAGCTGCTGCACCTACATTGCGGAAACGATGAGAAAGGTATATGGTGCTCTGCAGCAATTGTGGATTAGCTCAAGCTCCATGTCAGTGGATTTTAAACTGAAGTTGGCTAAGTCAATAATTTTACCAGATTTTACATATGGCAGTTTAATATTCAGCAAACTTGATTCTGTTTGTCAAAGGAAATTGAAAGTTGCGTTCAATGATGTTACTCGATACATTTACAAGCTCTCTAGTAGCGCTCACATATCAGCGTATGTATCATCGATTTTGGGCACATCCCTTGAGACATATCTAGCTAGACGTCAACTTATTTTCTTACAAAAATTATTAGTTCATAAAAACCCAGCTTACTTATATGAGAAACTGCAGTTCTTGCATTCTATCAGAAATCCTCAGCTTCTTATCTCAAGGAACAACTCACAGTATGGTGAGCGTTCTTACTTTGTCCAGGCTGCTCGTAAGTGGAATTCTCTTCCAAGTAATATTCAAGGTGAAGGCTCCAGCAAAGCTTTTTCAAGCTTAATTAATAATTTAATATCTTGAGGGTGAATTGTGCACGCATCTACTAAACAAATTAATTGTACTACTATCTCCATCATTTTCTATACTTAGTTTGTATATTTTTAAGTTTTTAGTTTTTTTATTATTATTATTATATGCTTTTAGCTTTTTCTTTCTTTTGTTCTCCTCCTCTTCATATTAGTACTGTAATAAGATATTTTAATCTTGGGTACATTGCCAAATAAATAAATTATTATTATTATTATTAAAACTTAATATTACTGGTAAATTGTGAAAACTAATCACGAACTATCAACACACGAAGGTCGCTTTCAAAGTCATCCAGCCATTTTTATTCATAGTTTTGCCTTGTACATATCCTTGTAATTATCATCCAGGAACAATGTGGGGATATTTTCTTCAAACAGCAGATGTTGAACGCTCTCAACGTCATCCTCGTCTGTGAAACTAAATACAAAATTTATTGGAAGCTATGAAGTTCGAATACGTCTGGCAAGTTTGTCAAAGAGCTACTGTCCAACCATGATAATTGCGGTATCTAAAGGTTTGCACGTCCCTTCGATTCTCGGGTCATAGGTGCCTTGTATATGTGGTAATTCTCCCAATCGGCAATTAGTCAGCTTTTCAGGCATGTAAAACTAAAATATTCTTAGTGTCTAGCACTCGTATGGATTCTTTTGCTGATGAACCCTTTCTGGCCAGTTCATTATAGTTTTCCTTATTCCCAAATACAATAATAATAAATAACTTTATGGTTAGCACATAATCTCCGGAGATTGTTGGATTGTCTCAATAATAATCCTGATAACCTAATCATTAAGTACGCGTACGATATATGTTGTTTCTAGAGCAGCTCCAATGTGGTATTTATGGATAAAACCTTCGTTTGCAGTAGTCTGATAGGCGGCTCGATTCTTATATTTCTAAATATGCTGAGTACACCCCAGCTTCCACTCCCACGTCCATTTTCTATCTATCTGTGAAGACGAGTCGTTATCGTCCCACTCTTCTCTACAAGGAAGGCTAGTTGAAAAGCCTTTCTTACAGTCAAGCCATGGAACAGTATAATTCGTGACCTTCCTTATACAGTCCTCGAGACAAATTTTCCATATCCTGCTGAAACTATTGTCTACGGTCACCCAGCAGTATAATTCTGAATTTCAGAACACTATTTTCTTTTATTTACACTCCAATTTAATTTGGAATCTAATATAACTCCTTCAGTTGAAATTAGTCGGTCGGATACTTCGCCTTTTGTTCGTTACATTGGAAACCGAATATCCGATGACGACGTTCTGACCATCTACCAGATTCAATGTAAGCTCCGAAGTTTTTCAACGCTGTGTACTCTCGCTATTCTTATTTCTCAGAGTTATTAACGATGGTTTATGGAACAACGGAACAATCCAAATGTCACTATGGCGAACTTTTTTACTAGTTCGGATTATGGTGAAGGTATACTTTCTAGCCGCTTTGCTAGCCTATTATGCTGAAGCTCGTAGGCTTCAGATCAATTTCTGATGATCTACACCTTCTTTTCATCAAAGGATCCTATTCATAACAATCCGTGCATACGTCGTATCCTAAAAATTCGCTAATTGAGAATATGGTGTTTTTTTTCAGAAGTTATAGAGTCATTCATAAGATATACGTAAAACTCCTTCTAATTCCCAAACGACGCAACCTGAGGAATTTAAATTAGATTCTTTAAACCAATTTTAATCATCGAATCA
Source organism: Dioctria linearis (assembly GCA_963930735.1). NCBI lineage: Eukaryota > Metazoa > Arthropoda > Insecta > Diptera > Asilidae > Dioctria > Dioctria linearis. The sequence continues at coordinate 27,388,773 of OZ005744.1, read as the reverse complement.
ACATTTTTTTTGTGTTGATTATAAATAAATATCGAGTTAAGTAAATGAATTGGAAACGGGTTAGTTGGAATCTTTTCTAACTTTTATAATAGGTCTGATGTCACTATAATTCTTATATAGTAAGACGAGACTTGAATTGGAATCAGGTTCAAATAATAAAAAAAAAAACACTTCAATAACTATTATCTAAGAGTCTTATTTTAAATTTAATGCATTTACCGTGAATATCATCTAGGCTATGGACAAAAATAATTGCTTTTAGACCAATTATAACATTTCTTCAATTTAATTTCAAAATTTTCAACTAAACGCAAACTTTTATGGTAGTTGAATTTTGATAAAATCGTTTACGTCAAAGTGGCAGTAATTTTAGCCAAGCGATTGTACTACTTTATTCACTAATTGGAAACCAACAAGAAGTTTCAGTATTTCGCTTTTATTTATTTTCATTTTCAGCTGTGCTGAACTGAATGATTGTTGACGAAAAATTTACAAAACTTTTTAAGTGCCGTAATTATTGGGCACAAACTGTTTGTTAACTTTTTATTTCAGACTAAGGTATAGTCAAGCTGATAACTATTTGATTGAATCTTTTTTTTACTTATATGTACGCTATACAGTCAGAGGACAATTGAACATTAAGACAATTCATTCTATTAGAAAACCTCTCGCTGGAATTTTCTTGGAGTGCTTTTTCCGTGGCTTACAAGAAAAAGTATGTATCAGCTAATTCTCCTTGAAACTGAATACTTTAATACTACTAAATGGCTTAATATAATGATTCAATCAGTTCAAACAATTATATCTAAACGATAGGCTATTTGAAGCTTCTTCGGATGCTTGAAATGAAACTGTTTGTTAATTTACTCAAATTATGTCATACTACAAAAAGCAAACAAACACAGAGCCTCTTTACCACGTTCCACCAGAGCATAAACATCCTTAAGTGGCTTAAGGTCTACAAGGCCCAATAACGGCCAGACTGAAAGACTATACAAAAATCTAATGTAATTTTATTTTTTTTTTTTTGCAATATTATTAAGCCAACCATAGGGGATACCCTATGATCCAAAGCACAGCATGGCAGGAAGGAGATAGGGAAAGGATTAGGGGATATGAGGAGAGTGGCGGAGCTGCCGATGTATGTCGCCCTTAAACTTCCGCAGATTGTATGCCAGGAGAAAAACAGAAGATGGTAAGCTGTTCCATATTCGCACTGTTCGGGATAAAAAAGCATCACGGAATTTTACTGTACGGCCGAAAGAAATTTGAAGGGTTAAAGGATGTGCGCGGTTTGCAGCGCGAGTAATGCGTGCAGGAATCATTCTACAAGGAATTAGACTAGATATTTCATCAGAACATTGACCATGCATATAGCGATAAAGGAGCGAACATTGCGATGGTCATTCGAGCACTAAGCTATTGCCAAATCGCCAATGAGCTTGAAGGCTCTCTTTTGTACAATATCCAATGAAGCTAAGGCTGTGCGACCAGCCCCGGCCCATATATGGGAGTTGTATTCCATTCTAGGTCTAATGTAGGACTTTTAGAGGAGCGCTAGATTTGACGGGCTGAAATATTTCTTACACCATTTCAGAAATCCAAGACATTTCGATGCTTCTTTGGCAACAGAGAAGATGTGATCTGTCCAGTTTAACTTGCTGGAAATATTAATGCCAAGAATGCTTAGTGACGGCGAATTAGAAATTAATGCTCCATCAAAAGAAATGGGTGTTGTTAAGTTATGATCTCGTTTTAATGAGATGAGACAGTTTTGGGTGTTAGATGCATTGAATTCGACGCGATTTGCTTTGCCCCAAGCGAGGATATTGTTATGATCGTTATTCTATGATCTAGTCATGCAATCTCTTTTAACACATGCGGCATTCCACCTGGAGTCCGCAAGAGTGTCGAAGGAGTAAGCGAAATCAAGAGTACTGTCATCTGCGAAACTATGGATGGAATTGAAAGTAAGGGAAAGCAGATCATTGATGAAAATTAAAAAGAAAGATGGAGAGATAGCAGAACCTTGAGGCACACCGGCATTTATGGGATGTGGTTCAGATGTAACGCCATCTAATACGTAAGAAAGGTCAGCAGCAAGTCTCCAGATGAGCGTCCAGCTCCGAAGCCATATTGGCGATCGTTGATGAGATGATTAGTTTCTAGATACTTCATTAATTTTGAGTTAATGATAGATTCAAAAACCTTTGTAAGAATCGAAGTGATCGCAGGTCGATAATTTCGATATTTGTGTAAAATAACGGTATTTTTCATGCATTATGAGCTATATTTAAAAAAATGGATCAACAAGATGTAATAAACGTACTTAAAGTAGATTTTGAATATGGATAATCAGAGTCCGCTCTTAACAAACCCCTTTGATATCATGCACATGTGTCGATATCAACTCATTTTTGCAATTTTTCAGAGCCGTCAAATGAAACGGAGCCTATTTCACAAAAATACGTCACAGGATTAATTTTTTTGTTAAAATCCAAGAAGCTTGGAAAATGTTGCTTAGCTGCAATTTCTCCACAGCAATTGAATGGTGTCCTCTTGCAGAGCGACATCCTTCTTAAGGCATTGAATAACGCATACATTCTTCTTTATAGGCTCACTTGTATTTCTATTATTAATCCACACGAATAATTTCTGTACATTGTTGTTAATTTTTCAATTTGAAATTACTCATTTTTATAAGTGGGTGGATAGTAAACCGAATAAATTCTGACATGAAATATGTTTTTTTTTATGACTACCTTCGGAAGATAAATCTCAAACAAAGTAAAAATATCTCAATAACATCAGCATAAAATTGAATTTACATTAAATTTAGGAACTTTGTATATAATACAAAAAAAAAAAAAGGATCGGTCCAAAAATGGATCCCTGAGGAACATCATGACAACCTTTATATGTATATGCAGATCTCCATACTGCTATTCGCCACCTACTAGTGAATTATCATAAAAGAGATCATATAAATACGATGGAGAAGTTCATCGCATTAGAGGTTTTACAAAAATCAAACACCTCTCATTTTATCCTTCAATCGTAATCTATAATCAGTAATAGTGTGGAGCATAGAGCACGAGGTCCTAGATTTTGCCTTCAAGTGGTACTACTGGAAAATACTTATTGTCCAATGCTCACCATAGGCTACTTAAAAACTGACTAAATTCTTTTTTAACGTTCAATTTATTTGTACAAAGAAATTTGTGGAAATGTTAAAATTTTTAATGAAAAATTTCCTTAATTTCTCAATCACCCCTGAGAAATTCTTACAAATAACTTGACCTTCTCCTTCCCATGCATAATCGAAACACTTTCCCACTGCAATTAATAGCACAATAATTAATTGAGAAAGAACCGGATTCTATACTTCTCCTTGCTCCTCCACGATTATAATCCAATTCATGCAAGTCGTTCATTCGTTTATAGCGCACAAAATCCATTAAGTGTGCAACGAAATTTAAATGTTAAGGTCAACACAGGCGATCTTTGTGAGATGAATAACGAAGACAGTAGTCGCACTTGGATTACTTGCGACAAAGACATCTATTATGTATCTCATCCGCTCCTCGCGCCGCTATTGTTATAATATCGGCGGAATTGTTTGCATTAGTTAAGAGCGCTCCCTTTCCCTGTTTTGAATGAATAAACGTCTTCTAAATCGTGGATTTGTTTACTGTGCCGTGAATGAAATTAAAACTGAGGCATTTTTTGTTTTCATAAATTAAAGAAGTAAGTGTTGATGTTTCATCGATTACGCGTACGCCATGCTGTTAAATAAAGCAGGTATAGATAGAATTAATAAATCTGAGGAGCAGCATTGAGACGGAAAACTTACTCGTGTCAGGTATCGCTACATCTTTGAATATTTTCACGAAAGTGCAATTATTATTATTAAAATTACAAGTAACAACAATTAAAATTAATTTGTTTGAAATTTTTTCAACAATAGCGGAAATGAGGATCAACTTTTGTTTGAAGGATTGTAAAGTAACTGTATACGTAACATTTCCACCACGATTTTAATTATTTTGAAAGAAATTACACGGGGATTACGCGGCACGATTGTTTTTTACTTGACTTTTGATCTGTCGGAATTTATTAATGATTAATGATCAATTGAATTCGTTGACTTAAGTATTTGAGATGATTGTCGATTTCAATTTTGTGTTATTTATGCTTCATGTGTCAAAGGCATGTCAAAATAAAGTTTTGGTTTCATTTTGGTTTAATTTTTAAAAGGGTTTCCATGTGTGTTGGATATAATATCCTCTTGATAAATGTGAAATATTAATGATCATTTATTCGTAATTAGATTTTATAAAAATCACTTTACCGTTTTAATCTAGGCAGACGGGCAAATTCAATGACATTTATTCACAATTAAATTTTTCAAAAATTAAATTACCCAAAATTTTGTGAACTAAAATTAAATTCCTATCAATTTTTATAATTGGTGCAGCTTTTCTCTTGTTAATTATTAAAATTAGAACTCAAAGGTAAAGCGATTCTTGAAAATTCTAATTACCGATGAATGATCATTATTTTTGCCTATTTGTCTAAGCTATTGGAATTTCAATTGTAGGTATTTATATAGAAAATGTGATATCAACTATACCTACATAAATGAAAATTGACAGGAATTTTATTTTTTTATTTTATTAAAAGAATTTTGAGTAATGAGATTCTTAAAAAATTCAATTACGTAAGATTTGTTTTGTTTTTACCTGTCTGCCTACGGTTTAAGGGGACATTACAACTCTTTTGTCAGTACTGGACAGCTCTAATGTGTTATATATTTTTTTTTCTCAAATCCGTTCCGATAAAAGCATATGAAAAGACTCATTCAGTACGTTTACATGAATACTTGAAGTATACTTGAAGTATACTTGAAGTATACTTGAAGTATACTTGAAGTATACTTGAAGTATACTTGAAGTATGCTTAAAGTGTACTTGAAGTATGCTTGAAGTAATCAAAATATCATGAAAACGCTCATTCAATGTGTAAATTTCAACTCAAATAATTGGAAAATTAAATTCAAGAAAAATTTAAGTCAAGTAATTGGAATTAATTCAATCAACCGCCCTACCTGAGCTTCAAGTGGATTTCAAATCAAGTACTCAAGTGAAGTATTCATGTAAACGTACTGAATGTGTATCGTATGAAAGTAGATAGTGGCAGCACTTTTATTTTATTTTTCTTGTTAAGTGCTTCCTTAATGGCTCGTTCTTTAATGGATATTAAATTAATCATTTATCCAACTTTGAATAGCGTAAAAACGCTGGCAAATTAATATAATTATTATGCAATGGCTTAAAATCAAGACAACAGAGGGGAGATCTGAGATTTTAGAAAATACCATCGGGATTTAGTCTGTAATGAATGTCAAAAAGTCGCTATAGGATACATCATTCCGAAATTACAGGATGATTGATAAAATTAAAAAGAAAAGACTTAAATCCCTTTTACTCCCACCTCTCTTACCAATCTCTCGATTACTTGATTCTAAATATTAATTTATACAAGATTAGCCTATCAATCTGGGATACCCTATATAATAGTTGTCTTCTTCTTCAAGGAACAAGGCTTTTATTTCTTTCTAGCGATTGGCAAATATTTTAATATTTATTTATCATTATTTAATTAAATTCATCTGATAATGACTTTCCACACACTTTCAATCGAGAGCTTAAGAAAATCTAGATATACATCGATCACATTGTCCTCTCGTAGTTGTCATACAAAATTTAATTGTATCGAACATAACAAATATAAATCTTCAATTTATTCAATCTAAAAGGTTGTTACAATGTACCAGGCTTAGACTGTAGAGCTGACTGAGTAATCTATATATGCTAAAATTCACTGCTGTGATAATCACTTGTATTCTGGCTGGTAGCTGTAAATTCAAAGTTTTGTCACCTATCACAATTTCAAACCCTGATTTCGTCCTGGTTGAATTTATTGATGAATTCCTTTACTTCAGTCAACTCATGCCTTTTTTCGGAATCACTCAAATTATGCTGTATCCATTAAGCATTAATCTTACTGTCAGAGTAAGTGTATGTAGGATTATTTATGGATGGCTCGATACCTCTGTACGTGCACCGATTATTCTTTAGCATAAGCTTCGGCAGAGATTCGTCCTTAAACAAACTACGCCTACGTTTGAACTCATTGAACCACTGTTCTACAATGGCCAAAGAAGGTGCTTCATTGTTGAAAAATTGTTTCAGTTCTGGTGATCGATTGAAAATCTCATGACTCGAAAATTGTTAATGTTAGCTTCATTTTTTAACGAAATAATTTTTTTCTACTAGGCGGATAAAAACAAGAACAACATTTCTTTTTGATCTATCAAAGCTGTCAAAATATATATAAAAAAAAACAACACGTCAAAGAATCAGAAAATAAAATTTCTACGAGCGACACCTCGACCCATGAAATATAATCACAAAAAATTTAACTAGCAATGCTCGTATTCGACCTTTTCAGAGTGACTTTGGCCAATAAAGCAATAAACAATTTTAACCGATATTTGCACAACGTCAGCCCGGTTTACCGGCTATTATACCCTAGATGAAATCTAAATGGTATACTAAGTTTGTCATTCCGTTTGTAACACCTCGAAATAATGATGTCCGTCTGTTTGTCCGTCCGTCCGTCTGTGCGCACGATAACTCGAGAACGCGTATACGTAGAGAACTGAAATTTTGTACACGGACTTTAAAAAAAAACAAACAAAAAATTAAGTTCGAAAATGAGACAAATCGGGCAACTCCTTCGTGGGGTTGCCATACAACAAAACTTTCGTTTTCCACTATATATTTGGATACAGCCTAAAAACGCATCGATATAGACAGCTAAAATTTGGTACTTGTATTTTCATCAGACCTGTAATATTCCAAGAACAAGTACCAGTACAGTACCAGTACCTGGACTTGAAATATTTTAAGTACAAGTACAAGTCCCGGTACTGGTACTTAAAAAAATGTCAAGTACAAGTCCAGGTACTGGTACTGTTACTAGTACTAAAGTACCAATGTACTTAAGTACTTTACAGGTCTGGTTTTCATTGTACTAGCAAATAAACTTTTAAAAATTTAGTAAATCGGGCAACTCCTTCTTAGTGTTGCCATATAAAAATTTGGGTTTTTTACGTATACTGTGAAAACGATCATTACACGACATTTTTATTGTACTAAAAAAACTTCTTCAGAATACGAAATCCTATAAAATTGATTACAATAATTTTTTCTGTCCGACAAATCGTTCTAGAAATATATGCGAAAAACCAGTTCAAAAATCAAACTTGCACAGAATGGTGGCAATACGAAATTTCATACGGGCATACATCTAGGGTATCATAAGAATTAGTCTTAGACCAATTCTAGCTTTTTTACTTGAGGTACATCTTTGGATTTCCCTGGGAAAAAGTGCAGTGTGGTCTCTGTGTGTGAAAAAATCTTTCGGTAAAAAAGCCACCAAGATATATGAAAATGTTTGAAAAAAAAATCTGTACCGTTCTGTACTAACTATATAACTGCATTTTCATCAAAATGATTAAATGATTAAAATGATGGGTCCAAAATGCATAACTCCATTTGTATGGGAAACTTTTCAAAGATTCAAAGTTGATCAAAACTGCAGAATTTTGATCCAACACCATAGGAGTACCAAAGTGCCAATTTTAAATTATTCTTCCGAAATATATTATAAAAAAAAGAAGAAAAAAAACTTCGACAAAGTCGCTCGAACTCCTGGTCAGATTATATTTCATACAATAGGCTCTAAGGTGACACTCCTTTAATGAGATTATACATAGAAAACTCCCGCCATGAAATAGAAATTCCTTTTGTTGTAGATAAGTGATCTAATTTTTTCCTTCAGATCCATGAGGCCCAATACAGTCTGATGGATCTGATTGCAACTGATTTTGAACTATCAAAACAATAACGTCAACTTAACATTTATTTTTCTAAAAACTTTTAAATGAGTTAACATTTATTGTAGTCCATTTAAACAAAATTTTTGTGTTGTTATCATTTTATGATGGCGCTTAAAATGACTGTCATTTAGTTCTAAACAAAGTTCAAACTTCTCACCCCATTAATCAATTGTTTGTGTGGTCAATTCAATGCTTCAATTTCAGAGACAATATGGTTGTTTAGTTTAATTAAAGTTTACGGCGCTTATTAGCATTTTTTTTTTCGCTCAAATAATCGGAAAAAATAATATGGACCCGCCACTTCTGCTATCTAATAAAAAAAAAAAAACTATTTGAAAGATAACAACATAACAAATGGTTGCAAGTATTAAGTGCCACCATACAGATATTTCTCGTTTATACAAACAAACAAAATGTTGAAGGCATTACCAATCAGAAAAAAGCTTGTTCATAAGTATTTCATCAGAAATAATATCAAAACTATTATTTTTCACATTTTTTTTAACTTCATTTTTAAAACTATCTTCATCCATTGAAATAAAATTTAAAACATGAATTTCTTCTCACAGATCAGAGAGGTCTGGAAATACTATGACTGCTTGTTGATACATAAAACCAAGACGCTAATATAAATAAATATGGATTCTAAATTTTCACTATTTAATCAAAATTTAATAGAACTGAAGCAAAACCCTTCTGACTATGGGGAGTTTAATTTTAGTTCAAATTTTGCATTTCTCTAAATGCGGAGTATTCACATGAATCTAATTTGCTCATATAGGCTCCGCAGAAACTCTACTCTGGTCATACCGAAAACTTCAATTAATTCTTATATTGTGGAGTCCCATGATCTTGCAACAGAGCCATTGTCTTGTGGCATTGAATACATTGGGAGCTGCATCAATCATATAATTTTTCATGTCAGTTACTCCAGTGAGTTGTAGATTCTTCTCCAGTTTCTGATGTCACAAATCATCTGACTTGGTGTATTCTTAAACGACCCACTCACAATATACTCACTTAACTAAATTTACAAACATTTACGTCTACAAGGGATTCATTCATTTAATTTCTTCGTCGAAGCAAGCATTTCAACAGATTTCATATAGGAAATTTTCTCTTTCACTTTACGAAAGTAATCTAATTGTTTAAAACTGTTTTTATACGATCGGCGGGCGTTCGGTTTGCCTTCAAACAAAAGTTTTCGTTTATTAAACAATTTAATTGCCATTTGCTTAATTTTTTGACATAGAAAAGTCACGCGATTTTAGCATCCATCATTTAACTAAAAATTCAAATTGTCTGAAATCATAAGAAGTAGGTAGGATAGGTAGGTACGTACCTGCTACAACTTTTACATATCACTTTCGTGTATATAAGTGATTGATTTTGTAGACCACAACAAATGGTATAATTATGAAATTATGAACTTTAAATATTAGATAGAGCTTTAGTGAGAAAGTGAAACTTTTAAGCTTGCTCAATTAAATTTCAGTTTGTAAAGCATTTGATGTATCCAAATCTAATGCAGTTGGTTCAGATACAAGTTCCTCCACAGTTTTTTTTTCAAATAGTTCTACCTTGTAACTTGCATGTTCAGTCTTGCTTGTCTAATAACATCAGAATTTGCCATGTGTTGGAAGAGAAACTTACTATAATAAATGTATGTTGTTATCTTTCAAATATCCCTTAGAAAGATAATAGGGGTATTCACGGAATGTTGTATCAAAGAGTGTATCGTTGTAAAAGATGTGTTTGATTACAATCCAGTAAAGTAATACAAGGCCTATGCATATAAAATGCAATACAAGGGTCTTGTATTTTTACATTCGCAAATTGGCCGTGTAAACCGGCTTGTATAGTTGTACCTGAGACAACTTACAACTAGATGTGCAAAACTCCATATAAACCCGGAACACTTTTTGAAAGCTCTTTAACTTTTTATTCAACCAAAGAAAGGTATCGCTGCGAAAAATTTATGTCGCATAATACAGCAAGAGAGAGAGAGAATGTGTAGAGCTTTCTATTAGAGGGCCATTAGCTAATTTTAGTTGGACCGCGTTTTTGTGAGGTTTTGCACATCTAGATGTAAGTTGTCTCAGGTTGTACTTAGGAGGTCAGATTGAACGTCAAGTATCATGGTCTGCAGAGGGGGAGGGGAGTGTGTTAGGAAAATTTCCAGTATGCCAAATGAAAGATCCTTTTGAGGACTATCGACTGGTGCACTTATATTTTTTTTTTGTGGTACTGTGTTGATTTAGCAGGGTGTTCAATTTGCATCACGGTTTACCCCCACAAAAAAAAGGTCTTGCAAATTTGTGAACCCAAAACATAATTAATGGCTCATCAAAGACCATGAAACTTTCTGGAAAACTTAATAAAACATCACTGAAAAACAAATTGGTGTGATCGATTTTCTTTTTCGGCCCTAAATTACTTAACAATAATATTTGAAGTTCAGAAATTAGATTTAATATTTTCAAAATTCGAACCTTTTTTGCGCGGTGAGAGGGAGAGGCGAACTTTTGATTCGTCTTAAGTTCGACAATGCGATTAAATTTATCGAAAAAAAAGTTTAGAGTGGCGGGATTTTGGGGTGCGGGGTTGTTACAAGAAAATTCCTCCGAACCACCGTTATTCCATAAAACTAAATTGTAAATTTTTACATTTTGTCACAGCAAAAAGCGGCAAAGATTGCCTAAAAAGGACGTTGTTCTACTATTATTAACATTTCTCCTAAACTATTAGCCCGAGCGGAAAACTAATTGGAAATAAACGTTCCCAACAAAGCAGACTTCATTTTATCCGCTGACATTATACTGAAATAGTGTATAATTAAGTAGTACCTAATAGAAGAAATAACAACTTGAGAAACAAGCAAAATGGTCAAAAAAATGGGCATTTCTTTAATTTAAGTCGTTCTTTTCATAAATAGTTGAGATACTTTAATTTTTATCTCAGCTATTTTTAACCAGATCTTCACAATTCTTTTTTTCTAGGATAACTATGAATTCTAGGAATTTTGAGGATTTTTAAATTTTTTCCGGGGCCGGGGATAGCTTTTACGGGCCCATTCTATCACCCTGTTCCCATAATTACATTTCGAAATAATCTAACTAAATGTTGTGTTCATTCTTTGTTGTAAATTCATGTTGTATTTTTACATCGGTTACACTGATACATTACAGAGTGAATATCCCTAATATATTCCTAAATATTAGAATACTTGGAAAGAAATTATCTCGTTAACGTACTGGCAGTCAAGCAGTGCTTTTCATACATATATGTAGTTATGATGATAGTAATAACTTTGGGATTTTGATTTAAGATCTAATTCACTAACAAAATTAGTTTTACGATTAAATTTTTCAAATTCTCTATAATTGCTCGAAAATCGCCTTTCGAAAGAATTACTTTGAAATTGTAGAGTACCGCAAGGATCAATAGTTGGACCACTATTTTTTAAGCGTATGCATTAACGACTGTCCCCAAAATCTTCTGGGACTGTAACATCCATTTGATGCAGACTCATAACTCTACGTGAGTAGAGGTTGGTCGTATAGAAGGCTGTGTGTATTACCTCAAATCTGATTTGGAGAGAGTATTAAGATGGGCATCTGAAAAACATTTTATATGCTTAAAACTCCCCGTTTATCTCAATAAATAGTATTAGATGTATAGACAGTATCTTGATGATAGCTAGATACTACCGGTCATTCTTCACAGAACTCTCTGCCTTTCGTAGATATACAATTATAAATTGTGTTGTGACTATATAAATGTAAGAATAATTCGGGAAAAAAGTCTATGGATACAAATAAACATTTAAAACTTATTAACATGTCTTTATTGCTTGACATACTTTCTTAGTCTACTTTACCCACGTTTATCAAGCGCTAGAAAATTTGAGGTTGCTTTCAGTGATTGTATCCTGTTAAGACTTAGACAGAGACGAGTAAAGGTGCTTCTATACTATGCAGACGATAAAGTAATTCTAGTATGAGGGATGTTTCCTTCCATAATTAGTGAAATTATGACCTTTTGAGTAAAATAACCACTTAGTCCAAAAACTATGAACTGACTGTGAGTCCAAGCAAAACTGAGCTGAAGACAGAAGTACCTAACTTTACTCTACCAAAATTGCATAATTTATTTTATTAGGCGTAATTCAAAATTCGAATCTAAGTGTGGGAATTAATCATTGAAAAGACGGTAAGGAAGTCTACATATCATTCTATTGGCAGGAAGTGTGGAGCTTCAATTCAAAATTATATATACAATACGAACTGACCGCACGAAACTCACTTATTGATATGTTAAGTAGTCGAAATTATCAAAACTGAGATTCGAACCCCAAAATGACCTTATAGATCTTTCAGGGTATAATCAGGTCTATACTTTCTCGCGGGATAAAACGATAGAGACAACCACTAAGAAGCTCCTTGATAAAGTACAAAGGATGGCTTGTGTAGCCGCCACACCTTTCACATCGTTCGCTCAATGACCACTTGAAACCATTCTGGACATATAGCTATTCTACATCTTTATTCAAAGGGAAGCAGCGGCAAGTACCTATGCTTCGAAGTAAAAGGTTTGATGAGCACATTTACTCCGATGTGGGACGACATCTCAACATCATTGAGCAAATCAAAATGGAAGACCTAGAAGCTCCAACGAATATTATGGTCAAAAGACTTTTTTTCAAAAGAGGTTACCATATAACCATTAACCAAAGACGCTAGATGGCTCCAGTTCCTGTAACGGGTCCATGTCTGGACTACTAACGGATCGAGGAAGAATAACAAAATAATAGCAGGGGTGGTGGGTTCAGAAGTGAACCTCTCCATTTTTCATGCGGAATTCTACACTATAGAAGTTGGAATTTAGGAAAGCCTAAACAGATGCTGCAAGAACTCCAACATCTACATTACCTCAGATAGGCAAGTTGCGTTCTAGGCTCTATCCTCCCAAGACTCCAAGCTGAAATTAGTCTAGTGCTGCCACACGTAAATACAGGTGCTGTCAACCTTGCTTTGGGCTTCTCGACATAAAGAAGAGGACGAAAGTGAAAAAGCGGACGATCTGGCTAAAGCCGGAACCGACAGTCCCTATACCGATCCTCGGTATTATGCCCGCTTGTTATGCTGTGCGATGGTAAAGGTGAGGTGGATGGATGATAGATGGATGAAAATGAATAAGGGATGGAGACAGAAAAGTGAGGTAGGGAGAAGGATAAAGTGAAGATGAAAAGAAAAGAGGAGTTATCAAAGGAAGAGGAGATCGGGGGCAAAGATGAGAGGGTATGCATGACGTGTCGCCCTTATCAGCTTTCGCAACAGAAAGCCTTTTGTAAGATTTGTCCTACCAAAAATTCACTCTAGGGCGAAATTACAAAAATTGTAAGCCAGCAACTGGCTCTCCTCTGGTGTAGTGTCCCGGTATGAGGCAAGTGAAGGAATTTATCATCCCCTCTTCTCTCGAGATGAGCAAACTAATTGATCTTAGCAGACAATCGCCCAGGCTATTTATTAATGCAATCACTGGATATGAACCTTCCATATTTTTTGAAAAAGATAGGCAAATCTAATAGCGTACTGTGTCAACTGTGTAAAGAGGAACATGTAACCTCGAAGCATATCATGTACAGAGCTTGTAGAAGCACTTATCTCTGGTTAATCGCCCCTATTCTGTAACCTAACCTAGCCTAATACCCTCGACAGACGATAGCCATAATTCTAAATTACCTACATCAACAACAAGATAATCTCTGTCGTGTGTCACCCCTGAAGTTTTAATTATCCCACAAAGTAATTACATAATCGTCACATCTTGACATAGACATAATTGAGTTTGGTTTTTGAGGATTATCTCCAAAGCGCCACTAAAAACACGTAGTAGTGATTCTGTAAACTAACAGTTACAGCTTTTAGGCGCAGCTGTTCGTGGCGTTTATGACAAATTGCAACGTTTAAGAACAAGTTTTTTGAAGAAAAGGAAAACGGTGACAAAACTTCTCCTTTTTATAACCAAATATCGCCGCATACTGCTGCAAATAGTAACATAGGTCTTTTATTTGCTTTAAATTTTCGTGCGCTATTATAAATACGTCTTTTTAACTTCTTACGTCTATTTAAAAGAACTGTTAGATCACCTAGTAAGTCATTGAAGTTGGTTGCTGTCTTTGGCTATTGCAAACAAAATTTGATTTAATGACAAAATCAATCGTCTGTCACCATATATTTAATTGGAAATTAAAAATAATTTACAATTACATAATTGGAAATTATTTTTGGTCGTCTGTCGACGGTATAACCTAACCAAGTTGGAAATATTTAATTGCCCTTTCTTCTTGATAAATCGGAGAACATTTTGTCGAAGTTATGTTTGCTTCACTTAAATCTTTTATGGCGCTCGCTGTGATCGCTATGTGTTCACATTTTCTAAATTTTTCGTTTATGAATGAGTGCAAAGAAATTAGTAGTTGAAATTAATTATACTAATTACTCGAAATAAAAAACCTTGTTCTATTGAAGCATACATACTTTTGTGTTCTACTCTATCCTACAGGTGATATCTATTTATGTATATGGTTTAAGTCTTATTGTACCGCTAACCAGCAAATAAGAAATTAATTGAACTGAATACAATATTTGCGGTCAATATCAGAATTATGAAACTGGCGAGAAACTCGAAAAGAATAACACAAACGAATCTTGTAATATAAAATAAAAATTTTATTGTTTTTCTGCTCTTTTGTTTTTTTATACAATTATTTTACACCAATGAAATATGAATAATTTGCTTTGTGTTCGTGCGGTTTTCATATTGCGGTCCAACGTATTCACAAGAACTAAAATGGTAGGCGACGAACTAATCAACCTTGTAATGGCGGGAAATTATGCAAAGTGAACTAAAGACAATAAAAAATGGCCATTTTTAAGATAATAAGTAAGATACATTATAGTCAGTCATTTTCAACGTACTTGGAAGTTTTTTTCTTTTTTTTTATTGTATATTTTGCTCTATCTTTATGCGCGCATAGATAGAAAACAAGATAAATGAGGAGGTAAAATAAAAATAAAACAACGACATCGCGTAAATATAAGCAACTCTACTGAGATGTGGAGAAAACAAATTTTTATTATCTGATAATCCTCCAACAATTTAAGTTATTGTGTCCAATGGAAAAGTTAAAGTGATAAAACTATTCAATGATCTTGTAATTTTTCATATAAATCATCCTCGTTAAATTCAAGATGGCAACCAAACGTTATATGTCGACCGCAAACCAAACAAGTTAAAAGCACCTTGTGGTTGTTGTGCGTGATGACATTACTTAGATAAATACAGGTATCTACGCATGACATGCCAACCTTTTTTTGAATTTATATCACATCTTGACTGCTTTAACTATGTATGCTTTTCTTATTAAATATGGAAAGGTATATTATTTTCACGCAATTCGGGATAACAATTGTAACACGAACGAATGATGTAAGCTCGTTATCGACTCGTGTTGATCACTATGAATAAACTTGAGTGCACGTTTTTATAAAATTAAATTTTTAGACTGTTTTTGATGAACGAATTCCATTTTAGACAAATTTTATGTTTTTTTTAACCAAATCACGACAATTTATATTTTGAATTCGTGACTCCCGAAGTCTCATAAATGTGCGATTTATTACTTTTGATAACGTTTTGAATTATAGTTGGGTTTTTGTTTATAATCTAATATTACCTCAGCAAATAAATAATACCAATAATAAGGTTTTAGATTAAGTGGAAAACATGGAGTGTGTGGTATAGAAATGCAAATGGATGTCGTTTTTGAACTTTCACATACTGTAAGTGAGAGGAAAGACAGAGGATGGTAATCTGTTCCATAGTATCCTATCGTTTAGTATAAGAAAGTATCTCGAAATTTTATTGTATATTTGGAATGGATGGATGCGATTTACAGTAAGGCATCTGACCAAAAAATCCATCAGAATATTAACAATAGAAATAACAACAATTAATTGAAGGGCATCTCTAACGAGTTGATATGGAAGAATGTCCGTTGACAATTAGTTGAATTTTTTTTTTTTATATTATCTAAACTTATTTAATATCGGAGACAGACTTGTGGTATCAATATTGCAGTTTGCACTAAACCACAAATGTGTCTCTATATACTGAGAAACAACTCTGTATACACTCGATGTACAGTCAGTATATGTTAAACATTGGAACTTTATATTGAAATTGCGAAAATTTCGCGGTATAGAGTTTGTTGCAATCTGACCCTAGTTATAAACCATAATCATTTAATACACGAACCTTTTCAAACCGAATTTTATACTGCAACTTTTCTGACATATTTGACACTACTTGTCTAGTTGAAGTATTCATTTCGTTTTTATTTTCAATATAGACAAGTAATTTCACAATATTTGCTCGCATTTTGTACGTGTGCGGAACTTTCTTAAGCCAAATGACAAATTATATGACAAATCAAATGGTAAATCAAATGTAAGTTCTCTAA
Source organism: Dioctria linearis (assembly GCA_963930735.1). Classification (NCBI taxonomy): domain Eukaryota; kingdom Metazoa; phylum Arthropoda; class Insecta; order Diptera; family Asilidae; genus Dioctria; species Dioctria linearis. The sequence goes on along the minus strand of OZ005744.1, from coordinate 27,372,280 downwards.
TTAATTCTCAGTATCGTAAACCGCAAGTGTGTTTCTGAAATTCTATTATTGCAATATGACATAAATGCAATATCAATATCTCAATTTAAAACCGCAAGTCTGTCCGCGGTATAAGGATTCTAGATCTCATGTAGGACTTGTACAGTAGAGAACAGTCAGGATCGATGGACTAAAATATTTCTTACATCTTTTATTGTCACAATTTGGCTTTTGTTGAGAAAGTAAATTAAGGTCGAAAATATTTCTAACACCTTACGACTATTATTATACGGGATACATTAAGGCTCTATATTACGAGCTATGTTATTTAGTTTAATTATTAATTACTTGTCCGATTAACGGTGTTTCGGATTTTATATATGTATATTCCAATGACGCTCAATTATGTTGAATTAATAGAAAATTTATGCATAAAGTATGCCTCGTTTGAAAATACGAGGTAAATTTGGAGAGTATGTAAACTAAAAGGGTAAGACCCTGAAAAAACTGCATCAAGTGATGCAACCAAAAATGTGCCTATTGTATGAAAATACTGCTCGTGTCTCACTTTGCTAAATTTAGATGATTTTGATTCCTAAATTGTCAACAAGTATTTCTATCATTTGAAAAAAAATTAAGAGAAATAAAATGTTTGAATTTTTGCATTCTTTTATTTTTAATAAAAGCACTCCGTTTTTCGTATACTTTCAGGCAAAAGTATTCTTTTGCATATATCTAGGCGCTATTTGTTATTGATTTTTGTTTACAGGGCTCCTCACACTGTGTAGACTGATAAATTCTTTTGATTTCCAATTTTATGTTCCTCAAATTTATCTTTCGTTATTTTTCCGATTTTGCGGGAACGCGTGGGTTTTTCACAAAAACTGTTCGACCCTGGCCCTCTCCTGTAACTCGCCCGCATCATTAAGTACCTTTAACCTCCAACACCAATTTTTGACCAAATTCTCTTACCGATATGCTCAGAATATTTCACAAAATTGAAAAGTACAAATTTTTCGCAACGGATTTTGGCCGGGCGTTCAAGCTAATCGGACGGGCTCAAGGATCATAAATAAATCATTTAAATCAAAACATTCCTCCATTTTATTTTCTTACGAAGAAAAAAAGAAAAATTGCCTTTTTTCACGCAATTTTTTTTTTATATTTCTTAGAACTTTTCAAACAAATGTGAACTGGAAAATTATTATTAAAATGAAAATTTGAAATTCATAAAAACTCATCACCTAAGCAAGACTCACGAATTAAACAGCTTGGAATTTTAGTTAATAATGTTTATTTTATTATTGAATTATTAGTAAAAAAAACGTAAAATCGCTAATATCTCGAAAACAGCAATTTTCACTACGATTTTCTTGAATTTCTTGAATTTCTTCTGATGTTTTAAGAAAATTTTAAACTGTTTTAATTTATTGTTTACATTTTTATACGGTCGTGTTTACATTTATTTTCAAACTGTTAAATCAACTTTTTTACTTAATTTTCCTTGCAGTTAGTTAACTCAACAACTTTAATATCAGTAAATATGTTAATTTTTAGCACAAATTTCCAAATGTATGAAAAACCGTTTAATTGAGATCAATTTAAAAAAAAAAATCTTTTATTTTCTATTTATTTGCAGTGAAAATCTTTTTCGTACAATGACTGATCTTGTAATATCTGAGGGATATGCAGCTGTTGGCTACGAATATATTAATGTTGATGATTGTTGGCTGGAGAAGTCTCGAGGACCCCAAGGTCAACTTGTGGCTGATCGTAGACGATTCCCCAGCGGTATGCGATCACTATCAGATTATGTTAGTATTTGTACAGATTATACGAAAGATTCATTAAAATATAATTATTAATTTTATAATTAATTTCAAGGTACATGCTCGCGGACTGAAATTCGGAATTTATGAAGATTTTGGTAATTACACATGCGCAGGATATCCAGGAATAATTGGATACTTACGATCAGATGCTGAATTATTTGCCGAATGGGAAGTTGATTATGTAAAACTTGATGGATGTTATTCACTACCGATTGATATGGATTCTGGATATCCAGAATTTGGACGACATTTGAATAATACAGGACGAGCAATGATTTATTCATGCAGTTGGCCAGTATATCAAATATATGCTGGCATCAGTCCGAATTATTCTTCGATAATAGAACATTGCAATATGTGGAGAAATTATGATGATATTCAGGATTCATGGGCATCTGTGGAGACCATAATTGATTATTATGGAAATAATCAAGATGTGATTGCACCAAATGCTGGACCTGGTCATTGGAATGATCCTGATATGGTGAGTTTATGAGAACATGAATTGAATAACAATTTAATTGACTTATCATGATTTATATTTTTAGTTAATAATTGGAAATTTCGGTCTGAGTTATGAACAATCAAAAACACAAATGGCACTTTGGGCAATATTAGCAGCTCCGCTTCTAATGTCTGTCGATTTAAGAACAATTCGTCCAGAGTTTAAAGCTATTTTACAAAATCGTAAAATTATTTCTGTCGATCAAGATCCTCTTGGAATTCAAGGTCGTCGTATTTACAAGCATAAAGGAATTGAAATCTGGTCCAGACCTATTGCTCCCATTTATCAAACCTATTATTCATATGCAATTGCATTCGTTAATCGTAGAACTGATGGTACACCTTCAGATGTAGCAGTAACACTCCGGGAATTGGGATTAACATCACCAACTGGATATCGAGTTGAGGTTTGTATATTTAATTATAGAAAAAAAAACCAGAAAATAAATTAAAATTTAAAATATTAAAGGATTTGTACGAGGATGTTGACTATGGAATTTTGAGTCCACAAACAAAAATTAAAGTCAAAGTTAATCCATCCGGTGTTGTGATTTTAAGAGCTGACGTACAACCAGAACGATTCTCCAGGACGCCGTACAATCCACTGCTACAATATTATAATGTTAAATAGATTTCTAAGTAATACCTATAAATATTAGTAATGCAAAAGCAAAGCCAACAATTGAGTTTAATATAGGAGAGGCTATTTCTAAGGCCAAGAATTGCTTCGTAATATAATCTCAAGTTCCATAAAAGATTAAATTTCATTTACATTTCCCTTTTTTTTTTGCGATGTTTCCACTTTTTAATTTTGTCTTTATACTATTGGTTACCTGTGAATATTAGTAACAAGAAACAAATCATCCTATACTTGATATTTATAAATTTGTAATTATATTGTTAATTTTAAGCAAAACGATGTTTCATTCGCTTGTGTAGTGTTAAAAAATTTTCAATTAAGGAAAAATTCAGGGTCCTGATTCTGTAACACGAAAAGAAGAGGATATATTCATTCCAATTCGCCTTCCTATTCACTGATGCATGAACTCAATTGCCCAGCGCACTTATCGCAGCTTTACCATTCCAGGAGTAGTACTTAGTTTCGAGTCCCACCTTGACTTGGTTCTGCTTAGCTCCTTTCGCATTTTCTAGAACTTCCTATTACTTATATAATCCTTCTCGCATTCTTTTAAAAAAAAACTAGATTGGACTCTATGGAAGACAAAGAACGTTTGTAGAATTTATAGCATTAAACGAAGGCTTTCATCATAAGCAGCGACGTCAACCCGAAGTTGTATGAACAGGATCCCCAATATAGTACGCCTTTCATAATAGGCGACAGATGGCAACCCAACAATTAGGGAAATTACTGCGGGTTAATCACTTGCCATAGAGAAAAGAAGATAAACGATTAAAAAAACTGAAGCAGAACCTTGGATTGGGGATTCGTGACGTTGACTCATAGAAACCCATCAAGGTTAAGGTCCTTTAGAAAGTCTATAGGACCATCCCAAGCCCTTGCTCTTTGATAAGGATATCATTCCAAGATTTTTCAATATTATGCAGCCAAAAGCTTACAAGTCGCAGAGAACATATTCAGATCACTTCTATTTAGGGGGAAACAATTGGAAGAATACTATCTTTTCTTGCACAACTCTACGAATTGTTACAGAATAAATAAATAAAAAAGTTAAATTGTTTCATCTCTGAAAAGTCCCCATGTTAATAAAATTTGTCCACAACTTCTCTTTCAAAACAGCTGCTTAGCTCGGCATATAGTCGTTACACGCTTAACTATATGACAAAAGTATTGCTCCAAAAACATGATCACTGTACACGAAGGTTGCCTTTATATTTGGCATTGTCATATGATCAATTTTTGGTAGCTTACCTTGGGGTAGGCATGTAAGAGCTCCAGAAAAGAAAGTTACACACTTCACTTTGTGTTTGGATGTGTTTGTGATTAGAATGCGACTTCTCCCATTTTCCATTCCACTTCAACTAAGATATACAAATAAAACGCTGCATATATTTACTGCTTTCAGAGCTTCAGTGTGCAACAGCATATTACAGTAGAGTTCGGTGGTTCCTCAGAATAAGACCTGTTACATATCAGTTTTCCATACTATTACGAATCGCATATACTATGACGTATTCTGCTCAAATCAATATACATATGTGTATATACAGGGTCCCCAGTCAGACATGCATCACAAACCCCAAGGCCATCACAGAAGGAGGCAGATAACTTCTGCACTCTAGAGGCTAAAGCCCTTTTCGGCTGTGACCTTTTCATCCTTATGGGTAAAATTAATAAATTTATCCCCCAATATAGGAAACTTTCTTCCCTCGCAGAACGTCAAAGTGCTTATCTTCAATTTGCCTTTAGCCTATGTGTAGAGAAATAAGCAAATTGAAGATAATTGCATTAAACTGTAACTCACTAGTAAGGCATAATAAAAGAATAGCCTTAAATTTTGTCCTTCTTTCAGAGACACATCTCAGTCCTCGCCACAAACTAGTTTTCGAGAAATTCTCGACCACCCGCTCAGAAAAAAACTGATTCTTCCCTTGGCATGGCCATCCTAATTAGCGATGGGCTTAAATGTGAACAATTTAAGCTCAGACCATTGTGCAACACGCATTTATCACAGAACACTAAACTCTCAAAACGCCTCCTACCAGTCGATTCTCTCCCAAGTCAAATGCTTATCGATTATTATTGATGAGCAAACTAAACTGTTCTGCGATGAGCGGTTTAGGAAAAGACTTGAAAAAATCAAACCAGGCCCACAGACTTTTGAAAATATTAACAAAGTCTGTTCCAGGATGCCAAAACTCCCGAAATTCATAAAGAACAGCCAAGAAACGCTAGTTCTCCTTCAGGAAAAATATGATGCATTCGCACCATATTTTCAATACACTTTTAAGGATAACTCAATCCTTAGTACTCTAGCCTTCTCCTTGGAAGTAAACAGTAGTGTTAATACTTTTCTGAACGCAAATGCCTCTATACCATAAGCCTTCTTCTACGTGGATAACCCTGCAATCTATCCTGAAGAGCAAAATATTTTCAGCAATCCTCTGCACCTCTTCGTCTTAACCAAGACAATAAGCTGCAAAAAATAGAGTGGTCCCGACAAAATTTCAAATGCAATTATTAAAAAACTACCACCAAAAGCTCTGGACTTTCTATCAACCGTCTTCAATAATTGCTACTTCCCAGAAAAATGGAAAAGACTTCATCAAAAGACATCATGGAGTTCAGGCCCATCTCCTTGATTTCAAACTTAGGAAAGCTTTTTGAGAAAGTCATCAAGCAACAGGTTATAAACACCTGTGAAGAAAAAAATATCCATTAAGACTCCCAATTTGGTTTCAAACCACAACACTCCACCTTTCATCCACAACTAAAGTTTCACACAGATGCAACCAGAGCTTTAAATAGGAACGAATGTATCATATAGGCTGCTTCCTTGACGTCGAAAAAGCATTCGACTCAGTATGGACAGCAGGGCTTGTTTTCAAGTTAAATCAGTTCGGTTTCCCCCACACCTCAATTTATTAATCCACAGTTTCCTAACTTCTAGGAAATTCTATGTGGAACTTGAAGAACATAAATCACCTCAAGGCAATAGAAGTTGGTGTCCCCCAAGGCTCCATTTTAGGCCCAATCCTCTTCAACCTCTATACTTCCGACCAACCTCCAAAAAAAATGGGACCACACGCTGATGACTCCTTCACGTATGCCCAATCTCGCTGCTCAAATTTGGCTATAAATAAAGTCAACCTGCACCTTAACAAATTAAACTCCTACCACAGAAAGTGGGTGATCAAAATAAATGTCCAAAATCTGTACTGGCACTGGGCGAAACCGCCAAGCTGCAAAATCCAAGACCATTGAAGCCATCTACAACAGGGGGAAAATAAAAAGCAGACAAAGCGCGAAATATCTGGATATCAAATTTCATGAACTGTTAAGATTCATCATGCAAAAGCGGCCATTAGCAAGGTCAATTTCGCTTATAGCTTACTTAGTCCAATAATAAACTTCAAGGACGGCCTCTTAACTCAGACCAAACTTCTGTTGTACAAACAACTCATAAGACCTGTTATTACTTACTGCTTCCCTATCTGACATACCATTTCTCCCACCTATATGGAAAGACTCAGCAAGCTTGAAAGAAAGATTCTTAGAGCTTTCACGGGATTCCATAGACGAACCAATGGAAAATTCTTTCCCAACAGAGTAGTCTATGATAACCCTGACTGATGATTATCATCAAAAGCAAATACATGCGTTTACTTTCTAGAAAGAGTCAAGCAGGCCTACGTTTTGTTCAATATTGGTGTGCTGCCCTTAAGATATCAGGAATCTCCAATAAAAATCAATTATATAGGTACTTCACTCAAAAAAAGGAAATGCCGAATATAACTAGCCCTACTATCTTTGGAAAGAAGGTCCCAATATTAAAAAAAGCGAAATATTGCAGGTAACTCTTGATGATAGACCCAATTAGCATAAGCACATAAGGTTGCATGTAGGAATGCTTATTATCATCATCTTAGCTCATCTGAGCTAAAAAGCTAAAAATCACCATCATAGGTTCTATAATATGGAAGTTACTGGGTTGAACTGGAAAGACATCGGAAGCCAGATAGCCAGATATAATGATCTGACTTCAGAAATCAGTAATAAGACCTATGCTGCAACAGCATGGTAGAAAATATGTACGTAAAAGATAACTATCATCATCGGATAAGCATATCCTCCAGCATGTATTAATTTAGACTCGAAGAAAATGAAGCATCGTAGTACATCTTCTGCTAATGGAAGGCAGATTTAGGAGCTCCACACTTTTTAAAGCCCACAAGAATTTGAGAAAATTTCATTTAAAAATATTACTCAAAGGAATACGACTGCTTGAAGTAAAAGCGGTGCGCAAATAAAGCCAGGAAATATGGCTTCATTTCAAAGGTCCAACTCTATATAAATAAACAATTAAATTTAAAATGTAAGAATACAAAAAATTTCCGTAAATGCCTAAAGGTAGGCAACGAAGATGAAATTCTGAAATTTTCAGTTTTTTCAACAGAGGGAAGAGAGAAAAATTTAGAAACAAAAATAACACAACATAAAATTTTAAAGAGAAATGCCAAACAATTTAGATTACCCTCTCTATAGAATAATAAAAGACGACATAAATGAAATGAGTAATATCTTAGACAGTAATTAAATCTATCAAAAATTTTCTGCCAATTTTTAGCACATTTTTAATAATTAGATTAATTAAAATTCAAAAGTAAATCGATTTTTGAAAATTCAATTAACAGACGAATGGACGAATGGTCATTGGTTTTGCCCTCTGACATATATAAATTGGTCTGCTGACACTACTGAAATTGCTTACATTATTTGACGCAGTATTATGGGATCACTTTTCTATAGTTGTCTCTTTTTGGTTTAATGACTTTATTCCGCCGAACTACAAATAATAAGTTCTATATAAAATCCACCATAATCCAGTTTCAGTTCAGTGGTTTTCCAAATGAATATATATATATATAGAATAGAAATAGATAGCAATACAATATTTGTAACCCTTTCTCTGTCCCCCATACCAACTTTTAGGGACAGGCAGACAAAAATTGTTTAAATTTATTTATTTAAAAATGATACTTGAAAAATATTTGATGTTGTACTCGTAGGAGATAAGTCTCCAAGAATAAAAATAATTTCGAATTCATCTGATAACTGTCACGCCCCTGCCAACAAAAGTTGATCTATATGAAATAGAAAATCAGGCAGTCCATGTTATGTCAGTGGTTTTGCCCGTCTGTCTAGCTAGGGTATAAAATTGTAAATTTTTAGTGCAAAATAATTTTTTTATATCAGTAGCGCACCCAGAATTTGGTGGGGGAGGGGGCACAGGTGTCCCGGTCCAAAGAAAGGTCGGAAAAATATGGTTCTAAAATCGCGTTCTATACTAATCTGAGCACTTAAGAACTGATTTTTTTGAAGGTCTTGAATTTCAAGTATTATCTGCTAAATCTTCTGCATGGACCATAGATGGCTTTTCTTTATCTTCGACAAATTAATCATAAGTAATTTTTTAAAATACGGAATGCAAAAAAGTTAAGATCTATTTTGGTCGTATGGGTGATCAGTGACAGCTGCTGGGACGTTATTTCTCTAGGTGTGTGATTACTTAGTACCCATGCCACTAAATTTCTGTAAATTTCGTAATTAAGTATGTTTTTCCCACCATTTAAAGAAGTAAATTTTCTTTTTGTCACTTGTCTGTCACATAATATAAAATATAATCAACGTGATGTGTAAAAAGTTAAGAAATATACAATTAGTACCGAAGAAGAAGAAACAGTAGAAGTTTTATATCTTACGGCCGTTCTGTGCAACAAAGATCGGAGTGTAACATTTGGAACGTTCTAATGGAACCTGGATTTAAATATAAAAATTTGATATGGACTAATACGAAACTCACACTAAATGCGGCAACTACTTTCTTTTCGCCAATTTTCTTTCATATCATACTCAATAGTTCCCCTCTTATGGGGTTATGTGAGAAATAATGATATTTTTGTTTTTAAGTAATTCTTGAAATCAATTTTTCAGTAGTTTACTCTAAGCTGTTCTACTGTATGAAATATAATGTCTCGCCTCTAGCATCCGATCATTCCTCTACACGACCGCCGCCATGTCGCCGAATCTTGACTGTTAATCATATTCATATTTTATATTTAACGGTTTTATTTTATTTTATCGGACTTTGTAATAATATACAGATTACATTTCATTCCTGATTTTTAAATAATGCTGGAGAAAAAATGACCTCTTGGGTGGGACTGGTCCCGTTCGTCCACCCCTCCGTCGGTGCGCCCCTGGTTTATATTACCAACCGCCTGTTATTTGAAATTATTCAGATAATACAAAAAGAAGAACAAATAATATTATTGATTACTTACCACCATTACCATTACACATCCAAGAGATTTCAAGAAAAGAATTGAAAAATTGATATTATTAGAGAGAAAAAATAAATTTAATTTTTGATAAAAAAAACTGGATAAAATTACTAATAATCGCGACCTTGGAACTTCCGAGCTCTAACTGAAATTTTTTTTAACGAATTGATAATACGACCATGCTCTATCGATTAAAATGGTCCCCAAATTTGTATACCCAATGGCTTAGAATACTTATATTAAATTCTGTCTAGTTCTATGTGAACTCTAAACGTATCCCTGGTGCAATAATGTTGTAACTTGATCACATAGAGCCATGAAGCAGAAAACGTCGATCAAGTCAAGCAGTTATGAGTAGTATTGTAGTAGTAGTATTGAGTAGTTGACACTTGCACTTGCATTCAGTCGCAGTAGCTCATGGTCAAGAATTTGAAGCTAACGAGTCTTATATAATTGGGGCGTATTTGCTAACTGGCATAGACTATGAAGAATTAAAATCACATCCTGCTTTAATCAATTGACCACAACCGAATGATGAAAATGACGAAGATTTGATATTCGAAAATACTTCAGGTCTGCCAGCTCATAATTAAAAGCACTGTTTTTGTCCGTTCAATGCCAGCCAATGTGCCTAGCAATCCGGAAAATCCACAGGGGATGGTATCAGCAGTCTAGGTAAAGACTATTGAGAAAGCCTCACAGGACAAAAGGGCACTGTTATGTTTCTTCATTCATGCGGGCATACAAGGCGCCTCCAACAAAACTATTTGACTCAATCAAAAGGGTAAATCCAATATAGAAGAATTCAAACGTATATCGTCAGATGGATTGGTATTATGCTGGAAAACGTTGCATAACAGCTATACGTTAACCGATGAATCCCCAAAATCAGTGTCACTAGAGGCTGCACACAAGCCGAAGTTTTAATACCACTATTATGGCTCTTGATTGTGGTTGTGCTTCAAGAGCCAACTTTAAGGCGCAGGAGTACGCTGATGATATTGTTCTTTGTGTTAAAGGGAAATTTAAACCAGCTTTTACCCTAGCTAATGTAACCTGCCTTTAACATACGAGTAGTCACTAGATGGTGCTAGAATATGGGGTTATCAATAAACACATGTAAAATAGTGATAGTCCCTTTCACCAGGAAAAGGAGCTTCAGCTCCTAAATTAATTGGACTTTCACTAGAATATTCAAAGAAAAAAAACCCATATATTTAGAAGTAATTCTGGATAGCAATCTTATCTGGAATCCCCACCTTAAAATGATAACTAACATAGTTATGTAGGTATTCAGGGCAAAATCCTAGTAGCTCAAAACGATGCAGACAGTCAGTATGACGAGCCTAGATAAAGTGCCTTAACGTCGTATCCTCAGCGAGCACTTCAATCTAATCTTGGCTTGCAGCTACTCTACCTTTTTAGCCATTGCAATGTGGACGCCAGATCTGTAAAGTACTTAAGTACATTGGTACTTAAGTACTAGTAACAGTACCAGTACCTGGACTTGTACTTGAAAAATTTTAAAGTACCAGTACCGGGACTTGTACTTGAAATGTTTTTAAGTACCAGTACCGGGACTTGTACTTGTACTTAAAATATTTCAAGTCCAGATACTGATACTGTACTGGTACTTGTACTTGGAATTTTACAGGTCTGGTAGCCGCTTGTATGCATTGAAAAAAAAGGTCAGAGATCACATTTCTCCTGGAGTGGGATATTTTAACATCTTCCAGCAGGTCCACATTAAAGATCTAAGCTTGAAAGGATCTTATTTATTTATTTTATTATTAATTTTATATACAGCGTTTCTTAACAATAATACTCTCAAATGCAGTTCATTTATTTTTATTTATTTAAAACACAAAACTTTGCATTCTTACGAAAATAGGGCAACGATATCCGAAGTGCTAAGTGACAACAGTGATACAACTTTGAAAAATGAAATTATGTCACTTAAATTTAGGTAAAGGTACTAATTGCTAATATATCGGACGGCTTTCAACTTATTCAAACCAAACAACAATTTATAGTAAAGTAAATTTCACATCGAATTCCCTAAAGCCTAACCGAAGCCAGAGTGTCGTTTTCTGAAAAGGATATTCGAAAATGGTTAGATGAGCTACAAAATTATATAAAGGAGATGAATGCAGAAGACATATTTTAATGAACAGTTCTTTTTTCCTACGTACGAGTACCTAGGGATGTAGTCAATAGCCATACCAGAGCCCGCGTTTTTAGTTCGTTCTAAGTCAGGCTGTATGAGAATATATCGCGAATGGAGTAAATGGTTACATGGTTAATTACTGAAAAAATTCAAAAACATGACGGCCACAAGTCCCATTTAACATTGGAGCTATACTAGTTTTGCAAGCAAACGGGATAATTTTATACACACTTCCTCCTAGGACAACACATATGCTACAACCAACAGATGTTAATGTTTTCTACTAATGCTCTATAAAAAGAAGCAGGATTGGTTAAGTGATGATCTTGTTTTAAAGAGATGAGATAGCTTTCGATCTTAGGCGCATGGAATTCGATGCGATCACTTTGCCACAAGCGAGGATATTGTCAAAATCGTTGTTCAATGATCTAATCATTCAATTTAGTTTAACACATTTGACATTCCCTCGAAGTCGGCAAGAGTGTAAAAGGAGTAAGCGAAATCAAGGTATACTGTCATCGGCAAAACTATGGATGGGATTGAAAGTAAGGTAAAGCAGATCACTAATGACAATTAAGAGGAAAGATGGAGAGATGATAGAGCCCTGGGGCACACCGGCATTTATAGGGTGAGCTAAAAAGTATGTTGAGCTAAATATAGCTTTAAGGCAAAGTTTTGCTTTATTATTCTAATTTATAAAACGTTGAATTCCATTATGTTGTATAATTCCTTCTTGATTTGTTCCTTTTAATTTAATGAAATTTAAGCGATGCTGTTACGTAAAAAAACCCAATTTGAATTGAATTAGTTTTAATCTGAAGAATGTTATTTTACTTATTATTATTATTATTCTTTGTTTTACTCACTGTGTACCACTTGTTCGTTCGAATCGTGATTCGAATTGTCAACCGTGGTTCAATGGCTCTTTGAAGCATCTTAAAAATTTAAAGAATAAAGCTTGGAGGAGGTCGCGTGCTCAGTATATTTCGTGTTTGACTGACTCTCGTACAACGATTATGTATTTAGAATGAGATCGGCTTTGCGTGCTGAACCAAAGCAATTTTGGAGGTTTGTTAACTCTAAGCGCAACTGTGACGGATACCCTTCATCATTGCGACTCGGTAACTTAGACAGTGTGGATCAGTAACGCACCCAGGATTTGGCTTGGGGGGGGGGGGGGGCATAGGTGTCCCAAGTCCTAACGAGTCGGAAAAATAGGGCTCTAAAGTCGCGTCCTGCACCCATCTGAGCAATTAAGGACTGCTATTGTAGATTAAAAGGCTTTACTTTATTTTATCGGACTTTGTAATAATATCCAGACCACATTTCATACGTAACTTATAAATTATATTCACAAAACTGACATTCTGGAGGGGGACCGGTCCCGTTAGTCCTCCCTCTCGGTGCGCCCCTGGTGGATCCGTTACAGACTGCCAATCTTTTTGGTGACTTCTTTAAAACTGCATTCTGTGATAACCACTGTGATATTAGTTATAATGATTTTACCCATTTGACGAACCTTCCGCTGACTTCTCTTCAAGACCTAAAGATCTCCTGTTTTTCGATGAAGCGTCTGTCTCCATGTACATTTCAAGCATAGCTGATAGTTTTTCTGGCGGTGGTCCGGATGGCGTTCCTTCCACACTCATAAAACATTGTGCTACGTCCATCATTCCTGTTTTGTGTTATTTATTTAATTTATCTTTAACTTATGGTATTTTTCCGAAACAGTGGGAGCTTTCTTTGATTATTCCTTTGCACAAGAAGAGCAATAAGAGTGATATTTCTAACTACAGACCTGTCGCTAATTTAAGTTGTATTGGTAAGATATTTGAAGCCATGATTTGTGATGTTTTGTACTTCCACTGCAAGCCCTTCTTTTGCTCTTTTCAGCATGGTTTTATGAAGGGGAAATCTACTACGACTAATTTATTGGAGTTTACTAATTTCTGCATTTCTGCTATTGAAAACGGTAAGCACGTGGATTGCATTTTCACGGATTTCAGTAAAGAATCAATCATAAAATTTTAATTCACAAGTAGACTGTTCTTGGTTTTCCTACTGTCTTTGTTAATTGGCTTCGTTCTTATTTATCTGAACGTACGCAGAGAGTCATATTCCGCGCAGCTCTTTCTGAAGAAATAGATAATACTTCCGGCGTACCTCAAGCTAGCCATCTTGGACCATTCCTTTTTATAATTTACATCAACGATGTATCTCTGATTTTGGCTAATTCAAGAATTTCGCCCAATCAGCCTGTTATGCTTTCTAGCCAAAGTGATGGAAAAGCTATTGACCTGGCAAATCAATATCTTGAGACCAATAATATGCTAAGGTCATGCCAATCTGGTTTCCGAAAATCGCATAGTTGTTAAACGGCTCTATTAAGAGTTACAACCGATATACGCAGCTCGTTAGATAAGGATGAGCTATGTGTCCTAGCTCTACTTGATTTTTCTAAAGCGTTCGACTCGGTAGGCTACTCTAAATTATTATCTAAGTTGTCTACAAACTTTCAATTTCATTCAACTGCAGTTTTCCTTATCGGCAGTTTTCTGTCTGGCAGGTTTCAGCGTGTAAGAATAGGGAACAGTTTTTCTGATGCCTTGCCTCTTACTCGTGGTGTGCCTCAAGGATCAATTTTGGGCCCTTTGCTTTCAGCATGTATATTAATGATCTTCCTGAGGTTATTGAGGATTGTAGAATTCACATATATGCTGATGATGTGCAGTTATATATTGGTCGTCCCATTGGTCTAATGGAGGATTGCATCTACCGTTTAAATTCTGACTTGACGAATGTCTCGAGTTGGGCGACTAATAATGGTTTACAACTGAACCCCCAAAAATGCCAATGCATTCCATTTTATCGACGACCAATTGAAGTTTCTGATTTACCGCCTATATTTCTGGATAATCAAGTGTTAGAATTTACTGATCGTGTGCGAAATCTAGGGGTTTTTCTCAACTCCCGGATGAAATGTTGTGATCAGATTAGTCATATTTTGGGAAAAGTTTATTGTAGTCTTCGACGGTTGTGGTTGTCTTCTGCAATTTTACCTTTTAGCACTCGTTCAATGCTAGTTAAGTTCCTGCTTCTACCCTACCTTACAGCCACCTGTCTAATATTCCCGCACTTGAATTCTGTATGCTCAATGAAATTAACTGTTGCATTCAATGACTGTACGAGGTTTGTGTTTGGCCTAAGAAGATTTGATCATGTTTCACCACATAGCAGCCATCTGCTGGGTTGTCCCTTGATGGAATATTTAAGGCGTAGGCTTGTTGCATCCCTTCACAAAATTATACACTCCAAAAAGCCTCGGTACCTTTTTGACCAACTCGAATTTCAAAACTCTGGCAGACATTTCAGCTTATTGATACCCAGGTTTCAACATTCGATAATGGACGACTCTTACTTTGTTCGAGCTATTCGGGCCTGGAATAATTTACCAACTGATGCTCAGCGTGTCAGCTCGACTGATAGGTTCTGAAGGTTGATGGCACAGAGTTACACTGCCACCACTTAAAATGTTTCCGTTCTGAAGGAGGTGGTCCTGGCAATGATCGAGTATATAGATTCTGTAATTTTAGTTTGTTGTTTGTTAATATTATATCTTTTTGTATTATATAAACCTTTATTTTTTTTTTTTTTTTTTTATTTTTTTTTTTTATTTTTTTTTTTACTTATGTCTTATTTTACATCTATTTAAAGTATTTAGTTTAAGTTTTTAGTAATCTAGTTAGTCCAACGTTCTTTGTACTAAAAAGATGTGTAATCTTATTGTACGTTAAGCCTTTAATAAATCTAATCTAATTCTTTGCTATGCTGACGATGCCAATTTCTAATGAAAACGAGTGTGGATTTTTAAACTCGGACTTAGACACCTTTCATAAATGGTGTGCTATTAACTTCTTCCTCTCTTAATATTAGCAAATGTACTACTATGCCCTTTTATCGTAAAAGGAGGCCATTGGAGTTTAATTATACTTTCGATGGATGCTTATTGACTAAACTTGACAAAACCAAAGATTTGGGTGTCTTCCTTAATACTCGTCTTTCCTTCGAACATCATATTAATTCAATTGTGGCCAGGGCTAATGCTCCTCTGGGGTTTGTAGAGATGGTCAAAAGACTTTCTAAATAAAACATAAAACAACATTAAGTAAATTCTATTAAGAACCCTTCTTGTAAGGATGGCATTTCCTTAAATGGACGCGAATCGGTGTGTTTACCCTATGACTGGAAATTATGAATTAGAAAAGAAGAATTTAACCTTTCTAATATTAGAATTAATTTAATAAGGAATTAAAAATTAATTGTTTTGAAATATACATAATAAATTTTTTTTAATATCAAGCAGAATTTCAGTGGACATAGTTATCTAAGTATATGGTTTTAAAACGTTTATGCCTTTTTTCTGTGGGTTTTGTTTACATATACATACATACGAGTGAAAGGTCCATTAATTTGAATAATTAATTTAACTAGGTCAGGATAAGTAAAAAATCTACCAGTGCCTTGATGAAATACTTCCTCAAAAAAACTAATAAAATTCTGGCAACACCAGTTCATTGATCCATTCAAAATAAATTATAAGTGAGGAAAAAAAATAAATAAAAATTCTGGTTGCTTGAAGTCATCGAGTTTACTTTATTTTGGGACACACCTCTACCCGAGCAATCCGGTTTTAACTAGTTATATAGATTTCAAGAGCTGAACAAATATAATTTTGTGATATGAAAGCAAGCTGTTTTGATACATATGTACATATGTACCTGACTTACATACATATATGTTTTTGATTCGGTTGGGTCCTCAGGAAAAATAAACCAGTGAGGTGACCTGAAATAATGACTACTACACGACAAATACCGGTTTTATGCTTCCAATTATTACAGTCAGAATTTGTAAAAAGACAAAGCATAAACCTTGATAGTTTGCCACATTGTCCTTGAGAAGAGAAAGTCATTACATGCGCGTGGCAACACATCTCTGTCGTTAATCAGATTGCGCCTGCCTTTTACAGGTCGCGCGCAGATATATATAATCGCATTTTTATTTCCGGTTCCGTATTTGTATAACTACTTAGATCACAGGGAATGACTTGGTTATTTTTAATTTTTAATATATATACTAAACACAAGCTAAGCTAATTCGATTTATGTATGTATATCTATCGAGTACGTAGATATGGCAAAAAATACGAGATACCAACAGTAGCAGACGCTTGACCTGATAAGAAACAAATCGGTCACGGTGTCGTCATGTTTCTTTATTTAATTAAAATCGAAGTCGACCGGAGCCGTCAAAATAAAACTAATCGGCATTGACGAAATGGGCGTGATATTTGCCTTAAAGTATAACCAAGCTCCATATTCTGTACGATAATGAAAATATTGTTTAATTGATAGAGATTGCTTCGTTTTGATTGAGTACTGAAAGCAGATCAATGCCGACATTAAAAATTCTTATGTTATTGAATGTGACTCTCTGATTATTCTAATTAGTATTTAGAATATTTAAGAATTCAAGGATGCCCCGCCTATTTAGTAATTATATTTTGTTGGTATTAATAATAAGAATTACAACTACCTAAAGTCAAGATTTTTCCGGGTGAAGTTATCACGTATCCATAAAGTAATTTGTACATTTAAAAAATACAAAATTAATTGGGACAGACAATGAAAGCCTTGGTTTTTAACAACTTTCATTTCGGCGAGATCAGTTACTCTTCCTGTCTGCAATCAAAACCAGGAAGAGAAGACTTTTAACTAGCATCCGAATTAGTAGTAGTAGTGAGTAAAATTTATTAAAATTTCAAACAGCTATTTCAAGGAAGTTTTGATTTTTTCATGGTAATATAGATTCAGGAGTAGGTACCGCATCGTTTTTTTTTTAATGTGGAGCTAAACCAGAAAAAAGAACGCTACTAATATGACTCGAACCATATATACGTATTATTGATGGACTTATGTGATCATCTTCACTTGGGCCCATCTCAACCAAGCATTGTTCTAGCAAGAAGTAAGTCCTAAATTCATAAATGGAAAAGAAATTTTTGGTGTACATTGATTTTATTCAAATATAGCCCGTTAAAGTTGAAACTTCTAACCCCGCCCCTCCCGCAAAAATGAATAGCACTAAAAGATGCGGAATAACGAAATCTACGTAAATATCAAGTTTGGTAAAAAAGTGTTTTTTGGAAATTACCCCCACCATTTTTCGAAATTCGAAATCGAAAAGTACCCTATCTAATAGCCAGTTAAGATTCCCGTACAATGACATATAAATGGTTGTCATAGCTTAAAAACTGTAGGAGGAGATAGAATCCTACGAAAAAACTGAAGATTTCCTCGATGGGTACATCTTCCAAATGTTTGCTTATAACTTTTGATTGTTATTGTTGATAGCACTTAGTGAGGTCATTTTGGAAAGGAGACATAATGCGCAATTCTTTTCATAGTTTTGCCAAGTTCATGCAATGGTGATATTTCGAACAAATGTACACTGAAGCGTGACAAAAATGTTGGTGAAATGAAGAATCATAGAGAAAACTGTTTTTTTTTTTAAATAACTGAAGGCACAATTATAACTTATTATGCATTCTTAGAAAGGTCAATATGTGTTCTTTTAAATAAAGGTTCGAACGTCACAATCCATTAATTACAATAGAACTTATAACGAAATTACTCTGAAGAGGTATGCAAAACTTCGAAAATCGATATTATCGATTTACTCGAAAACCAAGCGGAGTTCGATATAAAAGTATATGGACTTTTTGACCCAAATGACCTCTATTTTCATCCCCTTAAAGGATTAAAGACATTTCCGGAACACCCTGTATAAGAGAACAAAAGAGAGCAAATTAGCTTCGAAGCTTCGAATTTTATTCGAAGCACCAAAGCTTCGAAGTTTCGACCTTCGAACGTAAGAAATTCGAAGCTTCAAAATTTGTAATGCTAATTTGATCCATTTCCTGTTGAGCCATTGACATAAAGCTTGGTACACTTATTGATCTTTCATGACAATATACTTTAACACTTTTATATAATATTGTCATTATATGGCCCGACTTGACTTAAAATCAATATCTTCGGATTGTCGAGGTCGCGTATAACGAATATTTGGTCAAAAATTATAATTTAAAGATGGCGACACCAAGGTGTGTGAAAAATTTTGTCATTTATTGCTCGATTTGACTTATAATCGATATATGGGATTTATTGGGTTGCAAATATTGTACTAAAGGAAAAATAAGTTTTCCTGAAGTATTCGACCTCAGAGGATATGAAATCGTCTAGGGCTTTGAAGTTGAGCCCTTCAAAGCAAGAACAGTTTATCAATGACAACTTTTTTTCCAAATTTACAATGGTTTAATGTATAAATATATTTGAAAAATAATTAAATTGGGCTCTAAAATTTAAAAACTCAATTCAAAATTATCATTTACATTCTTATTAATAGCCTGATAGAATCTGTTGGGTATTATGTGTTTGATTTAAAAATTTGTAATCGGGCTGTAGGACTTCTTCCGGCTTTTAAATAACCCTTCCGCCACTGGATCTTGGAACGAACTCAGAGAAGGTGATTTCATCTATTGTTTTACTAAAGACAATATATTCATTAGATACGCAGAAGAAATTCTAAGTGTTTTATTAAAATCACTTTCCGAGCTGTGTGCTCACTTTTTCAACTTCCCGCCAATGATTTTTTTTATGTTGGCACCGACGTAAGAACCGTTTTTGACACAAGCAATTGTGCCTACGTGAAATAGAAAAGTAAGCAGTCCATATTATATTCGTCAGTGGACATAAACAAGGTTAAACAAGCAATGCCTCGCTCCAATATAAAATCAACGATGCCTCGACCTGATGTAGGGAGGCCTCAATTTTTTTTAGAAATTTACTGGAAATTTTTTTTTTGTATTATTGGAGGCGATAATGGGTGCTTGAGCGGATCTCTAATAGTTCAGTGTAGCAATGAGAGATGAAAATTTTACTCTACCTGCAAAGCCGAAAACTATAAAAAAACTATAAGTAGTAGCCACAGGGTTACTATAGATATTATAGTTTTCAAAAGGTATTTATTTATTAATATCAACGTACAAAGATTCTAAAAAAGTACTTTAAAAAATACTTCAAAAAGTACTCAGTACTTTTTGTAAACTTAGTACTTAGTTACAAGTACTTTTCATACATGCGGTACTTGTACTTACTCAGGCCTTCGGTACTTGTATTTAAGTACTTTTTCTTTGGTACTTGCCCAGCTCTGCTGCTAACTTACAAAGATTGTAAAAAAGTACTAAGCACATTTTAGTAGTCTCAGTACTTAGTAATAAGTACTTTTCATACATGCAGTATTTGTACTTAAGCTGAAGTACTTCAAGCTTTCGGTACTTGTACTTAAGTACTATTCTTTGGTACTTTCCCAGCTCTGCGTGTGCTCTCGTCTGCTCTCTATGATCTTTCTTTTGCAGTTATGCGAAATCTCTGATGTACAAGACTCGTGGATTTGGAGAGAAACAACTTCTGGCAAGAGCGATGGCAGCTTAGGTATTATGTGCAAGCTATTTCAAAGGTCCATAAATTCATGAGTATTTGATGAACACTTTAAATATCCCATGTAATTTAAGTACCAAAACGACTTATTTGCGGACATCGACCAACTTACGAAAATTGCTATTTTGGTAGTCTTTATAACCACATTAAGGTTGTCGGTTTAGTTTTGGGCACCCGTGAAAGATCCTCTGCGATTTTATATTTTTGCATATGCATATGCTTTTGCTTCGAGATAAAAATGTAGGCAGGGTATGCTCTTTGCTGGTCAATGTTTTCTCATTTAAAATGAACTACGAAATAACAGAAAAATGGCACAGGGAAAAACTCAGTCATATCTTTTAACACGTCTTATAATTATAATGTGGATGGTTTTTTTTTTGTAAACTGCTATAAAAAGGCGTCATGACCTCATCTATCAACAAAACCAATGGCGTTATGACTTATTACTGGTAATTGAGTATAGTTAATCGATGACGAGTCCTTAGTTAAAATGGGAGACAGTAACAGTCATTGCTAATTTCCTACAAAAATCCTCCGAAGTCAGTAAGATTCCCATCATAGCGCTAATGTATTTGGAACACAGTTTAATCTTAAATTAAGTTGAGCTCCTAAATTCTTAACTGAATCAACATATTCAAGCTGTTCACAGGCGATAAATCAGATATTATGGAAGCGCCTCTATATACTGGCGTGCAGATAGACTTGCTTTTATTAATTATGAGATTATCGAGTATGAAATGCTGTATATGTATTGTAAATCGTCATTGGTGCGAGCAATATAATTGTCGATCAAATCCATGGGTCTGCTAATGTACAGCTGAACATCATCCGCATATCAGTGCGCAGAAAAGCTTTATCCACAATAAAAGGTAATTAGTTTATATAGAAGGAAAAGAGAAGAGGGCTTAAGACCGATCCTTGAGATACACCGGAGCAGAGATGAAATCCGGCAACTTTACAAAATGGTCGAAATTTAGGGTGACCTACATCATTGAAGGCCTTACGGAAATCTAGAAGGACTAATACTGTTGAGTGATTCTTTCCAAGACCATTATGGATATCAGATGTGACAGTTAGAGCTTATAACATATTCTCTGGTCCTGGACTTCAAGTGTAGACAAATAAACGCTGCCTATTTCCATGGAAAGAGAAATTGTGATGTGGTAAGACAAAAGTTTTAAATTTAGGTCTTATTAATGAGATAAGATTTATAAAAGCTCACAGGTATTCGGTAGCTAATTTTTGATAACATTTATGTTTTAAATAATGATTAAATTGCAGTGAAATTTTTGTCATAGAACTTATACCGACTAGTTTTGTATTTTTCAGAAGAAACTTGGTTTTTCTACTATATACACAACTTTAATTCCAGCAACACTAATGAAAAGTCTAAATCTAATTTGCTTAATAAAGAATTATTTACCATTGTTTACGTCAAGTTTTGCTATATTCTACAAGTTGCAAATCAAAAAACAAACAAAACATCTCCTCAGCATTTCTAAAGATCTTCCCGGATAGTAAAAAAAAGAAAAGTTTCTGTTTAAAAGCACCAGACCTACCTTGACGACAACGTAGTAACAAAATACTAAAGCTATACTCATATACGATCACAAGACACAGGCGATCGTCTGACTTGCAACTAAAGAAGAAAAAAAAATCAACTCGCGATGTGGTAAATACACGCTTTAGGAAAATAGCTTGGCCTCCGAGCGTTCGTTGCTATCTTTGGTAAACGGTTTGTGTACACTTTTTATCAATGTAAACTTGTTTTCCTTTTTAATCGTGCAGCCTAGAGGAGGCGTAACCGCTGACGTATGCATGTAAATAATTAACATTCCAACCTATAGGTATTGACCCCCAAAAGCTCAAAGACTAAATATTAAGAATTCTTCAAGTAAAAATCTATGAAGAAAAAATATGGCAACGTAACGTTTCAGTCGCGCTTGCTTACTTCTGATTAATTTTCTGGCAGGTCCCCGATTTCTGTGACGTCTGACAATGGATGGACTTTATACTTCTTGAGGGGTTTGTTCTTTTTTTTGTTTTGCTTCATACAGTTGTGTGCAGTTAGAAATCAAAGAATTGTTTCATTACAGGGAAGACACAACTAAAAGTAGTTTTAGAAATTCTTTATACGAGTATACTATATATATACTATATGTAACAACGAAGATGACGAAATGGAGACCTACTTAGAACTCGTGCAGAATAGCAGCTGTTGTATGAAAATGTATGATATAAATTAGGAGTATTTAATTAAGAATTTATATCTGTTTGCATGTAACCTTCACGGGTATATGTAGGTCTTAAAAACCAAAAAGCTCAGATTCATTGACAATATTTTTTATTCATGTTATAAATTCGAGAGAAGCGAAAAAGTCGACAAAATTTGTTGCCAAGAAGATTTGAACTTTGACCTTGTAATATATTAAAATTAGTTGTAGATGGCATGCATGTGGTTAGTCATCAAAAGCTTTTCGTGTGCGGCGACCTATTTATAAGGTAGGTAAGCAAAGTACCAAATGAAATATCCTTTAATGCTTTTGTAGGAATGTTGTTAAAGTGAGGTTAGGAGGAAAAGTCCATACAGATTTGACAAAACTCTTAGTGGATTGCTTGACAACACTGATCACCAGCAAAAAATGTTTTACCTAATTGTTGTAATAATTTATTGCCTTAACCACACTTCCCCAAGCTTTAGCCGGTTAACAGCGACGAAAGAAATTTTTTTTGGAGCTATGCTTTTACCAACTCTACTAAATGCAATTTTTTTTTAAAACTATAACAAATGCAACAAAGATTAGTCGCCCGGAAGTATTTTTTTTTTTTTTTGTAATGGCTCTATAAAAGGTTATACAGAGCGGTTCAAGAGCACTCAAATAAATAAAGTACGACTTCATTCATTCTATTCACATAGCAAATGGTTGCAATGGTTGTACAAAGATAACTTTGACTTCATAAGAATAAAAATGAGCATAAGAATTGTTCGTAATTCATAAGAAGCCATTAATATAAATTCAGAATAAAAGTGGACCAAATATAGAGCCTTGTGGGACACCTGAGACGAAAGACACTGACACCTATAGAAAGTTATTAATTACGGTCTACTTAGAAATTACTTAATAGTTTAATTTAAAATCTGATTCGAAAATCTGGCTAAGAATTTATATCTGTTTGCATGTGTAATTTAACTAGACCGACAACATGTGTTAATATAGAATTAAATTTCATAATCTTGCCCATGATAGACTGCAAAAAGATCACAGAGGAATTATGGCAAAAATTTTGTGAATCTTGCGCTGCTATCGAAAAATATTTTTATTACAAGAACAGAGACTTTCTTTTATCCTGTCAAATTGGGCGTCACATGGTATATCTACTTTTTGTCAAAAATTTTTTGAATATAAATATAAATCACAAATGACGGCGCTTTTCTCAACATTATTGAGTTATTTAATTTTTTTATTTTAAAGGACTTTAAAATGATCCAAATTAAATAAAGTCTAGTCCAAAATCGTGGCTTTGGTGTAAAATTTTACAGGATCAACGTTCACATAGAATAAATTTGATTCATATTTTAGGCTTTTGAACATTTTGTATATAGAAATGATCGTAACACGTTGGATATCGTCATAAAGGCTGAATGGTTTTCTTTCGAAAGGATATTGGAGGGGGGGGGGGGGGGGGGGGGGTGTCGAGTACGAGGGTAATTTCTAAAGTTCTGAAAAGCATCAACGGGTGCAAAATTACCGCCTGAATCTGTATTTTAAGACACTCTCCATACGTGGAATGGAACTCATTTCACCAAAATGGAATCTCCGCTGTAGGATTGATGAAAGCTTTTTATTACATTCAGGGTGGGGATGAGAAATTAACATCAGAAAAAACGAAAACTATAGGTATATCGAAAAACGCACCCTTTTTTTCGAAAACCATATCGCTCTGAAAATCGAACAAAATATTTGGTTACCAGCTAGTTTCGAACCTTCAAACGTCACATTTTTCTGTAAACTCTATACACCACTGGAACATTAGCGTCTTGTCCGATTCTCCCTCCATTTAAGTTCACTTTTCATTAACAAAGAAATCTAGATCCCACAATTATTATGATTATTGACTATAGATCCACTCACTTAGGTAAGGTTCCAAAGTGTCTTTTTTTTTTTTTTTTTTGAAAAAAAAACCAGGGGGAACAGGAGAAACCCATCCCAAGCAGGGAGGCCATAGCTGCCCATTGTACTATCCTGAATCCCATTCACCAAAACCTTCCTGTCTTCTTAATGAAGCGCATCAGGTCTTGGTGAGGAAGGTTTTTCAGCTCATTCACAGATAGAAGGGCAGACCCTAGAGTATCCAGTCTGCTCTGGGCGAAGGCCGGACACTCACACAAAAAGTGTTCGGTTGTCTCAGGCTCTCCCTCCAGGCAGGACAGACACTCAGGGCTGTCAACAACTCCCATCCTTGTTAGATGAGCGTGAAGTGAGTTGTGGCGGGTGATGATGCCAACCACAGCTCTACATTGTTTCCTTCCGAGCCCCATGAGAAAATCGGAGATATTCCCATTGGGCCCATCAAGAAACAGTTTTGTACACCTACAAGAACTCAGGTTCTCCCACCTCTGCTGATGTTTCCTATGAACATCCGCTTTGATGAGAGACCCGATACTCGAGGTGGCAACGCCTACGGCGAGCTTCGGTCCAAGGAACGGAGAATCGGAGCCACTCTAGCTAAAAGGTCAGCCCTTTCATTCCCCATGATCCCCATGTGACTAGCAACCCACAGGAGGGACACTTTGTTGTGAAAACACAATTTAACCACTGACGACCTGCAATCCCCCAGTAACTTAGACGTTATCCGAGGGTCATTCAGAGCCATCAAGGCTGCCTGACTATCCGAAAGGATAGCGATGTCTTTCCCCTTTGCATATCAAGGACTAACTTTGCTGCCATTGAGATGGCGAAGACCTCAGCCTGGAAGACAGTGGTGTGTCTTCCAAGTGAGTACTCCATTCCAAAATCAGGCTCAGGAAAGTAGACACCAGCTCCCTGATTAGTGAGAGAGCCGTCGGTGAAGATTTTTAGAGCAGACCGGGGAAGGCTCGATAAGGCACCTCCCTCAGTCCATGATTCCCTTGCAGGAAAGCTCACAGAGAAGCGACGCCCGAAACGAAACTCAGGTACCATCGCCTCCCGCGGCATACTGGCCAGAGGGTTTTCCAAGTCCAGCCGATACGCCATAGAGCAATGAGAAGAGCCAGTCCAGCCGTCCTCCCAACATCCCCATGAGCGCAATCTACACAGGCCTTTTGGCCTCTGCCTGAATGACAAGATCCAGATTGAGTAGGACCTCAAGAGGAGCCGCAATAGCCGTAGATGGCATGGAGCCCGTATTCCCAAGCAGGCAAGCCTTTGCAGGCCCGCCAGCTTCCGGATCGCAGTCCCCACAAGCGTCCTCGGCTACCATACACAGGAGGCATATGTGAACATGGGTCTGACGATCGAGGTGTACATCCAATGCACAACCATCGGTCTCATGCCTCATATGCAGCCAAAGGTTCTCCTGCATTGAGCGAAGACCTTCATAGCCGCATTAACTTTTTCCTCCACGTGCAATCCCCATGTCAGCTTAGAGTCAAGGAAGACTCCAAGGTGCTTGACATGAGGAGAGAGTTGCAGAGTGTGTCCAAAAAGCTTTGGAAGAACAAAGTACCCCAGCTTACGTCTTCTGGAGAAGAGCACCAAGCTGCACTTTGTTGGGTTCACTGTCATATCATGACGGGTGCACCAGCCCTCAACAATATTGAGGCCTCGTTGCATGAAGGCACAGACAGCAGCCATATTATGCCTGGAAATGAGCAGAGGGATGTCATCCGCATACGCATCACATGAGAATCCCACGTTTTTCAGCACCGTGATGAGTGAGTCAACCGACATACACCAGAGTACTGGGGGAAGGATGCCACCTTGCGCGCAGCCTCTCTCCACCATCACACTGATAGAGGTTCGGCCGCCTACATCCACAGTTAAGTATCGTCGTCTTAACATTTGGTCGATCCATCGCACAACAGTGCGGTCAACACCATGTCGACGAACTGCCTCACATAGCGACTCGGGGGTGGCCTTGTCAAAAGCCCCCTCGATGTCCAGAAGGAAAAGTGATCTTAGTCTGACAGATAATTATAAAATATTAAATTACTCGAAAATCTCATTATATATAATTCCTGATTACTTATTTTTCCTATGTGCATAAATTTTCCTTGACCTTTCTGTCACATACCTAAATATAATCCTTGAACGATACAAGTTTAATCTTACTGCAGAAAACATTCAGCCAATAATAATCATTAATTATTGTGTTCTTCTTTATCCCTCAGATGTTTGTATGTAAACAAAAAGCATATTCGTCATGTCATCGCTGAGTTATATGCGGTTTTTTGTTTTTAAATAATTTTGTCACTTTTTTTTGTATTTCATCATAAATTTTTCAAATTACACATTTGACGGGTTATCAACGTCAAGAGGGCGTTTTATCTTATCTAAAAGTTATATAAATTGAGTTTGTGGCTCGTGACCGAACCAATTTTCTTCCAATGAAATCATGTAACTAGCAATCGTGTCACGTTCATGGTGTTTTATAATCTCACATCGAATGATGACATCTAATGATAAATAAATATATAAATTTTGTACCACCTATAAAACAGCAAACTATTTTTTTCATGTTGCAATTTTTAAATGTTTCGTGTTACTTCCTCTTTCCTTGAGAAAATTTTTATATAAAAAAAAAAAAAAAAAAAACTCACCAAGAAGATGAACTTTGTTTTGTATCAATATATTTTATTTATAAATGAGATTGCGTCATATTATGCTTTGAGCAAGTCTGACAAGTATATTATAGTCTCAATTAAAAAAAAGAAAGAAAAAGTCCATTGATTGTGATGTTTACAAAACACTTGTCACCTGAGTAATTAACTAGTGATAGTTAACGTAGATACACACGGATACCTTTTGCTAGTTCGTCTTTTTATGTTTGATTATCGCTATTGAAACGACAATTAAATTGCATGAAGATAGTTTGGTCGAAATTTTAACTCTATTTAAAACAACATATGTATGTACATACATATGTCGACAGTTCCTCGGACCGTTGAAAGCACCGTTATCTTAGAACTTAGTACTACTTAGTATCTAATGAATTACGTATATAAACGTAAGCCCCTCAAAGGGGCCAAGGCGACGTAGTAGTCTCCGGCTTGTTACAGCCGAAGAATTTACGCGCTATTCCCTGGGTCAGGGAAGGGGGTAATGAATTACAATAATGTTTTTGAAGGAAGTCAACACACGATTCGTGGCGGAATATTAAGACCGTCGAAGATGATGTCTTCAAATTTTAAATTCGACTAAATAAAAAGAATAATAGTGTTTGATCAGTACCGCCATCTATTGTAAGAAAGAGGGGACCAATTCTAATGAATTCCGAACTTTTTCTCACTATTGTCATATAATATGGGCTTGGCTGAGACTTCATTCTGTCGCTTCTGTAAGGATGCTCACACAACTTCGGAGCACTGGCTCTGCAACGATGAAGCATTGACCAGGTAGAGATTACTCCATCTCGAACGTGATTTTCCTCCATCAAACTAAGTGTTGAACATAATTCCCAGATAATGGTTCGAGACTTTATTAACAGTTTAAACCTAGTAAGAGAGTAGTTTGGACCGGAACCAGGGGCGGATATAATTATGGGACAGGGAAGGGGGTCCACTGAAAAAATATTGCAATAGATCTTTTGAATTTTTCACTGCACAAAGTAAATCTGTTCTACTGCACTTTTTGTTAAAACTATAAAAATTTCTGGAAGTATTTCATTTAAGAACGTAAGCCTTATGGCTAGATGCTCAGCCTTTGCTCCACTTTAGGTCGTGACTGTTGAAGCCTATAAAAAAACAGGAAATGCTGATATCTGTAAAATTCATATGATTACATGATTATGACCAATTTCATAGGATTTCACATTCTGAAGAGCGTTTTAGTACAATAAAAACGTCTAGGACTGATCATTTTCACAACACAGAATAAAAATCTTAAATTATATGGCAACACCTAGAAGGGGTTGCCCGATTAAGCCAATTTTTCAAATTATATTTACTATTTTTATGAAAACACTGT
Source organism: Dioctria linearis (assembly GCA_963930735.1). Classification (NCBI taxonomy): domain Eukaryota; kingdom Metazoa; phylum Arthropoda; class Insecta; order Diptera; family Asilidae; genus Dioctria; species Dioctria linearis. The sequence goes on along the minus strand of OZ005744.1, from coordinate 27,344,085 downwards.
GTACAAAATTTCAGCTCTCTACGTTGACGAGTAAGTGATACCGTTCTGAATTTATCGTGTGGACAGACAGACGGACGGAGAGACCGACAATCAAAAATCAAAATAACTTTTAATATTATGTGTGGGTGTCCTATCCACGTTGCTCTACGAGCATTATTTCTGTGCGTTACAAACATAATGACAAACTTAGTATACTCTACAGATTTCATCTAGGGTATAATATTTAAATATAAATGCTGATTTGGAAATTCTCAATCAGTATCTTAGAGAAATTAATTCACATTATGCACATTAGAACCTAGTGGTATTCAAAGTCTTGGCATGCGTGAATACATTCCTTATTCGTACAGCAGATCTCAACAACAGCAAAATGGATATGTTTAACCAAGCAATAAAAGCGAAAGAGTCTGCTTTTCGTGCTTATCAATGGCATCCATGTCCAGAATTGAAACAAGTCTACAACACTGCACGGAACACCTGCAAGTCCATTATCCAGAGAGGAAAGTTTCTTTTTAACCAGCATCCTTGCCAAAGAATCTTGGCAAGCCGCAGAGACAGTAAAGCTTTTTGGTCCCTTGTCAAAGCCATTGGAAACAACTTCAGCAGCTCTTTTATACCTTCACTACTTAACAATGGTGAAGTAGTTGTTGACTAGCTGAATAAAGCTAATATTTTGACTGCTAGATTTGCTTCAAAATCTCTTTTGCCACCCACTTCACAGATACCTATTTTGCATCTCCGGTGTGGATGTGTGCAAGAGCCAACACACATTCGTACGAGAGATGTGTTCAACGTCCTTTAGGATATACACATCTCCAAGGTCTGATGGTTTCTCGTTCTTGTTAATTAAAAGCTGTGCGTCATCCTTAGCTAAACTTCTGTGCAACTATTATACTTGTCTTATTCGACAGGATAATTTCCAACTGCTTGGAAACTAGCTCACGTCCAACCTATTCCCAAAAAAGGAGCGGACAGCAAGCCTTCAAATTATTGACCAATTATAATCACTTCGATTCTTTCAAAGATTTATAATAAACTAAGGTTAACAATAAACTCCAGATTAAGAAGTATCTAGAAACCAATCAACGATCGCCAATATGGCTTCCAGACTGGGCGCTCATCTGGAAACTTGTCTTCCCAATTTTGGTGAGTCCAAAATCGTTGCCCTATACATTTGAAAGGCCTTTGATAGAGTCTGGCATCCAGCTCTTTTAGCCAACCAAACTTAAAGCACTTATAGGCACTCCCCTCCTCTTCTATTATGGATTGAACGTTTTTTTTATCTGGTCGCCTAATACGAGTTGTATTAGATGGCGTTTCATCAAAACCTCCCCTATAAATGCCGGTGTGCCTCAGGGCTCTGTAATCTTTTCTGTTTCGCTACTTTATTGCTACATGCATGATCCATGGCAAAGAGCTGCATAGCCTTCCGATCAAAAATTTCTCAATTTCAAAATGGCCGAAGCTATTTTCTTGCAATAGTATTGGTATGCTGCTCTTGCTGCAGTTCGAAACTTGGCATTTCGGAATTTTTCCTCCCCCGATTGCTTCTCAATGTCAACAGGTGCAGCGAGTACGTCAGCCCAATGACTTCCATTAAGATTATTTGAAAATTTTCTGTAGGTAGGTACTAAGTACAGAACTTTTACTTAATGAAACAAGAATAAACTAAGAAATTTTTGATGAAACTGTACGTAATGGAAAAATTTTTTGACTGGTAAATTTAATTATTGTTAATTTTCCTTAATTCTCAAAAGTGTAGTAGAAATTAGTTGGAGTATAGTAAACAATTCTAAGAGATAAAGTGTAGTAAATCTACTTCCCATGTAGTAGAACTTCCAGACTCGCTAATCTGTTCGACCCGTATCTCTTAAATGATAAATTTTGTGCATTTGATATTTGCGAGTGGTGGCGAGTGTCTTGTTTTGTTCTATTTCAGCGTATACCGTTTTTAAACCATAGTTGCGCCCCCTCCTCACAAGAATTCTGGATCCGCCCCTGAACGGGGACTCACAATAGATCTTTCGGCTCGCAGTGAATGCGAAACCAACGCCTGTACACTCCTTCCCTTCACAAATCTAATCAAATCTACAGCTGGCTTCCCACGTCTTGTGATTTCAAGGGACTGCGCCGTGCGAGCACGGACAAACGCACCATGGGATTCAGGAAGGGTCTAGTTCGAAGTGGAGCGAGCTCACCTTTGAAGGCCCGTCCGACCCATTTCGAGTCGATAGCTTGAAGGACGCGGTGCGAGCGTGTGCCAGATGGCCTGAACGAGCGTATCATTTCTTAATACAAAAGCGGCTGCAGAAATAACCATAATTTCTTCACGCGGCATTTTGGAATGGCAATTTAATAAAAACTAGCTTAAATTTGCTCGAATCAACACGCCATATGGGAAGTGTATAAGCACGGCGAAAGCTCGTCCGCATTGGCTTCGCCTGAACCGTGGGAAGCAACCTTACTATTGCCATGTTGAACAACTCATGTTGTGAGGAGGACAAGCACTCCTCCGTTGGAGATTATGAGCTAGAGGAATGATAGGGGTAGCTTGTACTTGTAGAGGTCTATTATACAAAAAAAATGTCCTCGCGGATCTCTTTTGGTTCGTTTATACTATTTTTAATTCGGTTTCGTTTTAAACTTAACTGCTATATTTAGCATATTTTTGTATTGTACAATTCTTAAAATCTTGCTCATGGATAATTGATTTAATACATTAAATTTATCATACCAAAATTTCTGCTTTTAGGTATCAACAAAATGCAAAAATCTGTGAATACTGCCAAAAGTTTTCTCACCGAATTCAAATAAATTTTTTTTTTAATTTATTACCAATAACAACGCATAAAAACTCTTATTCAAATGATTAAATTTATAAGCAATAATGTTGCTCATACCTACAAAACAATACAAAAAATTAAGTTAGAAATCCTCCAGTGGACCTTGGACTTTCTCAATGAACACACAGTGAAATCATAAAACATGACTTGAGACAAATTTCAGTACGTACACGTATTGTGAATCTCCTTTAATCTCGTATTACATAATATCTAATGATTGCATTCTAAATGAAATGGCGCAAGTATGTTTTTAAACAATTAAATTGCAAAGAGGAATTTTAAATGCTATGAAATATGACGCCGACCATCTAAAATGTTCTGCAAACTCATACAATTTTACATTTTAAATAACGCACGAATGCAAATATGTTGAAGTTGTTTGCACTAAATAATTCTCAGTTGCTCCAATTTAAAAGTCAATGAACTGTTATTCAGGCGGATTCTAATTTGTTTATTTATCTTTAGAGTATATCTATCTAAACATAAATAAGTCGCTGATTTAATTCTTGATTTATGAATCAATATTCTAAAAATTGGTGGAATTAGGTATGCCGTAATATTTCCCAAAAACTTTTATACGCAAGTGCAAAAACTTCCCGTATCCCCCCACCCCCCACAACATAATACCTGCATACAAAGATTCCTTCAGATATAATTCTATTACGTTGTAGACTTTGTTTTCACTACACTCCCCATGCTATAAAATTTCATATTCGAATTCGACCCAAATTTGGCTGATTCTAGAACTTGTTGTTGTTGTTGTTGTTGTGAATTGCAATCCGTGGGAGAGGACTTAAATAGAGGTGACAAAATTTTATTGCAGTCAACGTAAACTTTTGTAAGGTAGGTTGGGTAGGTAGGTAGGTATTCTATGGAAGATTCATTTGAAGGTCAAACGGTACGTGGAGAGTTCTTCATATACACGTTAATTGTGATAGCAAGCATCTGGTACGCCAGAAGTGAAAAAAAACATTTATTATTGGTAGTCAACAGAAATGTGAATCTGGTGTATATGGAATTAAAAAATGAATTAATTTTTGATAAGAAATCGATTACTTTTTATGAATATTATTACTTAACACACATTTGCAAAATTACTTATCGCTGCTGGGGAAATAAAATGTTTTCTTGATTTTATCATATTTTTTTATTACTGTATAAATTACATAACCTTAACATACTTTACATTTTTTGTCTGGTTAGGTCAAAGCAAAATTTATACTAGTCATATACGAACAGAGGGTAGTTCCAAAACATTATTACTGTAATGGCTTCAACTTTTGCATCGATCCCGAAAGATATCTTCTATTATAATCTATGCAATCCCCAAGGAAAGGTGAAAGCTACGTGCTTAAAGTTAGCACCGCAAATTCGCCTGATCTTGTTCGGAGCTACTATCTCATAATTTGTCGTTAATTTGTCGTCAAAACCATAAATTTATCGTAGCATTTTTTTCTAACGGATGTGGTGCTAAGTTGACGGCATGCTAGCACCTCATCCAGTTTCCTTTAGAAAAAAGGACACGATAAATCTTGTTCGGAACTATCTCAGAATTTGTCGTTAATTTGTCGTCAAAACCATAAATTTATCGTATCCTTTTTTCTAACGGATGTGGTGCTAAGTTGACGGCAAGTTAGCACCACATCTAATTTCCATTAGAAAAAAGGTCACGATAAATTTATTGCTTTTACGACAAATTAACGACAAATTCCAATATGTATAATTTTCCAATCCGATAAGTTTTGGCCGAGTTCCAGTAAGTTGCGGTGCTAATTTGACGTCAACTTAGCACCACATCCAGTCTCCTTTAGAAAAAAGGACACGACAAATTTATGTTTTTTACGACAAATTAACGACAAATTATGGGATAGTTCAGAATTATATCAGGCGAAGTTGCGGTGATAACTTTCAACGTGTCGTAGCAACCCAATAACCATAAAGAATTCGCTTCTTACATAACATTCTATATATTTGAATTTACAGTTGCAATACAAAATAGGAGAAATAGCAAGATGGCCGACCGACAAGGTCGTAACGAATTGGAATAATTTGCGTTTCTTGATAAGCCAACTAAAGATATTTATGAGCTCAAAACAACATTAATTTTTTTTTCTTAGAAATTTACATAACATTTTTTGTACAGCTAGGACATTAGCTTATTCTAGCCTGTTTGCATTTTCAAAATGAATTTGTCTTGCGCTCGGGATGTCAAAACCCCAAAGGAGATTACTTAATTTATTCAAAAACTTTTCTTTAGAAATTGTAAGTCCTACGTATGTGCTATCGACAATATGCAATATGCACTTAATTTCATGTGTTCGTACATATTTACAAGATGTGAAATATGTCTTTGGGAGGTCGCAACGTCAGAACTCAATAAAAAAATATTGTATGTCACGATTTGTGCTTTAGATTCGAATTCTTCTTGTAATACGTTCTTTGCTGTAACTTTCACGTTGCTTATATTGTTCTTTAGTATCTACTGCATAGACCAAAATTATATCGTATTGACATAAGACACCCCAGATATTCTTAACATGCTCTGCGTACTATAGACGAAGGAACACAATGAGCTAAATTAATAACTATGGATAATGGGGACTTGCAGAATAGAGATCACTTCAGACGACATCTCACAATCTTAAACGCAGACGAAATGCAGAAATTATTTAAGGTTCGAGTCTGATCCTGGTAAATTTTGGCCATGGAGTAAGTGAAAATTACAGTTACGGCAAGGATAATTAGTGAAAACCACAATTCTCTGCACATCATTCCCAATCAGACAATAGTCCGTGCTGAAGTTAACGAATGTGGTAATCCAATGATGGTGCTACTAATCAGGTAAACTTTTTTCGCGCGTTTTCTTGAGTACAATCGTATAAGTTCATCAGCTAGAATGACCCACTGGAAGTCTAAGTGAAGCAAGCCAGCATCATTACAAACCTCCGGAATTAAGATTCAAGATATTTGCCTAATCGTAAATGTTTGAAAACGTTGAACGTTGAAAGCGTATGTAAAGTTCTATATAAATTTTTGACGAATTTTTGCTATGAATTTTTGCTATGAAAATAGTATATTTATCCATAATTTTACGAAAAACACAACTTTTACATTTTATCCGCCGAAAAACGAATTTTCGTCTGCATCTGTCAATTTCTTTTCGGTTTTGCACATACTGTAGAACGTTTCGGGGCGAAAATTTGTTTCGATCTTACTTAAACTTACTTTTGGACTGTTTACAAAAACATTCTTAAATTTTTCGGGAAAACGTTTTTGTTATAATAATAATTTACTTTTATTCAAACGCGTTTTAAATTATCGTGAGGACGTGTGACGTCAAACTAAATTTAAACATAGTTGTCCGGAGGCGCACTTTGGAAAAGAAGTTACAGACCAGGCAAGAAACCATTTCTAACTATTTGCACAAAAAGGTGGTAGAAGAAAAAGGTAAAGTACACTTCCGGTCCATAGTATAAAGCAGCATGAATATACCCTTGTGTATAGAACTATGTATAAATTGGTTGCGAAACGCAATTTTACTAGGTACCTTGTTGTGTTGTAGAGGCGCTACTACTGCAGAGCAGACGTAACCAAAGGTTAAGCCGGCAATGTCTCAATCCAATATAAAATCAGCGATGTCTGGACCAGTGTTGGGAGTAATCAACTACATTTGTAATCAGATTAATAATTATGATTAAATCAATCATGATTACCCATCAATAATAATTGATCATGATTACATCCAGTAATCTTAGAAAAATGTAACCGTAGTCATAATTACATGATTACATATATTTTGATTACAAATGAAACTTATCAAGAGATTTCTAAGAAAACAAACAATCTGTGATCGTAAGTAAGAATTTTTATTGTAGAAAACTCCAAGGCACTGTTGAATTATGTATTAATCGGAGTCAGTATAAAGAATGTAAGTGGCTCGATTGACAGAGAGAGACACGCACATATCTGATCAGCAACTTAAATTCAAGGATCTTGATTATGTGGGAAAAAATGTAGCGAAAAAGATTAGATTTTTGGGGCGTATTAGAGAGTCGTTGAGCACGGGAAATGTAATAATGCCTTTTAACGCTTTGATTTTGCCACACTTTTCATATTGCTCCAAATTGTTATATGCTAGTTCGAATGAATCCAAGGGCAGATTGCAACTGTTGTAGAATAAGACAAAATGAGTCATTCTGAAATGCATCATATATACACCAGTTAGAAGCATACTCTAAGCGCTGTAATGGGTAAATATTACTGACATGACAGCAAGAGTGATGATGAAAGATTAGAATTACTAACTACTACCTAACAAAACGATACCGTATTGTTTTTGATATCAGAAGATTCTAACTCTACCTCCCTTTCTTAATTACTAATAATTGGTAAACGCAATCCACAGATATCAGATATTCCATTACCATCCCACTGCAGATATGTGCTTACAAACATTAGTTTATGTGCCAACCGATTTCGGAATAGAAATACAACAATGTTTGTTTTCTTTTATCTACAATTTTAAAACTCTTGCAAATTTGTAATCAAAAAATGTAACCATGTAATCATGATTACGGTTACGATTGATCAATCATTAATCACCAAAAATGATTACTTTTCATATTAATATTATTAATCTGTAATCATTAATCATCAATCAGATTGCATTTTGCCCAACACTGGTCTGGACCTGATCATGTAGGTAAAGCCGCAATTTTTTCTTAGAAATTTACTGAAAAATTTTTCCTTAGAATTGTTAAGGATACGAGGCCGACAAAGGCACACAATATATGATTGTGCATCTGAAAATAAGTCCAGTCGGCGCTCAGACTAAATAAAAATTCTCCCGAAACATTTTCTGTAAATTTCTAAGAGGAAATGAATGCTATTTGCTCATCTACGAGTCTATGCTCATAAGAATTTTTAGTGGCCCAAGAACCGTTGTCGGTCTCTAACATTGCATAACAATTCTAAGGAAAAAATGTCCAGTAAATTTCTAAGAAAAAATTACGGCCTTCCCTACATCAGGTCCAACCATCGTGGATTTTATATTCTATCGAGGTGACGTCTACTTCCCAGCCTTTGTATGTTTTTTGTTTAGCTACGCCAAAATCCTGGAGAGCCGAGAATACCAAGTCATGAAACAGAAATCTTTATGTATGCGTTGTGAGTCCGTTTTCTAAAATGTTCTATATTGATACTTATGGAAAAGTGCCAAACATTGGTTTATCCCTGTCGGAAATGTAATGATTCCAGAACTACTTATATAACCCATTACCTGTAAACGCAACTAATTATATTTTGGATTCCAAGCTATCTTCTTTTCATAATGTGATGTCATAGGAAGGAGTAGAAATCGGATCCTCTCTGCATTACCAGGAGCCTATTACGTAACTAAGGCGATCGGACTAACTTCTCTATGCATTACTTGAGCCTATTACAGAGGTAGTGCGGTAGAACTAACGCCGCTATGCATTACCAGGAGCCTATTATAGAAGTAGTGCGATAGAACTAACTCCTCTATGCATTACCAGGAGCCTATTACATAAGGAAAATAACTTTGTATTAATTTAAAGTTCGGTTCCTTACCTTCCCAAAGGTTACACTTCCTATAAACCTTACTTAACAAAATAATAAAATAGTTTTGATTACAAAGTAACCTTACCATTTTACGCTCAATACCTCCCAGCTGAGTGATAATTGCATGTGTGTATGTGTAGCCGAAGCCCGAATCTGTACGCAGCTACATTCGATATCATTAGCCCACGGGCCCACGGCATCCCATCGGTTGAGAATTTTTGTTTGAGGAATCGTAGTCATTTGGTTAAGTTAAATTTTTTTAAATAATTTTGTTAGGAAAGGTACGAAAATTTTATTACGGTTCGGAAGATAAGAAAGCAAGCTTAAGATTATCAGAACACCATTTTTCTGTACGAATAGTATTTTAGGGCGGAGGAGCTATTCAAATCAAACTTTTGTCAGCTTTACATAAGAACACTGCAAATATTTTAGAATGTAAGGACTCCGCTGGGCCTCGCATGTGGTAGGAAGGGAGTCTCTTTCTTGGCTTGTGAAGTATTCTCGAGGGTTTTGGCTATGCTTTTACGGTTTACCCCTTGAACCCCTTGTCAATACTTCAGTTGCAGAACTTTTAGCGACTGAATGTGATGAGAGAAAAACTGTTCAAAATGGTAGGTACATGTGGAGCCATCTGACATTATAACAAGGAAGCATTTTCGCAATTACTATATAGTTCTTACACAAGGATTATGCTATGGGAAAATAGCTGGTGTCAGGGTTCGTCCAACTCAAGCCATGAGAAGTCTACCATCAAATAGGGGATATCCTATCTAGGCACATCTGGGAGAGATTGGCGAGAGCCTGGACCCCAATCCTATATTATTAGTCCGCGTTCGTCCGGTTGAAATTAGGTATGATTGTAGGTGTGCGACTGCAGTAGTTAGTATTCCTATTTGGCCATCCCAGACGAGTATTCTTGATGCAGTATGCACACCGGTTTAAGAACAGAGTAGGCGCCTCCAGACGGGTATTCTTGCTGCAGGCTTTCATTCATATAGGAATAGGGGACTGAATGTGTGCGTGCATCATCTCATTTCGAGTTGAGAGCAAGGACGTGAGTTTTCGGACCCATCTAAGCACGAAATATTTTGCGGTTGCATTAGTGCGGCACAACAAGTGCATACTGTTTGATTTTTGATGCAAAATTTCTCTCTAAAGTGCAACACAATTGTACAGATTTCTCTCTGCTTTTTTTATGTCTTCCCTAGAAAATAGGTATGCATACTGCATCAAGGATACTCGTCTGGGATGGCCCATTGAGTCATTGTACTTAGAAAGACTTTTCTTTCTCTTTCAGACGGCCAGTGAAATGTAGCAACACAATATTCCTCAGACTGTTTTAAATAAAGATTTTAATAAATAAATAATCTTTAATTTTCAAATTGAGTTTATATTTAACTCTGATCAACTGTGATCTACTGCTTTACATTAATTCCAATTTAGAGGTTGAACTTTGCAAGAACACATTTGAATCGGTCCATTGATAAGCGGAAACAGTATGCTTATAAATGACGAATCAAAATTTAATTTGATTAATTCGGATGGAATGAGTAATGTACGACGACTAAAAGTTGAACGACTCTATGCACGAGATACTGCAAGGTCACAGCCAGATAATGTTATGGTGGGGACTAGGACTAGATCGTTTGTATGAAATAAAAGGAATAATGAATCGTTTGAAATATAAGGATATTTTAGAAACTGTTATTTTGCCCTATGTCGATTGGAAAATGCCGTTTCGATGGAACAATGACCCGAAACACACATCAAAGCTGGTAAAGGAATAGATTAACAAGAATGGGGTTCAAACTCTTGATTGGCCGGCTCAAACTGAAGACTTGAATCCCAACTAGAACCTATTCGGAATCCTTAACTAACGAGTTGGAGGCCAGGACAGATTCTCGAAATAAAAAGGAATTAATGTTAAACAATGAAAAAAGAATGAAATTTTATACCAGAGAGCATAATTACAAATTTAATAGCGTCTACACCACGAAGATGTGCTGAAGTAATTAAGAAGAAAGGCCATTACACCTTACGAAATACTGAGGAAGGAGTTAGTTGCTATTTATAAAAATCTGCTTTAGTCTTGCACACTTCAAAATATTGAAACCTGATATTTATTTTACAGTTCTGAAATCTTTTGTTTTTGGGAAGTATGCCAATTTATTAGTGATTGATGAGTGAATAAGTCAATTAAAAAAAAAAGGAAAAAACATAAGTTCGTCATTTTCTTGAAATTGTTGCTATTGTTTTCCACAACAATGTTATATACAAAAATTACAGTAAGATAGGTATATTTAAATGTGATTTTCCAGATCAAGTTAACGTATGTCGTGTCGACATGTAACCTTCTCAAATTTCAACATCGACAAGTATTAATTAGAAACACAGTGAAACTTATTTTGGTGGTACACAAACAGATCTGTCATTTCATGTTGCTTTAATACTTCAAAGAGACCGTCTTATAGGCTCAAGAGATAACAAAAAAGGAATATTGTGGACTTCTGGGGGAGCTCTGTCGATACGACGACAAATTATTTTCGTTTGAAGATTTTTCGCGTATTTAACTTATTTTGTAAGTTAATGAAATTAAAATCAGGTTCTCTTATGTGGGTGTTGGATGAGAGTTGGACGCGGTCCCATGGTTCACCTTCACATGTGTTGTTGTCTTGTGCATAAATAGACAGAACAATTTCCGATAAGGGAATAAAGAGACCGGCAAATATTTCAGAACTAGACAAATCAATCTGTGCTGTGTTACTGGAAATTGTTCGTCGCTAATCACAATCTATATCTGAGTCTGTACAATATATGCAGTACTAGAATGTAATACAATCTTACATCTGGGCTGGGGCTTGTCCAAAAGAGACCCTTTAAGCTCATTGACGATTTGGCAATAGCTTGTCATATCGACTCACTCGAGCATCTTTCGTTCCCTTAACAGATGACATATCTAATGCTAGTCTGATCCCTTGTACAACAATTCCGGCATGCAATTCTCGCGCTCCAAGCCGCGCACATCTTCTCACCCTTCAAAATACTTTTATGGCCGTACAGTAAAATTCCACAATGATTTCTTATCCCGAACTGTGCAACAATTTGGAACAGTCTACCATCCTCTATTTTTCCTAGGGCTTACAATCTACGAAGGTTCAAGGGTGACATACATCTGCACCTTCGTCACTTTCCTCATGTCCCCTAATCCTTTCCCTATTTCCTTCCTTGCATGCTGTGGTTTGCATTTTAGGGCATCCCCTAAGTTTGGTTTAATAATAATAAAAAAAAAACATACATATATAACATAGAACTCACGACTGCAAAACGCCTAACGCTTTAATGCTGTTCTTCGTTGGCACTGACGCCCAACATATGCTTATACATTAAATATATGAAAGGAACCATGCCCTTAAGGAGCCAATCACTCACCATAACATTACTCCATGTCTAGTCGAAGTCATCAAGTGTGTGGAAGTCCATAGTGTAACAGAATCGTTGAGCTATACTACCATTTTCTTGATGTTAGTTGGACTTCTATCCAGGAGATCCAAATCGCCGGCATATCTAGGCACCTTCTCCTTCTACAAGGGATCAAACTAGATTGTTTATCAGAATATTGACCCTTCATGTAGCGCTAAAGGAGCTAACGGCATCCAACATTGCGACGGTGCTTTAGTGAGCCGATATGACAAGCTATTTCCAAATTACTTGGACTCTCTTTTGGACAATATCTAATAAAGCTCTTTTAATTATCTAACCAGTAGGACTAGGTCTTCGTTCATTTCACGTACCATTCTTCCAATATCCCTTCCACTAATATCAAATCAAATCACCAATGAGCTTGAAGGCTATCTTTTGGACAATATCCAATGAAGCTAAAACTGTGCGACCAGCTCCGGCCCAGATATGGGAATTGCATTCCATTCTAGGTCTGATGTAAGACTTGTAGATGAGCGCTAGATTCGATTCACTGAAATATTTCTTACATCAAAGACATTTCGATGCTTCTTTGGCGACAGAGAAAATGTGATCTGTCCAACTTAACTTACTGGAAATATTAATGCCAAGAATGCAAAAAGATGGTGTATCGTAAATCAGTGCTCCATCAAAATAAACGGGAGTGGAAAAATTATGATCTTGTTTTAAAGAGATGAGACCGCTTTGGGACTTAGATTCATTGAATTCGACGCGATTCGTTTTGCGCCAAGCGAGGATATTGGCAAGGTCGTTCTTTAATGATCGAATCATGCAATCTCCGCTGACAGATGTAGAATTCCCTTTGGAGTCCGCAAGAGTGTCAAAGGAGTAAGCGAAAACAAGGGTACTGTCATCGGCAAAACTGTGGATGGGATTGAAAGTAAGAGAAAGCAGATCATTAATGAAAATTAAGAAGAGAGGCGGAGAGATAATAGCACTGGGGCACACCGACCTTTATAAAACGAAATTCAGATATAATGGCGTCTAATACAACATGAATTGGGCGACAGGTTGGAGAGCCCCACTTTTCCATTTTTGGTAGGATCTTAGATGAGCACATTAATGAATTGTATCAGACTTTCTAGGACTCTCTGGACACTTTTAGATGAATTGCCACTTATCTAGAATTAAAAGCTTGATGCCCTCTAAAATTATCTTAGGATAACAACAAAGGTAACGTTTAAGGATACCGCGAAATCATTTATAAGAAAAGAACATGCATGGACCAAATAGTATCAAACAACCAAGCAGTAAGTACTCAAAACGTTAAATTCGTATATCTTTGAATCTAAGCTGGTCTTGGACTGTTTTTGACCACCCAAAGAGCCTTCTTTTGGCACAAGTCAGGCCTTGGGAAGACAGAATTAATTTACTATACTAAGAAAACACCCAAGGATGAGAAAAGCGAAGAAATTTGTAATATAACAGACCCAATTACTTGGCATTGTCCACTTAGATATCATCTCAAGACGATGGGTAAGGTCGACAGTGAGACCTGTAGCCTCTGAATGGAAGACGACGAAACTACTGAACACGTCCTCTGCGAATATTAAGCTCTTGACCACATAAAGAAAAGGCATTTTCATTACCCGAAGATGTTGCAAATATGGCCCCCAAGGGTTTTTACAAGACCCCAAGTTCGAACGGAAGCATTGGACTTGGGGAACTTAGGGAGTAATGACACAAAAGATCTTTAAGGTCGCAGTGCGTAGTTGAGAGTCGGAATCGGTCTGCAAACGATGTGAGGGACATGAAATGCTATTTTTTTTTCAACTTTCTTAATTCCCTCGTACGTATAAAGCACATGGAGAAATTCATCGGTTTCGTGAGAAATGCCAACAATGGAACAATTTCAGAAGGAAATACAAAGTGTATACCTCTCGAGCTTTTATTGTGTCCTGTGCTACAGGAGATCCAAGTACTTCCATCCAATCAGATGCCCTTGCCTGGACCTACCATTACCAAGCAACTTTTAACTTCCGGATCAAATATGACTCGCATCGCACATTACAGAGTCCACGGGTTTTTAAGTAAATTCCTGTTTTCCAGTAGAATGTCTCGATAATTGTTGGGTGGCAGCATATGGGATTCGAAACGCTGGAACCCATAGAATTATGAGCCAATTTCTGTTATCATCCATTACACAACCGATAGCTGTTTGAAATTTTCGATTTCCTTACACTACAAACAGAAACTAAAAGTAAAAATCTTCTAATCAAAACTTACCATTGATAGTAGCCACAACATCCGAATTTTTGTTATCCTCTGGGACGGAATTGTTTTTTCCATAAACAGCAATTGGAGCCATTTCGCTTTTTGCAGTGAATATTATTTTATAAATCCAAAACTAGAGCTATTAAAATCGCGAAAATCAAATTCTCTTCTTCAAATTTATAAAACTTGATAACATATACATGCACAATTACAAACACTACTATAACTTGGAGGACTTTTTTTTCTATTTTATTGGATAACATCCAAATTTTCTTAGGAGAACGATCGCGCGTAAATATTTTCACTTTCTGTAAATTGGCACAGTTTATAATATTTCAAAATAATTTCTCAAAAATGAATATATAAAGAAATTTGTGTTTTTTTATTATTATTATTTTATTGGATTGGATGGCAGTAGATAGGTCCGTTAACATGTGTAGGAGGAGATTGAACCAGTCTCAGAAATAACGGGAGGACTTTAATTGGAACACAGAAAAATCTCCACTTAGAAAAAAAGATTTTTTTTTTTTTTAGTTTACACCTTCTTATTTACTTTTCAAATTAATCACAAATAAAATCACTAATATGTTCAAATATATTTTTTTTCAAAAATTATTTCACAAAAATGATCCGACGATGTGTACCTTATGAAACTCTGCACATCCCTCATTCCACGAGTTCCATTCCTTTGAACGGAATTTTCACTCACTGCGAAAAAGGCTGTCTGATTGCAATTGTAACAATTATTTGAACAAAAAACACTTGCAAAAGCCAGTTTAATATTGACTTATTCGATTCTTTACGAACTATTTCCTTGATAAACACGAAAATTGATAAAAATATACACTTCACTCACAAATTAATTCTACACACAAGCAAAAGTTTTTTAACTTTGCCTGCGTACAAAAGAATTCTCCGCTCTTGAAGGAAGAAAAATTGAACTTGGCGGCAGCAGGCACACAGGCTTGGCTTTCTTTGTTTTTAGATACTGGAAAACTAATTTCCAGTTCAGCTGTATTTATGAACTTTTAGAATTATTATTATTTATCAATTTATCACTATTGAACCGCGCTAACAGATCCGGTAAAACACTTTTCGATTGATAAAGCTCTCACACGGAAAACTCTGGCTTGATCTCACAAGAAATCTTTTCAGTCACACAACACAAAGGCAACTTCGTTCAATGGCAGTCCAAAACAAACTCTCCAACTTCTGCAAAATAGAGTTCACTATTCTATTATCAAAATATAAATATATATGCGTGACGTCACGACGGCACTGTGTATAGAAGTATAAAGTATGCCAATTGCCAAAGCAAGAAAAGAAAAGAAACAGTGTCGTATTCACTCACACACAAGTGCAATTACTATAAACGATGAAAATGAAAAAAAAAAATTTGTCAAAAAGGCCAACACCAACTAAACCAACCATCAGGAACGACGAAAACCAGACACCATCCACCAGCAGCAAGCAGCTGTTTGATGACGTCCATTATGCGTTATATATTTGCTTGAGCATAAATACACTGTGCTTAAGCAAGTGAATAACAGTGATGACAGCTATTGCAGTTTTAGTAGATTATATTTTAAAATTGCTTTGTTTATGTGAGAATTATGAAATATTAGAAAATTGGAGCGAGGAGGTATTATTATAAAATTCCATAATTATATGGAGCATGTACATTCCATACATCTTTCCTTTACAAAAATTAAAAGTTAATTTTGTTTTCTTCGAAAACACGCACCATAAAACGTTGAGAAAATTGTTCCTATTACTGCAATAGTCGTCGGTCGTCGCAATTATGTTCAAGCCTTTAGTCTGAAGACAACCACATTCTTAATTCTTTCCCTCCAACTTTAAAAGCAATAAATTAAATAAAAATTTATTATAAAATTTTAAGAAAAATCCCTAATTATATGAGCATATTAAAATTTATCTCTTTCACATATAGATGGCAGTGGATTCGTTAACAATTCAACGTTTTCAATGTTCTCTCAATTACCAGCTGATAATGACATAATTTTGAATTTGTATTCTTATCTTCGGTTGTTCTTACATTTTCGATGTTTCTCCCTTATAGATGGTTTTATATTTAAAAAACATGTCTAATAAACAACCTCCAACAAAAACATGTAAGGGTGCTATAAAAAAATCAATTAGAAGAACAATTGATGTACCTTTACCTATCTCAGAAAATCGTCGAAGTATTTTAAAACATCCGACATCCGCAGAAGTAATTTGCCCATCACAATCTTCAGCATGTCCGGAAATTTCAAATAAATTTAAAATTCCTGAATTAAATACAACTTTAGATCTAGTTAAGCAAATTGAAAAATTGAAAATTAGTAAGCCAACAAAAATTACTTCAATGAAATGTTTAACACCGCAATCAAAAGCATTTGTTACTCAAGAGGTAAAAAAAACAAAACAAACAAATCAAGATTAGCCTTCATTAATTTTCTTAAACTTTCTGTTTCAGATGACTAAAAAACTTAATTTTCATCCGGATAAACAAAATTACAAGGGATTAATACCGATCAATGTCAACGATTCTATACTTATACCAGAAAAAAGAAAGCCAATACGAAAAAAGTACGTACCCAGGGCGAATAGAGATCCTATTCCTGAATTATCTGATTTTCTATCTCCCATGGAGCCATTGAAACACACTTTGCCACTTTATAATAAACCAGATGTTTTGAGGAAGCCTAATAATGATAATTTTCAAGATATTCAAGAATTGTATGTTAAATTTCATCCAGATTTTTAATTGTACCTAGTATAAGGCGCGCCAAGTAAGTAAAAAATTTCAATTAACTTCTATTAAGAAATATTATTTAATTTGTATGGGAAATTTATTAGATAAAAAGAGTATTGTTGATGTTAGGTTTTTATATATTATGTAACAAGTTTTTGTGATCCACTATTATAATCATACCTATGGAGGATAACAAAACGTCTGACGAAATACTACTCGAGGTATTATATGAATGGGTTTGTTCTAACAGCTTCTGCAATGTCGCCTATTGTTTGTCATTGAAAAAACAAGAACCAATTAAAATTGTCCTCCAAGCATTCACCATATAGAATAGAATACATAACAGCACCAGTATTGTGCTATGCTATTTATAATCATAGTTTTGTGTCTACTACATTACCACCTGTAGGCCCAACTCAAAATTACTAGAAGCCAATCTTTCTATAAGAACTGTAGGTCAAGTATTTCATTAAGTATTTCATTAAAAGTCGGGTTTCCATTGGACGTTCATGCAATCTTGCACATAATATCACGCGGTGAGTTATCCTTTTTTAGTGAAAATTATAATGTGTCATCGCTTGGGATAATTTGGGGTATAAGAAGGGTTATGTGATTTACATCTGTTAAGGCACTCTGAAGCTCAACCATATTGCGCCCGCTTGAATCCAAATCTTTGTTCTAGTTTTACAGTAAAGCGAATTTTATTTTGTTTTTTAATTGCATACCATACATACTCTGTACATTTTCTTATGTTAGTTTAATCTAATTCCTACTGAAGCCTGAATGGGATCAGGGATGTTGGGAAAAGCAGTTGTGTCAGGATGTTTTGGAGATATTGGACATTCTATAAGATGTATAGTATAATTCTAGGGTATTAGCAGTATACACAGGCAGGTCTCGGTTTTCTGTCCGTATTTCCAAGTCTCTTTTCTTTCTTTTCTATGTTTAGTTCCTGGAAGATGTAGGTTTGCTTCTCGATCGTAGCACAAGCTTTGAAGGAAAGTTGTTTCTTGATTCAATGACTCCTGTCGCCTTCTATCGCTTTCCTTATTTCCAAGGCGGTGATCCTGGGGACATTTGTCTCAATCTTCAATTGCCAATGTTTGCCTGTGTATTTGGCTAGCAGGTCGGCTTTTGTATTGGCAACGATACCCACATACCGTGAAATTCAAATGATGCTTATTTGTTATTTTGAGAAAGCTTTTACTGTCTGGATTGGAGAACTGTAATTTATTTTTCTATTCCATCATTGTTTTCGAGTCCATAGAGATGATGATTGGTATGCTAGATTTTTGTCAAACTTGTTACTTCTAATATGCCCTCTAGCTAGTAGTTTGGCTGTTAAGACATTCTACCATATTCCAAAGCAACATTTGGTGTAACATTTTCTGGCTCTGTATAAAGAGCAGGTGGCATCTGTTACAAAAACTCATCGTTATGATATATCTAAAGGAATTCTATAAACTTTCTCTGGTAGGCTTCCGTTTCTGTGTGTTGATCCTTGTTAGGTCTAACTGTTTCTGTAGCATGTCATTTTGCAGTCACATTGACTACTACCTTGGCTTTCTCATGCTACGCTACATTACGCATTCCTAGGATAATCTAAAGGCACTTATTGACATGCGTACGGTTGCATTTTGTTTGCAGGTTTTGTAGTAATCAAATGTTTTCATTATTGTTGTTTTGACCAGATTATTTATATTTTCCACGCCTTGGGATTAATTTTCGACTGGTTGTTCCACTTGGCGTTCCTCATGAAATAAATTCGTAAGACACGAATGCTTTTCTTGTTGTGAGGTGTAATTCTTTATTCTGGTCCCGTCGGGAGTACTGTGGTTTGCAAAAAGTGCATACATCTGTTGTCGTATAAGTGACAGTGTACCCCTTCGTAGTCTGATTCTGAAAGCTTGTTAGTAATTAGCACCACATCTTGCGTATTTCTCCTGTGATTCTTGATTTCTTTTACGATTTATGCATGCAGTTTATTATCGCTGGTAAAAATATGATTTTACTAGTTTCTCCTTTCTTTAATAGGTGGCGTGCTTTGAAAATGAGTAGTAGTTTGTATCCAGATTGAGATTCTATAGCAATTTTACATATTTTAACGAGTTTGAATAAACTTTCGTTCGTATAGATAAAATCAACACCGCACAGTAACGCTGACGACAAGATACGGCAGTTGCAAAAATCCCATGATAAAGAAATTATATTAACTAACTACAAATTACCGATAGAATATTTAATAAATTTCTTTATTTCCAAGAATAAAACATGAATATACAATTGCAAGTCTCCTTGAATATACATAAATACAATATTTAGTTCATAATAAATCGGGTAGAGATTCTCATTGCTCGTTTATCTCTTGGTTTGGTAAGAGAGCCTATTCATATTACATATATACCTAGACAATATTAAAATAAATTTTACACATTTATATAAACAATTCGAATGGATATTTTTCAGTGTGTGTGTGTGTGTGTGTGTATATGTGTGCCTTATGAATATAGTTTGACTCAGTGGGGTCATCACGACTATAAAGTTTAGACCTAAGTTTTCAGACTAAAATTGCCTACTATCACTAAAATTGTTTCACATTTTTTGAAATTGTTTTCTTTTTTTGTTTTTAATTTAATTGTTTTTTTTTGTTTTTTGTTTTTTTTTTGTTATTTTTAACATTTATGTACTTGTAACTCATAATGTTATCGGCATTCTTTTGATGATTCTCAACGATATTGCTAAAAACACGCTAAGATAGCACTAAAAACAAGAAGAAGTTGTTTTATGTTTAACATCAATATTTGAGTTGAGTTGTGAAATTGTTTTTATTTGAAATTTTATGTCTTAACATTGATTAGGTGTATTTCAATAATACATATGTGTAGTATATCATAACAGTTGGAAATGTTTTAGAAGTTTAATGGTTTTCAATCTATTAGTTGAAAACTATATTTCGAATCCATTTAAATTTCTTAATGTTTTTAATACTTGACTGCAAGATTTTGGGCTATTTTACCACTTATTGGTCTTAGTTCTGCACTTTAACCGTAGGATAGCTATTAAAATTTTACTTTAAATCCTTAAGAAAAAAAGGGAACTGATACCGCACAGATCCGTTTACAAGTATTCAAAGGCTTCAGATTTTTAATTTAAAAATTACATAAATCTCGATATGATCTTAATTTTAGAGATACCTTGGCATAAAGGTATTAGGACGGACCTAGTTGTACAAATTTTTTATAACAGATGTGTTTTTAAGAAGCAGAGCCTGAATTCCTGAACTGTTATGCACAAACACTCTTTATGACAAATACTCTAAAATTTGAGGGAATCTAGTATGCTTTTAAGAAAATGTGTGCAAAGTAAACAAATCAGTCTGCTCCCTTTTACGTCAATGACATTGAACTAATATTAATATTATAAGGGGGGGGGGGGGTCCGAAGAACTGGTCCATGACCTAAAAGATCTTTTATGTTATGCCCCTGCCATGTTAGAAAAAATTAGTTTCACACGACCGTGACTACAACAAATATATCAGTTAACCCAAGAAATACTTCCCAAGCCATAAAACAGAAGGTCCAGTTCACGTTCACCATTTTTAAGAAAAGCTACTACATTTGTTAGGGTCCGTCTTGCACATTCGTAGAACATTACATAACAGTAAGCTAATTGACGACGGTACAAAAAATCTGCGTACTTCTGTGGATGCCTGCTGTGTCAGATTTTGTGGAATTTTGTTTAATTTCTCTCTCGTTTATATAATGTATGTATAGAACTGCATGAAAGAGGTAGCTTTTCATGTTTTCACCGAATTTATTTGCGTTCAAGTAGATTGCGAGCAGCATCTTGCTTCCTAGCTGGATTAAGCTTTCCAGAAATAATGCTCAAAATTCTTTAATTTAGGCGCCGTTTTGAAGTGATTATTACTGAAGATCGTAAAACTGACATACATTGTTAACTGCAATTTCCACGTACTCACAGATGAGTCGAGGAAATAGAAATTTACGGGCCAGGAAGCAATATACACAAAGGACCTGGAACATAGATCTATTCCATGACACATTGAATAAATGGAATATCGAAATACAAACATATACCTAAACTTCGACAGCTAACAGTGGCTTTAAAGGTATTGAAAGTAAATTTTGACAAGAAAGGGAAAGCAAAAACCGTTGTATGGGCTTTTTGTTTTATTATTAGAAAGGCAGGGGGACGAGAGATCCCAAGCACGGAGGTCAGAGTGTGCTATCCTGCTGGAAACCCTATCACCAAAACCTTCATGTCCTCTTAATGAAGCGCTCAGATCTTGGTTTGGAAGGTTTTTCAGCTCATCTACAGATAGAATATCAGACACTAGAGTATCCAGCCTGCTCCTGGCGAAGGCCGGACAAGCACAGAGAAAATGTTCGGTTGTCTCTGGTTCTCCTTCCAGGCAGAACAGACACTCAGGGCTGTCAAAAATTCCCATCCTTGGTAGATGAGCGTGAAGCGAGCTGTGACCGGCGATGACGGCCAACCACAGTTCTATATTATTTCTTTCTGAGCCCCAAAAGAAAATGAGAGAAATTTTTATTGGGCCCATAAAGAAAAACTTTTGTGCATCTGCAAGTACTCACATTCTCTCATCTTTGGCTGAGCATCCGCTTTGATCAGAGATCCGATATCCGAGGTTGCAACTCCTACGGCGTGGAATGGAAAATCAGAATCAGCCCTAGCTAGAAGGTCAGCCCTTTCATTGCCCATGATTCCAATGTGACCAGGAACCCACTGAAGGGACATCTTGTTGTGGATACACAGCTTATCCACCGACGAGCTGCAGCCCCCAGTTACTTAGATGTTATCCGAGTCTTACTCAGAGCCATCAAGATTGCCTGACACAAACGCTAATCCTATTGACGAGGTAGGTATAATAAAATTCAAATACGAGAAGATAGTAACTGAACTGTTGCTATATGTATTTAAGTTTAGGATAGCGTTAAAGGTTACATATACATATATTTGGATTGTCCACCGTGATACTACAACTATGAGACCTTTCCTGGAATCGTCACAGCATGTAGTCTTGTGAGAGGAAGGTAGAATCAAATGCAACGCTTTATGATTCTAACGAATTCATTAATCTCTAATCCTAGTAGATTAGTCCTTTAGTCAGATAGTGACAGTCACAGAACAAGTGCAAAAAGCTCTCACATCTTCTTTTCTTTTTAATTCAAACAGCTACTAACTATATAAATACACCTCTAACTTTAATGAACGAGCCATACTATCACTTTTACAAAATCGTGGAAACATCAGTGACCATAATTAAGGCACTAATACATGGCGCAGCTAACTTAGCACGAGAAAGGTGATCTAAATTTGCAGTTACAGCGGTTGTTGAATAAGCTAATAAACTCATGCTATTTGCGTGAATCTAAGGGTTTCCTCTCCGTATAGAGCTGTAAAGAAAATTTGCAAAAGCTTCTCGATCAATAGTGATTATTTTGCATAACATTTTGTTTTATGTCGCAATTTAAAATAGATATTTTTGTTATTGCCTTACTAATACTAAAAAATGGTTATTCATACGAAGTTCGAGCAAATACAAGAAAGTCACCATTAACACAACGGACAGGAGAGTTTGCTGAATCAATTCAGATAAAAATTTCCAAAAGAATCTACTACGGTAGTGATCTTTTTAAAATTACTTCAAAAATGTAAACTGGATTTGATATGGATATCATCATATTTCTATTTCCACAAAAGCAAACTTCTCATTACTTGTCTTGCAAGGAAGATGAAGACGAGCTTCATATATTTCTTGACAATAATGGCACAAAAAGAATAATTTTGTTGTCAACTATATGCACAGCATCTATTTTTGTTTCTACTCATAAGAGCTACAGTACAGTACAACATAATTCAAGTCATTTTATTAACTATGAATCTCTTGCTTGACCAATTTTTTTTTTAACCGAAATACCTTGCAGTCAAGACGTTTCTACTCTATAATTACATTTTCGAAGGTACACAAAGTTGTTATTTTAATTTATCTTAAGTATTAATTAAATGCTCTTCAGTTACTTCGGTTCCTCTTGAAAATCGTATAAAGATCTTTAAGAAATGTTAAAATACTCTCTTAAGTCAACATGTAATTGTTATAAAGGAAAACGAAAAAATCAAGCAAAAGTTTTGTTGTAAAAAAATCATACAATTCTTCTTAAATAAACGACAATAAGAAGAAGAAGAAATCTCTTTTATGGTGCGTTCCTATTTGAAAATTTGTTGTTGTTCTTTTTATGAATGGATTCTGGTACGTGTTCAAGGATAAGACTTAAAGGCAGTGTGTTTTCATTTAAATTTAAATTCAAAATTGCCAGCTAATAAAATTATGAATCGAGATTATTTTTTTCTTCTTTAAAACTTATCATCAACTGTATAGGATACATTTATATGGCTTACATTTATAAAGAAAAATGATGTGTGTTTAGTTGCGCTGGCAACACAAAATAATAGTAAATTAAGAAGGAGTAAACATCTAAAGCTCCTCTATATAACACGCACTCAAGCGTCCCATTATTATACGTGATATACAATTTAAACAAATATAAAATCTTTCATTTTCAGTTCACTCTTTAATCCTGGGTGGATTATATGAGAAATAAATAAAGTTCTGCTTATCTACAGGTAAAGAAATAAATGTATTTCTCTCGTCAATAAATATTTTTATTCCACACACATTTTTGCTAGTATAAAACTGCAGAGATTTGCGTACATTTTCTCTCAAGAAATTTCGATTTTTGATATATTTATGCTAACAACTTAAACTATAGATCAAGCAGGGAAACTTTTAACTAACAAAACGAAATTAGTGGATCTACTCTCAGAAGGGATATGTTCCTTCGTGTGATACAGAATAAGTTAGTATTTCTTATTTAGTTTTGTTTATACATAAAAGTATGTATAAGGTAGCCACGGCACCAGAGGATAGCCCTTAATGCATTGTATGCCATTTCAAGGAAGTAGGAGTTAAAATGAGGAATCAGGTCTGGTGAAACTTTGATGAGTTGGTCGCTAACATAAATAGTGTTGTACCCAATTTGCTGTTAATCGAATCTCGTCGTATGTATTTTAAATTAATCAATTTTTGTCAGTTCTTCTCAAGCTCAAAATTGGATCTGAACCTTTACCAACCTAGCTGACCTTATTAGACGGAATTGAAGTACCGTCTATTCCCTATCTAGATGTAGATTTCATGGAGCCCGAGCGTCGGTAGATTCTCAGTACATATATGCAACTTGGGAACATATACTACTTGCATTTTTTTTAATTTCGACCCTCAGCTCAGGATTGCTTACTAGTTCGCTTTGCTAAGCTCGAGTAGCATTGCGTTTTGAAACTAGCCGATAAGTGTCGAAAGCTTGCCTCAATAACTAAAATGATGTAATTCATTTCCCTCATTAATATAGGGAAGATGGAAAAATTCAAATAATTCTGGGAAAATTTAATGTAATTTGAGAGTTTTTGGTGGGTTGCTTGAGAATTACCGACTGACTTGCACATTACATCATCCCAATTACATTATGTGAAGAAATCTATTGACGGCAGAATGATATAAACGTTAACGAGCTTCATGAAGGCCTTGAAGAAGGATGCAATGGTGACTCTGCTTACATTATTGTTCACATATTCTTCTTCGAGTTGAGTTTGGTGACTCTTGTAATGCTTACATAGTCCACCAGCTCCTATTTAGGTTTTTAAGAACTTCATCCTTTCAAGTTTTCTTTTGTTTGCAAGTAGAAATAAGGAAATGTTTTGTCTGGGTTGAGCAATAAATTCATTTTCATAGTCTACCCTAAAAATACCCTTAGTTATAGTTCATAGAATAATTCTTAGGAATTTATCTCTGATATCTGACAATATCATCACATCCAAAGAAACGGAGAGAGTATTTCCCTCACATTTACCGATTCTGGCAGAACCAGTTCCATGCCAATAGGAATGAATGACCTTTAAGAAGAAAGAATAACATTGAGGTCTCCGAAAGGATTAGTTGTGAATGTCAGCCTTCGAAAAATGTGGTAACCTTACTTTGGAAAGCTCGATTGGGACCAGGATAATACATCCTTCAGGATCTATAATAATATGAACTTGAATATGTTCAGTCAAACAACTCTCAGCACATAAAAGCTACTCAACTGTCTTAAAATAAGAAAGGAATCTCTTGTAACAAAAGTTGTTTCACATGAGTCATTTTTGATACTCCGAGTTTGAACTCTATACGGAAGAGAAGTGGGAATTATTTTGAAAATTCGTATTGGCAATCAAAGCTCTGGATTTAAACATCATCTAATATCATATTTGGTCTAGTCACACCATAATAGCCTGCGGATATTTGGTACTTTTCATAGAGTTTTTCTCTGCATGAATTGGAAAGAGATAGATAGATAGAATTAATAAAGTTCATCAAATGTTATGGTTAGTCCTAGTCTCCCCGTAGTCCAAATAACTTTCAGCAGAGTCGGCGCCTTAGTGGTTCTCAGATCGAACTGATTTGAATCCAAGCTGGCATAGGATGGGACTGTTTGTTATAGTTAAACAAACTAGAGCACTCGATTTTGCAAAAAGTAATATTGCAGGCAATGACAAAACAAACCATCTTTACAGAAAAAGATCAAAATTGAGTTTTTTCTCTTGGGTATAACATCGTGATAGTAACGATAGCAACATCTTTAAGAACATACTGAAATTCAAATAACTCCATAAGGAAATCCAGGGGAAATCACAATAAGTTGATGGTGGCCGCAGGGAATTACAATTACATCATATCAATGTCTAATTTACAATTACAAACCATAGGCTCACCGAACATGATTTTTGAGCTGTTTAATGCTAGCATATCATTGATAAATAGACATGGTGTTACTCTGCTGGGTAAAGCATCACCATTTGAAGTGTAGGAATTCACCTAAACCAGTAAATTTTCTATAGACCTTTCCCCAATGAACTACCACTTTTGACTCTAATTTATAACACAAGGATGCATCAAGCACAACTCTATTAAAAACGTATACGAACAATTCTGTTTGTTGTATTTGTTTAGAAATGGCAAAAAATTTATTTGTGTTTAAACTTTATCTAACAAAATATAATCTTAAATTTCATATGAAACAATCAAATCCACCTAAGCTTGTACATACATAAAATATTTTAATTCCGATTTACTCATTGTACCTACACGTAATATTAGATATTATAAAACTATGTATGAGTCACGCAATCAAATTTTTTATCGAAAATATATTCAGGCATAAAAAAATTCATCTTAATGAACATAAAAAAAAAAACTTTTGTGTCTATAACGAAATACTAATGGTGTCGAGATATGTATATTTTACTTAACGAAGAAATATTCGTTAAGAACGACATGCATGTAAACCTACAAGCATAGACAAACTAGTACCATACAGGGGCAGGCAAGTCCTATTCTGATAAACTAGCGCTTCTGAAAGAAGCAAAATTCAAGCGCTTCCGTTGACATCATTTGGAAGCTCTTTCAACAACAGACCTGCGGACACTGCTCACGGTCACGCACCGTTAATCAATCAAAGCACAAAGGAATATGTTTTCACGAGATTAATCTAACTTATAATACATGCACGCACACTGCATCCACACTGCACCCACCTTATTAATTTGTCAAACACATATGCTTTTGGGTTTGAACTCTCAAACCCTTAGGCTGCTGTCAGGGTGCGCGCGAGAAGCCGAGCCGAGCTGGAAGCTGGCCAGTGCTAGAGCCCGCGCGAGAAAACTATGTACATACGTTTCTTCACTGTTAGAAATAAACAAAGGCGCAAGTAAGTAACTCAAGAACTTCTATAGCCATCACTTGGAAGCTCTATAGAAGATTATTTGATCAGGAGCTCCACCAGAAGTGCAACAAGGGCTGATTTCATCTAATTTTCAACAAATTTGTGGATTTTTCCACTATTGTGCGAAGTAACGCATTTATAATTTTCAATGTGAAATTCAGAGTTGTTAGAAGTAATCTACAGTTTTGGTTAATAAAAGTGGGAATAAAAATGAGAATCTTGGGTGGGTTATTTAATGAACTTCATAATATTTAATACCACATATAATCACAGGCAAGTGCAAGCGCCTAACTACTCTTGTCAGGAAGCAGTCTTGAAGGCCTCTTATGAGATTAAGGAAGATACGTTCAAAAAACTTCACCAAACATTTAGCATACTTCCTAGAACGTTTCTTAAGAACAGCAGTGAAGCGCTTGACTCTGTGGACCTACCTACGTAAAAAGCAATGAGCTGGGATAGATAAAAGAAGCGCTGCGAGCTTTTAGGTAAGCGCTTCAGGAAGTTTCTTAGAGAGATCTTTTTCCCAATGGGGTAGATTAAAAACTAAAAACGCCAAGCTCGAATATCAAATCTACGATGCCTTGACGTGATGACGTAACCAAAGGGCAAGCCAGCAATGCCTGCTCCAATATAAAATCCAACGATGGATCTCAGCTTCTCTAGAGCTCCTTTACCTAGGATACTAAGAGTGGCACCAGTGTCTAGTAACTCAGTTCGCCCGAGTAGTTGCACTTACGCATATGGACTAATGTCGTCTGGTATCGACACTGCAATGTGGTGGGCCAACAACTGTATCTGAAAATAACTCCAGTCGGTCACTAAAGTGATAAAAATTTTGCCGAAATATTTTCTGTAAATTATTTCTAAGAAGAAATTGAGGCCTTCCCTACATTAGGTCAAAGCATCGTTAATTTTGTATTGGAGCGAGGCATTGCTGGCTTATCCTTTGGTTACATCAGGTTGAGGCGAGATGTGACTGGTTCTACTTGCCCAACCTTTGTATACATTTTAGTTTGTCTATGCTACAAGTTTTTTGGCTGTAATTTTACTGGTATATTATTATTCAAATATGTGTGGGTCGGGCATATAAATTTCTATAGATAAAAAGAAAAGAAAAAAAGGCAAAATTAAATATATACAACAACTGTTATTTTTCTCACTTCATCTATTATATAAAATCAAAGTAATTTATTAACAACATTTAAATCTAAAATTATAGAAAATAAAACAGTTCTTTTCAAAATTCAAAATTACAACAACAAAAAGAAATAAATCTAAGAATAATAATAATAAAAACTCATATCGTCGGTTTAGCATATATATACATACATAGTTACGAAAGTTCTGTTTGCGTGTGTGTGTGATAAACATATATATATATATATTGGTAGGTACGCGCGCAGGCAGGACGAACGAAGGCTTGCTTGTAAGTTAAGAGACGAGAGATGCGTACACAACAAAAGGCGCACAAGGAGCGCTAAGAATTGTTTTTTTTTTATTTTGTTTTTTTTTTTTCATTTTCAAAGCAAAACAAAAAAATTTCTTGGTGGTGGATCTTTTAAACAATTATTAAATGATGATCAAACGAAACAAGTTGTTGTAGGTGTTTCAAGAAATTTTGTTACGCCACCATGAAAATAAAACCAGCGGAGAGTATTCGTCAAGATCAAAGAAGAAAATCCATGAGATAACTTGAATTAGGAAGAAAGTTAGGATGATTGAAGAAGCATCAAGAAGTTTGAAGCTGTTTGAGATAATTGTGCTGCTTTTGTCAAATAAATCATCAGTAATTGTGTAGTTAATCAATGTTGATAAAGTTGGTGCTGATAATGATGTTTCTGCTAGTTGCTGCTTCTCGCAATTCACCGATGGAATAACTACATCAATGTTCTTCAGTTCATGAGATATTTTTGAGGAATAATGATTCGGAAGGAAGTGGTTTATTGGATTTAATTTTAAGGTTCTTGTATAATATGAAGATAATAATGGACAAAAGTAGCGGAAAGTAATTGGGACGGAACGGGAATAATGGTTTACCCCAGCTGTAATTGCAAGGGGCATAACCTGTAACCCTCAGCTTGGGAATTTGCAGTAGTGAGCGTAAGTCAAATCGTAGGTTTCGAAACGGCAGTATTGGATATCTCGACGTTGCCATTCGCCGAGCATAGAAGCATGATCAAGATCACGGAATGCCGTATATGCTGGAGATGTCTGAAAAAAAGATATTCGTTTTGTTTTTATTTTATTTTTATTTTTGTTAGATTCGATTTGCTACTTAGTTTAAAATTAAATTTTTTTTAATATTACCTCATTAGCAAAAATAGTCACTATGAACTTTCCTGGTTGGAATGTGTCAATGACGCGAGTTATTAGATCGCAATAGTTGGATGATGCCACATTACTCTCGAAGCTAACATAAGAAAATTCTGGTTCAGGAGTAATGTGAATTGTCATATAGCATCCCTGAAATAAAAAAATGGAATTAATTATAATTACACAATTCAAAATAAAAATTGTACTTATTTTGTGAAGGTTAGTTTTAATGAGCTTAAAATTTATTTTAGTAAAAATTAAATGCTCAATAATGTTTACTAGAAATGAAAATTCAGAACATTAGCTAGCCATCAACGAAGTGTTCTAGCTACACTAAAATATTCCAACCAAGAGCCAGTATATGTTTGTAGGTCTGCATGAATTTTCAGGATCATGTAAAATAAGTAGTGAAGGAAGAGTTGAATGAGAGTAGTACTCACAACCTTTGAAATGCTAGGAAATTTCTGACAGAGAAGCAATTATTAACATTTACACGTGGACGTAAAATGAATATGATAAGTACCGCCAAGTCGGAAGTATCCAAAGGGTTCTGATCAGGAAATGAGCGACGGTCTCTTCTCAGGAGTTATATAATACTGATCTCTATAGCTTTTATAGATTTTGTTGAATAAAGCTTTCATGAGCTTCGTAAGCTTATCAGGCCGTGATGAAGGCTTCAGGTAGCATACTTTAATCCGGTTTATCCTTAGCTGACCTACTGTTATTCTAGGACATATTTTGGGATCGTAACAATGTTTAGATTAAACAGGTTGTATTAAAGAGCTCTACTAGCTGATTTGAAAATTCTATATATGCCACTTTCTGATACTTCTAAATTCATAGCTCAACTTCCATACATTATTTCCTAAGACATTACTGTGACCAGGTACGCAGCACTTGCTTCAAAAATTGTTGCGATATTGATGGACTAGACGAGTCCTGAGTGCTTTGATTACATCTTAGCTGCCTATAAATTTGTTTATATTCTGGTCTCGTGATATATTGAGATTTTTCATTACCAGGACTGCGTTGCCTTGTCTATATCCAACAATAATTCTAATTTTGTTTATGTATTTGGATACTAGTTGAGGGTATCACTAATATTGGTGTGAGACAAATTAGAATTTCTTTTCTAGTTTTTACAGTTCGGTCGGCTGTGGAACAGTTTAATCAGTAGCTGACAGTATACAATCTTAATAGCAAATGATGGGGAGCCGAAGGTGGTACATTGGATGTATATATAGCATTATGTGCTACTGCTCCTGTGTTCTGGTTAATGCCAATGAAAAAAAATTAATTTGGCAGACTGTTGAGGGGGGTTGGGATAGATTTAACGGGATCTCTGTGCAACACACCAACT
This sequence comes from Dioctria linearis, assembly GCA_963930735.1. Classification (NCBI taxonomy): domain Eukaryota; kingdom Metazoa; phylum Arthropoda; class Insecta; order Diptera; family Asilidae; genus Dioctria; species Dioctria linearis. The sequence goes on along the minus strand of OZ005744.1, from coordinate 27,313,686 downwards.
ATAACTGTTGCCACTATATATACCTCCATTGTAGACGCCTGGTAGCGACAAGTGTAGGCACGCTGAAGGCTACAAAATTTTAGACGGAAAGGATGATTGGTTACTCTAAAATCCTTCTAGAAGTAAGTGTCTTGACAGCGGAATAGACGTAAACTACTATTACTAGGATGCCTACTAGAAGTATCCAAAATCTGTATATATATGAACGGATAAAAAATGTGTGTGCAGGCACAGAGTATATTCTAGTAAATGGTAATGAAATTCTAGTGCCGGATAGAATTTCAGTTATGTTTCACAAAGCAGCGCTGTTAGTATCTGACGGTACATGGTACATTCCAAAGTATAAAGACAGTCTGGAGGAGATTTTCAAATGACCAAGGTGACATAAAAATCAATTCTGGGAATATAATAATAATATAAGGCTATATAATGATGCGTGGCTAAAGAAATGTAGCGCGGTTGTAACAAAAAGAAAACAGATATTCCCCTGAGGAGTACCAATAATACACCAGAGACCTAATAGAGGCTCTAACAAGTTTTGAATCAGAGGAAATCATTCTAGAAGGGTGGGCCTTACCGCAGGTTATTGAGACGTAAGGATCTAATATTAAGGTTAAAATTAGGGGGACTAGGCCACTAGGACCATGCTGAAACAGTGGCCAGAGTTGACGTATTGGGTCCTAGTCTAAAGTGGTTAGACAAAATCTAACCTTTTTACGAGCGCGATTATTGCCCTTGGGGTCAGATTCCAAACCTTATTTGGAAAGATAAGTATTTCTCCAGTGATTTTGCAATCTTAATAATATGCTTCGAGGTTTCATCTTCCTCTTCGCATAGCTGACAGTTTGCTGTCAGATTTGCCTATCTTCTTCAAAAAATAACAGAACGGGACCGTCCAGTAACTGCATTAGTAAACAGTCTGAGCGATTGTCTTATAAAACCAATTAGTTTGCGAGTCTGGGCGTACTACGCTCATTGCCTGTTTTCCAATGTTTGAAATTCTCTCATGAAGTGACTTTTTGGTATGCCATTTGTTAGGTAGGACCAGTATATGGACCATTGGCTCCGGCTCATTACCATCCACTCTTTCGTGCCCAGGAACCAAAAGCAACGTTACTTTTTTGTCCTTGGAGACTGACAGATCCAGGCAAGTTTCGACTCACAGTCTTCAGAGGACTGATGTAAGGATCTACTAGAAATCGAATCAATTCATCACACACTGCGAATACCCTACTTTGGTTATCAGAAGGATAACAGCACTCAGCGGGATCCCAAGTTTTCTTAGGGAAACAGGGTGGCTAGAAGGAGCAATTAGTATATAAGGAAATGATGAGACACAATGGACGAATTTTGAGGTCTAAGTGAAGTTGGCGGTATTCCAGCAACACCTCTCTAGCCTAACCTAGGAAAGAACAGTGTCTTATGGTTGAAGCGATGGACGTCAACCTACAGATGACATGCTACAAAGTGTTAGCTAACCAGTGAAAACAAGTGCACTTAAAGCTTTTCTCTAGGTTCTTGGAAAAGAAATTCTACAAAAATCGGGCATATATGAATTAAAATTTAACTTACTTGAGAATAATCTCCAGAAATCTTAACAATCAGAAAAAAGAGAGGGGAGTTATTATGAATTAGTTATCGTGTAGCTGAAAATTTACTTACATTTTTAGCGATTCCATTCATCGAATAGCCACATGGTTCGAATAAATAATCATCGATTACCATGCCTGGAATAAGTTTATGAATTCCTGATTTCTACAATAGAAGAAAAACGTATTAATTTATCATTAAAAAAAAAAACTCATTCAAATACCTCGGTAGCCTCTTTGGCTTTGGAACATTCATCTTTTGTGAAGATCGACATAATTTGTGGATCCAATTCAGTCATTAAAATTTCAATTGTTTGATCCGGTTCTGATGGTTTTATATTTTCAATACGTCTCTGAATCCCCCCTCCCCCGCGGCTCAATGTATATAAATACCAGCAGTCGCGGTTAACTGAGCCCAAGCAATATGCTCTTCCATCATCGAAAAATGAATCCAGTAGTGCTACTTCCTCTTCGAACCCACGATGGGGAGAGATCTGTGGTAGAATGAATTTTAAATTTTTATTTCATTCAATTTGAAACAAAAACCCGTTTTATACGGAGGAGGAGTGAATGTGTGTTTTATGTGTATGTTTTTGTTTTTTGGATTCTACCTGTAATTCAGGACGTTTGAAATTTTTTCTTGAATAGAAAAGTTCTTCAACGTCACTATATCCCATTTGCTCAGCCATTTCTAACAGTGGCTCTAAGCATTGAAGAGGTGTTGTAGTACCACATGTCTTCAATATCCAACGACGTTTTGATACAAACATACTGCTCTCGCTGTAATGATAAATATTAAGGAAATGAAAATATTTTTATTATGGTTTTGTTGAAAAGAAAAAAAAAAACAAAATCATTCATGCGCATTTAAATTTATATTATATAATCTAGAAAATTATAAGGAATGTTACTCTCGTAATTAACTAGAAGGTAGAATTACGGTAACAGGAATTTATATTGCCGAAGTGTTTGATTACAATGACAGAAAAACAAAATTCTTGTAAGGTGATCATATATACGCGAATGAATGACGCAGAATAGCTGGAAAGTGCATATTTTAGCACAGAGAGTCGTGTTGTTGCGCATCTAAATATTTCAGTTATTTGCTAGTTTTTATTACAAATGTAATTTCTACGGAATTTAACTGCGATTAAACATTCAAGTTTTGTTTTTACATTTCACATGAACCACAAGGAACTATGTTTTGCAACTTTGTATTCATAGCATGGTCAATTTAAGGCTATTCTTCTGTAGAATTTTTCCAAGTGACCATATAATGTCTGTACTGAGTGTAAATCTAATTAAGAGCTGATTCAAGGACTAAAATTACTTGATTTTGATATCACATCTAGGGATATTGTTGTACTCGTTTTTTCAGGCGATTATAAGGGAATTTCTTACAGTCATCGATCTGCTCTTTTGTGGCTGGTGTTAACGTTCAACAAGGTAATATTACACAACCTACTGCTACTGATTTTCAATACCAACAACCTTTCTTTAACAGTAGAAAAGCTCAGGATGAGAACTTTAATTGTCGAAGTTGTGTGTAGCTCGTTGCACGAAAATGTTAATGTTAAGAGTAGGGGGCGACTAGGCCTCCAGGACCTTGCGGACACCGCGACCATAGTTGATCTATTGTGCCTTCCCCTATAGTGATTAGGCAAAATCGAGTCTTCTAACGAGCTCGATTATTGCTTTCGGAGTTAGATTGCAGACATTATCTGGAGAGATAAGTTCTCTTTCAGTGATTTGCATCCTTAGACCTGCAAGTGCTGGGCACTCGCATATAACGTGCATCGAGGTTTCATCTTCCTCTTCGCACAGTCGAGACAGTTCACTGTCGCATTTGCCTATCTCCTTCAGGAAGTGACGAAAGGGGCCATGACCAGTGACTGCGTTAGCAAATAGTCTGAGCGACTGTCTGCTTAGTTCAATAAGTTGACCCGACAGGAAATGGGAAGGATTGAAGAATTTCTTCGCCTGCCTCATACCGGGCGCGCTACGCCAAAGGAGATCCAGTTACCTGTTTTCCCACTTAAGCAGTTCCCCCCTAAAGTGGCTTTTTGGTAGGCCAAATGTCGGATAGGGACCAATATACGGACAATCAGCTCTGGTTTTAGCCAGTTCATCCGCTTTTTCATTACCGTCCACTCCTTCGTGTCCAGGGACAAAACCAAGGTTACTTGGTTGTCCCTAGACAGTAGTTGGAGTTTCGAGTAGCAGCTCCAAACTAATTTCGACTCAAAGGCTTGAGAGGAAAGAGCTAGGAGCGCAGCTTGGCTGTCTGAACAGATGTAGATGTTGGAGTTCGTACAGCCCTTATTTAGGCTTTCCTGAGCTCCAAACCTCTATAGCATAGACTTCCGCCTGAAAAATGGAAGGTGAGACACCAAGCGGAATGGATAGTTCCACTTCTGGACCAACCACCCCTGCGCCTGTTTTCCCGTCCTTCCGGGATCCGTCAGTATACCAGACTTGGGCCCGTTGCGGGAGCTGGAGTCCTCTGTCTAGTATCTGGCTTCTTTCATTAATGGTTACCTTGTAACCTCTTTCAAAAGAAAGTCTGTTGGCCATAGTATCTTTTGGAGCTTCTAGGTCGTTTTGAAGTGTACTTTTATTGAGTCATATCGCCTCCTCAATTCCAAAGTTGTAATGCCTTAATTAGTTCTTCAGCTCCAAGAATTCTCCAACTCTAGCCGATTCTAGGTTTAAAAATGGAAATGTGTAAGATTTTGTCGGATTGATTGGCACACTCGTTGTCGAACTTGTATTTCCAAAGAGGTTTGAAGGAAGTAGAAATTTCTATACAATGAATTTAGCGACATAGATGTGATCCCTTTACCGATACAGTCGGTGTAATTATTTCCGGGGGCAAAGTGTCACACATTTGCTGAACATAGCTCTGTGTTTAAGATCTGAAATCTGATGTTGTCCGATTGTGTCGAGGTATGACCCTTTTAGTCGCTCTCTATGACAAGCCGAGTATACAATAGACGACGTATTTTGCTAACCGACAAAAAGGGGAAGAGAGTAAGATCAAATTTTTAGTAACCCTGAAATAAATGACCTCAATTCGTCTAGCACCATCACTTTACATATTTTTTTAATTAATTTTAATTTTATATTCATCAACGAACCATCTGTTATAAATTCATCTGGCGTTTGTGAAATTTGCATTTATGCTATTTGCTACCTGTTGCTATCAATCGCTTCCAATTCGAGCTCATTGTATCCGGAAAATTGGTTATAGTTGACATTTGGTCGGATAAATAACATGAGCTCAACATCGCTTATTATAGCGTAAGACCAGCTGTTAATTTATTTTTGTAAACTGAACTCTTTCATACCAGATGTAATAACTCAGTCGTATCTGCCCTATACATATAGCATTGAAATTTATGGTATGATGGTGGGTGTAATATTGAACAGCAAGAAATTTCCCACTATAATTAATACCGCGTTCAGCGCATGCAATATCATTGTGCAAGGTTAATAAATTATAATATCTGTGAGCATAGAATATGCAACAATGACATCATAAAACCCAAAAATATTCAAATTACGTTTGTTGGTTACAATCACACAGATATTCAAAAATACAAGATCACATCTCTCTATCGCTTAGTTAACTGTAGATATAAATAGCATAAAATTGGCACATTTCATCTCTTCAAATTTCATCTTTGAGCTATTATCCTATTGTTGGCTTTAACAAGTGCACTTGATGACTGTAATTTTATTATGAATGACTTTTCTTGGGCAACTATCTGCATTGACCTCACAATTTATTGTCATTAAGATGAGATAACCATTTTTAAGGATGTTAAAAAAAACCACTTCTCAAGTAGTTAGAGGATTAATTTGAAGAGAAGCTACAAGACCAATAAATTGCTATAGTGTAATAATTGGTAGTTCTTAGACTGCAAATAAAAACAAAATCGAAATCTCCAAGATTTTTCTTTATAATTTCACGCGCCATGATTCCAGCTGAGATGGGAATAGCAGAAAAAATCAAAATTTATTGAACATAACTGTAACAATTATCTGCTGTACCATCGTAATAAACCTAGTAAATATTTAAAAAAAGTTTTTAATAACTGAAATTGTATTATACGAAATAACCATCATCTTCATAACAAAGAATTGTGGAGTAAAGAATGAAAAGGAACGGACGAAGCACACTACCCTGAGATACTCAGTGAAAAGTACTTCAAGACACAGGACTCGTGGGAGAAATGGGAAAACTGGTAGTTTGAAAAAATTATAAATCAGAATTCTGTGATTAATTATGCCATATTGAAAAATGTAGTCAACCAATGAATAAATGATAAGAGGAAAGCATTTAAAACTGCGCGCAATCGCTTCACTACTGCTATTCGAAATGCCAAACGTCTATATTTTAAATCCAAATTTGATCAGAATTTACCTCCTAAAATACTTTGGCGCAACTTTCGAAATGCTGGCATTTATCGGGATAATGAGCCCCATTGCAATCTCAACCCCAATGAACTAAATATTCACTTTACCTCTCCTCACCCAGACAATGGCGTGCTCAATAGCTCCGTTTTAACTCACGTATTCTTCATTTCAACTCTCCCTCTTTCGAGCACCAAGAAACCTGTTTTACATTTCGCGATATTGATCACGTTGATCTCATTGCGGCAGTATCATCCATCTCGTCCAATGCTGTTGGTCCTGACGGTTTACATCCCGTTTTCTTCAAAATGCTATTACCTTACATTTCACCATACATACTTCATATTTTAAACTCCTGTCTGACTTACTCTTCATTCCTTAAAGCTTGGAATATAGCCATCATCATACCAGTAGCCAAGAAACCTTCCCCTGAATCACTTGTTGATTTCCGGCCAATTAGCATTCTCTGCTACTTTACTAAAGTATTTGAAAAAATTTTGTCGTCTCAGATTTCTGAATTTGTCCAAGCCAACAACTTCTTAACACAATTTCAATCTGGCTTCCGACCAGGACACAGTTGTGAAACTGCTATTTTAAAAATCTCCAATGATGTTCGCCTGATTCTCGACTCCAAGAACTTTAGCATACTTGTCTTACTGGATTTCTCAAAAGCTTTTGATAGCGTCAGCCATTCTAAGCTATTAGATAAGCTTCACAGTAATTTTAAGTTCTCTTCCTCTGCGATCTCCTTAATCGATAGTTTCCTCACTGATAGGTTTCAAAAGATACAAATTGGAGACTCCTCATCCTCCCTACTCCCCCTTTTCTGTGGTGTACCCCAAGGATCTGTGTTGAGCCCGCTGTTGTTTTCTTTGTTTATTAATGATTTGCCAAAGGTGGTTCAAGATGTTCAGCTTCATCTCTATGCTGATGATGTACAAATATACCTGAGTAGGCCTATTGGTCTTATAGAAGATTGTGCTGCTCGCATTAATGATGATCTTTCCCGTATCTACACTTGGTCGATCAACAACGGGCTTTCACTAAACCCTAGCAAATCGTACTGTCTTCCTATCTACAACTCTTTGTATGACATGCGTGATATCCCACACATTTTTCTTGACAACCCCCCGCTGCGTTTTGTGAATTCGGTCACCAATCTTGGGGTCAAGCTAAATGGACAGTTAAGTTGCTGTAATCACGTTAAACTGATGCTCTATGAGATCTATGGGGAATTACGCAGACTGTGGCTATCTGCAGGATTACTGTCAACAAATATCCGCTTGCAACTCGTGAAACCTCTTCTATTACCCCATTTTACCTATGGAAGTTTGATATATCCCAAAACTTGATAGCGTATGTGCACGGAAAGTTGAAGTTGCTTTTAACGATTGTATTAGATTTGTGTTTGGCATTAAACGTTGGCAGCATATAACTCCGTACAGACTCTCATAAAACGCAAAGCCTTAATATTCCTCTATGTCCTAATTCACTCGGGTAAACCTGGATATCTGTCTGACCAGATACATTTCCTGCAATCTTCACGACATTCCAATCTACTAGTTCCTCGTTTCCATTCTTCGACTGGTGAGGCCTCTTATTTTGTCCAGGTCGCTCGAATGTGGAACTCCCTTCCAGTTCGTGTCGTCCAGAGGGCCGGCTCTACCTCTATCTTCAGGCGTCTAATTTGTGACTTAAATTTTTGATAGTTTTTTAATATACTCTTCTTCTTCTCCTTGGTGGTGTCGGGTTGTGCTAATGCATAAATGAAATCAAATGAATTTAATCAAGTAATTGATGTGAATGAAATCAGGGAAATTCAAGAAAGTTTAATTAAATAATTAATTATTATTGTTCTCTTTCTCTAATTTTTGCTTTTCTGTTGTTTCTTCATCTGTTATTTTTCTTTTTTCTTGTTTTCAAATTATTAACTTACTCTTTTTAGTATCTTTTGCTTAAATAAATTAGTTTTAGTTCATGTAGTTTTTCTCCCTCTCTTATAATGTACTAGGTTAAGATCTCAGATCTTTTGTACTTTACCGTAAAAATAAATTGAAATTGAAAATTGAATAGTGCAGAACAGGGAATGCTCTCAGTACCACCCATAAAGCTACCAAGAAGATTAGACATATTTTTCAATAACAAATATATTTCCAACTCCAACCAGGAGATCATTAGCTTCAAGAGAAAGAGACGGAAGACTTGGAAGATGGGAAAATCTACTACTACTGACTGTAATGTGTCAGTATCAGAAAACAATGTTGAAAAAAATCTGCGAACGAGTTAACACCCAAGAGAGGATCACTGATCTTGTCATTACGAAACCTCAAATCCTTACAAACAACAACAACCATAATAGAGGATTGGATATTAGCTGATATCTAGAGCTGTAATAGTAAATAGGGCGATCGCTTCGGAGAGATAACTATCCTGAATTCACGGCGGAAGAGAAAAGCAGTCGTAAAACAATCACGTCAAAGTTGGTGTTGCCGGAAGCAGTAGAAAATTACGATGTCTTACAACTAAGTCTGTGTTGAATTAGATAAGCCAGGACATCAAATTATGAGGAAACGAGGCTGCGAACAGTCTTCCAAAGCCAAAGCTCCTAAGCTTTGTGTGTGATATGCAAAAAGCCACCTTTCAAAACAAGACAAGCCTAACAAGATAACTGAGCCCAATTCTTTTACTAAAAAAAAAAACATTCCCAGCGAAGTGATTTTATTACGTACTCGCAACAGAGGACAAAAATAATTCTCTCGCTTAACTAACCACAGTTGGGGTATTCTCCGAAAATGGTACCTTGGGTCTCATCTCCAAAATATGGGAAAAAATGAAAAACCTAACTTGTCACTTCTTAAATAAGAGGACGAATAAACATACGAGGGGTTCAAGGAAAGGGAGAGAGCAATAGATATAAAGAGAAATCGAGAAAAAAATTAAACTACTTTTTTTGGCAAGCTAAAGAACTAAACTGAAAATGACTAGAAGATCATTTTTGTGTATGTGCTATAATTTGGGCATTAGGGCAATGAAGGGGCAATATATATTTTAATTATTAGTCACTTTTCAATCGAAAAACATTGAATCTTGTGGATAATATAGGACTACTGCTGGCAACTGGGGATTAAAACCCAGGGTGGGTACATTGGATGTGCACATCCATAGTGCGGCATATACGCTGATAAACAGGCAGACATTAAGGCGCTGGATGTTGTGCTGGTTAAATTAAGTTGGGTGCAGTTATGCAAGACCAGCCTTGAGAAATTGACTACACGGCATAAGGTGACCCTATTCTGGATACCTAACCACAGGGATATCCCAGACAACGAGATGGCTGATGAGTTGGCCAAAAAGAGCTCTGAAATGGATAGCTCCACAGCAATAACTAATGTGAGGATCCAGATCGGAGCTTTAAAAGATGAGACTATCAGGTGCGCCTATCATAAGGCAAGCCCGGTGGATCATCAGGGAAACCTGCCATATCGCGAGGCAAATGTGGCCTGCTTATGACATGAACAGGACAAGAAAACTGTTTAATGGCAGCAGAATATGTACCAGGAATCTTGCAGAGGTCATTACAGGTCATTGGGCCATAGGAGATCATGCCAGAAGACTGGGAATAGCGGCGAAAGATTTCTACAGGAGCTATAAGGACTCGGAGGAAATCGAATTCATCCAACACGTACTTTGCTAGTGCGCTCCGCTCTGATGAATAAAAGAGGTAGGCTATTAGGTAGCTGGGGTAGTCTGGGTAAGTCTGGGAGGCTGGGAGCTAACCTAAAAAGAAAACCTAAAACTACTTTGGAGTTTAGACTGATTATCATTTAGTCATGAAATTTTCTCTTTCATAACATCCCAGAAGTGCATCTCCCGGGACTGTCTTAAAGTTCAGCAAAACTATGAAAATGACTAAACACAACATAGACACGGCCCTTGATCACGATGTGCACAATTTTTTTCATGTTAATTATATATTTTGTCAGATAAATTTATCACATTTTATTATAACATTTAGATTTCACAGAACAATAAAACATAACAAAAAGTTGTTTACTTAAATGTTGCAAAGAATTTTAGGTCAACTATGATAAGAACCCAGCCAATGACGCGTTTCTGTGAAACCATTATCTCAAAATAAATTATGAATAATATTAAGAGTATATACATACTATACTATGTACATATATGTATGTATATGCAATTTTTTTGTTTCTATATATAATACAGGACTAAGAAAAAGCGTGCACTGTCTTTAGACGACAATTTAATTCTTGTCAATCAATTTATTGATAAAAAAGGTCAATGTGTTCGAACATTACACTTTCAATAAATTCAAGGGAAGATAAGGGATCGCTAAAAATATCTTTATCGCACGAGAACTTTGACTGAGCTATAAGGAATGAAAAATTCATATTTTAATGTGATATCACACTTTTGGACGTTATCAGCGTCGTCAGTTTGAAAAAAATTAATTTCCCTGTCTGTAAGAAAATCACACACGCTGAATTGTGATATAAGTGACATATTGGAGCGGACTAGACATTTTTCGTTTTAATAATAATTGTAGGAAAAAATATACTTTTAAGAATTTTACTACTTTCTTGCTTTGCATAAAAGAGTAAGTAGATGTGGCCAGAGGAATGATCTTCATGGACGGATGGATAATCTCTGATAAAATTTCTAAAAGAATTACATATATGTTTTGAATTAATATTTTGTATATTTTAACATAAAAAATAAATTATGTCCGCATAAAAATGGCAACATATCTACATTATGCTGCTTATCTGGTGTCCCAGAATAAACAAACAAACCACCGACGACCGGCTTAAAAATTCATTGGTCATTCAATTGGTATTCCACCTATACACATGAATACCCCAGCACGTCACCGATAGAATAAAAATAGATTGCTTCTCGCCTTAAGCTTATGGTAGGTATATATGTATGTACTGCAAAATTAAATACATTCTTACCTATTTATAAATAAATGTTTTGTTGATAGTAAAACAAGAGATAATTGAACTATGAGAGTTGTTTAATTTGTCGTTATATCACTGCAGTTCACAGAAAAACATTTTAATCGTCAAAAACTTGGGAGGCAATATACATACATTTGCATTTATCTTCAAATAGATAAGCTGAATTCAATTGTCTTGCTCCACCTTGCATTATCTTTATAGGTACAATGACTTATAAACAGTAAAACATTTTGTACTCTGTATAAATTGAGGTGTATAAAAGATGTTTTTTGTTAGCAAATAACTTGAGATACTAAAGAAACTAGACATAATCAAGTATACAACCGACGTTACTGATGATGACTTCATCATGCGTGTGTGTGTGTGTGTGTGTAATCACTGAGTATACAACACATATAAAGAAATCACCTCGAAGAAAAACTAATCGATAAAATTGTATGTCTTCTTCTTGAATGCTTCTACAAATTTTTATCTGAAAAAGAAAATCAACTTTCTCCTTGAATTCCACCGTCTTCTATTTTCTAGCGCAATTAAACTATTAAAAAGGACATAAAAAAAAAAATAAAAATTTCATAGAGGAAGAATTACCCAGTATTCAAGAAACTGTTGACTGATTTTTTTGTATTTATTTTAAATGGATAACATATTTCCTCTTCATTCTTTGGATCTGGGTTCGAAGCACATCGGCCATCAATATTTATGATTGCTGAGAGAACAAGATAGAGCTCTACAGCTGTGGTAACTCAAGCTAAACAGAAAAATGAAAACTACGAAAAAATCTATCCTAAATATTACCAAATTTGAAGAATCCAGATTTTCCAACAAGTAGGAAATGGTTGATGGGAACCGATGATCCATCCGCGCAATAACCCTTCACGGGTTCTGAGTTCATAGAACCCTAAATTCAGTTGTAATTTAATTAATTAATTTTAATTAATTTTTTGTCCCAATGAGTACCAGTTTATGCCAGTGCATGCTTGACATTGATCTTACTGGTCGAAGTGAGACCCATCTAAAATCTCTTCCGATCTCTGGGTCACGGCACCCGTTTGATTTAGCGCAACTCCACACCGAAAACCAAATATCCAAGTATACATTAATAAGCACGATCATCCTTTAGATCATCGGACGCAGTTAGCAATTATACAAAGGATATAATCTTCTGTTCACAGAAGAATATCCGCTTAAGTCATGCAGACTCAGACACCAGTTTTCTGCCCGCATATGGGCTACCACAACCACTACGATGCTCCCATAAGGGCCTAATCCGTGTTGAGGTAAATAATTCGTATCTATCTAACTATCTATTACAGTAGAACCATTCATTGCTTCACAACCCCGTGGTACCAAATTAGCAATGTCGGCTACCCAATTGATATGGCTTCGTAGTCCGTGACCATAAGATCATGAGTACACCCAGTAGAATCTTTACATGTAGATATCCTTTTATAACCGAGACTGGTTATTGGGCTTAAGATCTTATTCGTACACAAGGTGTCAGCGGGGGGACCACGAGAAAGTTAAGATACGCCCAGATTCAGGTTTGGAGAGGCTAGAGATTACGAATATCACACCAGTAATCTTATAGTATACCATGCATACTCGACATACAAGAACTACCATCGCACATGCATTAACTGCTCCAATTAGCCCAATTAACCAACTCTCTACATTCTTCGCACCCCCCCCCCATGCCCAAGAAGCTATGTTTGAAAGCTATTACAATTGACATACGGATTGTGCACATTTAAGACCGTGCCCGCAATGTCAGCGCAGTCTCATTTAAGGAGCGTTTACAAGGGCATAGTAGAGTGGAGTCACCAGATTGCATTTTCTCTCATCATCTCACCAACTTGAGATTAAGAATTTTTCAAATCTTGCGCTACTCTGGTGAGAAGCGCGAAGAACTTATATTAGAGTGCAAGGTGGAGACAAGGAGATACAATGCAATCTGGTGACTCCATTCTACTCTGCATTGTAAACGCTCCTTTAACAATTGGAATCGACCACGTTGGGAGATCCAGCGCCATCTTCAGTACTTCTATTCTTCAATTCAACCTAATTTTTGTCGTTAAACAGGCATGATTTACTCTCATATACCTTTCACCTTGGCAGCCCAGCGCGTTACAGACCGATTTTCCGCCACCAGCAATTAGAGGAAAGTATTCCCGAAGCAAATACTATCGATCTAGATTAAGCCGTATACAGGAAACTAAGGCTGTTTGTACACACGACGGTAGAACCGCTGCCGCGCCTGCTACAATTGCTATATTGCCGTGTCGCTGCCGCAATGTGTGTGACCGGTTGATTTGTTTCTATGTGCATATTTTATACACATGGCGCGGCACCGCAACGGCATCGCCGTCTTGTGTGCAAACAGCCATGTTTGATGTACCCCTTATCCAGGAACCTTGGTTTACATATGACGCCATACAAGACTTAAGGCATCAAAGCTAAACCCTCAACTTTCTATACGTAAAATGCGCAAATAAGCTAAAAACTTATATTTTGACGGAAAAGTGACATAAATATGTATTTGATGCCTAATTACTGCAGTATTAGAATGGATGCCTTGTTTCAGTGGACGTTCCCACGCTTTCAATGTTATCAATACTTGAAATAGTATTGTGGGTGTCTCAAAACTCATGCTCATGGGAACAAAAATATTGATGAAGATAAGTATATTTTTTCATGTAAAAAATACCTACCTTCTCTATCGGAATAAGTTTTATTTATTTATTTTTTTATTTTATTTTCTTTAGAACTCTTTTTATACCTTTTTAAAAAATACTTATTTTCACCAATATATTATGGTCTCGCATAAGCGTGAGTTTTGGAACACTACATCTAATATTGAAGACACATATTAGGACATTAGTATACAACGTGGTCTCAATAATTACCATGATACTGTTGTATTACAATGACCATTTGACTTAATTTAATTATATTTCTTTTAGAACTTACCTTAAGACATAGGCATCTATATACTCATTTCTTGTGAAACTAATTATTTCGCACCGTACAGATTTTAAAAGAGCATCCCACATTGCCCTATAAAAGAAATATTTTTTTTTTAAATCCTAGTTTTAGATTTATTTTAATTTATATAATAATAATTTTTCAATATAAAGAAATAAAGAAATTTATGTATATATGTACACATAGGGAATATCATTTGCAAATAAGATGAATAGTAAAGAGATCAAGTGGCTACCTTGCGGTATACCAACATTTTTTTTTTATATTCAGTAAATTGAAAAAGTAAAGTAAAGTAATCAAAATATACTTTTAGTTGTCTGTTTCCGGTTTAAATGCTTCTAAGATTTTGACAAGATATGTAAGTCCATTTATTTATGTCAGTGCTAAAAATATATATCGATGCTGGAAGCATAATTGCTGTAATCGTCCAAAATGTTGAAAATACGTTATATACACCATTTGAATCAGAAAAACGGAGAACTTAATTTATAGCTCATGCATAAGGAAAATTCTACAAAGGATCAGGTCAGCTAGAGATTTCGTCATAATAATAGCCATAGAAGTAGCGACTAAAGAGAGATAGACATCCGATATGGCACCGAGTATTGTTGTAAGGTCATTGTTTAGTAAACTAAACATATTGCTACTTCTTTTGTCAACTACATATAACATTTCTGCGGAAGTCACCTATAAAGCTGAACAAGTACAGGAAATATAAGGTGAAGCAAATACTTTTCTGATTCTCAGTTAATCGGAAACAACTTAGTAAGGATTAGGTATAAAGTTTTGTACGTTTTATCATTTCCGGCAAATAGGCAAATCTGGATAATTCGTTAGAAAGTCGTGGAAATCTTAAAATGATTCTTAAAAATTTGGAAAATCCAGATAAAACTGGACGTCTGGCAATAATAAAAATGAGAAAGAAAGTAGGAGAGAGAACAGAACTTTGCGGTACACCGGTATTGATTATAAAATGGTCAGACAGACGTAACTCCGTCCAGTATAACTTGGATTGAACGGCGAGAGAAATTTCAATCCATTTTAAGAAAAACGGGGTAAGACGGAATGCCTGAAGTTGAGCCAAAAGAGAAGCATGCCTTCGAAATATCTAAAGCGATGATTTCAGATTCATCTAGATTATGAAGACTTTTACCGTTATCTCTTCTTAATCGATTCGTTACTATTCTCTCAATTTATTTATTTATTTTAAATATTGTTCCGACATACTCTGCCTTATTATGGTTGTCACCTCTCTTCAAGTGACACGACTGGGTAAAATTTATAGGAACGAAAGAAAACAAAGAATAAGAGACAGATTTTACCTGAAGAAATTAAGTGAGAATTGTCGACAGGAAAATGCAAGTGACAAAAGTCGAGAGCTCACCGTACATTTCCCTCTGTTTTTGCTGCTGCGGTTGTCGATTTTTATTTCGTTTGTTCGATGTTTCTATGAATTTTACACAGTCGTGTCACGTGTGATGACAACCATAATAAGGCTAACTAAGTGAATTAATCAAATTTGTACCTTTACATTCTTCTTGAGAAAGCGTTTTCAACTAGCATTCCTAGTAAAGAAGTGTGGGATGATAATCACGTGGCAAATGACTCCGAAATATGGTGGTTCGAGAATGGCTGTACGAGTGGGAACCGGGGTGTACTTCGCATTTCTTCAAATACGGGAATTGTATCGTCTATCGGGCTACTGCAGTGTGTTCCAAATGAAGGTTCTTGGTATTTGCAAAGCAGCAAGGCTGCTACCTAATATAGTGATCGAGTTATCAGGATTTGTATTGACAGCCAAGCTGCAATCTAAGCTCTGGACTCAAGCACCATTAGATGGCGCTGTCGCTGTAAGCTCTGAAAACTGGATGCTAACTACAGGGTTATTCTCTGCTGGGTGTCTGGTGACATACTTGGAAGCGGCGGGGGTCTCGATATGAATAGATCTGTTTGATGAAAACCCCGGCTAAACCTAGGGCTACACCGGGCTAGACTATTTTGTATTTTGAAAAACCTGGGCTACCTCGTGCTTACACTAAAAATAATGGTTTGACAGTTGTCACTTGAGAACTGTCACTTGCAATTTGTTGTTGATTGGGACATGTAAATTACTTCTTGAGCAAAAATAAGCAAGAATTAGAGGAAAAGAAATAGAAAAATAGCTAGATCACATTTAATTTGTCTTCACCCATTTTATAAATAACTTTTTACAATTAATTATATTCAGGAGAACTGTCAGAGAAATGTCATTACATTAGGGTTACCAGGTGTTTTAAAAATTTGTTCGATCAGTGCACTTTACCCCGCGCAAATTTTGTGGAAAATTTACACGGTGTTTTCATCGAACAAGCCTATTATATGTCTAGCGGAGGAATTCATATGTTTGACCCATTGAAGAGGATTCTAGAAGTAAATGCCTGTAAGTTGGCAAATTCCAGATGGGAAGAACTAACCACATGCGCAATTTCAAAACAGTTTTGGCCCGAAATGTATGTATGTCCTGTAAAGACTGAATATCTGCTGAGGAGGAACTGGAATGATGTGCACAATATTATTGCAGTTATTACGAGACACTTCCGCTTTTCTCAGTAAAATTCTTAGTTTATCCTATTTCCCATAATTTTATTAATCATTGGAGCAAAGATCTTGTTTTAAAGTGAAATAAATTGAGTTTTCGGTTTACATTTTTTCGATTCTTGTTTTTGATGTGAAAGTGCCTTAACCTTGCTAAGCGTAGAAGGAATACGCTTGGTAACTACTTTTTCTGCAAACTGGAGGAATTAGTAGACCATTCCATTCCAGTTCATTAATTCTTTCTAAATTCGACAAAAATAATTTTCAAAAGAACGAAACATTTTTCTTTTCATCGAACTTAACCTTCGATTCTTGTTATTATTTTTATTTTTTCCATAATTCTTTTCTCATACATATGAGACACCACCGGCCGGTAAAATAAAACTAAGAATAGCTTTTATTTATGGAAACATAAAACCAATCAGTTTCAGATATAAAAAGTATAATGCCACTCGTGTATTGAATAACAATACTTAATTCATGGAAATAATGAAAGCAATCTTAAATCCATGTATACGAGGCTCAACCCTGTCCATTTTAATGGAAGACATTATGCTTCAAATGTTAAATCGTTTGAATACAAATACATTCATACATAAATAGGTATATAAAGCATTACTTCACTCATTCACTGCCTCTGTTATATAACAAAAGCCGGCCGGCCGGCAAAATGCAAATTTTATTGAAACTGGTTTTCTTAAGGCCGGTTTAAAAAAAAAAACAGTACGGCAAACCAAGGACAGATACAAACAAACGACTAATTATTGCGAGATGTATGCAGGCATATGTAGGCTATTTTATAAACATAATTTTAAGAATTGTAAAACAAAATTGAATTTTTAATTTTAATTTTTAGCACGATATGACTCCGCCGAATCGATGTTATTTAGGCAAATATAAGTCTTATCTTGCGGGGTCGCACATGTCGGCTCTGATTACTTAAAGTGGAGAAGCCTCCATATAAGTGCTTCTCGGGAAGACATTATACTTTTTTTTAATATTTACGGAAGTAGTAAGGAATTATGCTGGCAACAATATTATAAAAACTACTACTAGCAACCACACGCCATTTGCTTTCAATTTGAACCAACTATCAACAACTTTTGTATTGGAAAACTTCGATCAAACGATCAAATTCAAGAGAAGTCAGCGAACTTTTTATTAATTATGTTAAGCGGGAAAAAAAAATTTGTGTAATTTTGATAATATTTTGTTGAGTCTGTAATAATTTCTCGTTCAAATAGGTTTGACGATGTTTAAAAAATTCATTATATCTTCAATTTGTGCGCCTACTTTTTGCCGACTTTAAATTTAACACGCGTTTTCTAGAGTCAAGAGGGCCCGCACGTTTTATTTGGATTTATGTAGGTCAGGGCTACACACTCGATGAAGACAGAAGACGTTGAAATTGAAATTTTGTTGTGTTCTGAAGTCCAACTGAAAATGTAATTTTAAAAAAGAAATTCTTTATCAAACTTGCTTAGCTGTAAAAGTGGTATTTTAGCGTTATTTTGTTATTATTAATAAAATTTAGGATATTAAAAATTCCATCTCTGTTGGTATTGTTCAATCAAGAAATTGGGGATATGCACATAAATATTTCATCTGGTTTTCTTAAGATTAATATTCATAGCGTGACGAGACAAATTAATTTGTCTAGAGGTAGAATATTTGATGTCTATATGATTTTTAATACCTACCTCAGCACTAGGAAAGTTAAGAACTTAAGCTCCACTTAACTGAGACGGGTTACGAAATGGACATGTGTGTGTGTTTTTTTTTAATTATTATTAAGTCAAGTTCAGGGGATACCCTATGATGCAAAACGCAGAATGGAATGAAGGATATAAGAAAAATGAGGAGAGTGACAAAGATGTTGATGTATGTCACTCTTAAACTTTCGCAGATTGTATGCTGGAGGAAAGACAGAAGATGGTAGACTGTTCCACTTTCGCACAGTTGAAGATAAAAAAGCATCACAGAATTTTACTGTACGGCCGAAAGTAATTTAAAGGATGGGTGCAGTACGAGCATTGTGTGCAGGAATCGTTCTACATGGTGTCAAACTAGATAATTAATCGGAACATTGACTATGCATGTAACGGTAAAGGAGCTAAAGGCATCCAACAAGTTATTGCCAAATCACTTAAAGGCTCTCTTTTGGACAATATCTAATAAAGGTAAAACTGTGCTACCAGTCCATTCCCAGATATGGGATTTGTATTCCATTCTGGGTCTGATGTAGGGACTTGTAGAGCAGCGCTAGATTCGATATGCGGAAATATTTCTTGCCACCTTTTCACAAATCCAAGACATTTCGATTCTTCGTTGGCAACAGAAAAGATGTGGTGATCTGTTCAGCTTAACTTACTGGAAATTGCTAAGAATGTATAAAGACGATGTATCGTAAATCAGTGCTCCATCAAAATGGAAAAATTATGATCTTGTTTTAAAGAAATGTGACAGCTTTGGGTTTTATATGTATTAAATTCGATGCAATTCGCTTTGCCCTACGCGAGGATATTATTAAGGTCGTTATTCAATGATCTGATCATGCAATCTTGGTTGACAGATATGGAGCTCCCTCTGGAGTCCGCAAGAGTGAACGAAATCAAGGGTACTGTCATCGACAATACTATGGTCTATGGACGAGATTGAAAGTAAGGGAAAGCAGATCACTAATGAAAATTAAGAAGAAAGATACAACAGAGCCCTGGGGTACAACGGCATTTATAGGGTGAGGTTCGGATGAAATGAAATCTAGTACAACCAGTATTAGGTGAGTGGATAAAAAACTTTTAATCGATAAAGGAAGAGAATGGGAAGAGACCAAATGCTTTAAGTTTGGATAAAAGTGTTGGATGCCACTCTATCAAGACCTTTGAAATATTATATGAGCAACGATTTTGATCCTTTCGGGAATAGGCTGAACGTGAGATAGTTTCCAAACAGTTGAAAATTTTCCTCCTTAGTAAGATAAGTATAGAGAATAGTTTGCGCAAAGGTTTAGCCAAGGATAAGGTGCAGTCAGTTTTTTATTAACAGGGGCGAGAGAAATCATTAGGACCTAAGATTTTGGAGACGTTGATCTCCTTAAGAACTTTGAATACATATATCGTACGGATGTGTATGTTCTGTGACCTCCTTAAGGACCTTGAATACATCTCTCATATGAATATGTATTGGCTCTTGTACACATTCACACAGAGAATGGAAAACAGGTGTCTGTAACGTGCGTGCAAGACGAAAATTTTAAGCGAATCTAGCAATGAGAATATTGCCTTTATCCAGGGAATCAATAACCACTTCACCATTGTTTAGTAGTGAAGGTATAGATGAACTACTGAAATTGTTCCTGGGATGGTTTTGACCAGGCACCAAAAACCTTTTGCTGCCTTTGCGGCTTGCCAGGATTCTTTGTCTAATATTCTGGTAAAAGGAAATTTTTCTCTCTGGATAATGCATTTGTATGTACCAGACTTGTAAAGTACTTAAGTACATTGGTACTTAAGTACTAGTAACAGTACCAGTATCTGGACTTGTATTTGAAAAATTTGTAAGTAAGTAAGTAAAATATTTCAAGTCCAGGTACTGGTACTTTGTACTTGGAATTTTACAGGTCTGGTATGTACACGAATTACGGTAATCCGTGTATATTTTATGTGAAAAAGTTCGAATATTTGCATGATTTCGTGTACCTTTATACTACATGTAGCACGTCCATTAATAAAATCACTCACGTTTTGTTTTTTAGAACATGAAATAAATTTTTTATAGTATACGACTAACATAAACATGAAATACTTATATTTGCATTTTTTTCTAACTTCAAAATGACTTACTATTAATATTAAAGTGGAAAAAAGTTTTTAATACCTACTTAGATGATATTTTTTACAAGAATTTTTTATAGCTTTTCTTTCTATGAATAGATTTTATTGTCAAAAGAAACTAGCAATATACTCCCAAACATGATTGTATTCGATTTTTTCTTGATATCGTTTTTCAATTTCACTAATGTTTTGGTGAAATCTCTTGCAATGCCCATTAGATACGTCCCCTGAATTTTCCGGAAAGAAATCTATATGGGAGTGCACGCTACACTACGCTACACTTTTCACATAAAGTTTTCATAACTATAAAAAAAAAATTATCTGGAGAATTTAAACAACTTCTAATACTTCCTCATCATTCATTATTATCTACTGTTTTCTTTATTGCTTTGAGCGAAAGCTGTTCTCTCATTTCACTGCAATTTGAGTAGAGATTAGGAAAACGCGGAAAAAAGATAATTTTATTGTATTATTTTTATTTTCCTAAAAGTTAACATCTTGATATATAAATAGTCGTTAGAATTATCATCACCAGAAGCGTGATTTATTTAGTATAAAGTTTTAAATATGAAAAAACCATAAGTTACAATGCTAAAAAAGATTCAAACAACACGTTTCTCATACACATGCAATTTATAACGTCATGGCCTTTATTAAAGAAGACAGTGCGATTACATTATTCACATGGTGTTGCTCCAGAACACGATATAAATTAGTCTGTAATAATACAAAGGAATACCAAAGTGGGCATGTACGTCCGATCGAATGGAGAAGATTGGAGAAAACGGGAAAACAGCAATAAAAAGAGAGTTACCTGCTGCTCCTATGCTGTAGCTTACATGTCGGACTGATGGATGTCAAAGTACCAAAAATCGGCTGTATCAGTGGCGACGTATCGGTTCGATTATCAGTAGAAACAAAAGTCTGATCCTTTATAAACAGAACCAAAATTTAATAACTTAACAGTTACTTGGAACACTGACATACAAGACAGAGGAGTACTAACTCATTACTTCTTGATTATTTTGTCCGTCGATATTTAAATGAAGGCTACTTTTTAAAGTATTGCAGAATTGGAGAACCCTAGCTATGACCTGCACAGTCTCTATACTTATGCAAATACCCTTAATTTTAACTTGTAGTAATATTTACAATTTACAGCATTGAATTTAACAAAACACAAATAAGCATAAGGTCGAATTGTGAAAAAGAATTGTTTCAGTTTCCAGCTAGTACCAGAATCAAAGTGAACTAGTCATTGTCAATGCATGATCCGTTTACAAAATTCAACGTAGACGCGACAAAATGCTTGAATTTGTGTATAATCGTTATCTTTTTATATGACACGCATATAAATCATCAAATCCAGCAGTTATTTGCCATGTTACATAAGATTTAATCTTAAGGATTTTAAGCTTTCCATATGGCTACTAAGCTGTCTGTACATTCGACATATATAACAGAGTTCATGTTCATTAGGCCTTATCTTGAATAATTTCTGTTGACAATGTGCATATTGCACATAAGACCAAATTCTTGATAGTAACCAACTAAAAAGTTAGAAAAATTCATATGCAAATTTTTTGCTTTACATAATAACAAAAATGAAATAATTTGTTTTACATAATTAACCCTCCTGTTGCATTTCTTTATCTGATGATATAATAGGGCAACATTGCAATCTTTAAAACCCCAGCGAAATGCATTCAATTATGCAGGAAATTGAAAATTCAATTATTCTGAAAACAGAATACCGGAAAGATCCTTATCTCCTCTACTTGAACTACTCCTATAGACACATGATAAGTGTAGATAGTCGTTTTATTTATTACAAAAACAATTCCAAGAAATTAGATTATGACTGTAAAACAATTCCCCTACAATTGTACACAATGTCTTGAAATTATTTACTCTTATCTAGTCGAAATTAAAAAAATAAATTTTCAATCTATGGTAAAATAGAAATAAATTTGAAAAGTAATGGAAATCATTTGTTTAAATTCAAATGGAATCGATAGAATGTCTGGCTGTTGGAGAAGAAGAAATGAGCCTGAAAACCAATAAATTGCAATGGTGATTTTTTCATATAATTTCAAAACGTGTATTAATCGGAAAATCACCTCCAGATATCACCAAATCTTGTCGAAGAACCTGAATAAACTATAAGTGCAGCTGTCAGTTTTAGGAGACATCTGAATGAAGCTTCAGCAAAGTATAGATTGGAAATGACCTCCTACTCGTTGCGGCTGGCATAAGTCAATAACGTTATAAAAAGAATAAAGTCCGAAAATAGAACCTTATATACCTATACTATACCACATATATAAGTTATATATAACGGAACAAAAGCCTCCATTTTGAAATCCGAAACAAATAGAAGATGTTTTTACTTATAATTTGGTAACATTGTGAAACGGCAGCCTTTCCTCAATTCAAGTGATACTAGCCCTCCAGTCGGGCTGTCATTGGAAGAGCCTAAATCTATTTTCAAAGTTTACGCATTTTTTAAGCTTTACATAAACAAACTGGCAACCTGGTGTTGTAGAAGCAGATCCCGCAGACAGTATCAGCGTAATAGTTGCTCTTTTTACGACAGTCAAGGTACAGGACTTGGGTGTCTTTAACGAATGGCACTCGTTCAGGCTGTCATAGGCACAGTCTGTACTGAAACTCGTTTCGACAACATTACGTCACCATTAAGAAGAGTGGGGGAAGTAGGCCAAGCCTCACCTGACTGTTAGCCAGGTATTCAAGCCGTCCGTTTGATGCGTCAAGCAGGCATCACAGTAACGACAGTTTCTGCTCCTCCAAGCAAACCTGCTCGCCACTCAAGGTAGTTTTATTTTTAAGGCACAACAATTGTGTATATATACATATCTCCTCTATAAGTCTTGGTATAACCCCAAAGCCCCACACGAAACAAAAAAAGAATTTTTAAGGGGTCGTACTCACTTCCATAAAAAATTTAAAAAAATATGTATTTCATAATTTTTGACTGTCGAAATATATGCGCGTCAAAAGATCTAATATTCTGCCAAATTTTAAATTCCTGCAAGACCTTTTTCATTCTGAGGTACGGAACAAAATAAAAAAAAGGATTTATCTCAACATCATTGTCCCTGCAGCTAAGTCTCTATTATAAAAAGGCGTACCTACTGGTTGCACAAAGGACTCGGTACTTGTAACTACGTAACTAAGTTCTTAAAAGCGATATACATACATACTACGTGGAACATTAGATTTTTGTATTTTGGCATTTAAACTATTAGCTTATTATTGTGTTTTATCTTTATTTACAAACTTACACAACATTTCTGTAATGTATGACATAATTAAGCTGGAACTCGGAATAAATGTTTTTTTGGCTCTTCTCTACTGCTGTTCAATTAATTCAAAGTTTCTTATCAGACAGATATCAACAAGTGAAGGTAAACGATACTTTCTCAGGCCTTCTTCCACTATCTTGTGGTGTTCCGCAGGGATCAATATTGGGAATCTTGCTTTTCAGTATCTGCCAGAAAGTGTAGAATATGTATGGTGATGACGTGCAAATTTATATCAGCAGACCAATTGGTCTGTCTGATCGAGGATTGCTTTGACGGAGTAAATAAGATACATCAATGGGCACAATCAAACCATTTGACTCTCAATCCAAGTAAATCTCATTATTATTATTATCAAAAACAGCAAGCTGAATATTACTCAATTCCCTGATATTTGACTAAATAATTGTTTGTCTTTGGTTAGCTCTGTTCTATAAATTCATCACTGAAATGATGTGACTATGTAAGCTCAAGTTTTAGTAAGATCTATGGAGAAGTCAGGCAACTGTGACTAACCGCCCCATACAATGATTGCATTAGATTTATACATGGCCTTCGGAGGTTTGATACGTCTCTCCTCTCAGTTATCGATTGCTCGGCTTCTTAATATTCAAATTTCTTGAATTCAGTTTATTGATTTTCTTCTCTTATATATACAATATCTAAGTTCTTCTAGAAACTGTTACCTCGTTTCCGTACAGCTGCATATCAAAGTTCTTGCTTTGTTCAGACTTTGTGGAATAGTTTACCAGCCGAATATCCGAAATGCTGGTTACCTGCACATGTTCGGGAGGCTAATCAAGGATCACTCCTCAATTCTTCCATCAGTTAGCATGGATTAGATAGAATAAGTGTTTTATTTTATCTACTTTCTCATGACCTATTCTATACTTTATATTGTTTTTCATTCCATTTTGTGTGTTTTTAATTAGGTTTTCTAATTTTAATTTTAATTTTAATTTTTTTCTCTATTTCTTAATTTTTATACGTGTCTATGCGTTTTTTTATGCGCATATACTGAATAATTTCCCGGTTTAGTTTATTTTGTTGGAATGCTCAATCTACGTCTACATTAGCCTCATTCGACCCATGCATGGTTCTGTGATGTGGTGACATGCAATGAAGTTCACGATGTAGTAAGTGGCGTTCTCAAGTCAACCAGTTCAGGGGCTCTTTAGGTCATCAACATACAGCCGGTGCATATACACGTCAAGAAGGGAGCGGTGTACGCTGCGCTGAGACTACATCTCAATCAGAGCTGGATTCATATTGGTACAAGAGTTCAAAAAGATATAGACAGAGACAGGGATTACCTCATCGAGACTATGCTGAAAAGGAAATATATACGGACGGCTAAAAATCGGAAGAAAATACCGGAGCAGGCGGTTTTCGTGAGCCTCACATGGAAATTGCCTTTGCCATACTCCTTGAAAGCCATGTCACGGTCTTCCAATTGGAAGTCAATGCAATCTTTGAAGCGGGAAAAGTATCTTCTTAACTCAAACACTGAGAACAAGAAGATTGTAATATGCTCCGCCGCTATAAAAGCCTTGTCACAACCTTTTACAACCTCCAAACTTGTATTGGAATGTAAGAGCATCCTGAACTCCCTTTCTCTGAACAACAGAAAACTGGTGCTTTTGGTGACAGGTCACAGAGACATTAGCGGAAATGAAAAGGTGGACGAACTTGCTCGTCTTGGTGAAACCTTGGAGGCATCCCCATCCTCCAAAATTGGGATCGCACCCAAAAACCTTGCCTCGGCTTAGGCCGACTGCCAACACTGTCATCTTTTGTTAGATGACCCTTCCGGTAGAACTACAAAGAAGTTTTGGGCAGACCTAACCCAAACGAAACGAAAAAGCTGTTAGGATTAAACACGCCAACCGTGACAGGTCTAGTGTAATTCTCACTGGGCACTCTTTTCGCAAGGGTTACCACACAGGATGAGGCTTGTTGATGATAATTCGGTATGCATAGGATTCGGAGAGGAATCTGAAACCGTGACTCGTTTTCTTTATCACTGTCCGGCTCTCTCAGAAATACGATACAGATTCCTTGGCTTACACCTCCTGAAAGCGTCCGGTTGGGACTTATTAGCAATTGCTCATAAGTCTGGGCCTCGTTGTGGCCTACGTTCAAGGGATACAGTTCGGATCCGAGCCTCGTTTCAATCCATCCAATCCAATGAGAGTCTCAAGTCAATAAGTACTAATATATAAGATTGTAGATCTAGTGTACTGATTAATCTTATGAATATATTATTATTGAGTGTATACTGAAATTCTACGCAGGTCTATGATCTATCCAGTTCAGACAGTATAGAAAAGTTTTTCTGTACAAGCTATAATGAGTCTCATTAAAATTGTGTTTCCTTATTTTTGTGTCAAAGTCTTTATCATAATTTTGCCCTAACTTAACATTGTTTTCCATAATATGTTAGAAATTTCCCTTATTTTATAATAATAGATTTCTCTCATTCTCTCAAACAAAATATAAATTAATTTAAACTAAAAATAGATTCATTGTGTAAATATTATGGGATGAACTGAGGATTTAAGTGGATTTATGAGATTACAGTTACCTACATATACACATAGAAATTACTGCATCATCTACTACAGCTTCTATCATGGTCAATAAAAATATCCTACCGTGAATGCTTACATCTTATATAGAAAAGCGTTCACTTCCACATCTATGTGAGAATATAGATCTCATTCCATTGAAACGCATCGATTTTGGCCAGAAGGGCTTCTCGAACATTCGTGATTCCTTTTATTTGCGAGGAGAGTGTGATAAGAAAATTAATGAATATGAATGTCTACTACCTAACCTACCCTACTGGGTCTACGTGATATAGTCGTTCTTTATAACAATTCTATTCATATATATACTCATTTTTCACACTCACGAAATTGGTATAGCGCGCAGTTGTTTGTTTTTTTTTCTTCTTTTAAAAAAAAGTTTCCTCCTTTGAATAAGTGATATTACCTAATTGGCGGGCTGCGACAGGGATTTGCATAGAGGAAAACATTAACTGTGATCTAATATTAAACAGAACAACAGCATTGCACTTATAAGATTACAACTCAACTTATGTCAGAATCCATCCAGCACACTACAGAATTCTATAGCGGGAAAAAAACGGTGCAAGTTTTTACACATCAGTAAAGTTTTATTCTCTGTACGATTCCCTGTAATCTGTATTTAGCGTGTGAAGTTAAAACCTATACAAAAGAAGGCTAAAGCTAAAGAAAGCAGCTGATCTTATGTAAAGAGTCTTCGCGCATATGTTGGTCATGAACTGGCCAGACACTAGAGCACCGCAGCACTTGTGAATTTTATATGTTTGCAAATGTAAAGGCGTAGAGAACAGCGAGGGTCGCTCGGTGGAGTGGTTTGATGATGCAAGTAAACTAAAGCTAAGCTAGAGACCACACCATTAACCCTGAAGTGATTCACAATATTATCAGCTTTTGTATGAATGACACTTTGACCTTCGATAGGAACAAACACAGCTGCTGGCATTTACACATTACAGTTATGATAATCGATTACATTTCCTGTCCTGTACTGTAACATCTTAGCATTGAAATAAAAATTCTACTCGAGTGAACATCTTGAATGTACGCACATATATACACTAGACATGATGTGAGACGGGGACGAATGACAGCAGCAGTAGAGCCGCCGCGCCGGATAAAAGATAGATGAATTTCACAATGTTAAAATCGATACAAGTAGGTTAGGTACTAGAACAACCCTTGAAAGGAAAGGCACAAGAAAGGCAGGAAGAGTATATAATGAAAATCTTTACTAACCTTGGAATCATCCTTAAATCCGCATTCTTGCTAGGATTTGGTACAAACCAAATCTCCAATAACTTCTCGACACCTTCAAAATAATGCAAACTATTGTCTATATTCTCGTTCTCCGCCATAGCGAGAAAATATAGTTTTGAAGATTTTCGTTGTTTCTTCGAGAACGGGTGGCACTTTTAATAATTTTCTGAATTATCTGCTTGGTAGTTAGAAAAAAATGAAAAGTCAAGCTTAAGTTAGAAGAAAATTAAGAAGAAAAAAAAACCCCGATTAACCATTCATAAATAATTATTGATGGTGTACACGCACTGCAGCAATGCAATCGTCGAACTAAATTAAACTGTTTTTTAAGAGAAATAAAATGAAAGAAAAGAAAATTAGGGAGAAAAGCACAAGTTTGCGAAATTTTCAATTCATTTAATGTTTTTCTTCTATCACAGGATAATATTATTATTAGTCACACTGGGAAACTTTTTGCGAATTTTGTTATCAAAGTTTTTTTTTTTATTCTTTGGCCGCGAGAGAGGACTGACTTAAAATTAAATACTTTACTCGAGACCGACCACCTTCTTATCAAACGATTTATCGAAAACTGTGGTTGAATTGGATTTGGTTCGGCGGATGAAATGAAATTAAAATTGCGGCGAACTTTTTTTTTTTTCATATAAACTGACGTTTGTATTTAACTGAAATGGTGCGACATCTGAAGTCTGAACGTTTCAATACAAAATTATTAGCTATGACGTGAAATTTAAGGCGTAATTTTAGTACTGCCATGATGGCAAAAAATGAAATATTTTTTTAAAGAAACTATTATGACGCGGTGGAAATGACAAGTGGTCAAATGGGCAAAGGGAAATGTTTAGGAAAGTACCTCTATTAGGTGACGTAATATTGTGAAATGTAAAGGAAAGTACGGCATAGAAAATACAATACTCTATCTCCTCTCTCTGTCTTTCCTATAACATATCGCCAGAGTGAAATCGTATTCGTTATTTTCGTACGCAAACCATTCAAACGAATAGGGTTCAAGCCTTCGTTATGTAACGAATTCGTAGTTCAAGAATATACCCCCAGGGAGTGTTTAGTTTTTGTCAGTTCGATATATCTGACATTACTGAATTAATTTGAATTTACGAAAACTAGTTCGGTCGGTGTTGATTTAGTGAAAATGTGATAAAAAGCGATTTATACTTTTGTAATAGTGAAAACCTGTAAGAAAATGTTTTGTGCAATAAATTTTATATAATCGAGACTCCGGAGTCTTGGATTATGGTGATGAAGTGTGCCATGCTGTGCTGCAGAACTATTGCCCTAGGATATCATTTTTCAGGCAAGTTTAATTGTTTCAATAATAACTTATAGTGTTTTAAATAAAATAGAAGTGAAATAGTTATAAAAATAAATAGCCGTGATAAAAAAATTTAAAATTCCAATGCCGGTTTGTTTGCTTTAAATTGAATTGTCATCGGATGTCTGTATGATATCAGGCAACGCCAAGAAATGGCCGCTCAGAAAATATCGTAGTTTTACGGCTTCCATAACTAAACAAACACATCGATGCGACTCTACTACTTGAAGAACAATGCTTTAGTTTTTCTTCCTCATAATCTAAGGTTTTGTCTTTTCTTTTTATTAACCAATGATAAAATGTTTTAAGTAAGTAAGTGATTTATTTAGCTACTCATTACAAAAAAAGCTAGCTATTCTTTTTGCTTCTAAGTTAGTTTTAATCCTAACAGGTAATTTAAAAAAATTCAATTATTTTTTTCTGAAATATCCTAACATTTTTCTCAAGCTTTACATCTGATAGTAGCTTATTAAATATTTAAGCCCTTATACACTAAACTATTCTGTGATGATGAACTCTCTCTATTCAGTGGAGCTTGAAATCACTAGTGTTTCTTAAACACTACGGTTGAACGTCTCCAACATAATTAATTTGCTTAAATAACTCGGTATTTCGCCTGATTTAATTCTAAATATAAAAATTATTAAAATCATTATAATTCGCAGCTTAACAATCAATCAACACAAAGAATTTAACATAAATATTATAGATGTATAGTATACCTATCAATTGTACTTTAAATTGGCCCTTAGATGCCTTCTTTTCAAGACTCTGTAGTCTTACAAAAGAATTATTATCACAGATAAACATAACTATCGAACAATATTCAAAGTGTGCACGTTATGCACATTAATTGCACTTAGTAGGTCTTCTACTCTATTCTTCTAAAATATCCTATTTTCTTTGAAATCTTCTTTGCTATATAGTCTAGATGTCTTTTAAATTTCAGTTCCTTCTCAACTTAATTTCATTAACTTGATCAATTTGTCCATTATCCATTGTCAGGTTCAGGTCAAAGTTATATTTAAATGTCATACACTTAGTTTTACTGACGTTAAGCAATCTTCTAATCTCTCTAAATCTTCCTGAATTTTGCATCTTCCTCTGTCTCATATATGAATGCATCATCCGCAAAAAGAACAAATTTTGAATTTCTTAATACTTTGCCTATGACGTTAATATATGTAATAAATAGAAGACGACCGAGAATAGATCCTTGTGGAACACCAAATGATGTCATAATATGTACTATCGGATAAGACATTATTCACAAAAGTTCTTTGTTTCACTTCAATTCTGTATTTCGAGTTTTTAAAAACTCTGTTATAGTTTTCTTGACATCTTCTCTTAATGTTAAAATAAAAAGCTTTACTATACTCTGTACACCAAAACGAGGAGATCTTTCTGTACATCGAAAAGCTAATTTTTCTGGGTTCTGGTTAAGCAATCTAAGTAATTATGGATAAAGTTAAAGGGAAAATATTGAGCATGAGCAGATAGGTAAATAGTTTATAGCCAATCGATCTCAGTGACATGACCATGTATGTAGGTCTTTGGTTTTTAAATTTAATTATCAGAGTGGATTCATTCAAATTAAGAAAACTAAGAGTAACAAAAATATGTAGAAAATTTTTCCGTACATCATCGCCCATAAAAGTTAGGGCAGATATTTAAGAAACTTGAAATTTGTCCTTTGCGCGATTTTGCATTATGGAACATAACATTAAGCTTTTTTGCAATCTGTTGAATTAGAATTCCCACGATCAGAAAAACAGCAGAAAACATTAGATTACGGTATTTTTAACGAAATAGCGCAGCTCATCTCATTTGAGACTACATATTTACTTATTTTATGTGTATACATGTTTCATAATAGATGGCTGGCTTTTATGAACCATAATTCTATCAGCAAAGTATAAAACGATATCACAGCAGTCAAAACCCGAATTCAGATTATTTGTAATTATTATTTATGTTTGGCGCGTCTTCTTATGCTTAAATCCACAACCAATTTTAAATATTTACAAATACGGCGGAAAGACAATTTAAAAATTAAACTAAGTAAAAAAATATACATTTATTGTTTTCATAAAACAAATCTTGACTTTTCCCTAACATAATTTACCACAACACAATTAAAACAATGTTCAAGGAATATAATCCAAGTCACTTCAATTAAGAAAAAAACATACAAAAACGATTATCTTAAGATTACTGGCCTTAGGTATAAAAGAAATGTTGAATACATCAATTTATTTCTTATGGAAAGTTGAATCTCATTATTCTTTAATTGTAAATGGTGGAACCCAGCCTCCAAAGCCTCGTTCAAGTTCCTCTGCAACAGCTAAGCAATCTCGATCTCGATTTTTTGTTGAAACTACCTGAATACCTAATGGAAGACCATTGGAATCCAATCCCAATGGAACCTAAAATGATAAAAAAATAAAAAATAGATTCTTGGCGGCATATTCAAGAATTTACCTGTGTCGCAGGAACTTTAAGAACATTAAAAATGGAAAAATAGTGAAAATCATTAAATTTCACAAGCGGATAATAATGGAATGGTGTTGTTCTAGGTGAGCTATGATAGAATAAAATTCCATCATCTCCAAGAAGTTCTGTTAATGCTTCATCACAGCTTTTAGTTAATTCTTTCATTTTCTCTGCGTTTTCTTTGGGAAGAATTGCATCGATGAGTGAATATATGGCAGCCATAGTAAAGTCACTTTGACCAATTAGTTTTTTGAAGAGTTCAACGAAAGGATTTAATACAACGCCATCACCCAAAAGAGTATTATAATCAGATGGTTCCTGTGTCATCCAATACCTCCATAGCTTAGAAGATTCATCTATACCAGGAAGTTTAACTAATTTGACTCGTTGTCCTGTGAGATTTGAGAAGTGTTGAAGAACTCTGTAAATATCTTTTTTTTTATTGTTCATTCGATAAACCAGTCACATGGGGGCGCTAATTAGGATTTTATTCAATGTAACGCCGTCACTCGCCGAATAATAAATGATGAAGGGAAAAATTCACAACGTAAATTATTATTTAAAATTGAATGGCTTTGAAGTATTTAAGACTAAGAGCGACTATATGTACGGTTTTCTCAGATCAGCGGCTATGTAATATAACAAAAAAATCCTGCTTCACTACAACCAAAGAACATATATAACAGAGTTGTATAAGCTATATGTTCTTTGCGGCAACACAGTTCGGAATACAATATAAAGCAGTAATCGTACAATAACATTACTTTAAATTAATGTTATATCCTCCAAGTGGAGTGAGATATTTGAAAGAATTTGTAGAAGTAAAGTGAAAACTTACTTAAGCATTGTAGATTTTGTTTCCTTCGAAATAGGATTGCATTTAATATCATTATTCTCCGGAATGTAATAATATTTTAACGACTTAATATCAACTTTATCATTCAGTTTAAGCATAATTGAATTTTTTGGTCCTACAAGTATCTGCAAGAAGACATCTTTACTCAAATTATTTATTTATCACTAAATGTGATTACCTTGAGTAATGGCAGGAGATCACCGGCATATCTTGTCATTGGACCACCAGTAACCATAGTTGAGGTTTCGTTGCCTGTTCTAAATGAGCATCCTTTCATATTAATAACTCCAGTTGTTGCTTTATGTCCATACACACCACAGGCAAAAGACGGTATTCTTATTGAACCACCGATGTCTGTACCTGTAATTCAGTAGAAAAAAAAATGCTTTACATCTAATTAGCAAGGGATTGATGTAGTGAAGTTTTACCTAATCCAAAAGCAGTTGCACAGGCTGAAATCAAAGATGCTTCTCCACCCGATGATCCACCGACCGATCTTCTTGTGTCGTAAGGATTATTTGTTTGTCCAAAAAGCATATTTCTTGTTTCTACCCATTTGTTGACTTCGGGAACATTTGATGTTGCAATAACTATAGCTCCAACGTCTTTTAAAACCCGTACAATTTCTGCATCTTCTTTAGCACGACAATTCCTCCTTGAAATAAGGCCTAAGGTGTGCAATTTATTTTTAACAGCAGTAGTATCTTTTGATGTAAATGGGACACCGAGAAAAGGTTTCTCTGAAAATTCATCTTCGGAGATTTGACCTTTTTCAATTCGCTCATCAATCTTTAATGCTTCTTCGAGTGATTCTTGGAATGGACCATCTACGACAGCATTAAGTACTGAGTTTACTTCATTCATTCGATTGATGTATGCATGCACTACATCGTGGCACTTAACTTTCTTTTCACGTATCATTCGGGCTATTTCTACTGCACTTTTCGTTACGAAATGATCTTTGGTTAGAGCAGGACAATTTTGTTTTGGTCCCCAGTACGAATTTAGAGCGAATTCTAGAATTTTATCAACAATAATATGGAAAACATACATGATATATGTAAACATGATGTACAAAATTTTCAACATTATATTACGCCGCTTCTTATTCCGATTTTTCTGCAAATCAAATAATTTATTTTTAACAAATTGAATCGTAAAATTTTATATTTTCTACCTTTTTATCGTCTCGATTTTTTTTTTGTTCGAGGGATGTTTTACCCATTCTGCTTAAATACTATTTAATTGATCTGGTGGCAATGTCTATTAGAAAACTTTCACTAAAAAAATGCTTATTTTGCTTTATCATGGACAGGCAATTAATGCAAGAAGTGACGTAAAATCATGTGAAAGTTTTTCATAACAGGTATCAGCTGTTTTTTAGGTTTAGGTATGAAGTTGGATGAATTACATATGAAGTTTTATATGTCCCTGTACTCCAACCATTGCTCCCAGCCAAAAGCGAGTGAGGGCGCCAGCAGTTGACGACGGACGATGGTACTATTGAAACTCTTGGCGTAAGTGTCGAAAAAATGATGGTAGTATTGCAGTGAGTGGCGCTGCTGTCGCATCGATTGGGCATAATCTTTACAAATGCATGCCGATGAGCGATACCACGTTTAACGACAAAGCAATCCCCGTTTGAAATTGTATAAGTAAAACAGAGGAAGAAGAAGAGTGAATGCGCCAAAATATAGAAGTTGTTTCGTGCAAAAGTTAGAAAATGTCAAAATGTGAATTTAAAGACTTTACGTGTTATTTAGTTCCAAATTTGTTGGTAAGATTTTGAAATTAACTTTATTAAAGAGTTTAAACAGTTTTTATGTTCGTTTCTAATTCTCCTCTATATTCAAAAGCCTTTGTCTTTAGGCCACAGGATTTAGTCCACAGGATTTAGTCATCAATCATACTCTTCGAAATTTTTTGGTGATACTGGTATAATATACATTATTACATTTCGATGGTAAATTGGATTGTTTCTTTTCTCTTGTTAGACGGCAGTTATTTATATTTTTTATTTATATAGTTTGCTTCTGTAAAGTATAAACTAACGATTAATATGTAGGTATGTATATGCATGTACATATATGCATGCATGTAAATACACATTGATTTTAGCTATTTAGCAAAGATACACACTTTTCCATTTGTTTTGCTGTGAGAAATTTGATATTGTCCGTTAAAAATTGTGATCATTCAGAAACAATTTAGAGAAGCTTCTAAATAATGACCACAGAATACTTGAAAACAAGGGATGGGTACGAAAACTCTAAAATCTTATTTTTTTCGAAGGATCCAACAAATCTTAATTGTAAAAGTCAAAATGTGGACGATTGAAAATGCAAAATATAATAATCTAATGATTAAATTAAATTTGTATTACACAATCCTTACAACCTAACCTAACCTATTCTTTCCTGCGATTAAATTTAATATAATGCTTTTAAAATTTAAGTGTTTTTGATTGCTTGTGCATGTGGCTTGAAAGTTTGGGACGTATCCATTTCTGTTTTCTTTAAAAAAATGTCCAAGTGATAAGCCAAACAAAAGGAAATGGTGTTGATTACTTATGGGAAGCCTATACCATGATCTAGATTTTCTATTCGGCTCATTAGTGTCCTAGTCCATCTGATATCTATCTAGTAGAATGGTTTTCACCCCAGAATAACTTTTATGATTGTTTCAGCTGTGAAATGAAAGGAGTTTTAATAAAAATAATCATAATGAGGTAAGTTCGATCCCCGGATGGGACTTAGTCTGAATGAATTTTTTTAAAAGCTTTTGTAAATAATACGGCTGCTGCAACTTAATAATAGCTATATATATAACCTCTTGTTACGTTGGGGCCAATTTCCTATATATATATATATATATATCAACAAAGACCTACTACCTTAAGAGCTTCATCTTCTTCATTGAGAACTTGGCTTAAGGAGACTAAATCTAGTTGAGAGGGTATACACTCGGAATAGAACCGTTTATGTTTTACACAGGTCGGCCGATTGTGCCACCAGCTTTGTAGCAGTCCGTTTCACATTGGAACTGGCACAACGTCTCTAACAACTCCCAACTTCACGTCTTCACCCGTCACCTCAACGTCCCCTGGTAGAGTTCAACACCATGAACGGGCAGCACTATAATATTCCAACGCAGGCGGATCTTTCTAGCTTTCTCCCACCCAACAATTTCAATGTCATGTCCTTTAACGCACGATCCTCCCCCAAGGCTATAGGCTACATAGGTTTGATAGAACTGCCAACAAAGGTGGCTGTGTGTCTATCTACGTGGCTTATGCGCTGAAATCTCTGGTCCTGACTCGTTGGATTGATGATAGCTGGGAAATCCATCCTGGCTGTACAGGTTACTAGTAATGATGCTGATTTCGAGCCCATCACGCTGGTGATCGTCTATAGATGTGCTGCAATGTTCACTGACACCGAGATGGCTGTCCTTTCTGATGCCCTTGAGCGCGCAATGAGCTTCTATCCGCCCGCTCTGATTGGTGGTGACTTCAACATAGATGTTAGTCTCCCATCCTCCTTAACCCATTCTTTGATGGACCTCCTGAGTGAAAAAGGTGTGGGGAATATTAATAATCTACCCAAACGTCATGGGCCAACATCGGCTACTACCTTGGATCTATTGATTTCGGTTCCAAGTTTTCAGCCAACCTTTTCTGGGCAGTGCCCTCTCATATCCGATCATGAACTACTGTCCGCTTCCTTTAGTGTACATTGTCAAGCTCCTAACCGTTGGAAGACCTTCAGAAACATCTCAGCTACCCTTCAGGCAGACCTTGCAAGGACTGATTGGTATCCCATTTTCACGACCCCGACCATAACTCTGCAGCTCAATATTTCTCCAACTCACTGTGTTCAATCTTTGAGAGACAGGTCCCGTTCAAAACGACTAGAATTCGCACTATTAAGGATGCAATTTTTAAATTTCCAGAATTTCTACTGAAATGTCAGTATCGCGGACGAGGGACAGAACGGTTCCGAACTATCGTGAGATCCATCTATTGAGAAGGCAGGCCGACCACATGATCCGAGCTAAACTAAGAGAGCATACGATGAAGGGTATCAGGGAAGGTAATGTCAACAATTGGAATAGGGTTAATAATTAGGCTTGGGCTCCAAAGTGAGGGCTCAGCCTGATTTTGCTCCGGACGAGTATGCTGGACATCTTTGTCTTAGCACTGTTTTGCTGCCTGATGATTTAAGAGAGAGAGCACTGCGGATGTACAGCATATTCCCTCCTCTTCTCTTCCTGAGGTCATTCTCTGCTCCTATGTCTCGGCTTCTAATGACACCAGTGCATCCACCGCCAACAATGTTATGTCTCGGAAGCTGACATATTGAATGCTTTTCGGAAGATTAAATCAAATGCTACCCCTTAAATTCTACAAGATTATTTTGCCATTCATTTTGCCGATTATCACACACTTGATGAATAGACTGTTGACTTCGTCATAATTTCCAGACCACTGGAAAGTGGGTCTGATCACTCCTATGCCCAAAAGTAGTTCCACCGCTGATCTCTCCGAATGGAGACCGATTACTATAATACCAACTACATATATCGAAGGTCCTTGAGATACTGATAGGGGACCAAATTTCCACTCACGTGGACGCTAACAACCTATTGTTAGACCGACAATCTGGATTTAGGAGATATCATTCAACCAGCACTGCCCTGCTGGAGGTTGCCACAGACATCCGTGATCTCTGCGACAAAGGTAACTGGGTGATTCATGTGTTGCTGGACTTCAGTAAGGCTTTCGATTCAGTGCCTCACACACTGCTGATTATGACTAGTTCCGTATTCGTTATGCGTTCTCAACATCTGCTTGTGGATTGATCGAATGTTATCTGAGGAGAAGACAGTTCATGGTAAAATGCAATGACTCTTACTTCCCGTTGAGACCGGTATCCGATGGAGTACTACAGGTAGCGGTGTTGGCGCCACTCTTGTTCACGTTTTTCATAGACGATGTCACCACAATTCCAAGTGCGTTTCCACATACATATATGCAGACAATCTCAGTGAGGCTGCGGAAACTATTAATATGACTCTTGCCGGGATTGCGGAGTGGTCTGCTAACAACGATCTGTCTCTCAATCCCTCCAAGAGTCAGGTCATCGTATATTCAATTTGTCTCAGAAACATCACCAATCTATCCTCTGACCTTCCAAATATACATCTTCTGGGCCACAGGTAGTTTTCTTACATATTCTGCTTGATTGCGAACATGCTTCCTTGTTATAATGTCAGATGACTCCACTTGTACCATTTTGAACAGTTTTGCTCACGAGGGTAGTAGTCATGTTTTATGAGGTTTTTAATTTATTTTCTTCACGTAAATTCTTTTGCATATGTCTGTGCGGGCAGTGGGCACTACCAATCATAAATCATTCTTCATTGACGATAATGCTATCTAAATTCTATGCTGGGTGATTAAATGGGTGATATCGTGCTAGACCTGGGTATCATATTATTGAAGAAATCTGGATATAGGCTCCTATCGTACACCTACCTGCTAACCAGGTACAAGAATGATGTATTAAAGCATCTCTACTGACTTGATCTCTTTCAATGTAGATTAGACAAATAGTTCTATTAAGAGTTGTGAACAGAAAAATATTATGTATTTTTTATATAACTTAAATGGAAGCATATCTTAGTTCTCCTTCCTGCCATAATAAAAAATTAAGTATACGTAGCGAAACCTTTCATTTAACATATTCTCCTCCTTAGAAGAACAGAGCTCAAAATGATTACTGAGCTATTCTCAGGCCATTGCCACTTGAGGTATCACCTAAACAAGCTGGGCTTGGCTGAAACTTCATCCTGCCGCTTCTGTCAGGATGCTCACGAGACCTCGAAGCACTTGCTCTACAACTGCGAAGCATTGGCCAGGCGGAGACTACTGCATCTCGAACATGCTTTTCCTCCAACTACGTGTGGAATCTCAATCCCAGAATGGTCCTAGACTTTATTAACAGTCTGAACCTAGAAAGGGAGTAAATGCAACGGGGACTCACAATAGATCTTTCAGGTCGCAATGATTGCGAGGCTAATACCTGCACATCGCTTTAGAAATCTAATCTAATCTTTCGTTCAGAAGGATTCTAACCTTTCATTTGGTTATATTGGTTTAATGATATCCTTTAGCTTCCTGCTGTGGTGTAAGCAGTATCTTTTTGTAGTTCAGCTAAAATTCTATGGTATGTCAGCACCTTTAACTTTTAAGTGATTGTATAATAATTTGCATGTGGCTGGGGATTGCTGTTGTATTTCGTACTAGGGTGATTCCGCCGAAGAATTCCCTACATGTGTGGATTTGTTGCTGGAGCTTAATTTTATTTTGATTGTGTTTGAAGGGTCGGTGATGTCATAGATAACACAGATTCAGATAGCAAGACCAAATTTTTTGCTTGTTTCTTTCGAAAAATTATAAATTAAAAAATCATTGAGGTGTAAGAAACTTGACTGCTTTTTTTGTTTTGTTTTTGTTTTTTATATTATAAGTATATTATATTTTATATTAGTAAAAGAAGAAATATTTTCTTTTTAAGTATGACTGCAATATGCACTGTAGGTGCCTTCCATAATTTAGTATTGAAATTAGCGAGATCTGATCGCAGAAAATAATATTAATAGTGGTTTGTGTGCGTGTTTGCTTTCAACTGATTAAGATCTGAATAAGATTAATTAATTAATTAATATATGTACATAAACTCGGCTACTAGTTTATCCCATAGCATTTACATTTCATTGTTGAAGATATCACTTAATGGATTAGTCGTCGTCATAAATTGACGACCAAGCTCAAAATTGAAATCGATTACATTTTGAAGTTCTAAAATGAGTCAAAGGTAGACTAGGAGAGAAAGTTTGTTTTTATATTTCGAAACCGGAGAACTGTTAAGAATATTTCTATGCTCTAGATAAAATCATAGGGTGTATCTACTAAGTTTGTCATTTCATTTGTAATGAACAGAAATAGTGTGCTGGTAGAGCAAAATGTATTGGTCACCCACGCATAACATTAAAAGTTATTTTGATTTTTGCATGTCCGGCTGTCCGTCTGTCCGTCCAAATAACTCGAGAACGCGTTCACTTAGACTGTTGAAATCTTGCACACGGGCTTTTTAAAAAAAGGAAATTTAAGTTCCGAAATGGGACCAATTGGGCAACTCCGTCGTAGGGTTGGCATAAAAAAACTTCGATTTTCACTATATATTTGGGTACTGCCTGTAAACGCGTTGACTTAGAGAGCTGAAATTCGGTACATTGTGTTTGAATAGTAATAGTAAATCAAATTTCAATAATGGAATAAATTGGGAAGCCCTTTTTGGTGGTGCCACACAAAAATTTCGTTTTTCACTATATATTTGAAAACTGCCTGAGAGCGCGTCGATTTGGAGAGTGCAAATTTTGTACATAGCGGTAGGTGGTTTTTTAAGCCCTAAATAAAATTTAATCAAACATTTTTTTAATTCGAAAGATCAATTCGTGACATTACACTTTG
The DNA here is from genome assembly GCA_963930735.1 of Dioctria linearis. Taxonomy (NCBI): domain Eukaryota; kingdom Metazoa; phylum Arthropoda; class Insecta; order Diptera; family Asilidae; genus Dioctria; species Dioctria linearis. The sequence goes on along the minus strand of OZ005744.1, from coordinate 27,273,929 downwards.
AAAATGATCTTGACGAAGCGCATTCTGGACTTCTTTGGGTCACTTTTTCGAGTACCTACTGCTGGCTATATGTTACGAATGAACATGAACAATGTTGGCCGCCAAGGCGTCAATTGTTGCTCGTTTATTAACATAAACCAGTGACTTTACATAACCCCATAAAAAATAATCGAGAGGCGTTAAATCGCACGACCTTGGAGGCCAATTGACAGGTCCATTTCTCGAAATCAACTTATCGTCAAATTTTGATTTCAATAAGTCGATGGTTGCGGTCGCCGTATGACACATAGTGCCATCCTGTTGAAACTAGATCTCGGCCGCATTAATGTCATCCATATTTTCAAACAAAAAGTCAATGATCGTGGTGCGGTAATGATCTCCATTGAATGTAACGCGCACTCAGGCCTCATTTATGAAGAAATAAGGCCCGATGATGCCACCAGCGTGTAAACCGCACCAAACGGTGCATTTTGCTGAATGTAATGGAGCCTGTAGGGTTTGTTGTGGATTGGTATTACTCCATATGCTGCAATTGTGCTTATTAACAAAACTGTCCAGCCAAAAATGAGCTTCATCGTTGAACACAATTTGGCGATAAAACAACGGGTCATATTCCAACTGCTGTAGAGCCCAATCGGCTAAAGAACGGCGCATATGATGCTCATGTAGCTTTAATTCCTGCATTAGCTGGATCTTATACGGGTGTAGGCCTAGATCTTTGCACAAAATTTTCCACGTAGTGGACGGACAGAGCCTGTGCCCGCCGACGAATCGATAAGTTTGGATCTTCTTCCATACTTTCGTTTACAGCGGCGATATTTTCTTCAGTATGCACATTTCTTCGGCGTGTTGGTGTTCTTCAGTAACGCACCCAAGATTTGGCTTTGGGGGGGGGGGGGGTAACATAGGTGTCCCAAGTCCTAACCCAAGTCCTAACGAGTCGGAAAAATAGGGCTCTGCAGTCGCGTCCTGCACCCATCTGAGCACTTAAGGACTGCTATTGTAGATTAAAAGGTTTTATTTTATTTTATCGGACTTGTAATAATATACAGACCACATTTTATACGTAATTTGTAAATTATGTTCAGAAAACTGACATTCTGGAGGGGGACCGGTCCCGTTCGTCCCCCCTCTCGGTGCGACGGATGCCTTGCTCAGATGGACGATTATGTACAGCATAAAAATTACGAAGTCGTTTATAAGTTGCGCGAATCGACGACTGATTTTCAAAGTAAATTTGAATAACTTGGTAGCGTTATTCAAGCGTGAATCTGTCCATGATAACTTGTCAGAGTATACTGATAATAAATATCTAAAAGTGGCTGGAGTATGACAGCTCGCTCAACAGTTAAACCTTTGGAAAGTTCTATCTAAGCAAAAAAAACACCATACAAGCTCAAAACACAAATTCAAAAATAATAAAACAAAAACTTCAAAAATGAGCTATAAATTGGTTAAACCCTTCTTGGTGTTGCCATTCACTTTATTTAACTTTTATTTTCATCTAGGGTTATTGGTTTTACACCAATTATAACTTATTCTCTTGTTAAGATGTGACTACAATTTTTGGAGGATACTTGCAATAAACTTCTTATTTTATCTCTTGACTTTATTAAATTCCAGGTAGAAATTCTGTTTTTACAAGATTTAAAGCTATTATGGGGATGTGGGTAACTAAAAGCATAACCTATCTAATGTTAGTGAAACTTTCTCCAAGAACTATAAATTATGTCGTATATCTACAGGGTTTTCCAATAAGAGGTGTTATTTTGATATTCAAAGAAAAATGCCATTTTTTGAGATAAATGATCGGATATTTATTTCATTATAAAGAGGAAGGTATGCCGTTAATAATGGAAAATAACATCAGCCAAATGACCACCACGACCACGCCTACAGGACCATAACCTTTTCATGAAATTTTCCATAACCAAATCGCAAAGTGGCTGCCCTATGTCCTCGATAGCCTCACGAATTCCATCTTTGAGGTCTTGAATCGACGCTGGGCTGTTGGCGTAGACCTTCTCTTTCACGTGGCCCCAAAGGAAGAAGTCGCAAGGTGTTAAGTCACAAGATCTCGGTGGCCAATTGTGATCGCCTCTTCGAGAGATAACACGGTCCGGAAACTTTTCCCGTAAAAGATCAATGGTTTCGTTGCTTGTATGGCACGTAGCGCAGTCTTGTTGAAAGTAAACGTGTTCCAGATCAATACCATCCAATTCCGGCCATAAAAAATCATTAATCATCTGTCGATAGCGCAATCCATTCACCGTAACTGTTGTAAGGTCCAATGAGTCCGCGGGACCATAAACCCTACCAAACAGTCACACGTTGAGGATAGAGAGGCTTCTCAACAATAACTCTTGGGTTTTCCGAGCCCCAGATGCGACAATTTTACTTGTTGACGAAGCCATCGAGGTGGAAATGGGCCTCATCACTCAAGATGAGTTTTCGATGGAATTCCGGATCATTTTCATGCATTTCAAGGACCCAATCAGCAAAGACTCGACGTTGTTGATGATCGGCCGGCTTGAGTTCTTGTGTTAACTGAACTTTATAAGCCTTAAGACCCAAATCTTTATGCAAAATACGGTGTAATGACGAACGACGAGGAATGGACAAACCTGGGTTTTCTTCAACACTTTCGGCTACAGCAGCAATATTCTCGGCTGTTCTTGAGCGACGTGCACGGGTTTTATTCTTCACATCACTAACTTGTCCCGACAGCTTGAATTTTTCTACCAATTTCTGTATTGCGGTCCGACAAGGTGCTTCACGACGACCCAAAAATGTTCGAGTTTTACGAACCGTCTCTGCCACATTTTCACCATTTTTATAGTGAATTTTAATAATTTCAATGCGTTGTTGAATCGTGTATCGTTCCATTTTTATTAATGGCGTAGTTTCTACTTGTCAAATGTCAAAAAATGACAGCTCCAAAGTGACATCTACCGAAATAGCGGGCTAATTAAAATAACACCTCTTATTGGAAGACCCTTTAGTAGAACCGGTGCTATGATTTCGGAAAGAGAAATTTCGGAATCAATTTTGCAGAGAGAAGCATCGGATTTCAAAATTATTAATGTTAGTCTTTTATGCGACCCATTCAGTTCCGTTTCATTCACTTTCCTCCACAAATTTTGTCACTGTAGGTATCTACTATGTATGTAAAGCTCGCACTAATTAGGATGACCAGTTTTGACCGATATGAGGCAATACATATTTTTGACCGTATACCGCATATGTCCAAAAACAAAATGTACATTAATTTAATTTATGCGTGAACTATTCGAAGTAGTTAGACATAATCCTGTCTGGTTGATCGATACATTTTCAAAAATGTATTTCATCATAAAACTGTTTGTGGAACTGATGTAAGTTTCAGTAATATGAGCAAAAAATGGAGTTGGTCTCAAATAATGTGATCTAGTCTCTAATCGAGTGTACAGGTATTTCCGTATGTCTTTTTCATCTTTTCTCGTGTGGGGTTCTCTAGGTTTTTACTTTATGTACTTTGCATGTCAAGACAGCAACAAACATAGTTACTCTTCAGACAGAATATTTTCATTGAGATAAATGTGCGATCATCAAACCAGGTATTTCTCTTGTTCTATAAATTTACAGCAAGACTCTTTTGTTGTTATGTTAAGGATCATTAATTAACACCTTTGGGTGAAGATTTCTACGCATGTTTATCAAATGTTTTTTGCATTGTATTGTGAGTCCTGAGTCAAGTCAAGTCAAGAGTTCTTCACACGTGATTTACGAAATAAAACGAATTATGGGGAAATTATAAACCGAACCGATATCCCGGGATATTTGAAAAATATTTACGTACAGGCTTTAATTTTGGCATAGATTTCACTTTTGTCTTTGATTCACTTTATACTTTTAATTGTTCGAATAATTATTAACTTCAGGTTACGCGATGTCGAAATTATTACAGCTTGTTACGCGACGTCAAGCTGTGTTCTTGTCTGTTGTTTAATGATTTTGGGATGTGTGGATTTAGAGGAATAGGGAAGCTGGATGGGAGTGGGAGGTTGTGGAATATTAGAGATTTCTCTAACTTGTTGTGAGTTGAAGATTGGCGTTTCGTCCAACATGTTGAGAAATATCCCAAAAGTCCAGAATGGTCTAGCGTTGATAAGTCCCACGATGGTCGAGATGCCAGGATGGTATCCTATCCACGATGGTGGCTTCCTTTACTAGTGAAGAAAGTAAATCTTTCGCCCAGGTAATAAATGTTTCTCGTTTCCGAGTTGATTAGGTGAAGAGGTGATAAGTAGTGGAAGTTTTCAACTTGAAGTTGCGTTGAAAGTTGGCTAATGAGGAGGTTAGGAGAGATCTTCTCAAGTTGTTTGACCGCGAGAGAAAGGAGATAGTCCTCGATTGGAGTGATGTTTGCACTGTCATACAAAAAAGTGTTGGGAAAGTAGTGTCCGTCAGGTTTCCTGTACACTCCTGTACAGGCCCTTAGGATCTTTCTTTCGAGGGCGCTGATTTGCTTCAAATAGGATGGCGAAAGGTGTGCCAGATGGGGAAGCAATAGCAGATGATTGGGCGGATGAGCTGTTTATACATAAGCAGCTTTGTATCTTTCGGGAGACCGTTTCTACTTCTGATAATGAGATTGAGTAGGGAGTAAGCATAGTTGGCTTTCCTCATGGTCAGCTTGGCGTGATTGTTGAATTTCAACAGATTATTGAAGGAGACACCAAGGTATTTGGTGTTCTTTGAAGGCTAAAGCTTTTCGCTAGTTGACTTCGATTTCGATGTTGTTGGCACGTGTGGCGAGGTTGGGTCTTCCCCTTGTAGAGTACTTTCGGATGCAAATCATTTCAGATTTGTTAAGGTTTATTTTGATGCCCCACTTTCTGTAGAACTCGTCGAGTTTGAGGACATGCCGCTCCACTTTGGTAGCAGCGAAATGGGATGACATGGAGTGGGCGTACGTAAGAGAGTCATCAGCATAAATTAGTGTGGTGGAATTTGAGTCGTTTGCAGGCTGATCATAGGTGAAAAGATTGAAGAGAGTTGGTCCGAGGACCGAACCTTGGGGGACACCAGCACTGACTGATGTTGCCTGCGATTTGACATTCTCTTGAACTCGAGGTTTATGATTTTGAATATTAGCCCCTTTTTCCAGACTGAATCAAACGCTTTCTCTTCATCAAGGAAGCAGCCTACTGTCTGCTCCCTTTTGTTGAGGGCGTTTGTAGAATCAGAGAGGAATTTGAGTAAAGCGTGAAAAGTGCAGTGCTGGGGCTTGAAGCCGAATTGGGTGTCCTGCCTGACATTTAGGTCGAGGCAGGTATTTTCTATGTGTTGGCGGATTATTTTTTTTTCGAAAAGTTTGCCCAGGTTGGACAGAAGAGAGATTGGCCGGAATTCGTTAATGTTTTTCGAGTTTCCTTTTTTGGAGATTGGAAATATGCGCGCGGTTTTCCAGACATGGTGGGAAATTTTTGATAACTTTGTTGGAAATTTTATCTGGGTCGGCGGATTTTTTGCCTCTGATAGTCCTGATTAGGGCGAAAACGTGAGCAGGATTTGAAAAGATGCTTAAATCATCCGGATTTAAGGACGTGTTTGTGGAATTAAAAATTGTGGTGGAGGATCCCACTGACTGGGCAGTGGAATTATCAACAGTCGAGTCTACGGTGTTCCTAAAATTAGCATCGCTTAGAGATGAGTTGTCTTTGAAAGTAGATTGGAAATATTCCGCGAAAGCGCTGCATTTTTCTTGGGGAAGGTTGTAAGCGTTCGAGCCGCTTAAGATGGTTTTGGGGAGTTTTGCTTTCCTATTGCAAACCCTGTTTATGTCCTGAAAGCGTCTGTCGTGAAAGTGTCTTCCTAAATTCTTGATCGAGAAACATTTTCGTTTGTTCCTCAATAATTGTTGATAAGCAATTAATTTGTGACAACACGGCTCTGTAGGCTGCGTTGTGGCTATTAAGGGTTAGGTGAAAAATACGGTTAAGTATTTTTCGAAGTTTCTGCCTAATTTTATATAATTTTTGCAGTTGAGGCGGGAGATTTTTGTATTTGTAGTGTTTGCTCGGCACTACACTGGAAAAGAAGGCGACATTTCCATCAATGGCGTTGTTGAGGAAGTCAATTTCCAAGTTCGTGAGGTTCCGTTGCGAGTCAGGGAGATTTCCTGCGAGGAATTGAGAGAGCCTGTCTTGAAATTGTTGCCAGTCAACGTCTTTGAGTGAAGTTGAGGATTGAGGGTTAGAAGTCAAAATATTTAAGGGTGCGCTGTGGGTGATTGAGAGTTCAACTGCCAAGTGATCAGAAGGTATATTGTGAGTCTGACTTTTTTTAAAAATTCTTTACTACTTGTATTAGGGAGGTGTATAGATTTGTTGGTATATAAATCATCCTTTATCAGCTGTCTGAATTAAAAGAACATTAGGATCTCCGAGCCATCAAATACTCGGAGGGTATCTAGTTCACCCTTTTGTGTTGTATCTCAAGGTACTCTGAAAATTCTACTGTAGTGTTTTTTCGATATTTCTCGCTTATATAAGGTATATATTTTACAACAATACCAAGATGCAAATTGAAAATAAGTAAATATGGAGATAAATAAAAAGTTTATTTTTGTAATATAAGCCGGATTTAAGTTTATTTACAAAATACTTAAACAAAAATTAAAACTATAAATTATTCATCATTTTTAATACTATTCAATGGTAGATCACATTTCGAAAAAATTCTAGGCAATTGAAAAATTTGAGACTTATGATACTATATATATGCATACAATATGTATACTACCAGGAACACGCTACATCTTCAAAAAACTATTCAGAAAGTTGTAAGCATACATGAACAAACCTTAAAATTGTTTCATTTTAGCTTAAAGAAAATGTAAAACTAGAAATGAATCCAAAAAAAAAAAGCATAGTCACCTACATAAATAAATGAACTAAAAACGAGAGGTTTTCTATAAATAAGTACATAAATAAATATTAATTCATTGTAAAAGTATAACATAAAAATTAATTCAAAGCAGCTATCTGAAAGTGTAAAAGTTTTGGTAGATTTTTAGAGATTTATTGAAAATTCAAAAAAATTTGAGACTTTTATTCCATCTATAAACAATAGACGAATGTCCAAAAAAATGCGTTAAAGACGATAAAAGCACAGGGAAATAGAAATCTAGCTCGTGTATCGATCCACATAGATATCTCCTGTGGTGTCATAGTTGTCCATCCATAATTTGTTGTCTCTTGTTGTGAAACTGATTTTGATGGTGGATCCACGTTGATTTGAACATTTCCATTTTCCTGAACTATATCACCAACACATTCTGTCTTTATTGTTGGAATACTCGCAGTAAAACTCTAAAAAATATAAGAAGAGGAAATAATTTAATAATAATCATAATATAAACTTATGGCCGTCATTAGCCAAGGGAGGCCCTGGGCACTTTATGATATGCGGGCCAACTAACAGAAATTATTTTCTAAGATACTTTGGATTATCTTCAGTAATAGTAATGTAAAGTATGTTAAGGTATATCGCGCACTGAAGACTTTTTGTCACGTAAAGTTAAGCTACACGGGTCTCTGGAGACCCAAAGACCCGCGTATACACTTCGGAGACGCAAAAAACCTCTAAAGAGACCTAGTCTCTAGAGACTTTTTTGGTCTCCGGTTTCCCGTTGTGTATTTTAAAACAGCAGGTCTCCAATTTTGGTCTCCAGGTCTCCGGAGTCTAGATGGTCGTCCTGGTCAGTTAAGTGTAGGTCTAGGTATTAATTATTATAATGGATTTAGGACAACAAATTTGTTTCGTCAGTAGAGTTCTGGTTATTTTTGAGAAAAAAAAATCACACAAAATTGTTGTATCCCATAAAATTTGTACACCAAGGATATATTTTTTAAGCTTTTTCACTTTTCGCATAAAAATATTAATAAATTTTGAGATAATTCTATCTAACAATAATCTCTTGCTTGACAATTAAGAAAGATCTCTGGAGATCTCTAGAGACCAAACTCCAAATTTTGTGTATGCTCTTCGGAAACGTGTCTCTAGAGATTTTTTTATTATGGTCTCAGAAGACCTAATTTTTTGGTCTCCAGAGACAAAAGTCTCTTTCCGTGTAAACATTTCGGAGATTTTAGTCTCGGTAAACCGGAGACTGGAGACCAAAAGTTTCTCACAGCGTCTCTTTATCTTAACTGTTTTGTTACCACGGTCAATTCCATAGGCTCTAATGTAAATGCGAGCATGAAGTGACGTAACAGTAAGGCGACTTTTTGGTTCTGCAACGATAGTGTGAGAGCAAGATATAAAAAATGAAGCATAAAAACAGGAAGTACAAATGAGACCGACCCTATACAACAAAAATTTGAAAGAATAATCTGATAGCAATTTGAAGATAAAAATGTGGAAAGAAATATCCATGAAAATGTTTATAGACCTTTGTAACTCTAAGTCATGTCTCTCTTCGGGTTCAATTGATGAATGGTTATATAAAACATGACTTTGCGGTGACAGTTACTCACTATGTGCGTACTAAACAAGCCAATGCGACAGTGACCAAAAAGTCTGGGCCCAACAAGAAACAACAGTATACAAATTGTTGCTGATTACCAAATACCTCTATTGAAGGTATTGAAAGCATACCATGAAAAAATGGCAGAAATTTAAAAAGTACTTTTTATGAAAATTTGTTGCAATCTATTGAAGTTCGAATAAATTCTACGGTCTACTTTCAGTCAGTAGCCAAATTCTAACAGCTAAACTAACTTGTAATAGGTTGTCTTAGTGATTGAAGAATTGGTCATCTATTGGTATACTATCACAGCGGCTGGGGACCTCATGGAACTCGGGGCCCTGAGCCTGGGCCCAGCTGGCCCATGCGTAAAGATGGCTCTGCAACTGATCCTACAGGGTCCTTGACAAAAGCGCATTTAAGTTTTAGAACACGAAAATAGGCTAATATTTTTTAAATAAAAATGAAATGTGGTGCGAAATATGGCAAAGGCTTCTACATACTATATAATATATGTATGTACATATATATTCAGAAACTGTTCATGAGACTATTAAATATAAGTGAAAAAAACATGAAAATGCTTTCTTGAAGAATACTGGTGTATTGCAGTGTGTAGAACTTTTAAGAAGTCAAAAAAATATTTCTTGCGCAAAATCTACACATAAAACCAGGCTTCGTCGGAGATCTAGTTATAGCATGATCAAAAATGATAAAGAACAAAGCATTTTGTAACTGATCGGATCATGACCAATAAAGTTGATAGATTCTGTGCAAATTCTCCTTTTACAGCCCATAGTGAGAGATAAATTGTCAATTGTCTAAAGTCTATCTAAAATAGCTTAAAGAAAATAAGTTTCTCCAGCGTACTTGTAGACAAACCTAACGAATAAGCTTTTGGGATTAAACTATATCCAACCCTGAGAACTCTCTAGTGTCGATTCTTACTAGGCACTTTTTTCTCACGGGTGATCTACACATGGATGGGACTTCTTGATGATTCTATATGCATGGGATGCGGAGAAGAATCCTAAACGGTGACTCATTTTCTTTGTTTGCTCTCCCAGGAAAGCGTTGCAGATTTCTTGGCTTACACCTCCTGGACGAATTGCTTGAAGTCGGCAAGGAGGTTTGGGCAATACTGAATTTTGAAAGAGCGTTCGGTTGGAACCTATGAACAATTGCTCATAGGTCCGGAGGGTGAACAATGGGCCTTGCTGTGGCTTACGTTCCAGAGACCCCGTCGGGGCCTGAACCTTTCTTCAATCCGTCCAATACATACAAACTTCGATCAAATGACTTGAACAAATTTCTTCTAGGACCTGTGCTTACCTAGCTCTTTCAACTAGAAAAAATAGACGTACTCAATAGAAAAACAAAGCAATAAAATTGTTAGCCGTTTATAAAATTATCTAATTGTGTGAAATTGTCAATTGTCTTCATTTGTCTGAGGTGCATTCAGGACATGGAAGGGGGAGAGTTTTTCTTAACATGTGTATATGAAGAAATTGCTCATAATTCCTATTATTAAAAAAGGAACAATATCGTATGCAGCAATTATTGAGAATTATTAACAAATTTTTTTAATTTTGAAAATTGACGAAAGGATGGATTGCAAAGAGGTGTGTAGGTTAAGAAATCCTACAAAGTTAGACCACTGCTATTATTACTAAAAAGGGTTACCATTGAAATATAAGTCCACCTCTTAATGAAAAGCACCAGAAAGGCTTGCTTCAACTCGTGGAGCATTAGATGAGCTTCCATTATAGATCAATGCAAGGAATTTAATGTCGTTTATATAACAAAATGCGATCTTATATTGTAGAAGCTAAGCGTGTCAGAGTACTTATCTTATAAATTTCTAAAAAAATTCCAAAATAGCTTTTCATATCAGTTCAATTTGGAAGACCGTGTCATGGTCTAGATATAGTCATTCACACACAAAAATCTTTATAGAAAACGCCTGTTCAATCTTGTCTCACGACTTAGAGTTGACTGTATTTACAAGGTGTGGTCTTTCTTAGAATTGTAACTAAAAAGTTTATAATTATTATAATTCGAAAGAAGAGGTTTCACTCCCTGTTTATATCAGATGTGATAGATTGCGTAAGATCAAACTCTGATTCATATAGAGCCCGCGATCCAAAATCAAGAGTAGTCCAAGTATAGCGGTGGACGCCTTTCCCTAAAGCTATATGAACCACAGGTGTTCAAGCAAACAAATCGATTTTTAAAGTGGTTCCTCAATGGGTCGTTAAATGATGTTGAAAAGGATCTTGAAAAGTTTCAAGGCTCTAGCTATGGTCTTTTTTTTTTAGGCCATTCTATTTAACTCGTACACGAATTTGTCTGTCTGTATATTTCTTTTTTACTATTTTCGACACTCTCGTAGACCCACTTTTCGTCATCACAGCGAGCTGAAATTTGGCACACAGCTTCATGTCGCGTGACAATTGAATCTATCAAAATTTGAACCGAAAATATCCATGGAAAACCCGGAAAATCGGGAAAAATCATTTGAAAATTTGGTACAAATTTGATTAGTGATAAATCCGTTTCAGGAAAAATGCAGAGTTTTCTGATTTTACCGAAAATTTTTTTTCGGAATTTGCCGACTTTTCCGGAAAATTTTCCGGTAAAAAAGTTTTCTAAATTATGCAGGATCAAGTTCCCTATCAACTGGCATTATTACTTTCTCTCCGACAATGGTGAAAACTTGCAGAAAAAATCGAGGAAAATTCATGTAAAACGCTTCTCCGGAGTTTTTCAGACCAAGGAAGCGTTTCAGCGTTTTGCAACCTAAGACAAAGTTGTAGAGTTGCATAAAGTTGCTTTTGTGGAAAATTCCATGAAAAACCCGGAAAAGCGGAAAAATCATCGGTGCAGAATTTTCCAATTTTTCTGGAATTTCCGAAATTTTCCGAGAAAAATGTTTTATAAGCTATGCGGAATCATTTTTTTCCGTCCTACTGGCATCAATACTTTCTCTTAAACAATCATGAAAACTTGCATGAAAAATCGAGGGAAATTCATGTAAATTTTTAAAAAAAATTCATAGTAATAGGAAGTCTGTGGAAACATGAAAAATCGGGAAAATTCGTGTTATATGGGATCAAGTTGGAATACAGCTAAAAAGCGCTGAATGAATTTCAGAAAACCGTTGCAGTACTTCAACGATTTGATACTCGGAAAATTTTTGTTTTCTGATCGGCACCAAACATGACTTAAAAATTGTTTTAAAATATCTCCATGCAGCACGTAATAACAATTTAGTTAACGTGAAAACTGCAGAAAATAAAATAAGTAAAAAACGAGTTTCCCAACAAAACTGAGGCCAAGCCGCATGAAAAAGTAGAAAATAAACTTTTCTTCACGCACAGAGGTGGACTCAGATTTTATTCGCTGACAATCACCGATATATTTCAGTATGATCAATCAGAGGTAATAAGTGATTTGATTCATGAAGAGTAAGAATATTCAAGAGAAATGTCCCAATCAAAAAATCTGAGTCCACCTCTGTGTGTGAAAAAAAGTTTATTTTCTACTTTTTCATGCGGGTTGGCATCAGTTTTGTTTGAAAACTCGTTTTTTACTTATTTTATTTATCATTAATTAAAATCTCATTGACTTTGACAAATTTCTTAAGAAGTGCAAACGCATTTGGTTAAATTTTTATACTTTCATTATAGTTATCCTTACACAGAGTATTTTATAAAAAAAACAAACGAGCAATATTCTCATCGTACTTACATGAACAGTTAAATAATTGTTGTATGTTGGAGCATTTTGCCCATTTGTTGTTGAAGCATTAAGACTAGAGCATGATCTTGATTTTTGTAAACACATTTCTTTTCTTCCTGGTCGTGGCGTCAAAGTTGACTTCAAAATATATTTGCTATTGACTTTCTTCAGTTCAACATTATTCTTTCGCCTCCAAATTGTGTTAACGAAAGCGAACTCAACAAGACTGCCAAATATGAAACCGGTGCATCCGAGAAACCATATCTCAGATACTTTGATGTAACTAACTTTTGGTAAGGTTTTACCTTGTGCCGATGCTAAAGTGATGAAGGTCAACATAGTACTCGTACCTATAACAATAGTTTTAGTTAGTTAGTTATTGTTTTATCGATTAATTTTAGTCTATTTAGTCTTTCATGAACTTACCTAGCATAATTCTTGGGGCTGATTGATCTGCTTGAAGCCAAAATGACACCCAAGAGATTGCAACGATCATCATTGAAGGTAAGAAATAATCCATCAAATAAAATCCTTTTTCACGAGCTAATTTCACAGTAAAGCCTAGAGCACTATAATTACCAGCTATAAATAAGAGCAAGAGAAAATCAAGTAATTTATTATTTCGTTAAATTCCTCTCAATGCCTATATCTTACCAAATGCTCCGTGACGAAGATCTCTTAAGTCTGCATTAATTGTTGACTCATTTACCCAGTAATTCAGAAGAACGTATTCTGTAAGATGTAGCTTAGGAGCTAATGTTACCGGTGATCTTGATTCCCAATGGAGAATTAGCTCGGATGTGTTATACATCCCTAAAAATTTAAAGAAAAAAATTTAATTTTTTTTTTCAAATAATTAGCTCTATCTCAATTACAGCTCTCCAGTGATGTGGTGCACATTTGTTCATCAAAAGGAAACTTTTGCAAATCCATCCAACAATAGAGAGTTGCTTGAAGTCTGGTAGATATGATAACAGTGCCATCAGGTGCAATAGACGTAAGTATATCCTTTTGATCAGTTCCCAAAATGCTGGAATCTCTTTCATTCGAGAAAAATATATGTGGTACCCAGATAGCATTTCGGAGATTTTCTCCTAATATTGGTTGTTTACGATTTGGTGCGACTTCCTTGAAAACTAAACGTGAATCAACAAATCTCATTTGAAGCAAAGCATGAATTTTAAATTGTAAATCGTGCGCTTCGAGATTTTGTAGGAAGTATATATAAGCTCTTGCGTGTACGTTTACTGGTAAGCGTTCACCTTTATCATTGTAAGCTGTAATTTTAAAAACAAAAAAAAATTGGTTAAAGTTATGTTAAGGGAAATTATAGCGAAAGTGATCTTCAGATAATCACAGATGTAAAGAAATAGTTTATTCAAATTCAACGACGTGAAAAAATCAGCATGCAACTTGCGCGCTATGTAATTGCGAAAAATATCGCTTAGAAATGCAATCCAATGATGATTTCATTTGTTATGATCAAAACCACTGAAATCAATTTAAGCTACGAAAAACATGCGCTCGATTAAGTAATTAACAAAACGCATTCAAGTGATTGGGGGTAAAAAGACCGGATCTTTCACGATTGCTCAAAGCCTGCAAATTGATTATTGAAACCGTTAGGGTTTTTTTTTGCACCTCTAAATTAGGTCACCTAAAAATAAAAATGTTAATAATAGCACATTTACAAGGATATAATTTTGGAGTTCGGACCGGCCCCATATATTCAATATTTTACAAGGGAGGACTCGTAGTGTAATGGACATTCATCATCACTTGAGTTCATTATCTCCACGGAAGAACCCCCGTCGCCTTAAGTCGTAGAAAATTTATCGTAGACCTTTTGTTAAGTTCCTAACCCCCTGGCTGCAGCCAAGAATATCCCTACTGCATTTTCCAACGAGAACTGTCTATAGTCAGAAAGCGATCATATCTGTATTATCAATGACTCAATCATAATCCTCTCTGATAACCAATCTGCTCTCAAGGCTTTATCTGTAGACTCAAGAATAGTCTGACAATGAGATTGTCTACAATACTTCAACATAGGTACTGTGAGATAAGATGGCTACAGAGAAAACAAAATTGCTAATGGACGACAAAGTTTCAAGGATTACATGAGGCAAAAAAGATCAGCACTGACTCTTTTGAAGAAGTATAGAAAAAGAACATAAAATCCGCAGTTTTGCAGATGGCCCCTTTACGAATCTAGATAAACAATATTGGTATGGCTGAGACCTTATGTTGTCTCTTCTGCCAGGATACTGAAGAAACTTCAGTTAATTTTACCTTACTTAAATTAATAGATTGGATTAGAGTGAAGGCTTCAGATCACAAGATCTATGTCCATCTTACATAGACATTCGGATGGTCCGTTTTATGGTATCACAGACAGATGACGGCCTGGTGTTAAGAGAAGCTGTGCAGAACTAGCAGCAGTTCCACAACAATTTTTGGGGACTTATTTCGGGCCCTAGCTGTCTTGAAATTATACAGGCATTGAAATTATACCCCATCTATGTTTGACATGATGAATGAACTTTAAATTTATTTCTCTTTTAATTGATTCAAGAGTCGTTTTTACCAATCTGAGAGGCTTTGTTTTTGTGTCTTTTCTGGCAAGTGCATCGTGTTCGGAAACCTAGCAGAGATCTGCTTATAAGGCACACCTAAGTTTCAAAGATTGCAATGAGTCTGATGTTTAGATCGGACAGTAATGTAAGCTGCCTCTGCCGCACGAAACTTGTGTGTAGGATGATGATTGCGGCAGGAATGCAGTGCAATTTAAAATTCAGAGGCAGCACGCATTTTTATTGGCTATTATGAGTCATGCGATCATTCCAGTTTCAAGCATTGCCGTGTGTAGTTGTTAGGTTAAGCTGGGCGGCGATCGCTAGAAGTGAGGGCCTGCTTCACTTTGACCTCATATGATAACTCTTGAAACCGCCCCATATCCATCCTGAATCTCATGATACATCTAAACTTTTTACTTTGCAGCTCCCCAGACTTGAAAAGAAGTAGCTCCCTAATATCCTACCACTTTTATTCATCAGACTGGGCCACTCCCAAAGTACGTGTTGGAGGGAATCGATTTCCTCCGAATCCTTACAGCGCCTGCAGAAATCGGTCGCCGCTTTTCCCAATCTTTTAGCATGCTCTTGCTAGTTGTGGATGAGCTACTAAACTTACTCCAAGATGCCGGCTTTAAGGCCCAAGGATACGCTGATGATATCGTCATCTGTGTTAAAGGAAAGTTTGAATCAGCTTTACCAGAGCTTATGCAAACTGCTTTTAACATTGTTACCAGATGGTGCCAGAACATGGGACTATGAATAAACCCAGGTAAAACAGTGCTAGTTCCTTTTACTAGGAGAACGAGCCTTCAGATTCCACCTCCTAAGTTAAATGGAATTGCAATAGAATATTCCACAAAAGCAAAATATCGAGGAATAATCCTAGACAGCAAGCTTACCTGGAATCCCCACCTGGAAATGATAACAAACAAAGCCATGTAGGCATTCAGCTCTTGCCACAGGCTTTTCGGGAAAAAGTGGGGACTGAACCCCAAAATGATCCTATGGATCTTC
This sequence comes from Dioctria linearis, assembly GCA_963930735.1. Taxonomy (NCBI): domain Eukaryota; kingdom Metazoa; phylum Arthropoda; class Insecta; order Diptera; family Asilidae; genus Dioctria; species Dioctria linearis. The sequence goes on along the minus strand of OZ005744.1, from coordinate 27,258,086 downwards.
CAGGGCATAGTCAGACCCATACTTTCTTATGGGGCAAATGTGTGGTGGCCTAAAACATTGCAGGCAACCACCAGAAGAACCCTCGACAAGGTGCAAAGGATGGCATGTTTAGAGCTCCAACATCTACATCTGTTCAGACAGCCAAGCTGCGCTCCTAGCTCTTTCCTCTCAAGCCTTTGAGTCGAAATTAGTTTGGAGCTGCTACTCGAAACTCCAACTACTGTCTAGGGACAACCAAGTAACCTTGGTTTGTGTCCCTGGACACGAAGGAGTGGACGGTAATGAAAAAGCGGATGAACTGGCTAAAACCGGAGCTGATTGTCCGTATATTGGTCCCTATCCGACATTTTGCCTACCAAAAAGCCACTTTAGGGGGGAACTGCTTAAGTGGGAAAACAGGCAACTGGATCTCCTTTGGCCATTTCCAGTCGCGTCAACTTATTGAACTAAGCAGACAGTCGCTCAGACTATTTGCTAACGCAGTCACTGGTCATGGCCCCTTTCGTCACTTCCTGAAGAAGATAGGCAAATGCGACAGTGAACTGTGTCGACTGTGCGAAGAGGAAGATGAAACCTCGATGCACTTTATATGCGAGTGCCCAGCACTTGCAGGTCTAAGGATGCAAATCACTGGAAGAGAACTTATCTCTCCAGATAATGTCTGCAATCTAACTCCGAAAGCAATAATCGAGCTCGTTAAAAGACTCGATTTTGCCTAATCACTATAGGGGAAGGCACAATAGATCGATTATGGTCGCGGTGTCCGCAGGGTCCTGGAGGCCTGGTCGCCCCTACTCTTAACATTAACATTAGCATGCTCTCCTATGACCCAGTGACACGTAATGACTCCTATTAGATTTCTGGTATTTGTTCTCTTGCGAGTAGTTGTTACTTTACATAATTTGTCAATTTGTTCTACCGTCTGTAAGGCAGCAAGGGCAGCAAGTTGATTGATGTAAGCTTGAAGGGCATTTTGAGGTTTCTCAAAGCGCCGCTTATACTGACCCGTCTGAATAGGATCAATGACATATCTGAACTAACCGTTTTAATTGTCGCGTAACTTCTAAGATTTTTTTAATGCTACTACCTTGTTGGAAACGAGCATGGCTTCTTGCAAGATCCGCGTCAAAGCCAAATTATAATTCTGCGGTTACCCTCCTCTGTCGATAAGAAAAAGCATAATTTCTCGTCGTTTGGACATAATCCATTAGCAGATACCAATGCGATAATTTCTTGGAGCGTGTAGGAATCAGGCAACTAGGTGGATTCTGATAAGATGTCCGCATCTCTAAAAAAAAGCTAATCTGTTGAATTTCATAAATAGAAGATCAGTTACCGGGTAGATCTTCACTATGCACCAAATAAGGTTTTTTTTTGGAAATATAACATCTAACTCCACCACATTTTCGTGGATTTTAAATAGACGTAAGACATCATCAAAAGACTTTCATTGTATCGCCAAAGATCGCAAATGTTTTTGACTTGCCGTTGAAGGATCAATGACAAAAGTCCGCATATAATAATATAACATCTCCGTGAAGTTTCTAATTAGAAGAGATTTGAGGGTGAGTTGTTGGTGTAGATTTCTTTGGTGTTAAGTCATGTCTCAAGCAAACAAGATTTCCAACTATCTTCATCTGGAAAATATAATTATAGGCACTATTTGCCATAAGGTTCGGTAGTCCAAGAGTCTGTGGAGTTGATAAAACCGCGCGGTATATCTGATGCCTATATATATGCAGTTATCTGAATTCTAGAAGTTAGAAGTTATTATTTAATCTTGCTTAGAACTAGCCACCAGACAATTGAGTCCCGATATTATACACAATTTCCTTTATCCTGTCACAGTTTTTTGTCGATTACCTATAAGACCTTACGTTAGCTTATGACATATCTGCTAATAATGATGATGATGCATGCTAATTCCCATATTGATGAAACGAATAGAGTTCGGCAATGGAAGAAAAAATTTCAATCATTAACACTAAAAAGTTAATAGCTACTTGTTACCTTAATGGAAATATAATGAAAAGATCATCATTTCTGCAAGCTACTAAGATTATATAATCCATTACAAGCAAATTTCATGAAGCTTAAGAAGTCAAATAACGATATCAAATGAAACCAAAAACGTTAAAGCGTTAAATAAAATTATGGCAATGAAAACTAATTATTATCGACACGGTGAATATAATAAACGTAATAAACCACAAATCGCCTGCAGAGCTTTATGTAAAATATTGCTTCAGCTCTATCTGAACAGTTTGTGGGATTTAATTGTTGCTACTGGTGAGGCGTAAATATCAATTATGATCGACCCATAAAATTGTGATTCTTCGAGATTGAAATGTGACTTGGAAACTATATGAAAAAAGTATCTATATAGATATTAGCATGAGCTTAATAGAACTTACTTATTGGTCGTTCTAGTCGGTCATACCGGCAACCATGAGTCAGTCTTTTAATCAACTGTGTTTGAGACAGGCTGTCTGCATCAACCAGCGAAGGACAGTCTACTTCAGAACTGAAATGAAAAACATTCACAAATTAAATATTAAAAATTGCATTGCAGAAAAATGATAGCTATTAGAATTATGTACATAATGAATTTTTAGGAAACCACAAGCTTATTAAAGTAGTTTTATCTCATATAGATTGTATGAGCTTTGATTTGATTTAATCATCTATTTACCCATAAATGATGAAACCCTTATTGGAATTGGTTAAAAGGAATACCTTATACGTTCCTTTACACACTTCACTTTGTCTACAAAATTATTATTATTATTATTGGTGCCCTTATTGTTTAATTAAATTATCAAGCTTACAGTACAATCATACATACATAAAGAAGACATAAGTAGTTTAAATTCACTGACAGAACTACCACCCTCTCACTGGACACTCTCTTCTCAGGGGTCACCTGCATAGGATGGGGCTTATTATTGAAGATCCGGTATTCAGAGGATGCAGAGGGAAATCCGAAGCGGTGACTCATTTTCTTGTCACTGTCCGGCCTTCTTGGCAAAACGTTACAGATTCCTAGGCTCACACATCCTGGAAGAACTGCATGAAGCCGGAAAGAAGGGTTGGGGGCCAATTTTGAATTTAGTTAGAGCGATCGGTTGGGGGCATTTGCTCATAAGTCTAGGGGATGAAAAATGGGCTTTGTTGTGGCTTGCGTTCCAGGGACCCTTTTCGGATTCCAACCTCGTCTCAATCTCTCCATCCGCAACACCTTGTGCATAAGGAGAGGGGAAATCGTAAAGGTATTGCACGCCAAAGTAAGATCCTTCAAAGATGGATGAATTGAAACGAGAAATCAGAAGTTTACGTGCTCTCAGAGGGACTGCAGAAATCGGAATTTAAAAAATAAATACCTACTCTCGTTCACCTGAATGTATAAGATTATGTTGCAAAATCAGCGCTTTACCCTATACGAATCTAGAGTATAACACAAGATCTATGATCTGTAATTGTAGTATGAGCAGAATGACGCAAATCGAAAGCAATCCGTATATAGTCATTGAAGGCAACATCAAACTTTCGATTGCAGACGGAGTCAAGCCTCATGTAGATTCGATTATTATAAGCAAATTCCGGCACCAAAAGTATCCTAACTAGTTTCAAACGCAAATCAGCCGGAAGTACATTGCCAGTACATAGTCACAGTAAACCATAAAATTTACCTACCTCAAACAATTATTCATTATCGCCTCAAAATTTATTACACAATTTACATAAGCTAGTTTCATTTTATTAAGCATAATTGGAGGAATTCCTCAATATCAAGGTCAGAATTAGAGTGGGGTATGCATTGCGATTTATTGCAGTTAAAAAGCAGTTGACTTTCAATTGACCGCACCTATAAATTTCTGTAAGATCATCATATATAGATACAGCCCTCAATCAGTTTGCGGGTCTACATAAATACAGTTGTACATCATCTGTATATAGGTGTAACTGGATTTTATGTACCACATATTATAAATCGCTTATATAGAGATTAAAAAGTACAGGTCCTACGACTGATCCTTCAGGAACTCCACAAAATAAAGGCATACGAAAAGACTCAACTCCATTTATCACCATTCCATTTGCGACCTATTTGAGAGAAAATTTACTATGATCTTAACACCAGAAGAGCAAAAGTAAAAGTTTGCGTACAACTTACGGAGCAGTTTTTCATGTACAATGCAATCAAATTCCCTTAAAAAGCCTAATAAAAATAGCGCTCCAAGATTTCCCACATCAAGGGCTAATTGCAGTATAGTGACCTTAAGTAAGGCAGATCAACAACTGTGTTTTACACGAATACCAAGTCAATCGCGGTCGAGCCTACCAATTTGAGGTTGTCGTTGGTTATGTTACAGCAACAACCTGAAATTGAGATTGCTCCCTACTACATTCCTATGGTTCAAGCGATATACAGCGCATTCATGGAATCCGGCTTATCATCTTGATGAAGTGCAGTACGTCCTCCTCTGGAAGTGTAGCGTTCAATGATGGTAACTTATACACGTTTGACTATCAGAACCAGCTTAACACAAGCTCGCTGCATGGACACGTTTAATAAATAAACGGTCTGTGTTAGTCGGTGTTACTATTAGTATGTTACACTAAACATAAACCAAACACCAGATGAAATTACATGCATAAAACATTAAAATAAATTGATCAAATATTATATAGACGTTTTTTTAAACCATGCTTAGAAACGTCGAGAACACAATGCTCAGCCATATTATTAACAGTAATACACATGCGATTAACAGGTTCATACTTGCTAAAGTTAGACCTTGAGGAGTTAACATGCAACAAAGGTAGCCTTCTCAAATTGTGCCTATTATCACGGAAAGAGATTTTGTTAAGTAAAAATGGAGAATCAATATTCCCGTTTAAGAGTTGATGCACAAACGTTACATCGGCAACCATACGACGTTTCTCAAGCGAGTGCATATTTAAAAGCTTCAAGCGATCCTCATAGGGTGGAAGAATTAATGAATTATTCCAGGGTAGGTGTCTGAGAGCAAATCGTAAGAAGTTCCTCTGAACAGACTCGATATGGTCGGTGTGTATACCGTAAAATGGAGACCAGACCTGGCTAGCGTATTCAAGACGGGGTCTCACAAAGCAAGTGTACAAATGTAATGTAATGGTGGGATTCGAGAACTCTCGAGACCAACGTTTTATAAAGCCCAGCATAGAACTACTCTTTGATACCATGAAGTTTATATGGGAGACAAAATTCAATCTTTGGTCACATTTGACATCCAAGTCACAGACAGAACTAACACGGCGAATCGAGGAATTCGAGAATTCATAATCATAAGTGATTGGTTTCTGATTCCTGTGGCATAGTCATCACCTCACATTTGTCGATATTGAGTACGAAATTATTGCTCTTGCACCAGTCGCAAAATTTGTGGAGGTCACCCTGTACATGTTCACAATCGTTAAAAGATTTAATCTGAGCGAAAAGTTTAATATCGTCAGCATAAATCAAGAGACTTTGCAGTGCTTCACAACAGATACAATGTCGTCAATAGATATAATAAAGAGCAACGGGCCCAGGTGACTCCCTTGAGGTAAGCCGGACGAAGCTTTCAAGACTCTAGAGATGGAATGGCGGAAATAGATTTGGTATATTCTGTTATCTAAATATGACTCCGTGCATTTTAGGAATGTTAGGGGAAACCCATATTTTTCCATTTTAAACAATATCACGGAGTGAGATAACTTGTCGAAAGCTTTACTAAAGTCAATATAAATACAATCTGTCTGGAAGCCTTTTGCAAACCCGCCATTGGTATCTGAGATGAATTCTAATAAGTTGGTGGTTGTAGACCTGCCCGAAATAAACCCATGTTGATTTCGGAAGAAAGAAAATTCTTACAGGAAAATGATAGCTGAGAGTAAATGATTGATATATAGTTAGATATAGTTAGAAATATCATTTTTACTACCTATTTTGTGGATAGGTATGATGAAAATTTTTTTCCACAGCTGAGGAAAACAACCACTATCGAGCGATTTTTTGAAAATAATTCTCAGCGGGGCTACTAGGGAGAGGCAACATGACTTCAGAAAGGCTGGAAGAATCCCATCGGGACCCGTTGTAAAGTTATTTGGAAGCCCATTAATATGATCAAGTATATCCTCATGTATAATTGTAGGTATAGTGAATGAAACGTTATGAGAGTCGTTCATATAACTAAAGTTGCTATTACGAGGTTGGAAATTTGAAGAGGAAAATGGATTTTCAAAAAATGAAGCAAACATATTGCAAATTTCAGACGAAACGTCACTAGCAGAATCTTTGTACTTCATGGTACTGGGGTAGTAGGCGGTTTTTTTTCATATTAATAAACCTCAAAAAGTTACGTGGGTCACTAAATAATTTCACATGCATACTTTGAATATAGTCATTATAGAGTGAAGAGAAAAGTTCGTTGAACTCATTATAGGATGTGAGGAATTTACTGTGACTTATAATGTCCTTGTCCCGTAAATATCCTTTTCACAGTTTATTCTTTCTATTTTTAAGGCGTTTCAGTTCTTTATTGAACCATGGCGGTGATGTTTTAGAAATCGAATAGAATTATGTAAAACTTAGAACCATCTTCATCAACACTATTGCAAGACAGCAATGTGTTGAAATCAATAGAGGTAAGTCTACTAGAAAGTTCCGAAAAGTCAGCTTTTCTAAAATTGAAAAGGTATTGTATTTAGTCACAATTTGCGAGATCTTCGGTTTCATGGCAATATGTAATTAGTAGAGTGGGGTGATATTTGTCAAGAGTAGACATTATAACTGAGCTAGGTTCAACTAATAAGTTCCCCGCGTCATTAGAAAATACCAGGTCTAGCTGCCTACCCATGTCATTCATAACATTACTGATTTTTCTGAGACCAAGAGATGAAATAGTGTCAAGGAAACGTGATTCCCTTGTTGTCAAGTTATTAAGTGGAAGATAGTCATCGTCATCTTCATTAAGTACCCATTGTATATTGGGTAAGTTAAAATCACCAATAAGTAGTAATTCGTCAATAGGCTCCATCTTACCATGGATAAAATTAGATGTTAAAGTAAGTAGGTCGTAAATATTTTGACGTTTGTCATCGACAATATTTATGGAGTCTGGAGGAATATAGCAACAAATTATGTATAAGTCATATTTTAGGAGAAACAGCTTAAGAGCTATGAGTTCAATATCGAGGGTGTTGGAGAAACAAGGAAGTTCAATTTTGTGCTGCAATTGAACTTATTTTTGCAGGCGAGAAGCACGCCACCGCCATATGAGCTTCCGAAACAGTATGTCTATCTCCTCTAAAAGTTTGATAAGAATTGTCAAGGATTTCAGCATCGCGAATACCATGATGCAGCCAAGTTTCAATGAAAGTAACTATATCGAAGCAAGCCGCGACAGAGGATTTGAAGATATGTGCGGTTTTTGTCCGAATCCCCCTTACATTTTGATAGTAAAGGGAAAGCGACTTCAGTTTTTTGGAACAACGTTATTTATTTTAGCTTTATTTCTAGGTAGGCGCTCAGAAGGTACAAATAATTTAGTAAAAGTGCCAGGAGGCCAAAGTAAGGGGTCTAACAACTTGTCCTGCATATCTGCTGAAACAGTTAGGAGAAAGGATGCAACCGGTTTAGAGCTTTTACTGATTTTTCGACAAGAAATACCATCAGTCGCAATATTTTTGGACTTTAAATACTTCGATATGTCCTCGCACATAGTTTCTGGACAGAGACGGGTGACGAAAACATTCGAAGGTTTAGGTACCGTTCTCAAAGAGGCCCCAATACCATTTCCTAAAGAGGACTGAGATGAAGTACCAATCGCTACTGTGGAAGGCTCCCTCCTTTCAGTTGCAATTGCACGTTTCCGGGATCGGTTTTCACGGATGCTTTGTTTACGGATTTGCTTGGAATGCTCCACAGGAATAGGAGCATTCCTATTAAAATCCAAGTCAAGCTCGGAAGATTTGGCCAACGGAAGCGGCACGTGCGAAGCCCGGACAGCATTCTTACCTACGGATAACTCCGTCTGACCACCTGCAGAGGTCGTTGTCGGAAGGGATTTTTGGCTACTAAGATTAGTGTCCAAGATGGCGGTTGCATTTTGGGCCGCTATGAGTTCACTTCTTAAGCTTGAAGCGGAAGAAGGAAGATTAAAATTATTAGCTGGAACGATTGTGCGAAGATCAGATTGTGTTCTGATTTCATCTGCAATATCACTCATTATCACCCTTGTAGCAGCGAGATCGTCGGAAATAGTGGTAAGTTTCGTTTGTAGTGGGGAGGAAACGGATTCCTGACCAAATAAGTTCTCAATAGAGCTAGGAATATCATTAATATATGTCTTAAGGTCGTTCCAGTGATTGTTTAAACTTATGGACAACTCTTTGTAGTGTCTCGAATGTGTGGAAACATCCATGAAGTTCCTGCCGAATGATTCTGCAAACTTACGCAGATCAGAATCTGAAGACTTTGATTTGCCATCCTTTAAACAGTCGAGTAAACAATCCAATTTGGATTCAAGTGCATCAAGCCTATGATGTAGAGAGGCAGAATTGTTCGAATTGTTTGAAGCCGTAGTTAGTTTATCGACTTTACAAGAGAGCTCATCAAGAACCTGAGAAATAGATGAAAAGTCGGAGGATTGTACTGTTTGCATCACTTTTAGAGAATTTATATTATTGGTCAGGTTGTCAGTGTTGTTTAGTAATTCCTGCAATTGACCATTATTACATTTTACTGCCATTAAAATATGGCGATATCTATAGATGCCCATAAATATAATCGCCGCTCAATCAATGTTCGCCTTAAATTGTGTCTCATTTTGCTTTCTAGAATGATTTGTTACATGGTAAAAATGGTTATTTTGAGTTTTGATCAATTTCATAGAATTTTATATTCAGAAGAATTCTTGACTACATATATTAGAAAAAAAAAATAAAAAAAAATTATCCGTTTAGAGAAACCAGAATATGAGCGTTATCACTATGAATCCAAATAGTATACGTGAAAAATTTGAGTTGTGATATGACAATCCTACATTGGTATTGCCAGATTTAACATATTTTCGTAGTTAAAACTAAAAGTTAGACATGTACGACATTTCACCTCTGTAAATCATTTATTTCTCAAACATTATCTGACATCAACAAAGTCAACGAGTTCTCCTGCAGGGTCTAAATATATAAGGAAAAACTAAATTTGCATATGGCAGCCCTACGAAAAGGTACATTTCAGTTGTTTGACTCTAAAAAATGCATTTTTGAATTAATGTGCAGACGAACATGCAAAACCAATATACCATAATTATTTCTATGAGTTAAGTACAAATGAAATGATAAACATAGTTTATACATGATTTCATCTAGGGTATAATAAAAGTGGCGTTGGCGCCATTATCATATTAGGTGTGTTCATTTTGTGAATTCTACAAAATGCTAGTAGAAAAAGAACTATCCGATGCACAATCTTAAATGATGTTATTTTGAATATATAAAACAGCCTTGGCAGAGTTCAACAAACACAGTTAGTTACACTTGAGAAATGTTTAAGTTCACCAAGGTGTACCAAGGTGATGAAAAGAACACACCTTCGTTGTTATTTACCATTTTCATCCAATGTCACTATGCTCCATAATATTACTTTCTCCTTATCATAAAATTCAACATTAAAATAACCTTGGCGAAAAGAAACTCATTACGAGATACCTTTGTTCTCAACATCTCAGGTATCGTCGATTGTACCTATTTACATAGAACAGGTGCATAGATAAACATGCATTGTGATTAATAAGAACAATAATAATAAAGCATCACTTGAATTTCTCAATAGCCACATGCTTAATGAATTTATATAAAATAACCAAGTTTGCAGTGATCTCAATAATAATAAAAAAAAAAATATTTGTAACACGCCTGCACCTGGATATTCGCACAATCTAAGTCGATGAGGCCACCAGCAAGTAGTAACTACGTACAGTATGAACTCATAACTTAATGGCTTCTTCTAAGATACACATTCGTGCATTAATATGCAAGAAGCCAGTTACAAGAATCAACTATGGCGAAGGAATGATGTAGACGACAACGATAATAACACCTCTTGTAATTGGCATAAATTATGGAGCGTGTGTTCAATTATTTTTTTGAGGGTTGTCAACTGGTAGAATGAAATCTTAAAGCGTAGATTGTCATCCTTGAAGTGATGAAAGCTTTTTTACTGACTACGAGAAAATTGTAAAAATATATTTAAATACTTGCGAGACACTTTAAACATATTTCTATTACGTTTTTAGGTACTTATTGTAATTATAGGAAGGATTTTAACTTATATCTTTTCTTTTTGAGGCCAGCACGTCCCTTTAACTCGTACACGAATTTGTCTGTCTGTATATTTATTATTTATATATTTCTTTTTTACTATTTTCTACACTCTCGTAGACCCACTTTTCGTCATCACAGCGAGCTGAAATTTGGCACACAGGTTCATGTCGCGTGACAATTGAATCTATCAAAATTTGAACCGGAAATTTCCATGGAAAATTCGGAAAATCGGGAAAAATCATTTGAAAATTTGGTACAAATTTGATTAGCGATAATTCCGTTTCAGGAAAAATGCAGAGTTTTCTGATTTTACCGAAAATTTTTTTCCGGAATTTGCCGACTTTTCCGGAAAATTTTCCGGTGAAAAAGTTTTCTAAATTATGCAGGATCAAGTTCCCTATCAACTGGCATCATTACTTTCTCTCCGACAATGGTGAAAACTTGCAGAAAAATCGAGGAAAATTCATGTAAAACGCTTTTCCGGTGTTTTTCCGACCAAGGAAGCGTTTGAGCGTTTTGCAACCTAAGACAAAGTTCTAGAGCGAAATGAGTTGCATAAAGTTGCTTTTGTGGAAAACTCCATGGAAAACCCGGAAAAGCGGAAAAATCATCGGAAAAATTTTCATCGATATGATTAGAGATAAATCTGTTTCAGGGCAGCACGTACATAATAACAATTTAGCTAACGTGAAAAGGCTGAAAATAAAATAAGTAAAAAAACTGAGGCCAAGCCGCATGAAAAAGTAGAAAATAAACTTTTCTTCACACACAGAGATGGACTCAGATTTTTTGATTGGGACATTTCTCTTCATGAATCAAAATCACTTCTTACCTCTGATTGATCATACTGAAATATATCGGTGATTGTCAGCGAATAAAATCTGAGTCCACCTCTGTGTGTGAAGAAAAGTTTATTTTCTACTTTTTCATGCGGCTTGGCCTCAGTTTTGTTTGAAAACTCGTTTTTTACTTATTTTATTTTACATGGAGATGGTGTGAAATTAGGGCGTCGTCGTTGGTCTAATTATTAACAGAAAAGGATTCTTGGTAGATTCTCGTAGATTCGAATTCCATTGGTGACTATCCATGCTTGGGGAAAAGGTCATTGCTATCATCTCGAATAGTTAGGCATCCTTGATGGCTCTGCGTGGCCCTCGGATAACATCTAAGCTACTGGGACCGCAGGGCTTCTATGGATTAGTTGTGTATCCACAACAAGGTGTCTCTTCAGTGGATTCCTGGGCACATGGAGATCATGGGGAATGAAAGGATTGACCTTCTAGCCAGGTGTGGTTCTGGTTCTCCCTTCCTTGGGGCTCGGAAGAAAACAATGCAGAGCTGTGGTTTGCATTATCGCTGGCCATAGCTCGCTTCACGCACGCGCATCTAAAAAGGATGGAAGTTGTTGACAGACCTGAGTGTCTGTCGTGCCAGGAAGAAGAGCCTGACACAACCGAACACTTACTGTGTGCTTGTCCGGCCTTTGCCTGGAGTAGTTGGGTTCTCTCATCCCCTGCTAATTTATACTCTACAATCGTTGAAAATGTTTTACGGAATTCCAGCCCTTCGATTTAAAGGATGTAATTAAAAATTTAATGTAAAATCAAGTCTGTCGATGTATGAATATGTAGAATAGAAATTATATTCTTGAGAATTTGTTGCGTCCTTTTTTTAGACGTGTGAATTAAAAAAAAAAACAGGAATTGTGTCAACGTCATTCAATAGACGACTAAAACATAAGACGACATAAGACATATAAAAACAAAAAACCATTGGAGCCGAATTCGTTAGAGAAGAGAACAGATGTCTTTTCTTTTCGGTTCTACTCCTATCGACTTCATTAAGAGGAAATAGAGCTATTTTTGCAAGATTCATGAAAATTATCAGATCCTTGTAGATACATATCTAAGTTAAAAGCTTACTGAATTATAGAAAATGACAGTTTCGCATGCTTTCCACACCACTTTCTTTTCATCCACACAAACATCTACAGAGCTGGTTTAATGGAGCCCTTCCCTACCCGTGATAACAGCATCAGCAGAATTTCTGTTGGTAGTAATTTAACTACTTTTAGTTTAAGTCTAGATCCTTTAAAATCAATTTGAAGGTTTGTTTTCAGTACTTTATCCACTTTTTTTTACTTGATTTTTATCGGAGTTACCCGTGGTCAATATTGCAGGGGTGATTGGGGAAGTTGCCATAAGCCATAAAACCCATGTTAGCATATGTATGTATGTCTTATTCTACGTACGCCGTTTTCAAGATAATGGTACTTTTGTGTTTTCTTACAGTGTTACAGGCGAAGCTATAGAAAATTACCTGAAATTTGGGGTGACTCAATAGAGTCAGCAACCGTGCAATATTGAACACTAATCCCCGGACACCCTGTATTATGGTCAGTGAGATTAGGTTCCCAGAACCCGTTAGAACCCCCCCCCCCCCGCAATACAATTTTTTGCTTGGCTCAGCGTGACATATTCTTCGGGTGGAAGACAACATCGGGACACCCTGTACGTTGGAGTTGTCTAGTTTCAGTCAATTTTTTTTTTAGTTTTTATTTTGTTCACATTAGGTCCTACTATATAATATTAAGGTCTTACTATCTGTGAGCTTGTAAGTTGATCTCATCAATGATGGAAAAATAAAATATCAATTGTACACAGCTCGGGTTGTGCCGAGTGCATTCGTAATTATCTAATTAATAAACTTTGTCGACCTTCGGAATTTACATTGAAACTGTTAAACTGTCTATGATTATAAAGAGCTCTATAATATTCAATGCAATTCTATTAAAGGACATAATAATAATACGCGGACGACTTGACAATTTTGTCACCGGGAGTTATGAACCTGTACTCTGTGGATTGGTGCAAGGCGCGATCCGACTAGTCATGCGCTGGGCCACGGATTGCGGGCTGAGCATCAATCCACTGAAAACTGACTTATGCCTATTCACCATGAAAAGGAATATCCCCACTTTAAACCTGCCCCTGATTGGCTCCACACGCTTGGAGTTAAAGGACAGGGTGAAATACCTATGTAGGTACTATTCTAGATAAAAAGTTAAACTGGAAACCACACCTCGAAGACAAACCAAACCAAACCATTTATCTCAGGGGCCACCTTAACAGGATGAGACTTGTTTATGATCCTATATGCAGGGGTTGCGGAGAAGAATCCGAAACAGTGACCCACTTTCTATGTCACTGCCCGGCACTCTCAGGAATACGTTACAGAATTCTTGGTTCACACCTCCTGATGCCGGCATGATGCCGGCAAGGAGGGCTGGGAGTTAATACTGAAGTTTATAAGAGCGTCCGGTTGGGACCTATGAGCGATCGCTCATGAGTCTAGAGGGTGAACAATGGGCCTTGACTTGGCCTTCGTTCGGGGGACCGTGAAAAAGGTCCCAAACCTCTTCAATCAAAGGGCTTAATACACATTTTGTTGTCAATTTAGATGATTGAATTAAGATTTTGCCAGAGTATATACGTACCAAAAGTTGCTTCCAAAAATTCAATACATTGCTTGTTAAACATTTCTATTAAAGTTTGTTAAAGTTTGTCTTTATTAAATTTATTAACTTTTTACACTTTGGTCTACCTAAGCTTCTTCAATTATCAATTGAAAGAATAGAAGTAAATTTGAATTCAAATTTATTACGGATTTTCGAAATGAATGACTACCATCTAATATATCTTGTGAAACAAATTTGAATGAAATTTATTTATATCAACTCAGAGTTGTGTTTACTTTCTTAAAATTTATTTATAAAAAATAATAAATTTTAATTACTTATTAATTAATTGCTTGCAAAATCTGTAGAAATTTTTATTTGAAATTTGAAAGATTAGAATTTTTTTTCTAATCTGATGTAACTCTATTAGAATCTGTGCCTTTATGGGAAGAGCTTATAGGTACTAAAGTGTAAATTTTGAAAAGTAAAAGAAAAAGCAAATTTACTTTTATTGTAAATGTTCCTTGAAGTTATTTTGTGTAGATTTAACACTTTACACATGTGAGGCTTCCCTACTGATTCGAAGCTCTTTTTTCTTTTTTTACAATCAGCAAAAGTCAAGTGTATTTTAACTACGTTACTGCATAGAGATTAGGAAATGCTCATGTGATATACGCACCATAGAGTATAATTACTACCCTTGCCTTAATGTAAAATATAAAATCTTCACTTTAAATTCATCATAAAATTTAATTTACTGAAATCCTTGATATTATAGGCATTACACATAATACTCTCATATGATATTCAAAAGCAACGCAAGTTTACCAAGGATCATTACACGATGATTGCTGTTATGGTGACGACTATGAAAATTTATATTTTAATTGCTACTATATGTGTCTAATAGGCTAAATAGTCTATAAATTCTAGGCAGACAGGTTAGTCTTTAATTTTCGACAAGAAAATTTATGTTCTCTTCGATGATGGAAGGAAAAGCCTTGTTTCGTCTCATGTTGTTTTATCATAAGAGTAAAGTAAAAGTGAAAAACATTTTATAGATTTAATTATTTTTAATTTATACACAACATAACAATTCAATTACAATATTTAAAAATAATTTTTAAGTTATTAGAACAGAGTAACTAGTAAAAAAAAAAAAAAAAACAAATTATCTTCATAACATTTCTACTCCGTCGTCTACTTCGCAGTGATGTTTTCCATATATTTAGTTTAGGTACACTACACACTACCCACAACGCATAAGAGAAGCTAAATTTCTGAGCGCATGTTAATTTGTAATTTTTGTTTGTATATTTTATATTACATCTAACGTTTACTACTTCTACTGAAAAGCTATATCCATTACTTAGCTATTCTATTTATCACGTTTGGGTGATACCATACCACAATGTAAAATGTATTCATGCTATAACACTTGATAATTTTATCACGGAAACGCCTCTGAACTGTGGGCATGTTTGTAGCAAAAATGGTGGAAATTTTGAATAGTTAATCTTTCTGATAATTACAGAAAATTCGAACCTCCCATATTTTACGATATATGTACATATTTTCAATGAAAGTCACGTGGAATAAATGTAGGTTTGGAGATAATAGAGGTTTTTTGTAAATGCACTTGTTTTGCAATTTTTAACTGCTAAAATAATTTAAAGAAAAATAATATTTTTATTGTTAATAAATCTTATTTTATTTACGTACACATATGCACATATGTTTTAGTATAATTGAAATACTCAAATTAAAATATGTCCTTGATTTATATAATTGCGCTGAAATTTTTCTTTATATTTTTCCCAAGTAATAGTTGCACCTCTCGCTCATATTTGCAATACATGCATTATGAGATGCCAGTTTCTCATTTACTAGAAACTTTCAAAGGTTATACCAATCCCTAAAAGCTCTGCTCACACTGACTATCGTCCTTTTCTTTCCAAAATATTTGAAAAAGTAATTTTTCTTCAAATATCTGAATACGTTGCTGCCCACAACTTGTTACATGATTGTCAGTTGTACCTCTGCTTTACTGAAGGTAACTAATGATATTCGAATTGCTCCTGATGAGGATAAGTTCGTGGGGTTAGTTTTTCTCGATATTTCCAAGGCCTTTGATACTGTTGATCACTTACTGCTTTGCAAGAAACTGGTTAATAATTTTCAATTCTCGTTGCAGGCTATCTACGAAATTTGTCTATTCTTACCTTTCTAATCGTGCACAAATGGTGTTTTCTGCTGATAGGTATTCATCCCCACTTTCTGTTGTATCTGGGATTCCTCAGGGATCAATCCTGGGTCCATTATTCTTTTCCATGTTCATAAATGATATTTTTACCTGTGCTAAGCACTGTCATATGCACTTGTTTGCAGATTATGTGCAGGCGTATCTCTCAAGGCCTATTGGTTTAATTGAGGATGGGGTTAGCTGCCTGAATGAAGACCTCGAGAGTATCCACCAATGGACCAACTCAAATAATCTTCTTATTAGTCCAGCGAAATCGAAAACTTTGGTTATTTACAGGACTTCTATTGACATGTCGTACTTTCCTCCGATCATTCTTAATAATAGCACAGTTCCATATGTTGAATCGGTTCGCAATCTTGGGGTAATTTTTAATAAGACCTTGAAGTGGAACGACCACATTAAGTTTATCATGCGTAGAATTTACGGTGACCTTCGTTCGCTTTGGGCCACAAGCTTTTTTACATCTACTGAAACGAGATTGCATTTAGTGCGCACACTACTGGCTGCCTGGGTGTGAAATCTATGGCAGGCTTGATTCTGTTTGCTGGAGAATGGTTTTAACTACATTTAATTCTATGACTAGGTACATATATAATCTTCGTAGATTTGATCACGTCTCACCGCATGCTTTTGCAGTTTTCGGTTGTACTCTTGAAACTTACTTGCAGTTTCGTTTGATTACTTATGTCGCTAAAATCATTAAATTTGCGCAGCCCAAATATTTATTTGACTTACTTACGTTCGCTCGGTCCACCCGGACAATAACTAACTCTTATTTTGCCTAATGCTAGTTACCTTGTTAGTAGACGCCTGTTCTTCATCCAAGCTATCAAATTAGGGAATTCTTTGCCAACTTCGTTGCGAAGAACGCTTATGTCAAGCACGTTGACCACTTTCAATCACAATGCTTTAATTTACTACTCTTCTTAGAGTAATTCTTTATTATAATTTAGTTTAAAATTTTCTTTCTACTTAAATTAATTGTTTTCCTTCATCTTTCTTAGCCTTGTAGTTTTGTAAGTCTAGATATAAGTTTGAGTTACATGTAGTATAAAAATCTTTTTTTTTTTAGTTATTGTATTATTTAACTTGTGCAACCCAACAGAATTTATATTCTCATTTGTACAAGGCCAATTGCTGAATAAATTGAATTGAATTGTATTGAATTGAATTGAGGGTTGGATTTGAGAGGTACACATACACGATTTTTTGACACATTTTCAAGGATGTAATACGCCCGCTTCTTTGAAAGTTTTGTTAGCTGTAAAAAATCAATTAGGGTTCTCACTCTTAAAATAATATTTTCCATTTAACATTGTATTGTTGACTAATGACAATATGGATTGCACAATTTGATATTTCATATGTCACAAATTGTAGTCGCATTTAACGGAATGGGAAAGAATGAGGACAAGAAATCTCACTATCTTCACGTTATTATCTCTTATTAGAAAATACATATAATATAAGCGAACTTCAAAATATAAAACGGTACAAATGCTTTCTCACAAATTTTTGTTATTTTTCTAGACCACTTCTGATCTAATTCTGCCTTAGGGAAAAAAGATCACTTTAAAAGTTGTACCATTATTTTCTATTGGAAAACTCCTTCCTTAGACTCAGTTCAAATTTGTATAAATCAGTGGGGCTGATATTGATTCGTTATAAATAATACCAATCAATTCAATACTAGAATATCCCGCATTCAGGTAAGAGAAAACGATTTAACTTGGTCTCGACTATGAAAATACTCCTTTAGGGAAAAGGAGAAACTCAAACGAAAATATTATAAAAAAATAAATCCAAGTCGGAAAGTGGAGATAATATTCATCAAATGAATTTAAAAGTGTTCCATTTTCCAGCTTAAATATTGTTGAAACACAAATACAGTGCCAGTGATGTTGGCGAAAAGATTGAGAACGATGAGAAGAAGATTGAAGAACATTTAATTTCATGTACAAAAATATATAAAATCTTATTTTATCCAAAAATTAATATTAAAAAAAAAGACTACACTAATAAGAAATTTATTATTTACTTTTATTTTACAAGGGAAAGGAAAAGGAAATTTATACTTATTTGATTGATTATTGGCAGAGAATTCCAAATAATAATGAATTGGATGAAGAATTTACCCGTAGATCTTAGAAAATTATGTCTAGGCACTATTAAAGTAGTAATTCGACATGATCTCTCAATCTGAAATATATCATATTAGTAGCTAGGGTGTCGAGACTTATTAGTCCTAGCCAATAAAATATAACAACGCGGTATTTGAAATGAATTATAAGGCTGCAACCAAGCATGGAGTTGGCATAGGGAGAGACATTGTGAAAACGACGGAGACCAAAAATATACCTTATAGTAGCGTTGAATACAGTATTTAGCTTTCGAATAGACTCATAGTCAAGACAAGAAAATATTTCGCAATCATAGGTCAAAAAAGGTAATGGAAGCTCCTAACTAGCCTTAAGCGAGCTTGCGCTAGAGTAAAATTACTAGTCGCCCTGAAGTCAGTGAAGCCCAGCATATAATTTCTAATTGAATCATTAATATGATGGCCCCACATAAAAGATTTCTCTTCAAGATAATTAATTCACAAGTTAAAAGTGGGGTCGACAACTGGAATTTGCGTTCCATTGATTACGACAGATGAGAAATAAGAAGTATCTAAAATTGTTTTGTATATAATTAAGCACTTAGTTAGAACATTTGTAGCATATTGTCAATGGTCAACAAATATATAGAATGGAGATCATTATTTATGCAAAAGACACCATCTTCAGCTAATCCAATTGGTCTTGAGATGTACAATTGAGCATAATCAGCATAAAGGTGCAGTTTGCTGTACTTAACACAATGAAATAAATCATTGATGAAAAGAGAGAACAACAGAGGACACAAGATAGTTCCTTGTGGTACCCCTCAAGATATCAGTTTAAAAGTGGACTATAAATTGTTAGAATACACAAATTGATACCGATCCTCAAGTAACTGCCGATAAGGTTTTCAGCCTGCGCAGAAAAAATTAAAATGAATTATCAGTTTTCTACATAGCTTGCTATGATTCACCGAATCAAAGAACAAGCCTGCACCGTATTCGGCATAGAAATCGTGGCCTTAGGTGTCTACAAGCCTAGGTGACCCAAAAAATAAAACCTGCGAATCACCAACAAGGCTGAATGTTTTTAAATTGTGTAAAGAAGAGAGTAGAGATGAAGGTAACCCCAATTTTTTAAAGAAAAAGCATCCTTAGCAATGGCGCGTATTTTCACCTGCTGCAAGGATATGTGATTAAATAGAACTGCCGCATTGAGAGCTCCGAAAATTCAAGAATAATTTTTGAGCTTAATTCACAAAGAGTGACAGTTTGGTATGTTCTTCGACAGGGGGGGGTGGTTATAGGCCTTGTATTTATGAAAAACAACTTGGTAACACGGTTTCTGTGAATGAACTGCGCTGCTGTATGATGCTAACTGACTTATGTTGGATGATATTATCCAGCAGTACACAATAAAAAAAAATGACTTTATTTCCCGAACGAGTAATGTTTTTACGCAAAGATCTTGCGACTTAACGTCTTTCGATTTATTTATTTATTTTTTTTATATTAGTAAGTCAAGATCAGGGAATACCCTACTATGATGCAAAGCACAGCATGGCAGGAAGGAAAAAAGGAAGGGAATTAGGGAACATGAGGAGAGTGGCGGAGGTGCCGCTGTATGTCATTCTTAAACCTTTGCAGATTGTATGCCGGAGGAAATACAGAAGATGGTGGATTGTTCCACATTCGCATAATTCGGTATAAAAAAGCATCACGGAATTTTACTGTACGTCCGAAAGTAATTTGAAGGATAAAAGGATGTGAGCGATTTGCAGCACGGGGGATATAATAAAAATAAGATCTACGCTAATACGCCGCAAATAATTTCAGAATTGAAGGACAACATGAGAGGTAGGTGTCAGCAAGATAATCAAGCCGCAATAGTGTTCAAATGTTATTGAGAATTTTGTTATAAAAGATTAAATATTTGTAAACTAAACCTAGACAGGCATATTTCTGTAATGACTTAATATGACATTTTTTAATGGAAAATCCTGAAAATATAAGAGATTCTAATATTCAGTGTGAGTTTCAAAATCCTAAGGAAAGGAAACTATGCTCCATTTAAGAAGAATTTAATGACATTGTGGACTTTCAAAATCGCTTCACTGTTCGAGATACTATATACAGAGATAAATTTGGTTTACAGTGTGTGTGATAAGGAGTCAAAATAATAAATGTATTTTAATTAAAAAGAAAAGACAAGTAATAGCATGCACATCTTCCGTTAAAAGTACCATATAGGACAATTTTTAATTAAGGATCATTTGTCAGTGTATCAAAATAATAAAAACTACTCATTCCTCGTTTTCAAAATTGATGTAAGGTGCCATATAAGAATCCTGAGTTGGAATTAATTTAAGAACAGGAAAATCATAATCAAAACGAAATACGAGTTGTAAATAATATTTACAAAAATTTAAATAAACATATGAAAGCAAAACAATTCCTAATCTATGTATGTAATTAGCAATTAATAAATCATAGTGAAATAAATCAGTACTTAAGTGTTATACAGAAAACTGTAAATAGTGCGCTATATAGTTTGCTCAGCCAATAAATATCGCATTTTAACTTTGGATGAAATTATGTAAGCAACACTTGCCATCAAAGTTTAAATGAATATCAGCCAAGCACCCACGTCACGTAAAATCAAATCAAGAATGAATGATCTTGCAAAGGATAGGAGCAAAATCGCCAAAGTATTCAACTGACTTAGTAAAATGTTGAACCTCTGCCAAAACGGAAAAACGAAATTTTCGTTTATAAAATTGTGACTTAAATTGACAAAGTGCGGATGATTGAATTGTTTAAAGTTTGAATTGAGGCCAAGAATAATATATTTATCTGTTGCTGATTATAAATATGAGCGCTTCAAAAAATCAATGATATACGAGGGGATATAAAAATCTGTGTATTACGCTGTTTGACTAAAAAATATAATTTAGGAAGTCCAGATAGCTGAAATAAAGGTTTTTATGGTTTTTTCCACTAGTCAAATAATATTCTAATAAAGACTCTATCTGTTTGCACTAACTAAGTAGAAAAGAAATATACATGTACCCCTACACTTATTGGAGAAATTCCAGAGAATTTTCTTTGGTTTTTTTGTCTGGAGGAAACATTACAACAGATAGGTGGGATATGTTTTATTATTGATAAATAAAATAATAAGAAAAACTGAATTTAGAAAAATAAAGCTAAATAACATGACCATGGAAACATAAAATTAGCATTGATTGGATTTTTATTTCTCCTGGCGAGAAAAGGAGAACAAAATCAGGCAAGTGTTTTCTAACGTGTTTCATTTTATTGGAAGATTTTGAGGTTTCACTGGTCTATTCTAGAAAAACCACAATATCAATCTACCAATCTTTCTAATCAGATTACCCAAACTAAACCTTAAAAATTATACATTGATTCTCTAAAAAAAAAAAACAGCAAATATATATTGCAGGTGACATTACACCCACGCAAGTCCTTTTCCCTAAGCAATTCAAAGAAGCATCACAAATAATATGAAGTCAATGTCAGCATTAATCTTAATTTCACGAAATATTTAGATTGTTTGCATATTTTCAAAATGACCATATATGCACTAGCAGCTATCCTCAAAATGTTCAAAGTACATATCTCTACCATACGTATAATTCCTAAGTGTTCTGAAAATATTTATTAAGAAAAAAAAAATCCTATGACAACTTATGTAAGATATCAATGCAAATGGAAAATTTTAAATTGTTAAAAAAAGCCCCTCTTCACTTCTGCATGATACTCTTGTATTAGGTAAAGATTATCTAATAAAATTGAGATTTTCTAATCTTAATCTGCTGACAATCAGCTATAACGGTGACACAAATAGTATTGAAAAGTAAAAGAACGTCTTAAAAAACATTTGGAGTCTCTTAATAAATGCACAAAGAAAATTTTGATAAGACGAACTGAGTGAGCGATTTCTAAGAAACAATAGATTAATTATACGAGAATAAGATCCAATGTAGTCTATAGGCTTTGTTTGCATATATGTACATATGTAGAAGTACTTTTTGGTTGGAAATTGGTTGTTTGGAAAATACATATATTTGGTCACCGGAGATCGCAATTTGAACATTGATATTAAATAAATTGCTCTCCAATGACCACATTTTTTTCCATTTTCCACAATATGGGAGCTGAATCTAGATGGAGGAGAGATCCTCACATGACATATATATCTTGCACAATCTATTGAAATCAGAGCTGAGCAAGTACAAAAGAAAAAGTACTTAAGTGCAAGTACAAATTCGATACTGAGTACTTCAGCGTAAGTACAAGTACCGAATATATAAAAAGTCCTGAGACAACTGAAAGCACCTAGTGAAAACTTTTTAAAGCACTTTTTTACAATCTTTGTACGTTGGCAATAATATAATGAAAATTATAGAGATTAGTTAATATAAGATTAGGATAAGTATCTATCTTCGGCGCTGCACGTAAAGTATAAAAAATGAAAGAACTAAACAGAAGTAATTTGCTACACTTCCAAACCCAAACGATTCTAAAAAGCAAGTCTGCGCTGCTACTTTTGATCTTTTGCAAGAGACCAAACAAAATCTGTTGTGCAACTTATATTTTATCGAGTTTTGTTCAGTTTTGTTGTTCTGTCAAGCGATGCTCTAATTTGACGCGAGGGGGCGCCAAACACATAGCTTTGAAGTGAATATACAATTCTTCATACGTTAAGGGGGTATTCTAGTCTAGAGGCCCGAATTTTAGGTGATTTTTGAAGTGCCGGAAAAAAAGGCAATCAATATTTTTCCATCCATTTTTTTATGAGTTATTTATTAACATTGCAAGAATACAGAAAAAAATTAAAAAATTAAAAAAGTTGAAAATTCAAAAAATTAGCAGCTGATGAAGTGGGGGGCCTCAAAAAATTGGCGCGTGATCATGCCCACGATTCCAACCCGCCTAGCAATCCGAAAAAAAAATAAAAAAGATTATTAGTCTAGAGTAATGTCGCTATGTCCGGAACTAGGGAAAAGTTGAAAAAATTTTTTTTCACAAAATGGCCGCTGCCTGAAAAAAAGCAATTTTTGTACCACTTTTTTGACTTTTTCGAATTTTTTAAAAATAGTAAAAATTGAAATTTGGGGATGCGGCTAGTTCCGGACATATACAAGTCTATAAAGAAGACTCTCAAAAAAATTTCAAGTAAATCGGTCCACTTGAGAAATCGTGGGCATCGTCTTGAAAAAGGCAGTTTCGAGAAAAACGCGCTTAAGGTGTAACACCATTGTAAATTTTTTGAAAAATCGTTTTTTTTTTATTCGCTTAAAAAATAGTTTAAAGCCTCTAGAATAAGAAAAAATAAGGTCCCGTGCGAGAAAATTTTTTATTTCCTTTGAAAATGGAGGTCGCCACCAAGCGCGTCAAACTTGCTCCGAAACATGTCCCGGGAAGATGGCTGTGGAGCCCCCATTTTGTTTTTTTCACTGTCAAAAATTTATCAATAAAATTCAATGTATGCCAGATAATACTCTTAAAAGGTTTTTGTCAAACACCTTCAATTTCGCGAGAAAAAAATTCGTGAAAAAACCTTTTTTTTAGCTGTTACAGTGGCGTTACTCCTTAAAGTCCATACGTCCACGTCGTTTGGAAGTTAGAATTCAACTGTTAGCAGCTGGATGCAAGTGAACACTATATATAAAAGATACAAATTTGAAAAATCCTCTTGTAGGCATATTCTTGAATAGTTAAACTTTGAAAATATGAAAACAAAAAAAAATCGATTTTTTCGAATTTCTAGACTAGAATACTCCCTTAATTTAAAAATTTAAAAATTTCCCGCTAACTACACCTTTACCTTAATTTTATTTAACAGATTAAGTTTCGAAAAATTCAAAGAGAAATTGAAAAATATTTTGGTGGTAATACAAGTTGCAGTTCTGTTGCGCATCCTATTAGATAGGATTATTCAGTTTTATTAGAATTTTGCTTAAAATGAAAAGATAATGGAACAAATTAGCTTTATGCTTAATTTTGTGAATACATAGCACAATAAAGCCACATATGTCACAAGAACTAGGTTTGGCATGTAATACCAGAGCAAAGGATACAAATTTTTCCATTTCGGCATGGACCACCAACATTTGAAATGATGGATACGTCGATTGATTCACATTTTCTGGCATCTGCTATCTTGAAGAGGTCAATCAAACAGAACTGCTGTTAAAGAAAAATTAGCTCTCGGCACGCTTTAAAACATGTTGTGATCCATTCCCGAATGCACTACCCACAATCGGCATACTCTGCTCTGGTAACCATTATCTAGTTATTTGTACCATGTATGATAAAACTCAACCAAAATTTAGGGTGCTAGATATTTTGTTTGTTTTCTACGAAGGACTAGATATTTTTTTCATATATCTAGGCCCAGAAATACTTGAGTAAAAATCTTAGTACTTAAGTACAAAACTAAGTCTTAAGTACAAGTAAATAGAAGCAAGTACTTATATTTAAGTACTACGGAGGGAATTTCGAAAGTCTTAAGTACTGAAAATATACTTCAAGGTTGGTAGTAGCATAGATGGCACAAGAACTAGATGTCGCTTGGCATACTAAAGCAGAGTATACAGATTGTGAAATGGGCAGTGTATTCTGGAATGGACTGGACCATAACATGCTTTAGAGTGTGCTGAAAGCAAATGTTTTTATACCGTTTTGTATAAATTTGATCAATTTCCTCAACACTTCAGATACGAAAAAATATGAATCACTCGACGTATACATCATTTCAAATGTTGTGATCCATTCTGGAATGCACACCCAGCCATATAAATTTTGTATAGCTTTTTTGGTACATAAGGACGTAATGTAAATTTTTAGGTCCAATTATGGGACTACATAAGCGGAGAATCGAAACTAGACGTAGTGACAAGAGCTACAATGTAATGTAGTATGGAGGTTCGAATTTAACCAGTGACCAATTTATTCAATTCTTACATGTTTGTAAAAAATTCGAGTCTATGCGAACAATACAAGGCGTGGTACTGTAAATCCCTAATTTCCACAATAATTTAAATTTGTATCGTAGTTGTCTGTTTGAAGATAAAAAAGAATTCAACCTTTTTTAAGTTTTTTATACATATGTATATGAATCAGACCTTCACCACCACTTCATAGATAAAAATAGCTTCTATGATTTAATTGTTAAATTGTAGGTAAATGTGATGGAAATATTGTTACTGTGGTGAAGTAGAAGCACGTATGGGTTGAGAAACGTATATTGAAAGGGAAAAAAATCACAATTATTCAAAAATCATTAATCTGTCTCAATCGGAGTGTTTGCCTTATTGTATAATAACAGTTGTTCTTAGCACAGCTATTGTGAAAGAAGATCTTCCTCTCCAATTACAGGAATCTCAATACCAGACATTTCACATAACCCTAAAAGCGAGAGTCATCTGTGGATATTAACTTGGTGTTCTCTATAAAAACCCAATGTCAGTCCTGTGGGTATAATTTCAGGACACATTAGAGCAAGATTAAAAAAAAATTGAATTTAAATTTGAAAAAAAATTCCACATTATGGATTGGTTTGAAATATTTTACAGTTTCATAACTCCATTATTTGCCTAAACTGGAAAGACGAACATTTTACCCAGCATTTACCACAGGGACAGAGACGGGTGAAAATATACATTACCTGCTGCCTCATACAAAAAAGTAGAATTTTTTTCTTTTTTAGAAAATTGAAGCTCCCAGCCATAAATTGTCCATAAAGATAGAATCAAAGATTAAATAATAGGAGGGTAGAAGGTACGGAAAATTCCTAGTTGCAACAAGACCTATGACAGTGAATCTATGAATTTATCAAGCCCATGTAAAATTGTAAACTGTTGCTAGTATGTCCAAACTGGAAAACCCTCTGGCCAGCATGCAATTTGATGCGATCCTTCGTTTCAGGTGTCGGTTCTCTGTAAGTTTTCCTGTAAGGGAACCATGTACTAAGGGAAAGTCCTTATTGAGCCTTCTTCGGTCCGCTCTAAAAACTTTCACCGACGGCTCTCTCACGATTGAGGGAGCCAGAGCGGGCGTTTACCTTCCTGAACCTGACATTGGAATGGTGTACTCACTTGGAAGACACACCACTGTCTTCCAGGCCAAAGTCTTCGCCATCGCAACAGCAGCGAAGATAGATCTTGATATGTAGATCAACGTAAAGGACATTTCTATCCTTTCTGATAGTCAGGAAACCTTAATGGTTCTGAGTGGCCCTCGGATAACATCTAAATTACTGGGGGACTGCAGGTCATCTGTGGATAAGTTGTGTATTCATAACAAGGTGTCCCTTCTGTGGGTTCCTGGTCACATGGGGATCATGTGGAATAAAAGGGCTGACCTTTTAGCTAAGGCTGGCTCTGATTCTCCGTTCCTCGGATCGGAACCCTCCGTAGTCGTTGCCACCTAGAGTATGGGGTCTCTCATCAACGCGGATGTTCATAGAAAGCATCAGCAGAGATGGGAGAATCTGAGTTCTTGCAGGTGCACAAAACTGGGCACAATAGGAATATATCTGATTTAATCCTGGGGCTCGGACGGAAACAATGTAGAACTGTGGTTGGCGTCATCACTGGCCACAGCTCGATTCACGCTCATCTAACAAGGATGAGAGTTGTTGACAGTCCTGAATGTCTGCCCTACCTGGAAGGAGAGCCTGAGACAACCGAACACTTTTTGTGTGCTTGTCCGGCCTTCGCACGGAGCAGGCTGGATACTCTAGGTTCTGCCCTCCTATCCGTAGAGGAGTTGAAAAACCTTTCTCCCTAAGACCTGATGCGCTTCATTAAGAGGACGTGAAGGCTTTGGTAATAGGGCTTCTAGCAGGAAAGCACAATTCACCGCTCTGGTCTCCGTGCTTGAGATTTCTCGTCCCACTGCCTTTCAAATAATAAAAAAAAAAATCCAAAAACAACAGATTTATTTATGTTATAATTCTTTTTGCTAAACAATAATTTTCCTTATGCAAAAAAAGAGGTGTTATTGTCGTTATACATTAAATGTTGGAAGTTGGTGAATTTACCCAAGAGAAACCTTCCCAAAGGGAGTAATTTAGTTAAGAGAAATTTCAATTTCGTATAGAAAATAGCTGTAAAATAGCTCCAACTATGTACGTAATTCAATTTCTTGTATTATTGTATTGGTTGCGTTTACATAAAACCTCTTCACCTAAATACAGGATTTTAAGAAATGGTAGAAGTGGTTCAATGGCAGGTTTTCTTGCACTCCAACTTTCGAGATGTTCATGTTAATTTAATTCACTTTGCGAAAGAGGACACTAACCAAAAAATTTAATTCACTTTATGGAGAGGATACTAACCGAAAAAAACTTATCATTTATAAGTCAGGATATGTAATCTGAAAATTGAGCCCCGATTGCAAAACTTCTAAATAAAAAATAAAAAATAAGTAAAAAACGAGTTTTCAAACAAAACTGAGGCCAAGCCGCATGAAAAAGTAGAAAATAAACTTTTCTTCACACACACAGAGGTGGACTCAGATTTTTTGATTGGGACATTTCTCTTGAATATTCTTTCTCTTCATGAATCAAATCACTTATTACCTCTGATTGATCATACTGAAATATATCGGTGATTGTCAGCGAATAAAATCTGAGTCCACCTCTGTGTGTGAAGAAAAGTTTATTTTCTACTTTTTCATGTGGCTTGGTCTCAGTAATGATTGAAAATCTTTTTTTTTTTAATTATTTTATTTTCTGCCTTTTTCACGTTAACTAAATTGTTATTACGTGCTGCTTTCTATGTTTTCCACAGACTTTTCATATTACTATGAAATTTTTTTAAAAATTTACATGAATTTTGTTCGATTTTTCATGCAAGTTTTCATGCTTGTTGAAGAGAAAGTATTGATGCCAGTAGGACGGAAAAAAAATGATTCCGCATAGCTTATAAAACTTTTTTGTAGGAAAATTTCGGAAATTCCAGAAAAATTGGAAAATTCTGCACTTTTGCTGAAACAGATTTATTACTAATCATATCGATGAACATTTTTCCGCTTTTCCGGGTTTTCCATGGAATTTTCCACAAAAGCAACTTTATGCAACTCATTTCGCTCTACAACTTTGTCTTAGGTTGCAAAACGCTCAAACGCTTCCTTGGTCGGAAATACTCTGGAAAAGCGTTTTACACGAATTTTCCTCGATTTTTTTCTACAAGTTTTCACCATTGTCGGAGAGAAAGTAATGATGCCAGTTGATAGGGAACTTGATCCTGCATAATTTAGAAAACTTTTTTACCGGAAAATTCCGGAAGTTTTTTTCGGAAAAATCTGCATTTTTCCTGAAACGGATTTATCACTAATCAAATTTGTACCAAATTTTCAAATGATTTTTCCCGATTTTCCGGGTTTTCCATGAAAATTTCCGGTTCAAATTTTGATAGATTCAATTGTCACGCGACATGAACTTGTGTGCCAAATTTCAGCTGGCTGTGATTACGAAAAGTGGGTCTACGAGAGTGTCGAAAATAGTTATGGCTAAAAAAGAAAACGTGCAGACGCATGCAAATTTTAACACTAGTCACTAATTGCTTACTTAGTATTATCTAATAGTGTTAAAGTATGCTGGTACTTCAGGCGTCCTTTTCACTCATGTAATCTTGACAGATTGTGAAAGCAAGAAATTATTTCCTAGATTTCAATGCAAATTATTTTTATTATTTTTATGTATAAATTTTTATTTCTTAGTTTATAGTTTTCAATAAAATCGTGTTTAAAAATTTTTTTTATTTTTTATTTTTGGTTGAGTAATTGTTGAGTAGCGAGCTGTAAAAGTGAACGAGATTTAAATCTGTTTTAAACAGTAGCTAATGACTTCATGAAAAATTATTAGTTTTTCTAGAGTGCTACGTGCATAGATAACTCTTAAAAAAAGTTTACTTACCTTATAATAACACTGTTATGATGTATTGTATGGATTTGAGCAATACTGGCATTGACTTCAGCAGGCGGAATTAGTAATTCCTCTGTGACTGCTTTAGTCTGTTCTTCATCTGGCAACGTTATATTGATGCGAACTGTTGAAGATGAAGATGTACCTATGCTAATTGTTGTATAGTTATTGTCATTTTCTATATGTGTAGAAGCTTCTAATAACGGTTCCTGTGTACTATTTATATGCATCGACTTATTCATTCCTGATCGTCCCATAGAGGAGAGTGTAACTAAAATGTCGGAGTCTGTTGTGAAATGATCTACTTCTATAGTAGTTTTTGGCGATTCATTTATATTCAATTCTTCTCGATTCGTAGTGTTTTTTAAATTATATTTTTCTTCTGCTGCTTTAGTATGTTCCGTTATTACTTGAGCAGATACCAATTGTGCAAAGAAAATACTTAAAATTATTCGTTTTGAACCTTCCATTCTTTCTGTGTAGCGAATTTATCTTTACTACTTTATGAGCTGCGTTTATTTTTAATAGCCTTTATATTAAACCATTAAGATACTGTCGGCTACTAAATATAGTTTTTAGCGTTAAAAGAAGAGCACTCATAATTATGACTTGTGATAGTAGCAAATGCGTGTAATCTGTAATTATAGAAAAACGAAAATATTTTAGGAAATATCTATGATAAATGTAAAAAATTTAGATTTAAAGTATAGCATAAAAAATCTTTATTTAGTATTATATTTTATAGATTAGGTTAAAAACAAAGTGGTAAGGAAATGGCATAATTAAAATTAAATCATTTAACTATTATGGGAAATAGATGCAATAAGATCTACAATTTTTTACCAGTATCAGTATCTGTATGGCTTAAAATCATATAGTGCTTTACAATAAATTCTACTATAATTAGAAAAACAGTATAAGAGAAAAAAACAGAAAACACATCTAGACAAAAACAGTAAAAGAAAACAAGTAAAAAAGCTAGAATTTGTTTAAGACCAAGTCTTATGATACCTAGATGAATGCCCGTATGTAATTTCGCATGGTCGAGTCTGTGCTAGTTTGATTTTTGAAGTGGTTTTTCACATATATTTTTTTAGAACAGTTTGTTGGACAGTAAAAATTATTATATATTTATAATTTGAAGAACTTTTCAACGTCTGGGACTGATCCTTTTCATACTACTTAAAAAACTACAATTTTTATATGGCAACCCCATA
This sequence comes from Dioctria linearis, assembly GCA_963930735.1. Taxonomy (NCBI): domain Eukaryota; kingdom Metazoa; phylum Arthropoda; class Insecta; order Diptera; family Asilidae; genus Dioctria; species Dioctria linearis. The sequence continues at coordinate 27,227,744 of OZ005744.1, read as the reverse complement.
AACCGGCTGCCCGATTTAGTCCAGTTTTGCAATTTCATTTACTATTTTAATGAAAACGACGTGTACAAAATTTCAGCTCTCTACGTCGAGGAGGTGTCCAAATATATAGTTTATAGTTATACTGGGTCTTTCAAATTGAGTTTTCAAAAGTAAATAATTAAAAGACATAGAATTTGAATTGAAACTGAAACAGTTTTTATTTATTTTTGAAATACAATGTTTGCCATTTATACTCTAAAAAGGATATCTCCCATGTGACCAACTCTTGCGTCGCTACAGTAGCTGATTCTTTTATCAAAATTTTCAATCACATTCTGGCATAGTTGCGGCTCTATCTCACCAATAACTCCAATAATTTCTGCTTTCAATGTTTCAACGTTTCGAGGATTATCCTTGTAGACCTGTGTTTTCACATGGCCCCAAAGAAAGAAGTCTAACGGTGTCAAATCAGAGGATCTTGAAGGCCAATTCACGTCACCGAATCTGGATATAACACAGTCTGGTAACTTGGTATGCAGTAATTGGCTGTATGACACGTAGCCCCCTCCTTGTTGAAACCACATGTCTTCAGTATCAATATTTTTCAGTTTCGGTCATAAAAAAGTTGTGATGATGTCGCGATATCTGGTACCGTTAACAGTTATGGCTCTTCCAGCATAATTTTCGAAAAGTACGGACCAATCACACCACCAGACCACAATCACACCAAAGAGTGACTCTTTGTGGATGCGTTCGCCTCTATTGGATCACGCGAGGGTTTTCTTCTTCCCAAATACGGCAGTTTTGTTTATTAACGTAGTCACCGATCTCGAAATGTGCTTCGTCCGAAAAGATGATTTTATTTTTGAAAAATAGTCGTTTTGTTCCAGTATCCAATTGGCAAAGTCCCGACGCATGGAATGATCATGCGCAGCAATTCTTGTGTCAATTGAACTTTGTTGGCCTTCAACGTTAAATCCACTCAGTTGACTCAGAAAGTCCCAATTGTTGTGAACGTCGGGAAATTGACGTGTTGGGGTCAGCTGCAACATTATCACTCACAGCAACCCTACGAAGGAGTTACCCGATTTGTCCTATCTTCGAACAACAAACTTAGTATCATCTAGGGTACAAAATTGTATAAAGAGAGTGTAAAAAGTAAAAACTAAAAAAGCAATTACTAGTAAGTATATTTCAACTTATTAGGGCATTTTTGATAAAACCCTGTAGGATAAAATTTATATTTACTTATCTTTAGGGTTACTTACAACAACAAGAAAAAATGGAACACTTATAAGATCGATCTCGCGTCCGTTTGCCTGTCCATTTTTCTCGAGAATGATGTGTATCGGAAATTTGGCAGAATGTTGGGTCTTCATGATACGCACGACATCAAAGATTAATAAATTTTTAATAAGGGTGGCTTGGGTCCCCTGTGTTTTGTAGGGTATCCTTTAAAATGGCTACTTCAAGGATAAAAAAAAAATTCCAAAATTTTTGGGTGAATTGGTTATGAAAATATGCAAAAACGAAAAAATACCCCCCCCCCCCCCCCCACCGCTTGTTCTTCTAGGTTTCTATAGCTAAAATGTTGATATAATCAGTGTTAGCAAAGTCGTAAGATTTGCTTGCAGGCAATAGTTTCGGCCGATTTCATTCATGCCAGACTTCAGTCCAAACTCTAGTTCCGACTTTCGTTACACACGCTCATGCGTGTGTAGCATAATTTAACAGTGTCGCACTTACTTTAAAGATATGTTGAACAAATAGTATATGTACTATCGGCTGTCCACGAAACCCGTATTGTTCAAATAAAACCACTAGGTAAGTTTAATGACTGATAAATATAGTCACTCTAGACAATCGATGCTTTTTCAATTGCGTCAAGACTTTAATCTATTCGGAGATTGTATCAGATCTCAAATTGTTCCAATATAATAATTTCAGTAGTTAAGCTGGTGTTTCAGACGACTCTGATGGAAGATAATCATAATGCAGTTACTTTACTTATATCGAACTGTGTAAATCTGATTTGGATAGCAACATTTGATGCAGATTTCACAGATTGCAAAATGTTCTGATTGCTTTATTAAATGTTGTCATACTAACACTCAGCTTTTGTAATCATGTCCTGATAAATCATCACCTCTTGTTTGTGTGTGATGATTAGGTACCGGCTACAGTCCCAAAAGAGTTTTTCTAGTATTGAATCAATTCTTATGACGATTATGTATATAAACGTTGACGTCGCTGTTCAAATCATTTGCGTTTTGCGTTTTCATTCTCCCTGGCTAGCTTTGCTCGGTACTCTTACCTCCCTGTTTTATATTTTCTTGTTAATTCATTTTTTACGAAATGTATTTTTTCTTAATATATAAAAATACTTCAATTCGCGCAATAAAGATTTTTCAAGTGGTCTCCGTTTACCTTGATAATGCTTTTGGAAATATTGCATTGTCACTGGGACTTTGTTTGTGTATCCAGTTTCAAGAAAAACGATTCCGTAGAAAAGGTCAAAAATTGGGTTCAAGATTTTTCAGGGGGGGGGGGGGGCATTTTGGGACCTTTTCTAAATGCCGCCTACTTGCGTTGATGAGAAAATATTGTGTTGTCATCAAAATTATGCATGCATGTCAAGTGTCAAGAAAAGCGGTCTGGTAAAACTGGATCGGACAATTTTTTACGGCCTCCAGTAAAACCACACTTTTGGTATCCCAACTACCTCGGTACGCATAAATATGAGCTGAGTTTCAAGAAAATCGGTTCGGTAGAAGTTGGTCAAAAATTTTAAGATTTTTCCCAGCAAGACAAAGTTTCTGAATTAAATAAAACAATTCAAAAAGTAATTTCAGCGTTGAATATGAATCGGGTTTTTTTTTTAGTATACCGTTAAGGAAAAAAATTAATTTTTCTTAATTTTATAAGCGTTACCACCGTGCCTAGGGGTGGGTCAAAGGGACAACTGCTTCAGGTGCCGCGCCGTGAAATCGGCAGCGGACTCACGTAACTTTTTTTTTTAATAATTTATAAAGAAATTGAATCTACAAATTTGAATTGAAAAATAATTCACCGAATGACAATTCGTCAAAAAATCTATTCGACACAACCCAAAAAAACCCAACCTAACGTATTTATGACGCCTATATAACGATCGTGCTGTATTATCAAGGTGTTTGCAATTCATAAAGAAACATACAGAAAATTAAGTCCCGATGAGCCTCCTGATGAGCATTCATTAAATCTCATCGAAGGGCTCATTGCATAACATGAAACTGTTCCCTATATACTAAATCAGCAATAAATAAATATTTATTATTGTCATCACCTTGTCAGATGACATTTCTACTACGAAAATTTGAATTGATTTTTGTGATTTATTTATTTAAGTTTTTAAATTATTTATTTTCAATTAATTTTTTGATTTGTTTTCCGCGGAAAGACTGTCGCCTATATGCTGAACAAGACGTTATGCCCAAATCCTTACGCCTCAGCGTCTGTCTTAGAGTTTGATTTGCAACCGGAGTTTGAATTCGGAAAAATATATGAAATCAATCGTATATACTGCAGATTATCATTTATGAATTCATCATGACACTCATTGACATGCTCATTAATAAACTCATCGTGACACTCATTGCTATGTTTATTAATAAGCTCATCGTGACACTCATTGACATGCTCATTAATAAGCTCATCGTGACCCTCATTGACATACTGATTAATAAGCTCATCGAGACGCTCATTATATACTCATCGAAGTGCTCATCTAATATTGTAAAATGCACAAAAGAGAAGCAAAGTATACATTTCTAAATAAGTGAAAGAGATGCAATATCTCATGCAAACTATCTGTGAATAAGTAAATAAATGATTTTTTTCCCAGCTTTGATTCAAACGCGAATAAATTTCATCAGTACGTTCATCTCATTGCTCATGAGGAGCTCATTGATGAGCTCATCATGATATGTCTACCAGGGTAGTTTTATGCCGAAACTATCAATACTAGAGGTCAGAGCATCGATGTGTTTAGGCAACACTATGTACAGTCTGATCTGGTGAAGGCCGCTCTCAATTAGAGATGAGTAGCTCAAACCTGGGTCGACTCAAAGATCCGGATCTCTAAAGTGAGTCAAGTTATCCGGTTCCTACTTTTGGCACATAACGGTTGTAAAAAAGCTATTGAATTTCGCCTCAATATTGCATGCGAATGCGGTGGCTGTAGTATCCCATCACTGAATCTGTCTCTCAAAGCTGTCAGTGATACGCGTTGCGAAAGTAGAGTTGATGCCATCAAACCCGTGCACTACCAGATTGGAGAGATCTATGATACACTTGTGGCTGGAAATGTTGTTCGAAGGAAAAGAGATAATCTATTGAAACATGAGGCTCAATCCATCGCGATGCTTAAATTCATTTGTAGCGTGATCATTTGGTTCGTTTTTCTAAACAAAGTTAGTATCGCTTCAAAGTCCCAAGGTATTCTCATTAAAATTTTGACACTAGAGCTGTGACGTGTTTCGTCCTATACAATATATATACATTTCTATTGAAAGCACAGAGAGAGGAGAGAGATTATTGTGTTCTCTGTACCGTACTTTCTTATACATTCGGACACAAATGGCGGAACGTGCTTCGTAATGAGAATACCTTGTATCTCTGTACCTTAACAAAGTCCTGCTTAAATATAGTTGAATGCTGTGACATTCTAGACAGAACCACAGAATTTCTGTAGCAGTATAGATTTGAAGAAAGCTTTACTATAGAATACTGAACGCAGGGAAAGACTTGGCACCTGATGTGGAGGTAGCGCCGATATTTCCCTTAACAACACGATCCGCGTAATTTCAAATACGAAGCTCGAGATGAACGTGTTATGGATTCGAAAGTACAAAGATGAAATAATGAGCTGGAAAGATTTTCATAGATATTAACAGATAGGGCAAACATGGATATTGATGGCATTGATCTGTGGGATGAAATTATGAATCTGGCTGTGATATTGCCAGCTGATCAATCCCCAATTGAAGTTTTGAATTTTATCGGAAAAATGATATTCTGTCGATTGTACCCAACATTGTCATTGCCTTGCGGATATTGTTAAGTTTATCCGTTTCAGTGGCGTCAGGAGAGCAGAGTTTCTCGAAACTGAAAATTATTAAAAATCATCTGCGATCGATATCTATAGGGACTTATTGGAGACTTTGCAAAAATAAAAGAACGAAATATAAATTTTGAGTGAAGGCTAGTTTTGATCAAATGAAATTTTTAGTGGTTTGGAGTCAATAAATACAGTGGGAATGACGGACTACCGGGTTCACTATCAATTATTTGTTAACTTATTTATTTTTAATTCTGTGTTAAAATATTTAATAGGAAAAGGCTGTATTAAAAAACAGTATCGGAAAAGGCGGGCTCGCTCAGCTTGCCTCAGGTGCCCCAAGAGTTAGGCACGGCGGTGATAAGCGTCATTAGCGGTCCAGATATTCGAACCAATCTTGCTTAGACCGTTGTTGTCGTCCACTGCCAATTTTCATCAGATTCAACCATCTGTTTTATTTATAAGGAACATTAAATTGTACCAATGGGTGCGAAAATTAATTAAGCTACTTATTACATCCTAATCTTTAAAGTATATTTTCATAGATAGATTGTAAAACTTTAAATCTACTCATTTCTAAAAATAATCAGTTAAAACAGATAACGCCCTAGCGCACTTGTCTGCTTGTGTATTTTTATCTTCAAGGGTCATGTAATCCGATTAGATGGCCTTACATGATTGCGCCCAAAATGTATGGGGTAAACTGAAAGGTATAAGTCCCTACTGGATATGGAATTTATATAATGCATGGTTGACACAGGACTTCCCCTCTGTGTAACACATGATCACCACACAAATTTTTTGTATCGAATTTAAGAAGCCCATCCCCATCCCAAATGGCTACATATTTACAAGTTATTTGTATTGTTTCTGAAAGATCGGTTTAGTTAAAATAATCTTGAAACAAGGAAATTGCATCCTCTACATTTTAGCATATACTTACATATATTTATATATTACCATTTTACATTGCATTTAGATCAAGAAAAACAAACACAAAGTGTGACTGATTTAATTAAAGAGAAGTTTTTGAGCTTCCTGAAACCGATTTAAAAAATACTGCTGTTGATGACGTTGAGCAAGTATAATTCAAAAAACAATTTTGAAGACACGCTTTTTAAAAAACACTTCTTCTTCGTCATATCCTTTTTTGTTTCTCTCTATATAAAAAATAAAATTAATTATATCTCTCAAAAAATCAAACAAATCACGTTGGAAATAATTGAATATTGCATTCACATCGGAATATCGCATATCTAATTGAAGCAGCTTGGCTTTGATATTTGAAAAAATTATACATGGGCAATTAATCCACCAAACAAATGCTTTTATTAGTCAATACCAGTATGGTTTCATTCCGGGGGGATTCGATCATTATTAATTTGGCTCTTTTTACGGATGTTATTGCAATTGTTTTGAATAACTGTACACAAGTTGGTTCTATACACACTACACACACACTAAGGCATTTTATAAAGTACAACATAAAGAATATTAATAATGATAAGATTCATGGGATTTCACAAGGATGTTATTAAATGGATGTTTTCCTACAGTGTCGTAGTTTTGAATGGTTTTCAATCTATTCCATTTAAAAAACTCTCAGGAGTTCCTCAGGGTACAGTTCTAGGTCCGTTCATGTTTACAATATATATATTAATGATTTGCCTGAAATTATTGAATCGCAGTGCTTTCTTTATGCGGATGATGCGAAAATTTGATTTGATTAATATTGCAAATTGATCTGAATAAACTGAAAAACTGGTGCGATAAAAACTTCCTATTCCTTAATATTAGTAAATTAGCAAATTTATATCGTTTTGTAGAAAACGGGAAAGACTTCAATTTGAATATTCAATAAGTGATGCCGCGTTGTTTTTGGTGCATGAAATAAAGATCTTGGAGCTATTTTTAATGATAAATTATTATTTTCTTATCATGTTAATTATATGTATAACGTATACAGCTTTTAAGGTCTTAGGATTTTTATTTAGATCATGTAAATTGTTCAAATCTGCGCATTCGCATTTAACTATCTTTTACTCTCTTGTAAGAAGCACAATGAAATATGCCTGACCCATATGAAGTCCTTTTTATTCCCCATATATAAATGAATTAGAGTTGCGTTTCACAAGATATCTTCAATACAAACTGAACGGAGCCCAATCTGAATACCTTCAGTGACTAAATAGTTTCTCAATGATGTCTCTACAAAACCGAAGACTTATTACAGATGAGATTTTTTTGTATAAGATCACTAGCAACCTGGTGAACTGTCCAGAATAAATATCAAAGTTGTTTTAATGTTCCATATCGCCAGTCTTGTAATTTCATTACTTTTAATCTCCCATTCACCAGAACTATGTAATTTAAGAAGTAAATCACCAATTTTCCGTATAAAAAAAAATTAGAATGCTTTCTTCAATAATGTAGACTTATTTAATAGTAGAAGCAAGTATAGTTTTAAACAAATGAAAGTACATGTACTTCCTATTTTGTGTGTTTATAATTTTACGGTTATCATTAATCTACATCCTCTCATTCTCATTTGGTTTTTAAATTATTTTAACGTTACTTGAATTTTATTTCATATTTTTATAATGTATTTCTTTATTCTTTACCATCTCTTACTATTATTCTTACTTTTATTATTATTTTCCTTACTTAATATTATTCTTTCATTAGTTACCCCTAAAAATCATTTTTATTTCAAATTGTTAATCTGAACTTCTTATTTAGTAACCATTATTACCTTAGTTCCACATTTGTCTTTCTTCTTTATTTTTTCTCTATAGTAGTTTATAAAAGATATTGTAGTAATTATACAGTTATACATAATTGAAGCTATCACTCTATTTGTATACTATCGTCGTAACTTTTTAAATAAATAAATAAATAAATTCAAATAATGCTGAAAGTTTCAAAGGTCTAGCTAGTCGGGAGGTTTGTTTCAAATCGATTACTAAATTTGGAGACAAAAAACAGACAAATAAAATATTTTCAGAATAGCCAAATCTTAAAAATGCACCTGCGATAAATATTTTGTTTGTTGTTACTTAAGACAATTGATATACGTGCAATTCACATTTTAATTTTAGGTGATCACATCATAAAATTAAAACATGAACGTCCAACGCAATTTAGGTTGATAGTAATCTCTAGATATTTATATTCGAAGAAGCATTCGATTAAGAAGCAAAAAAAAAACCGTGTCCAAAGCGATCGGACTCGCGTAATCAGGGTTTCATACCAGAAATTTTTTAACGAATGAATAGTAGATCGATCGAATTTAAGTATATTTAAATCTAATCCGAATTTGTCTGTGATAACTGAAAAATGGCTGTGGTATAACGCATTGTGCTGGAGCATTATTAAATACACGTTATTTTGGGTTTCCCCTGTAGTTAGATCTTATCTCATGTGTTTTTTTTATATTATTAAGCCGAGCTCAGGGGAATGCACAGGATTATAGGAAGGAGATAGGGAGCGGATTAGGGGACATGAGGAAAGTGGCGGAAGTGCTGACGATGTAGTCTTGAATCTTCGCAGAAGTCCGAGAAAAAACTACTGCACTAAAAGTAAAATTGTAAAATTTCAATAATATTTAAACAACAGACAGACAAAAGAATGATTTTATAAGTGTTGTCTTATAAGTTAATACAAAAACAGTAACTATGAAGCTAATGAAGAAACGACAGTTTCACTCAATACCTACTAACCCTGATAAATCAAAATTTTAGCTTTAGAAACCTAGAAGATTTGGGGTGACAATGTTTTTTCGCATATTTTGGGGTATGTATTTAAAAGCATATCGCCCAAATTTTTTTTTTAATCCTTGTAACGATATACTTTACGCGATACAGAAAAAAACATTTTTTTTAAGAGGCCCGACGCACTCCCATTAAAAATTAAAAACCTAACATTCTGCCAAATTTTAAATTCCACGTCACGTGATTTTCGAGAAAATCGTCTATGACAGAAAGACGGACGGAAGCAAAATAAGGGTTCCGTTTTTTTTTTTTGCTTTTGAGGTACAGAACCCTAAAAAAGAACAAAAATAGTTTAATTTCAGCCGAATTATTAATAACGGTGCCCCAAAAAATTGTTAGCAAATTCTTCTCACCAAACAATTAAGAATCATATTCTTTTTCATGGGGCTTCTCCTTGCTTTAATTTACAAAATATAACATTTTCGTCACCGGAACATGTATAAATATCTACCATGTCATCATTAGAGGGAAATTAGAGTAGTAGAAATTAATGAAAAAGAGTAGGCTCCAGTATTGAACCCTGTGGGACACCAATATTAAATCGATATATTGCAATATTTATATTACAAGACAACTGAATTACTAACTTCTATAAATAGATAAACAGAGCACAAAAGTTTGTTGATATCAGTATAAAATCCAATTCGCTCGAACTTGTTATCGGGCGAAAATATTATAGAATATTATAGTTTTTCAAATCAATTTTTTTCGTAATTGGTTTTACCTTAAACCCCAATTGAGTATTGTGAAGATATTCTATAAAATTGTCAACAATATTCTCAATATTCTAAAACCAGCAAGAAATTCGTCAAAAGCAATAAAGATAAAAAAAAAATAGAACGATAATTACTTGAAGCGATCGATACACACCTTTTTTTAAATACAGGCATCGAATTTCGATATTTCAAGTCATAAGGAAAATTTTTATATTATAGTAAGATTATAATATTAACTATACAAGATCAAGCATATCTGAAATAATTTCGTAAGAAATTTAGTATAAATAGTTAAATTTAAATCATATTAGACCAGCTAAATTATTCGCCGCCCATTATTGTTCTAATCAGGTGGAATTTTACTCGGAACAGTTAAAATTTTCGATACATGTCCGCAGTTATAACTCAATTACTATATTGTGAAATTATGTCCATATGTATGAATATCTAAATTTGTATGTAGTACAAATTTAGCATTTATGGAAATTTAAGCTATAAACACGACTATTAAATTCAAAAATCACATTGCACTTGGGATAGGAACTCATATAGTATCCCCCCATATGTGTTTGTGTATAATGCGTATCCATTTTAGTTCCGTTTATTTGTTCAGTTCAATTGAAAAATGAGTAATTAATTTTGTTAAATATCGACAACAAATCTCATAATATTCGTTTGAAGCAAAATACTTAAAAAATACGTAGGTATAGTGGCGGCATGTAACGTGGACAATTTATATTGAAAACATCACTCTTATTGTTTTCGCCTTTTCAAGCAGTAGAATTTTATTTGTCTAATTATTGTTATTATTGAATAGCAAATTACTGTATCGATCCATTACAAATTGAATGCAGTTAATTGAAATATAACGTCGCCTTTAGCAGCAACCTTGTAATTAAAACTTGTAGAAAAACTAATATGGGGCTGATTCACTCACGTTAAATGATTGTTATATCCCTGTAGTTTCACAATATATCTAGGAAACACTAACTTCACTTTAATTCACTTTTATTTTAGTAACTAAATTATAGGTACCTGAATACGAAAAAAAAAACAAAAAACAAAAAACACTATAGGTATCACTGTAACGAAACAAAAATTGCAAGGTAATAGCGGCAATTTATTTAATCCGGTTGTTCCGATATATACAAGAGCTTAAATCTGGAACTCTATAAACGTTCAACACGAGCAACAGGTGAAAACTAATTGGGAATTGCCAAGGTGCTAAAACTTAAAGGCAACTTACTTACTGTCTTATCACCGTTTTCGATTCTATATAGACTGTTCAGCTCAGCTCAGCTCAGCTAGCTTGCTTGCTAGCTTGTAGATTATGTATAGAAGCAAGCAACATTACAGCTGCTGTTGGATATCAGTTTCAAGCTTCTGACTTGTAGCTCCTTGATATTTAACAAGCTCTCTTTTTGCCTGATAAATAAAAAAAAAAAAAGAAAAAAAAATATTAAATAAACTCTTGCTTTGATCTTTGGGCGACACCCGTTTTACAATATATGTACATACATACATACAGACATACATACATATCTCTTATCGTATATTTTCATCTCATCTCTGAGGTCTTAAGAGGCGTGAGAATTTTATCTCAAAACGAAAATTATATGGGTTTTAAAGAAGTTCCTTGAAAGCTGTTTTGTTTGTATTTAAATTAATTATCCAAAGGACCTCGTTGAATAATAATAATAAAATGCATGCTCAGAATGCGTGGTGCTGCATTATGTCCATATATCTGCAGATAATTTTCATTTCGTAATGTCTTACTATACTTTTTGTTGTTTTTGATAATTTCAATTTTTTATCTTTATTTGTTTTAATTGAGAAATTAGTCGAAATTGCTCACCACAAATATGCATAAATTTTATTTTTCTGCAAATTCATAATATAATATTGCATTAATCAGAAAACAATTTATAATAATAATAATAATAATTGTAAAATACATTTGCATACATAGAGTAAAGTTTTTATGGTCAGACGTATAAAAATAAAAAGTCACTTTTGTTATACCTATACAAAAACATGATTTACTACCAAACTTCTATTTGATATCAACAAGAGGCAAAAACAAAAAAAAATCTCAACCAGATAACTGATCATAAAAGGGCTGACTTACAATTTTGCAATAATTGATATAACTGTTTTCATCTGTATAATAATACATTTAATACTCTTAAAAATTTTATTGTTTATGTACTGAAAAGTGTATATCTATAGATTTTTTGTTTATTTGTTTATTTTTTAACTAGACCGATACGAAGGGGATCTCGATCTCGATAGTTTCAAGTTATTATTTACCACCTTATTGAAAATATCGAGATTGCGAAATTGACGATCCTGAGTTCATAGACATAAGTTTCTTTTTTTTTAACGTAATTAGTACTTAATATAATTATTTTAATGTAAGGGAAGTACGTACAAAATGACATAGTATTTTTATTTTTATTTATAAATCTTTAACCATAAATGTTAACACAGTAGTAATCTCTACAAATCATTTTTGGTTCATAATCAACAAGTTACATAGTCTTTGAAAGAAAAAAAAAAAACAAGGACAAAAAATTTATTAACCATATATAAAAGAACAAGCAAAAACCATTTTGTCCGTATAGTATGGAAAAATGACATACGAGCTTCGAACATAATGACATACAACAATAGTAACTAATTATTAGGCACATAGCTCACAACTGAAGTTCTCTGTGTTCTTAGGCATGTGAGCACAAAAAGCATGAGACCAATGATAACACATCATGCATCTTAACCAGCTTTCACCTGGCCTAGAGCGCGAAAAAAGGTCGTTACAATATATGCATGGACAGTCCTCATCGCCCCGTCTTGCGTGTCAGCTGCAAAGTCTTCTTCATCTTTATCGTCACCAAAAAGAGCCTTCGTGGTCTTCCTTTTCCTTATTTGAGGTGGATTTTTGAGCTCATTTATTCTCTTTACTTCCTTCATATTAAGGGTTGAAGTTAATAACAAATTTGTTTGGCGACACTTAGGTTTCCTTTTACCCTGGCCACTAACAAATGCGCCCTGTGGAGCTGGTGAAATATCTTCAGGAAATGGTAACGAATCCTAAGAACAACCAGGTTTACAGTTATTGGCTGTTGTTGGAGGTATATCTTCTTCATTTATACTAGTATTCGTGCAATAATTTTTTGAATTCTGTGGCTGAGGAAGGGGCTGATTTCTTATAGGAAATTCAGAGGTTTTAGTATTCAGCGGAATATTTGTTGTCTCAACGGGCTCAAACATATAATCAGGAAGGATATGACACTAGTGCTTTTAAAACCATGGCACGCATTTCGAACTGTCGCTACCTTTTCATAAGCTTGGTTAAACAAATATCCGATTTGTAAATGAGTAACGACCCGACCGGGATCCTGTGGTGTGATCTAGTGGTTGCATCCGGTGAGTGCAGTGTGCGGGCAGACATAAAATATCTATGCCATTCTCCTTTGAAAAATTCAAATCCTCTAATCCTTTGTGATTTGCATGTCCATCGAGAGTAAGAAGCACTTTATCTTCAACACTTGCCTTTGGATAGACTTGAAAGTGTTTCAGCCATCTTAAAAACACTTTTGCAGTCATCCATCCTGATTCTTGTGCTATTGCCAGTGTGCCAGTTGGTGCTTCGTCCACAAGTTTTTCATATTTTTTCTTGGAAATATCATACATGAAGGGATGTATGTACCAGCTGCATTCTTACAACATACAACTGTTACATGGGATCCACGTTCAGCACTGGTGAGACAACCCACTTGCTTTCTACCGGTCGTTGCTATAATTTTCTGAGGCTTCTGAACGGTGGGGATAACAGATTCATCCACATTATAAATTTTATTTGGGCAAAAGCTATGAATATTCAATATGTATAGCTCTTCATAAGTCTTGAAAAACTTTTCAACTTGTGGTTTATTGAAAGCCTGAGCCCTGGCCGCAGAAGTGGGTTCAGGTGTACGCACGGAAATGTCCTTATTTCTTTTCAGAAAACCGCTTAGCCACTCCTGTCCAGCTCTTCCTTTTTCTAAGTTGAAATTATGAGAAAAGCCATTTTTCTCTGGTAATTGGAAGGCAAGCTCCTGAGCTCCTTTACGAGTCAACCCAAAAAGTCGAGTTTCTAAGAATTTCAAATGCTCAACTAAGGTGCTTTCAATGGCAGGAGGAAACGTCAGCTTATATCTTCCTAAGCCTTTGGTATTAAGCTCTAAAGTTTTGTTCATACGTATGTCATTTTGGCCTCACAGTATTCAAATAATATAAATATATAGGAAATTTAAAAAAATGAGTTATTTGTGAAAAAACAAGTTCATCTCATAAAAAAAGTAACAACGTATCGATTTAATAACAATTAAATAATATGAGAAGCACTACACTTTCGAAAAATTGAAAGAAACTTATCTGAATGAAAAAACTTGTGACACGTGTATCCCGGTTTTTTCTTGCTGCACTTGCGCGAATAAGTGGGCTGCTGTGATGTTTTCACAGTTTGGTAAATATTGTTGGTATCACGTAATTCGATATCAAATGGAGTGTTAAAGCCAGCGAATTTCGAATTAAGAACAGTATGTCAATTTACCCGTATATGTCATTTTGTACGTACTTCCCCTACTACATATTATATTTGAGTAAAAAGAAGGAAGAAAAACAGATATGAGAAACCTTTTAGCAATAAAATCTTACCCTATTTTAATTTAGATTAACATATCACATCTTTTTAAAGCATCCTCATACTTAAAAAAGTTTGCAGAGAATATTATCCGTTTTCTCGAGAAGAATGCAATCTGTAATTTTTGGCAATTTCCGAAAATTTCATCTACACAGCTAAAATACTATTCACCAGACTAGACAACTTATCTAGTGCGTTAGCGGAGTTTGTGTGTCACACCATTTACTGAAAACGATTTATCACAAGTTGTATTCGTTCTCGAGAAAACGGAAAATTTCAAATTCGTTTATAGCTTTGAATTAGGGTGTATAAATACAAGAAAATCCGGCAAGGCTTATTTACAAACCAGCATTAATGGAAACTTACTCCCATATAGCGGAAAATCCATTATTTTTATAGCTGGATTATAGAGCCACAGTCTGTGTTGATAATATACTCTAATATAAACATCTGCTTATACGTTTACTGATATTAAACTTTAGTTTTTACGACATAATTGTAATTTAACATTAAAGACTACAAGATCAAAACACATAAGATATTGCATTGACATTTTTTTGATCATAGATATGAATCCCATTAAAGGAATAAAATCAATTTATTGATCTTTACGACAATATCCTAATACTCAGCGATAGAAATTTTTTAGCATACTCCCAAATCTATAATATCATAAAATTTTGATTGATGATGTTTTGAAGTAATTTTTTAAAGGTTATGATCAACGAGATCCACAATTAACCATTCAGGAAATGTAAAAAAAAACTCTCTTCTCCGCGGTTGACAGTGCAAGATCATTTAAAACTATCACAGCCAAAATTTATTATCAACAATTTGAAAAGTTGAAGGAATTATTTCTCATCAGTCTTCAATACTCTTGGTGTATCTCAGGAATCCATAATAGGTCCCATATTATTTTGTTTATTCATAAATGATTTGTCGAATACATTTGTAGCATACTTGCTTAAGGGGGTATTCTAGTCTAGAAATTCGAAAAAATCGATTTTTTTTTGTTTTCATATTTTCAAAGTTTAACTATTCAAGAATATGCCTACAAGAGGATTTTTCAAATTTGTATCTTTATATTTAGTGTTCACTTCCATCCAGCTGCTAACAGTTGAATTCTAACTTCTAAACCACGTGGGCGTATGGACTTTAAGGTGTAACGCCACTGTAACGGCTAAAAAAAAAGGTTTTTTCACGAATTTTTTTCTCGCGAAATTGAAGGTGGTTGAAAAAAACCTTTTAATTCGAAAAAGTCAAAAAAAGTGGTACAAAAATTGCTTTTTTTTTCAGGCAGCGGCCATTTTGTGAAAAAAATTTTTTTCAACTTTTCCCTAGTTCCGGACATAGCGACATTACTCTAGACTAATAATCTTTTTTATTTTTTTTTCGGATTGCTAGGCGGGTTGGAATCGTGGGCATGATCACGCGCCAATTTTTTGAGGCCCCCCACTTCATCAGCTGCTAATTTTTCGAATTTTCAACTTTTTTAATTTTTTAATTTTTTTCTGTATTCTTGTAATGTTAATAAATAATTCATAAAAAAATGGATAGAAAAATATTGATTGCCTTTTTTTACGGCACTTCAAAAATCACCTAAAATTCGGGCCTCTAGACTAGAATACCCCCTGAAAGAAGACTTTGTCAACTCATAAATTTCTTGATCGGATACAGATCGGATATGAATTTTTATATCTCAGCTATTTCTTCTTCTTTGCTCTATTCTTACTTTTAAATAAGAAAAATAACTGATAAAATTTTTAATGATTCAATTTGTTGGGAACTTTTATGATTTGTTCTTTTTTTTCTTTTTGCAGAATTATCAAAAGGAATTTCAAAACTGGTGACAAAATACATTAGAATTCTATTAACTTCCGCCAACATTTTCAAAATGGGCTACTAATGAGGATCAGACTTTGTCGTAACAATTGCGGGTAAGTTTAGATATTATATATATATATATATCAATATATGTATCCGCATTAGCTATTGACTTAATTAGACACTATCAGGTTACTAAATATAGAAACATATTAATCCAGCAAACAAATCTGTTACTTTTGTTTAAGTACGTACTTAGTTTCTTAATTAAAATTGCACTCATTTAGCGAAAACAAAAAGCATGTAATTAAATTTGTAAGAAAATACCCGCAGATTTTTCTTTATTATCGTCGAGAGTTATCGTTTTAAATGCTGCAAAGTAAATATGTGCTCGAATTCAATAAGAAGTTAATAAATAAAGCATCGTTAAATAAACTGACTAATAGGAGGAAACAAGGTAAATAAATGCGCTGTATCCACAACCCTTGTGTAAACCGCAAATTTCTTGGGCAAGTAATTAAAAGTAAACACACCTCGATTTTCATCAAGAAAGGAATATTTATAATATCTACACCCACCGGTGATCATACGATTGTTTTTATTCTCTGTCATTTTTAATGATGACAATTTTTCGGCAGACATTTTTTATGTATGTACTTTCAGCTTATCGCCGGTGGCGTTCTTTTGTTCTTGGTGTGTTGTTTGTAAATATTCCGATGTTTCTCTGATTAAAAACATAAATATAGCAATTTTCATTGGTGTCCAATATCTGTAGGAGTTAGAATATGACAGAAAATTTGAAAGATTTGAAGTGATAACTGGACAATATTATTTTCGATAGACAAAATTGTTAGACCCGATAGCAGGCGCGTATCCAGACCTGCCGCCTAGAGGGAGAGGAAAAAGTCGGAAGAAGTCGCTTTTAAACATTTTTTTTTCAATCATATTTACGTTATATCACAAAATCCAATTTTCAATGTCGATCTCAGGGTGGACATTAAGGACTCATAACCAGATACGCCTTCTCGTGCAGAGATTATAGAAATAGATGCTGTCGTAAGCGATTCTGTCATGCGTTAAGTAATTGGCTGAGAGGGAGCTTGCACCTTGAGTCACATTTAAAGGAATGGGAGTAGGAGTGCATGATATGTTACTTACTATATCTTCTGATCGGAATTTAACTGATCTTGCTTTTTTCTGAAAAAAGTCGTCAATCGTCTTATCAGTCTTCCACTTTACACTTTCGCTACTATTTCTACCTCCATCGCTAACTAGTGTAGCAACTACCACAGAGGAAAGCGAATGGATTTTATATTTATAGTTTTGCCGTAAAAATTCTGAAGAAAAATTTTAGAATCAATTTTAGTGGCACTCGAATCAATCCAATTGATGGTTATCAGCCACCAATAGTGTATAAAAATTCGAAAGAAAAATTTTCAAGTAAATTTCTAAGGACAAAATGTATGATTGCCAACGCTCATAAATAACTTTAGCTACCAAGACCAGTCAAGGCACTTGAATCAATATAACTCTTTGGAACGATGGTTGAACACCAGTGCATGAAAAATCTAAAGAAAAAATTTCAAATATATTTCTAAAAAAACTGAATACTTGTGCCTTTGTCCGAAAAAGTGAACCACCATAATGAACCAATTCGTTTAGACCGTTGTCGGTGAATAGCTATTCATTAAAACTCTTAAGAACAATTTGCAAGTATATTTCTAAGAAAAATTTAATGGTTACCTACGAACGTAAAATTTTTGAACAACTCAGGATTGAATCAGTGTCGTTATGAAAAATCAACTGGTGGATATAGGTTGATGATTGCATTGAACTAGGGTGAACTAGGATTCATGTAACCTTTTTGCGGAATACTTTGAGTTTGTATATGTGGAGGACCTAGGCTTTCCAATTGACACTGAGATTACCACACATATCTTCTCACGGGTCAACTTGGGTTCAATGTATGTGTCTACGGAGGATGTAAACTTAGCATTGGCCAATGCTAAGTGCAGCCACTCTTCTGATCCTGACAACATTCCAGCGATATTTCTAAGTTAATGCCGTGATCTTATTTCGATGCCTCTTTCATATATTTTTAATTTGCCGTTATCCTCGGGACTGTTCCTCAATGAGTGGAAAATTTCATTGGTTCATCCTATACATAAAGCGGGTGTTAAAAACTGTGCCAGTAATAACCGTAATATTTGTAAAATCTCTGCAATTCCGAAGCTATTTGAAAGTATTATCTCTGAAAAAATTTCTTTTCTAGTTAAGGAGTACATTTTTGTTCACCAACATAGGTTTGTAAAAGGACGCTCTACAGCAACCAATTTAGTTTGCTATGTCAACTTTTGCTTAAATGTCCTAGAACTAGTTGTAACAATATATACTGTTTTCGCAAAAGCATTTGATAAGGTCAATATTCCCTTGCTTTTACACAAACTTGAGGCGTTTGGATTCCATGCTTGACTAATCGCATACAAATTATCAAAATTAATGAGGTATAGTCTCGGCCGATTTTGGTACATTCCGGTGTGCCTCAGGGGAGCCATCTAGGGCCCGTTCTTTTTATTATATTTATCAACGATGTCTTTAACATCTTTGAATTTTCCTCTGTTCTAGGTTTTGCTGATGATCTAAAAATTTTTATGGAAATTGTTGATATGTCTCAAGTATCCAATTTCAAATCAGAAGTCACCAATTAATTTTGAAGTGTCTATCGATGGGATTAATATTCCTAAATGTAGTAAAGTTTCGGACCTTGGTGTTATTCTAGATAGTAAATTTACTTTCTCTTACCACATTGATTATGTAGTAGTAAGTCAAGCTAATTCTCGGCTTGGTTTTGTTAAATGTCGGGCTAGTGAATTCTCTGATCCATACATGCTTAAGGCATTATTTTCAGCTTTCGTTAAACCTATTTTGGAATATTGCACGGTTGTATGGGATCCGTACTATGTGACGCATTCTAACAGAATTGAAAATCTGCAAAGGAGATTTACCAGGTTTGCTCTTAGGAGACTTAACTGGACCGGTGATTTACCTCCTTATGATGCCAGATGCCAGTTGATTGGCTTAAAGAAACTGTCTCTCAGGCGAAAAATTTATAATACTTTGTTTATTAGAGATGTTATTGAAAATAGGATTATTTCTCCTGATATTTTAAAGCTTACCTTTTATATGTGCCGTCTAAGCAGATAAGAAGTTTTGCATACAATGAGCTCTTGTTGTTGACCATACACCCTGTACTTTTTAAAATACAGGGTGTTTTATGAAAAACTAGCCTACTTTTTTAATCACCCTGTAACTCCTAAACAAAGTTACAATTTTTTATTTCGCTAAGTGAGTACTATCACCCTCTGCTCTATAGACCACCTAGGTGGAAACACCCAGTATTACCTACAATAGATGCGATATTCATGGCAAAACAAGTCAATCATAATCATTACAATCTTCCCATGGCATATTGCTCGACAATTTTTGGTGCAGGTTAGGCAAGCCTATCTCCTTGGGAAGCTGGCTTGGATATGCTTGGCTGTACTGGAAGCATATGGATTGTTATGCAAGAGAACTACATACGTCTTGTGTCTAGCCATATAATTTCAATTGAGTTAGCAAAGGAGAACTTTGCAAAGCCATAAGAAGGATTTCTTTTTTTTTGCTCTAGATTTTGGTAGTGAATCATATTTTATTTACATTTCACACTTTCTATTTTTTACACTTCTATAAAATGTTAACTGTAATCAAGTAAAATAAATGATGAAGGAATGCACAATAATAAAGAAGTTGGATAAGCAATTTTATAGAGGAAAAAAAAACTAAACGATATCATTACTCGCGTTCGAGGTTGATGTCTCCTTCACTGATACGCTTTACGATGTTTAGTATTTTTCATTATTTTTTATAAATTCCAGACTTTAGTCAATGAATCACATGCTAAATGTAACTGAACAATGCTAATCTTAGGTAAATCTTGGAATTATCATTGTACATATGTAAGTGATATAATCCGTTAAAGAAGAGCAAACATGCGTTGCGTTACTCATCATCAGCAAGTAGATCCAAAATAAATAAATAGATTCGAGTGATGCCGTAGTATATTATGCTTTATTACCGACGCGGCTGCGTCTTCAGATAAATCTGATATTTTCAATATGATATGTAGCTAAACTCTTAATTTAGCTTAATTTTTAACTGTTAATATACATACATATGTTATACTATTGGCTACGATAAAAAATATTCCTCAAAAATTCCCTTGGCTTACAAATACAGAAAATGTAGCAAAGTGTCTCTTTCATGCCGTTTATCATCGGAGGTATTAAGTGTACAAATATTTAAATAACGTGAGTATCAGGTGAATTCCTTTATCTTTTGTTATTGTTTTCATTTGACACCATTTAGGTAGGGCTTAAGTCATATGAAAATTAAAGATTTATTCCAAAATAACAACGGTTCGCGGAATGTATTAACAGATATTTGTTATAGTTGGAAGAGTGTACAAATAAATATTTTTATGTTACCTTTTAAGGAGGTCATCTTTTTCCACTATACATTGTGATTAAAACAGGGATTTATCTAAACTCAAGCCGCTGTAAGGTCGCCATTTCACCTACATGTGGGTATTTAAACTTGATTTAAAAAAAAAACATATTCTAAAATACCTTCGATTTTCCAAATTGTACTAGAGCAAAAATTGAAAATCACCTCCCCCTCCCTTCTGTGAACATCTGGAATTGTTTTGACCCCCCTAAAATTATTACTAACTACCCCCATCGATCCTCATACTCACTTTTTGTCTACTACTTCATTTCAATTTTTCACTATTGTAGTACTAGAGTTTTTACATTTTCGGATATAACTCGAGTAAATTAAGTCCGATCGAGGAACCGAATACACCGTTCGACTCGCCTACTCGGTAGCTCTACAATTCGTAGAACAACTTAGGAGTGGGGGGGGGGGCGCAACAGTGTAAAAATATAAAGAAAACTTATGACTCCACTCTCTCTACGCCAACTCTACCCGGCGCGGCCAAGCGTCACCTGGGTGGGGGTGTAATCCCCCCCCGTCCCATAAGATTTCCATTGCCTTTCCATTGAAAAAGAAAAACACGCAGACATGCCTCCACTCTTTTGTCGATTTCTCCTCACCCTCTTTACCGTTTTCCTTGATTCTTTTTGTATATGCTAGACAACCCCCACTCCCTCCCCATGGATAATCGTCTCTAGCACACCCCCTCTGGGCGGGCGCCCCCACCCACCATCTAGTAAATGTAATTTCAAAATCAGACTAAATCTGGGAACACTTTCTTTGCCATATAAATATTTAGGGTTTTTGTGTATAGTGTGAAAACGATTAGTCCTAGACATTTTCATTGTAGTGAAAAGTTTTTCAGAATATGAAATTCTATAAAATTGGTCATAATAAATTTTATAAATTTTACTGTCCGACGAACAGCTCTACAAATAGATGCGAGAAAGCTCTTCAACAATAAAACTTTCACAGAGAGGTGACTATATGAAATTACATACGGGCATTCATCTAGCGTATCATAAGAATTGGTCTTAGAACAATTGTAGCTTTTTACTTCTTTTTTATATCATTAAGCCAAGCTCAGGGGATACGTTATGATGCAAACCACAGCATGCCAGGAAGGAGATATGGAAAGGATTAGGGCAATTCAATTACTCCTTTTAGTGACCTAGATCAATCATTCAATGGTATAAGGAAGTAGTTAAGTATTGCCAAAGAAGCTTAAGTCTATGTATTCCAATTGTTCGAAATTGCATAAAATGCAGATTCGTGATCGTTTTTTACATCATCATCTAGCATCTTTCATTCTTTGACATTCATAGGGCTTTCTATCCGATTCTGCTCTGGGCAACAGCTTTCAGTAATTTCTTCCAGCAGTAGCTACTTGTACGATTCTTCTCCATATTGTTCTTGGTCTACCGGTGTGCTGGACTCTTTAAAAATTTAAATCGAGTGATTAGTTGGGATTGTTGGTGTTTTCATGTTGTATTGTGTGGTCAATGCAATTCCATTTTTTCCATCGATGCTATCCTGGTTCCTGCATCTTTATAATTTTTTATTTAGCAATCGATTTTTCTAGCAAAATTCTTATGATTTGACATATATAGGTGTAGACGAAAGTTTGCAAATGCCAGACTATAGATAGACTGACCCTCCACATTTCACAACCATATATATATGTAGTATCTAAGACTTATCGTTTATTAGAGCGAGAAATACAAATGGCAAAAGGAAACATCCTTGCCGCCCTACGGTATTTTCGTACATTTTTCTATCACACAATCTACAATTATTGAGAACCCTACATCTGAAGATGATATAAAAACTTTTTATTAATTCAATTATTTTTTGAGGAATATTGCACCTTTGCCAAAGCTTTCCTCCAAATATATTTGCAAATGTACAAGTTTTCCATGATCTATTCATAGGTTACTGGTGTAAATCTACTGTTAAGTAAGTATAGGTCTTCTTTGCGGAGGGATGATGTCTATTCCAGCTACTTTATCATTGGTCAGCGACTGAATCGCAGTAATTATTTCTGTCCTGGACGGTGTGCGCTATTTATCTACAAAGGTTGATTATTTTCGTTATTGTCTAAAATGGTTCTGTTAAGAGTATTAAAAAAATCAATCCGTAAAATCGAAGTTTTTCACTATAAATCCTTCATATGCGAGGCGATTGATAGTGTTTTTTTAAAAAAAACTAAATTTTACTTGTGTGTGTGTGTGTGTGTGCAAAGTGCATTGTCATCCACGATAAATCGATGTGGAAAATTTCAGCTCGATTGGATACCGGGAAGTGGGTCAATTTTGACTTTCTAAGTTTGCAGACAAACCCGGCGGTGAGCTAATAGAAAGGATATAAAAACCTATCACCTGTGCAATTGAGAATTTTGCAGCTCACGCCGCAGTATATTTCTGGTAAAGTTCATACTATTCTTAAGTATATATCTACATTCGATTTTTTTTTTTTTTTTAGTTTAGTCCATCATTCATAAACCAGACTTTCTAGCGAAATTTTCTAACTCCCAATCTTTTTGGTATTATTCTGCAAGCTTTCTAAATTAAACCTCCTCCGATTAATTGTGTTGCGGTTTGTATTCTTAACCTTGACGGTTCTGATGTGATGATGATCACTTCCTGGATCTAGTCCTCGGAAGCTTTGCACGTTTTTACAGTCATATGTCAGATGAATTCACTTTCTTTCATCAAAATTACGAAATTTGTGCACTCTAAGTTAAGTTCACGTTCCATATCTAGAGATCTTAATTCTCAGACTACCATTTTTGCAGTGTAATGTGATAAATCTTCCATGAGACAACTCCCGCCATATTTATTGGAAGTTAGATTTAATTGTCTATCTCATCAGATATTATGTCCAAGATTTTGTGAGCAAATATCTTGGGCTAGTCAGCGTTATCTGTAACATCAACATCTGCCTAGGCTGGAGCTAAAAGCCAAAGCAACGCCCACCAATGGTAAAGGTATTCTACTGCCAACAGAATACATACTCACTTAAAAAACCCACTACGATGTACGTAATAACGGCAGTTATTTCACTTGGTGGAACCCACCTAAAATTAAAAGCCCAATTACAGCACTTCCTAAGAAATAGATGAATTTCTTCATTTATCCTCAAAAACGAAAATAATTAAGCATGCCAAAATCTAAGTGATTTTTAATCTTACATTAGCCTACATACATACATACATCAGTCGTACTATTTTTAGGTATTTGAATGTGTTGCAAATTTTAGTACAAATCTATAAAAATTCATTTAGGGTATAAAAATAAGTCGGTTATGTCATATCAACACCAATAACAGCTAATTAAATTACTAGTTTCAATCTAAGGAATTCTTCAGATTTATATCATTTTAGATTATGGAAGTGAAATCTTCAGAATTATAAGCGTTAAGGTGTCAATAATCTTTAAAAAATCTAAAAGTAAGAAAACAGTAGGTTAGAGTTCTTTACTGATGATAACTAAAATCAAATGATTATTCGTGCCGCTATAGATAGCGAAGCCATTAAAAAATCATTAATTTTCTAGTGCAAATTATGCCGCAAAAATTAACCGATAATATCGCACTCTAATGATTCTTTTTAAGATTAACAATAGCCGCCACTTTTTAAACCACTGTCATTTCATGAAAGAAATTTCAAGCAATTCAAGACAAATTTTCATAATATTAAATCTTAATTTTAATAAATATGAAGCGGGTTTTCTTCAAAAGCGATACTCACACAATGCTATCTTAGCTAGATACGTTTTATATTCACTAATTTAAAGTGTTTCAGTTCAATGTGTAAGAAAGGCGTTGGAGTTTTTTCTATTACTTAAATATTTTCTGTAATCTTCTTGTTGCTATAGCGCCTCAGCCTACAACTCTTATTATTTTGTTCGCCAAATTACTATGAATTTTGAAATTTCGTTGCCTTACCGAGCTTGCACTGTTCTGCATTTATGTAATTTTACTACGTATTGCTACACAACAGCAGATATTTGATAATTTATACTAATCAATTTTTCCAATCTGCTACAATCACCCATATAAACAATTTGGCAGGGAAGTCCAATCTCCGCAGATGATGTGCGCTGCATTGATATTTTCAACGAGAGACTTTCAAGTCAATTCGGGTATCAACGCTAGACGCAATTCACGATATGTCACTCCACCGAATACAAAAGATTTAGCGGTTGTACCAGTTGATAAAGTTTGCCCGACGTTAAAATAGTCCTGGTAATCTTACATATTTCCCAGCCATAGATTGGCATTAGAGTTGTTACAGTTTCACTTTTGTTTTAACAGAATACATCGTCCGTCCTTCTATGGCTGAAAGCATATAGTGCTTTCTTGCTCCTGCATTCTTTTTTTATAGCTCCCCTTTCCGAATCATGATATCGAGGTAGCAGAACATGCTTTCTACATACACTCTAAATTTATTTCTCTGACCAAATGAGACATATCTAAATTACTTGTTAGTAACGGATTAGGGGTACAAAGGTACCATAACCTCTCAATCATCGAGATCAAATATATCTAATGTGAGTCCACGTTTATTTTAATTTCATAAATTTTTCTACGATTAGTATTCCAAATTTCGTTTAATTTTTCAAATGTCTATCTATATTCACAAATAAAACCTAAATCCGGTTCCTGCATTCTCTTTTTTGCACCAGGGTTATACATGGTACAGCCAACACAGTGATTCGGATCTCTATCAAAGATGAAGTTTGCAACAGGCATGAACTTTTTTCAGACAGCTGTATTGATCACTCGCCAAGACCTATTCCACTTGATCAAGTTAACAGGTTCTTTCTTGTAAATGCACGAAGCAAGAGTTTAAATTCGTTTAAAATGTATGAACCTATCTTTCTGCAAATTAAAAAAATGCTGAATGCACCAGTCAATATTAAACATACAAAATTCTTAAAAATTATTTATTATCAGTTTCCATTTTTACATGTGGCTGCATACACTTCAAAGTGAATTCTATAAATTTCAAATCTTTAAGAAACTCCGTCATTCTCTTAAAATGTCTTTCTGTGTAAGGCAAACTTTCTTCAACAATTTTACCTAGACCTTGGGGTTTAAATTTATTTTCTAAGATTTCATTAATTAAAATATTTAAAACTAGCTGTGCCGGCCGGCAATTTCTACTGTTCGTGTTCCAAGCCAAAGAATGTTTTAATAAGCTCTCCTTATGGATATCGGTGAGAGATGAAATTGTCGAATCTAAGCCGCTTTCTTTATTCATTATGACTGAGTTGATTATTTTCAAAGTAAGATATGGTTTATCCAATTTTAATGCAAGTTTTAATGCCTTTAACATTTTCTTCTGAGCAATTAAATTATTAAGTTCTTGTTCCTGAAGCATTATTTCTTGCTTTTCTTGAATTTCAGCGAGTTTTTTCTCTCCAGTTACATCTTTCCAGCGAATTAATTGTGAATCTGCACCTCCGCTATAGAAATAGGTTTCATCATGAGCAATAGCCATAGTCCATATTCTTGCATCGTGCTTTTCAAGAGTTGCAACACACTCACTAGTTTTAATATTCCACAGCTTGAGAAGACAATCTGCACTAGCGGAGAGTATTTGCATTCCTTTATTAATGAATTCTGCCCGTATTACCGAACTCTCATGACCTTCGAGACTTTTAAGACAGGTCATATCACTCAATGACCACAGACGTAAAGTGCAATCAGCAGATGATGTTAAAAGTATTTGATCAACTGGAGAGAAACGTGCACACCAAACTCCCCGTCGATGTCCTCGAAGAACTCCAATCAATTGAAGATCATCTGCTGACCATAATTTCGCTGTTTTATCTTGAGAAGTAGTAGCGATGATTCGATCGTTAGGTGCAATTGCGACACAATTGATTTCTTTTTCATGAGCAATTTGTGTCGCTGTACAAGTTAATGATACAATGTCATCCTCGTCTGAAAATACTTTTGGTACATTCCATACTTTTAAACAACGATCCTCGCTAACGGATGCACACATGCCATGTGAACTATTATTAAAAGTAGCTGAGGTAACGCTAAACGTATGCTTTGCACCTTTTGCAACACATTTCACTGTGAAATTACTTGGATCTAATTCCCAAATTCGTATTGTGTTATCTTTCCCACAAGATAGGAGCAAGTTCTTATGAGATGATAATCCTAAAACGATTTCGGTATGTCCTTTCAGTATTTGGCAATTCATATTCAAGGTGTCATAAAATTTTATGTCGCTGCTGTTGGTTGCCACAGCCAAATAGCGATCTTTTTTCCCTACAAAGCAAATGTCCAAAATTTCATCGCTAAACCCGATAAGTTGTCTGCTACAGTGGAATGTAGTTACTGTATGGAATACAATGTTGTGATCCGCACTTACTACAGCTAGTTGAGACTTATTGGGACAGTGCAGAAGCTGTGTAATAGCTAGGCCACCTGCTTCTGATGCTTTTGATATACAGCTGTTTGTCTGAGCATAGACAATTTTACAGTCGCTGCAATTCCAAATCTTAATTGTTCCTTCCTCGCCTCCAATAGCTACAAATATTTTGTCTCTGTTTTCGGGAAGCGATAAGTCATACCCATTAGGAAGTTTATAAGTATTTGGTAGTATGAAAACACTTTCTAAGGCTTCGTATAGTGGAATAATTTTTACTTGAGTACCCTGTGCTACATTCCATAGGATTAAAACCTTGTCTCTGCTTACAGATACAAAATATTGCAACGTAGATGTAAATGAAATATCAGTGACTTTCGAGAAGTGGCCAGTATACTTTGTTTTTAATTCTTTTGTCATATAATCCCAGCAGTTAATATCGTTATCGTCTCCAGCGCCAAAAATGAATTGTACATCAACATCAGGATGGAACTTTACTATACTTATTACACCTCGACTTCCTTTTAAAACTGAGAGGCAAGTTCTCTCTTTGTAATCCCAAATGCGAATGGACGAATCTGTACCTCCAGTTGCCACAATACTTCCTGTTGAGCGGAAACATACTCTAGATACGGGACCATTGTGAATATTCTTCCACATTTTGATTAACGTGCTCTCTTCTTTGGACCATAATCTTAGTAAGCCACTTTTATGTGCTGTTAAAATATATTTGTCATCATGACTTAATGCGAATGTATATACTATATCCTCGTCCAGATCTTCGACTTCTTCAAATCCTACGGTCGATACAATATTTCCGCTATCTATTGATACCGTGTTCACTTTTCCGCCGTTTTGACAGAGTATTTCTTCACCATCGGATGTCCAAGATATCAACCCTCCGGTGTAGAGAGCTCCATACTGGGATTCAACTTCAAATCTGAAAAGAAGACGTTTTCTATTAAAATTAAAATATACTTAAATAGTAAGTGCTGTATTTGGGTAATCGATTCGAATGTGTAAAACTATCTGATAGAAAAACTCAAGAGAACAGTTGTTGTCAATAGTTCAAGATTGTTTCGCGTTTTTAATGTTCCAATTTTTTGTTCGCTTCTATACAAGAATCGATTCTGATCTAATTGAGTTCCCAAACACGGACCCAGCTTAAAGCTACGTTTGAGAGAAGCCCTCCTAAAATAACTGAGAATGTTATTGTCTGTATCAACAAAAAATATTAGTAAGAAAATGTTTACAGATGTCATCAGCAGACAGATTTTTACAGACATAAGGGACATGGAAAAGAAACATTCAAAGTTTGCAACTCAAAACCGTTCGAATTTTATTCAATGATTAGGGTCGGTCATACCTCAGTTTATAAAAATAGTTCCTTATCAGTGTGGCGGAAGAATTTTCTTTTTTTTTTAAGTAAGCAATTAACAGCAATTAGGCATAACAACGCTATTACTGATGTTGCACCGCAGCACCGTTACCAGCAAATTTCAATTACTAATAGTAGTGGAAGAAGTTTCATAGCGAATACATGATTGACACTTCGTGATAGTTTACGCGTATTGCCTTCCTTTCTAACTGCACATCAGCTCCACTCAACAATATTGTAAGTTAAGTTTCAACTTCGAATGAACTGTCTCTGCATCATTGGCCATATCTTTTCAGACTATTTGCAAAGATGCACGGTACCCTGTATGTATGTAACTGTTTAGATCATATCTGCGGCGGTTATTTAGAATTCCGTTTAATGTATAGAAGAGAAGAGTACCAATCCGACAAAAAATTTAATGAGGTGGAACGGGGATTGGTAAAGAGTTCTCTGGGCTTTCCATCGGTTTTTCCCAGCTCATGTCGAAGCTAACTTTCTAATGCAAATTGCGATGGTCACAGGTTAACTGCGAAAAGCCTTATTCTGAAGGAAATCTAGCTCTGTAATTTTGATCTTACATTGGGTAGAGTACAGATCAAATATCGATAACCCATATTATTTCATCTCTTATGTGGAGGTTTCGGTTTTGATAGTAAAACGGAAGCTGATCTAATCTAATATTTAAGTTTTTTGTAAAATTAAAAATTAAAATTTCCTCAAATTTGAGCTCGCGATCTTGTGGGCCTTCACAAAGGTGTTCCGCTTGGGTCTATTCTGGATCGACTCTTATTTACCTTAAGTTTTAATGATCTCCCAGCTGCAGTTAGGTTCCCTGTAGTTAATATCGTTGCAGATGATGTGCCATTACTTTTTCCAGCACCGGTGGCATCTATGGGTCAATGTGTCGCAGATATTAATGCCGAAATTCCCTCTGTTTCTTCCTGGACCTTGGACAATAAATTAATTCTAAATCTAAGTCTCAATTGATTGCCTTTTTTGGTCATCCAATCAATCTTTGATCATATTTTCCTTAATACGGTTACCATACCCTTTTGTGTAGAATGTCCAGTCTTAAATCGGCAGGGTAGGTTTTGGTCTTCGCAAACTATACAGTATTTGTATCTGCCAACGTTTATGAGAAAGAAGCTAATCAATGTCTTATTATTCTCCAACTTCATCTATGATGCGGAACTATATACTGGAACTTCCGCAGGTAAAAAGATTATGCATTTCCTGTAATTCAGTCGTCATCAGGTATGTGTACGGTCTTCCAATGCGGGTGCTTGATCTGCATGCTTACACAGAGGAATTTTTTTAATACACCTTCGACAGGTACCTTATATTGTGCAGCCTCATCTTTCTATTTTAATTAGTTTAATCTCATACAACACAATATTTATTTTCCAGATAAGAGTTTGTTAGGTCCCCACGTTTCCCACTTAATCTAATTATCCCTCGGCATTCATCCAGCGTTATGAAAAAATCGTTCTTTGTTAGTGTTATCCCCATTTGGAACCGATTGAATTTCGCTTACTCCTCGCTTAGTTTAACGGCATTTAAATTGCACCTTCTTGATTTTCTGAATGACTCTCAACTGGAAGTCTTAACAGATCGCACTGGTCTTGCTCTTCGGTAGCCTAATGCTCATCTAATTTTTTTAGCGTGATAATAGGTAGTGCACCTGCACCCTCAGTTTTTAAACAACGGTCGTAACAACCAAAGTTGCTTATTACAAATAAATAAATAAATCAAATTTCAAAATCAGTATTGTATCGCCAGTGACCTAGTTGAAATTAATTAGCAGTAACGGTAGTCAGAACATTCGAATTTTCTTTAATGATAAAGATCTTTCACATGAAGAAAAATTTCTTCTAATACTTTGATCACACAAGTCAATAAACTTTTGAAAATATCAAGGAATAATAGTATATTCCTTCAATATCAATCTTTTCTAGCAAATTAAATATATTTCTCTAATATGCAATACAAAAATCCTTTATTGAAAGACCTGTACTTAGGCCATGCTCATAAACGTTGGATACATAGATCGTCAATAGTTATATTAAATATAGGAGATAAAGTAAACTGCTAAGACCTACCTACCTACGACGTTCCTGAATCAATCCCAGCTTAAATCCTGCCCTTTATCCTACCAATAGTCACTCATTTGCTCAATAGACTACTATGTTTTGCATCATTTCTCGACCACTAGTTTCCTATCTAGTCGCCAAATACGTGTTGTATTAGATGGCGTTACGTCTGAACCGCATCCCATAAATGCCGGTGTACCTCAAGGCTCTGTTATCTCTCCAACTCTCTTTTTAATTTTCATTAATGATCTGCTTTCCCTTACTTTCAATCCCATCCATAGTTTCGCAGATGACAGTACTCTTGATTTCGCTTACTCCTTTGACACTCTTGCAGAATCCAGGGGGAATGCTGCATGTGTTAAACGAGATTGCATGACTAGATCATTGAATAACGATCTTGCCAATATCCTCGCTTGGGGCAAAGCGAATCGCGTCGAATTCAATGCATCAAAGTCCCAAAGCTGTCTTATCTCATTAAAACAAGATCATAACTTAACCACACCCGTTTCTTTTGATGGAGCATTCATTTCTGATTCACCGTCACTAAGCATTCTTGGCATTAATATTTCCAGTAAGTTAAACTGGACAGATCACATCTTCTCTGTTGCCAAAGAAGCATCGAAATGTCTTGGATTTCTGAAAAGGTGTAAGAAATATTTCAGCCCGTCAAATCTAGCGCTCCTCTACAAGTCCTACATTAGACCTAGAATGGAATACAACTCCCATATATGGGCCGGGGCTGGTCGCACAGCCTTAGCTTCATTGGATATTGTCCAAAAGAGAGCCTTCAAGCTCATTGGCGATTTGGCAATAACTTGTCATATCGACTCACTCGAGCACCGCCGCAATGTTGGATGCCTTTCGCTCCTTTATCGCTATATGCATGGTCAATGTTCTGATGAAATATCTAGTCTAATCCCTTGTAGAATGATTCCTGCACGCAATACTCGCGCTGCAAACCGCGCACATCCTTTAACCCTTCAAATTACTTTCGGCCGTACAGTAAAATTCAGAGATGCTTTTTTATCCCGAACAGTGCGAATGTGGAACAGCTTACCATCTTCTGTTTTTCCTCCGGCATACAATCTGCGGAAGTTTAAGGGCGACATACATCGGCACCTCCGCCACTTTCCTCATATCCCCTAATCCTTTCCCTATCTCCTTCCTGCCATGCTGTGCTTTGCATCATAGGGTATCCCCTGAGCTTGGCTTAATAATATATAAAAAAAAAAAAAAAAAAAAACTGGAAAGTGGGTCTGATTATTCCTCTCGCCAAAACAAATTCCCCTTCCGATGTCAGAATGGAGACCCATCACCATACTACCGACCATTTCAAATCAAACGATTTACTCTCAAACTTGCAATCAGGTTTCAGGAGAATTCATTCGAGCAGCACAGTCTTGTTTGAAGTATCTGTGATAATGGTAACTATGTAAATCTCGTGCTTTCGGGTTTTAGTAAGGCCTTCGGCTCTGTCAGCCATCTAATGTTGATCGCTAAGATTCGTACGCGCTTTGGGCTCTTCACCTCGGCTTGATCGATGGCTATTCAAGTCGAAGACATTTAATGGTAAAATGAAATGACTCCTACGCCCCAATGAGATTGGCAATTGATGGTGCGCCGCAGGAATCTTTAGAGGTAAAGATCAAAGTAAAAAAAGGTAAGACAATCCAAGTTTTAGTTTAAACCACAACAACTTCTGTATGGAGCGGGGTACGGGACTGGTTAGACATAGTTAAAGTTCTACATAAAATTAGCTCTTAACCGTGACCGTACGCCCTGTACTTTTTTAAATAAAGGGTGTTTTGTGAAAAACTAGATTTTTTCTTAATCACCCTATAACTCCGAAACTGTTGAAATGCCCCCCGCTCCCTAACATAAAATTTTTTGTTTGCCTAGGTGAGTACTATCCTCTCCTGCTCTACCATGTATTTCACTATACTGAACTATATTCTAAGTTGCCTATACTTGTACTTTTATTGTTTGGCTTGCTATAATGTAAATTTACTATGTAACTTTCTAAATGTGCCCAGCGCAATGAGTTTCTTTGGCATGGGTACTCAAATAAATAAATTTTGCTTATGTTTAAGTAGGAATTGTTGAATTCCAAAAATTTTAAAAAACACAAAAATGCTTTATTGAAAGACCCTGGCCAAGGACACGTCCTTAAACGATGGTACATAGACCGACAGCGATAATTATATAATCCAGTATTGGGAGTTACTGGGGATCCTGTGGAATTCAGATATATTATATTCGTATCTGCATAGTCCTTATGATTAGACAGTTATGCTTTATCAAAGTGGCAATTTCAACATCCTGGTCAAAATACATCACGGTAAAATTTTCAGACTACTTGGAGGCTCAACTGGTACCAAGTTTTGTCAGAGCTGCTAGATACCTTATACGTACTTGTATGAACACGAAGCTGGTCTCTGAAATTTACTGGACGAGATAGCATTCAGACTTTACTTATTAGACCTTCATTAGCAACAAACATTTCATTTTCAAGTTTTGTTGACAAAATCTTTCGTCATATTTTCTCTTAATCCTATATGATTATAAAGCACTTTGATGTGAGCGCTAAGATAGTTGTTATACAAAATAATAACTTCACTTACACTTCCTTTAATTTGATATTCAGAGACATTTTTACATTTATAAGTAATTATTGCAAAAAATAACACAAAAATATGCCGTAAATAGATGCACGTGCTAACTTGTCAATGTCAGTATGACAGTCTCTTATCATTATGAAGCTTGATGGCGTTTTCGAAACCTTAGAATTCTAAGTTCGAAACCAAAGCCTAGACCAAAACCACTGACATTTATATGCATTCGCATCCAAGGTATAGAGATATCAGTGACCAAAACCAAGTAAACTGTTCCCACACCAACGAAGCCCCGCATTTTGCTACACTCGAAAACACTCTCAGACATGTAACTTGCGGACGCGCAAAGCGACAAAGCATTAATTATTATTATCTTATTTTACATATGTAAAACGTGGTGATGGCGACTGACCTTTTTTCAGCTTTACATGCTCGTGTAAATTAAATACTATAAAAAAGATATTTGCGAATGTTGCCGCCATTGTTAATTGACAGCAATACGTTTCGGCAATAAAAATAAATAAGAAGAAGCACAATCACAGACCATGAATTTCGTTTTTAAAAGCAAAATGATTCTGAGGAAAGGAAATAAGAAGAAGCACAATCACAGACAGTTCATGAATTTCGTTTTTAAAAGCAAAATGATTCTGAGGAAAGGAAATTTTATATTTAATAATTTAATTAATTTAAACATGGGACAATATGCAGGAGCATATGCTTCCCTAGGTGTTATGCATACAAGTCCAAAACCACAATCTGAGACATGCGACAATTGGAAACCCATCTATAAATTCCCTTTAATTCACTGGACAGCAGCTTTTAATAAATTAAAATTTTATCAATTTGGTGTTACTGCAATTGGAGTTCCGCTTACATTTGCTCTAGAAACATCAATTTCTCAAATCCCCGAAGGCGCTGCAGTGATCTTCTCAATTTTAGGTAACTGTAACTGTCCAGAATAATCACAATTTTTAACTTTCGCAATTTCTATTCAGGTATAACCGGAGGTATCACGTTGACTATGTTCAGTTTATTCACAAAGAACATAATTGGAATAATTTATGTAAATAATTTAAGGGATAAAGTTAAGTTATCATACGTAGATTTCTGGGGTTATAGGAAAGATATTGAAATTATTCCTGCCGAAATTATGCCACCTTCAGGATTGACTCGAACTCTAGATTTGTACCAGAATGTCGGTGTAGTCACATCACAAGGAGGTAAGCAAAACTATAAACTTATGCGACGATTTGCAATTGTATTAAATTCAGAGGAATATTCGTCAATATTCGGAGAATGAAATTAAACAATTATGTAAGAATAAATTGCATTTATTCAATTTAAAAACTTATTTAGTAAGTGGTACTTAACTCCACCTGTAATGTGCATAAGCCCTGTTAGCTTCACATTGTTTATGTAAATCTTGTTTCCGTTTTATAACTCTTCCAGCTCCAGCTGCTGCATCCAATAATTCCCAAGCAAATTTTTCCGGAAAGTGAACGGTTCGTTCCTTTTCGTTTGCAGCATCAATTAGCCAGCTCATTGCTAAATATTTTGATTTTTTTTCGGTAACTGGTATTGGCACTTGATAGGTTACACCGCCTCGTTTTATTGGTGTCAGCTGAAGAAGTGGTTGACAATTTTTGATTGCATTGTGTAAAATTACTTTAGGATTTGTTTCAATTTTATCCTTCTCATCTGGATCAGCTAAATTATAACGTTCCAATTGAATGCGTTTAATATTTTCAAAACTTTTCTCTATTAAATCTCTTGCCAGTGACTTATTTCCACCGCGCATAATATAATTAGCTAATTTACTGATAGTATCATCATGAAAAACAGAACTGGTGTCATTACTTCTTGCTGGCTTTATGGGAATATGTGCTAATTTGGTAGCTTCGCCGGTCTCGTGCAGAACGGTCTGCTTATCCTTTTTGAAGAAAGGTTCAATATACCGAGTAGGAAACACGGACATCAACTGAACACCGACTGGTCGGAATCTACAAAGATTAATTATAAAATTGTAATAATAAAAATAACGTGTGTAGTTTACAGAGTATTCCGGTATCTAATAATGTTTGCAAGCATTATTTTCCGAAAATATTCCACCCAAAGTAATTCCCAATAACAATAATTGTTGTGTGAAGTTGAAGGAAGATTTTGACAACTTGAGTGGGACGGATTCTGTAATTTCAATTACATTTGACAATACGCTAGCCTTTGCAGGGTTGGGAAAAATAGAATATTATGTCAATATTTGGTTTTTGGTGACAAAATATTTTTTTTTTCCAAATTCATAAAACATTTTCGTTCTATATTTATCAAAAAACACGTCATCAATATCAATTTTTCATATGGAATTTAAAAAGCCCAAAATCTTAGCTTTAAAATGACCTATCACAATCTATACCCAAAATGTAACCCTTTCTGCGTTTTTTGCACTTTTTCTTAAGCATCTCCAGCGATAATGGCTGATAAAGTTCAATAAGTGCCAGAAAGTAGGCAATTAATTATCTTTTGGAAATGACCTTTTTCAGGGTGAGGGAAAAAGTTTTTGTTTGTCTAAGCATGACCTATCCGAAGCCTTCGGGTATCAGACGACATACGGGACACGCTGTATAAGTATTAAGGTTTTCGGTAAATAAATAGGACGGAGTATGTCAATGGATTATTCCTTGGAACTTTATCACCTTTGCGCTAAATGCCACCCCCTCAAAGTCATTATTTTCCCCTTTAATTTTGGGAATGAAGATTTTTCGTTTTGCA
This sequence comes from Dioctria linearis, assembly GCA_963930735.1. Classification (NCBI taxonomy): domain Eukaryota; kingdom Metazoa; phylum Arthropoda; class Insecta; order Diptera; family Asilidae; genus Dioctria; species Dioctria linearis. The sequence goes on along the minus strand of OZ005744.1, from coordinate 27,191,909 downwards.
AAAGAATTGTAAAGACTGTTCACTTAAATGCTTCTAAGTCCTTTCAGGGATATCGCAGGATCAAACTTGAGCACTTGTTTCAAAGAGCAGCTTTCATCCTTTATAACGATATCCCAAGGTATTCTATATACCTTGGCGATATCCAACATGTCATGGTATTTATGGTGAAATAATACACTTATCGTATTCTTGAAAGAATTTTTATACAAATTTGTTGTGATTTTGATGTTATCAATGTGACCTGTCCTTTAAATAAAAAAAAAAAATAACTAGCTCAATATCTGCTTCCGTTCAAAAGTTCAAAAGTTAATAATATTTTTATGTCATGCGAGAACTGTAAAAGTTATTTCCAGAGCACTATTCAAAGTGTTCTGCAAGATGCACATTTTTGGTCGGAAATCTGGGCCCTGGAGCGGGGGGGGGGGGGGGTTCTAGAGCTAGATTAGAGAGGACACTTCAACGAATCCATTGGTATACTCCATCCTACTTATTTCCTGTACACCCTGTCTTTTATAATAACATGCTTCAGTTCTTTACTCAAGATATATTAAAAAAAAAAACAAAAACAAAAGTAAAAATAACTTATAATAAAAATTAATGGAAATAAACAAAAGTCACATAAAATTGTGACATCACACATACACACATTCATAAATATCCATACATATAATATAATAAATATCTCTTAAGAGTATTTTGAGCTTAAAACAAATTCTAAATGGCTTAAATTAACGTACACAACTACAAGAAAATTTGGTTTAAAACGAGATTAAATAAGTTTCCAAGGCGCCTAGCTCATATCTTTAAATAAGTGTTTCAAAATTTAACATTAGATTTGCGCGGTAGAGTACAACTGATCCAAAAGCCTTACATAAGTCATATATTGTATTTTAGGTATGTCGAATCATCAATGGGCTATGTCACCTCTGTGGTTGATAGTTCACTTTCAATTGTCAGTCCAAAACTTTTTGGTTCTATTGTAGTCTTTTGATTATCCTCATCAAGATCTTTAAGTTCAGACTCTGGCAGTTGATCATAGTCAAATATTTGTCGGCCCTCTCGGATTTCATCTTCAACACTGATGTTTGTTGTTCTATTTACAGCTTCAGTCTTATTTTGTGGCTCTTCGATTTCATTTAAAAAGAAGTTACCCAAAGAAGTGTCCAGAAAACTTAAAAGACTCTTCATAGCCGATGGTTCTTCTGTTGAATTATTGCTATTAATGGGTTGTTCTTCTGATAAATGTTTAATTTCGGCGCTTTCTCCTTTTTCATCTTTGGCCACAACATGTTTAATAATGACATCTTCCTTACTAGGGACTGGTACTATTTTCGGTTCATGTTGACTTATTGTTGTTGTTTCATTGTCTTTTAAACCATACGTTTTTACTTTAGAATGTCCTTCTATAATAAGATACATTGGTCCTTTGAGAGGTTGTATCGGCTGTTTGTAATGGGAAAACAGTGAATCTGTTGTCATTGAAGTCGGTGGAATTGTTGGTTGAAAAAATGTTGGCATTATATTTTCGGTAGTAGGCGTATATACTGCTGACGTAATTGGTCCTAGAATTAGCTCATTAGATGATTCATGAATATATTTTGAAGGTTGCATAGTATAATCTGTAGGTGTTGGCTTTGTGATTTCTTTTTGAAGTAATTCCTTTAACCATGGTTTTCTCTGTTGCTGTAAAGAGCTCTGCTTAATTTCTCCATCTAAAGTAGGCCCTGGTTTTGATGATGCGTCGGGACGACTAATACTGGGAAAACTTAAAGTTTCATCGGATCTAACATCATTATAAGTCCAGCCATTATTATTAGGTTTATACAGGTTATAATGAAAACTGTTTTGATATCCCGATGTTGGAGATGCCTTCGGTGGAGATATAGTTTGAAGCGGTGGTGGCATTAATCTTGTTGGAAGTTGAGCATAATAAGATCGTCTTATTGTATTGAATTTGGTATCCTTCTTGTGACTTTGTCGCTTTGATGAAACCCCTAATAAAAGAATTTCTTTTTTATCTTTATTTGAATCACCCCAGTATCGGACACGATCTAATGTCGGCGGGCTATAATCATAGGTTGGATCATTTTTAAGTGGATCTCCACGTCCGACTGGCATCCATTCATTGTAATCTACTCTTGGGCTGAATAGTGATCGTGCTTCCGGGATACCTTAAATGAAAATATTTTGATTAATTTTAATTGATCAAATGCAATACAATTTTTTAATTATAAAGGAGTCAAAAACATATCAAACGTAAAATGCACACTACCATAGATAAATAAAACCAGACTTAATCTGAAACTAGAAATAATTTAAATGATTAAAGTTTGATTAGGTTCGCTTTAAATATTAGTTTATAAATAAATGGAGTGCAGAATGCCAATGCCTAAAGTAAAATCGGTCGGTACAAAAGAAAAAAGGAACCCTTATAAGATCTATCTTGCGTCTGTCCGTCTGTCTGTCACAGGCTTTTTCTCGAATATGACGATACGTAGGCATTTTAAATCTTGTAGAATGTTAGGTATTTGTGATGCGCACATATTTCGACAGTCAAAGATTATGAAATATTTTTGTTTTAATTTCTAATGGGGGTGAGTTGAGCCCCTCAAACAATTTTCTTTGTATTGTTTCAAAGCGCTACTTTAAGGGACTCAAACATTGTTGTTTCTAAAGATATAGCCCAAATGTGCAAAAAACCATGAGTCATAGATAGATTTGTTGTTTGAATATTATTGAAATTTTCAGTAGTATTTAAAACATATGTGATAAAGTGCTAACTAAACGGGAAACACAATAATCGATAAAGTATTTAGTAATGTTTCAGAACAATGTGGCACAATTCATTAATTTGTCAGTCATCTCGAACAAATTTGGATTAGATTGAAATATACTTAAATTCGGTCGGACTGTTTGTTGATAAAGTTCTGGTACGGAACCCTGATTGCGCCAGCCCGACTCACTCTTGACCGATTTCTTTTAACAAAATAATGTAGATCACCATTTGTTCATCAGGTCAAGTAGTGTATTTCTACTCAATCCATACGGATTTTCCCACTTGAGGAATAAAATTGCTTAAATTACCTCAAACTATGTGAAACTAATCGAACTGAAGGTAAATTTGTGCGAATGAAAGAGGTCTAAAGAATAAATAAAACTGCAAATTGACAAAAAAAAAGAAAATTTCAAATAAAACTTGAAAGGGCAACAAAAACACTAGAAGTCTACTTTAACTGGCGCCTGTTCAGGTAACACAACAACGTGAAAAAGGTAAAGAAAAATCAATTCTAAAACAGTAAATTCATTACGTAACGTGCTGGACATGATAAGAATTTTTGATATGCAATAAATATCAATGATTAATGAAAATAAAAGAAACCAATCAAATATCGGATCAGATATGAAGTGATAAAACTAAAGTAAAAAATTTCATTAACAATATTTAAGATGGGTCAGATTGAGCTGCACTTTGAAGATGCCTAATGGTATCGTTATTATATCAGTCAATTTGTTGTCCCTATCAATTAGTCAGTCGAACAAATAAAAACCGATCCAATCCATAGACATTTACACGATTTATGATGCTTTGATTTGTATGACTCAAAAAAAAAAGCAATTAAAATCATTCTTCCTCACAGCTACCTAGCCAGCAGAGGTAGGTTGTACTTCTTTCCGGTCAATAAATTTCGTGAGATTTGTCACAAACTAGCCTATCGGAATAGGATTAATCAAATTTTCAACAATATGTTATAGAAATGAAAAAGCTTTTAAAGGAAATAACTAGAATTATCTAAATCGAAGGCCCAAGCAAAAAGTTTCCAAATTCAAAATCTTCTAAAATCCACAAGCACAACTCAAAATCCCAAACTCAAAATTCCGAGAAAAAATCATAGAATGCACAATGGGCACATGATTCTTTTGAGATTTGATTTTTAATTAATTATACTTTTATGCACATGCTGAGTTTAATAAAGTGTCCATGTGCTGTCAACTAATGCCCAATTAAGCGAGCACTGTCTCAAAAAATTTGAATAGTTTCCCACACTTTGCATTGACTACTTTTTAATTTTTGTTTATTACTAGGCCGGCGTTGCCCGGCGATAATATAGGTGCCTAGATGGTGGGGGTGGGGTTAGTGGGGTTATAAAGGGGTGGGGTGGTTATAGATGCATAATATCTAAGCTATTATCTGACTCGAGGGTTTTACGCTGTGTTTGTATGTGTGTGTGTGTGTGTTGGTGCAACGTCGACGCGGTCTCAGGCAGTGTCCTAATATATAGTGAAAAACGAAATATTTGTATTGCAACCCTACAAAGAAGTTACCCGATTGGTCCTATTTTCGAACTTAAATTTGACTTTTTTTTTAAAAAAGGTCCATGTACAAAATTTCAGCTCTCTACGTCGACGCGTGAGGCAGTGTCCAAATATATAGTGAAAACGTAAAGTTTTGTATAGCAACATTAAGAAAGGGTTGCCCGATTTGCTCCACTTTTGGACCAGTATTTGGAATTTATATGAAAACACCGTTAACAAAATATGAGCTTTCCACGTCGACGCCTTCTCCGGTAGCTTCCAAGTATATAATGAAAAGTTTTTTATGACAACACCAGAAAAGGGTTACCTGATTTTATTAATTTTTGATATTTCTTTAACTATTTGTGTACCAAATTTGAGCTCTCTACGTCGACGCGTTCCCAGGTAGTTCCCAAATATATAGTTAAAAATGAAATTTTTGTATGGCAACGCTACGAAGGAGTTGCCCGATTGACAATAAGTGAAAAACCAATGTTTTGTATGGCAACACCAAGAAGTGTTTGTCGATTCCAATTTTTCTTTCCCCAAAAACCTTATTTCGAACATTTAAAAAAAAAGTTAGCACATGCGATTAGCATTTCATTTTTATTTATATAGATTTTAATTTTTTTTTGAAAATTTTAATTTATTTTTTGTTTGCTTTACATTCGAGTTTTTTTTAATTTTTAAATTTTCTTTTCCATTTAAATTTAACATTTTGTTTGTCTTACAGTCTGTTCCATGAGAACGAATATTAGCCCATTTTTTTTCCTTTGTCACGATCTTACTGTACTGAAGTTCCCCCCTTTCGCAACTAAATGAAAAATTCATTCATTCATTTCATTCAGTAGAAAGCAAAAATGAGTGTCGCGTAAAGAAACGAGTTGTATTTTAGTTGAACACCACAAAAATGTAGGTTAAAACGGTATACCAAAACATCGGTTCCATTTGCCTAAAAGTGGATTCGCATGTATTGAGAGCATGGGCAAGTCGATGATTTTCCTGGAAGAAGTGGTGTTACATCAACAGTAACAAAACAAGACGATCATCGACCTTTTCAAGAAAAATAATAACTTATCTCTACGTCAAGATAAGGAAAAACCTTTCTAGAAAAGGAGTACAGATATTCGTGAGCACTATTCTATTCGGCGTCGCCTTGCTGAACAGGACATTGAATAGTACACTGCAGAAATTCCCTCTGATAGAGATGCAGGTACAACAGCATTTAAAATGGACGAAAGAAAATTTACACCGCAACTGAAGCAATGTTATTTTTAGGGACAGTCGAATCGAGTCATCATTTTGGGTCAGCAATTAAGTAAAGAAAGCTTGGATGAAAAACTTGAAGAGTGTACTCCAACAAACAGTTAAGCATCCAACCAAAGCTCATGTTTATGGCTGCTTTTCAGAGAAAGGTTTTGGGAAGCTCATAACATTTACTGAAAACCTTAATGCAGTGAAGTTGTACAATATTGATTTGCTGAAGTGATAATACTGTATGGAGAAAAAAACCAAGGCAGGATCCTGCAAGAGGAATATAACCCGAAACATTTCAGTCGCATCTGCACTAAGCGGAAGGAAGAAAATTAAATTTGGACTGGCCATCTTAAAGTCCAAACGCAAACGCTATCGAAAACATGGACCGTTATGAAGGCAAGATTTTACGGAAGAACATTTTCAGGCATTAATCACCTCCAATGCGTCTTGAAAGGAATGATGTGGAAAGGACCTTTCTCAAGCGTATGAGGACAAACTAGTAGAAAACTGCCCGAAACGGTGTGGGGCAATTATAAAAAAAAAATCAGGAGATTACGAAATTGTTATTCATTCATAGTTTAATGAGCCACCGATATTCTAATACCCCAGACAGACTGTTTCCAAAATGACTTAATTTGAAATTTAGTCATTTCAAGGAAATGAAGAGGTGATTTCGAATGTCATTGACAGTTCCTCAATATGAGTAAAGATCATTAATTTAATTAAATGCTATCAAGAAAATTTGCGAATATTTACTGTAGTTGCAATGCATTTAGTAGAAGACAATTTTGTTTTTGAAAGGGACGAACGAGAGAAGAAAGTGGCAAAGAAATTTCTTTTATCATCAGCTGATGGTTGTCACTGTCAACTCATTTTAATGATGGTAGGTGGCACTTTTTACTGTAATTTCATGGAGTAAAATTTTGTCTATTTGAAAATGAAGCGAAATGTTGCAAATGGATCCTTGATGGACTTCATTTATGTGACACACTGTAAATTTGACTTTATTTAATTAAAAATGAAGTCATTATGGAGACAGTCTGTCTAGGGTATAAGTGTGGCTAATCGTAGGTTCTTCCGTCAGTCGTCACTCTAACCTAGTTTAATAAAAAATTATGTAAAACTAAATTTCTGATTTTTTTTACTCCTCACGCTCTCATGGAACAGACTGCTTCAGTCTTGCTAATGCGTGGTTGGTGTACTTTTGAAGGGTCAAATAAAAATCTATTGCTGAGGACCTTGTGCTTGACGATTTTGTTGTGTTTTAAATTTTGGGAATTTTATACTTGCGGATTTGGTATTTCGGGATTATGTGATGTTCATTTCAAAGTAAATTTGTCAATTTTCGAACGTATTCAATAATTTGTGTACCCTCTTAGTAATTTTATTTTAAGATAAAAACGTGTTTGCCACTTGCTTCTATATTTACTTATACGTCACAGTTCGTATATACAATGTTGTAAGTGAATCGAAATTTCTCAGAGATTTCATACGCATGAAGGCATTATGTATTTGAAAGTAAAACCGAAATTAAATAAAACTAAATGTGGCTATAGCTGAACTTGGTAAATACAAATTGCATGCAATAATAATAGTTTTTGTTTTTGTTTTTATCAGAGTGACAACAACAACAACAACAACAACAACATTAACACTAACTATAACTTCTCGCGCAAATAAGTCGAAACTGGAAAAATCGCTTTCCATTTTATTTGAAAATCAGTCGAACCGATTTTCATAATCAAGTAAGATGTATCCATACCCGGAGCATGGTGGTTTCTTTGAAAGTAGTTTTTTATCGCTTGACATAAGTGTTAACTACCTTGTTTCATAGATGCACGTAAAGATGTGGCTTTCATTCAGAAAATTCTCTAAAGAGAAAAACTACTAAAAAAAAGAAGACTTTCCACACACTTGTTAGGCAGGCCACTTGAAAAAGATCGTGCAGTCGCCTATGATCATAGTGTCACGACGATCAGCTTATGATGACCACCGGACATATTTACGATGAAGACTTCATAACTTTTCAAAATGTTTTTTCTCGTTTCTTTTTCTTTTTTTTGTATATATGTAGCTATCATCCTTACCTGAATCCTCTGCTATTTTGCTAATTCCCTTCACTGGTGAAGGTAGTACATCGTCGTTGCATTTCGCCAAAGGCACAAGAGTGCTTATCATAATTAAGTAAAATAATTTGTAGCGATCCGTGACCATCTTGGATAATAATTCTTCTCCGGCTCTTATCTGAAATATACAAAAAAAAAAAATTTTTTAAAAAATTATTCCCGAGTTACTAAAAATAAACAAAAATTATAAGAAAAAAAAAAGAATGTGTCCGATTGGAATAAAAATTAGGTTGTGTGAAAATACTACCAGTCATAAAAATATTGTTTTCATTGCACAGTGGGCAAGATCACTTCAAATCGATCTTGAATGAAAACGAGACCATCATGAGGCCTTGTAGACAATCGCAGGGAGCTATGGGAACAGTAGCTGGGAGTAAGATCCAATAAAAAAAAACAAAAAAAAATGTACACAAAAATTCTGAGAATGGTGGGAACCAAATTGAATCCCACCAGCAACATATGTATATGATCTTGTCATTGTCATACTGTGTCATGTCATCGAGATATTGTTATTAAATTAAGCGGATTCGATCACCAACAAAACCAACGTCGTCGCCAGATTCAAAAGGTGAATTGATTCACTTTCAGGTAGGCCTGCAATTCTCGTGACTCTCTTTAATTTGTGCTGTTTTTTTTTCCTTCGTTTTTGCATTAAATCGCCATTCGCTGATTTTATCTGTTAAATTAATGGATGATGATTTATGATGCGATCCCCTGGGACATAAAGAAGAGGAATCAAATGATGTCTGCTTTTTCCGATGGCGCTGTAATTAATGTGACTGCAAAATGCAGGCTTAGTGAAGTGTTTGCTATATTCCTCTTGTTAGTGATTAGTTAGCAATTGTATATTTACATAAATGATGATCAGGTTAATATTCTATTAGTCTTACATTAAACGCTAGAAATGATAGACGCTTTAACTATGAGGCAGAAGCACAAATAATGGATATAGCTGGGTAATAAATTTTCAAGAAGTTGGTAAGAGCATCTCTAATGCTATTACGGAGTGTTTGTGGGTGTGGCGCTTATGTATGTACATGGCAGGTGCTGTAATATATCTTCTATTTATTAATGTACATACATATACGCTCCACGATGGAGCAGAGAGACATAGCAAGGATTTTATTATTATTTATGAGAAGTTCGAAGAAGTTTTTAACACTGTTCCTAGCAACGACATATGTATGTATTTACTTAAAAATTATTTTACGTGATTTTGATGCTCATGATTGGTCATAAACAATATACCTATCACTGATAATTGGCTTGCGCAGTTTTTAACGAAGAAGAATAGTTAAAATGCCGTAGATATACAGATTCCACTTAACTGGCATCACTTACGAGTACTTTCTTCATTATTACTGTATTTCACAATTATAAAAAAAAAGTAACTTTAACCAAGATGAGTTGTCTTTTGAATACTATTTGAAAGATGAAAGTCAATTCAATCCAGCTATGAATTAAAGAGACGAGACATCTGATTATCTCGTAGGTTAATTGAGTAGCAAAAGAATGAGAAGATTATCAAGGATATATTAAAAGTATTTAATAGCTCAAGAAAATTTATCACCTCTTATAAGACAGTCAAAATCGAAAACAAGTCTGGAAGTGCTAGAGAATCCTGAGGAAAGAGCTTAAGTTTGTTTACATATGGTGATATAGGATTTAATCTTCACTGGACATCATCAATATGATTTATGTACACCACAAATAGATAGAAGATCAAATTGAACAAGTAAGGATGAATGTAGCGAATGTTCAGTAAAAAACTTCGTTATAATAAACTCAAACACTTTGGCCATCTTTTTACAAACCCCTGAGTAGTGTTAACCCTGGTTACCATTTCATTATTATGATCCTCGAAGGACAGACGAGTATTGAGGAAGATACCCAAATGTGCTGCAATTTAAAATGTAACTTAAGTACAAAGGCTTCACTTTAACAAGAAGAAAAGGACATAGTAAATGCAATTTAAAATTGCACAATGGTTTTCATGAGTAACAATGCAGAAATATAGAAAAATATTCTGTACTTAGTCAGAATCAGAGATATGTAGTGTGGAGTGGTCCAAAATGGCTACCCTGATTAACTCCAGAAGTGTTATTTATTTCGTTAGAAAGAGATGAGTGATATACAATTTGTTGTCTACGACCAAATTAATAAGAACAAGGCAAATTGACAAAAAAATAAGAAAATAGGAAGAGTCAACTTATGAATTACTCAACTTTCTTTTCGCTTTCAATACTTAGAAGATATTCAGAAATTGTTAAACTCTTAACAAATTAGTCGTAGTACTACATATACATATTTATGTTTCAGAAAGCCTTCATAAGGTTTACAGCGATAGTACAGAACATCGGAAACCAGGGCTTCAAATATATTAAAAATTACAATTCAAATTTGTGACAGATCTATAATTTGAAGTGTTGTACTTGCTGTCCTTCTTATGGAAAGATATAGGTACAATCACATAAAGCTTTTAATGTTTGAGATAAATATTGCATGAGTTACTGCAACTTTGCTCATTTTTAAATTAATTACCGTTGCAGAATTTTGAAAAATATGATTTTTTCAGAAAAACACTTAAATAAAATATTAAGTAAGGTTTTTCTTCAAAAACATCATATTTCAAGTGAAAATGTGACATTTCCTTTGGGGTAACTGAGTTTGTATCCAACAAATTTACACTATAGTCTCCTGTCTATACAGATATTTTCCCAGGCCTCGCTTTTTCCTTGGACTTTATCGATCAAGACAAACATATCAAGGTAGTAAACGTGTATCTTCCTCATGACCAGGAAATTACAAGACAAGTTCTTGATAGTGTTAAGTCCTGTCTGGTGAATTTTAGCGGTGAAACTGTCCTCAGAGGTGATTTCAACTGCACTCTGAATCCTTACATGGATCGGCATTCCGGAGTTGAGCTCAACTCCGACCATACTACTCGATTGAGGAATTTTGTCGGTGTTTTCAGACTCGTGGATATGTATCGTTGGATGCATCCTACGACTAGATCATACACGAGGGTCTCGCGAAATATCCATGGAAGTCTCGCAGATTCCAGAATTGATAGACTTTACGTCTCACCTGGAATACTAGAATATTTCGTTGGTGTCACTCATGAAGTGTGTTCGGTTAGCGATCATCTTCTTGTAGTGGCAATCAGAACTTTAGTTGAAAGAAGAACTGCATACTAGATATTCAACAACTATTTGTTGAATTCAGAGCAGTTCATCAATGAGTTCATTGAATTCTGGCACGATTGGCAAGAGAGGAAAGCTGACTTCCTTTCTTAGTCAATGCTGGGATGTTGGACAGCTCCAAATTCGATCTTTTATCGAAACGAATTTCAATCGAAGTGGGTATCAAGATTCTAGCTTGTCGGTCGAAGTATCTCGGGTGGCAGCTCTTCTCCCAACTCATCAACTCCGGCTGAGTTGGGAGAAGAGTTGCTTGATTGATTGAGTTGATTCTTTATTTTAATAGTATAAAGGAACACTTGGCATCACAAACCATCACAATTACGCTGGCTGAGGGAAGGTGATTCTTCAACCGAGTACTTCTTCCAGGCAACTAGACGACGTACTCTTGTGAAATCGAATCGATAATTGATGAATCTGGACAAGTCCTCAACGGACAACAGCTATCAGAATATATTCGAGACTACTAAGTACAGTATTCTCTATTCTGAATCGACGTCGACAACATCCTCGATCACTTATGAATTTCTTGAGAATATTCCTACTTTCTCTGAAGACAGTAAGAAGCTCCGGGATACAGTGATCACATTGGAGGATATGATCGCTGCTGCAAAGGATCTAAGGCGATACACTTCACCTGGTTATGATGGGTTGACTCCAGAATTCTTCATACGTTTCAGGGATTTATTAATTCCTGACTTTTGCAAGTCTTCAATTCGGCGGTTGAGACACATTCAGACTTTCCTTCTAGTTGGAGGAGATCTGTTATGCGCTTGATTCCAAAGAAGGGAGATTTGCAGAGGATGGGGAGCTGGAGGCCAGTAACCCTATGCAATGTAGACTACAAAATCATCTGCAAAGCTTCAGGGGCGATACTCCGCTCAGTGATTGCTTCGGTAATACACCCGGAACAGTCCTATTGTGTACCTGGTCGTAGTTCGACAACATCGCGGCGGCCAAACATTTGTTTGCCTACCATGAACAGACAGGTACACAAATTGCCATGATTTCACTAGAACAACAAATGGCTTGTAATAGCGTCTCGCACGAGTATCTCCTGACTGCTGGCGAGTCTTTGGGTTTCCGCCCAGGTGGTTCGATATCGTCGGGAAACTGTATAGAGATTTATCGAGGTATCAGACAATGCTGTCCATTGTCAGGTATGCTTTATGATCTTTCGTTGGAGCCGCTACTGGTGAATACTCGTCGAATGCTCGGACAATATTCATTTCATCTACCATATACCAATGTGAGGCCTCTCATGTTGGCATATGGGGATGACCTTTCTATTTTCGTGACAAGAGATGAAGCTTTTCTGGTCGCTCGTCATGGCTTGTGGTGTGGAAGGTGGAGAGATCGTACAGATACTCCACTGAACATCCAATGGACTAATACTTGCCTGAAGTATTTAGGTGTGTATATCGGACGCATGAGTAAATCAAATAATAGCCGCATTACTCTGGAGAAATTCTCTAGAGCTGTAAACTCATGGCGTAGTTGACTATTTCCATTATCCTTAATGGGAAGGTCGGTCGTGATAAACTATTTGATTACCTCGTCCATCGTTCATCTGCTAAAGTCTGAGACGTTTGATGAAGGCTTCGTAGGTCTTCTTCAAGCAAAAGCGATAGACGCCTTTTGGTGCGGAAGACGAAGGGTTGCTGAGTGAAAATGTTAGCCACTCGCGAAATGTATTTGTATTCGTTTCGTCGTGGCAATAGTGTAATCATGACATTTTGATGAGGAACTTTTTTTATAATCAAAATTGCTGTGTAAAATAAAGAAATCTTTAGTGCCCCATTTCTTTAGGTAAAAGAAATATAGGGCTGCCATTGAAAAGAAAAAACCTTCCTGCATTTCTCAAATAAACTTTTGTATATATCTCTGTTTTTGTTGTATATATTAGGTGCCATTATATTAGGCTCCACTAGTAAGTGCTGGTCGATGTGACATAACAAAACGTCATGACATATGGTAAACAAACCGCTTTGACACATTAGTGATTTTGTGTTTGCGTCGTATACTTTTGGTTGTGTGAAAATGTCTGATTTTGTGCCAAATAATTGTCATTTGCGGTAAGTGTTGCTTTTCTTTTTTCATTCGAAGAAAACGGCGGCTGAAGCGCATCGAGGACTCCAAAAAGTTTACGGAGATGCTGCTCTAAATAAAACAACGTGCCGTGATTGGTTTCGTCACTTCAAAGATGGTGATTTCGATGTTGAGGACCGTTTGCATGAAGGAAGGCCAAAAACCTTCGAAGACGCTGAATTGGAGGCATTGCTCGATGAGGATCCGTGCCAAACGAAAAAAAAGCTTGCTTCAGCATTAGGAGTTACCCGCCAAGCCATTTCCAAGCGATTGCATGCCTTGGGAATGATTCAAAAACGAGGAACTTGGGTTCCTTATAATTTGAAGCCAAGAGACGTTGAGCGTCGTTTTTGCGCCTGTGCACAACTGCTCCAGCGGCAAAGAAGGAAGGGTTTCCTTCATCGCATCGTTAGGGGTGATGAAAAATGGATTCATTACAGCAACCGAAAGAAAACAAAAACATTGGGACTGTCCGGTTATGCTTCTACGTCGTCGGCTCAGCCGAATATTCACGCTGTGAAGGTTTTGCTGTGTATTTGGTGGGACCAGGGCGGTGTTATTTATAATGAGCTGTTAAAACCGAACGAAACCATCAGTGGGGAACGGTATCGAACTCAATTGACGCGATTGAGCCGAGCACTGCGCGAAAAGCGGCCACAATACGGCAGAGGCACGGAAAAAGTGATTTTACAGCATGACAATGCTCGGCCTCACGTTGCCAAACCCGTTAAAACCTACTTAGAAACGCTCAAATGGGAAGTCCTACCCCACCCGCCATATACCCCAGATATTGCGCCGTCCGATTATTACTTGTTCTGTTCGATGGCACATGGTCTGGCTAATCAGCAATTCCGCTCATATGAAGGCATCTCAAAATGGATTTTTTCGTGGACAGCCTCAAAAGATGAACACTTCTACCGTGACGGAAACATGGGAAAAAGTTGTCGCTAGCAATGGGCAACATTTTGAATGATTCATTTGTAACATTTTTTCTCAATAAAGTGGCATTATCATAAAAAAAACAGCGAGAACACCGAGAAACACCCAGATATATTTCAATTACATAATACAGTAGATACACTTGTATTTTCAAAATGTAGAAAAATGCAAGTATATATATTTAGTAAGAATGCATCAAATTTTAAGTTTTCGCGACAAACTAACGACAAATAAACGATACAATTCGATAAGTTTTGACTGAATTCCAGCGCCTGCTCCCGCGCTAACCTACGCTACAAATAAAACGATAAATTCGTAGATATAATATTTTGCAACGTTCGTAGAGTTCAACCGAGTTGTTTCGCCAACTTAATAACAATTTAGCACCGCATCCAATTTTATAAAAAAAAAACAAGAACATCAAAAGGTTCGTTAAATTTTTGTTTTTCACGTACTTCCATAAATTTAATAAAACATATACAAAAAATTGAGCGGACTAGCAAAAACTGTGCACATTTTAACTACACTATTGGCTAGACCACATCAATTGGTTAAATTGCGGATTTTCCCGTATGATTATTATTTACCATTGTGTGTGTATTTATATATTATTTTTTACTAATTATTACGTTTTTTTATTGTTATTTTTTATTACCTATTTACTCTTATTACGTAACGTAAGAGGGAACTGGGCAAATTTCTACAGATAAATCTGATTAATAAGTAATTTTTTTTTTTAACTTGAGTAAGAATATAACTGGGTACAGTTGTGCGTAAAATGCAAAATGGCCGACACTATTATATAAAAGTGTAGCATGAACATTTTGCTGCTCTTGAAAGCCTTTTATCCATAAAATGTGGAGAATTCTAATAATGTTGGGATCTTACATTACCAACAGCATATGAATATATGTAAATGAAGGATACAAAGTATGCAGACAAAAAAGCGAAATACATTTCACTAGCCAAAATGGGACTTCATCACCACCAGGACCTCCCATAATGATTCCAAAAAGTAAGTCAATGTTGACCATTTTGTTCCTCTCTTAGTTCCGTTTTTCCACTTCACATTCCAATCCTTATGATATTGAGCAATCAAAAAATCGACCTAATGCAATCACTTCGATTCTTTCAAAGGTTCTTGAAGTTCTTGAATTTATCATTAACTCCAAATTAATGAAGTATCTATAGAAACCAATCAATTCATCAACGATCGCCAATATGGCTTCCGAACGGGACGCTCATCTCATTGAACCGGTAGTCTTCACAATTTTGATGGAGTCTGGCATCCAGCCCGTTTAGCCAAACTGAATGCACTTGGTATCTCCTCTCCTCTTCTATTATGGATTGAAAGCTCTTTAACCGGTCATCTAATATGGGTTGTACTCGATGGCGTTTCATCGAGATCTGCTCTATAAATGCCGGTGTGCCCCACGTCACTGTTATATCTCCATCTCTCTTCTTAATTTTCATTAATGATCTGCTTTCTCTCACTTTACACTCTGCGGACTCAACATTTGTCAATCGAGATTGCATAATTAGGTCACTCTTGCTGACTGTGTTAAACGAGATTGCATGATTAGATAATTGAATAATAACCTTGATAATATCCTTGCTTGGGGCAAAGCGAATCGGGTCGAACTCAATGCATCTAAGAACCAAAGCTGTCTCATTTCTTTAAAACAAAAGCATAATTTTCCACTCCCGTTTCTTTTGATGCAGCACTGATTTCCGATACACTGTCTTTATGCATTTTTTGCATTAAGATTTGCAGTAAGTTAAGCTGGACAGACACTTCATCTCTATTGCCAAAGAAGCATCAAAATGTCTTGGATTTTTTAAAATGTGGCAGAACAATTTCAGATCCGTTGAATCTAGCGTCTCTCTACAAATCCTACATCAGACCTAGATTGGACTACGATTCCCATATCTGGACCGGGGCTAGTTGCACAGCTTTAGCTTTATTAGTTATTGTACATGCATAGTCAATATTCTGATGAATTATCTAGTTTGATCCCTTGCAGAACGATTCCTGCACGTAATACTCGCGCTGGAAACTGTGCTCATCCTATTACCCTTCAAATTACTTTTGGCCATACAATAAAAATCGGTCATAGTTTTTTGTCCCGAACATGAGCTGGAGTATACTTGAGTATATTTCGCATTATAGTTGTATTTTAGCGCGTATTATTTTGGTACTTATAGGGTACTTAATCTTATATATGGGACTTAGAAGTACCAGTACCAGTACCTGGACTTGTACTTCAAAATTTTTAAGTAGGTACTAGTATCGAGACTTCTACTTAAAAAAAAATTAAGTTCAGATCCTAGTACTGTACTACTAGTACTTATCTACCAATGTACTTAAGTACTTTACCGGTCTGCCCTACATTTTAAAAACATTTATTATTACACAAGAAAAAATGTTTATTTTAATGAGTCCTTTGGAAAAACACAAAATCCATTGATGGCTGCAATTTATGAAAAATTACGCGACTTTGAAAAAGGTGTCTAAATGTATACATTGTATCAAAAGCTTGCTTCCCACGGCGCGTGGTTTCACGAGCCGCACCGCGCGAGAACGAACAAACGCACCGTGGGAAGGATCTGGCTCAAGGTGGAGCGAGCTCGCCTGTGCTGGCGCATCCGATCCATTTCGAGTCGGTAACTTCAAAGGCGCGACGCGAGGTGGCTGGAACTCGTCCGCTTTAAGTGGCTTGGCTCGTGAAACCACGCACCGTGGAAAGCATCATGGATTTTGAAATTCAATTCGATTCAATTATTGTTTATTACGGTCCAAGATACAATAAGATTAAAATCTTTTAATAGTATCCTATATAAAAAATAAGGTATAATAACGGGACTAGAATACTTATAGACTACCTTAAAATAATTAAAACTAAATTAAGAGAAAAAAAATATGTGTATATGAAAATTGCAAAGTTAAATTTAATAACATTAAGAAAAGTTGAAAAAAAAATCAAAATATATGCCTAATAGGAACAAAGAAAACCTAAAAAAGGAAGAAAAAGATATTAAAAGAATATATGAATTACAAGAAAGTAAGAAAAATTACATGCAAATGAATGAATACAGATCTCGGGCTTAACTGGAGAGCAACTAAACCGCACAATTGAGAAGAAGTCGCCTGAAAGTGCCGACCGAGCCTGCGCATTAAACCTGGGAGGGTAAACTGTTCCAGAGGCGAATAACCTGAACAAAATAAGAACCAGTGAGATTAGTAGTACGACAACGCTCCAGCAGTAATTTGCAACCCCTGGTGGAATGTAACGGTTGCAGAAAATCAGCTAGATAAGGAGGCTGGCCCAATTGCAATATTCTATAAAGAAAAACTAGGTTCCTACGTTTCAAATGCTTATGTCTTTAGAGAACAGCCCTGCAATGAGAGACTGTAATAGGATACATGATCATATCTGCGCAGCCCGTAAATAAAGCTAATACAATCATTGAATGCCACTTTAAGTTTTCTAGAGCACACAGAATCTAAGGCTGGGAAAATAAGGCATCCATTAGTGAAATGAGGGAGCAAGAGTAGTTTGACCAAAGTCATACGTAAGCCTAGTGGCATGATACTAGTATATAGCCAAAGACGACGAGGGCCAGCATAAATTTTAAGTAGTATGGCACTTATGTGATCACAGCGTCTCATCTGGCAATTAGGGTACACTCCAAGATTTCGAGTCCTACTAACATATTGGATATTGATGCCATTAAGTAGAATTTCTGGCAATGCAAACAGATCAATTTGTCGTGGATAGAATGCAATGCACTGGGATTTACTAGGGTTAAGACTAAGAACATTGTCGATTGACCAGCAGTATGTTCGATAAGACCTATGGGACGACTCAAATAAAGCTGAACATCATCTGCATATAGGTGAACTTTCACGTCATGTGTCACCTCTGGGAGGTCATTTATGTATAAACTGAATAATAAGGGGCCAAGAATAGACCCCTGGGGCACACCACAAGAAAGAGGCAAAATATCTGAGGAATGACCATTATTCAATACGACACGTTGGGATCTACCGAACAGAAAATGTTTAATTAAAAGAATGGGAGAAACCAAATCGCGAAGACAGTTTCATCAAGAGCCTCTTGTGACAAACACTATCAAATGCTTTAGAGAAATCTAATAAAAGCAAGATGGATATCATATCGTTATCAAGAGAGGTGCAAATGTCAGTAGTTACCTTGAGTAGAGCTGTTTCGCAGCTGTGATGCGAGCGAAAGCCTGACTGACACGAGCTGATTAGATTGTTTACACACAAGTATTCCTGAATTTGCCAGTACATTAATTTCTCCAGGATCTTAGAGAGGAAGCATAATAGACTAATCGGTCTGAAGTCGGTTGGGGATGCAGGTATGGCGCGTTTAGGAATAGGTAAAACCTTGGCTATTTTCCAAGTCGTTGGAAAAGAGGACGATGCTAGACACGCATTAAAGACATGATGAAGGGGGCCTTATAATTATTGGCAAGATTAATTTGATAAATTTCGGCGATAGTTGATCATGACGAGATGAATTAGATTTGACCTATATTTTTACACATAGTACACTTATAAACGCAATAGAATAATGTTTTCTGTTCTTAGAGCAAGCAAAGGTAATGATCTTAAGGGTAGCTCGCAATTTTCAATTGATGATAAGAAAAATACTTATAGGTGGTAGATGATAGATCAAAGAATTTCACAAGAATATTATCGTGCAGGTGTGATTCCATTTTTTCTGTTTTATTTTTAAATTAATCTTCTAGTTTGCAACGTGATGATATATGATATAATGAATTTATGAAACAGGAAAGATGTTAGCTTGCTGTAAGCAATTTACAACTCGTTTAATATGTTTGCGTACACATTTCAAATGCCTTCTGACAAGAATAGCCGTATAACACTTCTCACTTTTTAAATTTTAAACTTTTCGGGAAATAGTATAGAGTAAACATGATTTATCGATTTATGATTTAATGGCGCTTGAGAACTTTACTTCCAAAAACGTTTGTCTGTTGAAATTTCCAATTAAAAAAGTTCAATTGAACTTTATCATAATTTCTTTGTATAAAACTCTCATTCCCAGCGTAAAAATTCCAGTTCAAGGAAACTGAGAAAAATTATATCACATATTCATTCAGTATGCGGAAGGAAATGTCTAAAACACGCTCTCGATTACGTAAAAATCTATTAGAAATAGTTAAGTGAAGTGCAAGAGTAGGTGAAAAAAAAATGCAAAAGAAATGAACCTGAGAAAATTTGTATGAGAATTATTTCAATGATTTCCTTATTAAAATTTTCTTTCTTTCTTTCATTATCACGGAAAATCATTTGAGAAGATGAAATTGAAGCATCGATCAGACGTAGGTAAAAATTCTTGATTTTGTTTTCCGTATTATATCATAGCGGAATATTTATGTTAATTTTATTTATATTATTTTATACAGAATATCGAAACTGGAACGAGTCAGACTACATAATATATTGTGTTTCGACGAAAGGCTGAGAATAGCAAAGAATTGTTTTCGAAAAAAAAACAAAAAAATTAGATGAAATATGGCAATTCATGTGACATAAAATTTTTTTAAAGGACAAAGTATAAGTTGGGCTGGTTAAATACAAATGGTTAAAACTGTTTAAAAGAAGTTGCAAATTAGAACAAAATAGAGGCTGGGAGAACTTAATTAAATAATAATAAGAGTGAGGTTAATAATGAGAGTTGAATGAGTCGGGTGACCTAGCCTTTTCGATATAACAGCGGTCAAAGTTGAACCGCTTAGATAATGAAGCATGTCTCAAATACTGATGATTGAAATCAGTACAAATGCACCTTAAATCTTAAGTTAGTAGAATGGAGAGATAAATGGATGGGTCGAGGAGTGAGCTATCACAGTTTCATATAGGTGATTCATGGTATGAAGATTAATAAGGTATGACCTTCCAAAAAAATATATCAGTGCCATTTTTTTTCTCATCACTTGGTGAATATTTTTTATAAGCGAATTTGTTTTGAGCGTTTTTTTTATTCAATATTGACTGAAAGACATGATACATTGTGTAGCGTTAAGTTACAATTGAAGCACCTACTTAAAAGAACTTATTACTTTCGCTTTCCGTAAGTAAATCGCCACGGTAAAAAGTGGACAAGTTTTTGTGGAAAAACAAAACAATTTCCAACTGATTCAAAATCACTGACATAACTATAATAAGTGTGGACTGAGCCTTCCTATCTAATTCCTATAATCAAAAATAGCACAAATTTTGGGTAAAATTTGTTTGTCTCCTTCAACAAGCTCAAAATGTACGTTGAAATGTAACCAATATTGGGAGCAGTACGGTTGTATTAAATTGAATGTATTGAAATTGACATAAAAATTCAGACAAATATATTACTCATATACGTCTATCTCCTTCAAGGCTCAATTATGTTTGACATCAAATCAGCAGAGGAGCAC
The DNA here is from genome assembly GCA_963930735.1 of Dioctria linearis. Taxonomy (NCBI): domain Eukaryota; kingdom Metazoa; phylum Arthropoda; class Insecta; order Diptera; family Asilidae; genus Dioctria; species Dioctria linearis. The sequence continues at coordinate 27,171,541 of OZ005744.1, read as the reverse complement.
ATTTTTTAATAATATTAAAAATTAGTTTTTGTGTTAATTAAAACAAGTTTAACTTTCTAAACAATTTTTATGTAATGCAATACTATTTTACAACATCTTTAGTGTTTCTAATCGACAAATAATAATAAATTATGAATCGGTATACAATTGTACGAAATAAAAGGTTTTCACAGCCTGTTCAAAATTTGTGCCATTTTTGAAGCAAGAACGTTCAGTCCATTCTTATTATATGTCAGTGTTCAAACTAAAGTATATTCTTCTAGTTCTTTGCACTTTGGTAAGAACGATTGAAATTGAAATGAGAGAAATATCAATGTCATCATATGACGCAACTCTTAATTTCCAGTTCAATAATGTCATACTTTACTAATGTTGGAATTATGTAGGTGACCAGAGATCATCCAACTGACAATGACAGATTTAAAACAGATCTGGAGCTTAACAACTATTTTAGAGCAGATGCATAGGCTGTGAACCAAGGATATCGGAGAGTTCCACAACTTTTGAATAAAGTATCACATCTGATGTAGTCGTAGCCCTTCATGTTCAAGTTATTCCCAAGTTTCGCACCTTATCACATACGGAAATTGCATTTACAATAACAACAATGAAGACTTTTTAAGAACTCCGGAGTAAAATGCAATAGGCGATCTTTATACAATCCTCAATAAGACCAATTTGGAACGATTGAAATCAATTCTCACGACTACATAAGGTAATAAATAAACAAATTAAAAATGGTAAGGGCCCTAGCATAGACCCATGAGGTACCAACAAGTCAGAACAGTCAACGTAGAACTGTATAGCGAAGAACGATAAGCAAAAATGGAGTTACAAAGATTAAAAAAAAAAACTCTGCTAGAAGATAGTTCTATTGATTGAATACAGCGATTGTACGCCCAATTCTCACCTATAGCGCATTGATTTGGTTGCCAACTGTAAGTAAGAATTACAATCCAGCTAAATCAGGATGGCGTTAAAGAACTAGTTTTATAGGTGCTTCGACAGCTCTTAGATTATTAAGTCCAATAGACGATTTGAATGTTATTCTGAACAGTCGTGAAATAAGATCTGATGAAGCGTAGCCCCAGAGAAATATCCACAACCCCTTGCGAAGCGGAATGGCTACAATCATTACTGACTACTCTACGTCTGGATTAGATTTCAATAAGAGCATTATTGTTATAAACCCTGCACAGGAGTGAATGCGGGGTATTTTGGTGCGGGTGTCATCTCCGAGCTATATTATCGTTGTTGGATAGATAACACAAGCGAATTTCAGACAAAGTTTATTGTAATCCTGGAATCCATGTCTAATGTTAATGTAAGACATAAGGGCGAATCGTAACATGACAATTTTCATTTATTAAAGCACGTGACTCAGTTACTGTGTATAAATGTCCTCTAAACTATCTACATACATACATATGTATGTAGTAAGACAATGTCGTGATGAGATCGCCTCTTGGAATTCGGAACAAGGTCATAGATATATTAAAGGCGATGATTTGGTTGACGAACTGTCCAAGTGAAGTCTTTTTTTTTTTAATTTTTCGTGGCAGGGGAACGAAAGATCCCAAGCACTGAGGCCAAAGCGTGCTAACGTGTTAAGTAGGAGAAGCTAAAAGCTATAGAAGTCGACAGGAAACTAGGTATATGAGGAAATAGCGCACGATCGTGTTGGGGTGGAATTCGCACTCACGACCCCGGGGATGGTAGTTAGGGCGCTTACCAACCGAGTTACCGAGGCCACCAGGGGGGGTCTTACTTCTTGATGCGTCAATTCGAAAAATGTTTAATGCGGGCACTGTTAGGAGGAACATTTTTCACATATTAACTATCCAAGTCTGATTAATAAAATGGGCTAATCATCAGCGTGACTCACTCAGAGCGACATTATCAGACACACGAGAGTCGCTGCAGTTAGTATGAGCTGGCTGGTTAGAAAGCATGCTAATTAAAATTAATAGACTCAAGTGCATCAATTTCATTGCGCATAAGTTGAAGGATAAAGGTTTTGTCAAAAAATGTTATTCTTTTTTTTTTTTAAAAAAAAGTGCTCTATTGACATAGGGGGGTTGAATAATTTATTTTTTTTTTGCCAATTTGAAACCTCTTATAGCGGGAGTTAGGGTCATTGAATTCTTTAGTCGAACATTTTACGTTTTATTAATCTGAACTCGATGTTCATTCACTTTTTTTTACAATTTTATAATCAAACAATACACCCAAGTGTCTCATACCGTATCAATATTAGAAAAAAAAAGTGCTATTCATTAAATAATCATAGTTTTACGATATTCGATTACATGACAATAGCATACCTTGCACATATCAATATTTGAAAATAAAGATTTTTTCAAACACCACAAGTCTCTTGCAATAAAACAAAATCTCTATATCAGAATTATTAGTCGCAGTAGATTCGAAGAGAATAATTAGGCAGAATAGGACTTAGATGATTGCCTTGGGGAATATCAGAATTAATCGTGCTAGAGATAAACAATATTTTCATCGAATTTTATTTTTCACAATCTATAACATTTTTACACCGTTTAAATTTGTATTTTGCTCTAAACTCGAATTAAATCAGGAATTTTTTTTTTTCAGCGAGCCAAGCAATACTCATGCGAAAGGAGAAACAAGCCATAAACTAGCGGGCTGCTAATAGTTCTAGGCATTATTCGAGGGAATGGGCATGAGATTGAATGAAAAAAGTTATATTTTTCTTGTCAACTATTGTGATTATATCTAAAATTTTAGATGAAATAATACTTGTATTATGAAATCACCCTCCTCTCCTTAAAACTGACAAAGAATCTCACTTTATAGAATCTATCTTCAATTTTAATAAAATTCGTATAATCAAAATCTATCTCAAGTACAAATTTTAAGAAATGAAATCACCCTAAAAACGTCGTGGTAATAGGACGGTTATTACGTTAAATGCACTTTTCTTAAAATCACTTCCCAAAAAGCATTTTCTGACGATTAAAAATTTAACGCATATATACCATACCTTTCGGTGCTCTGCAGCATTTATATACATATGAAATTCATTAAATTCGCCGAGAGACCCAAAGTGATGTCCCTTTTTAATACGCGCTGTTGTTAGCTTGGTATTTTTTTCGATGCAGAACCTGGGTTCGAATCCACAATACACCGCGTACTTCGTCATAAATAAAATAATAAAAAAGTATCACAATTAATACAGCAAACATAAATTTTCGCAAAAAATCAAATTCTTGTCCTCAAACTATCATTCCCCAAATAAAGCGGCCTTAAATCACATCATGAAATCAGAAAAATAAGTTCACTAATCTTATTAATAACTCAAAATCCGAAATTCCCACAATGGTAAACCCATAGCAACGTACATATGTACCTACATATCCGAGAGGATACTTTTTTTATACTCAATTATCTTCATCTCAATTTGCAGTTTGAACGTTTTTTATTATCGAAAGAGAATGAATATCATCGAAAAATCAATCGCCCGAGGATATTTATCTTTTCATCCTTAGCATAAGCCGCCCTATCATAATATATATATATATACCATATATATACCTGTTCGATCTTTGATATACTCTTGGGACCGGTCACTGAATCAATAATCCTCGCTCTCTGCAATTACCACGGAAATAAGTGGCTTGAAGACGGTGATTAATCTGAGCGCAGCTCTTTAAGAATCCTTGAATGCGCTGGTATATATCGGCGTTGTTGATGGGTGGAGAACTTTTATCTTCTTATTAAAAAATGATTTTTTACCAAGCACTGAATAATAATTTTCGTTAACTGATATTTAACTGCAACAATGTAAGTATGTACTTTCGTCACGAGCAAACTTTTATAAAGGTACATATAACTTTTACAATTATGTATATTTTACATATAGTGGAACAATTCTTCTTTTGAAACACTTTAACTTTTGATTTCCGTTTAGTAGTAAAACTCCAAAAAAAAAACAATACAAATCTCCGCCGATAGTTATTATCTTTACGTTCAAAGGAAATTTTTTTTTTCTCATATAACAACTGATAGATAGAATTGTCGTCGGTCAACTCTTTCACGAGCTCTAGACTGGAGCATCCAATCCGTCAATCGATCTGCGAAAGACTGATTCGTTCATACTGACTTAGCTGAGTGATCAATTTCATCGTGTCTTATTGGAAACTTGTAAACTTTGAGTCTGGAGTATTGTTGCTGATCAATTTCTTCAACTTGGAGTTTGGTGTTGCAAGCGTTTTTCTTTTTTCTTCTTTTTTTTGTTTTAACTTACGTTGTTTTATATACCCTTACTTTGTTTTAACAGATTTATATCCAGTTCCTTATACTTACAGAATAAATCTACTCTGAACAACAGGATGACATGTCTAAGAAGATTGTAACTTTTGTGTACTCCAAAAAAATTGATACTAAGAGGAATTTCGAAGCATTTAGCGATGGTTGCTACATCTTTTGGCAGTTGAATTCGAAGCATTTTTGGCGATGGTTGCTACATCTTTTGGCAGCTGAACATTATAGCCAGAATTTCTTACTATTTTTATGGAATGTTACTTAATTGTAATTTGCCGGGGGGGGGGGGGGGGTGCCGTTTAAATCTAAGTTTCGTCAAATTTTGAAACTTTATTGGTGTAGTCTTTTTAGGGTATTATATAGACCCAACGACTGACCATTACCCTTATTTGATTTTTATTGACTATCATTTGCAATTCCTATCGGCCGTAGCATTGAATAAAATTTTGGTTTCAGGTAGTTCTTATGGTATTCGTAGCTTACTATATTTTTGGTATTAGCTCGTCAGGCTGTTAATTGACTGCTGGAGTATACGTATACCCTTATTTGTGCGCTAATATACCTTTCACCTATATTTGAGGCTATGTTTTAGGTTTTTGGTGGGGTTTTTATTCACCATCTAGTGGTATGTCAGCCTCATTTATATTCTATTATTTAAAGACATCGTAATGGTTTTGGAAGAGAGTGAAAAATTATATTTTATTTATTCAAGAGGAATAGTTAATGGTAGTATAGAAATTGTATAAAAGAGAATTGGATGCTGTATTAAAAATCCCAGTAAATAATGTTATTACCCATGGATAGCTGCCAGTTGTAAGTTAATGAGATCCTTCTTGTATACATAGAATGTAACGTGATGCCTCAACTTCATTGTATTATCTTACTTAAAGCTTCCGCTACCATTAAGTCATTCCACGCCGCGCGGAGAAATTTTTAATATTCCCTTAACAAGGATGTTTTCTATTAAAAATTAAAATTTCCCGTCAAATAAAAGGTGTGAAATAGGAAGTATAAGTCCAATGCTACGTGCCGTATAGTACACTATACATATAAGTATACTTCTGATTTCACTTGTGCCAAGTTCAATGGGCGTCCATCGTCTGCGGCGCATACGCATAGACCGTTTAAGCAAGTATAAATTCCTACACTCTTCCTGAACTTGTATTTTAAATACATTAAGAAAGTTAATTATTATCAGTAGTTCCGTTGTCACAGAAAACACAGGCAGTCGAGTCAATGGTAAAAGCAGCTCATGCGTCGGAGTCGAAGTATAACATCAAATCATACGTAGAATGTTAGTTTTGCAGTTGAACAAATGCGAAACGCAAAAAAGAAAACGATAACGCTTTGAGAATTTTAATAAAAATTCAAGTAAACAAAATGAAGATATAAAAAGGTGCATTAAAAATTCAAAACACAAATACATTGGTCGAAATGGGCCATGTTACTATTTTTATTTTTTATTTTTTTTCTGAGGTGGAAAGAAAGTTTAAAAAACTATGCATTTTAGCCTACTAGATGTGCGTGCATAGACGTAAAATGTTCTAGTAGATGACTATTGAAAATGACAATTTTTCTTCAGTGCAGATCATGTACTTTTACTTTCTCGCCAAAAATGTAAACAGTCTGAAATAATTTTAGATGAATATTATTTGATTCATGAGATCATAATCATATATGAGCCCTTCCTATATATTAACTTTATAATTATTAAGAAAACCTATTCTCAAAAGTGAATTGTTACAACTTTTAAAGGCGCTCATTAAACACTGTATACAGCTTGCGTGAAAACTACTTCTTTCCGTTTATGATGCATTCAAGTCGTGCCCGCTCAAATTTCCTTATTCAGTGGCAATTTTTAATTTCACTTAAATACGACAAATCAAACTTGAAATTTACACTGTCGACAACTAACTACTTTTATTGATCGATTCCCCCTCGAAACAAAACGCTTTAATAGCACATTTAGCTAAAAGCAAACAGATAAAATGGAAACAAATCTATCTTCTCACTCAAAGATCTTCACTTGAGAGATCTCTGGTTGCTCAACATGGAAACACATCTTGGACAACCTTCAGTTGATTATGGCTATGCTACGTCTTGTATTCACCATAACCGGTGGGTAGACTGAAGAAAAAAAAAAAAAAGTAGAAAATATAAACCTGTAACACCCGCAATTTCCCCATTTCCCAGAATTATTGTTTGTTGAATTTGATTTGATTTTTTTTCTAGTATTTTTTTTTTTATGAACATACTTAAGCAATTCATAAATTGTTATTGCAAGAATTGTTTTTAGTTAGCAACATTGTATATTGTAATTGTATATTATATATACATTATTAATCACCATTATGTACTTGTTTTGATATCATAAAATAATTATCAAGAGTTTTTATGACAAATTTATCATGAGAACTTGTTGATGATATAAAAATAAATTATAAATTGACACTATTAGGTCTCTTCCTTTACTTAGGAAGTATAATGCATTTGTAGAAAATTTAAAGAATACAATTTTCCTTACTGCTGGGCGTAATCGACTACTTTTGTAATCAGTTTAATAAACATGATGCAATCAATCATGATTACCCATTAATCATGATTACATCAAGTGTAAAATGTAATCATAAAGTGATTAATGATTAATCAAATGTAATTGTAATCATGATAAAAATGTTTGATTACAAATGAAGAGATTTTAAAATTGTACTGCTAAGAAAATAAACAATCTGTAATCGTAAGAATTTTTATTATAGAAAAATCTTGTAATTAACATCTTGGATTTGGATCCTTGTTTATTGATTGGAAAGTAATTAACGATGTAATTATAAGCAATTCCATATATTGTGTTATATAATATATTCTTATTCTTGGTTTTTATATTTACATACCGTTATAATACCATATAATATTACTTAATAGAAATACAATAATGTTTGTTTGCTTTTAACTATAATTTTAAAATCTCTTGAAAAATTTCATTTGTAATCTAAAAATTTAATCATGTAATCATGATTAGGATTACATTTGATTAATTGCTAAAAATAAATACTAATAAATACCAACTATTAATCTGTACCTAATCATGATTACAGACTACTGATTGTAATCGTAATCGTTAATCACCAATCAGATTACATTTTTTCAAACACTGCTCCGAATACTTTTCAATTTCCTTTTTCAGTACATTTAAAAAATGGTTTGAAAAACTTTTACAAATTATATTCGTATCAAATAAATATGTAAGAATAAATTCAGGAATTAGGTATAACAATATAAATTTTAGTAGCCTTGATTGGAAATAATCTCGAGGTCACCAATTGGTGGGACTGTTCATTCTGGTGTATGTCATCGCGTTTCATGCAGTCTAGCCTCTTAATAACTGCCTGTTACTCGCCCTCTTTTCGTATTATTGATCAGGTAATAATGAAAATTGGGCGTGGTGTCGTCTTAATCCAAATCTCAACATTCACCCACTTAGCTTTGTGCTCAATTTTTTTAATATTTTAGTTTCAGAGTAGACACGTCATCAGCCAAGGAAAAATTCCACACATAAATTAATAGCTGCTGACGATAATAACAACTTCTTTTTTTAGGGTTAGCTATCTCAAAAGGCGAAAAATGCAACCCTTATAAGATCGCGCTTGCGTCCGTCCTTGACGTGCTGCTTCTCGAAAACGACGTGTAGGCATGCGTAATGAAACTTAATTCTAAATTGGTGTTGCTGACAACGGCTTTTGAAGTTGTTGGTTTAGTTGTTGTTATTTGTTGCATTTTTTCACGATTTCGCAGTTTTCACGGTTAAAACCCACAATACTTCTTCAACTTTCGCTGTAGTTTAATATTATACGGAAATGTAGTCGCTTAATGAGCAAAAATTCGATAACTCAGTAAAATTGTGATCGATTTTAGTTAACGAAAGCTCATTAGACGAGGAATCGAATACGCTATTAATAATATCAACAGAGAAAAAAAAATATTATAGAACAAAACATGCCATCAGATTGTTGTCAAAGTTAAAAAAATCTGTAAAATTCGTGATTTTTCATCATAACGAAATAAGGGATATACATATATGTAGTTACAAAGGCCTATCTCTCTTCTTTCATATACTACAAAAAATAATAATAAAAAATGACGGAGTTATAAATTATTACATACTTGGACCTACCCAATAACGGGCTTTTGGTCTAAAATGAGATTTTGGGGATGTATGAGAGATTTCTTCTATACAACTACTACTTTTAGACCTCTACAACCTCGACTAATTCTTGTCAAAAGTATATTTTCATTGCAACACACTGTAATCGAACTGAAGTTTTTTACATATACTGTGAAAACAATCGTCAGTCCTAGAGGTTTTTATTGTAAAGTTCTTCAGAATATAAAATCTTATGAAATTAGTTATAATCATTTTTATTGTCTGACAAACCCTTCTAGAAATAGATACGGAAAACCAGTCAAACTTTTACCGGGGTAACCATCTGAAATTACATATGGGCATTCATCTAGGTAGGGTATCTCAAAAATTGTTCTTAGCTCAATTTTAGTTTTTTTCCTTTTTTTATGGTAAATATTTACACAGGATGGGATCACTACGAAACTAATTGATGAACTTATTTTTCATCTTCAGCATTCAAAAGTTTACGTATAGCTTCTATGTAAGTGTCTAGTCTAACTTGTCTTTATATTTGCAAGTATAAAGGTGGTGTATTTAGTATTACCCCCAAGGCTGCCGTGAGAGTCGTACACAATTTATTAATTTTGCCACTTCTGATCAAAAGGAATTTTTTTCCTGAAATCAGAGGACATGATGACAAAATGATTTAACTTTTTATTTACTTTCATTCATTTTAACGCACTCTCTTAGCTCTACACAATTATTAATAATTTTTATTTTTATTCCTATTTCAGATAAGGCTTTCGACAAACTGGCTAAAACATTACCACAATTCTAATAATTCGTATGTAATTTTGCAAGGTAAGCACTTTATTTGCTAGGATCACGAAAGCAGTCGCTATACTTTTATGACAATGTAAATATTATATTATTCAAATTTTACTGTCAGTGCTTATCGGCGGCGGAAAGGGAGTCTGTGACGAGCATTGCTGCCATGGACAAAGATATGTAAAAGGAAATTATGCATACATAATGACAAAAATTGTTGTATTGCTGGAGCATTGTTGAAACTCAGAAGCGCTTTGGATATCATATCACAAAGTGGGCACTGTAGTACTCACTGTGCTCACATGCGTGATCCGCTGTGAGACAAAAATTAGATTTTTCATTTAGTGGGCACTATAATAGTACGGTACAATGGCAACGAGGTCGTGTATTATGAATTTATGTGCTCACAAAAATCGAATATAAATAAGATCTCAAACAAATGCCCTAGGGCAAGGACCTAGGTTGTTGAAGCTTGATGGATTTGAGAAGTTAAGTATGCATAATAGTGGTTTTTATATGTATGTCTAGTACTCAACTGCCATGAGTACAGGCTGTAATCTCAAGCCTCTCTAGACTCGAAGGGCATATCTTAACCTTCACGTCTATTTATAAACGTTGCCAAGAAGGTCTTAAGCTAGAATGAATTTATATATATAAAAGAATATCTGCATGAAGATTCTACTGGAAGTAACCACGGTCCTATAGTCTGGATTACGAAGCCATACCAATTAGGTAGGCATGTATGTCTAATTTGGTGCCCCGGGGTCGGGAGCCCATGGTAAACTTAGGTTTTCCACCCCGATATGGTGAGGCCACTTGATGGGAGCAACATGGTGGCTGTTGGTGGTGGCCAATATCCCGGGCAGAGAGAGTGTATTTTCTCTCGACGTGGAGTTGCACTTATACAACCGGGCGCCGTGACCCAAAGATCGGTCAGACGCGTTAGATAGGTCTCGTCTCTACTAGTAAGAAAGCCAAACATGCACTGGTCCATGGGACTCCTAGAGGCAGAAATGTCTCATTAGAGCGCTGAATGTCGCATTATAACTAATCCGTGCACGAATAATGTCATTAGATTAGGCCATACTTGGCAGGGAGTTTTAACATTGATGGCATTTTATATGGCTCAAATAGATCCAGCTTCTTTGATTCCATGACTTCATTTTGACTATTTATATGTATATATATTTTGGTTTGGATATTGTCTTTTACATCCAGTTCAGGATGACATGTTGGACTGCATGTTTTCCTAAGAAGACCTGAGAATCCAGAATGAAATCTGGGCTTTCTCAGTAGTTTGTTTTGTTTTGTTAGGTGGCGTTTATATGTATGAGTAGTGACTACACTATATTGTACAATCTACTGTGATGAATAAATTAGAGCTTCAAGTTAAGTTAAGTTGCAAAACTGTTTACACGTAAAGTGTTGTTTCAATATCTCAAAATATCCAATCTATTTTGGTGGTGAAATTGAGAATTAAATGGGGTCACGAGAAGATTTAATTTATGTTATACTGCAACGGGTGGGTGCTAGCTTCGCATTTTTAGATCTATTTTACCGATTCCCAAATCAACAATTTCTTCAAGTTTTTTCCGGAAGTTTTAAATGCAATCTTCGGCGAGAGACTTCTACACTTAATAGAGTAATTTATAAATAAAACAAATTTAATCTCTTTAAGAAAAAAGGTGAATTCAAAGAATATTTTCACTCCGTACTTTGGTTTCGTTCGACAGTAACTGCAATAGTCTCCGATTCCTGATTGTTGTTTATGAAAGGGGGTCCGGTAAAGTTAGCCAAAGAGTATTGGTATTGGAGTCACTAGGTGCGTCTACATTTGCCTTTTCAAAACCAAATTTTTCATAGATATATTTGATTGCACGTCTATTTAAAACTTATAAGCCACTTTTCCAGGAAGAATTTCCAATTGCTAACCAAGAACTAAAAACTCGTTTTCCTACCAACCTGACGATGTATGTATTTTGTATCATAACTAGACATTGTTCCAATCAGATCATCATCTTATTTCCATTTTCTTGGGGCTTTTGGATTAATGGCAGAGCTAAGAATTTCGCTTGATGTGCAGCAAAAAAAATTGGTCGAATTCGATGGTGGATTTGAGAAATTTTCTATGAAGAGGTGTCGTATATGCTAGTCTTACTATTTCCTCCTTTTATTTGAGACAAGTATTCAATATTTTGTCTTCTATTTGAATATTATTTATTTTCTATATGACTTACAAGTCTAGAAGTTTAGAGTCAAGTGCTATAATTGTAAAAGAGAGTACAGTATCGTACTTTTTCCAGTGGCGGATAGTAATCTTCTTGTATGTAGACATTGAAAAATTATCAGGAAGATCGTCTGATGGAGGCCTTTGCCAACTCAACATTAAAAACAGCTTTGGAGAAGAATTCATTTATCTATGTGACCTTAATTCAGATTATCTTTTATGTTTTCTAAAATTTTGCAGCAAAAATTTGAGTGAAGCTCACAAAGCTACATCACTGGACTTTATTGATCACTTATCACGAGGAATAGTCGAAAATACTTTGACTTAAGTACTGGTGGCAAAATTTCTATACTAAGTATATATACATACATATAGCACCAGAAATGCGAATGGCTATAAAGATTTTTGTCGGTGTGCAGAAAACTGATGTGGTAGCTTCTTTGGAATAGTAGAGGAGCCTACCATATCTGCTGCCCACACTGAAATTTATCATTTGAGCCAGGAAAATTGCATTCTGGACCCGCAGAAGCCTTCCCTGGAACATTGTTTGAGCTTATGGATATTGTAAGGGAATCTTGAGTGAATAATTAGTGATGATGAAAACTCCTGCTTTATTGAATATTGACTATATTGAGCAAACTTAGCATAATTTATTCTCTCAGTATCCGGACTAGAGTGATAAGCATTAGTTTTGTAATTTAAATTCGACTAACAATTTTTCTCTGTATGTACCTACCTAGTGTGAATTTGAATTCATGTGTTGAGTATTACCTTACCTCCTTATCAATTCTTAATACTAATCCCTTGCGGAAAATAGGAGCTCAACGGGATAACTTTACTTTATTCTATTTTGTACACCCAAATTTAGCTCTTTTCCCGTTCGGTTCAACTGTTTACATTACCAAACAAATTTTTGGCACTCTTATTAGTGCTCACATTAACTTAACTTAACTCTATAATACTCTCCCCTCCACCTCCGATCCTGTGAATTTAAATACATAATTCTAATAAGCAAACAATTCAATTATAAACGTTACTCATGATTTATTTTCCTTAAAACCCCTGGTAACCCTATTTAAACGCATCATAACCTAAACTACCTAGTGCAAGCTTGAATTTTCAAATATGTAAGTAAAATCAACAATAAAATAATTTACTTGTTACCTGACTACCTGACCTAGAGAGAGGCACATGAGGCATTTTATGAATGAACGAAAACGTAATTTTTCTCTTTTTCCTGACATTTCTACAGCTTCATTCTCATATTGTCGGATTTATTATGGAAAACGGAAGTATTTACGGACATCATCCTAATTTTTTCTTCCATACCCGGCAATAGTGCTCAACGTGGACGTGATAAGACCTAAGAAGTTGTGAGCGTCATACATAAATGCTTCCATTCAATAGTACATGTTTGAGCCGACGACGACATTAACGCGCTACCGAGTATACCGAACGACCGACCCATTATAGCCGTGCTAGAGACGATACCAGTTCCTCCTCAGATGTACCTTATAGTGGATGAACCCCTTTGGCAATACGCACTCCACCTGAAGACATAATAAATGTACATACCAGCTAATGATATTAGTCTGTATTTATACCTGCATGGCTGCTGTAAGGTTTATAGCTTCTGGCTACTGACTCTGCTGAGCATTGACAACTTTCTGTTTTGTCGCATGTTTTGAGACTTAGTGCCATCAATCAACTACTTAGCAGCTTAAAATAACTTCCATCTGTGGAAAAATATTGAAGGCATGCAATTTTGTTAAGTGAAACACCTTCGTATATATATTATCTCGGCGTTTTTAAGTACATATATACCTATATATAGGTATACAGAGAAATACCATCTCTATTCCATTGTTATGGAAACAATAAATTTAGCATAAAGTAAATAGGTTGACAAATTGATAGGCTTTGCCTAGCGCGTTTTCATTGATGACAACAAGTTGTTTAGTCTTAAAGATTTGAAAAAATTTGCACTTGCATTTTTAAAGACACCTTTTCATTTACAGGGTTTGTCTCTTTAGATATACAATCATCTGTGAGACAATAATTTCATCGGGAAGTCTAAAATTCTTATGGGCTACGACAGCATATCAGATGTGTCGGAAAAGTAACTGGACTAAGTAAGTATGTATTATGAAGTCAACCAACTATTTTGTCAAAAATTTATTTATTTCATTTGAATTACAATTTCAGTATAACTACAAAGACGGAGACAACCCATGTTTGGAAAGATCTTGTCCATGTCCTTAGTACAAAAATAAAATCGTATGTAAGATTTAATAAAATTACCTTAGTCTTCCTCAAACCTTCAGGGTTTCGGAACATCTCCAAGGTTAGGAAAAATAGAAAAGCGCATTTAAATGTCTAAAAAAAAAATATTTACACTCAGTAATATCAGATTACTTCGTAATGTGTAAATATGTAGTTTCTTTATATCTTTCTTTTATCACGATATGCACATTTTTACCAGCCAGACTGCGACCTGAAGGGTTGACTTCATAAGGCCACCTTTAGCTGCGAGAATATGTGATAGTCACTCGGTACAAGGTCGGTGAAGTATAATGGGTGTTCGAAAACCTCCCAACTGAATTATATCAGCATGTTTCTTGCTGTTCGAGTGGAATGAGAACGAGCATTATCATAAAACAACAGCACTTGTTGGTTCTATAAACCAGAAAATTTCTACTAGCTACTGTGAAGCTTTGAAGAAACTTTGGCAGTTAATAAAGTAGTAGTAGCTGTGTTGATAGTGGTCTCTTTTGAATAATACACTTACTATCACCTAAGATACTGTTGTTATCAGTTTTACTGCTGAATGTTCCACTTTGGCAATTTTGGAAACATCTCGTCGATCTTCTTGAATGCTACTCTGAGCTGAGTCAATAACAGCCTGGTGCTTGGAAAGATTAGAGGATATGCTAGTCCTTGGCTTATCGTGAATATCTGTTCGGTCTTTTAGGAATTTGCGCGCTGTCGACATATCATTTATCGATCCCCTTCCTGAAATCTTCTTAAATAAAACAGTCGCTTAATGGGCGTATGTTGCTCTGCGGTTTTCTGTTTGTTAAGTGAATTATGTATATGTACATAGCTTTCGTAGATTTTATTTTTATGCACATGCATAGTCCGTACCCAAGGCACCAGGATTAATACCATTTTATGCATTACACGGCTTTGTCAAGATGACAATGATAGCGAAATTGAGAGTAACTTCTTTTTTAGTATAGTGCAACAAATTTACAGCAATAACGTTATGCATAATTTACTGCTAATCGAAATTTACATTAAATTTAATTATTCTGTTGCTAGAGTTGACCCAACCTCCAGTATGCATTCAGAATATAGTTAGTAGAAGTTAGAGTTAGTTCGAGTTGAACTTAAACCACCTCGGCTGTACCGACACCAAATTCACGACATATATTTCAATATCGTTAAAGCATATCAACCGTTTTGGAGTTACAGGGTGCTTAAGAAAATATGCTAGGTTTTCACAAAAAACCCTGTATCTGAAGAAGTATAGGGTGTACGATCATCGTCATGAGCTAATATCTCTTTAATGGCTACAGTTAGCACATAAGTGTCATAGGTCAAATTAAAGAGGAGAATCCACAGTTTATAATTTTTATAAAAAATTTTTATTTTAATACCTTTTTGTAAAAAAAAAGAGGTCAAACGCAAAACAAAGGTTAGAAAATCCGAAATTTTTAGTTTAGACCACCATAATTCCTGAGAGAACTATGCGGCTGGTTGAGCAGCCGTTCGAAAGGCCACGACGCTTTGCACACAATGACAGTGACAGTGACCATACACTTTTTCAGATTCAGGCCTTACAGTTGGTAGAACAAATAGCACACATACATTTCAATGCTTAAGACTGGAATTATCACGGGACTTACAATATCCAGTAAAAATACGTGCTTCTACAAGAGCTACCTGTGCTGCCTTCGAATTTTAAGTTGCACTTCACTCCTGCTCCCCAACCATCCTACCACCAAGTTTCAAGTGGCAAAAGCAGCATACTGATCCATCTAAACAGGATCACTGCAGAGAAAAATATTATTTCCTTCTAGCGGATAAATGAACTTAATAAAATTCACGCCATCTATTTGTCAGCGTACTGAATTCTTCGAAATTTTAAATTTCGGTAATAATAGTTGATCACTAATATAAAATAAAAGATACTATTCCGTTCTTCTGGTTCTATTATTATAGCAACGTCAAAAGAACCCTTGAAGCCGCCAGCAGCTTAAGAACTTTTATTTTGTATTTATGCTGGAAAACCTTAACATAATTGGAATTTGTTGTTCTTTTAAATTCATCACCTTCATAATTAAAGATAATTGTACTATTTTTCCATAAAAAATAACTACAAACATTTTTAAAAATAGGTGTATGAGTTTAAAATATGGTTCTCTTGAACAAGAGCTGAATGAGACTCAGGTTCACGTTGTGTTTTGAGTTCAAATACAATTAATCCAGATCTGGTACATGAATAAGGAACGTTGCACATGTGTCAGGGATATTCTTTAGCAAAGTATCGTAGGATAGGATATGATAGGAAGAGGACAAAAGAATTTCTTAATTGTAGTAGAACTGCTACCAGGAATCTAAAAGGGGTCATTACGGACAATAAGTCTGGTAATATCGGCGAACGATTTCTGCAGGAGGGCAAGGATTCAGAGGTAATTGAATCCGTCCAACAAATTGTGTGCTCGTTACTGTACTTGTTGGAAGCGATTTCGCGTACTTCGACAGTAAAATTATACGTGCATACATAGATGTGTTGTAGTCGAAAGTCGAACTCTTGATTCTTATTAGAGCAAAAGGTTCGTTTCCATTCGGTGTTCGTACATCGCTAGCGATTAGCCGACAACCAGGATCTAATCCAACAATTGATTTAAAATAGCCAGAACGAATTTTCGCCTGGATATCGCACATCTCCTTGTCATCGCGTGCCTTATATATAATTGTTTTTTCGCGTTTTAATGGTGGTTGCGACGGTTCTATTGGCACTTCCTTCTTCATAGAAAAGGTAAGCGCTATCCTATCCGTGCAAATAGACAAATAGAATTTTTTACGGCCTACCGATGTCGGTAGTTTAAATATTTCGGCCATTCTTCTTGTCGAACAAAGTTTTCCCAAGGACCCTTAAACAATTTTAGTCCGCATAGACGTTTCCAGCGTGCATATGAGTCGTAGCGCACATGGTGCAACCCATGCTTGTATATAGGTATGAGAGCAAAATTTTTACAGTTATTTGCCTCGTTGTAACGTTGCAGCTTAAAAAAAATCCGCAAATAATTGTGCGGTTGTTGCTTAATGTTGTAAAACTTCACAGCATCATCAACATAACCAAGATGTTCAGTCATTTGCTGCAAAAGTTCCGCCTTCGGTACAGATATACTTCAGCATTTGAACAAATAATCTAACGTTCCATAAATTTCTCGTTAATCTCTTGAGAAACGATATTAGAATTTTTTAATTTTTTCAATCTTACGTACGTATGCATCCAAGTGTTATTATTGAAGACCGTCTCGTATTGCCTGGCAGCAAAAATAACAAGATTCGATTTATGAGACGCATCGTAGAAACCATCTTTTATGTGAATGCCACGTAAACTTTTGAATGCCGGGTCAATGTCATATTTGATCTTGCTGCCCTTTGTCAGAGCGTAAAAATAGTCTAAGAACTTTATTGGCCCGACGTGCCCGTCTTCCCATGCCTTATTCAATTTGTAATGGATATAAATGGAAGTTTCTACGGAAGGTGTAGAAATTTCCGTAACGTCAGACTGTATTTGCTCGCGCAGTCTGTCGTTCAAACATTTCTTTGCAAAGCCAGTTTTACGTTCGAAATTTAGTTGTTGCTTCATTCTCTAGTGTTTGCGAACGCTTTCGTTTTTTTAGTGGCCCGGGGTTACTTTCGACACCTTCACAAGTAAGGTCCCGCATTACTGCGAATAAGTAAAACACCATGTTTTCGTTAATGACAAAGACACTTATTATAAAGTCGTATATATCTTAAACTCACAATGTACTGTCCCATTTCCTACACTAACTGGAGCCTTCTAATCCAATTTCACTTACACAAATAGAATACAGTAATACAGTAAATACACAATACAGTAAGATAGTAAATAGAGTACAGTAATCCAATGTAACATCGATCTTTCAACAGCTTTTTCTTGTATTGCATGTAAAGCAGAGGTCCAAACGCAGACTGCAAATAATTGGCCTGCCTAATGAGGCGCTGTGAAAGTTGGTGAGATATGATTTTCGCCATTCTCTCCAGGCCGGACAGATTATTCAGGATTATCAACGAAATTATCAACGACACTCATATTAAGTATGCCAGTAATGGCTTTGATTAAATTCTTCGCCCGAGTCCAAAAATAACTCTCTTATAACTGGCTCTGCAATTCTATTGGTTCTTTGTATGAAAATAATTATCAAGAAATAATTGTGTTTGGAATATTAGTTCACAATCGTATGATGTTTTTCAATGGACGAAGATTAAAACAATTCTTAAATACCTATACAACTAAAAGTATACACATACTGATCCATCATAGCAACCCATAGCAACCGACGAATTGTATTCAAAACAAAATTCGTAACAAAATAGTACTTTTGACAAGACAATCAGAAAATAATTAGAAAAGATAATTGATAATGGAAGATAATGCTTGTTACTGTCCAGAAGAATACATTTCATCATTTTGGAGAACGAAAGGTTCATCGGTACCCCATGACATCTTAGAATTTCAGTGAGTATAAGAAATTAAAAAGTTTTAAAAAAATTCTCAACATAATACGTTCTTTCCAGACATTCTTTTGGTTATAATGTCAAGAAGCTGTTCAACCTTGTTTTAATCGATCCTGATGTCTTAGTCTTTGCTTCAGGAAACATATTACATTTTTATAGAATTTCAACAAAAGAAATCACATTTAGACGGAGTGCTGGTGGAGGAGGGATAGGATTTATAACGGTATATTTTAATCAAATTTAGGAAATGTCTTTTACAAACAGTTGGCTCTAATTCTTTCAGAAAAATCCTAATCCTACATATAACTATCTAACTGTCGCTGAAAATGGTGATAACCCAAGAGTATTAATATACAAATTTCCAGAGATGGAAGTCATATCTGAATTAGAGAATGCAGCTCAAAAATCTTTTACGTGTGTATCTTATAGGCCTGATGGAGAGGTTTTGGCAACACAAGCTGGTGAACCTGATTACATGCTAACTATATGGAATTGGAAATCTAGTTCCATTATCTTAAGGTCTAAGTCATTTCAAAATGACGTATTGAATGTTGTATTTTCCCCATATAATCCTTCGCTGCTTACTACCTGTGGATTAGGACATATTAAATTTTGGAAAATGGCTCGAACTTTTACGGGTTTAAAATTGCAAGGAGATATCGGCCGTTTCGGTAAAACGGAATTCTCAGACATTTATGCAATTTATCCATTGGCTGACGAAAAAGTCATATCTGGATGTAGCTGGGGAAATCTTCTATTATGGGATGCCGGTCTAATAAAGTTAGAAGTTTGTCGGAAAAATCGAAAGCATTGTCATGATGGACCAATTACATATATTGGTATAGATGAAGGAGAAGTAATGACAGTTGGAATGGATGGATATGTTCGAATTTGGTTTTGGGAAACAGTGGAAATAGCTGATCCTCCGGATGATGACAGATTTGTTGAAATAGAACCGATAAATGAGTTTAGAATTGGTCCGAAAGTGGGTAAAGCTTCAGAATTACGACAATTGATACGAATCGAGCCTAACGATCCCAAAGATTACACTTACTATGCACAGGTAAATAATAATAATTGATTCGATTTTTTTTTTAATAAATAATTTATAAACGAAAAAATATTTTATACATTTAACAGGATGGAAACGGTGGGATTTGGATTTGCGATTTAAATGTTGAGAGTACTCCAGAACCATCTAAAAAAATATTTCAATGTCATGCAGGACGTGTTCAGGCTATTGACGCCAGTCCAATTTCACCGCATTTTGCTTCAATAGGCTCCGGTGGAGCACTGCATCTTTACAATTATTTAACCCCTCAACTTTTATTTGTAAAAATATTTCCAGCCGCTGGAAGTGACTTAGTCTGGCTACCATGCACGGTAAGACCAATTTATATCTATATAAAGAAAGTTACAAGTTTTACATAAACATAATAATTTGTTAAAGATTGATGCATCTGGATCAGTTATCATATTAGGTTTCAACGATGGAGTAATTCGTCAAGTTGTGATGAAAATAGACGATACTAATCATTCTAATCAAAATTGCTATCTTATTGATGCGATTAAATCTCATTCGTCGCCCATAACAAAATTATCTATAAATCCAAATGAATCAATATTGGTATCAGGCTCTGAAGATAAAACAATTTTTATTCATCAATTAGCAAGGACTAATAGTTCCTATGTAAAGATTATTCCCATAGGATTCTTAAAACTATCTTCAATACCAAACAGTTTTAACTGGAGACCTAACAGAGTGAGTTGTTTTATAATATTTTTGAGAGAAAGTGTTGAATTGTGGTTTTTCTTCTTCTAGTTTTCTACGATTCTTATTGGAGGCTTTACTGGAGAAGTCTTTGAAAGTGACTTACCTGAACAGCCTCGCGGTTATACAGAAATCTCGTACAACTTAGAACACATAGAAATTAAGAAATTTCAATTTAAATCTATTAAAAGTCAGATAAGGCGAAACATTTATTTGGAGATGAGAGAACGACAGAAACAGGAGAAACGAAATTCTAAAATGGAGGAAATAATAAAATTAAGAGAAGCAAATCCCGGAATTGAGATTGATGAAGATATATATCTAGGTAAGTGCTATTTGAGGGTCTAGATGATCAGAAATGACAAACCTTAAATATATATGAGTTTGATAATGCTTTTACCTCGATTCGGGAGATTCGTAAGCACCCTCAATAGGATTTCGTGAATAAGATCTATTTGAAAGCGTATTCTATTAATATTCTTTTTTGCCAAGCAAATACCGGGTTGCATACTGCAAAAGGGGTATTCGTGTGTGTAAAAGACCACTGAGATGACTGTTTTTTGTATATGATTTCATACCCTCAATTCATTCTCATTGGCTTGATTTCTTGACTTCGATGACTTTTATAACTGTACCGGTTTTGGGGCTGCTCACTAACAGTTTTATTAAGTTTTTCGGATTAGTTGCATATTAAATAAATTTATTATTGATTCAAGTACTCACCCCTGCTGAAGTTGTTACTGATGATTTAAACTACGGAGATTGTAGCGGTGCGTCTGATGTTGCTGTTGTAGCATTGTGCAGAGTTTTGAGAACAAACACCCCACGTCACTTCTTAAAGAGTAGTAGTAGTAGTCGCAGCAGTAGCTGATTCGAATCTGAGTGGAAAACGATCTTTTAGCGATTGCATGCGATTTATCACCTTCTTGGGTGGTAAAAATAGAAATTTCACACGGTATCGATTCAAAGATCTTTTCACTCTATTCGTAACGCTTCTAACATAGGGCAGGAAAGCTCTATTTTGGTTCAGCTGCTTCTTGATTCTGTCCCATTCCCTTGACAAATTATATCGAGTAGAATGTCAGATACTGGGAGACAAAACTTTCCCTGAAAGGTTTCATTTAAGAGACAATAAATACAAAAATGTCATCCCCTTCAAAATTTCAATTACAAATTCTACACGGAAATATTATGATACTTTTATATCTTCTAAAAGTAATAATAATGCAATTTTTATATGTATTTTAGCTGATTCGGATTCAGAAGAAGAGCTTGAACCCCTGTACATACCGAAAATTCCTAATCCTATTTTATGGCTTCGGTATACACCTGAGAATACAATTTGGCTATCTATAGGAGGTTATGATGCTGGATACATCTATGAGTGTACCATTGATCGCAATGTGACTACAACAACGAATACTTTAATAGCCGGAGCAGATGATATTGAAATTCATTCATTTTTGCAATAGTCTGTAGTTGGTACGATTACTGATTAGATCATTTAAGTAATTTTGTCTCTTTATATATAGCGGACAATTCCTGATTCTTGGCATGCAAGATGGCAGAATTAGAATAAATGCAATAAATTCTGAAAATTTTCGTGACCTTTCTGATTACTGGATACTATCAATGCACGACAATTTTAATGGAATTATTTCGAAAATTTGCCCAAGCTATGATGGTCGCCATATATTCACAATTGGTTATGACAATAACATATTTTCATACAAATGGAATGGTCCTATTGAAAGGAAACCACACGTACAAATTCTTACTCCGCCTCAACCACCCACAGTAGTAGCTGATATTGACGATATAACTTTTCTATCTTTAGAGGAGCAAAAAATCAAAAATGAGCGTGATCGTCGATTAAAACTTTCAAATGAACGAAAACAAAAAGTTCTAGATATTATTGCCGAATATAAAGGAAAGTTCAAAGAAATCCTGAGACGAAATAAAGCTATGGCTCAGTCTCAACAGTTGACTTCACAGGATTTGGAATTAGATGTCAGAATAACAGATGATCTAATAGAGACTCTTGATGAAGAGCTACAGTTGGTAAGACGAAAATTGTCTTATCAAGTTGAGAAGTCAACTTTAGCTAGACAAAAAGTGATGCAATATTTCATAGATCCTTTGGAAAATTTATCATTTGAAGTTTCTGGGATAAGGTTGTTATGCTTAAGTTAACATTTTTTAATCATTTTAAATGTTGTTTTTCAGGGAAAGTATTTCGGCTAAAACATTTCGAATTAGTCGACTTGATCAGGATTTCTATAATGCCATTGAGGAAGTGGAGAGAATTATAAGAGAAAGGACAGAATCTCAAAAGTAAGATTAATTTAAACTTGTAATTCAATTGTTCAATATTTAATAATTTAACATGAATTTTTATTAATGCAAGCGAGGAAAGGAAAGAATCTGTTAAGAACGGGTAACGGAATGTGATTATTATTTCCATTTTCCATTAAATTTTGCACCAACGATATGCACATAAACTCTTCAATTTATTTTTCACAGAATAAATTTTTATTTTTATAAAAATATGACAAAATGTCCAATTCTAATACGTTTTATCATGTCTAATATATTTCACCAATTACGCACATAAAATGCGATGAATATCCGTTGTTTCCGTAATGTAGTCCTCGTAATTTGTACACACCTCGAGAATATGTCGTGCTGTTACCGCGACTTTTGGTGCTACCATTTCTCTCGTTTCTCATGCAACTGCTATTTTCGCTGTACGGAAATAATATTTGTGAGGAAGACTGCAGTAATTTTTAGGCATGATAAAGCACGCATGAGAAAAGCTCGTGTTTTAAGGCATATAGTACAATTTAGATCTCTCTCGTTGATTTTCAAATGCGTATTCTATCTTGATATTCCAGAGGAGAATTTTTGGATTTAAGGAGGAGATTAAGTGTCTTGTTGTAGTACGGACTAAGGAAAGGTAGTGTTATTTGGGACTCGACGTCTGTAATACTTTCTATCAGTTAAAAAGCAGTATAAAAAGCTCTGTCGTACAAGATATTTTGGTAATGCAATTTGCCACCCGACTGAGTTCCTTGTTGAAAACGGCACAAACTTAAACAATAACATTTCAAAAGGTTTATTTATTGTAGATTTTTTGTAAATTACATTCTTATAATTGTCTGGGGTAGACGTTTGAGTAATTTATATTATCCTGTGAATATTTTACAGTTTAGCACGAAAATCATCTGGCTGAAGGATTTCATAACAGTTCCATAAATTAAATGAAAAAAGGCTTTAAAAGCTTATTATTACCTAAATTTATGTATTGTTCTCTAATATGACCCCAAATTTTTATAGTACGTCATTTAAGGGAGGTATTCTGGCAGGATAGTTATTCACTTTATGTGGGTTAAAAAGTATTCTTTGTGGTTTATACTGATTATATAGAAATCGTAGTAAGGCTCTGCGATCTTATTATATTCTTTGTTATAATATAATTAACTATTTTGCCCAAGTTTTTAATTCAAATCTTTTTATAGATCAGGTGAAATTGCCCAAGTATTACAAAGCTCTAGTGAAGGGGAACCATTGTCCCCGGAAGTGTATCAGTCATTTCTGTTGGGTATCGGTGCTATAAAACTTAATCCACGGATGAAACGTCTTTTAGAACGATATAGAGAGCGGCAAAGTGGAGTAAACTCACGAAAAAGAGATTGGCTTATCTTGAATTCTCAAAAGCCAGATCATACTAGACATCATCCAGATGATATAGAACTTATTGAAGAAGCAGAACGCACTATCGGTGACTATAAGCTAAAGACTAGCCCCGAATATATTCCACCAGAGACAGAAAATACTCCTTTAAAGTACAAAGGATTGCTTAAGCTCCGTGAACAACTATTTCATCTTAGAAACGATTACAATAAAAAAGTTCTTAAACTACGGATCGATAAGGAAAATTTATATCAATTTGTAGCCGAAAAGACTAAAAAATTGGAGTTTATTCATGAACAGATTCCAGTCAGTCAAAGGAAATTTATTCTTCCTTTGCCTAAGATAAACGAAATGAAAGAGTATCCTGAAAAGAATTTAGAGGTAAAACGGAAATGTTGTTGCTGCTGCTGCTTTTACGAAAATTATAATCTAAAATATCTTTTTCTAGCCCATAGTTCAAATTAGTAATGTGAAAGAAGTGACAGACCTGATGTTTAGTAAGCCAGATGCAACCGTTGTTCTTTCTCCACCATCATCAATGATCAACGAGATACTTGGAAGTGTCGATGAACGGCTGGAATGGCAAATTCTTAGCTTGGGTGGGATATCAGAAATTCCAGATATTCTTCAGATTTACAATTCTATGGAAGAAAACCCGAACCTACCTGATGCAAGTAGACACCACTGGGAAGAATTTGCATCACAATCATCCCCAAATGTATGGGAGGTTGAATTACGATATCGACGTATAATTGATAAATTAATCGAACAAGACGAAATCATTGAGGAGGTGAATGATCGCATTAATCGTTACGATAAGGAAATGGAGGAGCTAGTGAAGATACGCCTGAAGATTGACATTGATGCAAAATTTTTAGAAGAAAGAATGATGAGTATTAATCAAGAGCTATTTGTGTTGCGAGATTGTGAGCAATTAGAAAGAGTTATTTTAAAGGAAGTGGATATTGCTCTGAGGTCGAAGAATCAATTCCATAATATAATTATGTCTATGAAGGTTTCAATTGATGATAACAAAAGAAATATTGACAAAATGTCGGAGCAAGTTAAATCTATTCAAAATAACTACATGACTCAAATAAAAGGGAATAAATTTTTTGAGTTCTTACGAAGAATTTTTAAGAAGAAATATAAGCCCCCAAAGGAGAACCATCCAGATCGTAAGTTAAATATTACAATTACACAGTTATATAGATAAATTTTTCCTTCTGTCGTCCTGTTAGAACTACTCTGAAAGTCTGTAGCTATTTATTCTGGAAAATTCCATATTGAACTGAAATTTAGAATCTTTAGATAATCACTATAAAATGCAGTCCACGGGACTTTCAACATAAATTTTACATATTCTTCGCCAATACGATCGTTTATCTCATCTGTTGACTTTAAGTTAGGTTAGGTTAAGAATAGGGCCGACAAGGCCACTAGAATAGAACGCTGCGGATATCACTACCAGAGTTGATCTAATGGGCCTTCCCTTATTTGGGGAGATAAGTGCTTCTTCAGTGATTTGCAATTTTGAAACCGCAAGCGCGAGAAACTCACCTATGATGTGCTTCGCAGTTTCATCTTCCTATTTGCAAAGTCAACGATATAGTTCGCTGTTGTGTTTGTCTACCTTCTTAAGAAAAATAACAGAACCAGTCATCCCCAGTGACTTCACACAAAAGATGGGAGAAATGTAGAAGTATAAGGTTTTAGCTGGATCTTTTCTATGAACTGATAGGGGCAACCATTAATATTAGTTATTATCGACTATTTTAGTGTGGTCAGAAGATTGAGATCGTCATATTTCCATATTCCTAATGGCCTATCGATCAGCTTTTATAACACGACCAAATAAACGTTAACCAGATTAATTTTTGGGAAGAAATTTATTTACCTAGAGACTTCAAATTTAATGCACCAAGGTGACTAGGAGATTACGTATCGGAGCTTCTACAACGATTATCACATTGATTCGAAGCTACGAGAGCAAAACTGGCAGCGAACACCGGCTTGGTGGAAGTTTTCACAAACTTCAACAGCATTAAGAGGAATTATATAAAATGCTAACACGAATCAACGATGTGGTGTACAGCATTGCATGCAATACAAGTGGTAAACGAAAATCGTTCATCTAGATCGCTTGTGTAAATACCGCGAACAATAGTCGATTTCTCGAGTTTGGCGCTCAGTGAAATCAATTATTGAATCCGCAGTCATAAGCATATTAATTTCAGATTATCCTTACCTTTCTAAAGTTGATACGATTCTACATACCGTACCTAATGCAAGCAGTAATTTTAACCGAGACTCAATAATTTTTATTTACTTATTCTTATGCTCAATAACTCAATAACACACTTTATAATTTATTTTTAGAGGACTCCGATGAGTCAACAGAAAGTGACACATCAACGTCCGAAGAAGAAGATGAAGGAAGCGACGATTCATTGGATTTAGCTCCTATTCGATTTGATGAGAACTTTTGTCCGCCCGGTTGTGATAAAAGGCTGTATGATTTGGCATTTGTTTTCCGTAGTGAACGACATATTTTGGAACAAAATGTTCACCAAAACCAGAAAACAATGGAAGACCGAAAAAAAGAAATTGAAGATATGAAAGTTAGATTGAAAGATGCCGAGGATGTACACGTTCAAAAAAAGCGAAAGTTATTGGACTTTATGGTAAGTTAGTATAAAAGTACTGTCGGACAAATAAAAAAAAACGATTTTTTACAGCGTGAACGACAAAAAGTATTGAATAAAATCAAAACATTAGTTGTGTTACGCATGGATCAATTGCAATATGTTAAGGAAGGAGCCGATATTCGAGATACTAGGAATATACTTCTATTCAATGCTGACTATGTAGTTAAATTATATATTCGTGTGGGCCAACTGGGACAAGAAACTTTAGAAGCTAAACGCAAGCATAAAGTAAATATTATCCATCTTCAGAGAATGGAGGCTGATTGCAAATATATGGATAAAAAAATCCAAAAAATTCAGACGGAAATACAAGAAGCAATGATAAGAAAATTCGGCATGGAAGTTGAGTTGGATGAGCTGGAAGAGGCTGTGTTAAGAAAATTCATATACGAAACGAAAACTTGCCTCGAAGAAGAGAAAAAAGAGTTTCAAAGGCAAATGGCTAGTAGAAGGGTATTTTGTTATGTTAAATTTATATACTTAGCACTACTAAAACTATTTAAATAATGTTTACAGCGACAATTAAATGAGACTAGAGAAATTCTGATAAAAGAAACTCAAATTGGTACAGAAAAATTAAATATTTTAACTGTGCTGCAAGAAGAAAAGAATTTTCTATTCGAATTACTTCAATGTCAGGCGAAGCTGTATGATAAGGACGAAAAATCGCAATATATTGATTTTCGAAAAGATAATAATAAGCTGAAGGATATTTTACTGCGCCAAGAGGAACAAATAGAGGTGAGTGAGATTCAATTATTTTCAAAATTATTATCTTTAGTGGTTCTTTTTATTTTGTTCCTCGTGGGAGGAGACGGGTAGATAGATCAAATGAGTCACCTTCCATATGGTTTGGATTGAGAAATTCGTATATAACTTAGACAAGTTTCGTGATGTTTTCAATCTAGATTTCTCTCCTCGATGTTGTGATAGATTTTCTTATAATTTGTTGGATATTTTGTCTTTCAAGAGAGTTTATATGATTTAGGGCATGAGGTTGAAATCAAGCAATAAGTAGCTTAGGGGAACTGCTGGAGCTCGTTACCTTGACATAACCAAACAACGTATAATGAAAGGAACTTGTAGCGTAAGGTTTCTTTCGGGTCTTTGGCATGACTATATAATATTTTAAATTGTTTTTTACAAGCTGTAAAGCCACGGAGATCTTTCTTATTATAAGATCTATGTTGGAGCTGACCGGACTAATATAGGCCCATATTAGATTTTATTTAGAGAATAAATTCGAACTTATCTCAACACAATTGTAGACATCCTTTGCATCCTTTTCATAGAGAAGAGCGCTTTCGTTAATGATAATCTGCTACATCTATTGTACGTAGAGAATAGCATTTTCAGATCCGTTACCATCACATGTATGATCAATAGAGGACAATAGTTTACTTAAATAGAAGAATCTGTAGGGAATTTTCCGAAAGATCCTTTCAGAAGGGTACAAAAACTATGCCCATCCGTGAAATTTTGTAATTTCTGTTCTTTTTTTCAAAAGCTTTGTTTCGTTTGTTTCTGAGCTTATTTTTTATTTATTGTTTGCGCTTTAAACCGTCATTTCCATTGTCGTGAGCGTCGGAACAAAAGATATTCCCAATTCTCTACCTTGTCCAATTGTTGTATTATGAAATTCAACGTAACGTGACTATTACGATACGATTGATAATTGAGTAGAGATGAGCTGTGAAACGGATTTCCAAAGGAAAATATCCTTTCCGCTTGATAGCATAATACAACCATTTGGGCAGATGTATGAAAATCTGATCTTTTTCAATTCCAAACGATGCAACCGGCAATAGGGCCTACTAAAAAAAAGCAAACAATAATGCAATATTTATATTTACAGTTGGTAGAAAAAGAAATACGAACATTGCGTTTACGAGTGAAACCATTGCAACAGCCAAAGTCAGATTTGGAGAATCAAGAATTATACGAAATCTTACCTCATCAAAATTTGTACGAAGATATTGTTTACGAAACTGTAACCGAAGCTCAGTTACCAACACGTGGAATCAATCCGGACACAGTCAATGGAAAAAAGATTATAAAAATTGTGAAAAGATTCCTTGTGAAAACTGTTGGCCAATATATGTCTGAAGAGATTATTCGTAAATATACAACGAAAATTTCCGATTATTTTGGATTTGTAGCCCACAATTTTGAATGTGATCAAGCCGAAAAGGTTATAGAGTGTGTCGTAGAGAACTTTCAAGCGATGGTACCCCATAAGTATTTACTGTATATAAAACCGCATGATATAAAAGATCTTTTTAATGAAATCATTGAGATTTTTGACTATGAAAAAGCTCCAGTCAATACACAAGATGTTTTAAATGGTATCATTTCAAATGCTGTAGATATTTGTTCTAGTATAAAAACAATGAATTACACTCAAGAAATTGTGACAGAGGTCTTCAGAGAAGTTATTGAAGTATTATCGATGAAAGAAATTGGTAATCCGACGAGTGTTGAAATCATTTATAAAAGCCTGAGATGTATTCCAGAAATAAATCCAAAGTGCATAAATATTGAACGATTAATGGAGATTTTAGTGGATCATGCTAGAGAGAATTTACTGGATGAGTTTAGTCAGCGAATAGTTCGGCAAGTTGCAGAGCAACTAATTGAATCTTTGATTAGTTTCAGAGGTCGAGGGATTAAACCTGAAAAACCAATGGAGTAGTATTTGTTTCTTGAAATTTATATACATATTTTTCTTTAAATATTATTTTTAATTTAAAGCAATTCAGAAAATAAAAATTAATTTCTTCAACTGCTTTGAAATTCTTGGTTTTGAAAACATTTCCAAACTGGCAATATTCCTAAAAGTTTAGTTGCGTTGCACAAAGAAAGGAAAAGTCTCTCAAAACATGATTCTTTTGTTTTTATTATAAAGTAGAGAGGACTTGAGGCAGGTTGTAATATGAGTAACAGTCTACCAGGCTACCAAGACCTTTACTCTAATTACAGCATTTATTGCTGATGATGTTGCTGTGGAAAAGCGAATTTATTTTCCTATTTGAATAACTAGATTATCTCGGTTAGATTCCCTTTTAGTAAATGACCGATTTACTACCCTAACTTTGCGCACTGCACTTCAACATCCATCAAACAGGGTTTTTTAACTGGGTGATTAAGTGATAGGTCCATATTTTGTTTAAGGGATTGTTGATCAATGAACGACAGCTATTATTATCAAACTATGTCTATGAATGTAAATTTCAGAAACAACTAATTCTCTGTTTTTAATGACCTGCTATAAGCATTACAGAACATATTTCGATCCTTCACATACAAACTACACTCTGGTCCTGAACTGACAAAATAGAGCGACCTCGAGCTCATTATCTAGTGACAAATATTGCTCTCTCGACTAGGGTATTAGAGGAGTTCTCTAGCAACAAGGATCTCATTTGAAAGTAGTGTGAGTAATGTGGGGTTGGACTGATTCGCTAAGCCTACTTAAAATTAAAAGTCTAATCACTGTGTTTTTCAAGGAACAGATGAATTTCTCCAACTGCTCCATGTCCCATAAATGATATAGGAATATAGCTCCATAGTCAGCGAAGCAAAGTATCTTGGATCATACTAGATTCTAAGCTGAACTGGAAGGATAATTTAGAAGAACGTGTTAAGGCCAGTGTTTTTACACGTGCAAGAGAACTTTTGGTGGCAACTGAAGATTCAAAACCCAGAGTGGTACGTTGGATGTACACAGCCATATTTCGGCCAATCCTCTGCTATGGCTCCACAGTCTATTGGACGGCACTGATCAGGAAATGTAACGTGGATGTGCTGTCAGAGGGACGCTTTTCAGCGGCACTGGAGTTCATACTTGACTTATTGCAGCTAAATCTCCCTGCAGGAGTGCATCGGCAGTTAGGACGGAGAGGGGTTTTGGGCATTTCAATATACACTAGAAGATAGGTTGCAGTGACTGCAGGGAAGAAACTGCCTGACAAATACCTTTTCCAAATTTTGGTGGGGGTGTCAATGCAATGATGCCCACCAGGAGTGATTGGGGTGGGAAGGAGATGTAGTGTTTTTCAGGCAGAACTTGTTGCCACTTACCAGGCAGCAATATTGGCATCTATGTGCCAGAGTCCGCACGACATATTTATATAGCCAGGCAGCCATTAAGTCGTTGGATGCTGTGCTGGTAAAATCAAAATTGGCGCAATTACGCAAGACCAGCCGTGAGGAAGTGACTATAAGGCATAAGGTGACCCTATGCGCTTTCTATAGTAATTTTTTTAAACAATAATTTTTTTTCTGTCGCAAATTTTAAATACACTGAGGGCTCTGAAATGTATAGCTTATGTGAGGATACCGATAGGAGCCCTAAAAGAGGAGATCATCAGGGGCGCCTATTAAAAGGTATCTTTGTTACATAGTAATCAGTCTACACATCATACTATTACAACATTTTCATGTGCATAATTCTTTATTAGTTTCTTGAACTTGTGCACTTGGTCTGTATTTTTTATTTCCTCTGGTAATTCATTGTATATGGGTACAGCTGTGTGTTTTAGACTCTTGAGTTTTCTGTCTGTTCTAGCGTACGTAGATGTTGGCATAATCGTTTGCCGTAGTGTTTCACCATGGTTTATTAGGTTTATGTTCGACGTTATGTTCTTTTTTCTTATCTTTATATCATTTTAGCTTTTTCCATATAAATTAGTTTTTTTAAGCTCAGAAAATTTGCCGATGGTTGGTGTGAGTCTATGTATGTAAATTAAAATTTGATGGGGTTAAAGGATACTCAAAGATGCGGGTGAGTTTCACGAGGTCCGTTCGTTCAAAATTTTTACCCACGGGTCGTAAAACGGAAAAAAATGGATTTTCAAATCCCTTGAATGTGTGGAACATAAAATGGTGTGGAAACTGGATCGTTTTTCCCATTCAAGCCAAAATTTGAAAATGTATAAAAGTTTCTTACATTTTATTTATTCCAACCCTGCAATGAAATGTTGTTATACTGTAAACTGCTGCTTACTTCACGTAGTTGTCACCCATATGAAAAAAAGCTGTCAAAATTAAGGAAAATAATTTGTGATGTTCATCAATAATTCGATCTAGTTTTCCACAAGTTTTGCTAATAAGCAGGGGCCTCAGACTTTGACTTTGATAAATCTTAACCAAAATGGTTGTTTCAAAAGAAACCTTAACCGATCTGAAAGAGAAATTTGAAAAAGCGTATAAATTAGTGGACGAAGAAAGTCGAAATGATCCACCCACGGATCCGTACCGGTCTCATTATGCTGCACGGGAAGTGCTCATTGAAATGATGGAAAACCTTAAAAATTCTATTCAGTCTGAAGAGGACAGTCCAGAAAATCAATTTACATACAAAGTTATATTGGCATTTGTTTATAGAGATTTGGGCAGAATAAGTGTTTTCACGGATGAAGTAACAACTGGCGAAAAGTATATCCAGAATTGCTTGGATTTAATTGAAGAGTATAAATTGAGGCCGGAAGCAGTTATTCCTTATGTAGGAGCTCTAAATGAATTGGGAATTATATGGTCGAATCGACAAAATCCTGAAGAATCTAGAAAATTTCTTATTCAAGCAGAAGAACTTTACAAGAAATTCAAGAGTACTGAGCAAGCTCCTATGGCAATTACAGATGTCTTTGGTACACTAGATGAAGTAGAGCTAGATAAGGGGCCACGGGAATTAGAAAAGTTACATACTCTCACAATGTTTTATATGGCACAAGTGCTTGGACATCTGGAAGAATTGCAACTATCTGCACAATGCTGCAATATCACACTAAGGAGACAATTAGAAGCAAAAGACTACGATTCTATCGATTGGGCTCTGAATGCAGCAACTCTTTCACAATATTTCATTGGACCAAATAAATTCACTGAAGCCAGACATCATTTAGCAGCAGCAACTTTTATCATGGCAGAATATGAAGCAAAAATGATAACTCCTGAGATGTCTGAAGATGCTGTGGCAGCAGCTCAAGAAAATTTCAAACATAGATTCGCCGATGTCGCTCGTTGTTGGGCGAAATACGGTATTGCACTATTGGCAGCTTCTAAAGATCGACTTATGGCTGAAAGTGAAGAGGCAACAAGTGATGAGAAGGAGGAAGATAAGCTAAACAAAGGTAAGAATTTTGTATGTGGACTAGACAAGCACTGCAATTGCCTATTTCAGATGTTGCCAACATGCAACTACAAGAATCTTCAACATCATATCGATTCACAACACTTGAACTCTCCGCCTATGAAGATCGAATATCTGATAAGTTTTGTCTAACTTTCGATGATGCAAAAATTGTTTATCATTTCGTTATAATGTGGCTAGACCGAGCTAAAGAATACTACACAGCTGACACGGAGGCCTCGGAGTACGCAAAGATTATCATGGATTATGCTGAATTGCACAAGCATCTTGCATTCTTCGATGATAACCCATCAAATCAAAGTAAATTACACAAAAAACGTGCAGACTATTTAGAGGGATTGCTTCAGACATTCAATCCCACTTATTATCTTTCGATTTGTCGGGAATGTTGGTATGAATGTGGTTTGGTTTATTCAGCTATGCTTGATATAAAAATTGATGGATTGGCTAATCTAAAATTTGATGAATCTCCAACGCCACATCAAGTACATAAAATTAATACTCTATGTGACAAGGCGATAAAACATTTTCAGGAATTTATCAATTCCTACAAAGATGATAACGATAAACTGCAAACCAATATTGCTAAAGAAGAGATGCAGGTTGTTCTCGATGCGCACTTTCATCTTGGTAGATTGTTCTATAAGATCATTACACCCAACAAGCAACAGCAACTAAATAACTTACAGAATAGCTTAAAGTTCTATAAGCTTTTCGTATCTGGATGTGAGGAGCATAAGGACACTCTGAGTTCACTTGGAGCAGAAATTGGAGTGTGTAAAGAGATGATTTCTTTACTGCCGCTTAAAATTAAAAAAACAATATACGAAATGCAAAACATGTGATTCTATTCTAGTCCGACTACTTTATACATTGACTACAAGATTTTTGATTTGTCTTGAAATTTTGAACATAAATTCCACATATGTATTTGTTAATATTTTTCTTATATCATAGAATTAGTAATTTTTTAAGTTTCTGACTATTATTTCTTCAGAAAAATGTGTTGTTATTGTAGTGTTGCAGTATGCATTCTATTCCCTTTTCTTCCTTCTTTGGATAACTATACAACGCTCTGTTAATATCCTCTTGCTTCAAACACTTACTTGGTGGACTTCACCAACCACTGTTTTAACGTCTTCTTAGACGACCAGCAACGGTCGACTTATTTATTTCAACGGAATCAAGTTTCACTGCTAATTTTCTCCGTTAATTAATTTACAGTTC
Source organism: Dioctria linearis (assembly GCA_963930735.1). Lineage (NCBI taxonomy): Eukaryota > Metazoa > Arthropoda > Insecta > Diptera > Asilidae > Dioctria > Dioctria linearis. Next base: position 27,137,740 of record OZ005744.1, on the reverse strand, counting down.
CAACACAGACGGCCTTATGACCATTTCTATAATATCAGATTATCTCCAAGATCCAATTTCAGTGCATTTAAGAATAGTCTGAGATTTATTGTATGTACAGATCTGGTACACGACCACAGTATCCTTCATTTTCGCGAATCGAATGTCAGATTGAACAAAATGATGATCAGGGCGTCGGCTTATCTCAAAACTTTAGTGATTTGCGAGTTTTTTTTCCAGTGTCAATTTATAGACCGTGATTCTATGAAGGCTCATTATTTTTAGGGATTGGCTGGTAGATCAATCCAACGTTTTTAAAACGGCAGGAATAGTCCCTTATTTCTTTTGTATACAGTTCGCGTGTATTATTTAACAGGGTGATTCCTTTACAGTTGTTGCATACCTCCTTATATTAGCCTTTCTTTGATTGTATATACATATAAACGTAGCACATCCTCATTTCATATGTTTAGTTTAGTATTGGATCAGAACAGCATTGCAGTCAGCCATTTTTAATGTATTGAATTGCCGTAAATTAATGAAAAATATGGAAAATGTAAGAATTTGTCAAAATTCCTTTATCAAATGGTTCTATGGCGTCGCAATGTGGGACAATCTTGTTTTACTTTTCATGCCGATTCTGTTAGTCTGACCGTCTCCATTTGAGACTTAATTGCTGAAGAGAATATTTAGAATTCAACACAAAATTACAAAGATTTGCAGTCAGACTGTCTGAATTGTGTTGATGTGAGCTAACCAAGCATATCTTTTTCCACGTCAAGCCGACACCTCCAAAAAGCACCCACACGATGAGGAGAGAGAAAAAGTCAAACCATGATCTCTCAATACGCAATATGTGGGTGAGAGGGGGGGTGTAGTCTCTAGCGTGATAATATGTGACGTGCAAGGCGGAGGGTATCAGTTAAAACGTGACGTTACATAAATATCTGAATTCTTTTTATTGATATACATACACAGATATTTAGTAAGATCATCAAAGTTTCCTAACACTTCTATTCGTTAAATTTATTTTTAAAAATTGCACATATAAAGTAAATTCAAGTCATGCTCATGGGGTTCTACTATTGGAGCAACAGACTGAGGGGAAATTCGCACCCCATAGTGCGAATTTCCCCTGCACGCCTAGTAAAAGTGAGTGATGGATTTCTAATTTAAACAGGGTGCGAATGCTACAGGTACAATTTTTGGAAGTTCGAGTGTTAGCCTTGTTCTTTAGACAAGGTGTGAATGTTACAGGTACAATTTTTGGAAGTTTTAGTGATAGCATTCTACTTTGAACAGGGTGCGAATGTTACTGTACTTTGAGTACGTGGAGCCTAATTGGTCAGTCGCTGCCACGTGTAGTTGTGGTTCGGACGCTGTGCAATACGGTGATTTTTGTTTGTTATTATTGTGCTAAAAAATACAATCTAGCGCGGTTTACTTATGCAATTAATTGTTTATAGCCAAGTGCGCGGCTTTTCTATGCCCTATCATCATCATTGAAACGGTACGATACGATAACGTTGTTCTTTTTTCCATCTGTCTGTCCCTGATCAGTGTAAGTGTATTTTCAGTTACTGATCTGTACTACGGGTGTTCCCAACAGTGGCATAGTTAAACTGCACAGTCATTTGCTGCTGCTGGTGGCGCCCAAATATTTTTGTTGTTGTTTGTCGCTTTTTTTTGCCTTTTTGGTTTTTGCTCAGAGCATGCAGAACTTTGATTTCGACTTCTGCAACATTCGTGGATTAAGAGCTAATCCAAAAATCCGGCAATTCTTGCACTAAGTTGGTCCAAATTCGTTTTTGATGCTAATATTAGTCAGTATCCCGTCCTTGTTACAGTTTGGTGCCTCTTATTTCTTAACATACGGGATCGCATTGTATATACGGAATAATGTGGCCTTTATCGTTCTTAGGGATATTCCTTCCACCAATACAGATTTTAATTACACCTGGAGTTAGTTTAAGCTCCACAGGCATATCATCTACTTTTGTTTCCTTTATCGCAGCCCAAATATGTCTGACGGCGACACGGTATCCGTATTTGACAATATCTCCAATAATATTGATCATTTGCTTTCTGTCTCCCCCTTTTTCGAAATCGTCCTGGAAGGCAATTTTAATGTCCATTCCATCTAAGTCGGTTGGCAATTCAGACCACTGTTTAATCACGGCTCAATTTACCACCTCAGGTTTGTGCCGCCCTACTTCTCCACCTACAGGTAGGCTTCTCTGGCACTATACAAGTGCTGATTTGAAAAAATCACAATCAGTATCTTAGATAAATTGATTGGTCAGTTTGTTTTGCTTCAAGGAATGTTGGTGAATACACATCAGATCTTAGCAATATTCTAAGTATTGGCAAGCGGGAATACATTCCGTATTCTTACAGCAGATCCCAACAACAGCATAATCGCTCTTGGTTTAACGATTAGTGCAACCAAACAATAAAAGCGAAGGAGTCTTCTTTTTGCGCCTATATATTGCATCCATGTTCTGTACTGAAACAAGTCTACAAAACTGTACGAAGCACCTGCAAGTCCATTATCCATAGAGAAAAATTTCTTTTTGATCAGAATGTTAGACAAAGAATCTTGGCAAATTGCAAAGGCAGCAAAGGTTTCTATTCTCTGGTCAAAACCATCAGAATAAACTTCAGCAGCTCCTCTATACCTGCACTGCTAAATAATGGCACAGTCGTTGTTGACTTCCTAGATAAAGCTAATATTCTGGCTGCTATATTCGATTCGAATTCTAGTCTTCTACCCACCTCACAGACACCTGTTTTACATCCCCCGGGTAGAAGTGTGTACAAGAGCCAATATACATCCGTACGAGAAATGTATTCTAAAGCCGCCGCTCCTGATGGTTTCTCACCCCTCTTAATTAAAAGCTGCACCTCATCCGTGGCTAAACCTCTGCGCAAACTATTCTACTTGTCATATTCGACAGGAAAATTTTCAACTGCTTGGAAACTAGGTCACGTTCAGCCTACTCCCACGAAAGGAGAAGGTAGGGATTCCTTAAATTATTGACTAATGGCAATCACTTCGATTCTTTCAAAGATTTTTGAATCTATCACTTACTCAAAATTACTGAAGTATCTGCATAGAAACCAATCAACTCATCAGCGATCGCCAATATGGCTTCCGGAGGGGAGGCTCATCTTGACACTTTCTGACTTTTCTTACAGAGCATTAGAACCGCAGTCTTCACAAGTTTTGTGAATCCAAAATCGTTGCCCTAGATATTTCAAAGGCCTTTGATGGAGTCTGGCATCCATTCCTTTTAGTCAAATTTAATGAAGTTGGCCTTTCTCTTCCTATTCTAAATTATAGATTGAACGTTTTTATCTGGTCGCCTAATACGGGTTGTATTAGATGGCGTTAGATTTGAAGCTCACCCTATAAATGCCGGTGTGCTGTTGGGCTTTGTTATCTCTCCATTTCTCTTCCTAATTATTTATAATGATCTGCTTTGCTTTACTTTCCGATGACAGTAGCCTTGATTTCGCTTACTCCTTTGACACTCCTGCGGACTCCAGAGGGAGGTACATCTGTCAAACGAAATTGCATGATTAGATCATTGAATAACGATCTTGCCAATATCCTCGCTTGGGGCAAAGCGAATCGCTTCGAATTCAATGCATCTAAAACCCAAAGTTGTCTCATCTCTTTAAAACAATATCATCATTTTTACATTCCTGTTTCTTTTGATGGAGCATTGAGTTACGTTAGGCCGTCATTATTTGCCAGTAAGTTAAGCTGGATAGATCACATCTTCTCTGTTGCCAAAGAAGTATCGAAATGTCTTGGATTTCTGAAAAGGTGTAAGAAATATTTCAGCCCATCGAATCTAGCGCTCCTCTACAAATCCTACATTGGACCTAGAATGGAATACAATTCCCATATCTAGGCCGGGTCTGGTAGCCTTAGTTTCATTGGATATTGTCCAAGGGCTCCCTTCAAGCTTATTAGCGATTTGGCAATAACTTGTTATATCGAATCACTCGAACATCGCCGCAATGTTGGATGCCTTTGACTCCTTTATCGCTATATGCTTGGTCAATGTTCTCATGAAATATCTAGGCTGATTCCGGCGGGCAATACACATCCTTTCACCCTTTTAAATACTTTCGACCGTACATTAAAGTTCCGTGATGCTTTCTTATCCTGAACAGTGCGAATGTGGAGCAGCTTACCATCTTCTGTTTTTCCTCCCTCATACAATCTGCGGAAGTTTAAGGGCGACATATATCAGCACCTCCGCCACTTTCCTCATGTACCCTAATCCTTTCACTATCTCCTTCCTGCCATGCTGTGCTTTGCATCATAGGATATCCCCTGAGCTTAGCTTAATAATATAAAAAAGAAAAAGAAAAAAACTAATATCTATGAAGAGTTGCTAAAATAAAAACAATTATAACAAGTGTTCACAAAAATAGAAAAATCGTAGAAACCTTGCCTACCTGAATTTAGCATTATTTTCGAATTTCGATATTCGATATTCCAAATGAGCTAATGTTCCACGTTCCAATTCAGCCGTACCCGATACAGCTGTGGGATAAAAATTCTAGGAAATACCAATTTTTTTTCTGCCAAAGGAACAAATCAGTTCTTGTTTGGAGTAACTTATAAAGGTTCACAAATTTATTTATATCAAACTAGAGAAGCCCGCCGATAATATAGATGGGCCTAAATAGGTATGGTGGGGGGTTGAAACGGTAGGATGGTTAGAGATGCATAATATCTAAGCTATCATCTGACTTGATCGAGCGATTCCGTACTCCAGGGTTTTACTCTATGTGTGTGTGTGTGCGATTTTTTTTGGAAGGTGGACAATCTTGTATAAGACACTGGATGTTGTACGTGTCCTGCAACCAGTAGTGTCAGATTCTTACTGACTAAAAACCACCTTCCACCATTCTTCAGCCGTTTGTCCATCGGGACTGCCGTTAGGTATTACTTCGGTGGACGGCTTGGCCTTAGAGCCTCTGCGTCATGTTGTCCCTCCGGGTCCTTTCTATCTCTCGCAACTTCTCGTTGATACGTCTGACTGTGGAACACACGGTGTTCCAATTCTCCTCCGTCTTCAACATTTCGTCGATTATGCTTTCCGTACTGACCGTCGCGTTTGTTGCTGTCGTCAAATTATTTTGCTCCTCTCGGAACCGTGGGCACTTGAACACCACGCGTTCTACGTCTTCATCTTCTCTGTACGTCGGACAAAGCGGTGTATCGTCGTGTCCGAAGTGGTACAGATAACTTCTGTAGCCGCCGTGGCCGGTCAGGAATTGCGTCAGGGTGTAGTTCAGCTCTCCGTGCTTTCTTGTCGTCCATTTATCAATGTTCGGGATCAACCTGTCAGTCCATCGTCCTTTCTGAGAAGAGTCCCATATTCTTTGCCAGACTTCCATCGACTCAGACCGTGCTCCTCGTCTGTCTTCTTGCGTGAAGGTTCCACTCTGCTTAATGACGTATATGCGTTTTGCTTCATCCGCGGCTATATCAATTGGCATTGTGCCCGCTATGACACACGCTGCGTCCCCTGACACTGTTCTAAATGCGCTGGTCACCCTCAGAGCGGTCCGTTCTCCTGCACTCTTGTAGCTGCAGTGCGTCTGCCCAAATCTGCGCGCCATAAAGTTGCGATGATGTAACGACTCTCGCTAGGAGCATTCGTCTGCTACTTCTAGGTCCTCCGATGTTGGCCAGCATCCTAGCCAGAGCAGGGTATAATTTAGATGCCTTTTCGCATGTATACTTCACGTGGGCCTTGAAGTTCAGCCTGCTATCAAGACAGACGCCTAGGTAGCGTATTTCCTCCTTTGACTCGACGTCGAAATCTCCCACTGTCACTGTCAGCTTCTCCATTACTCTGCGTCTACTGACTAGTAGGACCTCCGTCTTGTGCTCTGCCAGAGACAGACCGACTGACTCCATCCATTTTCGCACAATTTCTACGCTCTGGTTTGCGATCATCTGCACTTCTTCCAAGTAATTGGCCACCACCAATAGGCCGAGGTCGTCGGCGAATCCAACTGAACTTGCCCCGTTGGGCAGCTCTAGCCTCAAAACTGCGTCGTACATAACATTCCACAGAATTGGACCTAGCACGGAGCCCTGTGGCACTCCGCCGGTGACCCGGTACTCTTTAGGCCCATCTTCGGTATCGTAAATGAGCACCCTCTTGCTGAGGTAATCGCCGATTATTCTCAGCAGGTACTCCGGTACACCCAACTGCTGTAATGCTCTCATGATCAGGCCCCAGTTAGCAGAGTTGAATGCGTTCTTGACGTCAAGTGTAATTATGGCGCAGTATTTGATACTGCCGCCCTTCCATCTCGTTCCTGCGATGGCCTCTTTGGCAGTGGACACCACAAGGTTTAGCGCGTCTAGCGTCGAGCGTGCCTTCCGAAAGCCGAATTGCCTTGCCGATAGTGGTCTCTCGCCTTCGGTTATTTTTCCAGTCTATTCTGAATTATTCGCTCCATCAGTTTTCCAGCAGTGTCTAGAAGGCAAATTGGGCGATAAGCCGATGGGTCACCTGGTGACTTGCCGGCCTTGGGCAGCAGTACAAGCTTCTGGCGCTTCCAGTCTTTCGGAAAGGTTCCTTCCAGCAGGCACGTCTCCATCACAGCAGTGGACATAGTTTGGTTGCACTCGATCGCTTTTTTCAATGCCCTGTTCGGGATTTCGTCGGGTCCTGGCGCCTTGTTCGCCCCCCACCTTCTTGCACGCTTTCATCAACTCTTCTACCGTAACCGCCGGAATGTTTGTGTCTCCAGGCGGGGCTGTGTCGATGGTCCACCTTAGATTCTGTGGTGGGAACAGTGTCTTGATAATCGACTCCAGTAAAATTGGGCACTGTTCTGCTGGCGATCTTGAGCCTCTTAGCTTCGACGTCACCGCCTTGTAGGCGTTGCCGAAGGGGTTTGCGTCTGCTTCATCACACATGTTCCTGAAGCAACGTTTTTTGCTTCTACGTATCTCGTTGTTACGGAGCTCGCCGAGTGCCTCGATGTATTTGCGGCGCTCTTCTTCTTGCCTCTCTGAGCCGATCGATCTTTGGCTCCTCCTTCGTGCCTTGTGACACTTGGCACGTAGTTCGCTGATCGCTTCATTCAAAACCCTCGAGAATACTTCCCAAGCCATGAAACAGAAATTTATATGTGTGCATCCTTAGTCCGTTTTCAAAAATGTTCTATATTGATACTTATGGAAAAGTGCTAAACATTGGCTTTATATATGCCATAGAGCCTAAACTACTATCCATTCAGGAAAATAGTCTTTTAGTAATTTAAAGCTTGGTTCCTTACCTTCCCAAAGGCTACACTTCATATATACCTTACTTAACAAAATAATAAAATAGTTTTGATTCCAAAGTAACCTTACCATTTTACGCTCAATACCTCTCAGCTGAGTGATAATTGCATGTGTTGCGGGAGTCCGAATCTGTAGGGAGCTACATTCGACATCTTCAGCCCATGGCTTCCCTTGACGGCACAGCGACATTACAGTGATTACCAGCTGAGAATTTTTGTTTGAGGAATTGTATCTTAACCAAATATAAATTTTTTTAAATAATTTTGTTAGGAAAGGTATGAAAATTTTATTACGGTTCGGAAGATAAGAAAGCAAGCTTAAGATTAACACAACGCCATTTTTCTGTATGAATAGTAGTTTAGAGCGGAGGAGCTATTCAAATGAAACTTCTGTCACTTTTACATAAGAACACTGCAAATATTTTAGAATGTAAGGACTACGTTAGGCCTCGCATGTGGTAGGGAGGGAGTCTGTTTCATGGCTTGTGAAGTATTCTCGAGGGTTTTGCTTCAGTCCACCAGTAGACTGGTGTTCTGCGGTGTGTGTGTGTGTGTGTGTGTATGTGGGTGCGTGCATACATTCATATGTATGGGAGAGTGTAGCTTTCTACATTCGTGTTCTCAGGCACTGCCCATATATACAGTTAAAAACGAAATTTTTGTATGGAAATCCTGCGAAGGAGTTGCCCGATTGCTCCAATTTTGGAACACAAATTTCTCCTTTTTTAATCAAGGCCCATGTAAAAAATTTCAGCTCTCTGCGTCGACGCGTGAGACAGTGTCCAAATATATAGTGAAAAACTAAAGTTTTGTATGGCAACACTGTATTTGAAATTTTTATGAAAACGCCATGTACAAAATATGAGCTCTCCAACTCGTCGCCTCCCAAGCATACAGTGAAAAAACAAAGTTTTGTATGGCAGCACCAAGTAGGGTTAACCCGATTTAGTCTACTTTTAAAACTATATTGGCAATTTCTATGAAAATGCAGTGCACACAACTTGCACTCTCCACGTCGAAGCGTTCTCAGGCAGTGTCCAAGTATACAGTGAAAACCAAATTTTTATGTGGTAATACCAAGAACGGGTTACCAAATTTAGTCCATTTCTGAAATCGCATTTACTTTGCTATGAAAACACCATGCACAAAAGTTTAGCTGTCTACGTCGACCCGTTGTCAGTAGTTAACAAGTGAAAAAGCTAGAATTGGTCTAAGACCAATTCTTATGATACCCTAGATGAATGCCCGTATGAAATTTCGTATGGTCATCCATTTGAGCAATTTTGATTTTTTGCATTGGTTTCTAGCATATATTTCTAGAACGGCTCGTCGAACAGAAAAATTGATTATAACCAATTTTATAGGATTTCTTATTCTGAAGAAGTTTTTAGTACAATAAAAATGTCTAGGACTGATCGTTTTCAAAGTACATGTAAAAAACCTAAATTTTTATATGGCAACACACCAAGAAGGGATTACCCGATTTACTCCATTTTAGAAATTTTATTTGCTATTATTATGAAAACACAATGTACCAAATTTCAGCTTTCTATGTCGACGCGTTCTCAGGTAGTGTCCAAATATATAGTGGAAAACGAAAGTTTTGTATGGCAACTCCTCGAAGGAGTTGCCCGATTTGTCTCATTTTCGAACTTAATTTTACTTTTTTTTTTTTAATATCAGTGTACAAAATTTCAGCTTTCTAAGTGAACGCGTTCTCGAACTATCGTGCGCAAGGACGGACGGACAGACGGACACGCACAAATCAAAATAACTTTTAATTTTATGCGGGGGTGTCCAATCCATTTTGCTCTACCATCATTATTTCTGTGCGTTACAAATGGAATGACAAACTTAGTATACCCTATAGATTGGTCCCATTTTCGAATTTAAATTTCCCCTTTTTTAAAAAACGCCTGTGTACAAAATTTCAGCTCATTGCGTCGACGCGTGAGGCAGTGTCCAAATATATAAGTAGTGAAAAACCAAAATTTTTTATGGCAGCACCAAGAAGGGGCTGCCGATTGTAATTTTACTTTCCCACAAATCTTGTCCTGGCAATTTCGAACACAACAACAAAACAAATGAGCCAAACCGATCGAGCTGTTCTCACGTGATGATGTAACATTCATGCGGCAATTGATTTTTATTTATATAGATAAAGACTGCTGCGAGCATTTGTGTGATTCCTTTTCGTGCTGAAAAGTTTCTAAATTTAAGAAATAAAAAAAAAACAAAATCGAAAAAATCAAGCCCGCCTTCATTCGAATTGAAAATGTTTCGAAAATATTTTCTCAAATTTCAAGTCAAAATTGTGTCTGTGCTGCAACCCTTTCTCTTGTCTGAAAACTGTGTGTCTTCGGTTAGATAAAATAAAGCTTTCAAAATTATATTCATACGCTGAAGATGAGTAAAATAACAACAAAGCCGCCCTACACTGGAATATCGAAAAAATTCCCATTCGGAAAGCTTTTCACTTCAACCCCTTTCACGTTCAACGAACTCAAAGCTTTAAGGGATGACTTCACAGCACTGGAGGAAATTTCTGAGTTTTCAGCTTATCTAGCCCATTCGTCTTCTAACCGTTGTTAGTTTACTTGTGAATGTTCGCCACAGAATTCAATTCGTCGTCGTCTGTCGTGAGTGTAACAAATTAAAACGCGCGAAATATTGAAGTCGGAAGTGCATAAAGTGTCGCGTCGTCGTCGTGTCGTGCTCCATCAGAAACACACTAAAAAAAAAAAAAATAAAACCCCAAAACACAAAAAAAACAAAACAGTTGTGGGATTCTCGGTCAGTTGGCGTTAGTTAGTTGTGGAGTCGATTTAGTGGTGTAAATACTGCCAGCGACCTACTACGGTGATATTTTGTGTATTGTGGACGTGCGTGTGGTCAATGCAGTGGTTTTTTTGGACTCGCATTATAATCATTAATTCGTTTGATAGCCGTTATTTATAACGTTCGCTCTGTGGCTTGCGGTTTTTTGGGCATTTTGTTGATTATTCGCCATAGATCGTGTATCGATTGTAGACACGGAGGACAGCATCTGGTTAAATTCGATTAGGCACCCCAACATCAGAAGAGCCCCGACCTAAGGGTTAATTGGTGTTTCTGAAATTCTTATAATGCGGTAGTATTCAAACGGAATTTTTGAAACTGTGCGTTCTTTGCGGGTGTGCGTGTGTGTTTTTGAAATTTACTTCCTTGCCCTAGTTAATTGTCGCATTCGAATTAATACCTTTACCCGACCCACCGACCCATCCACTGCCCACTTTAAGAGCCTCAAGTGAATAGCAAAGGTGTACAGTTATCTTCTGCAAGTGTTTCATCCTAACAAGTTCTCAGTTTATGTGTGTTATTTACTTCCTTCGGGCATTCGTTTTTTTATTGTTGTTGTTCTCTACATACATACATACATATACATAGTTGCCTTTTACCTGCTGAGGTGATAATTTTTTAATTAACTCACATTTTGTTTTTCATGTATATTTTAATTGAGTTAAGCCTTAAAGTTTAACCGTTCTCTTTATATTAGTTACATAAAAATTATACAGAATTTGATGTTTGCTGTTCGCGCAGTTCGTATATGTACATAGGTGTATTGAATTATTGTGAGTGTGTGTGAAAAATTTTTGCGATTTTGAAGTGCAAGTGTAGTTGAGACCAGAAGAAATAACGGAAAATTTTGTGTGAAAATTTTCTTTACACATTTACGATGGAATTGCTTGGATATCTCACGTTTGCATCTTTAATAGGTATGTCATGATGCAAATTATCTTTAAAATTTATGGCTGCACAAAGGAAACTCAAGGGAGAAAATATTTCTCTATTTTACTTATTATTTTGGGTAAACGTATAACGGTTATGATGTGGTTTATTATACAATCATAACGAGAAAATATATTTTTATCGTTTGTTTAGTAAATGGTAACGGAATTTCAAAAATATTACAATATGATTTAATAATAGCTGGAAGGCATGGGTGGGTGCCATTAGTAGATAGATACTGGATGGGCTTTTAATTTAGTTGAATTTATGACTGTAAAATAATATATTTGGTCAGTGATATAATGGTGTAAAAATTACCTACATATGTATGTATGTATGTATGTATGCAGCAATTCTATAGCAAAACGATCAAAATTTTCAATTTTTAGACCCCACCCTCTCCGATTTTGACCAAACTTTCAGAATTAGTTAAGTATTAAAAAATATTGGACCCGTTTTTTTTTGTGTTTTGCCTGTCGACTTCAGATCTTGAATACACAGGGTGACTCAAATTTTAATGTTTTCAATGTGAATGTGTTTTTGAATTTTTGATTATTTGCGATCGGGCTAATCGATTCTTTTGTGCGATATTTCAAATTAATCGTATTAAATGGGACTTTTTAAAGAAATAAAAAACACAATTTTTATTAATTTTTTATTTTGACACACCCCGAAAAGAGAGAGACACCTTCCTAAAAAATATTTACTCTAACATTAATATCTACATTCAAAAATTTGCGGATGTTTAACTCTTAGTTTAAGAAGTACAATTTTTTTTTATTAGCGTCTGCAAAATTTCATATGAAAATTTTACAATTTATTCCAAAAATTGATTTTTATTTTTTATTGTTTTTAGATACTTAATGAAATATATGTTTAAAAAATATTAGAATAATAGTTCTGTTTTATTATTTTATAAATTTTATAATTTTATTTTTTAGTATAAAACGAGTATTCTTTAACACTAAAGGTCCATTCAGACTCGGCAAGTTACTTGCACAAGTATAGAGATTCTCTTCATTTCCCTATGCCCCTCGTAGGTGCAAAAGCTAATTTACGACAAGTTGGAAATTTTGTACCACTCTTTTCTACTTCTTAGAGCAAGTCCACATTTTCAACTTCAATTTTATGTGAATTTCGGTGAAATTTGATGGTGTAAATTGTCAGATGAATTAGATTTGTGGAAGATATCAACCTGCATTATATTAAAAAAAAAGAAAAGTTTAGTTAAAGTTTGTTTTCCTCAAAATGAGTAGAAAAAGGTTGATCCAAAAAAGTATTATCGAAATATCTGAAGCGATGAAAGACGAAATTGAGGACACATTAAACGAAAGAGAAAATAAACTTCTTTGGGTACGAAAATGGATAAATCGAAGATCTGAATTAGGTGCTTCTAGTAGTAGTACTCTTCTTAAAGAAATAATTCTTGACGATAGCTAAGCTTATCGGAATCATCTACGTATATATGTTAAAAAAATTACATTTTCTTCTAACACTCCTCTCTAAATATGCTTGTTAATGACATTTTGAAAGGAGTGACAGTAATCAGCTGTTTTAAATTAACGTTCAATTTTAGTTCTAATTAAGGAAAATTCCTGCGAAAGTAGTTTCATTTCACGCAAACTGCCACAAAAGTAGGTACTTGACGAATGTGAACATAAACTTGCTCATATGTATCAATCTAATTGTGCAAGTTACTTGCCGAGACTGAATGAACCTTAACACTATTCCAACCCAACGATCAGTGAGGTCTCATCAGTATGGTTTACCATAGAACTTCGATATTGGGGTCAGCCAATTGCCCATACAAATACCTTTTATCAAAAGCAAGTGTGAATCATATGGTAGAAAGATTTCTCATTGCTATTTTCAAATTGGGTGATTATTCCTCTTGTCGCCCGCCATAAGGTCCTGGATAAACCAAATAAAAGTTGTAGGTTGACAGTTTCTTGTCTCTATAGACTGAAATTCACTGAAAATAATTTCATTGATTTTTTATAATGCATTGATAATGCAGAAAAAAATTAATGCATTGTAGAAATTCATTGAAATTATTTTCAGTGAATTTCAGTCTATATAGAGACGAGAAATTGTCCACCAAACTATTGTCATTAACCCGTTCATTGCCAACTACGAGATATCTCGTAGTAAGCGTATGTACCAAAACTGCCGACTACGAGATATCCAGTAGTGAGTGCTACAATTTTAGATTTATTACAAATGGCCATTTGAGTTAGGAATAATTAGAAAGAATGAATGAAAAATTTATATAGTGTAGAAAACATATTAATTATCATTTTTTATTAGAAACGGACTTGAGAAAACGAAATGCGGTGAAGAGACGAAGCTCCCCACCGTACACCGCTCCATACAAACGTCTAAAAGTGGGGGACCCTTCTTAGCTCCCACAAATTTGATCGGAAAAAATTTTCTCTTACAGACTCGAAGATATTTCGATTTCGCATGGTATAGGGTACTACGTTTTTTTTTTATTTTTTTTTCCCGGGGTGGGGGGAATTTAATTAGTTGCAAATCTCGATACGCCATACTTCCTTCTTTCACCTCACAGCATAGTCGTGTGTATACTTAAAATTCATGAAAAAATCAGGGCTTTTCAAAACTGCTTTCCAAATTTCAAATTGTACTAGAACAAAAATACTAAATCGGTTCCCCTCACCCCTGTAAGTATGTGGAACTTTTCGGAACGTCTTAAAAATCAATTCCACCCATCCTCTATCGATCCCCATTAACACTTTTGCTATACTACTAAATTTAGAATTTTCCTATTGTAGTACTAGATTTTTTTCTACATACCTTCATATATTTACCACTGGACGGCCAATAGCTACAATTCGTAGAACAACTTTTTTCCATTGGCGTCATTTTTTAGATAAACTTTTCGTCAGACAAATTTTAAGGTTCATATTTACCTCAATTTATTGCTTTTACGATTTTCTCTATAAATCGGTCAAATATTAACCGATTTCAATGATTCAAAAGTTTATTTGGAGTAGGGTGTGATGGTCTATCGGATGGTGTACCGCCTTATCTGCTATAATCACCCCGTCCGGAGGGATATCGTTTTTCGATAATAACTCGGTATAGGGGCGTCCGATTGGGAAACTGAGTATGCAGTTCTACTCATCTAATTAGTAGCTATCTTTCATACAAGAACACATTTTTCCCGGGGGTACTTTGGGATTGGGAGTAGGTACCTCCGGCGAGGGGTAAGTTCCACCATGCCATGTCGCATATCTTATGAAAGGTATTGACGAGTACTATCGAGCTGTGTACTTTTTTTTCTTATTAAGCAACCTTCGTTCAAACAAAGTTCTTACTATGATTACCTGTACAAAATTACAGCAACATAGGGTGTTATTTATCTATTTAAAAAAAAATAAAACTGTCAGAATTTTTAAGGCGAACTTTGCGCCATCTAGCGGCAGTTTTACAAAGCTAACAACAGGTCTCTTCTATCTCTGGCACTTTGTTTAAAGGCATTCGACCCTTTGGTTTATATTCTATAGCAATTTAAGTGCGACAACTACCGCGAAAATTTCGACTTTTTCCCTATCAAAATTTCGTGATTTTTACTTTCACCCCTACCCCGGCATGTGGGTACTTTTTGGAAGGTATTGGCGAGTAATATTGCATGGTATAGTTTTTTTTTTTAAATTAACTTTATTTTAACCCCTTTTTTCGACATTTTTTCCTTATAATTCCTTAATTATAATTTTTCCGGGGTCCATAGTTTTTAGTAATGAGTAATGAGTACTTGGACATACCTTACGTTGTACTGGCTTATGAAGCCAGGCGTTATGTATTGATGTGTAAATGTATGCTAGGTACCTTGCAGGAAATGGAGGGAGTGCATTCAGGTCGAAAAAGCGTCATACAGTTACAATGTTTTTCTAAGAACAATGAAGGACGGGAAAAGTGCGTAGATGAAAAATATTTTGATTTGTGCATTATTTTAGAAGAAAAAGTGGATTATGTTCAGCTAATAACAAATATATATATATATATATATACAAATAAGTGAAGGCAAAATAAAAGGAAATATCTTTGAATATGAAAAAGTTGATTAAAAAAAAACACTACGAGATATATCGTAAGCGGCACTCAGCACAGGAATTTTATTCACCGACGCCAGCTATACGAGTTATCTCGTAGTGTTTTTTTTATTTTCAAATTACAGTAAATACCATCTGCATACTATATCTCTAACTTAATATTCTTAGATTTTGCTGAATTCCGTGTTTTCTTTAAAATAAAATCTTGGCATCCAGGGCAAGAGACTCTTAATTTTTCTGGCAGTGAATGGGTTAATAGGTATAAAACCGTGGTACTTTTGAGTATCAGCCATTACCTTGGCAATATTACGTGTACCTATCTATTTTGAATTTTTCTTTCATTTTAACTATTTGCAAGCTACAGCGAACTACTTCTGTTATGATATCATATTTCAACATTATAATCCAGAAAATTTTCGCTACATTTATATTATTCTTCATAAAATTTGAAATGTTTACAAAGATCAATCAATTCAATTTTTTAGTTCACTATCATAAAATAACTTTAATATATTTGTCTCTTTTGCTGGGAATGGACCTCTTTAATCCCTAAAATCTAGGTAAACGTATAAATTCCATTTTGTGGAAATATTGTACAGAAAAAAGCATCGATTTTGATTTTGTAAAAATCAAGCAAAGCCTATCCAACACAATAATCAAATCATCCATCAAGAGTAATTTCTTTGAACTGAAATTAATCAGAGGAGTTCAATTCAACTTCTGCATATGACATACATATGTATACATATATACAAGGTCATTCATTTTTTGTATTGACCTATCAGAAAGTATATTATTTTCCCAGAGATTTACGTTTTACGTATCTAGCAGGCTCACTTATAACAAAATCATTTTAATACCCTAGATGAAATCTATAGGGTGTATGTACTGAGTTTGTCATTCCGTTTGTAACGCACAGAAATAAAATGATGGTAGAGCAAAATGGATATCCATGCATAAAATTAACAGTTATTTTGATTTTTGCATGTCCGTCTGTCTGTCTGTTCGTCTGTGCGTGTGATAATCGAGAATGCGTTCAATTAGAAAGCTGAAATTTTGTACACGAACATTAAAAACAAAAAGTAAAATTAAGTTCGAAAATGAGATAAATCGGGCAACTCCTTCGTCGGGTTGCCATACAAAAATTTCGTTTTCCACTATATATTTGGACACTACCTGAGAGCACGTCGACATAGAAAGCTGAAATTTGGTACATTGTGTTTTCTTAGTAATAGCAAAGAAAATTTCAAAAATTGGCCTAAATCGGGTAACCCCTTATTGGTATTGCCATATAAAATTTTTGGTTTTTTACATATACTTTGAAAACGATCAGTTCTAGACATTTTTATTGTACTAAAAACTTCTTCAGAATAAGAAATCCTATAAAATTGGTTATAATCATTTTTTCTGTCCGACGAGCCGCTCTAGAAATATATGCGAGAAACCAATGCAAAAAATCAAAATTGCTCAAATGGGTGACCATATGAAATTTCATACGGGCATTCATCTAGGGTAGCGTAAGAATTTATTATTTTGGATTTCATACTCTTTGTAGGTACTAAATACTATGGGAAATGAGGCACATCAGTTGGCAATGCTAAAGTCAATACTTTGATTATGAGCAAATAACTACATTGAAGTTATTTTACCAATTTCATTTGCTGTTTTTTTTAGTAGACTTCTCCGATTTTTGGACACTCATTACAGATCATCATTCTTGTTACTATGGACCTGGCTGAATTCACTATTTATATGCTCAATCTTAAACATATTATGTGATAGTTTGGCAAAGAAAATTCGAATTTGATTCTCCCGTTCTCTAAATTATTTTCACATTTAAAGCGCAACCTTTCCCATTAAAATTCTGAATTTGACATTAGTGCCACCTATCGGATGATTAGTAAACATGTACGATGTAAGTCAGCATCAGCAATAAATAGACAACGCGACGACAACAACTTTCTCTTAGAAATTCAATTCCACGCAATGAAATTTGACTGTAACTAAGTTAGTAAGTGCTTAGCTGTCGTCTTCAGAGTAATAAAATTTCATCCTCATATCAAGTCAACACGTTTCCGCGGCGGAATGTACCACTGGTGGTACACAGAGGACTGTCCTATGGGACGGCATGAATCACTGGTGGTATAAAGGAAGAAATCAATTTTATGTGTCCTTTTTTGTTGATAGACTTGGATGAAACTTTCACCAGTTTGTATGGAATACCAGAAATAGCTCACACACGTATGTTTTTGTTTCCCCCGAGCAACCGATTTTTCTGATTCAAATTCGAAATGAAGCTGAAAGCTTGATATTTTCCATAAAAATATATATCAGCTCCGATTGGGAAAAAAAGGGTTATGTTAATAATAGCATTTCGTGAATGTACGGTATACGGTCGCTTTAAAAATGAATAGAAAATAATTTTACGTGGGAGTGCCGTAAAGCAATGCCGTTTTTTAGTTGTATTTCTAGTATTCGGTAGCAAAAGATCAAAATTTGGTTTGCGGTTCGGGTAGTTGAGTTGTGGAGGGGGGGGGGGGGGTACTAACCTCCATAGTGCGGTTTAAAGTGGGGTGTATGGGGCATCAAATTAAAGAGGGAAGAGAGTGTGATCGAGTGGCGGGGTTCTTTTCTTGATCCTGTAAATTTCATAGAGACGTTTTTACCGTTAAAAAAGTTTTTTTTTGGCATTTGGCTCATATATACCCCATTCCTTCATTTTGCATATATTTTGCCCGTTCTTTCTTTCGTACGCATTAGCAGTCTGTTGTAAACGTCTTTTGCGTGGGTATAGCAAATTTCGCCGACTTCACAAACACGATATCGAAATAAAACCATTTTGTCACTTAAAAAACGGTCATTTTCCACGTTAAAAAGGACTGGTTTCCTTTCTTTTCAAGTTATTTTCGAAACTAATTATTCTCATTTAAAAACTAATTAGATACTTGATTAGGAGACAAAATGTAGATACGCATTCATTCTACAAACATACTTTAATCATTATATTTAAAAATTTTATAGAGTCTCTTCTGTGTTGGAAGACGAACAAATTGAGCTTTTTCGGGTAACCTCAAATTATCTTGATCCACCAAAATCGATATTTCTATGTAAATATGGGATGTATATCAATAATTCTTTTTTTTTTGCAATATTGCTAATATATGTCGCAATACTATGGGAGTGTGGTGGAGGATGGAGTAAAAACGGAAAAATTTTCGAAAATTTTTAAAAAAATAATTTTTTCAAATCAAATTTTTAGTTCGGAAATTACATAGGAAGGCTAAATAGGGGTAGTCGGTTACAACCCCTATTTGTCACTAAACCTCAATCCGATTCTAATTACCGAATCTAAATTGATTTCTGTAACATACTACGTTTCATCGGTCATTACATTACTTTCAACGACATCTTTCTGCTAAATTTTGCAACATTTAAGCCATTTTTTCTCTTTTAAAATTATCTATTCTATCAGTCGTTTAGGAATAATTGACAAAATTAGACTAAATTACTTTCTAATTACTATGCTACTGAATCCACCACCATTTATTTCATACAAATTTCAACTTGCTCCAACTAAGCCGAACGCCATCGTAATTTTTTCTACAGAGATAGATAAGGCTTCTAGTTTCAAAATAAAAATACGAAAAAAAAAAATGTGCCAGAAGTCCTCAGTAGAAAAAAAACAATAGATTCGCCGCAGTGCAGTGCTCCAATAAAGCGTTAATTCATATCTCAAAAACGAAGCCGAACACCATCTCAATTTTGTGTACCTACATAGATAGATAAGATTTCTAGTTCGAAAATAAAAATAGAAAAAAAGTGCTAGAAGTCCTCACTAGTGAATAATACAATTTTTTTTTGTTTTGAAAAAAATACTATTATTAACAAAAAAAAATGTTTTCGTTCGGTGCTGCTATATTTTTTTGTAAAAAATATTAAGAATTAATCTTCATTTGGCACTTGAATAAAAAAAAATCGGTTTCTCCGTTCTCGAGGACGTGTCATCGTAAAATCACGAAATTTCTAACCCCTAGCTTGGGGGGGGGGGGGGGGGGTTGAAGAAATAAAAATATATGGGAGAGCTCTTTTGGTATTATATACAAAGTGCTTCATCCAATCATCCAAATTGAAGATGGTCGAGTGCGATTGTATCGCGCCACCAGATGAAGCGAAACATGAATTCGAGGGCCATCTCACAATGAAAACATGAATATCGGCTCTGCTTTAAATCTTGAATTGTTTTATGACGGAAAAGAATTTCAGTAAAAGACTGCTTAAATGGGGGCTTGAAACTTTAAAATTTCGACTTCACGTTCAAGCATGGGAAATTATTATACCTGATGCAATGTCTAGCGTTCACTACGAGGAATTAACTGCAATTAAAGATCCGCGGCCCCGAAATCAATCATAGTTTTCCTGCCTTCGATTCTTGTGAATACGAAGAACTGAGGTAGTTGAACATACCGACCAGACTTGTGCATTTGAGATGACTTCGTATGCATCTGAACTCTCACGCTCATCAAGCCTTATCCAAAATTTATAAATATGTCTCTCATAACATATATATGCGACTAGGTGTACAAATGTAGGTCCAATTTGTAGCTAATTTAAATCGCAAGCAATTTAGAAATAAATCAGAAATTTTTAATTAGAATTTGACACACTGCGACAAAAAAAAGGCATTAATTGATGAAACAAAGTCTCATTAAATATGTCAAGGAACTCTCAGATTTCCTTGCCGCAACCAACCTACGTACATATGCGGAGCATATATCTATGTAGTTATGGTTGCAAAGCCCAAGAGGTAAATTTTATGAACACAATATGAGAAACTCAAACAAGTGGTCTTCTTTGCAGCCACCCCCCACCCTGTGGAACGAAAAACTTTAAAAAAGAGTCTCTGGCTATGGTTTTATACTTTGTCTTTAAGAGAATTTGTTGAAGAAAAGTTCTAACGAAGTCAAGACAAATAGCTTTTGAACTGGTTCCGTATGCATCACAAAGTGCACATTTCTAACTGAGCTGAGCTGTCTGAATACAGTTTTTAACTACCGACATACGTTTCTAGTTGAAGCGTATGCAACAAAATCGATCGATAATGCTTTTCATTTTGACTTATATTCACTAAAAAAATAAAACTTGAGTGCATTTGAAGTCGACGACGAAGTACCTCTACCTTACATACATACTGTTCTGACCCAGTTCCTTAACTTAGGGCTACAAGCGCGCAAAAAGATTGAAGACAGCTTAAGTTTAAAAGCAAGAATTATTCTAAGATTCGCATTTTTTTTTTCTTGCATCCGACCCGACCATATATAACTCGCCTTCTTCCTCTGTACAAGCAACAAAACAGTAACAACTTGGAGATTTTGATTTGATTAATAATATCATCTTTCGAAGAGGACGTGAATAAATTACACATGAACTTTTCCCTGAATTTGAGCAATATTCCTCTATGAAAAACTCCTCGAAAAACACTTGGTCTCACGTATGGTCTCCTCATTAAGGAGATATTCTTCAACCAACAGATTTATGACCATGAATCATGATGTGATGTTTCTAACTTAATTTATTCCGAAGAAATATTATATTTAGTTATATTCGGCGTAGTATAAGGGTCTAAAACAAATTATATTCGTAGATATATGTATGTGTACCTATACCTATATATATATAGGCAGACATATAATCCCATCCATTCCTCACCTGAAATATGTATATAAATTCGTTTCCTGTGGTCTGTAGTTAGCCTGTTTATATTGAATTTCCTCAGGGTGGTAGGTTGAATTTTTTTTTCTTTTTTATTTTACTAAATTGGATTTCTGTCGAATCGATTTTTGACGCGTGCTACTGCTAACTTCATTGGCTTCTTTATTAATTCTTAGGCTGACGTTATAACATGTGATGTCGTCGTTGGGGGTTACCTTCATCTTTCATGGGTAAAAAACACGGAAACAACAAGTTTATTTTGCGCGTTTTATTTTCGTTTTGGTTAGATTTTTTTTACATACGTTTGTTAGATTTAAAATTATAGTGAATTTGAGATATTTTGATTAAGGGGGTATTCTAGTCTAGAAATTCGAAAAAATCGATTTTTTTTGTTTTCATATTTTCAAAGTTTAACTATTCAAGAATATGCCTACAAGAGGATTTTTCAAATTTGTATCTTTTACATTTAGTGTTCACTTGCATCCAGCTGCTAACAGTTGAATTCTAACTTCCAAACCACGTGGACGTATGGATTTTAAGGGGTAACGCCACTGTAACGGCTAAAAAAAAAAATGGTTTTTTCACTAATTTTTTTCTCGCGAAATTAAAGGTGTTTGAAAAAATCCTTCTAAGGGTATTATCGGGCATACATTGAACTTTATTGATAAATTTTTGACAGCGAAAAAAAACAAAATGGCGGCTCTACAGCCATCTTCCCGGGACATGTTTCGGAGCAAGTTTGACGCGCTTGGTGGCGGCCTCCATTTTCAAAGGAAAAATTTTTTTTTCTCGCACGGGACCTTTTTCTTCTTCTTATTCTAGAGGGTTTAAACTATTTTTTAAGCCAATAAAAAAAAAACGATTTTTCAAAAAATTTACAGTGGCGTTACCCCCACGCGTTTTTCTCGAAACTGCCTTTTTCAAGACGATGCCCACGATTTCTCAAGTTCTACTGGACCCCGATTTACTTGAAATTTTTTTGCGAGTCTTCTTTATAGACTTGGTTATGTCCGGAACTAGCCGCATCCCCAAATTTCAATTTTGAATATTTTTAAAAAATTCGAAAAAGTCAAAAAAAGTGGTACAAAAATTGCTTTTTTTTCAGGCAGCGGCCATTTTGTAAAAAAAAAAAAATTAACTTTTCCCTAGTTCCGGACATAGCGACATTACTCTAGACTAATAATCTTTTTTATTATTTTTTTTTCGGATTGCTAGGCGGGTTGGAATCGTGGGCATGATCACGCGCCAATTTTTTGAGGCCCCCCACTTCATCAGCTGCTAATTTTTTGAATTTTCAACGGTTTTTCATTTTTTAATTTTTTTCTGTATTCTTGTAATGTTAGTAAATAACTCATAAAAAAATGGATACAAAAATATTGATTGCCTTTTTTTTACGGCATTTCAAAAATCACCTAAAATTCGGACCTCTAGACTAGAATACCCCCTAAAGCTGGAAAAGTGCTGTAGACACACTTACCCACATTTCTACATACATATCTTCTGATCGTAAAATATTTGTATGTGTTTTTTTCTGTATGACCAATAAATAACCGAACTAACTTTATAAAAATCTTTATTATTATTTTGGGCGTTATCATCCTCAAAATAATGTTTTACTACATTAATAGATACAGCGAATCTGTGTTGCTAACATTCTGCAAAAGCCTCCATAAAGTCTCCTTTTTTAAGTTGGTCAAGCACTATCTATAATTCAACTTCAACCTCTTCAGATATCTCAAAATATGGCCGCCATTGAGCTTCAACTTCATATTTGGGACTAAGAAGAAGTCCCAGCGAGCTTAATCGGGTGAGTAGGTCGCGGTGTGTGTCATGAATCCAGTTTTAATTGTGCAACAATTCTGGCCTTTATCGACAAGCATCCTCTATCAAACGCCACAAGACTTCACAATAGAGATCAGCATTCACCATCTTTTTATGTCTGTTCGAAGTCTCATCACCTATAATTATCCTCGAAATAAAAATTTTGTGCTCATACAGAGACATCCAGGTTCTCATCGTCCTAAAATTACGTTCGACCATTTTGAAAAAGTGATTATCACTCATAATTTGACCCATGGTTTCATCACCGTAAACTTAGTAAAGCATTGTAGAAGTCTCTGATCACTGGTTTTTCTAGTTTCCATAAATTTTTTTTTATGTTCGCGTGTTTCAGTTATTTTGAAAATTATAGGTTCAAGCACGTCTTAACAAAATTCCTTACGAAGCAGTTATGGATGCACTTACAACAAAAACTTTTCGCAGATTGAGTCATAAAGCTTCACGTAATTTCACGAATTTGTCTGTCTATTTATATATTTCTTTTTTACTATTTTCGACACTCTCGTAGACCCACTTTTCGTCATTACAGCGAGCTGAAATTTGGGACACAAGTTTATGTCGCGTGACAATTTCCATGGAAAACCCGCAAAATCGAGAAAAATCATTTGAAAATTTGGTACAAATTTGATTAGTGATAAATCCGTTTCAGGAAATGTGCAAAGTTTTCCGTTTTTTCCGAAAATTTTTTGCAGAATTTTCCGACTTTTCCGGAAAATTTTCTGGTAAAAAAGTTTTCTAAATTATGCAGGATCAAGTTCCCTATCAATTGGCATCATTACTTTTTCTCCGACAATGGTGAAAACTTGCAGAAAAAATCGAGGAAAATTCATGTAAAACGCTTTTCCGGAGTTTTTCCGACCAAGGAAGCGTTTGAGCGTTTTGCAACCTAAGACAAAGTTCTAGAGCGAAATGAGTTGCATAAAGTTGCTTTTGTGGAAAATTCCATGGAAAACTCGGAAAAGCGGAAAAATCATCGGAAAAATTTTCATCGATATGATTAGTGATAAATCTGTTTCAGGAAAAGTCCAGAATTTTCCATTTTTTCTGGAATTTCCGGAATTTTCCAATTTTTCTGGAATTTCCGGAATTTTCCGACTTTTCCGGAAAATTTTCCGACACAAAAGTTTTACAAGCTTTGCGGAATCATTTTTTTTCCGTCCTACTGTCATCAATACTTTCTCTTCAACAATCATGAAAACTTGCATGAAAAATCGAGGAAAAAACATGTAAATTTTTAAAAAAAATCATAGTAATAGGAAAAGTCTGTGGAAAACATGGAGAATCGGGAAAATTCAGTAAATCAGTGACTTTTCAGCCGTCATAAAATTGTTTTAAAATATCTCCATGCAGCACGTAATAACAATTTAGTTAACGTGAAAAAGGCAGAAAATAAAATAAGTAAAAAACGAGTTTTCAAACAAAACTGAGGCCAAGCCGCATGAAAAAGTAGAATATAAACTTTTCTTCACACACACAGAGGTGCACTCAGATTTTATTCGCTGACAATCACCGATATATTTCAGTATGATCAATCAGAGGCAATAAAGTGATTTGATTCATGAAGAGAAAGAATATTCAAGAGAAATGTCCTAATCAAAAAATCTGAGTCCACCTCTGTGTGTGAAGAAAAGTTTATTTTCTACTTTTTCATGCGGCTTGGCCTCAGTTTTTTACTTATTTTATAGCTTCTAGTAGCTGAATTCCGAGGAAGGGAACTAAACTGCCCATTATATTATCCTACTTCGTTTTCTTGATAAATTGCAGTGGGCGTTGATTCAGTCTATTTCTCGAATCGAATCATGTGTTAGCTAAGATCAGAACCCAAAATGTCTATATGCATTTTATTTAGGAAATATTGAACATTCTACAATCTTTGTAGAAAGTGAATGATTTCATCGCTTTTTCTCTTCGAAACTCCGGAATTTTCTTGTGATCAGTTGCTGTTTGTGTCAGTAATCGAGTTATCACCTGCTCTTACGTGTCGACAGACGGTGTAGTTAGGAAATTCGAACGATATGTCGCCTGTTTCCACTATTGGTTTTTTGATAATCCTCAGATCCCATTGTATTGTTGTAGTAGGTGCAATTGTGCACGATGTGGATGTGGTCTTCGTGAAGGTAGATGAATAAGGCGCCTCCTACAAGTCTTGCATGAAGTTCTCCAGTATCCAATCAGCTTGTTCCGGATCCAGGTAATACTTCGTAAACGCGTGTAGAATGCGATTTCGAAGAAGAGATACTCTGCGAAAACTTTCATGGAGTATGTCTCGTATTCGATCTTCGCTAGGTTTAGTCGTTTTAATATATCCAATACCTTTTGTAGCGTCATAAAAATATGCCGGGGTAGTCAATACTTCTTCCTGAATGATGTCGCTTGTCGAGCCAGAATGTGGTCTACCCATATTGACAGGATCACTTCGCAAATATAGTGATCAATCCGTGCTTGTCGGGTAGTTGTTGTAGAATTAATAATTCTTCCAGTAGAAGATCCTGTTTCTTTTTCTTCGCAATACTTATTTTCTTGGACACTGTTAATTTGCACTTTCTGTTTCGTGATAATCTACGTTTTTTTTTGCGAAATTTCCTTGCATTGAAGGAAGAGCTTCGTCTTCGTTCTGTCTGTTCGTTTGATTCGTTCTCTTCCTCTTAAATTGGAATTGTCTCTGTTTTGTTTTTTTGGCCTGGTTGAATTTTATCTGTATCCGAGCTCGCTACTACCTCGTCGTCCGATATAATCTGTTGTTCCTCTAAATCTGGTGCCACAAACTCAATTTTCCTCTTCGATTGTGGCATTTTGTGGAGAATAACTACACGAGCACTCGCTTTCAGAAAATCTGCTTTCACTATTACAATCAATGTCTACTAGACTAATGTTGCATTTAAAATTTTTACTATGCCCACGGTAAATTTATAACACTCAACGACGATGACGACAGCTGGTGGGAGATAAATAAATAGCTTTCATTAAAACTAAACCGACAGCCTAGCGATCGCCCGGCAGCGCATGACCATGCAATAGCCACGGATCTCCATAGTTTTGAATGCCGCTGAAACATACTCTCATGAAAAAGGCTTGACATCTGCATATTTCAAAATTTTTACCATTTTACTATTGCCGCTGTTGGGCTTCTCAAAGGCAATTTATTATATCCTCCTAAGTTACCAAGCGAGGTGGGAAAGAGCTTTAGATTTTGTTTATTGTCTTTAGTTTCAATTAGAAAATTCCTTACTTTTCGTTGTTAGCAGTTTAAAGTGGAAGAAAATATATCAGTGCGGTTCCTTTCTCATTTGTGCAGTACCCCAGGGTTCAATCTTGGGAACACTTTTATTCTGAATATATATTACAGACTTTAGTAGTAGTTAAATATGGACTGTGTTCAGAATCAGAAAACCTTGAAAAGACTGATTCGATTTGTTTAGTATTGATGGCTGGCAGTGGATGTAGCGACCACACCACACAAAAATTATCTTGTCTTTAATAAGCAAAAATAAAAGTATCGAGGACTTCCAGATATCTCGAAATTTACTGTTATAATGTTTTTTTTATAGAATATCCTTACTCGGTTTGCAGCTGATGAAGTGGGGGGCTCAAAAAATTGGCGCGTGATCATGCCCACGATTCCAACCCGCCTAGCAATCCGAAAAAAAAAATAATAAAAAAGATTATTAGTCTAGAGTAATGTCGCTATGTCCGGAACTAGGGAAATGTTGAAAATTTTTTTTTCACAAAATGGCCGCTGCCTGAAAAAAAAAGCAATTTTTGTACCACTTTTTGTGACTTTTTCGAATTTTTTAAAAATAGTAAAAATTGAAATTTGGGGATGCGGCTAGTTCCGGACATAGACAAGTCTATAAAGAAGACTCTCCAAAAAATTTCAAGTAAATCGGTCCAGTAGAACTTGAGAAATCGTGGGCATCGTCTTGAAAAAGGCAGTTTCGAGAAAAACGCTTTTAAGGGGTAATGCCACTGTAAATTTTTTGAAAATTTGTTTTTTTTTATTGGCTTAAAAAATAGTTTAAACCCTCTAGAATAAGAAAAAAAAAGGTCCCGTGCGAGAAAAATTGTTTTTTCCTTTGTAAATGGAGGTCGCCACCAAGCGCGTCAAACTTGCTCCGAAACAAGTCTCGGGAAGATGGCTGTGGAGCCGCCATTTTGTTTTTTCTTCGCTGTCAAAAATTTATCAATAAAGTTCAGTGTATGCCCGATAATATCCTTAAAACGTTTTTTCAAACACCTTCAATTTCGCAAGAAAAAAATTCGTGAAAACCTTTTTTTTTTAGCCGTTACAGTGGCGTTACCCCTTAAAGTCCATACGTCCACGTGGTTTGGAAGTTAGAATTCAACTGTTAGCAGCTGGATGCAAGTGAACACTAAATATAAAAGATACAAATTTGAAAAATCCTCTTGTAGGCATATTCTTGAATAGTTAAACTTTGAAAATATGAAAACAAACAAATCGATTTTTTCGAATTTCTAGACTAGAATACCCCGTTAATGTATTCCGAGTCTGGATCTGTTACTCCACATACCAGTTTTCGTATGAGGACCAGACTAGTCCTGCATTGGGGATAGTCGGAGGATTCTAGGCTTCTCTTTAGATATCTAGAACGATGAGAGTATCACCGGAATATATAGTCTGATTCCATTAAAAATTTAGAAATTTTATTTTTAATCTTGTTCCATGCGTCACTTGAACTCACAATTTTTAGAATTTGGTTAGATGGAATTGAAGAATTCTTGAAAAAACTTTTTATTTTTACGATTCTAAATCAAATGACTTTCTTCAAACCTTCCCAATGATAGTGCGACCTTTGGTAAGGTTTTTCTTGTACGCAGCGCTAGTTTCCGTAGCCTCTACCTCTACGTGCAGGAATATGAGGTTTAATTGCCGCTAGGATAGAATTATCTACTGGGTCAAAAGTTTATATTTTGTATAAATTTCGTTCCACTTGATACCATTCCCATTTCCATTAATCCACAATCATTAGAATTGACGCAGTCAATTATGATTTTGTTTTTTTTTAAATACGCTTTCGCACCAAATTTATTCAGAGGCCAGGGTTAACAAATCGTTTGTTCTCCTAAAAAGGTTGTTAAAAAGTTATCCTAGATATTTTTTCACGTAATACTTTTACTTGTATAACCCACCCCCACAGCCCCTAAAAATATACCCCTTCACAACACATCAAATGTTTGTGTCTCCTATTTGTTTGTTGTTGGTTCAGAATAAATTGAATTACAACCATAGCAGCACATCTTCCCAGTTTCTTTTATATCCAGCTGCCTCATTAATGTCATTATTAAGCGAAATATGACAATATTACAGCAGCAAGGATAAACATGGAAAGTTCATTCCACTGTCAAGTACTTCTGTCATATATCTCCCACCTATTTTTTATCTACTTTTTCAGTAGGTACCTACTACTTTTCTTGGACTACATTTTGTTGGGAGTTGCTTGAGCTTCTTTTGTCCTATGCTTGAAAGCACCAAAGTAAACACACGTCTACTGCTCTGTCATTCTTGACAATAGCGTGCTGCATATGTATCTATGTATGTAGGTATATAGGATTATATTCATATATAAATGTATCTTGGCACATGAAAAACCTTTCGCTATTTCACCATCATCTTCTTATACATTTTAAGCTGACAAGAAAATGACAAAGCAGCACAAGGTAAAAATATTATTCTAGAATTTTCTATACCTTCGCGCGATTTCGCAGATCCCTGGAAAATATGAATCCACCACAATGGTGGTGCGGAGAAAACCTGCGCCTTCATCCTTCATTTACAACTATCCCTATATGCGATAATGTCGCTTGTAGGTGAATGAATATGGTGCCTTTTTGTATAAACTTATTCTCGCATGTAAAAATAGCGGACGTGCATAAAATAAAGCTAGTGGATCTGAAATTTTAAACTGTCAAGTTTTGCACGTTAAAACGCCAAGATATTCATGTCATCTTCCTTCCTCCGTGTTTTATTTTTTTTTCTTCATCTTCTCGTTTTTCGAAAAAAAAAACATTGTATCTATGAATAACACGGAAACTAAATGGCGTGGAAAAGTCTTGTGTTCGTTCGTCAAGGAAAATATGTAAACAGTGTGGTGGCTTAATAGAAAAATTAAATGTTTGTCTAGAGAGCGTTTCTTTGCCAGTCCTTATGGCTCATCATCATAGTACGATGTGAGATACGCGAATAAACGATGAAAGTGCTTCATTTAAAGCAAACGGAGCAGAGATAGACGGGAGTACACAGATTTACCAAGAAGAAATTCCGGTTTATAACGTGGAAGACCCGCATGTTGGCTAATGTACATATATGAAACGAATATAGATAACAACAAAAAGGACCTTTGGTAGTTAGCAAGGAAACTGTGTATACATAATCTTGGGGCATTGGGTTCATTTTCACACAGTGTGCATTAAATTTCAAAGGAAATCTTGCAGCAATTTGAGTTTCGAGTCATTAACTGAAATTACAAATTCACTTTAGAACAGGTGTTAAGAATGACATGAGATGTATAATTGCGAAATTTTAAGTGCACATCGGCATAATCCATTGCTATGGGAGCTATGCTTTGGCCGTATTTTTTCGGTAGGAATTCTTGACAGAGAAACTCCTCAGATGCAATTCTAAAAACTTTTAAAATAGTTTTACTGGTCTACATAGAGGTTAATGCAGTGGATGTGCTGCTGAAATTCTCAATTTCGGTCAATTTCGCTCTTATCAAGTATTAAGGTGAAGAATATCGCTATCTTTTTCAATAGAGAGGTTTACGATTTAAGTAGACTTCGAATAATGCCTAATTTGTCTAAAATATTGGATTAGCTCCGTATTTATAATAAAGTGTATTTCTGCGACGGGTAGGTACTTGGGTATGGGCAGCAAGAAGTTATGGGGGAGTAAGTCAGTCCCGGCTATAAGACATCCTTCTTTGAACTAGAGATTTTCATCTCTGTGATTTGGGTCTTTAATTAAAGAGAATGCTCACAGGATCACATTAATAAAATTAGATTTACTTAAATTGATTGCATTACACAAGATTCCAGTGTCTCCTCTCACATTATATAAAAATTCAATATTTGACAGTAGTGTCAGACTTTTTATTGTAAAGATATTGGGGGTATTCACTCTGTAATGTATCAGTGTAACCGATATAAAAATACAACAAGAAATTACAAAAAAGAGTGAACACACCCTTTAGCCTTTTAGCTTACTTCGAAATGTAACATGGTGATAAAATGGTCCCGTAGGAAGGAGCTCTCCCCGGCCTTGGAAGAAATTGAAAAAATCCTCAAGATTCCCAGGAGTCATAGTTATTATAGAAAAAAAGAATTCTGTAGATCCGGTTAAAAATAGCTGAGATAAAAACAAAAGTATCGCAACAGAACGGCTTAAATTAAGGAAATGTCGGTTTTTCATGGTGAAGCTCTGTGCCGCACAAGGCTAAGGCTGCTAGAGTAAAGGGTTTTCCAATAATATTATGATTTTCAAAGAAAAATGCCATTTTTTGAGATAAATGATCGGATCTTTATTTCATTTTAAAGAGGAAGGTATGCCGTTAATAATGAAAAATAACATCAGCCAAATGACCACCACGACCACGCCTACAGGACCATATCCTTTTCATGAAATTTTCCATAACCTATGTCCTCGATAGCCTCACGAATTCCATCTTTGAGGTCTTGAATCGACGCTAGGCTGTTGGCGTAGACCTTCTCTTTCACGTGGCCCCAAAGGAAGAAGTCACAAGATCTCGGTGGCCAATTGTGATCACCTCTTCGAGAGATAACACGGTCCGGAAACTTTTCCCGTAAAAGATCAATGGTTTCGTTGCTTATATGGCACGTAGCGCCGTCTTGTTGAAAGTAAACGTAGTCCAGATCAATACCATCCAATTCCGGCCATAAAAAATCATTAATCATCTGTCGATAGCGCAATCCATTCAACGTAACTGTTGCTCCAGCCTCATTTTCGAAAAAGTAAGGTCCAATGACCCCGCGGGACCATAAACCGCACCAAACAGTCACACGTTGAGGATAGAGAGGCTTTTCAACAATAACTCTTGGGTTTTCCGAGCCCCAGATGCGACAATTTTGCTTGTTGACGAAGCCATCGAGGTGGAAATGGGCCTCATCACTCAAGGTGAGTCTTCGATGGAATTCCGGATCATTTTCATGCATTTCAAGGACCCAATCAGCAAAGACTCGACGTTGTTGATGATCGGCCGGCTTGAGTTCTTGTGTTAACTGAACTTTATAAGCCTTAAGACCCAAATCTTTATGCAAAATACGGTGTAATGACATTTGTGGAATGCCTAATTCCAAAGAACGACGAGGAATGGACAAACCTGGGTTTTCTTCAACACTATCGGCTACAGCAGCAATATTCTCGGCTGTTCTTGAGCGACGTGCACGGGTTTTATTCTTCATACACATCACTAACTTGTCCCGACAGCTCGAATTTTTCTACCAATTTCTGTATTGCGGTCCGACAAGGTGCTTCACGACGACCCAAAAATGTTCGAGTTTTACGAACCGTCTCTGCCACATTGTCACCATTTTTATAGTGAATTTTAATAATTTCAATGCGTTGTTGAATCATGTATCCCTTTACTTAATTATACACTTTTTCAGTATAATGTCAGCGGATAAAATGAAGCCTGTTTTGTTTGGAACGTTTATTTCAAATTAGTTTTCCTCTCGGGCTGATAATTTAGGAGAAAACTTAATAATAGTATAACAACATCCTTTTACGACGGCTTTTTGCCGTGAGATGATTTAAAAATTCTCTTTACGGAATAACGGTGCTTTTGCGGAATGTTTTTGAAAAGATGAAAAAGTTTTGTAATCGAACACTTATGCCTATGATCGAAAAAAAATTAAAAATAACTCATATGTAGCAATAGGATATATGGGACCAGGGGTGCACCGAAAGGGGGGACGAACGGGACCGGTCCCCGTCCAGAATGTCAGTTTTCTGAACATAATTTACAAAAATGTGGTCTGTATATCCGATAAAATAAAATAATACCTTTTAATATACAATAGTAGTCCTTAAGTGCTCAGATGGGTGCAGGACGCGACTTTAGAGCCCTATTTTTCCGACTCGATAGGACTTGGGACACCTATGCCCCCCCCCCCCCCAACCAATTCCTGGGTGCGTTACTGTATAGGACCCAGATGAGGAAAAACTTTGAACTTCGGGAGGAAAAGCTCACTGAGAAAATGTGTCGAATTTAAAATAAAAATATTCCAGTAGATAGAGAATTTTGTTACCTTTAATTTGAAGGTACAATTTTTTCTCTAGGGGCATCCGTTATGATGCAGGGTCCGGGAACGTGAAAAAGTCTTTTTCAGGTAAAATGTAAGAGAGTTGATAAAATACACTACGAAGTATACCGGATTGAAAATTTAAAAACGCCATTCGATAGAGCTCGGCGGGGGCTTTAATTAGACACACCACATGCCATAGTGCTTGAGGGGTGGGGTACCAACCCCCACCCTAAAATTCCCGCACCCCAACTTTTTTTTTCATAACTTTAATCCCTTCATGGAACGAAAGACGAATCCAAAGTTGGTTTTTCTACCCGCAAAAAAGGTTCGAATATTGAAAATAATTAAAGCAAATTTCTGAACTTCCAATACTATTATTAAGTAATTTAGGGGCGAAAAATTAAATCGATCACACCAATTTGTTTTTCGGTGATGTTTTATTAAGTTTTCCAGAAAGTTTGATGCTGTTTGATGCGCCATTACTTATGTCTTGGGTTCACAAATTTGCAATACCTTTTTTTTTGTGGGGGAAACCGTGATGCGAGTAGATGTAAATTGAACACCCTGCTAAATCAACCCAGTACAACCTGGAAAAAACGTAAGTCCACCAGTCGATAGTCCTCAAAAGGATCTTTCATTTGGCACCTTGGAAATTTTCCTAGGACAGTTCCCTCCCCCTCTGCACACCCTGACATTTGACGTTCAATCTGACCTCCTAAGTACAACTATACAAGCCGGTTTAAACTGCCAATTTGTGAATGTAAAAATACAAGACCCTTGTATTGCATTTTATATGCATAGGCCTTGTATTTCTTTACCGTAAACCGTCAAAACAGGTAACAAAGACATGAACTCAAATTTAAAACAAAAACAAAACTTTTTAACAGTTGTTGCGCCATCGCGTCGGGTTTTAAAATTAAAATCACAGGTCGAATTAAAAGATAGGTTTTTTAAAAATTAATTTTAATTCACTCAGTTGCCCGTTCTTGGAACGGGATCCTTCAATTTATAAATTTTAATCTATTTTATTTTTATTTTTTATATTTTTTTAATTGTTTTAATTTGTTTTTTTTTTTAAAAGGCATGCTAGAATTTGAATTCGTTCCAGAGTCTGGGCTTTTCTTATATCGATTTATTATCGAATTCTATGTAAACGTATAAAAGTGTACCTACCACATGAAAACGTATTCAAAAGTAAAGGAATTTACCTCTAGAAATTTAAATCTCTTGAAGAAAGGAGTTGTAGTCGAGAGTATTTTTTAAAAAAGCAAAGCAGTATATAGAAAATTTTCTAATGATTTCATAACAGCGTTCTGATTTATGTATGTGTTTTTGATTAAATTTTTCAAAAATTTTCAAAAGTTTTGAGAAGTATACAAATTTAAAAATAAATAAAGAACGGAGTGGAATAAAAAGAATAGAAGAGAAACAAAGAAAGATAAATGTATGAGCGAAATTCGGGTGAAGAACTTTAATCTTATATCTATATTTCTAAAGTAAACTAAGCAAGTGAATAAACATAAAAGATCGAAGGGAGTACCTACGAAAGTTCTCAGAGTAACCCTAACCATTCCTTAAATGAAATTATTTCATTAACAGCAGAAAGAGAATACAATTTACCAAAAGGCTTTCTTATGTAGACAGATTTCTCAATCAAAATCAACCCCTACTCACTTTATTCATAAATGATTCTAGTTATCACCTAGTCACACACACACACGTATATAAATATGCTACTTGTAAAATATATTATAATGTCAAATATTTATATCAAACCAGTTTTCAATTTTTGAACTGACTAACATTTCTTGGACCTTCCGGAAATATACGAGCTTAAGCAACCGCATTTTGAAATTGGAAACTATCCTGTTGGTTGAGACGTAACCTTATATCTACGTCTATTCAAAAATACCTGCTTATCCGTATTTTAATCAGAATCCTGAAATTTGAGAGATGAGCTTTTTTAAATCTCCTTGAAATTCCAGCCTATCCAAATTTCAACTAAGAATCGTCTTTTGCATAGCTCAAAAGACTATCTAATTATGTCTCCATGAAATACGATCTCTTATGCATATTTCAACACAGCAATAGCATTGTTGGGTCGTGCGCTTATGCCTATCTATGTCTGATTTAAAAAAAAATGAGAAGGAGCCTGCCCTGACTTCATCTTTTTAATTCTGTTCTTCTACTAAGAAGAAGATTTATCAAACAGGAAAAGTTCAGTGATGCTTGACGCAGTAAATTTAACCGCCTGATCTCCTTGTATAGGATTCTCATTCATATAGGACATCATCATTCCTACACTAGTTAAATTCAAACGCGTATGTTTAGAACCACCTTCACAATATCATCTTTTTCCATAATGCGAACCTGTGTGCACGTTTAGCACGTTTCTGCAACCGTCGAATTCTCTTCCATAATCAACATGAGAATCTTAGGACTATATTCATGTGAGTCTGCCAGGTTTTATATGGGTTACAATAATTAGAACTCTGAAAATCTTGTATTAGAAAATCTGTTAAAAAACCCTATTTTTTCCTTCATCCTCACTCCCCTTGGGGGTCTTCTCATAATTTTCACCAGCAGTAGCTATCCGAATTATGTGGCTGCCATTTGACGTCCGACTGTCTGTTTGTCTGTCTGACCTCGCGATAACTTCAGACCGCGTTCATTTACATACGACATTAAAAAAAAAAAAATTGTAGATTTAATTTCGGAAATGGGACATATCGGGTAATTCCTTCGTAGGGTGGCCAAACAAAAATTTTATTTTTCA
This sequence comes from Dioctria linearis, assembly GCA_963930735.1. Classification (NCBI taxonomy): domain Eukaryota; kingdom Metazoa; phylum Arthropoda; class Insecta; order Diptera; family Asilidae; genus Dioctria; species Dioctria linearis. The sequence goes on along the minus strand of OZ005744.1, from coordinate 27,102,988 downwards.
CTGTTTTTTTTTATTTGGACACTGTCGGATAAAGCCTCGACGTAGCGAGTTGAAATCTTGCACACGGTCTGATTAAAAAAATTTTTGATTTAAGACCGAACAAATTCGGTAACTCTTTCATAGTGTTGCCATACACAAATTTCGTTTTTCGCTATATATTTGAAAACGTGTTGACGTAGAAAGTTGAAATTTTGTATCTGGCGTTTTCATATAAATAGTAAATACAAATCAAAAATGGACTAAATCGGCCAACCCTTTATTGGTGTTGCCATTCAAAAATTAAAGCTTTTTATGTATACTGTGCAAACGATTAGTCCTAGACGTTTTTATTGCACTAAAATTTCTTCAGAATATAAAATTCTTTGAAATTGGTTATATTCATTTTTGCTGGCCGACGAACCGTTCTAGAAATAGAGACGAAAAAAACCACTTTACATAACCAAACTTGCACAGGATGTGACCTTACGAAATTGCATACGCGGGCATAAAATCTTGTGTATCGTATAAAATTGATCTTATACCAATTCTAGAGTTTTTTTCATTGTTATTCATAACATTTGGTCAAATTTCGATAGTCAAAATGCTACTGAAGATCAGTTTCCTGGAGTCCTGAAGTCAATGGACCCTTTTACTAATGTTAATCCATTTAATTATAATCCTTGGAATACAATACAAGCCATGAAGTATTTAGCATACCTAGGCATACATATGTAGCATACCTAGGCATGCATTGCAGGATAGCTAGAAGGTAGAAATTACAATGGCGCTCATTAAAAGGAGCTAAACTTTTACTTTAAACATAATGTCGTCATAGAGATTAAATTATGTATGATTTTTACAGGAGAATTGAGCTCTAATTTGTAAAGATGTGAAAAAAAGCGTAACAAATAGGACAAACTTACAAAGATTAAAAATAACAATACAAAACGCATTTCTTACAGCAATTTGCTAGAGCTTCATTTTTTTGTTGCGCCAGTTTTGGGCTGTAGGACCCGCTTAATATGAGAGTGTAGTTGTTCCTCTATTAGAAACTGTAGATATATTCTGTCGTCACAACGAGAATTGGGCCAGTAGTATTCCAGATGTTATTTATATCTGAACCCATATAAATATAATATGACAAGACCTTCAATGCTCAGCTGATTTACATATATATCCGAAACAATTTTACTATAACACTTCCTCCAATAATAACAAGTATAATCTCTATAAATCCACTGTGACATAATATTTAACTCCCCCTAAAACCTTATGCAATCTATATAGATACGCTACACAGCTCTGTCCATTTGTAGTGTAGATACTGAATCATTTCTTCGCAATTGGTGAAGGTGCTTGCACTTTGCACTAGTTTGTTAGAGAATCTCAATGAAACTATCTGGGGAGCTCATTTAACCATTTGATAGGAACGAAGACCAGACCTTGCTGACCGCTTGACCATCAGAGAAGCAAACCAAGTCTAATGGTGTAATTTCGCTTATTTCCGGAATGCAGTTTTGATTTGAGTGATGCTGCTGCATTGCATAGTCTAGATTTAATGCATGCATGCATATGGGCCACATAGTTTTTTTTTTTTATTACCCACAGTAGTTGCTTGTCGCAGCAGCAACATTTATGTATGTAGGACTATAGCAATACGCTAGACTACTCTAGAGAACTGTGTTTTGACAATTTAAACCATTCGGACTCGTCATTTCCATTGTTTGTACGAGGACACTCATATACTATATATACAGAATTCATGTTGTTTGCGTCCTTATCCAAAGGTATTGAGGATAAAATGGATAGCCCATAGCTGGAACAACTTTCGTATATATGTACATAACGTACGTACGTACGTACATTACTAACATGCATAACTGATAGGGTATGTGGTGGATATGGGGATACTACTTCGTATTTTATGTGAACTATTAAAATCCATGGCTCCAATATTTTGACTCAGTTATGGCGTTTTATGTCATAAATACTGTATTTGGTTTTACCCCGGAATTTACAGAGTTTTTGGATTTGGGAATTTTAATAGGCCTGCGAAAATTTTACAGCAATGATTTGCATAATTAATATGTAATGGGCCTGCTAATTATTTATTAATTCAACAATTTTTAAATACTCTCTGAAAGTTTAGTGAAAATTTTAGTAGTTAGTTTTAGACCCATATGAATATGCAATATAATTGCATAACATGAAGTACTGAATATTGGGAGGGGGAGGCTAGAACATCATAAAACGGTTGATATTAAATTTTTAATAGGTAAATGTAGACAATAAATACTTATATAATATATATATGTGTATGTACATGTAAAATTGCCAAATGTCGATTAATTAAAATTTAATGTTCATTCAAAATTAAGGACATACCTACTATAAACATATACACATAACTAATAGGATATATGTTGAAGAAGGCTATTTTTTGGATTCTCCGGTACAACAGTAAAATCGAATTTTTTTTTGTTAATTTTGGGTGGCCAAGTTTCAAGTTTTGGTTTTGACTCATTAACAGGTCCCAAATAGGGAAATTGAGTGACCCAAAAAATAAAAAATGAAAAAACAATTCGTTTCGAATTAATCTGACTTTTTCAATTTTTTTAAATCAAATATTTTTTTCTTCTATTTTTCTCAATTTTTTATTTTTTTCATTTCTTTCCATTTTTCTATTTTTCATTTGTTTTTTGGAGTCACTCAATTTCGATATTTGGGACCTGTTGATGAGGCAAAACCAAAACTTGAAATTTGCCACCCAAAATCAAATGGACTGTGTGATGGACATTGAATAAATGACTAATAAGGAAACGACGAAAACCTAAGCCACTCGGCGAAATGTATTAGTGTGCTGAGTTTGTATTTGTTTCGTCATGGCAGTAATGAAATCGTGACATTTTGAAGGGCGACATTTTTTATAATTCAAATTGTTATGTAAAATAAACAAATTTTTAGCGCCCCCTTAATTTCAGATAATATTTCTTAGCGTTGCCTATGATAATTTAATGGACTTGTCACAATTCAATTGTAAACAAATAACCGGCATTGGAAAATGTTTTTTGCCATGGCTGTTTATTTTTATGAATATTTCACTTTTATATTACTTAAAACACTATAATTTATTAGTAAAACTATTAAAATTGCTTGAAAAATCCTTTCCCACAACAGAAACTCCGGTTGTTTCTACAGCACAGCACAGCGCACTTCAACATCATAGTTGCAAGACTCCAGTCTCGATTATATAAAATCCCGTTCACAAAACAATATTTCACTATAATACTTCACTACTATGAAGGAAAAAGCACTTTTAATTAGCTATTTATCACAAAATCACCCGAACTTTCATTTCATGAAATCTGAAATGTCAGAAATCAATCAGAATTGTCAAATAGTGGACATCCCACTTGCCCCCCCCCCCCCCCCCGCCAAGCTAAATGGGTTTGATTGTCATTGAATTGTGTAGTCACGTACAGTGTATTCGCAGGAAACCCCGCTGGAATAACAAATAACAGTTTTTTCACTTTTGCTGTTGTTCCGGAGAATCCAAAAAAATGGCCTTTTTGCACAAGTAAAATGCAATATGTATAGGTACTATTCTATACCCATGTGTAAACCCAACTAAACACCAGTCTGTTCGCGGACTAGCTGGAAAGTACAAACTTGTACGACTTTTTGTAATTTTTACTTTAAGGCGTTCACGTATTCCAAAATTTAGAGAGAATTTTGACATTACTTTCCCCTCTGTTCAATTTATTACTGGATTTAACTAGAGAAAAATCGTCAAGAAAAATCTCGAAAGGTTAAGTTTTGTCAGCTCGCCGCTGGTTTTTAGTTATTTTTCAAGTTTTTGGTTATTTTTCATGTTTTTAGTTTACTTAAAAAAAAAAATGGAAAAATCTGCTACTCCTTCTTTAGTAGAAGTAAAAAGTTCTCCAAAAACTTTTCTACATATTCAAAGTGGTAAATTAAATTTGTTTATTGTACTACAGAAAGTAATTCTCCGGTATGTGCATATTTATTTCAAAAGGACGATAATAATTTGTCTTTTTCATCTACACATTACTTTACATTACTTCTTATAACATTTAAATTCAGGCAATTATAAATTTAAAAAAAATTCATTGCTCCAAATGCAGTTTGAAGGTCTTCCATTAAAGGGTTAGGGGTAGTTAGAGACATGAAAAAATGAGAATTTTCAATAATTTTTTTTGCTAGTTAATCATTTTATTTTATAAAAGTAATAATATGACATCATTACATCATGTTTTGACTTGACTTTAGGAAAATTTGAAAAAAAAAATTTAATAATCTCAAACGTTATGGCTGTTTGTGTTGACCCACTTCCAAAAGAAGTGCCTTGCGGTGACCATCACAAATTCTTGGAGATTCATCTAAAATCAATCGGACAAAATTTTTTTTGTTTTTTACTATATAATCTAGTGCCTGATCGAAGTTTTTTTTTTTAAATTAACAAAATTGCGGCCTCAGGAAAATTTTCTCGAGTTTTCTGGGAAAAAACCAATAGTTAATTGTTTATAAAACAAAAAAAATATCTTTCGATCAGGCACTAGTTTTTTATGTTTTAAAAAAGCTGTATAAATTTCATCGAAATCTACTGAGCGGTTTTCGAGTTACAGTGGTCACCAGTTCAAAAACCATAGTTTTGAGAAAAACGCATTTAAAGTTTAAAAGTCGATTTATGTAGAGACAACTATCGACTGCTCAGTGCAACTACCACAGGCATACTGACGATAAGCAAATATTTTTCAGCATTTAACTACCTCAAAATTTTAAATATATATAGTAGGGTAATTTATAGATTTAGGTTTTACTACAAAGTTGTAATAAGTTCATGACAATAGAATCCGAAAAACCGGTCATTTGCAGCTGCCTAGCTACCTGCTCTCGACCGTTCTAGAGCGCCCGAGAGACCTTTGCTAATTGTCGGAATAACTCGAAAAATATTTATCGGATTCACTTCAAATTTTCAGAGAATATTTCTAATATTTAATATTTATTATACTTAAAGAAAATGCAAAAACAAAAAAAATCGAATTTTTGAAAATTCTGACTACCCCTAACTCCTTAAAGAACTCAAAAAATTACACAATTCTTTGAAGATTATTTAAGAAAAAAAAATGTGAGTGAAACCTTGTCCGGATAAATAAGAAGTGATCAAATTTGTTTTATTCAATTTCGTATAGTAAAGCTATTCGAGGTGGGATACAGCGTCAGATTGATGTGCTGCAATTCAAATCCAGTAGCTATAAACATGTACATATAGGTATATTCATATACATTGGCTTCGCTTAAAATAAGAGCTGTGGATCATATATGAACTTATAAGGTCTGTCAAAATAAGGCTGAACCTCAATAGCCGTAATGGTATTTAAGCGTGTCGGACGCGCCCTTTAAATTAAACAGATATACGCAAATTAACTTTAACACGTCGGAGGGGAACTTCCGTTAAGTTTAAATATCAAATTTTCCGTAAGTAAGTGTCGATAAACCTCAGTCTCGTTGAAATTCGAAAAGTCCTTTACGGCTATTGTGGTTCAGCCTATACCCAGGAGATACTTCATAAGTCATGAAACAGAAATTTTATATGTGTTTGCTACTTCAATTTCTAAGACATTGATTCTTATGGAAAAGTAACTAGACATTGATTTCATTTATGCTATATCGAGTCTAAACTGCTATCCATACAGGAAAATACTCTTCTAGTAATTTGAAGCTTGGCTCCTTAACTTCCTAGAGGCTAAACTTACCACATACCTTACATAACAAAATAATAAAAAATAGTTTTGATTAAAAAGTAGCCTTACTATTTTACGCTTAACAACTGTCATCTCAGTAATAGTTGCAGATGTGTATGTGCGTGCGGCCGGTGCGTAGTCCAAATCTGCAGGCAGAATCATTTGACTTCGTCGGACTATGGCACATTTCCACCATATGAAGACATTTTGTTTGGGGAATCGAGCTGACGAAGATAAATTTTTATACCATAGATGATCAAATCATAGGAGATACTAAGTTTATCATTCCGTTTGTTAGAAATATTTGCGAAAAACACAGAAACTTGCGCAGAGGGCATTCATCTAGGCAAGGTATCATAAGAATTTAGAACAATTATAGTTTTTTTACTTGTTTTAAATAATTTTGTTAATTTTGTTTTCGAGGGTTTTTTAACTGCCCTATTGGCTCTATACATACGGAAAAATGTTTTCGAGTAATTTTTAGACTCCAATCGCAGTTTCCCAATTAATAATTTATATTAAATATAAAAAAAAATCAATTCAAACTGTGGAAACTACAATTTTCACGGAAAAAAAAATAGACAAAATAGCAGAGTAATAACAATAATAATAAATTTATTAACAGCCAATGTACAAAACTATAAAGGTACGTTTACTTCTCATTTGATCTAATGGTTCCTGATTCAAAATAAAAACTAACTAAAACACATAAAGATAACGAAATAAGTAATAATAAAAAGGAAAAATAAACCGAAACATACCACCATAAAAGAAAAAAAAGAAATAAAAGCAAAACGAAAAAACTTATATTAAAGTTAATGAAAAAAAAACAAAATTAAACCTAACCCTATAAGAAATAAAAAATAAATAAATAAATAATAAAATAAATAAGTAAAACAAGAAAACTAACTAACTATAAAAAGTACGTGCCATTTACGCTCCTAAAAACTTGCATCTTTTAATAATAAAAAAAAAATGCTTGCCATTGCCCGTCCGCTGCATATTGGGAGGGTAGCAGGGTATCTGAGAGTTTTTTTTTTTTTTAGAAAAGAATACAAATTAGACCAACTGTGGAAAGCTAAGGGAATAAGGTTAAAATTATTGGAAGATGGTTTAGGTACTAGGAGACATAATTTATAGTTATGGCACTTAAAAAGAAATCGCCATTCAATTCAATTCAATTTCAATTTATTTAATCAGGTGTACACAAGAGTATTTTTTACTTCTTATAACTAGTACACAAAAATAGTGGTAGCCAACATATAAAATAATATAAGATAAAATAAAATATAAAATAAGACAAATTAATTAATAACTAAAAGTAATCCTATGAAACAAAGAAAATAATAAAGAATGAAAAGAAAATTATGAAAAAATATAAAAATAAAGTAAAAGATTAAAAAATTTTTTTTTGAAGAATTTAAAGAACGAAACAACGATAAAAAAGACTAATGAAATCGCTTGAGAATTTTGAACCAAAATTGTAAATATGTTAAGTTGATTTACGGATTTACCCATGAAGACCCAGCCCCGCTACTACCGAACTACCGAACCAATCCCGAACATATTTCAGTTTTAAAATTCCAATTTTTAATAATCTCCTTGAATTTAACAATCGAACTAGTGCGCTGAAGATTTGTCGGCAGACGATTCCACAAACGCGAAGCTTGAACGAAGTAAGAGTCACTTTGAACAGGATAATGGAAGACAGGAATAAGTAGGTTAAAATGCCGGTCAGAATTTAAGAATCGCAGTTGATTGGTAAGGTAATCTGGCTTGCCTGTATAGATGATTTTATGGAGAGAGAATAATAGCCTTCTCTGACGGTGCTCATTGAGAGAACAACCCAGCAAGTTGTTACTAAGAGACGAGATGTGATCAAACCGTCTAAGTCCATACACAAATCTTACACAGTCATTAAAAGCTATATTCAACCTTCTTAAGCAAATGGAATCCAAGTGTGGAAAAACTAAGCTACTATTCGTAAAATAAGGTAGAAGAAGTGATCTGACCAGCAATAATCTGGTGCCAATTGGAAGAATACTGGCCGATAACTACAGCCGCCATCTTGCGGTATACAACTTTAGGACTACTTTGGAGTTTGTTCAGACATCTTTTGGTGTTTTTTTTTAATTGGATGCAGAGCGTAAACTCTTTGGAGATACTTCCCAAGATGGAACAAATCCATGTTAGCTCCTATGTTAAAAACCGTGGTATACAATGGAGAAATATGGAAATGCATTATATACCTGCATATGCATACGTATCTGTATCACTGTACTTAAGTAACGAACAACGATAATTAACAAGAAACAAAACTTTGTGTAATGTAATGAAAAATCCCGACTGACAACGAAATCAGCTGATTCCATAGATTAAAAAAACTTTGTTTGCTTTTCTTTGTGATCGTCCAAACAATGCGAGAAAAAAAGGCAAGAAATTTTGAAAATTATATTTATTTTATGATAAAAAAAAAACATTATCAAAAATTAATACGTACAAAAGAGAACTTCATAAAAAGTCTTCCGTGTAATCATTTCACTCCTTCCATACTTATTGAATTAGGACAACAGAGTTGGAATGACTGAATCGTGTGCTAAACAAAGCCGACATATTTTCGGCCCTTAAACTTAATAAGTATGAATGAAATGGACTATACTTGCTCTCATTAGCCTTTTAAGTTTTTGGCGAAATTACTCTTTATGCAAAAGTTGTTTTCATTTAAGGCCATTCTGATTGGTCTCACTCAATTGAAAGAATTCTGATTGGTATTAGAGAGCGATTTTTATACTCTAGATGAAATCTATTACTAAGTTTGTCATTCCGTTTGTAACGCACAGAAAAAATGATGATAGAACAAAATGGATTGGACACCAAGGCATAATATTAAAAGTTATTTTGATTTTTGCATGTCCGTCTGTCCGTCCGTCTGTCTGTCTGTCTGTCTGTATATGCGCACGACTACTAGAGAGCGCGTATACTAGAGCTGAAATTTTGTATACGGACTTTAAAAAAAAAAGTAAAATTAAGTTCGAAAAGAGACAAATCGGGCAACTCCTTCGAGGGGTTGCCATAAAAAAATTTCGTTTTCCACTATATATTTGGACACTGCCTGAGAATGCGTTGACATAGAGAGCTGAAATTTGGTACATGGCGTTTTCATGGTGATAGCAAATAAAATTGTTTCAAAAATGAACTAAGTCAGGCAACCCCTTCTTAGTGTTGCCACATAAAAATTTAGGTTTTTTACGTATACTGTGAAAACGACCAGTCCTAGACGTTTTTATTGTACTGAAAAGTTCTTCAGAATACGAAATCCTATAAAATTGGTTATAATAATTTTTTCTGTCCGACGAACCGTTCTAGAAATATATGCGGAAAACCACAAATCAAACTTGCACATATGACCATACCAAATTTCATACGAGCATTCATCTAGGGTATCATAAGAATTGGTCTTAGACCAATTCTAGCTTTTTTACTTGTTCTTGAATAAATTGTTCAAATCGTTCTAAGCACTTTTGATCAATTATACGAATTTAAGAATATTAGAGAACTTTATAATTTTACGATTCTAAATTAAATTAATAAATACAAGAGAAAAAACATCCGCTTCGCCCGGGGTTTGAAGCTTAGGCCTTCCGCCTTCTGGGCGACTGTTCTTACTTCTGAGCTAACGAAACGAATGTTTTCGCCATTTCATTTGCTTTTTAAAGCAAGCATCTGCAACTTTTCAACGGTTAATCTCGGTCTTTCACAGGAAAAATCATTCGTTAGGTTCTTGTTACAATCGTTGTTCATTGATTTTAGTTTCTTCGCTTGAGTAGCGTTACGCGTCGCTTTTCTATTGTCTGCACTCTTCCCTTATGTTGTTGGTATACGGTCTTATATATGCAATTGGTATTTAGGAGGAGGGAAGCATATTCGATTCAATATACGATGTTACAGTTAATATTCTTTTGAGAAATACTAAGTTCAAATATATATATGCTATATACAGTATTGGAAGAAACTAAAGCAACTATTCCCAAAATTTTAGTTTTTTTAAATTAAAATGCATAATATTAGTCTACATGAAATTAAATTAAATATGTATATAACCTCTATCTATATTCTATATAATGACAAAAAAATTCCAAGAACTTCCAAATCTCTCATAAAAAAAAACAAAAACAAACAAACGGTAATAAAAACTTCCTGGAAAAAACTAAAGCAACTGTACCAAATTGGAAAAGTAATTGCTTCTAATTTCGTAAACGTGGATTTAAATTGTAACCAAATCGTTAAGACAGTTGATGGACGTTAACAAGTCGCGAAACGATAACAAAAGTAGAAGCACCGCATAAAGTGTTTCAGTGCAAAGTAAAATTTAGTGATAATGGCAAGAAACAAGTACAATGACTTTACAAAAAACTGTGTTATAAATGATTTTAAAAAGGGTTTAACTCAAAGGGACTTAAGTAAAAAATATAGCATCAACAAATCTGTGATATCAAGACTAATAAAAAAGTATATTGTCACCGGTAGCGTAAAAACAATCCACAGAGGTGGACGCCCAAGGAAGACGACAGCACGAGATGATGCCCTCATCATCCGGAAAATTAAAAAGAACCCGTTCGTATCATCGGCAGAGATTCTAAGAGATACACAATTAAATATTACTGATAGAACAATCAGAAGTCGGGCCATGGAGGCTAAACTCCCAACTTATAGGTCGGTATCCAAGCCAGCAATATCAAAAAAAAAAACCGACAGGCGAGAATAAAATTTGCAGAAAAATATGGAAGCTGGAATGAACAACAATGGAATACAGTTTTATTCTCAGATGAATCAAAATTTAATTTGATTCAATCTGACGGAATGACTCATGTCAGGCGACCCAAAGGCTTTTTCCACAATATTGTAATCATACAATAAAACATGGAGGGGGTTCCGTAATGGTGTGGGGTTGTTTCTCCTGGGCAGGACCTGGCCCTATTGTGAAAATAGAGGGCAAAATGGATCGCTTCCTTACGCAGAAGAAGAGATGCCACTCCGTTGGAGGTTTCAACATGACCGCGATCCGAAACATACCTCAAAATTCGTTACCAGCTGGATTCAAGAGAAGCATATTGAAATGCTGGAGTGGGCCGCGCAATCACCGGACTTGAATCCCATCGAAAATTTGTGGGAAATTGTTAAAAAGCGACTAAGAGGGAAAAGGTTCTCCAACCAGAGACAGCTGTTTCAAGCAATCAAAGTTGAGTGGTCCCAACTCCCAACTAATATCATAGAAAATCTTATAAAATCGATGCCAACGAGATGTGAGGCCGTCATAAAGCAGAAAGGATTTGCTACAAAATATTAAAATGCAGTTTTTTATTTTTATTTCCTCAGTTGAAATCAAGTTGCTTTAGTTTTTTCCAGATCTTTTGTGTTTACTTTTTTTTAAAATTTTTTATTACTGTCAATATAGAATGAATTTTGTTTTGTTTTTATGTAGAATAAGGATAAGAGTTAAATATATATTAATTTTATTTCAAATGGACTAATATTATGCATTTTAATTTAAAAAACGAAATTTTGGTGTCAAGTTGCTTTAGTTTCTTCCAATACTGTATATGCTGAAGCTAGATAGCTCGACCAATAATAGTGGATTGACTGTAAACCCGTCGAAAACTATAAGCTAGTGCTTTTTACAAAAAAAAAAGGCAGGAGCAAAGTTTCAGACTTCCTATACTAGGTGGAGAATATCTCACTCTCTCCAGCGAAGGATTTTCGGTGGCAACTGTGGATTTAAAACCCAGGATGGTACGTTGGATGTACACAGCCATAGCTCGGCCGATTTTCTGCTACGGTTCCACGGTCTGGTGGACGACACTGACGAGGAATTGCAATCTCGATTTGCTGTCAAAAACCCAGAGGGCCGCTTGCATTTGAATAACCGGGTATTGGCGCACCACGCCTACGCCGTTAGATCTCCATTGCAGGAGTGTAGCGGCAATTAGCGTTGTCAGGCTCCGGGCAGGGCGTTGGTGGACGGAGTTTTGGCATTCCAATATACTCCAGAGGATAAACTCCAGTGATTGCAGGGAAGAAACTGTATATCAAATACCTTTCCCAACTTTTGGTGGGGGTGTCAATGCCCACCAGGAGCGATTGGGATGGGAAGGAGATGGTAGTAACATTCGATATCTCTATCTTTACGGATGGATCCAAGACGAGTGTGGGCACAGGGGTGGACAAATGTAGTGTTTTTCAGACAGAGCTTGTAGCTATTTACCAGGCGGCAGTACTGGCATCTATGTATGTGCAGAGAGTCCACACATATCTTCATATACACTGACAGCCAGGTTGCCACTAAAGCACTGTGCTTGTTAAATTAAAATTGGTGCATTTATGCAAGACCAGCCTTGAGCTACTAACTACACGGAATAAGGTAGCTGTGTACCTGGCCACAGGGATATCTCGGGCAACGAGATGGCTCATGAGTTGGCCAAAAAGGACTCTGGAATGGATAGCTTATTTGAGGATTCCGATAGGAGCCCTAAAAGGAGATCCGTCCAACACGTACTTTGTGAGTGCCCGGCTCTTATGAAAAAAATAAGTAGGCTATTAGGTGGCTACTTCTTTTCTAGTATAAAAGAAAGAAAATAGTTCAGATGCATCCTGAGTTTCCTAAGGTAAGCAGGATGGATCTAAGGTGATTTGTAAATGTTATAGATTTCCAGCGGCACCACTCTTACCTAATCTAACCTAAGTTCAAATATGGACAGGATTTGCCTAATAAAATTAAATCGGAAAGATATACACACCTTCCTACATATGTATATCGATTTTTACTTATTTTTAGAAATGGTGGTGTTTTATTGAATCAGTCCAACCCATGTTTGGAGCTTTAGTTTATTATATACAAAAAAATATCAGATCACAACGATCCTCATGTCTTTAACTCGAAATAATAATAATAATTGTCGCCCCAAATGCATAAACTATTCGTTTGTTTTTTCTTCACTAGCAAAATTTTCAGGTAAACCGATACATTTGTGGCTTTCAGTTAACTTAATGAGTCAATTCGGATGGTACCATTGTTTCAGTCTGCTTAATAAAATAAAAGTTTGAACATTTTCCCTGTAGAGTCGATTCTTTCATGTTTATAGTATTATACAATTTTGAATGTTAGATCATTCCAAATATCACTGCTAATGATTATTTTGGCCTTCTTGTAATCAATTCCATCAACATGTTCATTTTCTCAATCAACATAACATGATTTTTCCAATACAAAAAAATACTTATATTCAACCAAGGCCGGGAAAAAGCAATGTTCGAATAAACAACAGAATAGAAACAAGAGACGAGCTACATCTTTTACAAAAACGGACCCATAACCATTGGAATCAATCGACAAACTATTCGGTAAATTTGAAGATCATATTTAGCATCATCAAATAAAAGGAAATTGAATTTAAAAGATAATCCTCATCAAAGGATCAAAAGAGTTCGATCCAGAGCTGAAGCAAACAAACAAACAAACAGATCAGTAGATAAATGATCGGGCTTATTCTTCGATTAGCAAATCTCTTCAAGGTTTTTGTAGTTTAAGTACATTCCTCTTTCTATTTTTCCCTTTTTTAAATTTTTAATTGAACATAAATTCCAACAAAATATCAATTCATTTAAAAATCAAGTGGCCAGCAATGTACCTACATATGTAGGTCTGGTTCTTCTTCTCTACAACTTCTAAAGACATACATATGTGCACATATGTATGTTGATAACAAAATCCTAGAAATTCCTAGGTATCTGCAACAATAAAAAAAGAGGCAAAAAAAATAATAGACAGGTCAACATGAGCAGTGAATTGCAAACTTAAATTACACCGCAAGATAGAGTCCATTCAATCGGGTTTCCCATTAGATTCGCTGTATCAAGTTCATTGAGATTTTCCATTAACATTGTTTACAGAGATAAAAGTGCTGAGTGCACTGGTAAAAATGAAAATATGTCCAAACAAGCTCCTCTAGCTTTACCTGCACTTCCTACGCCACATATATACGAGGATTTTGTTTTTGTTCAATCTGGGATGGATTATGGAATGGCTTTTTTGCTATAGCCTCGCTTCGTACTCTGTTCTCATTTACTTCGTTGTTGGTGAACTGTAAATGAGTCTGTGATGTCGAAGTTTTTATTTATTGAACAAGAGAGAATTTGTGGATTCAATGGATTCAATCACCTCGAATCCATTGGGGGAATATCAGAAAAGAGGAGCTGCATAGTTCGGCAGGGATTTGGCAAATTTTCAATTTTATAAAGAGTGTTAATATTCGTGCATCGTATAATTCCGTATCTGTTGAACTCAGCATAGATATGATATATATCTAGATTTGTTTATAAAATGCCGTAGATATATTCATTGGCTTGAAAAAAGTAGTACAGTTCGTATCCAGAGGTATTTAAATTCGTCTATTTGTAACAAAAGTCATCGGAAAAGCTACAACCAACTAAATTAAAATGGAGTTTTTCGATGAGATATGATAGGCCACACACACGTATTCCGGCGGACCAAAATTGCAATCTTCGAACATGAATCCAAAAAATAAATATAATATTTCGACGGTCTTAGAAAGAGGTCTATGCGGTTCAAATTAATCAACCTACCATCAGAAGTGGGAGAAAATTTTATATCTATATACATAAAAGTGTTTGATTCAAAAGTAAAGAGATGATTTTCTTTGTGGAACTTCGTTCAGAAAGAGGAAAGAAGGAAAAAGATTTTTGATAAAGAAAAAATGACACTTTTGATATCGGGTTGAAAGGCAAAATTTTTAAGATTTTGATGTAATACATAGAGTGGGACTGATGTACTGTCTTGAAGCAACTGGCCGAAACGATTTGAGTTCCAGGACATGAGGGCAATAAGGGCATTGAGATTGCGCACTGCGCCTTGCAAAAGAAGGAGCCAAATCTCTGTTTATTGGCCTTGAGCCTGTCTTTGGACACCCAAAAAGTCACCTTTCAGCTCAGATCAGCGATTGGGAGGACAGAACTAAAAAGGCACACTGGGAAAATACTCCAGGGCTGAGACAAGCGTAACAGAGGACAGAAGCATCCTCGCATTCAGCAGAAAGGAACTAAGGCTCACAACGGCCCTATTTACTGGGCACTGCCCACTTAGATTTCATCTTAAAAAGATGTGTGAATTCGATGATGAGACCTGTCTCTTCTTTATGGAAGACGATGAAATCGTTGAATATGTCCTATGTGATTGTGAAGCTCTGTGCCGCACAAGGCCAAGACTGCTAGAGTAAAGGGTTTTCCAATAATATTATGATATTCAAAGAAAAATGCCATTTTTTGAGATAAATGATCGGATCTTTATTTCATTTTAAAGAGGAAGGTATGCCGTTAATAATGAAAAATAACATCAGCCAAATGACCACCACGACCACGCCTACAGGACCATATCCTTTTCATGAAATTTTCCATAACCTATGTCCTCGATAGCCTCACGAATTCCATCTTTGAGGTATTGAATCGACGCTAGGCTGTTGGCGTAGACCTTCTCTTTCACGTGGCCCCAAAGGAAGAAGTCACAAGATCTCGGTGGCCAATTGTGATCACCTCTTCGAGAGATAACACGGTCCGGAAACTTTTCCCGTAAAAGATCAATGGTTTCGTTGCTTGTATGGCACGTAGCGCCGTCTTGTTGAAAGTAAACGTTGTCCAGATCAATACCATCCAATTCCGGCCATAAAAAATCATTAATCATCTGTCGATAGCGCAATCCATTCACCGTAACTGTTGCTCCAGCCTCATTTTCGAAAAAGTAAGGTCTAATGACCCCGCGGGACCATAAACCGCACCAAACAGTCACACGTTGAGGAAAGAGAGGCTTTTCAACAACAACTCTTGGGTTCTCCGAGCCCCAGATGCGACTTTGCTTGTTGACGAACCCATCGAGGTGGAAATGAGCCTCATCACTCAAGATGAGTTTTCGATGGAATTCCGGATCATTTTCATGCATTTCAAGGACCCAATCAGCAAAGACTCGACGTTGTTGATGATCGGCCGGCTTGAGTTCTTGTGTTAACTGAACTTTATAAGCCTTAAGACCCAAATCTTTATGCAAAATACGGTGTAATGACATTTGTGGAATGCCTAACTTGTCCCGACAGCTCGAATTTTTCTACCAATTTCTGTATTGCGGTCCGCAAGGTGCTTCACGACGACCCAAAAATGTTCGAGTTTTACGAACCGTCTCTGCCACATTTTCACCATTTTTATAGTGAATTTTAATAATTTCAATGCGTTGTTGAATCATGTATCGTTCCATTTTTATTAATGGCGTAGTTTCTACTTGTCAAGTGTCAAAAAATGACAGCTCTAAGAGTGACATCTACCGAAATAGCGGGCTAATTAAAATAACACCTCTTATTGGAAAACCCTTTATATCGAAAAAATGGCCCTCACGAACATCATAGGCTTTATTAAAGACCTTAAGTTCGAATGGACTCCCTAGCGCATTTGGGGGTAATGTCACAAAAGATCTTATACGTCGCGGTGACTAGATGAGAGACTGAGGTCCAATCTGCATCCCCCCATTAATAATAATAATATAAAATAGAGTGCAAGCTATACTAAAAGAAAAAACTAAAATTTGGTTTGAAAAATATTGATCTAACATTACGGTCATTTAGGCTTACGAATGTCAATAATACATAATAGATGAATGGAGTTGATGTTATTGGGCATTATTGAATGTATTTCTGATATTTGCTTGGGAAATTCACTAGTACTTGTGATGCCACTATCATCTAAAACCTCATTGAACGACTGCTGTTCATATGCGAGTCTTCTCGTCGAAGATAAGACAAGGCTTTTACCAAAAAGTAAGTTTTCCAGATGACAAAGAGAACTTGAGAATTTTTTTATTTTCATTATTTTTCGAATAGCTTTTAAGTTCTAAACACTTTTGTATATACGCTTTAAAAGGAATTTTGAAAGTAGGTAGACTGAACTAAAAAGATTCGTAGATCCAATAAAAAAGTTCTTCGATAAATTTTTTTTTTTTTATATAAATTTTCAAGCGATGAATGTGTTCATTTTGGTAAGGAACAGAGCTACATTAAAAATCAGGCTCAATGTAGCGAACTAATTGAGTCTATGACGAGTAAAATATTTCATTTTATGAACTTATATTCATTAAAGCAGCAAATTTCGTACGAAGATCTTACGACTGAGGTTTATTGCTGCCTGTACTATGTACATTTATCCAATGAACCTCATTAATTGATGTGACGTACTAGTATCTATATTAGTTTACTCCACTGTCCTCATACCACTTCCCTTCATAAGCTACTTTTATATTTTATTCTTTTTTTACTTATTTTATTCACGTTAACAACTACAATTACTTACTGTCTTTATGTAGACAATCCTTATTTCTTAGAATTTACATAGTTCTTTTATACTTTTATTTTTAGTGCCTTATCTAATTAATCATTTTCAGTTATTCAAAATGGATTCATGTCAATGTTGTATTAAAAATAATTTGAGTGTGTTGTTTTGTGTTTGGATACGTACTGGATGGTACTACTAACCAGTCGACAACCGTTCGGAAGTTTATAAATATTCAGGCTATTTGTGAAAAACTTCCGCCATTGATGTTGAATGATATTTTAATTCTACCTTCTATGGCTGGCATGTCTTCTAGCAATTATTTGATTCAAAGTTGTTTTACAAAGGAAGCACTGCATATTGGTAGAAGTTTTTATATAGTTCTAAAAAATTACAGATAAAAAAATCAACAACTGCTTAAATTTACATTAAAAGAGATAAAAAATTGCATTTACCTTAAATTATGGCTCCCAACAACACACGCATTGTATTATGACGTCTTTATAGATTTCCTTAACCTTAAGCTTTCTGGCTCCTACCCTAAGGAAATGCTTTATGTTGGAATATCTGGCAACAAACCAGAAAGTGTATGCAACTTGTTTGCTAAACACTTTCAGACCACATTTGATGACAACCTGAGTTCGAATATCCGTAATACATCTGATGAAACTCTTTATAGCTCCCTAAATATCCCTCTCATATACTATAGGTTAGGTTAGGTTAGGTAAGAGGGTGCCGCTAGACAACCAGCGAGCCTCACTTAGATCTCTAACGGGTCCATTGTGCCCCTAGACCTCATGGGATAACCCTTCAAGCCGCGGACTTATCCTGCTTTCCTTGGGAAACTCAGGATATATCCAAGACCTTTAACCTAGATCCATCCTGCCTCACGCAGAAAATGTGTCTGAAGTTTATACTTTGAAGCTCCCTCAGACTTGAAAAGGAGTAGCTACCTAGTAGCCTACGTCTTTTATTCATCAGAGCGGGGCATTCGCAAAGCACATGCTTGACGGATTCAATTTCCTCCTAGTCCCTACAACTCCTGCAGAAATCGTTCGCCGCCATTCCCAGTCTTCTAGCATGGTCCCCTATGGCCCAGTGACCCGTCATGACCCCTACTAGATTCCTGGTATTTGCTCTGCTTCTATTAAGCAGTTCCCTTGTCCTTTTCCTGTCATATGCAGGCCACAATTGCCTCGAAATACGACAGGTATCCCTGCTGGTCCATCGGAGGCCTGCCTTTAGATAGACGTCCCTGATGATTTCCTCTTCCTTTCATGCACCATACTGAGGTTCAAGTATTACTTCCGTCATTAGATGAAAACAAAAATGCGGTTCCAGATGGTATTCCTAACACATTTTACAAGAACTGTTCCTCAGTGCTATCGCACCGTATTACCGCATTGATTAATTCTTCTATCTCCAATCACATTTACCCGGACGTTCTTAAGGACTTGTATATATGTTTACCCTGCGTTCAAAGCTGGGGATAAAAAGTTAGTAAAAAACTACCGGCCTATTTCTATTTCTAATGCCTTTGCTTTGATTATTGAAAAACTAATCTACTATAATCTACTGCCCCAAATAAAACCCTACATCAGTCCACAACAACATGGCTTCCTACCACATCGATCTACTGTAACTAATCTTTCATTATTCACAGACTCTATTGCCCTAGTTCTTGATGAAGCTAAACAGGTAGATGTTTTTTATGCGGACATATCTAAGGCATTCGATAGAATCAATCACAATATAGTTACGGCTAAGATGAAGAAAATGGATTTTGACTCTAACAGTACCCTCTGGTTTCAATCATATCTCTCGAATCGACAGCTCTCTTTTGTAATAAATGGTTTCTCATCTTATATATATACCCAATCTTCGGGTGTACCCCAAGGCTCGATTCTTGGCCCGCTTTTCTTCTTATTATACATTAATGACTTTCCCAAAGAACTTTGCTTTTTGTCTTTAATCTATGCTGATGACACTAAAATTTTTAGAGTAATAAATGATCCATCTGACTGCCAGTATCTCCAAAATGACATCCAGAAGCTACTCTCATGGTGTAACAATAACCATTTGTCCCTCAAATGCAAATGCATTTCTTTTAAAAGAAAACGCACTACCCTGAATTGGGAATATAAGTTGGGCACTCTTCTAGTAACCCGTGTCTCAGAAATAAATGACCTGGGAGTACAGAAATATGTCAGGATTTTACGTGAGCACCTGCCAAGTATGGCTTAATCTCACGGCATTCTTCATGCACAGATTTTAAAGATCAATCAAATTCCTCGTGTCGAAACAACGAGTACCAGTATGCCAAAATAGCATGACAACAACTTACTGGTAGAAACGAGACTTATCCCATCTCTGCCGATCTCAGGTCACGGCACCCTAGACCACAGCCTCTACGATGCTCCCATAAAGGGGCCATCCCAAGTTGAGGTGGATAAAACCTTGTTATCCAGAGCTCCTCTAAACCCGTAGTACCAAGTTAGCCAATGTCGGGCCGCCCATTTGGTATAGCTTTCGCAAAGCATCATCAACGGAACATGAGTACTCCCAGTTTCAATCTTTCATGCTAGATATCGTTTTTAAACGGTACTGGTAACTCCGTTCGGGCCTAGATCTTATTAGTAGTGTCTAAAAGAATTGTACTTGGCCTATACAGGTAATACAATCTTTTGGACGCTGTCAGAGGGGACCACTTGAAGGTTAAGATATGCCCAATTCAGTCTGGATAGGCTTCGAGATTCACCATTTGGATCTTATAGCTGACCATGCATACTAACCATATAGGCACTACTAACATACATACCTGATTTCTGTTATCTATCAACTTATTCATCAACTTCGCACACCAATGTCTGAGATTTTGTTATTCTGACTTACATAAATTCATTGTATCGTGGGCCATCTGCCTAGCACCTACTACAGTACCCACACAGTCAAAAATCTCAATTTCAATTTCACTAAGGTAACTTTACCTCGCCTTGAGAAGTACCAATTCGCGCCCATAGCACTCAGCTAACTATACCACACTACTGTACGCACTCTCCTGGGAGGTGCCAAAGCGATCTACAAAACATCAAAACACCAAAACGCTCCTATAATCATCAACAGACCAACAAATTTCTCTTTTCTCTTTTCTCTTATACAGCTTTCACCTTGTTCAGCATTGCGCTTCACAGACTACTTTCCCCCCCGACCTGGGAGTACAATTTGATAATAAGCTATTGTTTGACTCTCACATTAATAATATCACCAATAAAGCTTTTAAAAGCCTGGGGTTTGTCTTAAGGTGCGCTAGGCCTTTTAAGCAGCACTCTACACATAAAATTATGTGCAATACCCTAGTTAGATCCATATTAGAATACGCTTCCCCAATCTGGAATCCCTTTTACTACACAACATACAAAAATAGAATCAAGAGTGTCCAATGTAGATTTACTAGGTACTTGCCATTCAAACGGGCTCATACTAGATACTCCATGGTATCCCTGGAAGCCCGTCGTTCCTATCTCGATGAAATTTTGTTATTTAAAATATTACACGGCTCACTCTGAGCTTTTGTCCAAATTAAAAATTAGCTTTCCTAGCCATTTAACTCGACAGCTATCTACGTTTCACATAGATCCACCCCGTACCAACTTGCATCTCAAGTCACCTTTGGTTAGAATTCAAAGGGCCCACAATGCCTTATACAATGATTTGGATATAATCAGTGATAGCTTCGGGTATTTTAAGCGCAGCCTCTTAGCTGAAATTAATGCTCTGAATAATTTCTCCAATCTGAATTAATCAACTTAACTTTAATTTTCATATATGGAGATATGGATGTTCCATTGTCCTGATAAAGAACACCCTTTTGATCATTTTTCATGAACATTTTTGAAGAACATCCTACGTACCATTCAGGATTGATCTTATGATGATATTCCAATGGAGTTGTGGTAACATGATCCGTGCGTTCGAAGAACAAGGCACCTTTGTTTTTGTCACTTCTGTAATTGCCGAATTACTGCTTTTACCTCTCCAACTAGTTGAATTGTAGATTGCATTGTTTTTCTATAGTGACGAAGGATTATGTTTTGCTATCAAACAGGCATTTTAGTTTTTGCGAGCTCTGCTGTCGAATCAATCCGTATTTTAAAATTTCCGCGTGTGAATTCAATATTTTAGTGAAATAGCTTTTGTTTTGACTGCGTGAGTAAAATCTGTTAAAGCTTGCCAAAACATTCAAAACATCAAAAATGCAGAAAATAACTAAATCCAAAGCGACACCTTACAAGAGAAAGCCCAATCGAAAAACTTAAATTTAGATTTGTGAAGCGGTGTGCAGGCATTGGCCTTGCATTCACTGAGACCTGAAAGATCTATTGTGAGTTCATCGTTCTATATTTACTCCCTTCCTAGGTTTAGACTGTTAATAAAGTCTAACAACATTCTGGGCCTTAGGTTCCACACGTAGTTTGATGAAGAGGAAAGCATGTTCGAGATGGAGTAATCTCCGCCTGGTCAATGCTTCTCAGTTACAGAGCAGGTGCTCCGAGGTTTCATGAGCATCCTGACAGAAGCGGCAGAAAGAATGAAGTCTCGGCCAAGCTCATCTTGTGTCGGTGATATCTCAATGGGCAACGGCCTTAGAAGAGCTCTTCTGTAATCATTTTGAGCTTTGTTCTCCTAAGGAGTAAGAATTTCTTTGTTTTTGCGCCAGGTTGTCAATAATTTTTTTTGGCTGACGAAGTCCTTGTAGCCTTTCCCAATAAATGGATTTTTGTTTGTTCTCCCAGCTATTTATAGGGTAGCTCTAAGGTAACACTTTGAAGTGCCATCAAATAGCTCTGGGACGACAAAGGGAGTTTCTACCCCTCTTTTGGCTAATTTCATTGTTTTTATGGCCCACCCAAATAAGGATAACTTGGTTTCTCCTTGATAATTTTTTTCCGTACACTCCCAGACTATGCTTGATTTTAAGGCCTTGCGGCTTGACTGTCCGAGAGGATATTAACCCTTTCCGTACGGAATAGCTCAATACAGAAACGCTTTATTTGACTGGAGCAAAATTAGACGTAACATGTCGCTGTGGACGGTCAATTTTTCGTGCATTTCTACAGTCATAACTTTCCGTGGAGAGGGAATAGAGCAATGCGGCTTTTCTACTTGCATTTGTAATATTCGGGAGAAAAATATAGGGGAAATTTTTGTTTGTTGGTGAAGGTTAGTACCCCCCCCCCCCCCAACAGGGGTTACCCAAAATGGGGCTCCTGGGGTATCAAACTGAAGGGGGTGGAGAGTATAATCGAGTGGCGGAATTAGTTTTTTCATCCTGTAAGCTCCATACGGACGTTTATACCGTTAAAGAAAGGTTTTTTTGCACTTGGGTCAAACACACCCCCTTCCCTCATTTTGCATATGTTTTGGCCGTTCTTTCTTTCGTATGCATTAGTGGTTAGTTGTGAACATTTTTTGTTAAGGTTGCAAATGTCCGGGACGTAACAGTTGCTTGCAAACATCAGATTAAAATAAACCCAATTTTTCACAAAAAAAAAACTGCCATTTTCCAGTTTAAAAAGGACTAGTTCATTTCTTTTTAAGTTATCTTCAAACTAATTATCGACTTGAAAAACTAATTAGGGGAGAAAATGTAGATGCGATTTCATTCTACAAACTTGCCTCAACGCTTATATTTAAAAATTTTATAGCATCTCTTCTATGCTAAAAGACGACCAAATTGAGGTTTTTTAAAAATTTTAAATGTCAAGAAATTGACATTTCCCATTACTCGCCACCTGGTGGCGGCCAATAAAACCAATGAATCTGGTATTTCCAGAGACAGCATTCCACATGTCTGTTTTATAGTACAAAATTCATTTGAGCTAATTCCGTTACTTTTTCAAATTCTATAAGCGTTTAAGTTCGACAAGTCTCTGAGCCCATAGGCCACAATTACCATATTTTTCTGAACGCATTCAGATATGCGTCCATAGTACCGAAAGGGTTAATGGTTGAATAATTTATGGGTGGGGTTGGAATATGGTAGGGGTGGAGACCAGGGCCTTTGATAGACGACATCGAGATGCCCAGGGCCGTATACACTCAGTCCGACTCCACTGCTCTTTTTGGAACCATTTGCATATCACACGATCGACCTTGTTGACAGGAGGATTTAGTGGAAAAACTTAAGTAGAAACTATATCTGCGAAACTATGCAATTCAGTAATTCGTGGATAGTGCAAATTTGCGTAAATTAGTCAAATAAAAAATCTGCCATGATTAGCTATACTTTTATCAGTCGTCTAAATTATTTTTAGAACGTGAATGCAAAGCCTTAAGGGGATACAAATTTCCAAAATCATAAAATTCCTTTTCTTCATCTTCTAGAGAACTCTCTGATTATGTCAATTCCGATATAAACTGGGAACCATCCTTTTTTATTAGGAAACTCAAAACTACAAACCCATCTCACAAAAATTATTCCAAGGCTAGTGACCATTTGAATATCATTCCACATTTTCTCAAAGCCTGTAAGAGGTTTTGATTTATTATTTCTCTCAGGTACTTCTCTCTTGAATAGCTCTTAATAATGTAAGTCTATCTGCATAGAATTGTTTAGGGGAATTCTGGGTTAATATCCGTACCTATATGCATTGAAAGACCACCACCCGTAAAGACAGTGAGATTCCAGAAGTTATTTAAGTGCTCCTAATCTTAAGACATAACTCATGGGAGGAGCTATTATCTGACGAAGTAAATTTCCCCCCGCCCGTATGAGTGTCTTGTTATAAACTTTAAAGTCCATGGACTTAATTTATTAGCCAGAGCATACTTTGTATGCATTGCTATAACTGTGGTACTTTATGCAGTCGTAAAGGAACTAGGTAGGGTAGGGTATAGCTCAAAGGTTTCTCTATGTGCTTACTGAGTCCGGTTACCTAATAAAAGCAAAGAGGAAATGCTTGAGATATAGTACACAGCAAGTGGAAACTTTTCCACCAGAGGGCAGATTTTCGTCGATATTTTCTCTGTAACATTTCAACTAATCTGAGCATTTTTTGTTCAAAAGTCAAATATTATTGCTAAAATTGATGAGATTCTGGGAAATGGTACATATTTTGTTGATTTTAGGAAATAGTATGCAAAAAATGAGTGGCGATGAGTGTAAGAGTTCTCGAAGCAATCAGCTCTACACGAATAGGCATGTATGATAAAAAAAAGCAAAAGACGAATTGTGGGCAGCTTTCAGGTATGCTTGTAAAGAAAATTTAATTTGGGGACACTGATTTGATATTCTCAGGTAATTTAAAAATCCGATTGAAGTAGGGTCCGAATGGCTAGAAAAGTACTCTTTTGCGTCTGAAGTAATATTGGTATGTATGTATACTACTGAGGTACCCAAGGACATGAAAAAGGTTAATAGGCAAATGCGCATATATAAATTTATCACATTACAGCACCTTGCTGGTAATAGTTACTCTGCGAATTGTCTCTTTTTCGTTTAAGGACTACGTTCATGTTTCCTTTGGTAGGTACTTGATCCTTTTCGCTTGAAGGCAATTGGGTTGTAAGAAATTAGATCCTGAAAAAGCTACCGCAGCAGCCCAAGCTAATGTAATGGAAAATGGAAAAGTTTTTTTTTTCATTCAAAGAATTTCAGAAGATGGCCATATAAAAGATACATAATTGAATTTCGTCAATGACGATGGTAATATTTCAATTTCTTGGAAAAGTTTTTTTTTCTTTTTTCTTTGAAGCCTATCTTACTTGATATTATATGAAAATTAGACCTTCGTCCTCCAGAGGCAAAAGTTCTCTGCTTATCTTCGGAACGCTGCTTTTAAGAATTTATATATATTTTTAGAGAAATCTTAAAAATGCTGTTGCTGAAATAAATGATCACAAAGACGATTGGGGACAGAGCATATCGCTATCTAATATGTTCAATATACAGACCGCATGTTGGTATATTCGTATTCTGTACGGTATGAGTCTTTCAGTAGTACCTGGCTAAATACCCATAAGTTTGTAGTACTTAGTGACTTTCAATGTTTGCTAATAGTCGTTCATACTGGGCTTAACCTTCTACCTTCTCTCCTCTTCACCTTCTTGATTTATTTTTATACTCTTCTAGATGAAATCTATGGGGTATACTAAGTTTGTCATTCCGTTTGTAACGCACAGAACTAATAATGATAGAGCAAAATGGATTGGATACTAAAGGTATTTTGATTTTTGCATGCCCTTCCGTCCGTCCGTTTGTCTGTCTGTCTGTTTGTCTGTGCGCACGATAACTTTAAAACGCATATACCTACAGACTTTAAAAAAAAAGTAAAATTAAGATCGAAAATGAGACAAATCGGGCAACTCCTTCGTGGGGTTGCCAGTTGCCGTACAAAAATCTCGTTTTCCACTATACATATATTTGGATACTGTCTGAGAGCGTGGCGACATAGAGACCTGAAATTTGGTACATGGAGTTTTCATAATAATAGCAAATAAAATTATTTCAAAAATCAACTACGTTGTACAACCCCTTCTTGGTGTTGCCATATAAAAATTTAGATTTTTTACGTATAATGTGAAAACGACCAGTCCTATACGTTTTTATTGTTCACCATCAAAATTTACGAGACATTCCTGATAAATCCCAGCCGCTTCATGCAGTTCTTTTAGGAGGCGACAGCCAAGCAATCTGTATCGTTTACTGGAGAGTATCGGACAGTGACAGAGAAAGTGAATCACCGTTTCGTTCTTTCCCCACATCATCTGCATATAGGGATGTCATCACACAAAGGTTCTCGGGATTGTCTTATTTATTACCAAACCCAATAGCATTCTCGTTGAACTTGGGTTGGATTATCCCCACAGTTCCTTTTTTTTTGTTCTATCTATGTGATGGCAGTCGTTCCAAGCCACATTATTAGAGGTAAGATGTTTTGGTGGCCAGGGTTGCTATACGTACGATAGTTCTTGTACATGTACGCCGAGTTCTACTTAGGTATCATGTACCAGCCAAAATGTATTCTAGTACGCGAAAGTACGAGAATTTCAGAATTTGGGCTTCAAATATTTTGCAAACAGAATTTTCACATTGTGGCAAAACTATGAAGAAAGAGCAGTAAAAGATAATTTAAGAAAAATAAGTAGAGCCATATCTTGGCCGCATGAATGAAGAAGATTGTTGCTTTCGGTTTTTAAACCTACCACACAAATGATAAGTCGCACCAGGTCGGCGCTGCTATAGTCAAATAGACCTGATACTATGCAGTAGATCTGATGATGAAAACTTTGGCCACAATTTTAAATCGGAATCTAAATATCCTTTATTCTAGGAACATTGTCCTTCGACAAGAATTTTAATACAAAAAATTGCAATAAAATTTGTTCCAAATATAACTTTGAGCTCCAAGTTGTCCTTGTTCGTGATCGGATATTTTATTTAATCCATTCGCTTCAGTTATTGGACCAGATTATTGTGTTTCGCTAAAACTCTTTTAATCCTAGTGATGCGCTCCATGTATCGTTAGGCTTGTAGTCTCTCATATATATGAACCGCTCACTTGCCAAATCGATTAACTCCATAAAAAGAAAAGGTAGGAAACATTGATAGATTTTTATAAATTTCTTGTGAAAAAAAAAAATATTCAAATATATATTCAAAGGCCATAAAAATTGAGACTACATACATCAATATTTTTGTGGCCGTTAAATAAAAAATATTTTTTTTCACAAGAAATTTGTTGACATCATTAACATAAACAATGAAATTCACAACTATTTCTAGAACGGTTCGTCGGACAGTAAAAATGATCATAACCAATTTTATAGGATTTCGTATTCTGAAGAAGTTTTTAGTACAATAAAAATGTCTTGGACTGATTGTTTTCACAGTATACGTAAAAAGCTAAATGTTTATATGGCAACACCAAGAAGGGTTTGCCCGATTTAGTCCATTTTTGAAAATTTTACTATTGCTATGAAAACGCCATGTCCAAATATATTTTTGTATGACATCCTACAAAGGTGTTGCCCGATTTGTTCATTTTCGAACTTAATTTTACTTTTTTTTTAAAACCCATCTACAAAATTTTAGCTCTCTAACTAAACGCGCTCTTGAGCTATCGTGAGCATGGACAGACGAACGAACGGACGGACATCAAAGATCAAAATTAATTTTAATATTATGCGTGGGTTGTCCAATCCATTTTGCTCTATCGGCATTATTTCTGTGCGTTACAAACCGAATGATAAACACAGTATACCCTATGAATTCATCTACAACGTAATTGGTCCCCCAACCTACTATATTTAACAAACTTTTTGGCGTTATATCTCATACATAAGCTTGAGCCAGGTGAGAAAAAGAAAGAGAGAAAAAGTAGAAATATAAATTTTTGAAAGAAATTCATAATTAAATTATGTGGGTACCACAAGCCAATTTCTTACAAATCGGCTGGCAGGTCACAAGTCTGATATAAAAAATAAGCAGACTAACAAGACTGCGTTGTGTAGCCACTGTCTGGAAGCAAACCATTTCCCAGATTTTAATAATACAACAATTATATGTAGGGAGAAAATATTGACAAGGCGATGCGCCTGGAGGCGTTGCATATACATATATACCACAGCTAATACAATGAACCGCAAAACCGACACCGACAACATAAATTCGGTGTACTGCTCACTTCTAAACTAGCCCATGATCAGAGCTGGGCAATACTTAAGTAAAAAAAGACTTAAGTACTACTTAAAGTACATTTTCGTTACTTAAGACTTATTACTCAATACTTTTGAAATGCCCCTACTTAGTACCTACTTGAACATAAGTACTTGCTTCTATTTACTTGTACTTAAGACTTAGTTCTGTACTTAAGTACCAAGATTTTTACTTAAGTATTTCTGAGTCTATTAAGTACCTACAAATATCTAACTCTTCGTAGAAAAGCAGACACAATCTCTAGCGCAAATACTTTTTTGTTGAGTTTTAAAAAATTGGTGGATTCGTCGAAATATATGATTTTAAATTAATAATTTTGGGTTATTACTGATAAAAACTGTTTTACCAAAGACAATATATTCATTAGATACGCAGAAGAAATTCTAAATGTTTTATTAAAATCACTTTTCGAGCTGCGTGCTCACTTTTCAACTTCCCGCCAATGATTTTTTTAATGTTGGCACCGAACTAAGAACTCTTTTGACACAAGCAATTGTGCCACGTGAAATTGAAAAGTAAGTAGTCCAAATCCATATACGTCAGTCGAAATAACCAAAGGTAAGCAAGTAATGCCTCGCTCCAATATAAAATCAACGATACCTCGACCTGATGTAGGGAAGGCCTCAATTTCTTCTTAGAAATTTACTGGAAATTTTTTCCTTAGAATTGTTATGCATTATTGGAGGCGATAATGGGTGCTTGGGCGGACCTCTAATAGCTTTTATGAGTGTACGAATGAGAGCTGAAAGTTCTAAAAAAGTACTTTAAAAAGTACTTCAAAAAGTACTGAGTACTTTTTATAGACTTAGTAGGTACTTAGTTGCAAGTACTTTTGTACTTTCGCTGAAGTACTCACGCCTTCGATACTTGTACTTAAGTACTTTTTCTTTGGTACTTGCCCAGCTCTGAAGAGGGTATAAATAAGCTTGTTTGATTACCATTTATGGCTGTTAAGTCTGCGCAATTTGCCTATACAGTATTATTGGAGGATAATAGGTGCTTTGCTTGGGCGGGCCTCTAATAGTTTTTATGAGTGTAGCAATGAGAGGTGAAAGTTTTACTCTACCTACAGCGGCGAAAACTATAAAAAACTATAAATAGTAGCCACCGGTTACTATACGTATTATAGTTTTCAAAAGGTATTTATTTATTAATATATATTAACTGAACTCGATAAACTTCATTATATTACTGCCAACGTACAAAGATTCTAAAAAAGTACTTCAAAAAGTACTCAGTAGGTACTTTTTATAGACGTAGTACTTAGTTACAAGAACTTTTCATACATGCGGTACTTGTACTTACGCTGAAGTACTAAGGCCTTCTGTACTTCTACTTAAGTAATTTTCCTTTGGTACTTGCCGAGCTCTGCCCATGATCACACGTATATGTGTATATATCGATGTACATGCTACTATCAAAAAACATTCCCTCTTCGGATCATAAAATAACGACAAATCTTGCAATGTGGATGCTGTTTTCATCTTCCTAGACGTGAGATCTAATGTTGGTCTCAAATATGTTTTTGTTTTTAAAGTAGTGTGTTTTCCCTTTCTAGTTTTTGTGTATATGTAAGTAATTTATTTAATTACAATGCTCTTCAGTAAATGTCTAATTTATTATTGTATCGCTTCATGTTAAATTTTTTGTAAACAAATGTGGAGCGTTCTTCACCATTATTGTTGAAAATTGTCTAATCCACTTTTAACTCTCCTTACCCACTGGTGTAAGACACTTTGTGAAATGGGAAATTTTTTACCATCTTTACTTTATAATAAAAAAAAAACATAAAAAAAAATAATTATATAAAATTGACTAGAATTTTTGTAACTGTAACTTTCCATTTTTTTTTCGCGGACTGTAATCCCTCTTACATTCGGTAAAAGATGGAGTATAGAAGCATTTTAAGAACTTTTATCGTTAATGTTTAATGCCAGCTGAAAGCAAAAACGTGGCTTAATAAGTTAGACACAAATTAATAAATTCAAGAGGTAAAGACACCTGCAAAGACGCCTGGAAAGCGGAAGGACCCGGCTTCAAACCCGGAACGAGGCGGTTGTTTTTGGGGCCATTCCCTTTAACACGTACACGAATTTGTCTGTCTATTTATATATTTCTTTTTTACTATTTTCGACACTCTCGTAGACACACTTTTCGTCATCACAGCGAGCTGAAATTTGGCACACAAGTTCATGTAGCGTGACAATTAAATCCATCAAAATTTGAACCAGAAATTTCCATGGAAAACCCGGAAAATCGGGAAAAATCATTTGAAAATTTGGTACAAATTTGATTAGTGATAAATCCGTTTCAGGAAAAATGCAGAGCTTTCCGACAATGGTGAAAACTTGCAGAAAAAATCCAGAAAAATTCATGTAAAACGCTTTTCCGGAGTTTTTCAGACCAAGGAAGCGCTTGACCGTTTTGCAACCTACGACAAAGTTGTAGAGCGAAATGAGTTGCATAAAGTTGCTTTTGTGGAAAACTCCGTGGAAAACCCGGAAAAGCGGGAAAATCATCGCAAATTTTCATCGATATGATTAGTGATAAATATGTTTCAGGAAAAATGCAGACTTTTCCAATTTTTCTGAAATTTTTTTCGAAAATTTCCGGAATATTCCGACTTTTCCGGAATATTCCGACTTTTCCGGAAAATTTTCCGACAAAAAAGTTTTATAAGCTATGCGGAATCATTTTTTTTCCGTCCTACTGGCATCAATACTTTCTCTTCAACAATCATGAAAACTTGCATGAAAAATCGAGGAAAATTCATGTAAATTTTTAAAAAAAATTCATAGTAATAGGAAAAGTCTGTGGAAAACATGGAAATCGGGAAAATTCATGTTATATGGGATCAAGTTGGAATACAGCTAAGAAGCGCTGTTTAAAACATAATTTGAATTTCAGAAAACCGTTGCAGTACTTCAACGATTTGATACTCGAAATATTTTTGTTTTCGGATCGGCACCAAACATGACTTAAAAATTGTTTTAAAATATCTCCATACAGTACGTAATAACAATTTAGTTAACGTGAAAAAGGCAGAAAATAAAATAATTAAAAAAAGGAGTTTTCAAACAAAACTGAGGCCAAGTCGCATGAAAAAATAGAAAAAATAAACGTTTCTTCACACACAGAGGTGGACTCAGATTTTATTCGCTGACAATCACCGATATATTTCAGTATGACCAATCAGAGGCAATAAGTGATTTGATTCATGAAGAGAAAGAATATTCAAGAGAAATGTCCCAATCAAAAAATCTGAGTCCATCTCTGTGTGTGAAGAAAAGTTTATTTTCTACTTTTTCATGCGGCTTGGCCTCAGTTTTGTTTGAAAACTCGTTTTTTACTTATTTTATTTCATCTTGTATTCATGATTTGATTTGATTTAGAATCGTTAAAAATAAAAGTTCTTAAAATTCTTCTATTCTCCTTCTCAATAAAGGTTTGTAGGAAGGCTATCCGGGTATCATGGATGTATTTAATTAGTACCTATATATTGGAAAGTATGCTGAATAGATAGGCACTGTAACTCTTAAAACAACAACAAATAATTTCCAAATTTTAAGTAAATTTTTTCTTAAAAGACGCAAAGAACAAAAACTGGTAATTAGTTCTTAATTTCAAAAGAGTGCTGCCTCCCCTAAATGAATAGGCGATTTTCTGTGGACCCGAAAACCACAAAACAAACCGTACAATGACCATCATCTTGCGTGTTCTTTTAAGCTTAATTCCGCATTGCCCAATTTGTAGTACTCATTGTGGTCGTAGTCCATAACGTATACCTACAATATCTGTACATAGTTCCATATATATTTGTGTATATATTTATTTCAAAAATATTTTACAACTTTGCAGTTTGTTTATTTCGTTTTTTTTTGTTCCATTGCTGGAAAATTTGTTCTTCTGTTTTATGCCCCTACTAGCCACAGAGAAGTATGCAGTGCGAACGGAAATTTAAATGGAATTTTTGGGGATAGCTTTGCACAAAGCACTTCATGAGTACTATTTACCCTTTTCGAAATATAAAGTACGTGCAAATTGCTAGGAAGTCCACTTAGTTTATCGTGTAAAACGTAAAATTTCCAACCATGAAAGGATGTTAACATTTCCGGGAATAATTAATCATGAAGAGATTTTATAATTCATAAAGGGGCTTCTGTAATTTGTACATTGCACATAGAGAATAAAATAGAGGAAATTCGCTCAGAGTAAACAAACCAGTCGTTGTTGGGGTCCACTATTGCTATACCTACCTACCCGCATTCTGAAAATAGAAATAGAGTAATATCCTGTGGCAGACAGAAAATAACTGAGGCAACCCTAAATATAAACAAAGGATTCCATCTTCCTTCAACGATAAGAGTTTGTAAAACATCCAAAGACGATCTTAAGTAGGGGGCCACGTCAGTGGAAGAAACATGTTAGGATATGCTTTCACTCTAGCGAAAACAACTCAGGTTGAAACAAATGGATTAACACAAAACTGGGGAGACGACAAAACCACAAAATAATTCCAAGGGAACACTAACAGTAAGGACATGTAGTACCTATGTACAGTATACATAGAGTATCCACTTACAATCTTCCTTCCTTATACTAAAGTAATATTTTCCGTCTTTACGGTAAGTATCAGGGTACAATCTAAAAACCACTTCTACGCTAGTTTGTTTCCAGGTACGTATATAGAGATACAAGTTCAGGTTACACCTTCTTAACAGAAAGTTACTTGAACTTTTGCCTTTGACACGAAGGAACGAACATATACGAAGTTGTCAGTGCATGAACTTTCAACCGCTTAAGTACTCAAAGAATTCGTCGAGTTCATCTTGTATTATGCAAAAAGATTGTTGCAGAAATTGACACTGCCAATTAGGGTGGCCAATTTCAATTGAATGTAATCCGATAAATATCGTATATATGTACATACATACTACATAGGTATTGAACAGCATCAAATTCTAGCTTTTTAGTTTTCTATTTATTTTCTAAAGTGATGTTGGCAGGATACTGGACATGGACACTAGTTATATGTTGCCAATCTGATATCACTCTTATGGTATCCGCAGTCGTATGTGCGTTTTTGGATGATAAAACACAATATTTCAGTGCCATAGCAATGTTAAAGCCGCAGTCGTTGATATGTACATGAATGGGATCCAATCAAAATGTATTTGGACAGGGATTCATTTAGGATGGACGATTTAGTAGAGTCGTTGAAATTTTCTATCTATACCCAAGAGTGATTAGTTGCTAGGATGAAAGGCATCAATCAAGAGGGATTTCATGGATGGTAAGAGAAAATGTCATTGAATTTTGCGGATAAATTTAGGACACAGATTTGAAATATTTGATTTTTTTTTTGTTTCTATAGACGTCGTTTTTGTCAAATTTTGTTTCTGGTTTATTACTTTTGTGCCTTTTAACTATTATTCGAGGTATTAATTTAGCGAAAAAAATAAGCAATTAAAATTTAATAGGACAGATTGAAATTGTATGTGCGGTCTATGATGAAAATTGAAAAAATATTCATGGCTTAAATTTGTTTTTTCAATGAGCTTCATATATCTTTGCATCATGAAGGCCTATAAGGATATATATGTGTAAATGTGATGATGTCTTTACTCTCCTAAAATGCTGTTCTTCCACCAATCCTTAGTCATGTATATCTAGATTAGTTTTGAAATCTATAGACTTTCTCTAGACATCTAAGCCGCTGCAGCAGCTTGAGCACCACAGGCTCTGCCAAAATGCATACGTCATGGTAATGTAGACTCTATGTATAGTCTTTTCCATGGATCTTCTCAAAGGAGAATTCGAAGTTAGTCCGCTATCCAGATTAATCCCTAGATATTTCACCTCCTCTAAGAATTCCTCTACTGTTCCCGCAAGAGATGATGCTTGCAAATAATGCTTAATTTTTCTCGTGAATGAAACGATTACTGTTTTGCCAGATTGGCACGAAGTCCCATTGTCTGGCATCAGTTGTGGTGTGAATTAGGCTTGCTCTGATTGTTATGACCAGTTCGTCCCCATATCTTTGATTATCATAGCCAGATTTAATCAGCTATTGTGGGACATCATCGACAACTATAGAAAATAGCAGAGAAGACAGAACCCCACCCTTGGGTATCCATTAACGGCTACCATTGTTACCGAATCTCTTCCCAAGTTAGCTGTGATTCTTCGCCTTCCAAGTATTGCTCTCTTATCCATTTTACCAAAGAGGGTTCAACTCCTATTTTGGTGGCTGTATTCTTTATGACTTCAAAAAAGGCATTTTCAAATACTCCTTCGATATCCAGGAATGCTCATAGGACTGTGTTTCTTTTTCCTCTAATGTAACGCCTTTTCTAGTCCTATGTAAGGCGTTTGTGGTAGACATTCCTGCTTGGTAAGCATGTTGGTGTAGTTGTAGCGGTGGCTGAGCTCTTCACTCTTGTGTTAACTAACACTTTCTGCGCTTTTAAAGGAGGAAGTGTAAGTTAGACTTATATAGGACAGGTGGGTTGTGCAAGTGATCGCAATCCATTCTTGGGTATAAATGCTACCTTCAGATCTCTCCACCACATCCCCTCATCTCAAATTTGGGAAAGTTTTTTGAAAAAGTTATCCAGCTACAAATAAAAATTACCTTTGAAAAAAACACATCCAGCAAGATTCTCAATTCGGCTTCAAGCCTAAACATTCTACATTCCACCCTCTACTAAAATTCCATACGGATGCTACAAGAGCTCTAAACAGAAACGAATGCACGGTCGCGTGTTTTCTCGACGTTGAAAAAGCTTTCGATTCAGTGTGGACGGCAGGGCTAATATTCAAATTAAATCAACTCAGTTTTCCTCCACACCTAAACAGACTTATCCACAGTTTCCTAACTTCTAGGAAATTCTATGTGGAACTCGATGACCATAAATCGCCGCTAAAAACAATTGCAGCAGGAGTCCCCCAGGGTTCCATATTGGGCCCAATACTCTTCAATCTCTACACGTCAGACCAACCTCAAAATGAAAACGGCACAACGCTCCTCTTCGCCGATGACTCCCTCATATACGCCCAATCTCGTTGCCCGATCTTGGCGGTTAATAAAGTCAACCTACACCTCAGCAAGCTCGACTCTTACCACAAAAAATGGGGGATCAAAGTCAACGTCCAAAAGTCCGAACTTATCTGTATTCGGAAACCTAGCTCCGGGCGAAACCGCCAAGTCGCTAAATCCAAAAGAATTACTGCCGTCTACAATGAGGGAATAATAAAGCCCACACAAACAACGAAATATCTAGGAGTAAATTTCCATGAACTCCTACGATTCAATAACCATGCTAAAGCAACCATTAGCAAAGCCAATTTTGCGTACAGCCTTATAAGCCCGATGCAGCCAATATAACTCCTATTAAAGCGTATCTGTTCGGTCAAACCGAAAAAAAAGTCGAGAAAATCCCTATCCATTCAAACCCACTCATAAACAACTTGCCGGATCTTCTAATACCGGCAAATTTCAAATGCCTGTCACCCTTGCTCTTGGCTAAATCTGATGCTAGAAACATATAGCTCCACGAAGGTAGAATAAGTTTCTATGACACCAAAGGAGATTACTACAGGGGGTAATTCCAAATAACCTCAAGAACCCGGGAATGTCTCTGAAGAAACCTGCCAATATAGGAACCTTCCAGTCCTTAACTTCCTAAAGATCCCAAAACATATCCAATCCTCACTCCCTCCCAGTCCCTCCCAAATTTAACAACAAACTCTTGCGAGAAAGTCATTAACTACAGCTGATGTGGCGCAGCAGCTGTAAGGACAAGAACCGAAAGGTGATAAAAACCAAACCAAAGATCAACAAGAAGAAAAAGCAAAACATCTGATCGAACTGAGGGCCAAAGATAAGCCCCAACGCCCTAAAGAACACAATCCGAAGGATGTGAAAAATCATCAAGCAAAACCCAAAGAAGGAAGACAATGAAGAAATTTGAAAGCGCAAAAGCACTTGACTTGACTTGACTCCACCACATCCTTGGTATATAACTCACAGTGTAGCTTCTCTAAAGGTTTTGATTTATTTTGGCAGTAATTCTTCTAGTCCTTGTTGAAGCAAGGCTGGAAAGATGCCGTCAGCTCCAGGCGTTTTAAATTAGAAACGCTTCACTTAGGGCCATACTGAGATGCACTATGTGCGCAAAAAAGAATGCCAGCTGCTACTGCATGTAACTCTATTTGGTATTTGAATTGAAATATGTACATGAATATTACATAATTTATAGTTTTTCATAATATTGCTAAATTTCTGAATATATAAAATTTTATTGGCCAAAGCTAATTTCAATCCAAGGTGGACATCCCCAACTTTCAAACTTTAAACATGTTTGTGCAAATATTAGGGATTTTGAATTATTTTGATTGTTGATTGCTTTAGATGAAAAGATCATATTCAGTAAGTCGGCGTCAAGCCGGAATCGGGTGATAGACCAAATCATAACAGTTACCAGAAAAATATCAAAAAAAAATCTAAGTCATGTATTTTTAAAATTATAGACATTTCTTTTTGTTTCGAAAAAATGTACACCCTGTGATGGTTTTTTAGCTCCTGTTGCTACAAATCTTTACTTTTTTCAATTTTATTTTTCTTATGTAATCCCGAATAGTGCTTATGTAACCTGCTGCTTTCAATTCTAAGCCAACTGTTCCAGCTTGGAAGAAAATGTTACATTTTGCCGAACCGACAATATAAAATTAGTAATTCGTTGAACTTTAACTTAATGTACTGAAAAAAAAATGTACTACGCCAGTTTGGCAAGTAACTTTAAAAGTTGACGCATTTAATAAGGATTCTAAAATGGTTTAACACTTGCTACGTTATTTCTTACATTACGGAAAAAAAATTTTCTTCACGAAACCCAGTTTCGAAAAATTTCTTTTCACCTACTAAAAATGATTCTAGTGTACCCAAAGATTCTAGTTTGAGTAAGACGGAGAGTCTTTGCATGAAGTGTGGCATACTTCTTCCCACACATATTTCTGCTATCTTTACGAACGAATGAATCCTTTTAAGACCAACATTAGATCTATTCGCGTACTCATTTTTGGGACAATTCATTGTAATGCATTTGCACGAACTTACATTTATTTTCCGTTTCTTTACTTTTTTCCTGTAAGAAAAATTAGATGAATTTTGCATCCGTCAGTCACACCTTTCCCTTTTGCATGATTTAACCCGAAGTTTTTAGCAACTGTAACATTTTTTCACGGGAAACTGACAGTTTTCATAAGAAAAGTTAACTTTTCCATTGTAATCTTGTAATTTTCTTGAAAGTCTTTTACAAAACCTTATGAAATAAATGTAAAATAGATTCAACTTTTGAAAACTAAATTTATTACTGCTTGCTTTGGTACCTTATATAATTACAATTCACGTAAGGCTGTCGCTACAGGATTTAGAGTGAATACATTGTTTTCCTGGCATATTTCTGTTCCTATAGCCCCTTCACTAAAATCTAAATCAGATTCACGTGCCAAATTTCCAATTTTACCAAAATTATGTATAAACTAAACTTAATTCTCAAATGTCATTCCACACTTCTTCTTGTTTTTTCTTCTTCTTGTTTTTAACGAAGTTTCAGGAAAATCGTTCGCGTACTTTTCCCGACATTTTACATATTTTTCCCACCATAAGTAAGTTTTTACGTAGAACTTTTTTCCACGAGAAATACGCGAACAGACCATTAATGAAAGAAAACATTTAGATTTAATCATTCGAAATTTTAGTACATATACTAAAATGAATTGTGATAATTGCGTCAGGAACTTGCTATATGCACCAATTACATTATATTATAATTCTTTCGGCCAATTTGGAGGATGGGGTCCACTACTCCCCTTATATACGGCCTTGTATTAAAACCTACCTGTAGTTATCATCAACTTAACTGTCTTTTTTTCTCTCTCAAAAAATGGACTTGCCTCACTTTCAAAATAAACAGCCCATGTATATAATTATGTCGAATTGTGTACGCAACCGCCATTTCATAGTCCGTTGTTATTTTCATTTCCATAAGCCGTCATTAATCTAATCTGATAAACACGTTACAAATGGAACGAAATGTATTATCAGTGGTAGTATTCTACCTCCCATAAACTTATAACTGACGAACAGCATATACCATGTCACGAAGTGATAACGTACCGACAGCAATAAATTATCTCCCTCAGGACTAGATTTGCGACCCAACATAGCCCCATGATTTTGTTTCAATTCTAAATTTATTACGGTTACCTTTGTAAAAACATATCCTTTAATGAGCATTTTCTTTTCTCTTTTCAGGTATGTAACAAATTCCACATATTATACGAGTATACGTTTTTTAAATAAACATAAAAAATTCTGCGGGTAAGTACATATTTAAGTAAATTGAATAACTACACAAAACCAACAACATACAAAAATTATCTCATAAAAGAAAGTAATTGTGTAAAGAATGAGATCACAGTGGCGCACTAAATTTCAAACGTGCTGGAGCGGGGCAATTAAAAAGTTTCATTTAATTTTAATTTACATAAAATGCATTATGTCTTCTTAAGCTGCACACGTACGTATGTACTACATACACATAGTAAGAGCATTTCAATGGCAGGAATAGTGTGAAGGAAACACTACAACAGTCGGATACAAGCGAAACTTTATGGAATTACATAAAAACTCTTACTCTACTGTGCAACTCCAAGAAGGAGAATATTTTAATATAGAATAGCAGCAGCTCCAACTCTAAGTACACTCGACTTCAGAAGAGTAAGAAATTCAATGAAATGCTCTTGTACTCCATGCGAAAGTGCAAAGTGGACTATTTCAGTGAATCGTCAAAGGAATTATTATTATTTTTTTCGTTTTGCTTAGTTGGTACTCTGAATTTGCATAATAATTAATTTTTACTTTTGTCTGTTCGAGGACATGTTTGACCATCTTTTGTGCCTGATGCTGTGGTTGAAACCATGAAATTGTTGTTTTTTTCCTTTTTTTTAACATGTTAAAATATCCGTCATCTCGCACTTATAGTTATACAAACTATATGTGTAGGTGGATTGCTGTTTTTCTTTGTTTATATATAATTAGCAAGTTTAAATGAGATGATTTAATTAAAAATTGTAGGTTGACACTGTTTGTGCATGACGAGAAAAAATTCTACTTCACTGATACTGTTTAAGGCCTATTCAGACTCGGCAAGTTACTTGCACAATTAGATTGGTACATATGAGCTAGTTCATGTTCACATTCGTCAAGTACTTTTGCTTGAATTTGCCTGAAGTGAAACTACTTTTGTAGGAATTTGCTTGATGTGGAACAAAATTGGAACACAATATATGTAGTTCATCTGATAATTTACAATATCCGTCATGTTTAA
Source organism: Dioctria linearis (assembly GCA_963930735.1). Lineage (NCBI taxonomy): Eukaryota > Metazoa > Arthropoda > Insecta > Diptera > Asilidae > Dioctria > Dioctria linearis. The sequence goes on along the minus strand of OZ005744.1, from coordinate 27,063,755 downwards.
AATTCACATAAAATTGAAGTTAAATGTGTAGACTTACTCTAAAAAGTAGAAACGAGTGGAACAAGATATCTAACTTGTTGCAAGTAAGCATTTTGACCAACGAGAGGCACAGGGAAGTGAAGAGAGTCTCAACTTGTGCAAGTAACTTGCCGAATCTGAATGGGCCTTTAGGACAGATATATTTGTAGTGTTGCAATGATTTTTTTTGGTATTTTTTTTTATATTGGTGCCCTGCCTCAATTTTTAGTACTTTTGAACATTGAAAGCCGTTGAGTGAAGTTGTGTGCTATATCAAAATTTTTTCTAAGGAATTAGTGAGCTTTGCTCAAGTTATGTGTTCTGAAAATTTATATTAATTTAAATCCAAGTTCAACTGTGACAACAAAGGCTTTGACAGTGAATGTTTTTTATTGTTTGAGTGCTCTTGATCTTCCTTTGTACAGGGTGGGCCAACTTGGACAAACTGATTTGAAATGCTTATAATTTTTTTTATTTTTAAAGTTTTTTATTTTATTTTTTTTTAAATGAAAGTATAAATTATAAATTTTTTTTTAAGCTAAGTATGAAAAATGACATCCTTTAGATGGCGTCCATTCTCCCGTTGGCAGTTAATGGCTCTATTTAAGACATTTTGCATTACGTTGCCCAATGTTTCTGGCTCCAATTGAGCAATTTCTGTGCGAATATTCTGCTTTAGCTCCTGAATATTTTGTGGTTTGTTGACGTAAACTCGTTCCTTCAAGAAACCCAAAAAAAAAAAAAAACAAATCTGGGGCCGTCAAATCTGGAGAACGAGGTGGCCACGCGAAATCAGCATTTTTTGAAATTATTCGGTCATCGAAAAGTTCTCGAAGAATCGCCATTGTGGCTCCTGCGGTATGAGGTGTAGCTCCATCTTGCTGGAACCATATGTCAGGATTATTGAGAACTACTGAACGTAAAAATTTTCCAACATTGTCCGGTATGCCGCCCCAGAGACGGTTTCAGGCTCCTGATTTTCATTTTCGAAGAAATATGGACCGATAACTCTATCAGCCATGATTCCACACCAAAAAGTGCATTTGAGAGGATGTAATTGTCGCTGCTGCAATGCTCTCGGATTCTCCGTACCCAAAATTCGGCAGTTCTGTTTATTAACATAATATGCATTCAAATGAAAATGTGCTTCGTCGCTCATAATCAGATTATTCAAAAAATTGGCATTTTGTGTCGCAAGCAAAGCATATTGTAGCCATTGTGGTGCATCCCTCGGCAATAATTCTTGGGTCAATTGAATTTTATAGGGAAACATCCTCAGATCAACTTTTAGAATACTTCGTAGCGATGTTCTGGAGATGCCCAATTGAGTAGCACGTCGACGAGTAGACACAGTTGGATCCGTGTTAACACTTTCTCGTACAGCATCTACAGCTTGTTCAGTGCGATCAGGTCGAACAACATTTCTTCGTGGTTCATCACCTACTGAACCCCAATTCTCAAAACAAAATTCAACAATTTTTACACGTTCTTGCACTGAGTATGATGACATTATAAAATTTTATAAAATTCTTTATTATCTGCAAAAAAAATAAAATAATTATAAGCATTTCAAATCAGTCAGTCCGAGTTGGCCCACCCTGTATTACTGTTACATGAAATTGCAAAAATCGCTTAACGTGCGGCGTCTTTTCTTTCTAATAGTACTAGTAAAATCAGCATTTTCACAAAATGGATGAATGGAAAATGATGTAGGTATGTGAGGAGAGGCTTTAGATTCATGGAAATGTGACAGTTGAAAATATTTCAATGGGAATATTTTTGTTTTTGGGGGCAAATATTATAAGCAGGGACATTTCAGGGGTTATATGATATAAAGATATAAAGTAAATTCAACAAATACCAAATTATTTCTCTACATTCGGTCGAATAAAGATATAAAGTAAATTCAACGAATACGAAATTATTTCGCTACATTCAGTCGAATAAAGATATAAGGTGAATTCACCAAATACTAAATTATTTCTCTACATTCGGTCGGTCGAATAAAGATATAAAGTAAAATATTGTGTACATCGAGAATGGAATCCAACAAAAACCAAATTACTTTGCTAATATTTTATATATAGAGAAAGGGATTCACCAAAATACTATATAACTTAGATCTCTTCTGACTAATTTGGCAGATCATCAATCAATATAAATAGATATATTTGTTTCAGAATTGTTCATTAAACATAAATTGTCATTGTACGCACGTTTGCTATCTATATGGTTATGCAAATGTATATCATCTATAATAAAGTTTTTGTTTCTTATTCATATTTCTGGTTCCTAATTAAGGTATGACAAACCTCCTGTTTCCTAATTAAATAATTGTCTTTCGTTTTGAGTTCGTTTTTAGACATGACTGATAAGAACCAATACCACGTAATAAAAATCAATGCAATATGTGCAATATAAAATCAATATGATGCATTCAAACAAAAATTTGGCAGCACTTACATTTGGTTGATGTTGTTGGTAGTCCATCGCAGAGGCCCCTCCGTGATTGTCCAGTCATAACACTATTGAAACAATTATGATTAAAATGTTTAATTGTCGTATTGTATTATTGTTCCAAAAGGGAACCTCACACTCGTGATACCTGCTGGTCAAACTAATATCTAAATCATGCAGTCTTTATAGCTTAATTTTAGTTGAGGAAGTTCGCTCGGACCATTTCTGTGTCACTGAAGGGTGATATTCGATGAAAAATCAGAGGCGTAATGATTCCTCATCGAAATAGAAATTTAAGTCACAAACATTCCCACAAGACTGACAGTGTAGCATTCTGCTATATGCATTCCGCTACGACCATAACACTTCCGGGCGCCAACCTAGAAATACAGTTAATATAAGCAACGTTATTCCAAAAATCTGAAGTCGCTTTCTCTTTACTATCAAAATGTAAGGGGGATTCGGACAAAAACTGCACATATCTTCAAATCCTCTGTTGCAACTTGTTTTGATGTCATTGCTTTCACTGCATCACAGCTTTCCTGATGCCTAAAACTTAGACAATTCTTACCAGATTTTGAGGAAAGATAGACATACGGATTCTGAGGCTCGTGACGGTGGCGTACTCCTCGCATGCAAAAACACTTTTAATTGCAGCCAAATTGAGGTTCCAAGTTTTTCCAACACTCTTGACACTGAACTTATACTTCCTAAGCCGTCTTCCTAAAACTTCAGATGGAACGCTGACACTAGCTGCCAGACAGCACTCAAAAATGCTAAATAGATAACTATTTTTCGCTTAGAAAATTTCAATTTAGTTTTAAAGTATAACTTTTGAAATATGTACGTTCGTTTAATAACAAAAATTATAATATTTAGACAAAATATATATTTAGCAATAATTTCCTATGTTTTTACAGCAAAATATGAGGCTTAAGCCTTCGAGATGACGGGCTTAAGTTAAGCTTGCCTTAAGCCAGTGATATCACTTAAGCCTTGACTGTGAAACCGAAATATTTATTAAGCCTTGGCTTAAGCCATCGCTGTGGCTTAAGCCTTGACTGTGAAACCGGCCATTAAGAAAGCAAATGTCATTACAGCCCTACCTTTAATTATAAATTCAGGTACAGGATTAAAATGTGTTATGTCTTGGTTCTTAAGAGGACGTTTTCGCGCGAGTTTTTGCAATTTAACTACAGATTTGTTACTCCATAATTTTTGGAGTCAATTTTTATTAAACTAAAGGAAAGTTTTTCTAGCTATGGTAGATACAGCTGTGTATTCAAAAAAATTTCTGACAATAAATATACAGAGAGTATAGTAGTTTTCAAGATTTTTTTGTTATCCGTGGGGAAGGATAGGTTTTAAACAAAATTTTTTATTTGACTTGTGGACGCAAGTGTTAACTATAAAGACACCAATTTTGGTAACTGTATACCAAGTATCGTTCTAAAAAATATTTAACAAAAATTAAAAAGGGAGGAAAAATCGCTCTAATAACATTAAAAAATGGGTTTTAATTTTTTTTTCTTCAGGCATATAAAGGATAGATCAAATTCATTTTCATTACTTTCTGACCAAAAAACTGTTAGATTGCTAAGCTAACGCTTACTCAAATTGAATTCCGACGTACAGACGAGGAGGGGGGGAGGGGAAGATCCATAACGTATAATTGATAATATTACCTCTGTTGAGTCTAAGTGCTTTTAAAGCAGGTTATGGAGAGAGTTTGTTTTGGATAGACAACCAAACCAGACAGATAGATATTCATCGTAATTGTTTTCGATCCTATTATTATTTTTTTTATTCCAACTATTCTTCTATTACTAATGATTTTATCTACATAGACCCTAGGCCATAAAACGGGATACGAATTTACTCTTTGCAGTGCCACAGTGCATCAGTATTTCCATTTTACCGGGACTTTTATCCGATAAAAGGGAAATCGATGAATCCCTTCAAATCCTCCATTGATCCAATGAAACTCACTCTAGTCTCACAGTTCATCTGATGGGAGGCAAAACTGGATTGTGAAATTTCACTTGACGTTGTTGCAAAAAAGTTTAATTCGATTTTGACGGATGGATGGACTTTCGATAAATGGATAGAGAGTTGGGCGTCCATCCTTTCTGTTATTATTGGATTTAGATGGGAAAAGTTCACTGAAATCAGTTGAAAAAAAAACGAAAATAAATAAAACTTCTAATTGATGGACGTTGCATTCGGGTCATATGTTTAGAAAAATAACTCTATAATGAAAAGAAGTTTTTTTTTTATTCCATTAAAATGGAGCTCTATCCCTGTATCTTTCATGAAGCTGTGAAAATCACTTAATTCCTCATATAGAAACTGTGAACTGTTTGGATGATAGCTTTTTATATGTTCTCGTTATAAGCTTCCTGTATCTGCTGATCGAAACCGTTTTTTATGTTGGAGGTAGTGAGCTGTGCTGAAGGGATAAAAAGACTCCATATTAAAATAGATTTTTTAAATTAATCTTCCAGAAGATATTTACACATTAGTCAGAACAGGTTGAACGTTATTGATAGTAACACACTTGCTGAAAATTTATATTACAACGTCAATGGTGTTCTAATGAGTAATTTGTAATCTCTTCAACTTACAATTAGTGGGTTTTGTCAAGATTGTAAAATAGTTAATCCGATAATACCTAATGGACTTGGAGCTAATTATCTATAACTGCTATATTATAAGCAAAAGAACAATTTAGCCAATGTAAATAAAGCAAATAAAAAAATCCTATTCCTCAAGGTTTTTATCCCTCAATGTGGTGGACGTCTATATTTGTTTGGGGAATTCGGGCGGTTAATATCGAGATCTCTTTGTATACATTTCTATGATAAGAGGAGATAAGAGATGCCCCGAATAAAATGGACTTATCAGAAATTTGGTTTTTTTCTTCGAACAAAAAAAAATTTATTTGATTTTAATCAACCTATTTTAAAAAAGAAACCAAATTTCTCTATTTCTCCAGAAATTCTAAACTTTAGACAAAATCGGTCTCATCATTACTAGCACAACAGAAGACGTCACTTTTTCAGCTGATTGTTTTCCATTTTTTCAAAAACTCTTCTTCATTTTTGCACTTTTTTTAGTATATCTTAAAGCTTGCTTAACAAGTTAGCTAGTTAGTTTTGCAGACGACAGCACCCTTCATTTCGTGTACTCGTTTGCCTCTATAGCTGATGCCCGTGGGAATATTATAGCTGACAAACGAAGCCACAAGTTCAGTTCATTAAACTATGATCTCACAACAATACTCGTTTGGGGCAGAGCGAATCGGGTCTTGTTTAAACTTCCAAAATGTAATGCTGCCTGCTATCACTCAAACGTAGTGCAACTCCCATTCAACCCATTTCTGTCGATTGAGAATATATCTCGAACTCCCCATCCCTTAACATCTTAGGCATTGAAATATCCAACAATCTTAGTTGATCGGATAATATTTTTGGTATTGTCAAAATCGCAATGAAATGCCTGGTTTTCTTGCAAAGATATATTGCAAGAAATATTTTATTCCATCAGACTTGGCGCAAATCTACAAGTCTCATATCAGGCCTAGATTAGAATATAACTCCCATATTTGGGTAGAGGCTGGATGCACTGCATTGTCCGCGTTGGACAAAGTCCAAAAGAAAGCCTTCCGGCTTATTAGTGACGATATATGAATAGAAACTATTAATTCCCTAGAACACCGGCGTAATATCGGGTGTATATCTCTTTTTATCACTACTTCTATTGCTCTGAAAAAATTTCTAGCCTGATCCCTTGTAGAATTCTTCCCATGCGCACCACACACAAGCTGTAACCCGAGCGCATCCTCACACCCTTGTAGTCAAATTCCGCCGTACCGTGAAATTCCGTAAATCCTTCATAAGCAAAACAGTACGAATGTGGAACAGTTTGCCATCCTCTGTTTTCTCCACCAGCTATGAGTCACAAACATTCAAGCATAATGTGGCACCGTCAACTACTTGTCTCAACCCAATAATCGTCAATTCCTTACGCCTTCTTCCTTTCCTGCCAAGGCTGTACTACGGCATTATAAGGTATCCTCTGAGCTTTGGAAACATCATAAAAATAAAATTGTCCAATTTATCGCTCTCTTGGACCGTTTGGCATCTAAAATATCTCTGAACTTCACATTGGCTTCTTCAGGTACAAAATTCTTGCGCCGGGTAATTGACTGATGTCTGCCTTAACAAACGTTTCATCATCCGCTATGCAATATGGATATTTTGTGAGGAAACCGTCATAAAGTATTCTAACATGAATTATTGCTACTTTTTCCTTATCGCTGTAGCGATCTAGGATTTTCCAAACATAAAAAGTATTTAGGTGGGCCTCATTCTAATATGGCCAAGAATCTGTGATTTTCTTAAGAAGAATCCAGTACTCAGCAAAAGTTTCAATTTAGATACCAGCGATAAAATTTACTACACGTAGGTTTGTGTCCTGAAAGTGAGAAAATTCATATAAAATTGGCCTAGACCTAGATCACAGACCACATTAGAGACATCTAGCGTAAAAGACAGAAACCCAAAATGCGATGAAATTTAGACGAAAAATGAAAATTTGCAGTTCAAATAAATTGAAAATTTTTAACGAGAATTAACTACCTTAAACTTTTTTTGCACAATGTTATTTTGCTTCGTATTTAAACAACTTTCAATGAAATATTACAATTTCTCGTCGGTGAAATATCGGGAGAAAAGACAAGTATACTATCAGAGCCAAATAATAAAAAAAAAAACGCAACTAAAAGTGAAAAAACTCGACGTTATTTGAAATTTGATTTAAAAAACTTCAATTTTTACCATTTTTTAGAAGTTTCCGAGCTAATATCTCCATTCCAATACATTTTTTTTTTATTTTTCCCGACGTTATGCACTAGACGTCTTCGTTATCTTCGGTATAAATCATTATTCTGCTACAAATAGTTTGCCAGAAATTCGCATTGGTAAATGTATGAAACTTGCAAATCTTGGTACTGACTCCTCTTAATATCTTTGTACATCGGAGCGGCGGACGGGCAAATAAACTCAGATAAATTTTGTTCAATCAGCAAACTCGGCTACTAAGATATGTACTGCCATACGGAACATAGGTAGTTCCTATGCTTGAGGACATGAAGAGAATAAACCATTCCATAATCGCTCATCACCGTTCAATATTGTCGTTTGTACATTATAATATTTGCAGTTGAATCAATAAGAAGATAGGACGCAGCCGAAAAAAATTGAAAATTTTTAGTGTTTTTTTTAGTAATATCATATACTTTCGTCTTTTGCATGATTGGGAGAAAAGAACTTGGCTATGCACTATTGTAGTGCAACTGAGACAACGATTTAAAACAAAAATCTAGAGAACGTAGGATTACCCGAACAACAAAATCTTATTAAATCCTTCAAAATCCTACCAAACTATTCATGATAATGTACATCAGGTCACACTACCTCTATTTTTCAGGAAAAGATAAATTTCGCTTTAGCCAAGGTGCTGAAAGGAGATATAAAATTCCTCTCAAATGAAAGGTTCTCATTTTTCTTGAAACTATCAGAGAATCCAACATGAGTTTCTCCCACTTAATCTCTTCATAGTAAAACGAATGTAAACAGAAGCACGTGTTGTTCATAGGATTAGAACAACAACAATCATGTGTCCATTACAGCAACAACATTTGGACCAAACATAGTCAATATTTCATGAAAACCGGTTTTCATAAAAGCGCGGGAACATTTTATCAGAGTAAAATCTGAAAATACTCCGCCCGTTGCATGCAATTTACGCTTTCACATTTTTTGTCTTTATTCGTAATAGTTTTGAAGAGAGTTAGATTTATTTACAAATTTTGTTTTTCTTTCTTCTTTTTCTTGCCGTGTACATTTTAAGTGTAAAACACTCGGAAATCTCGCCTGCTTCTTAACTTTGGTTGAATCCTTTAGTTGTCCTTATCTCTCTCATTCTCTATCTCTCTTTCTGCACTTATCTCTATCACTTTTCTTCTTCCTCTATCTAGGATATAATAAAATCAAAGAATCGTCTATTGAAATTAATTTTAATTTGACATATATCCGACTTGATTGAATTCCAGCTGAGAATTGTGAATTCCCAGCTATACATTTCAATGATGATTAACTCTTGTGGTGGTACATACACACATATGCCTACCATACAGAACGTACTGATCCGTGAGATTTATGTCCTGTCACTACATTTTACAATTGATTATGTCCCCTTTTGCTCAGTTTATCATTCTAATTTAAAGATGTCAACAGTAGCAGAATGAAAGTCACGCAATATTATCACGTGACACTATCTCTGCACAAAATCTAATTAGTGACATTAATTAACTGAAGTCAATACAAAAAGCTAAAATGATTTAGCATCGCTTGAAGTGTTCAAGTGCAGCAGACAAACGTTCGGATGCTCTAATTCCAATATTGGAATTCAACTGAAAATGAACCACGAAATGTAAATTAACCACTTTTCAAAGTGTCACCAAAATTGATGATTTTCAACAGCTTCCCTTTTTGGTTGTGGAATCATCTCTAAATTATTTGTTCAGTGATTCCAAATTGAAGAATTTATACGAGGATATTATCATTGACAACATAAAGATGGTATTTCCTTGTCAAAGTATTTCTCTCCTTATATAGGAGCTGTAATGTGGCCAGGAAATAATATGAAGTTATAAGAGTTAGAGGTAAGATATTCGGTATTTGTACTGTTAGTTGTATTTCTTATGTAAATTATTTGATTTATTTGGATGGATGTGGATTGACAGGAGGGTTGTGAGATTTGTCAAACTTAGACCTATCTGATGATAAACATTTTGCTATATACGAATAGCGACTCTTAAATTCCACCAGTCCTGTAGGGCCTGGAATTTAAGAGTTGGTTTTCACTACACGATTCCTATTTTGTGTAATTTTCTGAGTAAGTAAAAGAGTTCTGGATTTGCAAACCATGCGGAAGTCAAATGGTTTTTGTATGGATTACATTAAAAATTTGGATAAACGAACATCAGGCATTAACTTTAGTTTCTTTTACTTATATTTTACGTTGTATAGGTACGCCAACGATTTCTCCAACACGGTCGTGTTGCTTAAAATACCTATGTAAGTCTAGTATTATAGGCTAGTAGAAAAATTTACACTTAATAATAGCGATGAGATACCTCTTGGGTACGTGTTGCATGAATCTTCCTCTCTTCCTTGCCTTTCTTGCCTTCCTCTTCTGTGATACGTATGTAGGATCTGTTCATCGACAGTTGAATTTTATTCTCGTGCTTCAAAAAAACTTAATTTTCCAAAACTTTGTCTCTGGAACACTCTTTACCCATCACATCAATTCATCACCCAAGTTGATGACTCCGCGCAATAAGAAAAAAAACTGTTGCCTCTCCTTCACCTAGTCTCCCGCGTATACGCGTACGTAGTCTTATATCGAATTCTGAGCAATTGCAGCTATTTGGCAACTACTTACCTACATACCAAATAACATTTAAAGGACTTGTTTTTCTTTTTAATTCATTAATCATTAGCTCTGTTCATTTCTACTTCTAGAAAAAAATATGTAGATAGAACTAACGCCAGAAAGTATGTAATTTTTTCGCGCCACAAGAGAAACGAAAATTAAAAACAGAAAGTTTCGTACAAGGATGAGAACACCTTTATCTGTAGTTTCAAAGTCTACAAATGACAAGCGTTTCGCTAATTCACTAAGCAAGTCCAAGCCGCAAGTCATGACACAATTTTATGACTCACCACTGTGTGGATCTTGACTACTACATATTTGAGCACCCATACTTCTGCTCTGTTTCCTACATTAACCCAGTAGGAAATGTAACGTTTACCGAATCGATTCTGTAATGACAATTTTACTATCCAAATTACCGAATTAATTACTTTTACATTTTGATGTCCATAGCAGGGTAAGTGCTTACTCGTCCCAATACCGGTAACGTGCTACTTTGTTCATTACAAGTAATATCTTATTTTATTCATTACAAGTAATGCTTGAATCAACCATTTCAACCAGTAAGCTCTTACATAATTGGAGACTTCAAAGCTTTAATTATACAAGGTTTTTGGTATTATTATACATACATTAATTTTACAGGGAAAATTACAGGGTGTTGGGGGAAAAACTACCCAAAATTACACAAAATCACTCCCGTCCAATACAGTGTTTTGCCCCGCTCACGGAGACCTATCACTCTGTGAAATTAATGTATAATAATATTAAACACCTTGTATAATTGAAGCTTTGAAGTCTTTGATCATATTGGTTGAATACACAAACACTTTGTAACAATTGTAAATTAAGCCCAATCTTTACATTATTTATGATCGGCTTAAATAAAAGGACAAGAAGAAAAATTACATAGTCCTGGTTTTGAAATAAAAAGATGGATTTAGTTCTCGTTAGAATTCATATATACCTACCATGTCTTGTCCTTTACTGAACCAAATATTTGTGTAATTAATGCAAATATGACTCGACATGGCCTTCTACGAAAAGGCTTAAATCTGAACACGTCAGCTATTACCCATTCACTTACTAAAACTTACATTTGTAATTTGTTACATTTTTCAATGTTTTTTTCTAGAACAATTGAACCTGGAAGATGTGAGCTATTACCAATTCACTTACCAATCCTTACTTTGGTAAACACTTACAAATCAGATTATTTTCAGGGGCGAAACCATCAATTACCAGGTAAGGAGGGAAACGAATTCCTTCTGGGAATGTCCTTATTCCTATACAGGTACATACATATGGGGGTCATTCCATGCAATATCGTCCAGCACTTTCGGTTCGACCATAACGAATTTTTATTAAAGTTAACATTCTAGCTGGAAATAGATGGGGCTCAAAGACGAATGCAAGAGCGCTTCTCCATCGTATCTTCGTTTATATCTTTTTAATGCCTGCTTGTCCGCAGGGGTTATCGCTCACTTGGAGATTCTAGAGAAGCACTCTTGGCGCGCTTATAAAGAATGCAGAGTGAATCAAAAGAAAGCTTTATTCAAGATTTCACCTTTTTGTGTGTTCTGAATGCGCTTCGTTTGATTGTAAATTAATACGAATTGCAAGGGCATGTTGTCAACAATTTATTAATCAAACGAAACCACACACTTCAACTGACTACTCAAGATTGAAAACTCTTCTGCATCTTCTTCTTTCAAATGCACATGAGTCATCATGAATAAGCCTAATATCAGTGAAGAGGTCTGCTTCCGGAAGGATTCAATTGGGCAAGTTAAGAGAACGCTTCGAAAAATATATTTTCTGGCGTGGAAGCGTTTCCCTTTGCAAGCGCTTGTCATATTTCCAGCTATGATGTTTGAAAGTTTTTTAGAGTTATATGTAATATGCTCATTTTCAGCGTCCTCCCCTGCGCATCTCGCGAGTTATACGAAATTTCGAAAATTATTTTTTGTTTTGTATGATAGATCAAAAATTTCCCTTTTTTTTTTAAATGACTCAAAAATATTTATATATATTTATTACCTTATTTATTTATTTTAATAGCAAATTCGGTTATAGTACGCTGTGATCCTACTTTGGAGAGTTCTTTGTACAGCTCCTTGTATCGAGCCATACAGGATTGTAGATCTGATTGAAATTTCACAGCTCTTTCGTTTATGTGATCATTTCTCAGAAAATGTTCTGTCAATTTATTTGCCATTTGAAGGTCATCGAGAATTGAGCTGGTGGTTATTGAAGACGGAATTTCATCCGGATCAGTGCTATCATTTGGGCCAACGTCTTTCAGTGGAACTTCTAATAACTCGTCTTCATTAAGAACTCTGTCAACAATTATTTTGTTTATATCATCAACGGTAAAATTATCAAATCCTTCACCTCCAACTGCTTATTTCTGTACACACTTCATCAACCATATTTGGTGTCACAGCAGAATTTTCGCTTTTAATGCATTCTGGCCAGGTCGATGGTCTTATTTCTAAAAAGGTCAAAGCAGCATGTATTATGCAATCCCTGATGAAAATTTTTTTCCATGCGTCAATAACAGTAATGCTAACATCATTGTCCATTTGATTCAAAATGTATTGAAATCGATCATGCTTTATGTAATATGTTTTGAATGTCGCGATAATACCCTGGTCCAATGGTTGAATTAGGGCAGTAGTACTGGGAGGCAAAAAAAAAACATTTTTACGTTAAGATGCTCCAAAACTGGGTGACCAGGAGCATTATCTATCAATAAAAGAATTTTAAATGGCTTACCTTTATCATTCATATAACAATTTACTTCTGGAACAAAACAATTGTGGAACCATTCACTAAAAACTGATGAAGTAACTCACGCCTTTTTATTTGCCATCCAATGAACTGGCAAACTTTTCATATGGACACCTTTCAAAGCACGTGGTCGGAGAGATTTATTGATCAACAGAGGTTTTAGTATGCGATCTCCTGAAGCATTACTGCAGAACAAAAACGTAATTCTGTCTTTTGCCACCTTAAAACCACTAGCACTTTTTTCGTGTTTTGCTATGTACGTTCGGCTTAGCATTCTTTTCCAGAAAAGGCATGTTTCATCGGCGTTAAAAACTTGGTCACTATCGTATTCACCTTCTTGAATTAAATTGGCCAGCTGCGGAGGGAATTCTTTGGCAGCTGCAATATTTCCAGAAGCTATTTCACCTTTGATCTTGACATTATGAATTGCATGCCTTTCTAGAAGAAATCCTTGCAACCATCCATTACTAGCAGCAAATTTATTTTTGTTGTCGTCGGTGGGTTCCGAAGACGTTGATGGTTCCATTTTTTTTATTTGGTCATAGGTTCTTAAAGCCTTCTGCTTAATGGTATTTGTATCAAGTGGCATACGTTTTTGGGTGTAATCTTCTATCCATGTCAACAGAAATTTTTCCATTTTTTCTAGAACTATATTTCTCGTAATCGAAGAGGACTTAGCACTCAACTTGGTACCAGAAGTCACGGCTTGTCGAATCGCTTTTTCATTTTTTTTTAATTGTCCGGATTGTCGCTTGGTTTAAATTTAAAGATTTTCCAACTGAAGTGAGACCTTCACCATTTCCAAGTCGGTTCAGAATCTGTATCTTTGTTTCCAAAGAAATACTTATTATTTTTTGCTTTTTCATGGCTGAATTAAAAATTTGAAATTTATTAAATAAGTTATGCTTTATGAGAAGTTTTAACTTACCTGATTATAGTCAAACAAAATCAAGTTGTTGAGTTTCAATAAACAAACAGTACCACAAAATTAAAAAAAGTACTATTCTAAAAATCAAAATTAAAAAAATAATACTTCTATAAATTTTCTTTTCACAAAATATTACTTTTCACTTACACGTGACTAGGGTTTCCAATTATCCGACGGATATCGAATACTGGAAACTCAAAATATCCGGATAATCCGGATATCCGGATAACAAAAAACAAAATAAATAAATAGCTTGAATCCAATATTTCATGATGTTTTATAATGTTTTTATTCAAATATCTTAATTATGTACATTAATAATTAATAAATAGTAAAAAAACATTATATGATTTAAATTTATTTTGTTTTTAAAAAAGAATATTTTAAAAAGTTATTGCATTAAAAATTTCAAAATTGTGATTGATTGAAACTGTAAATGCTGGCTTTATTGTAATTGTATTTTTTGCGTTGCTCTGCTCATCAACAGAAGAAATTGCCGCTACCAGTTATCCCTGCAGACTGGCAATGTAATGGGAACACCTTTTGAATTATAATCAAAATATTTATGTAATGTGGTGTATTGCCTGCTTCTAAGAAGATTTACTTTCATAAGCATTTTATCTCGACGTTCATCCATTCGTTTTTTATTCTGTTTCGATAAATTTTAACCTAAGTTCGTTCTAAACTCGTCTAAGCTTTCAAATAGAAATTTATAAGCACATTCACACATTTTTATTTAATTCCTTTGCTGCAGTCTCTAGTGGTAATAGGACATCTAACAATTCTTTTAAACTTGATTGCCCTAAAATGGTTAAAAATTAAATGTCGCATCGTTGACTGCTGGCTTACTCGTTGGTTACGTCAACAAGTCGAGCCATCGGCGATTTTAAATAGAAAATCACGTCATATGTACATGGATAACGCCATACGGTTAACAGAAAACTCCTACACCGGAATCTGGAGACATCTATTTACTCCATAATCAATGTATATACTACCTTTTTGGGCGATTAACTTAATATTTTATTTATAAATATATTTAATTTTTAACCACACTGTAATTTTAGTGCTTAGTAGGTTTTGTTATACCCTAGATGAAATCTATTGGGTATACTAAGCTTGTCCTTCCGTTTGTAACGCATAGAAATAATTATGGTAGAGCAAAATGGAATGAACACCCATGTATAATATTAAGAGTTATTTTGATTTTTGCATATTCATCTGTCCGTCTGTCTATCTGTCTGTGTGTCCGCACGATAACTCGAGAACGCATGTACTTAGAGAACTAAAATTTTGCACATGAGCTTTTTTTTGAAAAAAAAGTAAATTCAAGTTCGAAAATGGGACAAATCGGGTAACACCTTCAAGGAGTTGCCATACAATACTTTCGTTTTTCACTACATATTTGGACATTGCTTTAGAAAGCATCAGCGTAGAGAGCTGAAATTTTCTACGCGACGTTTTCATAAAAATAGTAAAAATAATTTCATAAATGAGCTAAATTGGGCCATATAAAAATGTTGATCTTTTACGTAGGTATTCTGTGAAAAAAATCAGTCCTAGACGTTTTTTGTGTACTCAAAAGTTCTTCAAAAAATGAAATGCTATGAAACTAGTTATAATAATTTTTACTGTCCGACGAATTGTTTTATAAATATATGCGAAAAACCACTTAGAAAATCAAACTTACAGAGATGAGCGACCATACGAAATTACATTGACCCAGTTTAGACAGGTATGTCTCAGTATGCTTCATTCCTGCCCCCAACCATCATATTACCGAGAAGTTTTCGCGGGGCAGAGGCAGCTTATTGACCCGTCTAAACCGGGTCATAAGGGCATTCATCTAGGCTATCATAAGAATTACTCTTGGAGCAATTCTAGCTTTCTTACTTGTTTTATTTAAAATTTGGATAAAAAACATCCAAGACAACTTATTTGTTTATACAAAGAAACTTTAATAAATAAATAATAATAATAAATAAAACTGCTACTTGAGAAAGTAATTGTATAATCTTTTGAAAATAGCTGAACAGTTAGAAAGAAAACAGTATTATCCTGAAAAAAAAAAATGTCAAAAATATCCGGATTATCGGATAATTAAGGAGAAATATCCGGATTACCGATTAGTCAAAATGGGTCGGATAATCCGGATAATTTGATATCCGGATATCCGGATTGGAAACCCTACACGTGACACGTTCAAAACTCAATAGAAAATAAAAAAATAAAAAAATAATTGAGTAAACTGTGAATCCCCTAACTATAAAATCAAAGAAAAAAACAGGGAACATCTAATTTCTTAGAATTTTTTGTTCGTGTAAAAAAAACAAGCGTGTAAAAACAGGATAAGTTTTTTTTTGTCGACCGTGCTATTTCACAATCGTGTAAAAAAAGACCGTGTAAAAACAGGATTAGGTTTATAACTCAAAATGCATTTCAAAGATAATTTTCGAGGACCTATTTACTCGCATACCAGCCGGCTCGATTTTCCAAAAAACAATTATTTCAAAAGTGGATAGCAGAGTGGAGCAGTAGTATAAGGCGTATGCAAAACTACTTTTTAAATTACTATAATTTTGGAATTTGTTTATAATTTCTGTTTGTACTCGGAGTGAACCACATTTGCCAATTCCTTTGAAAAATTTGATAAAACTAGCGCAATTAGATTGGCAAGATTGGACTAACTTCGTTTCAATCCAAGCGCAATTCTATTTCCATCTGATATGTAAACTATTAATTCGAATAAAAAAATCGCCACTTCGAGTTCTACCTTTACTTTAGCAGTGATAGGAACAAATTTTGTTAGAAACGTTTTTCGGAGCATCTTGTTACACACGACTATTGTCGAAGCTGAAAGTCACGGTGCAATTCTATGGTTAGGAGATTCGCAACTATTCCTCATACGAAAACCTGATTGATAAATATTTGGTTTTAGAGGCTATTGTTTAGAAGAAAAGAAATTCCATCATTCACCAGTAACAGAATTGAATTGGCTTTATCTTTTGAAGTTTCGGTTTCAGAAACGACGTATCCAAACTCTTTTATTACATTATAATTTTTTTTCTCTTTTCATTTATATTCAATTTATATATAGAGCCGGATTTTACACTCAACCACAAATACTCCCCATTGCCACTCAACCAGCTCCGCAGCGAAGGATAAAAAACGTCCGAAATTTAACTTCTCGTTCAATGAGCAACGTCAATATTTCTAAATTGAGAGAAAACTTCTTTTCCAAACTTCTGGTGATTTGGTTCGGTAGCTTCTTGTTTTCAAGTTGCTTTTTCTAGCAATCACAACCCTTTCAAGCTCTTTTTGCTTTATACACTATTTTTCTTCCGTTGGTCTAATGAACCGTAACAAGGGAAATCACATCGGACACAAGGCAGAACAACTTCAAAGCAAAGAAATTGTTTCCGTATTCCGGAAAAATCACCCAGAAACATCGTCTTATAATATGTATGTGTATATATCCTAAAATACAATCGAGAGCGAATCGCTGGTTGAACGGGATCACCAACAGCTTGAATTTATTCTAATAGCAAATCTTACAAGCGATAAAAGCTTTTGTTCATTCTAAAATGCCCTGAAATTTTCCTTGGGCTATTTGCCATTTGATTCGATGGTAATTGCTTCAGACTTCAGAGAGCCTCCACCTCCCATAGGATTGAAAATGATATTTATGTACGGAATGAATGGGTTAATGCTGGTTTCACTCGTTCTAGATTATTTTAATCGTTGTGTGATAAAAGTTAAAATCCACATAAGTGAAGTGAGTGTGAGAATGGTTGTTAAGGATCCAATGATCCAGGACTGATATATATATATATGTATGTATGTACGTAGGTGGAGCTATATTATACTCGTAAAACGTTTCCTGATGGGCTTTGTTGAACTTTCCTCGTTCTTTGTGCGAAAAGTACCTACCTAATATTATGCAAATTGCTGGTTTTCGATGGTAATATGAACTTATGGAAGGGCGAGATTTTTTAAATATTATTCAATGGTTAACTGGAATTTTTACATTTTAACATAAAGTCATTCGGGTGAAATTACACAAGTTAGGGTACACCAAATTTAATCGATTTAATTAATAATTCGAAAATGAGCAATCCCATGGTATTTATGCATTACATGGAATATGTATATTGCTTTTAAAGGTGAACAACATCAAAGCGAATGCCAGAGAAGGGAGCAAAAATGCATAATTATTAAAGTTCAAAAAAAAAATGTAGTAGAAGTATGAAGAGCGCAAATAAAATTATATTTATTTGGGAATCGGAACATTCATTCTTTTACATTTGTATTTCTTTCTATGCTCTACGAACTGTGCTACCAGCTGTTTTCGATCTAGACCGGAAGATGAAAGCTTTTTTAATTTGAAATGAAGACAATGTCAATCGGATCTAATAATCCGACGTAACAACAACAACAACTTTCAGTTGGATACATCTAATGAAACGTTGGATAAACCATGGATGAATGACTATTTCATGTTAAAACTTTTTAGGTTTGTTTGTCGTAAATAAAATCGTTACATTACTGAACATAGGTATGACTGATTATATAGGATTATATGAAAGGGTTAGTGCTGGCAGCGCCGAACAATATGAATAACGGAAACCCTTCAAAGAGGTTTCAACTTCAACGGAGATTACATTCACGAAGGCCTTAAATGAATTAGATCCTAAGATCCGCTCTCGATAAGTAAAACATTCCGATTTCCATTTAGGAACTCGAATCTAGGCACAAAAACAAACCATTAGCAAGGCTCCATAATGAAGTGCATCGAAAATTCGTCTGATTTAGTTCGGAACTATCCCATAATTTGTCGTTAGTTTGTCGTCTTTTTTTCTAAAGGAAACTGGATGTGGTGCCAAGTTGAAGCTAGCACTGCAACGCACTAGAGCACGGCCAAATCTTGTCGTATTGGAAAATTTTACATTTTGGAATTTGTCGGTTATTTGTCGTTAATTTGTCGTGAAAATCATAAATTTGTAGTGTCGTTTTTTCTAACGGAAATCGGATGTGGTGCTAAGTTGACACGAAATTAGCATCGCAACGTACTGGAACTCGACCAAACCTTATCAGATTGGAAAATTGTACATCTTAGAATTTGTCGTTAATTTTTCGTGAAAACCATAAACTTTTCGTGCCCTTTTTTTAAAAAAAAAAAAAGTGGATGTGGTGCTAAGTTGACGTCAAGTTAGCACAGTAATTGACTAGAACACGGCCAAACCTTATCGTATTGGAAAATTTTACATCTTGGAATTTGTCGATTATTTGTCGTTAATTTGTCGTGAAAATAATAAATTTGTAGTGTCCTTTTTTCTAACGGAAATCGGATGTGGTGCTAAGTTGACACGAAATTGACACCGCAACTCACTGGAACTCAACCAAACCTTATTGGATTGGAAAATTATACATCTTGGAATTTGTCGTTAATTTTTCGTGAAAACCATAAATTTTTCGTATTTTTAAAAAAAAAAAAAAAAAACTGGATGTGGTGCTAAGTTGACGTCAAGTTAGCACAGTAATTGACTAGAACACGGCCAAACCTTATCGTATTGGAAAATTTTACATCTTGGAATTTGTCGGTTATTTGTCGTTAATTTATCGTGAAAATCATAAATTTGTAAATAATAAATAAATTTGTGTTGTATTGTTTATGGTTTTCACGAAAGACTAAAGCCCTACATACAATGAGAGCCACGCGTTTTTTTTACACTCGACAGTTCGAACTATCCCAGGTGTGTTGATTATTTCTGTGAAATTGAGAAAAGTATTTAAAAATTATTAAAAAAAATTAAGTATGACAATTAAAGCAAGTATACTTGCCCTATAAGTTTATTAAAAAACTATTACCAAAAAAGTGAAATTTTTTATTTCAAACTTGTCAAAGTTTAAAGTATGATCAAACTTTGCGGCGCCCCAAAGTAGTGCGATTTACATTGGCTCCAGCTATACATATATGAAAACCATTGATTCAAACTCATTTTGCGGCGCGTAAAAAACGTGCGGCACTCATTGTTTCTAGGGAATTACGACAAACTTTACGCGTGTTCCATAATGTGCCAATTGAAGGCCAATTCATTCCTTTGTTTTCTTTTTGTTCAACTAAGGAAATACTGTTGCTTTTCCAGAGCTCCCACCACAATTTGTTCTAAAAGCTTATCGGGAATAGTTGTAGTCGTCAATATGTTTTATAAAATACGACAAGTAAAAGCCTGATATCCTCACATGGGCAGGACATTCATTAATATGATTTTTACAGAAGAAGGTCAAACATTTTATCTTTATTTTTTCTCTAACGAATTTTTGGTATTGATCTTTGAAAAATGCGATGACAAACTAACGAAAAAGATGCCGTTTTATCGGACTAGAAACTTTATCATTTTATATACTGTCTATTCCACCATTTAAACGATTGTGCATCGAGGACTTAATTTTATTATTTAACTCGATTTCCTAAGTCTGCTACTGAAGCTAATTTT
The DNA here is from genome assembly GCA_963930735.1 of Dioctria linearis. Lineage (NCBI taxonomy): Eukaryota > Metazoa > Arthropoda > Insecta > Diptera > Asilidae > Dioctria > Dioctria linearis. The sequence continues at coordinate 27,043,562 of OZ005744.1, read as the reverse complement.
AGTACCCCAACCAACATGAGTCTGTGACTTAAATTAAGTCTGCATATGTATAACTTTTAGGATTAGAAGTTTATTTCTTCTATGAACTTCGTAGAACTATCTCATCTTGTTTCAAGGTTGAGACAACGAAGAAATCTGCTCTGCCTATTAAAAAAGGACATCTATTTCAAGTTTTCAAACTTCTTTCCAGTTGTTATACAACAACTTGTCCGCTAGCATCCTTACAGAAAATGATACGAAGTTGTGAGGCTTGTGTCAGGTCATGGAAGGCATTTGGTACGGTTAGTTTTACTGGCAATAGGGCACATTTCTGTAATAATTTCTGTAGTAATTAAAATAGAGAAAATCTATCATTATTTGTAAATTATGTTTTTTTTTAATGGATCCTATGTATACATGGCTCAATGAAATAAAATTTAATTGGACCATTCTCTTACCTCAACTGAATTTGTTAACTCCTCTCTAATAGCTTTGCATATACATCAGGAATTATTTTAGAAAGAGAAAATAATGAAACCTTTATCAAAAATACTAAATTATAATAAGAGTCTCCGGTGGCCAAAAATCTAAATCTATATGAGCAGGAATACTCTCTCTCTCATATTTGTGTCCTGCTTTTTTATTTTTGGCTCAAGTATTTTAAGCAGAACTTCGAAATCTGTTGAGGATATCCTTGTAAAATTTTTCAATAGCCAATCTTTATCTTCTCTTATTTATTCCAAAATGTTGTTTTTTCTTTTCATATGCAAAAATTCTTTCAACTTTACTATAAAATTCATTGCAATTTACCCCAGTATACAGGGTGTTTCCTCCATTGTGGTCCATAGAGCGGGAGGTGATAGTACTCACAACAAAAAATTGTATGGCAGGGGGGTCCACACCAACCGTTTTGGGAGATGCAGGGTGAATTAAGAAATTATGCTAGGATTTCACAAACCACCCTGTATCTTAAAAAGTACAAGGTATACGGTCACGTCTAAAGCAGATTGTATGTAAAACTTTATGGCCTTTCCAACGACTGCCCAACCTACCCCGTACTCCTCACCTCTCAGGAGTTATTGTGGTCTAAACGAAAAATTTCGGATTTTCTTACCTTTTGTTTGACCTCTATTTTTTTGCAAAAAGCTCGTTAACATAACTTTTTTTTTTATAAAAACTATAAACTGTAGACACTTCTCTTTGATTTGCCCTATTACATCCTGTTCATCTTTTTGAGTACTATCGCCTCCCGCTCTATAGACCACCATGAAGGAAACACCCTGTATGCGTAAAAAGGCACCTTAAGACAACAGAAGGAAAAGTTCTAATAAGCAATCAACCAGCTTTTAGTATGTGCTCCTTTATGCAGAAATTCATATGAGTCCCTGATCTTTCTCAAATAGAAAAAAATAGAACTCGTTTAAAATTAAACAAAAAAACAAAAAGACGACAACTTGCCCTACCATGAGATAATGAATATATTACCTAAATGTATTTCCATTGTCAAGAAATAGGAGAAGCTCACCTTTGTCAAGCCTTATATAATGACTTCAAGATAAATAAAACGACAAAATTACTTACATTTTTTTTGTCGCTCCATATATCCGAGGACAACCCAAATGACAATTCCAAACTATGATTTTTCTTGTAATACGTGGTAAGAAGAAAAACAAGAGAAACACATCCTTTTGGTTTGCCTTAATTCAATAAGCGCTAACACTTCGTGACTGGGTAAATTTCTCACAACATCTCTTTAATGACTTTCTATCACATGTATTAGGTCTAATTTCTGGCAATTAGTTCTAGTCACGAAATTTTCTGAACTGCCAATTACTCATTTCCAATAAAAGCTCTTTCAGGTGGCCTAATCGCTTAACTATACAAAGCTATGTAATTTTTTCTCCCCCCTCAAACGGTCAGATTATGTACAAATATAAGGCTCCTGATTTATTCTGGAATTGTAAGAGTTAAATTAAATTGGAATTAAGTAACCAAAATGCTAACAACCCCAAATTCCTCATACCTTGCTCCAGGAGATACCTTCTGTTGCAAAAGACGTTGTATGTCTTTAGACTGAGATCGGTATCCCAAACTCCTGACGTAATAGACCCAAATAAGGGGAAGAAAAGCCAACAATAGTCCAGAAAAAGAAATAAACCTTAATCTTTAATGCTGGCCATTAATGTTATCTGCTTTGACCTTTTGCCATGCTATCTCCTAATGTCTTGAGTAAGATTTCATTATCGGTCCCCAAAATGTCACGTTGTGTTTCCAGGAGTTAGAACACGTGGATTTTGTGTGACGTTTCGTTGTAGGGTGTGGGTGCACATATATTTCCCTTGAGCTTAATTCCTGCTGGAGATATCTAACCCTGCCCCCCAATAAACATCATTTTTCCATAATATGCCGAACGTAGCAGTTTTGTTCTCCTGTATTGAGTAGACTTTTATTATCTGTTAACAAATTGGACCTTTACTGAGAAACGTAATAGGAATTCGAAATGTAATAGGATTCCATTTTATGGCGATATTCGTATTGTAATAGCTTTTGGTGGTTAATTCATGAATATTTATATGTAAATCGCATAATATGTATTTTATTGTGACTGCACTCACTGCATAAAATAAAGCAGTAGGTATTGACGTCAGGCTATGTTTTGTAATTTTGTCCAAGTGAAAAATACGTGAAAATACGACCCTTATTTTATGTGGTCGATATAAATCTAGAGGATCCATGAGCTTTTCAGACATTTAAGGACTTATTATCAGATTATCCTCTGGCAGTTGGGAGTACTTTTTTTTTATCTTTTATCATAATCTGCAAGCTGCTCATCCTTTATTTCTGTATTTGAAATGCTTTGAAGGGGATGGATACTTGCAGATGGGCTAGAAATTTAAAGCCATTTTATATAAATTAAATTGTCGAAAATTCCAACCACTGCTACTGGTCTCTCAAGCTCAATGATAGGTGCCCCTTGAACGAGTTTTATCCTTTTTGGAATTTCGTGGAACTTCCGAAGCTTTTAAGATCATTCTCACAGATACGTAAGGTTGCGTTAAGTTAAGAGCTTGCGGAGTAACATTGGACCTAACCTAGGGACTATGTATTGAATCTACATATATGCCAATGAAAGCCATGCTAACAAATGCGGCGATTTATATGGTGGTATAGGGTCAACTTCAATAAAGTCGAAGTCAAATTGAGGAATATATAGAGAATGACTTACCTAAGCATTGCTGATATCATGAGTACAGCATCGACATCGGATGAACCTCTGCACAGGATGCATATAGCGAGTTCTTTTGGGTAAAGCCTTTGCAAAGGTCATACCACGATTGAAGACGTTTTCAAACTAATTCCTGAATTGGCATAAGACCTTATGTTGACGCGACTCTTGTCTTTCCAAATACGAAATATTATGGTGAAAGATCGATATCCTGGAATTTACCTACTATCTCCAGTGGTACATGGATGATCTCAAAATTAAGATGGGTACCTGGTTTGGAGTATGAAGTAATGGCCCTAGGTTTGGAACATCACTGAGCATAGGGAACCATGCTGTAATATTTCAGACCGATGTTTATGCCATACTGACCTGTGCCTTTGAACTTTTGCATCTTAAGTGATCAAATCAAAGTTTGTATCGGGATTGGGAATGGGAATGTCAAAGTGAGTATTGAAGCACCAAGCCTTTGGTGGCAATGAAAATAAGCCAATATACCTTTAAGACAAGTCTCAGCTATACTTGCGGTCGACCCAAAGCCAATGTGTGTTTTACCTCTATGTACAGCAAAGGGGCCATACTGAATGGTGATGCATTTGAGAGCTGCATTATGTACTGGGAGGAGTATCGTGAGGAAGAACTATGCCAAGGGTTTTATGAATATTAATGAGACTGCCTGATATACCTTGTGTGAATACGTAATGCGTATAATGGCAATCTTTCACGAGCTATCACTACATAGACCCTTAGTAAAATGTTGGACAAAACACTCCGAGCATTCTTAAACCCCTATACAAAGGAGTGGATCCACTTTAAGATGAGATGTTTAGCACAATAGACCTTTACAGAGGTCGCAGCATTTTACTACTTCTTATCTCCTTATTTAGCCGACCAATTAAATACCTACTTAAAAATTTGTTCAATATCTAAGTATTAGTTTTTTTTAAATATGATTCTTTTATTAGTCATATGCCCTTGAAACTTCAACTTTTTCATGTCACCAATATTTTCAGAAGGCTTCTAATATTTGGAACACAAAGACGACTGTTTTTTTTATTCCTCAAAATAGACGAAACCAGTCAAGTTTTTGTTAATTCTCTAAGAACTTAAACTTAATTAAAAAATCTATTTGGCTTTAATATAACATAACCCTAAAAATAATAGGTCAACAATTGAAAAACGTTTGAAATAAAAATTTATTTGTGTGTTCAAAATGTTGGCTTTAAGTATCCAAACATATTGAAAATTTTGGTTACAGGAAAAACTATTTGCTATCAGCACAGTAAAAAATAATTCCCTAAAGTAAATGGCAACAATTTGTGCCACACAGGTTAGGCATTTGTCGATAAGATTAGGGAAAGCTCCACCTTGGAAAACTAAGATTAGGTTTTTATCCCTAAAACTTAGGTAGATTTTCTCCCTCAAAAGTAGGGAATTTTGATTTCCCCCCCTAAAATTTAGGGAATATTCCCTATAATGTAGGGAACATTCCCAAAATATAGGGAATTTTAAATTGTTGTTTTGTTTTTTTTCCCCCCTAAAATGTAGGGACTATTCTCTAAAATTTAGAGAATATGTTTATACAGCAGTGATTTCAGTGAAATCAAATGCAGTTGGACTTGACGATGTGCTACCCGTTATAACTACATGCCTGACATATTTCTTTAAGAACATCGTTTTAAGATCATCCATTCCTTCTGTTTGGAAACTCTGCAAAATTATACCAATTCCCAAAAGATCTTGCAGCTCTCCTGAATATCGCCCTATCAACATATTACGCTTCTTGTCTAAGGTTTTTGAAAAAATCAGCTTCTTAAATAGCAGAAAGTTGTTGTCTAGCCTACAATCGGGATTTAGATCAAAGCGCAGCTGCACCACAGCATTGTTAAAGATCATCGATGACATCAGAGCTTCCCTGGACAGTGATAAACTCACTCTGCTCGTTCTGCTATATTTTTTAAAAGCTTTTGATAAGGTTAACCACAGGCTTCTATTAAATAAATTGTGTACAATATTTAATTTTTCTTATCCTGCCTGCAAACTTCTTGGGTCCATACCTAAGCGGACGAATACTAAAGGTGTTTTGTGGGGATACTGCGTCTGATTTTCTACCCGTTCTGTTCTTGTGCCTCAAGGGTCTATTCTCGGCCCATTATTATTTTCCATTTTTATTAATGACCTTCCGCTAATCTTGCGTGACTCTAATTCTCACATGTATGCAGATGACATTCAACTCTACATATCTACACCTTTAGGGCTTATAGAGAATGCTGTGTACAGAATGAATTAGGATCTTGCAAGAGTCTCCAAATGGACTATTGATAATTCGCTCCACTTAAACGCTGCCAAAACTGACTATATTATTGTCTACAAAACCCAGTTAGATACTTCCACCTTTTCTAACGTAATGCTTAACAATATTGCTGTTCCATACAGCAAGCGTGTCAAGAATCTTGGGATAATTGTCAATAGTACTCTGAACTGGTCCGATCACATTAACAGCATCATAGGCAAGGTGTATGGAATTCTACGCAAGTTATCCAAATCTGCGGCATTTACACCTGTTGAAACCCATGTAATGTTAGTGAAATCATTACTAGTCCACTTTATGACTTACGGCTGTGAGGTGTTTTGCAAACTGGATACCCACTCCTTGCGTAAGATTAATGTAGCATTCAACTCTGCCACACGTTATGCTTTTGGTGTAGAGCGTTTCAGTCATATCACTGCGTATTCCACATTTATTCTGGGTTGTAAATTGGACTCTTACCTTAAATTCCGAACTGTAATGTTTCTTCGCAATTTAATTGTAACCAAACGGCCAGATTACCTTTTCAGTAAATTGACCTTTGCTCTATCTGCAAGAACATCATCTTTATCTTTGCCACTGTTCCGCTCGCGCACTAGTGAGAGTCAATTCTATGTTCAGTCCACCAGGATGTGGAGCTCTCTTCCAATTCATCTTAGGAGAAGCATCAGCCGTCGCAGTTTTCGCAATGATTTATTTGCATATTTGCGATCTATCCAATAGTTTTTCGTACTTCTTTTTTTTCATCTTTTTTTATATTCTAATATTTATAGAAACTAAGCTACTAAGCTTTTATTTCTACAATTATATACTAAGAAATAAGTTTGTATTGAGGGATTAGGGTTTTTTGTTAGGTTAATTTAGTATATGTGCTTGTATATATTATGATTTACTTTTTCTTTCTTTTTCTTTCTCTTTTGATATGTAGTTTAACTGTTACTGTTATTAAGTATATTATTATTAGCTATCCTACACTTACTCATAATATCGAAATCTTACTAGTGTAGTTGTTGTTGAAATAAATTAATTTGAATTTGAATATTCCATAAAATGTAGGGAATAGGTGATAGGACCGCACCACTCTCCACCATAGGTGCAGGTGATAGAACACCACCGCTTCTAAAAAACATAAGAATGAGTTGAATAGCTAATTTTTTATGGTCCACTCTACTAAGTAGTATAGAATTTATATTGGTGCACTGGGCACGCTTAAACAAAATATGACTTGTTTTCAAGAACAATGTGTGAATTATATAAACGAAAATATATATTTCCTTAAAAAATGTAGCATAATTCTTAATTCGTTGAATGTTCTCTTCCTTTTATCCAAGAGAGCTTAACATTTCGGGAATTTTACGTACTTTAGAGGTTTTCTGACGCCAGATACCTAAATTCATTGAATGTTCAATTGATTTGGGGAAATGAAACTGATTTTCCCTTTCTATCAGAGAAAATGACATTTATCTTTAAGGAAAAACGTGCCTTAAATTTAGGGAATAGTCCTAATATTTTCTACAGTGAGATCTATCAGGGAATTCGATTGGCTTAAGATCGAAATCGAGTTTTCCGATTCTCAGAATTCTCCTATCGCTTTAAGCTGGTCACTAAAACTTACAATTTATAAGTCGCTTGAGTGCTTAGTAAAGCTTATACTATAGTTTAGCTTCGGTAGATAAGTTGGTAGCACGCTTACCAACTATCATTCCAGGGGTCGAATTCAACTTCGTCCCGATCCTGCCAGTTTTCCTCTTACTACCTAGCTTCTTTTTGGCCTTCGTGCTTGAGAGATATATAGAATATATAGCTTCCTGAATAGTACTTCGGAATGTATAAAATTTCAAGTAACTGATAGTTAAAATAGACAACGATCATAGAAATGTATTCGGAAAAATCGACTAAAACTTTTGAAATTTCTTTATTACGCAAAAACATAATCCTACACCGCAAACATTTTTATTATTTAGGAAATTCTTTCAAAATGGGCTAATTTGATAACCAAAATGCACTAAAATTGCATTGAATTGAATAGAATCTGCTAAAATCTGTTTTAAATACGTTTCTCTTTCTTTATTTTATTAAATTGGATTAATTGCATCAGTAGCAATTGCTAGTCGAATCGAAATCTGTAAAGTGATTGCATAGATATGAAAAAAAAAATCTACACACTCCACACTGAAAAATTAACTTCATACCCTCATTAAGCTCTCCGCTTGAGGTATTCAAGATAGAATTTTTCCTGCCACATATTTTTTTCGTTTCTCCACATTGCCTATCACCTCCTTAGCTTTTTTTCTTCCGAAACAGCCTGCATATACATATTGAAGCCCCAGGAAAATCGAATATTTTCTTTGAATACCAACAAAAACTTTGCGATAAATGTAAAGCTAATTAAAAGCGCTGAAGAAATTAAAACAGTATCAAATTAAAAATTAATTGCTGATGTATGCATGTTGAGTAGATAGAGTAGGGAGTTCCTTAGTTGTTGTAGAGTATATACACAGCAAACAAAAACTGAAACTTTGAAATATTGTTCCAACTTTGTGGAGAATTTACGGGCGGGCATCTATGCATTTTATTACCTAATGGTTAACAAACTTGGGAGCTTCTCTAAACAAAGAGTGTTCTGTATGCATGTGTACTTTGGTAATTAATTAAGAGTGTACGACATGTGATTTTAGATACGTTGTAAAATGAACCAAATTATTTGGATACGAAAAGTGGAAACTTGTTGCTTTTCTTTATTACTTAAGTATAATATTTAGAAGCGAAATTCGAAGCTCGTTTTTGTAGTAGTTGTTTCTGCATGAATTTCTACACTTATTTTTCAGTTTATTCATTGTATTATAATAATTATTGATTTTTAATTATTAACTTTAAAGTTTTAGGCAAAATATTCAATATGTTTCCGTTGCCGTATCTATGTGTGTAAATACATAGGTTAAAATATTTGGGGGAGCGAGCGAATTATAAATGGCTTTACAATAACATTTATTTCGCTATAAGTATATGCAAATACATGGACGATACCCCAGATGAAATCATAGGCAATACAGAAAAATGGATTGGACATCTGGGAAAATTTTTCCAAGTCCGTAAGCCTGTTTGTCTATGTGTCCTTCTGTCTGGCTGTCTGTCCACAGGATAATTCGAGAAAGCGTTGACTTAGAGTATTGAATTTTGTACCCAGTCATTTTATGAAAAAAAAATCTTAATTGGGCAGTTTTTTCGTAAAGATGTCATACAACACTTTTTATTTTCACTATTCTACATAATTGCTTGAGAAGACGTTAAAGCTCTAGAGTTCAGAGTACTTACTGAAATATACTGTGTTCTCGTAATAATTAGTGATCTAAGTTCGAAAATGGATGAAATCGGATAACTCTTTCATGGCGTTGATATAAAAAAATAAAACGAAAATTACTAGATATGTAGATCTTGGGCATTTATTATGTATGCATTATGTCTAACGTGAAATTTACGTAAAAATTGTAGTTTTATTTAAGTGCAATTTGATCACGGGTTTGCTGTTATAGATATACCTACAGTAATGAAAATGCTATGATATGAATAGAGTGTAGCCAGCTTTATAATGTGCCCAAATTGATCACGTCAGTTGAACTCGAATATCAATTTTTTATTCACCCGAAGGCTCGAGTGGAGAAAAAACATGCAGTTTTGTTTCTTCTTTGAATTTCATTCGCTTTGGGTGACATAAGGGAGTACGAAAACAAAACTCACAAATAATTCTTTGATTTTTGCTTAAGTTATTCTGATATTCGCTCGATATTCATATAATAAGAAAGAGTTATATACGGGCCACTAGATGGCAGCAGGAGTATCGAAATGAAATTGTTTTTTTTTGAGTCGATTAAATTTAATTTTTGCACTGCGTAGGTAATTTTGAATCTTTTTTTTTTATTAAAATATAATATAGAAACCTAAAAGTTTAAGTCATAAATGTTTTAGAAATTATGGTCCTTTTAATATTTTACTTTGCTTTTTCCTTAATCCACCATTGTAAGAGGTCAACTTATCCTAAAATATGCCTGAGTGAGATTAAATAAAATATCCTGAAGGATTGTAAAATATTTCAAAAGTTTTAGGCTCTTTAGGTACTAGGTATCTCATCAATCATTAATCTGAAAAATATTTTGTCGATGTAGGTTGGTTAGACCTCCAACATTGAACATCTATGGTAGCTAGGCGATCAGAGACAACCATACCGATGAGACCTCTCTGATCGCTGTGTCAAAAAGTTCAATTATTTTTTGCACTTAAAATGCATTTTGTAAATTTATTGAAATTACTTTCAATAAGTTTCAGTCTGTTATACGAGAAATCTCCTTCATGTAGGTTAGATAGGTAGGTCGACGTGTACTTGCAGTGCCCGATTAAGAACGATTATCAAGTTGATAGTATCATCATAAACTTAACAGAGTCAAATTAAAGTGGAAATGGGAAATTTGAGACCACTAAGCAGCTTCCGTACATATGTTTGCTATAATTACTGAACTTTACTCCATATACATACATGTACATAAAACAGTTTATACATAGCAGAATCCATTACAAAACTAAGTTACCTCGACAGTGCAAAAATTGGGAAATATTTTCTCTTATTTCCTTAATTTGAAGACAGCGAAGTCGGTTACGTACTATGAGAATTCAAAGCACCAATAAAGATCAACAGCTTCACTCTTATATCATCACAAGATTTTTTTGCATGAATCAGATGTCAGTTGCGGGTATATCTGATCATGATATGATAACGATGACCCATGATATTCGACCCCATTATATTCAGGAGCCTAATATCTTTTCATTTTTTAATTATTGCGTTCACACTATGTGTGACGCTGAAGATCAAACTTACTTCCTATCTGAAGTAATCCATTATCTTCATGGAAAGTATGTTTCATTGATTACAAAAACTATATATAACCCTATCTGCCAATGGTTTTCTCCTAGAATTATGAGCCTGATTCGTCACAGGAATAGAGCATTTGACATGTGAAAACGATATCGAGTTGCCACACTCTGGGATGACTATCGTATTCTTCGTAATAGAACAACATTTGAAATCAAAATGGCCAAAAAGAGTTATTTTTCTTCATTGTTCAATACTGAACTATCACCAAAAAAATTATGGAAAAACTTACGCTCTGTCGGTGTAGTTTGTTCAACTAAAAATAATATCGACATTGATCCGGAAGAACTCAACAAGAAATTCCTTATGGTACCTGGCAATAACTTCGAATTCGCATTGCCTAATCTTAGTGTTCCTCGCAACTTTTCACCATTTAATTTTACCCGAGTAACAGATAAAGACGTTCTCATGGCTTTTTGTGAAATCAAATCTGACAGCACGGGATGTGATGATTTAAACCGGAAATTTGCTAAAATTCTCCTGCCTTATATTGTTTTTCCTTTTGCATACATTTGTAATACGTGTTTTACATTATCTTGGTTTCCGAAACAATGGAAGCTCTCAAAGGTCATACCTATTCCGAAAAACTTATCTAATACCGATGTCAGACCAATTAGTATGTCAAGCCAGATAAATGAATAGATACATCGTATATAATAATTTACTAAATGAGAACCAATCAGGCTTTAGAGCATAGCATAGCTATATGTCTGCTCCTCTTAAAATAACGAATGATATACGGATTTCTATTGATGTTGTTAGTGCTCTTGGATTTCTCTACGGCCTTTGATTCGGTTAATCATATCAAACTATGTAGAAAACTGATAATGCAGTTTAATTTCTCTACCCAGGCTGCAAACCTTATCGGGAGTTATTTGAGGGATGGATATCAATCTGTTTATTCTAAAAATTTATGTTCCTCTTTTCAATCGAAGTGCCCCAAGGATCTATCTTGGGTCCTCTGTTGTTGTCTCTTTTCATCAATGATTTATTTCATCTTTATGCTGATTATGCTCAATTGTACATCTCAAGACCACTTGGATTATTTTTTGCATAAATGATGATCTCCATTCCATATATTTGTTGACCATTAACAATATGCTACACTTGTGCTAACTAAGCGCTTAATTATATACAAAACAATTTTAGATACTTCTTATTTGTCACATGTCGTAATCAATGGAACGCACATTCCAGTTGTCGACCCCACTTTTAACTTGTGAATTATCTAACTCTTTTATGTGGGGCCATCATATTAATGATTTAATTAGAAATTATATGCTGTGCTTCGTTGACCACAGGGCGACTAGTTATTTAACTCTAGCGCAAGCCCGTTTAAGGCTAGTTAGGAGCTTCCCTTCCCTCTTTTTATCTATGACTGCGAAATATTTTCTTGTCTTATCTATGAGTCTATTCGAAAGCTAAATACTGTATTCAACGCTACTATAAGGTATATTTTTGGTCTCCGTCGTTTTCACAATGTCTCCCCCTACGCCAACTCCATCCTTGGTTGCTGCGTTATGATTCATTTCAAATACCGCATTGTTATATTTTATTGGCTGGGACTCCTAAGTCTCGAAACCCTAGCTACTAATATGATATATTTCAGATTGAGAGATCAAGTCGAATTACTACTTTAGTAGTGACTAGACATAATTGTCTAACATCTAAGCGTCAGTTCTTCATCCAATCCATTATTATTTGGAATTCTCTGCCAATAAATTTGAGATTGTTGTTTGAGTCAGGTATATTTGGTAATTTTAAATGCAAATTACTCGAGCACTTGAAATCAGTCTAGTTTTTAGTTTTGCATTGCAATTTTAAATTTTTTTCTCCTATGTACCTTAGTTCTAATTAATTAATTAATTTCTTATTAGTCTAGTTTATAATATTAGTTTATGGATAATGTATATGATTTTATATCTTTGTGTATAATGTGTACGATATAAAAGAATAAATGAAATGAAATGAAATGAATTTCATACGGACAGAAGCCTTTAAGGTTAGAACGCCGTTGTAATTAGTAATTAAGGGAATTTAAATAGCTTACACTTTACAGCGTGTGAGTGTGATGAAATTCATTCGCGAATGGTAAAACATATATTCTTTTCGTTTACGATTCATTTGCAAGCCAATATTGCAATCAAGGATTCATTCTTCAAAGAATATTAGGCTGACGCAAATATTTTGAATTTATTCAATTTGAATCATCTATTTCTCAAATCTCTTAAGCTCGTGAATGATATACACAGAATGAATAGGAATATTCCTTGTAATGTTGCGCGGTTTTAATTTTTAACTCTTTGGATTATTTGCAATATTTTTGGTAAGTTTTTTTTTAAATTCGTAATTTGAGCATCGTTATTTTATTGTGGAAATTACAGTAAGAAGTAGGTATGAAAAAAACTAAATTTTTCTGGAATGGAAAATTTAAACGAGAATTTCATTTGTATTCGCTCATAAATTTGATTTTTCATTCGCACATTTTTTTAAGTATATTTATCACAATCTTTTTATAGTTTTGTATTGAAACTTGAAGAAAGCGAATTTTCATTACTGGCATGTAATATGCATATTGTAAGAGATAGGGTAAAATATTCTTGGAATATAATGACATGGCTTACCCCTATTTTATAAACAATAGTGGTTAAAAATAACCTTATGGTCCGCCCCTCGTGAAACATTCTAAAACTGAACATACATATTACTTGCAATAAATTTCATTATTTCAATGGAAAGGTAAAACAAATTCTGCGTCATCTATAAAGGATGATGAATGAACAGATGCCTTCTTTTGGTGCTGCTAATGAGTCTGATATTAATAGTTTTTCTATTCGAAACGTTAGCGAGAATGTTCATTGTTCAGATTAAATCCATTCGGCATGATGATGTACCAATCAAGCTCATTAATATTGTCTTTCCTTATATTCGATGGTAAAATAGTTTTTCAATAAAATCATCGTGGTCTCATACTGGAAGCTTGGATTTGGGCCTATCATAGTTTTATTTTCGATCTCGAAGGCGTTTGAAACTTGAATGAATGATTGAACACATCAGTATGATTAGTTTCCTCTCTAAATTTCAATGTGACTCCACATGCATGGCTCTTATCCAGTCGAATCAGATCAAATATTTGTTCTAACAGGGCCGTTTTCAGCCAATTTATACCCAGGATGGGGGATATGGGGGCCCAGAAAAGAAATTATTTTCTTAGCTATCTAGATTGGGTTATCAACAGGTATAATTATATGGAAAATACAATCGCAAATAGAACACGGGAAACACACCGATTGCAAGTTCAAAGGAGTAAACGGATTTTCAGTCGCGAGAAGAAAGATTGACCCTGTTTAGACGGATCAGTATGCTGCCTCTGCCTCTCGAAAACTTGTAGGCAAAAATGATGACTACTTGCAGAAATGAAGCATCATCACCCTACCTACAGATTTCGTGCGACAGAGCCAGCATACTGGCCCAATGTAAAGTGATGCTAATGGAAATACCCGACTTAATGTCGTACTTAAATTAAAGGGAAAGTCCCGACGAGTCGGTTTAGTTATTTTGTAATCATGATTTAAGGGAATAACCTTAGCCAGACATGAGTTGCCAGTATTTTCTTAACATGAGCCAACAGTATAAAAATTTTCTCAGATTTCCAAATAGAGTTTGGCTGCTGAAAGTAGACCATGAGAAAAAGTGGAAAATTTAAAAAAAATACTGGGAATGCAAACATTGACACTATATGATATTTTTTCTTATACGTTATCTAATTTAAATGAAAATTTGTTGCGTATAGACTTTCGAATAAATCCCGCATGGTCTAATTTCAGTAGCAATACTCTAACTTGTAATAGGTTGATGCACTGATTGAAAAATCGGTCATTAATTGGTCTACTACCGCTGTAGCAAGGGGCCCCATTGATCGTCGGGCCCTGGGCAGAGACCCATCAGAACCATGTGTAAAGATGGCATTATGTGTGATACGAGGACTAATGTTATTAATATTCTGCTCGACTTTAAGAAGGTCTTCGAGTAAGGTTCCGCATGACTTACTTATTATTATTCATTAAGCTTCGTAGTCAGTTTTCAATTTTCTTTGTCAATCTATGCTATATAGTTTCTTGGTTATATAAAAGAGATGTCTCAAATTATAGTTTCTTATGTGGTAGAATCTACTCTTAAGTTTGTCAAGACAGGAGTACCACAGGGAGCAGTCTTATCCCCAGTTTTATTTTCGCTTTTCATAAATGCTGTCACAAATGTATTGTGTGGTGCCGATATTCCGATTTTTGATAGTTCTACGGTATCTGGTGTCGGTGTATCTCTCCGAAATCATTCAAGTTAAACTAGTTCGGGCATTATCTAAGCAATAGCGAACACTTAACACTTGTGATAGATACATTTATATAGATTGAATAGATAGGCACATACTATGTCGTTACTTGCTGGTGAATTTGACTCTCAGCTCATTCCCCAATTTCTTGAGTACAAAGTAGATACTTGGCATTATTTTTCAGGCTAGAAATGGTAACTATGCTACAGGAGTATATTTGGGAAACATTAAAGGTGATTCTACCCAGAACTGAATACGCTTGGAAAAAAGTATCTTCTTTCAGCAGGGTATGCACCTTTGTTGTACTCTCTTTCCAATGCTATTAGAAAGTCGTTAGATTCAAGGAGCAGTTTTTTTTATTTAAATAATTAATCATAACCTTTCCTCTTTCCATAGCTCATGACCCATCGGGATAAGTAATAAGCTTTTAATATATTCAAATTATATTGTGATTAAGTACAGTTTTAGGCATAGGGATGATAGGCTTACTGCGGTTCCTTTTTTGTGTTAAGAAGCTTTTATTTTTGTTGGTATTAAGTTTTCTTTTTACATGTTTGTTTTTCAATTTATTAGTAGTTTTTAGTTCTTTTAATTTCATAATACCTAAGTGGACCCATTTTACTAACATACATATATTTTGAGCTACTTTATAAGAAATGTGTTCTTTATTTTCCTTGGTTAGTTTGCCAATTTAACTCAATCTTTTTAACGTTTGGCACATCTCACATCCTTTCGTTACAGAGTTAGCAATGTTTTTCTTGGCAAACATTCAAATATAACTGATTTAGGTGTAATATGTATTCGATAAGAACAATCTTTTAAAGAGCATATCGATTTCGTTACATCTAAATCTTTTGAGATGCTTTGATTTGTAATAGGCACACAAGTGACTTTCAAGATCCATTAACATTAAAAACTTGGGGATCCCTGAACAAAATAACTCATATATGACGAAATGCACATATTAAAAGGAAATTTACACGTTTTGCCGTATCCAAACTAAATTAGTATTTTACGTCTTTTATTGGAATTGTATTCCTTGCAATCTAGGAGCATCATGAGTTCAATAAGGTCGATCTATGATGTATTTGGTTGTATGATTTCATGTCCAGAATTGCTATTTTTAATCTTCTTTTATGCGCATCAAAGAAATATTCATCCTAGGTGATAAGCAACAGATCACACACGCTTTTTATAATTTCAATTTAGTTTATTCATTATTTGGTTTTAATTTATCTTAGAAATAGATTTAAGAATATTATTTTATAATTTCTCGGCTTCAACTTTAAATCTGTGTAGTAGAAATATTTTACTATTTTAAATAACTTTTAGAGTAACTGAATTCAGTAGAAATTATGTGCTTATGTTTGTGTATATTTGTGTATATTTCTGGTAATCTGTAGGATTTATTCCTTAGATTGAAATAAATAAATTTCGAACTGCTATTAATCAAGTATCTATTGTTGATCTACATTCCACCGTTCATGGGTGTAACCTTGACCTTGGTCTTTTAACAAATTTTTTGTATTTATTTTTTATATTGAGGAATTTCAACATACATATGTAGATAAGCCGAGATAACCATATTTTTGACCGACCTCTCTGAAAAATGCTATAAATGATATAGTATGGTCATCGTCAAAACATTTGATTGAGATTTGTTTCATTTCTAAACAATAATTATCACAAAAAGTTATTCCCGTTTGTATAGAGGTCATTTTTGCAAAAGGTTATCTATGCGCATAATTATCTCCATTAAACGCATGGGTGACATAATTTTGAATTTCTTATCTCTTTCTCTCTGCTGTAGTAGATAGGTAGTACTTATATGATCTGCGATTTGTTGCGAGAAAGGATTGACATGGAATCAATCTTGTTTGTTGTTTTCTTTCAAAAAGTCCTGGTGGTTCCTAATTAATTCTGTATAGAATGAGTCTTTACAGTAATTTTTTGTCATCGTTCGAAGAAACTCTGGCAGGGTAAGTGAACCAATTTGCGTCCATTACCCAATTTGCGTCCAGTTTATTTTATAACATGCAATAAAACGACTCATTTTTCTTAAAATGAAAATATTGCCATATCATCATGTTCCTGTATGTATGTATCTGCTACCCTTAAAGTAAGCAACAGGATCGTTTAGCTATCAGAGTTCAGTTCATTGGGTGTCGTCATGTAAATAATGCGCAATTGCAATAAAACGTATATTTGAGCTTAGTAGGTAAGGGACTAGTCATTTTTTGAGAACGCTTTTTAAGTGTAATATTGTTTGAAATTTAAGTTAATTTTCGGAATAACCACATTAATTTTAGTGGCCACGAAATGGATCAATGATTACTATCATGAGCCAGTTTGCATGTAGGTACTGGTGGCCGGAGAGCTGTCATTTTTACCTTGCCCAAATTGCGGCCTACAAGCAGCACTTTATTAATTATAGTCTAATTTAATGCATTGCATATAAGGAAATATGGGAGAATATACTGCTAAAACAGTAAATGAAGGATTGTTAGACATTCGACAAGGAAAATTTTCTATTAGACCAACTAGCATCAAATAGAATTTTCCCAAAATTATCAGGATAAATTGTCTGAAAGGTATATCCTGAAGGCATAGGAAAGTCTGGACTAGAAAGTATTTTAACAGAAACCGAAGAAAAAACTAAGTGGTGTGAGTCGTTAGCCAAATGCGGATTTCTGATAGCTTTTTAAACACAATTAAAAAAATTGAACAAGACGATGATGGCACGACTACATCCTTCAAAAATGGGCGATCAGGGCGAAAGTGGTATAATCTTTTCCTAAAGTGTAGAAGGCCTAATTGTAACCAGAGATATGGTTTCTGAAAAGCTTATTCGAAAATGGTTTGATGAACGGCAAATTATATAAAGGAGATGAATGCAGGAGACATATTTGAAGAAACAGTTATTGTCCCCTGTACGTCAATAGCCATGCCAGAAGACAGGGATAAATACTAGAGCTGAAAGTATTCGGATAATGTGCTATTCGATTTCTCAAATCCGAGTATCGGGATAATCCTGATCCTAGTATCCGTGCCGAACTATCCATCCGGATTCGGATTCCGATTAAGCAAAAAATTTTCAAAATTTCCTCCAGATTGCATTGCTTCATTGGAAAAATGAGAATTTATATGTTCCCAATGAAACAATGTAAAATTGAGAAAATTTGCTGACCTACTACGAAGGTAAAAAGGTAAGAACATCCGAAATTTTTAGTTTAGACAACCACAATTCTTGACATGAAAGGGTATGTGGGGCTGGTTGAGCAGTCGTTGGAAAGGCCATGAAGTTCTGCATATAATGAGCTCTTAACTGTGATCGTACGCCCTGTAGTTTTTAAGATACACGGTGTTGTGAAAACCTACAGTCTTTTCTTAATCACCCTGTAACTCCCAAACGGTTGATATGCCCACCCCCCTGCCAACAATTTTTGGTTCGCCTAGGTGAGTACTATCACCTCCCGCTCTATTGAAACACCCTGGGAAACACCCTGTATAACGATTCCAATATTCCATACAGACACCATTCTTTTGAAAATTTTATTAGTTGCATTTTGTCGCTATTAGTGGTTATTGTCAGAAAATATCAAATTCTAAATCATTTGAAAATTATTATGAAAAAAAAAAAAAATTAACATCATAGAAAATAGTTTCCCACTACATATCTAAATTTGCTTTAAATTCTGTCATGCATGACAATGTGTTAGTTGTTTGATCTGAGGTGGTTGACAATGAGAGAGAACTATAAAAATAAAAATAGTTTCATTATTACTATAACGTCGTTTGCGTTCTCCTCTTCCAAAAGTTGAAAGGGCTTCTTCATTTTTAACGAACATTGAACACGTTTTCCCTAATTTCGGTCATAGGCAGTAAAATAGAATTTTACACAAGAAATGCATTTTGTCATTGGTATAAATGCACAAGAGTGAATGCAGCAAGTCTGTTATTGTTTTTCTCTCTCTAATCTACAAATAATGTTTTATGATTTAACTGCTTGTGAAAGATAATGGTGTAATTTATATTTAACTTCGCTTTTAGGTTTTGCTCAGGCACATTCATGGAAATAACAATGGATTCTAAAGCGGTGATATAATTCCCGTCACGATCGCTAATTTGAGATTGAATTTGATCTTCAAAATAAAATTTCTAGCATGGTGGGTCTAGCTGTAGTAAAGAGAGAGAGAGAGTGAGAGAAAAAAAAACGATAATAATTACACTGCGTTTGCCTTCTTCTCTCCTAGAAGTTATAAATATTCATTTTCATTTGAGAATGAATAAAATACACACATTAACTTGACTTAACGAAACTTGGTTGCTTTTACATTTCTTCGCTTAGGAATAGGTATGTGTATCCTCTTACAATCCATACAGACTCTCTTTTACAAAACCATATTTTGGCCATAAGAGAGACAGAGAGAGAGAGAGACATATAATAAAGCTAATTGTCACATTGCCTTCTCCTCTTCCAAAAGTTAAAATGACTGCTGGTTTTCATTGGTTCATAAAATGTAAACACACACACACAATACTTCATTTAATGAACTTAACGAATATTTCGGTCATGCGCAGTAGAATAAAATTTTATATTTTTGTGATCTGAAATTTGCTGATCGCCTGGTATTCGTTGTTTCTTTAAAATACACAAGAATGAATGGGACAGAAAATATTATAAATTCTACATGCCATTTTTCTATGTTTTTTTTTCTAAACTAGTGATAGCTCTGCCAATAGATGGCTCCGGGGGTATCGAAATGAAATATTTCTCAGCTTGTTGAAATCAAGTATTTTGTAATTTTGTATGTTGAAAATTTTTTTGAGTTCAATGGTTGGTTTTTAAGTTTTGTTTTTTGACTTCAATGGTTGGTTTTTAAGTTTTTGTATAAAATAACAATGACATCTAAAAAGGTAATAAAATAAATTTATATCAAATAAGAATTTTTTAAATTTTTGCATGTAGGTACCTTTTTTCCTTACGCGATGAAGACGCGTTTAATTTTCAATTAGAAATTTTATAAAAATCACAAACTTTTAAAGGTTTTAAAAACGAAAATTACTGCTACTGCTATTGGAATACTTTTTCTACTTACATACATACTGCTGCCTTGAGTGTGGCTTTTACTACTTATTGAAAGAATGTCAAAGGTGTGCACGTTCATCTTCAACTTGAAAGTTGCGGCTGTTGTTAGTTAATTTTTGTCGATATTCTCTGATCTTCTTTTAAATGCTGTTGAACTTTTTTTCATGCCCTATAGGTATTGCTTACCTTTACCAAATCACTCTATTATCTAGTGTTGTTATTATAAATATTCACATGTACCTAGATACTTTAATAACGATCATCATCAAGAGCTTGATATACCTACCGAGTTCTATCTTATTTTATTCTAGCTGGTACCTACCTATTTACTTACTTATTATATTTTCCTATGTTGCTGTGAAGGACTAAATTTTCAATCAGAGTCCCGATTAGGATTACGCCGATACGATTTTTACTGAAGACCCGAAGTATTTCATTTATTTTATTGGAAAGCGTAATTTTTTAGGAATTTCGGAAACTTAAGACGTTCTTATACCCCTTTTCCTTCATTCTCTAATTATTACATATTTTCATTGTTCTTTTGGAGAGTTGAGAGCTCCAATCTTCCGTAAAATCTCATAGCGTCTGTGGTCCGGATCAATTTTCATCCTCTTCAGCCACTTCAATTATGCATAAAATTTTTTTTTTGAAATACTCTGGCCAAATCTTTAAAACCTTCTGACGCTAAGGCGGCTGTTTTGTTTTCTTCAATTTATTCCCGAATTAAATTTTTTCTTTGTTTATGAGATCGATTCAGCTCATTAGGAAAAGTGCGTATCAATCCAAATGTCGTTACTTGCCTACAGATTTTTTAAGGTCCCTAATTTAACTCAAGCTGACGCTTATTCCATTTTTTTTCACAGTCGTAAAATTAAAATCCATCGAATTCATCCGAAGTCTATTTGAGATTATTGCATAATCATCATTCTGCTCCTCTGACTCCTTTTGGTTGCAACAACATTTATTTTAACACTAATTTTTTCTCATTGTGGGCAGTCCACTCGATAATAGTGACATAAAGATGGAATTCAGTTCACCATTTACAGCACCCGCACTACCAACAAAATCGCTTGAATGCGATTTATCAATTTCTGGATTTTGATTGCGCTTTTTGAATATTTAACATCTCCTTGGTCCAAAAAAATATGAATGAATATTTCTTCAAGAGTTTACAAGGATTATAATTACAACCAACTACCGCTAAATTTAAATTATTTTTTTTTCAAGGAAATTGAGAAATATTTTAAGTAGATTTTCTAACTGCGTGGTAATGAGTGGAAGAGAAACTTAGCTGAACCCCATAACTAACATAAAGTCCTTACCTTATTGCCCTAAATTTAGTATAGATGTTGAGGGATAGGATAAGATGATAATTGACGTCCTTTGAAAACTATGTGATACTTCATCCTGCTGATATCGGTATTATTATACAAACCCAACGCAAAATGCTGGCTTGCGAATACTAATTTCATTTATAACGTAGCCGGGAGGCTATACGACGTTCTGGTTAGCGTGTTACCACAATGGTGAAAGAAATTTTAGGCTTCGCCATTAAAAATTGAAGAATTTTGAATGAAAAATTCAAAATGAAAATAAGTTTCAAAAGTAAACAAAAATTTTTTTCTTTCAAGTTGCAAGCATTCTAGTATTATTACGGCTCAGTTGTGGATTTTATCTGGTGTTTTGCAAAATAGTAGAGTGTGGCAGTATTCTAGAGTTGATCAACTGAATTATCCTATTCCATCGAAGAACTAAAAATCTGAGGTAGTTTTTTTTAGTCGCCTCTAACGACCAAGTAACTAGTTAGATATACCTATGTACTTCATGTATTTCAAACCTCCCTGCACATTTTTATCTCTCATCCGCATTTCTCACGTCATTTCAGTCACAACCTTTTCCAATTAGACCACATCACCAACATAATTTTCGTTTTAGTTTGAATAGTTATGCCCTGCTAAGTACCTACATAACATTTCTAAGTAGTGAAAAATGGGGAAAAGTTGTCTCTGTTACATCACTTCTTCATTAATATTTGTTTGGACTGGTAAATCAGTATCATATCCTATACAATTTCCATAGATCCATATCCACATCCTCCAACTAGGCACATTTTTTGAGCAGAACATTGTGGAAATTCTGTCGATATTCAACCATGCAACAGACCTGTATGTTCGATTTAAATTAGTTTATAAAGATTTTATATATGAACTACTCAGAACCCAAACAGCCATATGTAATTGTCTAGTCTAATTATTTGCGAAAGAAGACACTGTATCTGAAAATGTAGCGAGATTAGATTGAAAAACACTAAAAGTTTTAGTTGATTTTCCTTCCTTTTGAAAAGGAATAGAAAAATCCTTATATTTATATTCTTATGACATATTTAGAAATTAAATCTGTTGGCTTCTTGATTGCCTCTTCCAAGGAACAATCAATTGAGTTCATTAGCGCCGAGATAGGTTCTACAAATGAAAAGTACGTTGTGTCCACGGTATATACTGTCCTCCCAACTGTTTTGATAGTACTAATGCTAATGAGTTTGAGAATGCGATGTCACATATAGGGCAACGTTATGAGAACGTGATTGTGGAAGGTGATTTCAATGTCAATTTGAGATGACGTGATATTTAATTTATTCAATCAATCCTCTCGTCTTCTACTTTCTGTCCACCTGCATTAAGTGAACTCATTTTCTACGTACTTTAATATCACCAATCCTAAGATTCTCGATTTGCTTCTCGTTGCCGACTGTGACAAGGTTTTATCGCACGACCAAATTGATCCACCTACCACTTTGGACCATGATCTTTTATTTATGAGCTATGAACTCTCTCTAGATCTCCATCATAACTCTTATTCCTACCGCGATTATAATAACATCGACGCTAATGCTTTAATTAATGAATGTACATCCTTGTGTTGGAAGACTATATTTGACTCTGTCTCAGTAAACCACCAAGTGTCTAGATTTAACTTGCATGTTACTAATCTGTTTGAAAAGTATGTCCCTGTCGAAACGAAATGTGTAACTGCACATGGCTGGCCATGGTTCTCTGAAGGAATACGTTTTCTTATCTCTAAACGTGAGTATTTGTATCATCGAAATAGGCGCCTTAGAACTATTGAAGCGCACAGATTATACAAGATTGCACGCAATAAAGCTAACTTGGCTATCTCACGTGCTAAGCGTCAGTACTATTCTTTTAAGTTCAACCTTAGTCTTCCTCCCCGAACACTATGGCGAAATTAAAACTGGCGGGTGTATATGGCAAAGACTGCAGTCTAAACCCTTCATTCTTCTCCAGAAGCTGTCATCCTCCTTTAATTTTAGTACCTCAGCTGTTTCCTTGATCAACAGTTTTTTATCTCACCGTCTTCAACAAGTCAAAGTGAAAGATTCTCTGTCCATTGTGCGGCCGGTTGTACGAGAGGATTCCCCAAGGATCAATTCTGGGTCCTTTGCTTCTCTACTTATTCATCAACGATTAACCGAGAGTGGTGCGTGATGTGAAGATTTATCTACATATATGCTGATGATGTACAGCTGTATCTAAGTAGACCTATTGGCCTCCTCGAGGACTGCGTTGCACGAATAAACCCTGATTTGGACCGAATTTGCGCCTAGTCCAACTATAATCGGCTGCTACTAAATCCTGGGAAGTCATTCTGCGCTATCTTTTATAATAGCACACTCAATAAAACCGACATACCACATACACTGTTAAACGGCGTTTCACTGCCTATGTCGAATAAGGTCACCAACGTTGCGAGAGTATTAAACCCCAATATTAAGTGCTGTAATAACATTAATAATACGATCGTGGCTTTCAGCGAATATATTATCCAGTCATTCTCGTCTAAATCTAGTAAAAACACAAATCTTGCCTTATTTCACTTTTGGATGTTTGGTATTTCCTAAACTGGATAGTATCTGTACACGCAAGATGGAAGTTGTTCTAAATGACTGTGTGAGGTTCATTTATGAGTTGCGCAGTTTGATCATGTCTCACATCTCCGATCTTGCTTGTTCGGTTGCCTCTTACCTTAAAGGAAGAAACTTGGTTTCTTTGTATAATTTGCTAAAAGTTAATAAGCCACTGTACCTTAGAGAACTTTTCCATTTTACTACCTCCCAACGAAATAGAAATTTGATATTGCCTCGCTTTCATAAGACTGTAATGGAAAGCTCTTATCTTGTCTAAAGCATCCGTCTGTGGAATGATCTGCCTGTCAATATACAAGCGGCTGGTACCATCAATACATTTAAAAAACTCGTTAAAACGCTTTTCTTCTTCTCCGCAAGAGAATACTAGTTAGTTGATATTTTTATAGTATACATAATTATTTTTTTCTTTTTTCTTTAATGTCATACTTGAATTGTAATTCCTACTTAATGATGCTTATTTTATTTTTTATTTTTTTTTAGACTTTGAATTTCGATGTATATGATTCTATCTCCACTACAATAGTTGTACTCAATAAGATTTCAATCTTGTGTACGTTAGCGAAATAAAGTTTATTCTATTCTATTCTTGGTGGCTCATATGCAGCTTATCCTTTGCCGAGCACCTCAGAATCATAGAACTCCTCCTTTGCAAACGCCCAACGGTCTAATTATCCTTCATTAGGGCCGATTCGTTTGAATCTGTCACCTGAGGTTTATGATTGCTAAATAATTATCCTCCTTTTAATTCTACGAGCAACAGCACGAGTTTCCCTCATGGAAGCTACTATCTACTATCGTGGGTGATACGGTGACGTATAAGAATACCTAGGTATCAAACGTTCCCTATAAATTGAGTAGGTTTAATTAATGTGTTCCCAGATTTTTCAAGGACTCAGCGGTTGATTTACTATCATTTCTATAATTACGGAAGAATTTCTA
This sequence comes from Dioctria linearis, assembly GCA_963930735.1. Classification (NCBI taxonomy): domain Eukaryota; kingdom Metazoa; phylum Arthropoda; class Insecta; order Diptera; family Asilidae; genus Dioctria; species Dioctria linearis. The sequence continues at coordinate 27,018,821 of OZ005744.1, read as the reverse complement.
TGATGAGGTCGATGAGGTCGTGTCTAAGCAGTTTTTTTTAGAACCTACCTGGCGAAAATGTTACGACAGTTTTACCATATGAAGTATCGCATGCCAGATTAAATAAAATATCAGAAACCGTATCCCCTTTGGTGTTTAGAAATTTTTCTGAGATGTTATCTTCGTGAATCCGTCACCGAGACGAACACGACAAAAATTCACAATATTTCGCAGTATTCCGATATTTGGCAATGCAGAGCTCCTTAAAATTCAAAAATTATAATTGTAATTTTTGTTTTGTAATATTCTTATAATTTCTGCATTATTTAGAGCTGGCGTTCTGAGGATCTATTGCAGCTATCTTAGTTCATCTTAGGTATCTGAAGTTGGAACGATGCCGCCAAGATATATTCTGTGACTGTACCTATTTCAATGGACCGATTTTTTCACATGATAAGTTTAATGGAAATAATGCTTTCAGCTGTACGAACTTTATGGTCTCTTAATTCCTGTAAACAGGTCATGTCTTCCTCAAAGTCTTATGTTTAGGACGCGTGTTATTGAAAACATATGCACACCACTCTTGAACAATGCCTATAATGCAATGCAATAAGATCCACTCTTGTAACTTTGTATTTAACAGAAGAAATTAAGGAAGGCTCAAAGCTTTTAAACGGGGTATAAATGCGAGATCATTATCTAAAAACTCCAGAGCACTAATTAAAATAAGCTTTAAGGCGTGACAACACATATGTTGGTAAGCTTAAGGGATAACGTGGTGTCTCTTGATTCTTGGAATCATGAATTCAATCTCCACCGCTGCTGCCCAGTACTTAACATGATACTCACAGAAAATCTATTGAGTCTGTTGTCATCTGTTGTGAGCCCATATAAAATAATACGAGAAAAAAAAATCAGAATAATTTCTTTATCATATCATAAGCTCTATGTGCATGATGACATCATGACTTTTGTTCGAAAATGCGATTTTTATGCCATGACTTCAGCCATAAAAATTGACATTTAGCTTTAAAGTGTGACTTATTTCTAGGCCGTTTCCTAAAAAGCTGGGTCTGGGTGACTTTGACGAATGACTTTTTTTCATGACAATTATTGCAGCCAAAGTCACTTAGCACATGTCGCTGTGACTTTTGTCATATTCCAATACAAAAGTTACAAACGATACCGCTACTTAGTAAGTGAAGTGTATCTAATAATAGAAAACATATTTATGTATAGGTATGCCAAATTTCTAGAAAAATCTAAAACCAATCATATTGAACTAATTTTATTCCATGCTTATTGTTATTTTTACTTTTGTTTAATACGGTTCTTCGGAAATTGGAATTTTTTTAACATCATGTGCGATTACATTGTAATAACACCACAAGTTTCATCTACGCATCTAGAAACTGAAGTCTGTGACAGGGCTAACAGAAAATCTTGTCCAACTGACCATAGTAGATATTAAATAAGCTGTTATAAAATTTGCGTACGCCATCGCATTAAAATTTACTACACACTCGATACACCGTACTAAAAACTGTTTTTTTAACACTATTTTAGAACATTTTCGTATATAGCCCGATTTAGAGCAGAAAGTTAGACTGGGATAATACTCGAGTGCTGTATTACATATGTATGCGTGTCCTACTCCTCCTCCTTTGTGCGCATATAGATCATATGGAAATCATGAATTTTTTTTGCTGTCTTAGGCGTGTATCAACTACGTGTACCATGGGTTGAGAAACACTCGATACAAAAACCGGTTTTTACGCCGTGTCTAGTCTTGTGTGTGTATCCTCGTGTGCCAGGGGACTTGCTGTCTTTTCAGGAATATATTCAATAACCCCACAATTGTCGCTGCTATAATTTAAGATACATCTCATATTACCCAACCATCAGAATTCCAAATTATGGTATACATAGTGACATTGTCTCTGCTTCGAAATCAATTTGTCATTGTCATTTGCTATTTTAATTTTGTGAGAATCCAACTTAGGTGCATAAAATGATACTGCTCTCTACCAAAAATTACAAAAATTTATAAAACTATTGATTTATTCTTGAATTTTTTTCATCTTAACTTAAGCATAATAAAATATAATTAAAATTTTTTTTTATAAATAAATTACACTAAAAAGTAAAAAAAATATTTTTTTCTATTTCCGTGCCATAACACAAGAAAAGTTTCATTTCAAAGAGTTCAAACATTTAAAGTCAAACGAGATTTAATCTGAGTTCTAGCATTTATTATTTAGCAATGAAACTTTTCTTGTATATAGCACTGGAAAGAAAAAATTATATTTTATTTCCTACTTTTTATTCATTACATTAACTCGCATCTACGTTCACTTGCGAACGTTGTGGTGTAATGTTATTTTCTCTGCGGTAAGTAGCTTAGAAGATTATGTAGGTAAGTACTTCCATGTAAACAAATTCTACATGAAAAAACTGGAAAAATTACTTTCACATCAAAATCTATATAACGGTCATACATAGAAAATGGAAATATTCCCATAAAATATGTTTTTCTACCCTAAAACTTTTCGTTAAATTTCTCATTTTCGTCACGATAACTAGCAACAACAATGGCGGATTACATATCCTTAATGGGCATCGTAATGAAATCCGCAGCAACAACTATAGGGTGAAAAAAATTAAACCTTTCTGTTGAAATTAAAAAAAAAAAAAGTTTTAATATTTTAATCTGAATTTTTTATTTAAATATTTGAATTCGGTGGAACTTGACCTTTCTGTTAATACCGATCATGTATTTACTAGGGCTGTTGATAAAATTCGAAGCAGGCAGTTCGAAACTTCGAATTCGAATCCTTCGAAGCATGAACGTTTTGCTAAGGCTTCGAAGTGCTCGAAGCTTCGAAGCATGAACTTTTCCTAGTGTGTGCTCTGCAGTGTTAAGGTTAAATTAAAATATTCGAGGTGAAATGAAATAATTTTTGAATAGTTTAAAGAGTGTCTGAGTTTTTCGGGGAATACACGTATTATAAGTCTTTAATGAATGTTTGATTTGAAACGCAAAGTGGGACAACAATTTTCACTCTAATTTAACACTCTTTTTATCTTGTCTTCAGCTAAAATTTGCCAGACTTACATCTCTTGGATGACAATACACTCTTAGAACTTTATGTAACATAAAATCAATATGACGGCTCCAAAATGGTGGACGAATTTGATCACTAGCGATATCTGTAGGATTTTAGAGTCACTAATTATGAATTTGTCGTCGAACTTAAGGAATCAAATTTAGGGCTCCTAAATGGCAGTCGAATTTTATCACTTATATAGTCAGATTTGACTATAAATCGATAACTTGGGAATCTTGGGGTTGCAGATTACGAATTTGTTTGATTTTAACTTCACTTCATATTTATGAATCAGTGACCGAAGGGTTATTCGTAAGCCGGAAGAAGTCCTACACCCGGAATACACATTTTGAATCAAACACATAATACTCAAAAGATTTCATCAGAGTATAATAAGAATGTAAATGATACTTTTGAATTGACTTATGACATTTCAAATACACAGTATTAAAATTTAAAGCCCAATTTAATTAATTTTCAAATTAATTTATCTATTGTAAATTTGGAAACATTTGTTACAGTTCGTTTTAATATTTACTAATTCTGATGTACCTGCCTCTGGATTGCTCCAAAGGTTGATATATCGCCGAAAAGATAACTGCGTTATCCAACATTGTGCCAACCTTCATACATTTAAATTTGCTGGAATTATACTTCGGGACTTTATTGGTAAAATGTTGCTGTTTCGAAGGGTTTAATTTCCAAGCCCTAGACTTTTTCATAAATGGTTAAGCAAAACTAATTTTTCTTTTAGTACAATTTGCAACACCATAAATCCCATTATATCGATTATCAGCCGAATCGAGCAATAAATGGCAGAATTTTTTAGATATAATGTGCCGCCATCTTTCCTTCTAAGTTTTGACCAAATATTCGTAATTCAATTTTGCAAATTTTGCAACAGAGTTTTTTGGTTATTTTTGGGAAAATCTTTCTTGAGAAAATGGGAATTGAGATATAAATATAACCCTTCAATGGGGTTTCTAGCAATCAAAGATTTTCTTAATTACTTGATTTACCTATTTCTTCGGAATAGCTACTCGTTTACGGCTTAAAGATTGTTGAAGCTGTGGTCAACCTTGTAAGCATGCCGAAGCTATCTAGGTCTGACTTTGTGTTACATTTTATAAGGCCTACTACACTCGGAACACTGAAAAACTTGTAAACTATATGTAAATAATGTTAATCGTTTGCACCTGAAATCTAGGCGTTAAAATCACTTAGCGCATACTTAGTACTTTCATTTATGAGTGGTATGGTATAGAAAAAGCTATTGTCGACAGGGTAATAGCCCTTTGTGTCTTTTTGGACATTGAAGGCGCGTCTCCGTTAAGTCAATAATGCCTGTATTGGTCAGACATGGAGTGAATTCAACACATAACAGATGGATTCAAGCAATGCCTTCCAACAACATAATTAAGACCACCTCTTTGGTGAGACACTGGAGGTTAATATCACCAGAGCTAGCCTCCAAGGAGGAGTTTTGTGTCCACTGCTGTGGTCAATGGTAGTTAACAGTTTTTGGTTCAACTAAGCTACCAAGGTACTGAATCCCAAAGTTATGCTGATGGCCTTGTTATCATTATCAAAGGAAATATGATTGCTTGCTTTCTAGAATGCTTTAAGAAGCTCCAAGTTTTGTTCAAGACTGGTGTGCTATACAAAGTTATCAGTGAACCCAACAAAACAATAATTATACCCTTTACCAAAAGAAGGAAATGAGGAATTAACTAACCCTACCCTCTTTGGTAAGCAGGTCCCAATATTGAAAGATGCTAAACTTGTTGGGATAGATGTGCATAAGAAAACCTCAGCCGATCCTACACTAAGAGGAAAATACAGATATCCAAGCGGCATTGAAAGCAATCTCATGACCTGAGGTGAAATTTAAGTTAATGTGGGCATATGTACACGCATTAACAAGCCTTGGCACAAAGAATCACCTAACACTTCAGTGGGTGCCAGGCCAGGACACTCAGGAAATGATGGGAATGATAACGTACTGGCCAAAAAAAGGTGCACCCATGCCACTCACAGGATCGGAACTATATTGCGGCATCTCTTACAACACCGTGAAGGTTACCATTCTAAACTGGATCCAAAATCAAATGCACCAAAGATGGACTTCAATGGTAGACTCCAGATATGCCAAAATATTCATTAAAGAAACTTCACCCAAAAAAAGGGCCTGAATATTTTAAGGCTGACTAGGAATCAACTCAGAATCATTACAGGAGTCTTAACCGGACACTGTAAACAAACAAACACATGCATCGGATAGGCGTATCAGCCACGGATGTATGTCGGCTATGGCTCTAAGAGGATGAAACATCGGAGCGCATCATATGCGAATGCGAGGCCATTGCACATTGTAAATTTCAGGCTTTTGGCTCATACTTTTTAAAGTCTGCCGACTTCGAACAAACTTCACCAAAAAAATACTGTTCTTCCTAGGAAGTGTGGGCTTGTTGGATGAACTTTAAAGAAAGCGGTGCACAATAAGTCAATGAATGGATGCAGTGCAAAGGTTACTCGCACCGATTAACTCCTTAATCTTAACTTCACTTCTGAGTCCAAACTAAAACAAAGATGTTTCTCAAAATTGATATTATTCCTGATGCATCTTTTTTTATGTTGCTGTAAGACCCTTGATCATAATTTGTTTATAAAAAAAAAAAAAAAATCCAATTGAATTTGAGTATCTTCAACTTCTTCTTATTTTCTATTGTACCTTTTGGAGTAGATGTAGATTGGCTGCGACAGAATTCAAATTTCGAGGACGCATTAGGGATTCTTCACATCACAAATAAAAGTTTTCCACATATTTAATAATCGTCTTCAGGTTGATCACCACTTTAGGGAACGTTGCATTCTATAACTCTCTGAGGGTTTTACTAGTAGTGTCCCGTAATAAAGGAATACCTTAAAGTTTGGGATGACGAAGGAAGGAAGGGAATTGTCAGTTTTTTTCAGTGATCATCTTTATATTTTTTTGGATTATTACGCTCGGGAGATATTATAAATTTTATAGTCCTCTTTAATTTCCAATATGTCATGCATACACACTTCTTTTGAAAACTATGCAGTTGCATTTGTCGCTGTTGGTTAATTACAGAGAATATGAAATTCTTAATCATATGGATATTATTACTTTAAAATTCTGTCCTCTTCCAAAAGTTGAAAATATCTGCTTCATTTTCATTTGCAAAATGAGTAAAATACACACACTACCTGATTTAACTAAAGTTGGGTGCATTTATTTATACTTCATATATTTTGCGCGCGTAAGAGAGAGACAGATAATAAAGCTAATTGTCACATTGCCTTCTCCTCTTCCAAAAGTTTATAAAATGCAATCTCACCCACACTACTTCACTTAACGAACTTAACGAATGTTTCAGTCATGCGCAGTAGAATAAAATTTCACATTTTTGTGATCTGAAATTTGCTGATCGCCTGGTATTCGTTGTTTCTTTAAAATACACCAGAATGAATGGGACAGACAATATTATAAATTCTACATGCCATTTGGACTGTATGTTTTTTTTTTCTAAACTAGTGATAGCTCTGCCAATAGATGGCTCCGGGGGTATCGAAATGAAATATTTCTCAGCTTGTTGAAATCAAGTATTTTGTAATTTTTGTATGTTGAAAAGTTTTTTGACTTCATTGATTGGTTTTTAAGTTTTGTATAAAATAACAATGACATCTAAAAAGGTAATAAAATAAATTTATATCAAATAAGAATTTTTTAAATTTTTGCATGTACGTTTTTTCCTTCTATAAAGATAAAATGTTCAATTTGGAATTTTATAAAAATCACAAATTTTTAAAGGTTTTAAAAAGGAAAATTACTGCTGCTGCTATTGGAATACTTTTTCTACTTACATACATACTGCTGCCTTGAGTGTGGCTTTTACTACTTTTTGAAAGAAAGCCAAAGGTGTGCAAGTTAATCTTCAACTTAAAAGTTGCCGGCTCTTGATAGTTAATTTTTGTCGATATTCTCTGATCTTCCTTTAAATGCTGTTGAACTCATAACCGCCGTCTTATCCGCATTTTTTTTCATGCCCTATAGGTATTGCTTACCTTTACCAAATCACTCTATTATCTACATTAGAAGGTACCTAGATATTTTAATAACGATCATCATCAAAAGCATGATATACCTACCGAGTTGTATCTTATTTTATTCAAGCTGGGACCTACCTATCTACTTTTTTATTACATTTTCCTATGTTGCTGTGAAGGACTAAATTTTCAATCAGAATCCCGATTAGGATTACGCCGATACGATTTTTATTGAAGACGCGAAATATTTCATTTATTTTATTGGAAAGCGGAATTTTTTAGGAATTTCGGAAACTTAAGACGTTCTTATACCCCTTTTCCTTCATTCTCTAATTATTACATATTTTCATTGTTCTTTTGGAGAGTTGAGAGCTCCAATCTTCCGTAAAATCTCATAGTACCGTCTGTGGTCCGGATGAAATTTCATCCTCTTTCAGCCACTTCAATTATGCATAAAAGTTTTTTTGAAATACTCTGACCAAATCTTTAAAACCTTCTGGCACTAAGGCGGCTGTTTTGTTTTCTTAAATTTATTCTTGAATTAAATTTTTTGTTTGTTTATGAGATCGATTTAGCCCAGTAGGAAAAGTGTATCACTCCAAATGTCGTTCCTTGCAAGTCCTACAGATTTTTTACGGTGCCAAATTTAACTCAAGCTGACGCTTATTCCATTTTTTTTCACAGTCGTAAAATTGAAATCCATCGAATTCATCCGAAGTCTATTAGAGATTATTGCATAATCATCATTCTGCTTCTCTGACTCCTTTTGGTTGCCGCAAAATTTATTTTAACACTAATTTTTTCACATTGTCGGCAGTCCACTCGATAATAGCGACATAAATATGCAATTCAGTTCACCATTTACAGTACCCGCATTACCAACAAAATCGCGTGATTTTTAACGCGCTTTTTGAATGCATTTAACATGGGCTTGGCTCATAAAAATGTGAATGAATATTTCTTTAAGAGTTGACAAGGATTACACGCAACGAACGCTAAATTTAAATAATTTTTTTACAAGGAAATTGAGAAATATTTTAAGTAGATTTTCTAACTGCGTGGTAATGAGTGGAAGAGAAACTTTGCTGAACCAATAACGAGTCCTTAGTGATTATTGCTCTAAATTTAGTGTAGATATTGAGGGATAGGTTGATGATGATTGAGGTCCTTAGAAAACTGATATCGGTATTTTTGTACAAACCCAGCACAAGAGGCTGTTAAACAAAGTGTCATTTACAATCTAATAAAGAGGCTATAATATGTTCTGATTAGCGTGTTACTAACGATAAATTGTTTCTATATTCTATATTCTATTTATAGAATAAATACTCTCGCCATTAAATATTCATACCTTTTACGGGTTAAGTGTAATCGGTTCACCAGATGTTGTTAGACATGCCTGCAATAATGAAAATGCATCGATCTGAAGTTGAGAAGTCTGCAGATTTTTAATGTGCCCTGCCGAAATTCATCACGTCTTTTGAGGTAAAATATCTCATTTTTGCTAAATTAATATAATATCAATATTTTGATTCAGTCCCCAGCTTCCCTACTAAAGTAAAAAATAAAATGGAGAGCTAAGAATCGAAAGCAATGAAAAAAAAAACATTTAACAGAAAAAAAAACAAGTGCAAATTGAATGGAATTGATATCAAGAAATTTCCCATCCTCTTCCGTCCAGCAACATATTGAACAATTTCTACAGTAATCCATCCTATGAAAACAAAATGTCTCCCCTTTCTAGTATCATTTTCTAGCTTTATTATCATATTTGCTTTTAACTCTTATTTTAGCTAGAGATTGCCCTCTTTCTTTGGTATACTAGATGAGAAACAGTTAGGGCAGGTTGGGGCTGGAAGTGCCACTTTTTGGATTGTCATCAATATTTCATAAACTTTTAGATCAAATTATATGATAATGTAAACATACAGATCCGTATTGCTCAATCCGACGGATTAATGACTCCCGCCGCAAGTAAGATTCACTTCCCTTCACGATGCGATTTTTCAATCCGGCACGGCGGAACTGCCACATTCAAGTATCAGGATTCGATTCACTTGTTTTCAATATTCAAGGGAAACTTGAATTTTAACTTAGAATAGGGGCCACATTCTTTAGAGTTTCAAGTAGGTACCAACATCATGTTTTTTTTATTTTTCGCCAAATTAATAGCACTATTACATGTGCGTTTTTACCTAATGCCTTGCAGCGACTGTCAATGTGGCGAAAGTTACCTCACGCCAAGTGCATTCCTTGCATGTACGGTTTTTTTTATTGCCGTTTTATAATACGAGATATTAATGTTGGCACTTTTTACCCCACCCAATCTTACCTATGAGGTACCAATAAAAATTGAGTAGAAAAACAGAGACAATAGTTTAGTTTCTTTTTTTAATTACAATCGCTTACATCTAGGATACGTTTTTGGTATTTAATTAATAAAAGTATGGCATTTAATATTACTCAGCAAGAGCTTTAATTTTATATCTACAAGGATGGTCCAAATTTGAAAATCTCAAAGGGGGTTGCTACAACCCTCACCCAACAACCCCACAACCCCACAACCCCAAAAAACGTAAAAATGTTAACTCCATCGAAAAGCCCCAAAAACCCCCATTACGAACGTCGCCCTTACACCCAAAGTTATTTAGTCAAAGTTAGTGACTGGATAAAAGTTATTTCTTTAAAAAAGCGATAGATGCGGGCCAACAGATTGCAGCAGGAGTATCAAAATGAAAGTTTTTTTGAGTCGATAAATGAAAGACAACTCAAAAATATTCAAGAACGGATTTTCATTATTAAAAATAAAGTTCAAAATTTATTAAAGTTTTTTACTTATAAATTTAAATTGTTTTTGTCAAAATTTTCCGACAGAATGAGCTTAAATAAGCTTTAAGTTGTTTGTTAAAAATCTGTGGACTTCTAAAAAGCTTCTTAATCAAGGCCGCCAATTTAATTTTGTTGCCAAGAAACAGGTATTTTATTCCTATTACGTTTTGCTATTTCATATGCTACTTTGGAGTCTATATCATCGGATGGGCCACCTGAGGGGATTGTATTAAAAGAATTAACACAAATTTCTCTTCAAAATTATTTTTTAATAAACCCGCGGAAGGTTGTCAAATCCAGCGTTTCATATTAACAATATACGACTCTTTCAGAGTCTGCAGATATAATTTATTCCAACAACGGTTGAGTATTCTAGTTTACAAATTATCTCAAAACAACTGAGGAGGTATATACTAATTGAATTAACTTCTACCATAGATGGCACAAGAGCTAGATGTCGCATGGCATATTAGAACAGAGTAGGTATACGGATTGTGAGATGGGTAGTGCATTCTGGAATGGGCCAACGCGGTTTAGAGTATGCCGAAAACAAATAATTTTTTAGCAGCAGTTTTGTATTCGTTTAATCGACCTCCTCAACACTTCAGATACGAAAAAATATGAATCACTCGACGTATACATCATTTTAAATGTTTTGGTCCATTCCGGAATGAACCATCCACCCATATAAATTTTGTATACTTTTTTGGTACTGCATGCGACATCTAGTTCTTGTGCCACCTATGCTTCTACAAATTAGTTCGGCATTGCGGAATGTACTATTTAAATTATTCCCCTATATTTACAAAACCTTGCCTCTCTAATGCGGACCAAATAGAATCTTTTATTTTTACACATTTTTTTCTAATCAATTCGCCTACTCAAATATCTCTGGATATTCTGCCAGGTACTTCCGAAATGTATTTCCGTTAAACTACAAATGTCGATGCAAATAAAGGCAAACATGGCACAGAGGGAAGCGGCGAAAAATAAACGGCTTCATGTTCGATGCGACAATCCTTTACTGTGAGTCTATGTAGGTTGTACCATAAGTTTTGCAATGTGGCAATACTAATATTATTTGAGGCGATCTCACGTTTCCACCGTAAAGTTTGACATTTTTTGGTATATACGTACCTACTCAGAACGTTTTGTCATATGAACGCTATTTGTTACTTTTTGTTAACTTAAACATTTCCTGTCGAATTAAATCATGAACATTTTCCTTCAGTGGTCTCTTATGACTTTCGATCTGTGTTTGGTGATGAAGCTCCACATAAAATGATAAAATGTATCGCTGATTTAATGAATTTCGTTGCCGGATGAATTTGCTGTTGTCGTCCAAAATCGGTTGTTGTTGTTCCAGAAAGCATCGATCGATCATGTGCACAAGACAAAAAAATACTGCTAGATCGTCATGTGATTTATTGTAAGTTAGAGGCGATCCTAATCCATGAGCACCTGGATGTGAAAATACTCTATTCGCGTTGGATTTCCAATAATTTGAGAATCGCTCAAAAAAGATTCGTGTCCGTTGGTGCAAAGAAATGTTGAAAAAATATGATCACTGTACATCAAAATACGTGTATTGTGTAACATCTACACAGGCGACTAGTCTTGGATAGATTCGTATGAGTCCGAAAGTAAACAGCATTCGACCGTATGAGTGTTTCGAGATGAGCCAAATCTAACAAAAGTTGTTCTCGCACGAATCACTTAGATGCAAACAGTGTGGCTTGTTTCTTCGGTATAAATGGATATAGGACTACCATTGCTTTGAAGAATTGTAGAACAGTCAATTCTGAGAGGTACACCAATATTTTGCTTGTCACAAGTCTTTGGTGAAATGTTAAAAGAAAAATCTATTACGAAAAATCATTTTTCATTATGACAATGCGAACTTTCACACATCCGGCACAAACAACATTATATTTGAGCACTTAAAACGTTGAATTAATTGGTCATCCGCTGTACAGTCCTGATTTGGCACCTTAATGATTTTTTTTTGTTTCCTTCCGTAAAGAAAAAAATACGTGGAGAACGGTTTTTGGACGTCAGAAGAAGCGGTTGAAGCGTCCAAAAATCATGTTTCTGAGATACTCAGAGTGGAATGTTATTTTTGAAAATTGGTTCACGCGTATGCAAACATCGTCATGGCGAATACTTTGAAAAAAAAAGTCGTTTGCAAACCTTAACTTTTTATTATTATTAATCTAGGGGCACAATGGACCCGTTGGAGGTCTAAGTGAGGCTGGCTGGTTGTCTAGCGGCACCACTCTTACCGAACCTAACCTAACATATTATTATTAATCTATTGCAAAACTTATGGTACAACCCTCGTATAAACAAGATTTACGCAATATTTAAAGTAGCCTTTCAATACTTTCTCTTCTTCTGTAGAAAACATAAAATTTACGGTATAGTTAGGAATAAACCTGTCTTCTTAAATATCAGTTGCCTGAAATAATCATAGAATTGATATTAAAATTAAATTCTTTTTTACTAATGTACCTAGGTACATAGTAAACAATTTTAACCTAAAGTGAGTGGCAACAATTTGTGCTACAAAGCTGAGGTATTTTCTGACAAGATTAGGGAAAGCTCCACCTTGGAAAAAGTGGAAGAGGTTTTTATCCCTAAAATGTAGGTACTTCCAAATGTAGAATAATATCTAATTTATTGAATGTTCTCTTCCTTTTATCGGAAAATGCTTAACATTTTGGGAAAACTATATAGTACTTCTGGTGCCAAATACCTACATCCGTTGAATGTTCCATTGATTTGGGCAAATTAAACTGATTTTCCCTTTATATCAGAGAAAAAGACATTTATTTTTAGGAAAAAACGTTTCTTAAATTTAGGGAATTTTCCTAATATTTTCACTGTGTATGTATTATTGAATATGTATTTTCCAATCAAGTTCTTCACTCTTATTATTAATATTTATAACTTTCCTTATCTATACAAGTAAAATTTAATCGCATTAATATCTCGCATCAAATTTTGTATATTAATCGAAATACAATAGAGAATTAAAAGATCGTTTACAACATGTATTATTCCCTGCTCTGGCTACATACAAATGGTCCACCATAAACAATTTAAGTCATTGTGTCCTTCAATGAGTTTGTTAGCATGCCTTCAGGCTATTTTAATTAATTAATGCAATCACCATAATAGCCTATACTTCCACTCCTTCCTTGAAACATTCCAATTTATTGCGATGAACTTATCGTGTTGATTCCTAGCTCTATCAATATGATGTTTTTTAACATTTTCAATATCCAATTAATTCTCGGGTTAAGTGAGCCTCCCCCAGGGTAAACGGAAAGAAATTTACCTATGTATGTTGTATGCAACGATATTGTGTGTAAAAAGTCTTCTTGTAATCAAGAAAGGGAATCAATTTACTATACCTCTCCAATTCGAGAAAATTCTTGTTCTTGTTCTTTTTTCTTCTTCTAAGAAATGAATTAATTTTACATAATATCATCAGGGGAAAAATGGGGGATTTGAGTAAAGTGCGGGATTATGGGAGCATAAAGTAAGATCTGTACTTGTGCTTGTTGAGAAATAATTGCTTTCCAGAATTCTCCCTAGGCAATTGGAGCTCTAGATATTTTTACTATTATTAAATATTCAGAATCAAGTTTACAATAAGAAAAGTACCTACATACGTACATATAATACTACAATAATAAGAGGATTGTGCTTTGAAATTTTTATTGCAGCCTTTACTTGTATAACATATATATATATATACATATATAACAGCTACCTACACACAATAGAATGAAATTCTTATTACTTGGTTTGCATAGTTAAGGGCACTTGTTATCCTGGACAATTACATTCGACTTGAGTATAAAATTTACAATGTACCTACCTACTACATACTTGTACATCTGTAAAGGCTAGGGTTGGCTGTTTTGTTATGTATAACAAAATGTTTTCGTTTAAATAATTAAATGTTGACTAAATAGATCTTTCAATTCCATAACAAAAACATAATAAAATAATTAAAAAAAGGAGTTTTCAAACAAAGCTGAGGCCAAGCCGCATGAAAAAGTAGAAAATAAACTTTTCTTCACACAAAGAGGTGGACTCAGATTTTTTGATTGGGACATTTCTCTTGAAAATTCTTTCTCTTCATGAATCGAATCACTTATTACTTCTGATTGATCATACTGAAATATATCGGTGATTGTCAGCGAATAAAATCTGAGTCCACCTCTGTGTGTGAAGAAAAGTTTATTTTCTACTTTTTCATGCGACTTGGCCTCAGTTTTGTTTGAGAACTCGTTTTTTACTTATTTTATTTTCTGCCTTTTTCACGTTAATTAAATTGTTATTACGTGCTGCATGGAGATATTTTAAAACAATTTTTAAGTCATGTTTGGTGCCGATCCGAAAACAAAAATTTTTCGAGTATCAAATCGTTGAAGTAGGTACTGCATCGGTTTTCTGAAATTCAAATTATGTTTTAAACAGTGCTTTTTAGCTGTATTCCAACTTGATCCCATATAACATGCATTTTCCCGATTTCCATGTTTTCCACAGACTTTCCTATTACTATGTTTTTTTTTAAATTTCCATGAATTTTCCTCGATTTTTCATGCAAGTTTTCAAGATGGTTAAAGAGAAAGTATTGATGCCAGTAGGACGGAAAAAAATGATTCCGCATAGCTCATAAAACTTTTTTGTCGGAAAATTCCGGAAATTTTTGGAAAATTATCCGGAAAAATTGGAAAATTCTGCATTTTTTCTGAAACAGATTTATCACTAATCATATCGATGAAAATTGTCCGATGATTTTCTTGTTTTTCCGGGTTTTCCGCGGAGTTTTCCACAAAAGCAACTTTATGCAACTCATTTCGCTCTAGAGCTTTGTCTTAGGTTGCAAAACGCTCAAACACTTCTTTGGTCTGAAAAACTCCGGAAAACCGATTTACATGAATTTTCCTCGATTTTTTCTGCAAGTTTTCACCATTGTCGGAGAGAAAGTAATGATGCCAGTTGATAGGGAACTTGATCCTGCATAATTTAGAAAACTTTTTTACCGAAGATTTGCCGGAAAAGTCGGAAAATTCCGGACATTTTTTTCGGAAAAATCGGAAAACTCTCATCTCATTTTTCCTGAAACGGATTTATCACACTAATCAAATTTGTACCAAATTTTCAAATGATTTTTTCCGATTTTCCGGGTTTACCATGAAAATTTCCTGTTCAAATTTTGATAGATTCAATTGTCACGTGACATGAACCTGTGTGCCAAATTTCAGCTCGCTGTGATTACGTAAAGTGGATTTACGAGAGTGTCTAAAATAGTAAAAAAGAAATATATAAATAGACAGACAAATTCGTGTACGAGTTGAAGGGAATGGCCTCAAAAAAGATGAAAACGGTATTGAATGGAACACATTTGTCGCCATAGGCTAAGGTTTGAATTTAGGAAACAGAGCGTTATGCATCGTTTTATCACTGTGATACCACTTTTAAGGTCTGAACACAATACAGTCAAGTTTCCTATAACGCGGTTTCCATATAAACGATTTATTAAATCTCTGCATGTACATTTAAGCGTATTTTCCTGTCTATCGTTGCCTGCAGATATTGAAGAATGTGCAAGCAACAAACCATAAATTCTTTTAATTTATTCTACACCATCGTCGTATTACTCTGCGTTCGTCGAACAGCGTTGTCTGAAAGACGTTCGACAAACGACCTGCGACACATTACTCGTCGTTTAGTTCATGTCGAACACTTCATCCATACTACATATCCTCGTACAGCGTACAGTGAAAAGCGTACAGAGAAAAATCAAACCCGATTTGAATTTTCCCGGTGGCGAAGAACGTGTCAGCGTTGCCATCCACACTGCTATTTTCTATCGCTGTTCGACGAACCAGGAGCAATACGACTATAGAGTGTAGCGGGCGTAAGATCGACTTTAGATGTGTTTAAAAGTTTGAAAATGAAAGTTCTTTTAAGTTATACAAGTCTGGAAAGAAGTTTCTATTTCAGATCGATTTCAAACTGTTTCATAAGTTTGTGCAGAAATGAAACCGTCAACACTTAATGCATGTTGGAGATATCTTTTACCTTAAACGAATCAAAAGAAAAATTACATTTTAAAACAACTTACAGAAATAGTAAACATCGCCTCTGCTTTAAACAGTGCTGGATTTACAGAAATAAACCATGAAGATATAGAAGAGCTAATTCGGGAAGATGGTTCAGATATGGTGGAATGGGTTAACCAGAGTTCAACAAAAGCATGTGTGGAAGACAGTATGGAAAACAAAATTGATTCAAACTTCATATATGATTTGATATTTGATGGGTTTGACTAAAGAATTATAAAGTTATTTAATTCAAAATGATCGTTCAATGATGCACAATGCAAATAGAGTGTCAAAATCACTTGGCTCTATATAAAAGGTTTTTGAAGAACTAACAACATAAAACGACATTTTTTTGACAAAATGACGAGGATAATTGGCCAATTAGAAAAAAAAGGATCAGGCCGGAAATATGTAACAGTGGTGATGGACAATAAAGTAATCTAATACGTATCCAATAAAGTTTTTTTTATACCTTAGATGAAATCATAGGGTATATACTAAGTTTGTCATTCCGTTTGTAACGCACAGAAATAATGCTGGTAGAGCAAAATGGGTTGGACGACACCCATTTTTGAATATACGTCTGTCCGTCCTTCCGATAACTCGTGAACGCGTTCACTTAGAGAGATCTGAAATTTTGTACACGGGCCTTTTAAAAAAAAATAGAAAAAGAAAATTGAAGTTCGAAAATGGGTCCAACCGGGTAACTACTTCGTAGGGTTGCTATACAAAAACTTCGTTTTTCATTATAAACTTAGACACTGCCTGAGAAAGCGTCTACGTCGAGTGCTAAAAATCGGTGCATGATGTTTTTATAGCAATAGTAAAAAAAATTAGAAAATTCACTACATAAATCGGGCCATTCCTTTCTTGGCGTTGCCATTTAAAAATTTAGGTTTTTTACGTATACTGTGAAAATGATAAGTCCTAGACGTTTTTGTTGTACTGAAAAGTTCTTCAGAATATGAAATCCTATGAAACTGCTAATAACCATTTCTACTGTGCGACGAGCCGTTCTAGAAATTTATGCGAAAAACCACTTCAAAAAACAAACTTGCACAGATGGGTGACTATACGAAATTACATTGCATTCATTTATGGCCGGTTTCACGTCCAGGCTTAAGCCAGAGCTTAGATAAGTCACGGGTGTGGCTTAATCCGAGAACTTAAGCCTATTCGGTTACACAGTACTCGGTAAGCTGAGCCTTAGTTAAGCAGCAGATGAAAATTTTTAAGTTGTCAGCACTGCTGTAATTTTGAGTTTTTGTAAAGGAAAATTGTCATTGTGAATTAAAAACTAAGCGAACAAAGTTTTATGAAGAAATTTGTCTATGTCAAAATTGCATTTCAGGAAAATTATTTTAATGGCTTTCACCTTTGCAAAAGATGGATTCCCAATGAACGCTCCTTTCTAATGATACAATTGCGATGGCAATCAAGGGACTCGAGATAGATCAACCGAGACCTTGAAGAGGGTAATTTCTTAGTTGTGTGTTGGGCGTGGATCGCTTGGAAAGGAAATTTTTAAAATAGATCACAAGAAAATTATTCAAAACAAATACTCCCATAAATATTTTTAGCAAAAGCAACAATTGGCGCCTGCTTTCATCGGGATTCATTTTATCTTAATCCACGTAGATTTGTATCAATCGTCACAATGATACATAATGTTTCGTCGAAATAGGTAATTTTTTGTAATTTATGTTACAAGAGCCTTGTGTGTGAAATATTTCCAAACAGTATATGTAATATAATTTCATTTGAACTGGTACTTACAGAAAAGAATTCTACTCTCATTACATATTCCTTTTACTTATATTTGTAAAGCTCATTCATTGCAGGCTGAATTTAAGTACGATGCAGTTTCAATAACTTCAAAGGAAGACATTGCATATGTACCAATAAATTTAACAGTATAGGTATACCAGTTTAGATTCAGGATTGTACTAAAATTCAATTATAACAACTGTCAACTGCAAGCTTTTATTTATCATTCCCACTTAAGTGTTTTAATCAGAGCTCTCTCATCTGCAGTATGGTTTTTATAACTTTCTGGTTCAAATAAAATAACTCAAAAAATCTCAAACGATTCGAAAAATCCTTGCAATCGTTGAAATCTGTGAAATAACAGTGCTTTTAAACTGTCATAATACTATCATCCGCACAGCAGGAAATGCCATTGTGACTTCCATGCATGAATGCCATAGGTCACCACTTTGTCGTGCTAAAAGTTTTAATGCGCTGCTACGAGGCCTTGTTTTTTTTCTTCTTTCTCACGTGCAAACAAACACTTCTTCTGGTGTCCTGGCCATTTGGCAAAGATCCAATTAAGCTGCCTTCAAGCGATTTTGCCTTTGGAAAATATCTCATTAATTACAATAATTAATTACAAAAACTTTTTAAAATATTTACCCTTTGGAGCAAAAATGATTTATTATATAACCCAACCCACCAGTTATGGTGAAAGAAGAAAGCAAAGAGAAAATGAAAGAAATCAATGCTCTGAAGGTTCTCATTATCGGGAAGTCTGTTTTTTTTTTCTTCAGATTTTAAAATTAAGGAGCAGATCTGAAAGGATTATGATAGGTGATACATTTTGTATATGTATACCATGCTGTGAGTGATGATTGCAGTTTGCAAAGTAAACTCTACTACCTGGAGCTATATTATCGTCATTATGATGGGTAAATTTTACCCAACGATGTGGAATCGATATATTTCATGATACAAAAGCAAATCCCAAGTGTTGCATTTCCTACTGTTGCTTCTTAGTTTACAAGTCATCTAATGAACTTTGTTTTTTTTTGTGCTTCCAGTTTTAGTGCATTTCCTGCTGAAGCTTTCAAACCCCTTAATCATATTTTGCCTTCTCCATTATTAAATGTTTTCTGCATAATCACCTACAACAATTTAAATTGCTCATTATCCTTCCTAGAATAATTTTTCAATTCATGAGTTGCTATGAGTGAGGGTTTGTACTAATGAAGAGCGTTATGCTAAGCTGTCCACTCATTTTGCTAATTTTACCTTTTGCTCGTATTATAAAATCTACAAGTATACGCATGGCTTCTTGCTGAGTCTCGAATCCAGTTGTGAGCCACAGATGCTCTTAGTGTTGATCTTCCTTCCTGACTGGGTATGAGTTATTCAAGGATTCAATCAGAATAGTGGTGATTACTCATTTTCTTCCAAAAAGTCGTCTAAGAAGGTTTTCTAACCGATCTGCGAGGAGGTTCCCTCGAGAAATTCGTGCTCTTATTAAAATTTTTAAAATTTATTTATTAACAACATCTACACACTTAAAGCCTTGCTTTCTACTTATGTGTAGGTAAACTTAACAAAAATAATCTGTTGATGAAAATACAAGGAAAAAAATAATAAAATAAAATAAAGTAAAAACGCTAAAACTATATCTACACAAGAATAATAAGAGACAAATAAAATATGTATGTATGTGGTAATTACTAAAATTAGAAAAAGTATTAATAAAATAGTTATCTATAAGAGAAATAATCCAGTATCTTGCCCCTGAAAACACCGCCACCACTCTTTCTGATCTCCATCATCCTGGTAGCATAAATGAAAAATTGAAAAATTAAAAAAAACGCAATCGAGGTGTCGAGGTGTCCTTCTTCACGGGGATTTCCCCGAAGCTGCTGGTTTGTTCCGGTGAAAAGCTGTAAACTAGTTGTTTGTTGTCTTCAGGCCTTGGTGTCTACCTTGTTATCCTATGATGTACCAGGCCACCTCTATTATTAAGCAAACTAGATTTTTGATTGACCTCAGGTTTCTCCTTGGGGCAGCAGTCCTAAAAGGTGTAGTTAACAAGATATTTGCCCGATCATACGCAGATGATGCAACATTAGGTTGGTTTAATGGGTCACCGTTTCTAGGCTCCATAACTGATAGACCAACCAGGCACACGATCGCAAGTTTTTTTCACGCAAATGCTACCCACCTCCATCTCCGCAAGTAGTCGATCCCTGTCTTGTCTCTGTTCATGGTTTAGGTTAGAACTCTAACAACTGTAGTTGGGGGTTTCCCAGTAACTATTGCTAGACTGATAAGACAGTAGATTTTTTTTTTAGAGAAAGCAAAATTAGAAACACTATTTTTGTTGCCATGAGTAAGGCAGTAAAAAGAATCAGCTTAGAGAGATCCACCCTTTTCTGATTGAGATAATTTACACTTTGGGATGTTGTATACCCCAAAGATATCACTTACTGCAGTCGGCATAGTTTTTGAACACTTCGAACTTCGAAAAAGGTCTGTGAGGGAGGTGCGCAAAAAAGGGGAGGTCGTGTACTGCGGCTGATAATCCCGCCAAACATGAAATTTTTCTCAATTTATCTTCTATTATTTTTTATGCATTCGGGGAGTTTAGAAAGTTTTTTTTACAGCTTAGTAAACTCTTAACAATTAAATTATTATCATCTTGAGTAAGCATTTAAAGCAAGTTAGACATTTTCTAAACTCAAATCCATTTCCTATCTTCCTCACTGTTAGAATTTCTATTCATGTTTAAAATGGGAATAATATTTGAGTTTATTTGAGTTTTGGTAACTTGAAATATTCTACCGAAAAGAGTGATGCTCTGAGTTCTGCTCCAAGTACGAGTGGAAAAAAAGAAGTATTTTGACCCATTAAAAGCAAAAAATCTTGCGAGTTGAAGATTAAACTAAAGAGTGGAGAAACAATTTTTAGCTCCACTAAGATGCTCCAGATATGGAGAAAAAATATAAAGTACCCTAAGTAAAAAAAATACGAGAATTTTAAGGTTTTCAATATATCTTTAATTTACAGTTTTAGGATTTATAAAAAAAAATTGCATCTAGCTGATATGATTTCTTGCGCCAATATATGTCCATTTATTGTCCCCTAGATCTTCTCAAGTCTTTTTAAGTGCTATATTTATTTTTATTTTAAGAAGATAAGAATTTGTTAGGGAATTTCTAAACGCCAGCCAGACCACTCAGGTGTGTGGAGCGTTTACTTCAAATCAGATGCCCAAGAATTAGTTAATCAATAATGAATTTAAAATATAACGCTTTGGAAGGAGATTTAATTTCAGTGTACCACGTCCAAGAAGGAGCAGATATTTCAAGCTCCACTTATAAGAATACCTTTCAAAATACGCGATAGTCCATAAAAATAAGATCAGTCCAAATTATTTTCATTCAACGTGAACACTATCCAGAGAAGAATGTCATAGACGACGAAAGATGGGATTAAGAAACTGCATTTGTTTCTGTGCTCGCCGTGCAAAAATTATATAACTTTTACTCGTCTTGCATAAATGAGAATGGACGATCACACATATCGTAAAATTACACCATCTAAACTAGGTGTTAGTAGGATTATTTAGAAGGTGTTCCTTCACCAGAATAAGGACGTGGTGGGAACGAATGTCGATATCAAAAGGTATGTGAGTGTTCCCTATACGTAATAAGAAGAATCAACCGGCATGATGGGACTATCACTTGCATTGGGAGGTTGTTCGAATTCATTTTATACCATACCCATATCCTTGTTCTATACATGCTTTTAAGTCTAAAATTGTCGGTCCAATTGTGCTGTCAGTCAGTTAACAGAAGTCTTCCTCGTTCTGGTCCATGTATAAAGACAAATTTAAAAGTATATTGAACACCAAGAAAGATGCAATAAACGTATTACCAAGACTGTATTGTATTGAGCCCTATTTCGATACGATTTCGAATTTTGTCGATATCGAATAAGATTTTCGAGCTCTTAAAACAGGTGGTGAAATAACATCAAAAAACACGTTTTATTCATGTCATACATTTTTCAAGGTTATTCATTAGTCATATGTCAGTGATTTGTTCCCATTGGGAAGAAGAGCACTATAAGAAACTGCCTGAAATGCTTCCTTGGAAGCTCGCAGCTGCTCACTGCTGTTCATATACCCTACTAGACAGACTGTATCCAAAATGACTTTATATTTAAATAGAGTCAAATGTGCAACATTTCGCTTTATTTTCAAATGGATCAAATTTTACTCCATTTAGTGAAATTGCAGTAAAAACCCCACCTACAGTCATGAAAATGAGCTGGATTTATTGGAAAGTGGAAAGTTTTTCCAATAAAGTTAGCAGTGACAACCATCAGCTGATTATGAAAGAAATTTCTTGCCCTCCTTATTTTCTTTTTGGTCTCTTAGAACAACAGAAATTGTCTTCTACTAAATGCTTTTGCATACAGTAAATACTCGCAAATTGTCTTGATAGCATTTAATTAAGTTATTGAATTCTGCCATGATCTTTACTCACATTGAGGAACTGTGAATGACATTCGAAATGAAATAAGTTTCGTCTATAGTCTCTCACCTCTTGAAATGACTGAATTTCAAATTAGGTCATTATGGACACAGTATGTCTACGATATTAAGTAGCGCTCTATGAGGTATGCTCAATGATGGGCGAAGAAAACTACTTAGAGCGCTATTTATTTTTATATGTTTTATGAGTAGCTAAGGAGGATATTTGATCCAAAAAATATTATAATATAAACCAAAACTTCAGATTACACTTCTCATCACTCTGAATTTCATATTAAAAATGAAAAGTTCGTTACTTCTCACAATAGGGGAAAAATCCACAATTTATATTGGTGGAAAATTATATGAAATCAACCCTTGTTGCACTTCTACTGTATCTCATCAAAAAATCTTCTATAGATCTTCCAAGGGATGGCTATAGACGATTTTCAGTTACTTTCTTGGGCCTTTGATTTATTTTTCTGGATAGATCAGTAAATATTTTTCTAAAGAGTTTCCAAATGATGCCTAGGGATGCGCTTAAATTGTGCTTCTTTAAAAAGCGCTGGTTCTTCGTCCCAATGGGTTCTGCTTATTCTAAGTTAATTAAAGAATTGTAAGGCGGTGTTGAAAGTTTTCTGAAGATCTACAAATACAGCAATGTATAGTATTCTTTTTCCATGTACTCGTAAGGCCTACGCTGTCAATGATATCAGATTCTGTCGGACATGTATTTTTTAAACAATTTGGGAATGGTAAAAAAAGCCACCTGTTTCTTAGTATGATGCTAAAGATTAATTCTTATTCGATATAGGTTTATAGGTCCTATTTTTAATTTTATCATTTCATAATGAATTGGAATAATTATGGAATCGTTTAATTCGCAATTTGAAAAGGTTCCTTTTTGAAAGCTTCAGTTTATTAGATCGGATATTGTGAGTTTAATGTCTTCTAGGTAAATTTTGGAGATGCTTGTTGCCGTTTTATTTTTCAATGACAGAATAACATTTGCTGCAGACGAAAAGGTATATATTTAGTGATGGCTGTTGCAATTGAGGAAACCGCTATCACAAAACTTTGTTAATTATTCTCAGCGAGAATTCTGACCAGAAGTCTTGACTAATGTGGGCTATAACGTCCTCGTTCGAAGATGTCCGCGTTTCGGGCGGCTGTTGTGATAAGAGAGGTCGTTTAACCTCTAAGAGCGGCTTAAAGCAGTAAACGACTGATATCTGTAAGGCGATCTTGAGTTGACTATGTGGACAACGATGTATCACAGTCAATATGAGACCGTCAGTCTGAACAGCTGAGTATCAACCAGCTCAAGAATCGTCTAAGCCGCTTGCTAGTAGGAAGATAGTTTCTTCTGTAACTGTATTACAGAGTTTGTCTTAGCGATGATATAGTATATGCAATATGTATAAGGCGTTTCGTATCGGCAGGAACCAATACTCTTCAGTACGGCCAGCTCCTGCCTGCCGTAGACGCATGAAGAAAATGCTAAACAGACCCCATATATAGTTTCAGTATAAATTCTGAGTATGAATTATATGAGGCGAAATACTACGTATTCACTTTAGTGCTTAGCCAATACAGCCCTATAAACGGGACTAATCAATTTTTAGAAAAGAAAAGTCATGAAGACATTTACAAAATGCAATTTAAAAAAAAAATTGATAGCCAACACTGCAATGCCTGCAGTTGGTAGTCTGATAGAAGTCAGGATAAGGCTCTGCAGTAACTTCGGCCCTAGGTTGTCCCAATGACAACCCGCCGTATGGGAAGTACAGGCGTACTATGGCGTCTTGAAAGCGGAACGAGTCTTGTAACAATAAGTAGCAGTCCTTGATGTGGCGTGACTCCTCGACTCAGATTGTCCCAATGACAACATGGACGAGCGCTGATGGTAATATGTGTGGACTTGAGGGTGTTTCAAGAAGCACGGCGTTACTTAGAATAACACCTTTGATTCCGTACCTATGTCCACTTTTTTCGGAAAAGGGCGTACGTCGTTGTGGTTAGACGTAGTTAGAAGGCATGCTGAAATAAAATTTATTGGACTTGCAAAACATTAAAACCAGATTTTATATGTATATAATCCAGTCCTCGGATGCTTTATTGATCTGCCTTGAATTATTATTATGTCCTTTTTTTATAAATGATGTTAGTACTTGATACACGAAAATTGATAAAAACTATGTTCACTGGCTGACTTTTGATCGATTAACAATATTTGTTTTTCTATTTTCTATTATAAATTATTTTGACGCCTTCCTAGCTAAAGCACCCTTGGGTCGTCAGCAAGGTATCTCAAGGTATTTTAAATGGAATTTATTTACAGCAAATACAGTGGTGTTTGCAATCTATCCAATGTGCAGTTTGGGACGAAAGCGTCGCCACATATATGCTTAATAGTTTTTCACATTAAGGTAGTGATGTCAGTCCAGCTAACTTTAAGTGATAGCTTCATGGAGAAAGATAAAATAAAAAATTAAAACAGCTCAACCACAGGTATATAATTTGCCTGAGTTACGTGTGAGTATTTTTAAGTAAAATTTCACCTTTTCTACCAATAAAATATTAAAATGCACAACCTATGTATTTATATAAAGGTAGAAATATTTTGGTTGCTATTATATATATTTACAAAAGTCCTATGTATTCCTGCATAATGGCTGAAATGTAAGCAGCTAAGAATTCTTGTAAAATTCATTCTAGAATTTTCGCTTAAGTTTAAAGACCAAAATACATGAAAATTATATCCCTGTCAAATATAATGAAGGCTTTTTATACTCATTACTAAAGCAACCTTTTAGGAATATAATAAATTCTCATGAGCATTAAAAGCTTCCCTTGAGACCATCAACGAACCAGAAGATTATAACTTCTACATCTGAATTTTACGGGGTACTTAAATCTTTTTTGAACACAAAAGTCAAGCAAGGCAAGTATTCAAAACATGTTACATAAGTGAAACTGTGTGTATTGTATCATCTAAGGTCACGAGCTATTCTGGTAAAAAGGAACACAATTGAAAAGTTCCATTAGCTGTGAATATATTCCGCATTCAGTTATAAAAGAACAATAAATTCAAAGATTAAATGGAAAATGGTCAGCTAAAAAACGGTAAAATATGTATGAAGATAGTATAGATGCTTTTTTCTTTTGAGCAAAAATATTTCTTTTTTTTTGTTGTCTCTCAATGTAAATATTCCTAAGGAAAGCTTTTCTCTGAGGAACTGAACCTCATATAATAAGCCAAAGGCTCAACATGATTTTATCAAAGAAAAAAAGGGTACGTGATGTGGTCTTCGTTCAAAGCAGAAATGCTTCTTTTGATCATATTACTGTCCTTTTTTCTTGTATTATTTATATCTAAACAGGAGAGTACTTTTTAAGTCTTTCTGAACAATTTTTAAACAAAAAGTTGTGAACGAAAACTGATGAAAGGTAATTTCAGAAAATTGCAATTCAAATTTAAATTGAGCTAATAATGTTGCACTTTCAAAAATGTCGAGTCTGTGTCAGTGCCATACATCTAACAATTAATGAGTATAGTACTACCAGTAGTGTATCACGAAATTAAAAATGTTCAATAAGAGCTACAAACAAGTTGAAATCACAGAAAAATTCTACAAGCAAATTTAGACTTGTAAAATCTTTGAACCCAGCCCCCAATCAGAACGGTTTGAGTTTAATCACTTGCAGAAATAATTAACGTAAACATTTTTGTTGGATGAGAAAAACTGTATCAATGAAATGCCTTTGCGTAATATCGAAAAACCGGAGCTTCTACGATTGAAAATACTGTTACGTGGCACAAAGTGATACAAGCGACATCTATTGGAAATGGAAACAACTATTGGTTAGTGACATCCTATTAAACTCCAGTGTGGAAAGGAGTTGAAGAGTGGTTACTGGCAAGTGGAAATACATCCCGAGGACGGAGAGAAAACTGCTTTCTCAGTTGGAAGTGACTCATGGAATGTGTTTTACGTGGATTAACCTGGAAAACATGTCTCGTCTACTTAGATGACATAATAGTAATCGGAAAGACATTCGAGGAACACAAAAAGAACTTACGGGACGTACTTCAAAGACTGAGGGATGCGAAACTGAAGCTCAGTACGAATAAATGCGCTTTATTTAAAAATGAAGTTAAATATTTGGGGCACATAGTTTCATCACAAGAAGTAAGAACTGATCCAGCTGTCAAAAATTGGCCAGTTCCAAAGGACAAACATCAATTAAAGAGTTTTCTTGGACTAGCTACCTACTACAGGCGATTCGTAAAAAGTTTTGCAGATATAGCAAGGAGCCTACATCAACTAACAGAAAAGGAAAAACCGTTCATAATGGTCAGATAAATGTAACGAGAGTTTTGCAATTTTGAAGCAACACCTCTGTGGTACTCCAGCGCTTCACTATACAAAGCTGGGAAAAGCTTTTATATTGGGCACGGATGCCAGCAATGTAGGTATTGGTGCAGTGCTTTCACAGGAGGAGGATGGTGAAGAAGTGCCAGTAGCTTATTTTAGCAAAGCACTTTCAAAATCAGACAGAAATTATTGTGCTACAAGGAAAGAGTTACTTGCCATTGTAAACCTAACCAAGCATTTCCATAAATATCTCTACGGGCAGAAATTTATCCTCCGCACTGACCATGCAGCGCTCAAATGGCTTTTGCAGTTTAACAACCCTGAGGGGCAAGTGGCGAGATGGATAGAGCGACTCCAAGCTTATGACTTTGAAATCCAACACCGAAGAGGGCGTATCCATGGGAATGCAGACGCCCTTTTACGAGTCCATGCAAACTTGAATGTAAACATTGGGTTCGGGTGGAAGAAAAAGAAACAAAGGGAACTATACAGCTGATAACGGTGGAACCATCGACAGGCTGGGACAAGGAGAGATTGTGAACAGCACAACGAGAAGACCCAGATATATCACCATTTCTTGCTTGGAAAGACCACAATGGAAGGATGTTTCGGAGAGGAGTGAGAGACTGAAGAGTTACTGGGCTCAATGGAATTCTCTCCACGTTGTTGAATGCGGTATATTAAAACGTAAGTGGGAGGCAACTAACGGCGAGTCATTCCAGATGCAGATAGTCGTCCCAGCATCAAAGGTTAACGATGTTCTAGAAGAAATGCACAGTGGATCATCTGGAGGACATTTGAGGGTGAATAAAACAATTTCCAAAATACGAGAAAGGTTTTATTGGTTACATATGCGAGAGAATGTGGAGGAGTGGTGCCGCAGATGCACTATCTGTGCTTCTTGCAAAGGGCCGCCACACAGAAGCAGAGGAGAAATGCAGAAGTATAATGTAGAAGCCCCATTTGAGAGGATAGCCGTAGATATTGCTGAACATTTTACAGAAACGAATAACGGTAACCGTTACATATTAGTTGCTATTGACTATTTCAGTTAATGGCCTAAAGCTTATGCAATCCCTAATCAAGATACAACCACAGTTGTGGATCAAATAATAATAAATTCGGTCAATAGATTTGATGTGCCTCACGAACAGCATTCGGACCAAGGACGGAACTTCGAATCACGGACTTTCCAAGAGATGTGTAAAATTCTCTGAATAAGAAAAACCAGGACCACTCCTCTACATCCACAATCTGATGGCATGGTAGAGCGCTTCAACAGAATATTGGTCGAGCATCTAAAGATAGAAGACGACTATCATCAACGCGATTGGGATCGACATATTTCTATGTTCTTAATGGCCTATCGATCAGCTGTTCACAACACAACGGGACAAACTCCAGCAAAGGTCATATTCGGAAAGGAGATGCATTTACTTAGCGACCTCAAGTTTGGTAGACCCAGAGGTGAACAAAAGTTACCAGACGATTATGTATCGGAACTTACACAACGATCAGCTGATGTATACAAGGTCACGAACGCAAAATTAGCAATAAATACCGATCGGATGAAGACCCGCTATGACTTACGTGCTAATTCAGGCGGACTTAATGAAGGTGACCTTGTTTCGCTGTACAACCCGAAACGACGTAAGGGATGTTCTCCAAAATTACAACAACACTGGGAAGAACCGTATTCAGTAGTGACTAAAATGACTGACGTAGTATACAGGATTCAGCGGGGTACAAGAGGCAAACAAAGAATTGTTCACCTGGATCGTTTTTGCCAATACTTTGAGCATCAAAACCATGGACAACCTGTTGTTCGGGACGAACAATTTTAAGAAGAGCGCAGTTTTACGTGCCACAAAGTAATACAAGCGACATCTATTGGAAATGGAAACAACTTTAGGTTAGTGACATCCTAGTAAACTTTGGGTTCGGAGAACGGAATATTCAGGAAGGTTCTAAGATAATTTGTAGAGTATAAATATGGCGCTACTCACATACAGGAGGCGAGTCTTATTTCAGACAGTGAAGTGAACGTAGTAAACTAGTTGGATTGCGATAATTAGACGTACAGTACTAGCGATAACTATAAAGAGTTGATTTGATAACTGTTTGTAAATGTTATAAAAGTAAACAGTGAAGTTAAATAAAAGAAGAACTTTTGAATTATATCTGAAATATTGTGTTTTAAATAACGTACGCCACGCTCGTAACAATACTAACGGATTGTAAACAATTAAGTTAAATTAAATTAAATTAAGGGAGAAAAACTAAATTACAAAATTTTTCGGATCGATTATACTCTTGAAAACCTTTGATTTGATATTAAACATCTCTTATCGAAACCATCCCCCGAGGAGTTTCAGCACTTATCGCGAAACTACACCTAATGAAATTTTTCTTCCTCTACGACTCATAGGCACTAATTATAATTGAATCGAATCAGGAATTTCTTTTTCAATTGAAATTATACCCAACCAAGATGTACCAAGAAAATTTTTAAGATGATCTTGTGAAATCGGCACTTTTAATCTGGTACAAAATCGACTGGTACTATCCCAACATTATGAGCAATTAAATAATTTTCAGTCCTTTCTTCATTTTGTTATTCACTCTTGTCAGATAATGTATAGAAAATAAAATTTAGAAGAATAAATTTATTGTTGAAAGTGGACGTTTTTTTCATCACTTCAGAAAAGAAAAAAGAGAACTGCACTCGAACAAGGTGCATACATTTTTATAACCTGGAGAATATAAAATCGATTAACAATTACACTAGGATGCTGCAGACACCGTAACGAAAGTTGAACTATTGTGTCCTATTAACTCAACAAATATATGTCAATATATCAAATGCTAAGTGTGGTGATAAGGTAAAGTAACCATATGGCTAGATTCCGGAGTTGATATGATAAAGATATAAACTATAAAAAGCATTTTAAAAATTTTAAATCTCTTTAATTTTCCTACCCCCATCCTGATCGAGAAAAGAGATATACTCACGTCAGTATTATCTGTCTAAATATAATTCTAAAGTCTATCTGATTGCTTGCTTCGAATCCTTTAGAGTTCTTGGTAAAATGTTTTAAAAACTGTCTCTTAACATTGTTCGAAATGATCGTTGTCTAAAACTGGTTGCTCTCTTTCATTTAACAAATGAAATGAAATTATTCTGTAGACTTTTTGATTCGGAAATTAAATACTGGATTGAGATGAATTTAACCCCACACCCTATAGGTGCAATACCAAAATGGATTTAACTAAAAGATGTGCAATAACAAAATTGGCCAAATTGTGTTTGTCAAGCAACTCCAACTAGCCAAACTCAAATCCGTTATAGTTCCTTCCACATTGATTTTTTTTAAATCCATCGATATTATTTACTTATGTTTTCGTTCACAGTAACTTTACCTGAAGCTATAGTCACAGTACATTGGTTTCAATCTTGTAAATATAGGTTTGTGTCATGGGTCTGTTCCCAGCGGGAAATAAATAACTTTAGGAGTCCTTTTCATGTGCTTCTACGGAAGTATAAAGTGCTTCGATTGTGCTTTTAAATTTTAGCATTTCATGTTCGCAGAAGTAAGCACTTCCTTTTAGCTTCGTTATAATTGCTTGCAAAGCACTTTGTGGGAAGCAGATTGGAAGCTTTGCGTGATTGCTGAAGCTACATAGAGTCAGCCACATATATTTACAAGTGTTGCTTTCAATTACAGAAAATTAAATTTTGACAAAATAGCCACATTTTGAAACAGCACACTTTATAATTTTATTTGCAGCCTTAACATTTTTCTTTCAACAAATATTTCAATTATCTAAAAATGCAAAACATCTGCTTTAAAACAATCCGAACCACGTAATGGTACGTACGACCTCAATACAACAATAAATCCATGATCAAGCTCGCCATCAATTTCCTGAAATTTTAGCAATAACTTTAAAACCAAATTGCGATAGCTTTGACAGAAGACCCTTTTGGAAGCATATCAGTAACCCGCTGGGTACCTAACTTTACTTGAATCTATAGTCGCAATATGTACATTGGTTTTAAGCTTGTAATCAGGTTTGTGTTATGGATCTGTTGTGTCTAACAAATAATAAATTTATAAAAAAGGTTGTAACGTATAGATATTATAGAATAATTCATAAAAGCATAAGGAAAAACATTTAACCTCTTCTACTTCACAAACGATGTACTTTCATTTATGCACTTTTTTAGAATTTTTCCATTCTCTAAGAATTTAATTATTTTTTTCTTCTCTTTTCAGGTAAATAAAAATGTGAATAAATTGTTGTCATGACTCATAAGTGCATGTAAGTAATGTATTTTAGGAATATGATACAGATTATATATAGATTACCGTTACTTGGATTGTACAATGTAAATTTCTCAAAACTAGAACTGCGCCTTTCTTAAACACCACAAACTATCTGTGGGGGTGGATCGAAGGTTCGTTGAATGGCCTGTTTTGAGAATTGTGACTCTGAGTACATTAGGATGATTTCTAATATTGTACCTACCATATTAATACATATATTGATTGGCCGCATGTTATTATTAAATATTTTTTTTCGTGAATTTTGTACAGGAAGTAAAATTCATTTCTATGATAGCGCATGTATGATTTTGCTACTCACTTAGTCCTTTAAATCTTTTAATTTTAATCTCTCGGAATTAAGTGGAACATTTTTTATTGTTCTTCATATTTCTCTTATTATAGCAGCGCATTTTAAACATTCCAATTTTTTTTAAAAACTTCCAACGTTTACGGTTCATGACATAAATAAAAAAAATCCAACTCGATTTAATGTTTGTGTACTGATTTTTCAAAATTTAATCAAAACTTTAAATATTAATTTTAAATTTGTAATAAAATGGCTATTTTCCTACTTGGATAGTTTAGATATATTTACTATCCGGTGTCCCTCAAAGATCTTGTATCGGCTTTTGCATTAATGATCATTCTCAGTTTCTTGGACGTCACACTCTGTGTTTCAACCACTAACAAACCCTATTGTTTACACACACGGCTACAAAACTGAAGAAAATACCGGAGCAAGAATTTTTTGTGAGGATCCTCGTATGGAAATCGCCCTACACCTTGAAAGTCATGTTACGGTTCTCCAGGCGGAAGTCAAGCCATTTTTGAAGCTGGAGGATATCTCCTGAACGCGGTAATGGGGAACAAGGAGATTGCCATCTGCTCGTACAGCCAAGCTGCTGTAAAGGCCTTGTCAAAACCTTTCGTAATCTCCAAGCTGGTACTGGAGTGCAAAACCACCTTATATTCCCTCTTGCTGTGTAACAGGTTACTCGCTGTATGGGTGCCAGGTCACAGCATTATTAGCGGGAATGAAAGGGCGGAAGAGCTCGGTCGTATTGGTGCAACCTAACAGGAATCATTCTCTACAATCCGGATTGCACCAACCATTCTTGCATCTAAAAATTCGGCCTGGGCCGACTGCCAACACAGTCGCCTTTGGCTGGAGGATCCCTCGAGCGGCAGAAATACTAAGGAACTGTGGGGTAAACCTAACCCAAATCTTACGAAAAAGATATTGGGACTGAGCAATCCAACTCTGAGCACACTTCTCGCCGGGCACTCTCTTCTCAGGGGTCACCTGTACAAAATGAGACTTGTTGATGATTCTATATGCAGAGGATGCGGACAGGAACCCGAAACGGTGACTCACTTCTTGTGTTACTGTCCAGCTCTCTGCGGACAGCGGTACAGATTCCTTGGCTCACACCTGGTAGAACTGCTCGAAGCAGGCAGGGAGGGTTGGGGGCCAATTCCGAATTTTGTTAAAGCTTGAGCTATTGCTCGCAAGTCTGAAGGGTGAACAAGTTCCAGAGTCCTCCCTCCGGGGGACTCAACCTCTTTTCAATCCATCCATCCATCCATCCAAGTGCTGTGCACTATATGTACACCTTGATTGTAAGACCCATGCTCACATATGCCTGATGTAATCCCCGGCTACTGCTGCCCTTAAGGTCGTCACGCCTGGGTCATGTTCATGCCAAGAGGGCTGGTGGATTGCGCTCATGGAGATATTGAGAGAAGGGCTGGACTGGTTCTTCCCACTGCTCTTTGGCGTGTGGGCTGGAACGGGAACCCTCTGGCTCGAATGCCATTTGATGCAATGGTTCCGGAGTACCGTTTTGGGGGTCGCTTCTCTGTGGGTTTTCCTGAAAGAGAATCGTGAGCGGAGGGATGTGCCTTATCGAACCTTCCCGATCCGCACTAAAAATTTCCACCGACGGTTCTCGTGCTGGTGCTTATTTTATTAAACCTGAAATCGGATCGCAGTACCTACTCACTCGGAAGATACACAACTGTCTTCCAGGCTGAACTCTTCGCCATGGAAATGCCAGCAAAGATAGCCCTTGATTTGGAAAGAGAAAGTTCCTTGCCAATCCTTCGGATAATCAGTAGCGTTGATGACTCTATGTGGCCCTCGGATAGGATCTCAGTTGCTGGGGAACTGCAGTATGTCTGTAGATAAGCTGTGTATCCACAACAAGGTGTCCCTTCCGTGGGTTCCTAGGCATATGCAGATCATGGGGAATGAAGATTCTGTCCTTCTACTCAGGTCTGGCTCTGGCTCTCTCTTCCATGGAACGGAACCGGCTGCAAGCGTTGCCGCCTTGGTGATCAGTTCTCTCATCAAATCGGATGTTCGTATGAAACATCAACAACGATGGGTGAACCTTCTTGATGGACCTAAAACGAATTTCTCCGACTTTCTCTTGGAGCTCAGAAGAAAACAATACAGCACTGTGGTTGTTATCATTACTGGCTACAACTCGCTTCACGCTCATCTACCAAGAATGAGAGTTGTTGACAGCTCTGCGAGTTTGTTCTACTTGGAAGGAGAGCCTGAGACAACCGAACACTTTCTGTCTGCTTGTCCGGTCTTTTCCCGAAGTAGGCTGGATACGCTCGGAGCAGATAGGAGGGCATCTGTCGATGAGCTGATAAACTTATTTCATCGAGATCTGATTCGCTTCATTAAGTGGACAGGCAGGTTTTGGTGAGAAGTATTTTTAGCTAGTTAGCACAATGGGCCGCCTTGACCTCCATGCTTCAGATCTTTTGTCCCCTGCCTATATAAAAAAAAATATATTAAATGACTTCGGTCATCAAAACATATCGTAGATAATACCAAGAACTCGTCAACTTTACGAAGGGATGACTTCATTGGATTCGGGGTATGTAAGTGTTATGTATTTGAAGTATTTTAATAGATTTACTGCATGAGTATCGTTTAGCCTTACGCGTCAGAAACCAAGAATTTATCAAAAATGCAAAAGCAGCTCCATACCTTCTTTGCCTGATTTTTGTTCGATATACTGTCATCAGTTGGTCCATTTTGTTAACTACCTCCATTCATTTATTAAAATTACTAATTATCTAAAAGATTATTATCATCATATGGTAACAAAAAACTGGATTTCTCTCATGTTACCTTTGGCTGAGAAAGTACAATTTTTTTTTCACCAGATTTTTTATCTGTATCACATCCATTAATAGGATAAATTGCAAAAATATTCAATTTTGCTCAATTATTATTATTCTACTTCAAATTCCAATTCTTCGAATATAACGTTTACTTAGAGAAAAAGTCTTGTAAGGTATGCAATACAAAAAGTTTCATAATTTTTGCATACATAATTTAACGAAGCCAAATTTTTATTTTTAAAATTTTCGTTTATTTTTATTTTTTCATTTGACATTTGTTCCCGTAATAAATCAACACTTTGGTGCTAAATAAGGAAGCACTTCAATCGTACTGAATCCAAATGAACAATGAAAATGCTACAAGTGGTGGTCGCGTGATCGATGACTTATTTTTTTAGAATACGCTAAATACTAGCCATCCATTATGATGGGACCACCTACACTAATGGGTTTCTATATTGACGAATGCTTCGTTGTTAACTTCAATCACAGAAATATTTATTTCAGAACTTTCTCTGAGAGTTAGTGATTTTGATTTTAGATATCATGTCTATATTTATTTCTGGTTTTTAGGTTTCCGTACTCCAAAGGATAAAAACGGGAACCCTATTTAGATGTCCGTCCGTCCGTTTCATGAACCGTAATAGGTAGACAGTTGAAATTTTCATAGAGTGTGTATTTCTATTGCTTCTATAACAATAAGCAAAAAAAATAAAAATAAAAATAAAATTAAAGGGGCCCCATACGTGATTTTTGGCGTAATACGTAGTGTTAAATTTTGTACAATGGTACGGAACCCTTCGTGTGCGAGTCCGACTCGCGCTTGGCCGTTTTTTGAATTTAGTCTGATGATAATTAACTTATTTTTAATGTCAAATCAAGAACACTTATGTATATGTTTCGGTATATTGTTATTAGTACAAATACGTACAAGAGACTGTCCAAAAATTACATTTTACTTAGGTTTTAAGTAACCGAAAGGTACTCCAATATTTTTGCATACATTAAATAAGTAGGTTAATATCTTCTTACCCTCAAGTGTTGTAATGCTGTGTACGTGACTAGAAAATTTAAATACTTCTAATAACTACTGCATGCTTTTCCGCCAGATTAAATGAATACGAACAGATAATCACATTGTTACATCTGAAAAAAACTAAAAAACATGCCAAATCTAAGTAACTAATTCTGTTTACTAAATAGATATTAAGTATAATTTTCAGGAAAAGATTTGCTACAAAGCCATCGTAATTTTATTTCAAGCTAAATACTCTCTGCTTATAGTTCTGTGACATAATTTTCTTCTACAAGAGACGACGAGTCGCCCCTAATCTCTTTCATTTGTGTTATTTAATTTTCTACACTACACACACACAAAATACATAAAATATAATAACTACGAAAACTGGGATTATTTCTGTTCTTCCTGTTTTACGTAACATTTCTCTGTACTAAGAGGGTATTATGTGTGTACATGAAAAAATTAATTAAAGAAAAACCTTTACAGCAAGTGAGAAGTAGGTTTCTAAAAAAAAAAAAAAAAAAAACATAATAATCTCCAATAATTGATGATCTTTTAATTTGTTTGGCTGGCTGTGTGTATTATTTCAAAACTAAGCGCACTCATCAATAATTGTTAAATGTCGGATACACAGTTTAAGATTTATTCCTTATATTTTTCGCAATCCTTTAAAATAAATCAATTTTCTGTTTTGTTTTCTCTGCAACTTTAATGGCGCCATCAATAACGAATAAGGACACCTGCCAGGAAATTGTATTCGAAAATATAAAAAAGAATCACTGACTCAGTCACATTTAACAATTTGTTATCGTTTAATCGCTGAAAAATGCACAAAATACGAGCAGAAAATATTGAAAGAAAAAATATTAAACGAAGAAAAGGAAAAAAATAATTTTAAAAAATAGAAAAATTTAAGAATGTTTTCACAACACCCTCTCGATTAAAATATTGCAAAAAGCAAAAAAAAAGGATGAGAAATAATCTCCTGTAACATTTATATGTGTGTATGCTTGTATGTATATATGTATACGAGCACATTTCAATTCTGTCCTGCATTTTGCCTCACTTAGCAATTTACTTAGACGGAGAATAAACTGGAACACATTCTTCTCTCTATAGGAGGGATGCAAATCGAAGGAAATGGTATTATACTGGGAAGAGTTAAGTATTCTTGCTTATCACATCTTCTTGTTTACAACAGGATTTACGAGTTGCTTATCTTATTTAATCCTTTAAGAACTCAGATTACAACATTTGCGCTAGGAAACTACAAATTGCATTCTGAAAGCTTAGACTTTGCTGGTTCATGCTGGATTATTTTATTTATTTTAATTTTATTTTATTTATTTAGTATTACCAAGAGGATTGGTAGGTAGTTGATGATATACATTATATGTAGTGTGTGTATTTAAAAACATCCGATGAAAATATTGTACTATCAATAATAGTTAAAATGTTGACATTAAAATGAATTAGGAACATTTGCATAATTGGTCTAAAATGAATTTTCTTTATGCCTGTTATACTGGGTGTGTAAAAAAATGGTGCATTATATTTAAGGATTTCATTAAGCTAGGGTCGAGATAATGAAAATATTACTTAAACACGGTGAAGAGGGTATTAAGGCGTGTTATTTAGTCGTTCGGAGGATTTTGTGATTTTGGGTATTTTTGCTATTAAAACCCTATAGCTTCACACTATATGTACATCATATACAGACAGAGCCGGATTAACCATTAAGCATCAGGAGACAAGTTTTAATAATTCAATAAAAAAACCACAAAATATTGTACGATACGATGGGAATTCATAAATTTGTTAAAAGCAGCATGTAAACGTGATAAGCATTTGCTGATAGTATACACTTCTTTTCTTTCATACCTTTGCAGTCATATTGTTGTGACTCAGGTGTCCAATGCCCCGAATCACAACCATAAGGTGAATACATCAATATATTGATGTATCTTAATTTAACCCTGAAAACCAAAAATATTTTAATTCAATTTTGATTTCATTAAAATTCTCT
This sequence comes from Dioctria linearis, assembly GCA_963930735.1. Lineage (NCBI taxonomy): Eukaryota > Metazoa > Arthropoda > Insecta > Diptera > Asilidae > Dioctria > Dioctria linearis. The sequence continues at coordinate 26,981,538 of OZ005744.1, read as the reverse complement.
CTTTCACATTATAATACAATGGAATTAAGCATATATTGCATTTTATTATCAGACACAAATTCCATTCACACACGGCATGCTCTACTTACCTACATACATTGTGTTATTCCTCTTTGCATCTACAAGGTATATACATATAATGCTTTAATTGCTCCAATTTTCAGAAACATACATACAATTATTCTTGCCGTCTTAAAATTAATAATAATATAAGCAGGCATATCAGATTACAGTTTCTTGATGCAATTGTATTGCATCAAAGCTTTTCATATTTCCTCACTAATCGTGGGTTTCTGGGGGTAGCTGGCCCAAACTTCGTGGAATTTGTTTTTCGACCGTCGTGCTAGGAAGTTTAAGAAAAATATATAGAGAAATCATTTCTTTGAAAAAAGGTAAGAAAAGTTGAATGTAAGGTTATGTTTTAGACAAAGTCAGGAGCTCTTACATTAAAAAGAAAATTAAGAAAACCTGGTTATACAAAGATACAATGATGAAAATTGTGACCATAGCCGGTATTTTTAATAGTAATGGTTTTATTGTCTAATATAATTTTAGTGACAGCACAAATACAATTTTGATGGCTGTCGAACTTACGAAGCCATCACCACCTTCACCATACAGAGCGGAAAATAAACCAGATGCTTTCTTAGGTTTGGGCAACGAGCACATAATACCTAGAGAAAAATCACAGGTTTGTCTAGCTAAAAAGTCCCATTGACCAAGAAATCAGCTGTCTCCACTTCCATCAGCGTAATATAAAATGAAGGAAACTTTCAGATTTTTTTCTTGCTTTGAATTGTTACAACGCGAGTAACAGAGTCAGAAGAATAATAATTTTAGAGTACAGAGTGAATGCAAACCGCATTATGCTAAAAGAAGCCAACACATGACTGCTTATTAAGCTTCATAATATGTCGGAGCAAAATGGGCAATACTTGTACCCTACTAGGATTTTTATTTTTGTGCGAAATTTCTCTTCTCCAAAAGCTCGAATGTGGTGGGGTCGAGTCCACTCCACAGTATGAACTCTTTATATATATGATTGGTTCCGCACGCAACTAAGGTTTCACCGAACTATTCTTGCTGGTAAATTGGAATTGGGGTGCATATGACCGAAGTGCGAAACATCCGTCTTTCGGCGGTAAAAAGTCAGTTATGAAATTAAAATGGTAAAAAAAACAGCCCCACTCGATTACCCGCTTCTCAATCTTTAATTTGTTAACAAACATGATGTATTTTGAATATCCCCCAGGAGGGGGGGGGGGTTACAACACCCCATCCCTAAAAGCTCCTCCCCCCGAAATTGTTCATCTATATTTTTGTACTCTAGACCCTTAATGCGTAGAAAAAAACCCCATTGCTCTACGACCTTCCCACACAGAGTTAGCAGTCCTTCAATATTTCGACACTTCTCACGTTTTCTTTAACTCCCTAAGTATGTTAGAGAATCTCGAATGTAGAATTTGGGAGTTTTAATCGGAGAAAACGAAAATTCTCATCTCCCAAACTCCCAAACTCTCCGAGTTACAGAATCCGGCCCCAGAGCTAGCCAATTTGTTAATATCTTCAATATTGAATTTAGATATAATATCGGTGGTGCACCAAAATCGTGTCAGTGCTTAGGGCGTCTAAAGACTTTCATCTGGCCCTGTATAAATATAATTTATTAAGTGATAGACCTTTTCCAAATAAGGTATCCATGTCATCAAATTAATAAATTTGAAAAAAAAAGATTCCGTTAGAACCCTTCCATTACCTTTAACTCACTAATTATATGACCAACACTAAGCCCAGCTAAAGGAAGAAAATTAGATATAGAGAAGAATCATTCATCGACATGATTGCTATAGAACACAGAAAATAAAATCACATACGAATTAGGTGAAAGGATGGATAGAACGGTCAAGATGGCTACTATGGATCAAGTAAAAAACAAAGATATCGAGCCAAATCTTATCAATTATGGCAATGAATCTATGAAGACGATATATATTGACTACTTTAAAAAACAAAGACATCGATTCGACGAAGACTGGACTAAATTTGATGCGATTGATAGAGAAATAAGGAGCAATTCTGACGATTACTATGAAAGCTGAAAGCATAAGAAAAAAATCAGTAGAAAAATACTGGCCATTATGGTGTCTTTAAACTCTGGACATAATAATCAAATAACGAAATTACTGACCACAATGTTGATCCGAACCAATATATCGAAAAAACCTTGAATAGGTTCTACTTAAAGACGTAATCAAAGGGTAAGTCTGGTAAGCCAATATAAGATCAACGATGCCTGGACGTGATGTAAGGAAGCCCACAGTTTTTTCTTAGGGATTATTGACATTTTTGCCTTGCCCTAAGTAGACATCACATTCTGTAAGGATTATTATCATGACATTTAATGTTTCAATTTTAATAAGCGGTAAAGGCAAAAAAATTAACAAATGGAAGTTGATTTAATTGAAGATTTGTGCCTTTTGTGGACTTATATAAAAAATACAAGAAGAACCAAAGGAAAAACCGGCAGCACTTCCAGCACGTGCGGACGTAACGAGCGACTCTAATTATTAGCGAGAGTTAAGGAAAAATGTAAAAGTGGAAGGATAAGCATAGACTAAGTCTAGGTGGAAATCGAGCCCACGTCCTCAGTGCACTTGCTAACTGAGCTACCGAGCCCACAAATTGATTCTGTGAACTTAGTTTCTTTTACCATGTTTAGTCATTTTTTTTTAATACTGTGGTTTTTAATTATTTAGTGTTTGCTGTTTGTTATCTGTTAATATTTTTACAATGTTGTTTAATCCGTATGTAGCCTTTGTTTTCTAATTTTTTAATTTTTATATCAAGCAATAGATACATTAATGTTTTAATTAGACTGCGTCCTTGAGAACGGTTCGAGCCATCCGCTGAAATGTCGGAGAATAAATAAAATTCTCACAAACTAAAGAGGTGTTTTTCCTCCTGACCGTCCAGCCCGATAATCCCAATACACGGAAGTTTAAAGAAAACTGTCATTATACTCATATCTAACTTATTTACATTCTAAATTATTTCTCCTTCTTTTTTGCGATGTTAAAATTATTTTTATTTCATTAAAATCATGGACTTGTAGTCAAACATACATTTTGGATAGTTGCTTCAAACATAAATAATGTAATTGGTACAATATTAATTTCATTACCATAAAGTTAAGATAATCCATCAGATATCACTAAAAAGTTTCGTTTTAATTATTTAAAGACCAACAGTCAATTGAAAGATTTATCCATGACTAAAAGTTAAAATTGAGTTATTACTAGAAAGTAGTCAATTTTGTATTTAGAAGAACTGAAATTTAGTTTAACGACGTTACCGAGCTCATACAACGTCGAAATTGGCTATTATAAATAAAAAGTTATCTCGTATTTTTATTTTATGATTGGACGGTACGTAATTTCATATTGTGTAGATCGAGTAGAAATATGTGCTAATTGACCGTAGTAAGATCTATAAGGTCCATCCGTAGCTAGGCAGGTCTTAATAGTCATAATCATTGTCAGCACAGCTTAATATCCCTCGAAGATATTTCCTATAGTTTCCAGACATCTATAGAATGATATAGCTTGTTTGCATATATGTACAACATTTATCTTTATTTATGACAAAAGCAGGTACTGCTATCTATTTTCGGTTTAATAGCTGTGTTCTTTTGTGTCCCCAGAACAAGCAGAACAAAAGATACACAAAAGAACGCCTCATACATTTTCACAGAAGATTTATAAATGAAGCGAACAGTACAAATAGTTCGCTTCAATCGTCAGAACATTTTGCTCTCTCCAGTATATTGGAGAACACAGCTATAATAATTTGAAGCTATCGCTACCCACCCAGTGTTTTAAGAAGAAGAAGTTTGAAACTTTTGTCTTAAAATATACAGTTTTGTTACTTATAACATGGAATTCTGGGTTACAGTTTTGATAGATACAATTTGCACATATCTGGGGACTCCTGACTCAATAGACTTTCTTTCAACGTTGATCTATATGACTAACATCGGTTATTCTGATTTCTATCACGCTGCCGAACTTAATTTTCGCCAACTCGGAATAGTTGTTTTCTTAATTCGTTACCCATTTCATACTTATAAAATTAAAAAAATCTAACTAAGAAAATCGTTAAAGTTTCTAGTAGTGCCTGAAATAGCAAAAAAAATGAATGAATTCAGTTTTGTTATTACATCTAGTAATAAGTAATATATGTAAGTGTGTGAGTGACCTCCATCGTTGAACTTTTTTTTTAACTTCACTAAAAATAAATTTATCTCTTTCAAAAATATGTTCTTATTTTATTTTTCAGTTTACGACTATTCGAAAGTAAAAAATTCCACAAATTATCACTCAATTCATACAAGGTTGGCACTCACTAATTGAAAAATTTTAATTCTCTCTTTTCAGAAAGTAAAAAAAAAAAAAAAAAAATTGCAGAAAAATTCCTAACTATACGAGTAAATGTTCCATTTACCATCTCTCACTCAAATCCCCCCAAATCCATTAAAAATTTCCGCAATTGCGTCAAGCACTAAATAATTTTTAAAGTGTCCTTACACTTTATCCTCTGCCAACAATTACAAACTTACAAAAATCTTTTTAGGATATCTACACAAGAATTCGAGTGACCTACATTGAATTTATTGCGCAGGAATATATCGAATCCTTCTATCATTTTATACTGCTGTGTGTCGTCTGCAAATAGTGGCGTCTGGACGTCGCCAATTCTGGGTCGAATAACATCCACACAGGCAGCAAAACTTTTCCCAGATTCTTCTGATTTGACTTGGTGCCATCTATACTAGACCCAAACTCTTAAGAAATTCTCTCTGTTATCGATTCAAGGATGCTCTTTTGCTTTCTATAAATTTCCCGAAGGATTACGAATGATGCTAAAATTATAAATGGCAGCTTTAATGTATAAAAAAAATATATATATATAAAAAAGAAAAAAAAAGAAAATCAGTTGAAGATTCCTTATCCAAACTGAAAAGTTTTCAAGTTTTAATTGAACTGGAACGGATAGAGATATTGATGCAGGTTCTTTGCGCTATGGGGTTTAGAAAACTTTTTGCCTGGGGGAAACTTGAAGTGGTTCAGTTAAGGAATAATTGATACTAGTATTACAGTACATATATATGTATCGTGTATTAAATTTGGATCGCGAAGAAAGTTGAATTTTTTTTTTTACATAAAATAGAATATTGAGAAAAATTTCATGCTGTAAGTAGACGAATTGCGATTTCTCTTGTAAGTTCTGAAGGTTAAGGGACTTTTTTTTTCTGTCGAGAGAGTTTTAATCTTCGAATTTTTATTTAATTTCTTATTTATTTTTTATTTTTATTTTTTATTTCATACCTTGAATTCCTAATGCTCAAGTAATCCAATTATTGCCTTCGTATTGGTAGATGTGTTGAGACAGGCTTTTTACTGTATTTTCAGTATTGTGATAAACATGGTAGGTCGACTCATCAAAAGTCCATACAGCAAGATATCTTGGGTTATCAAATAATCTTGGTGGATGACTTGTAGATAACTTTTTTTCCTGAATTAATGAATTATTTAATGAATCAAATAGGAGAAATAGGTATTCGCTGTACAAACAGAGGAAGTTTAAAATTGACCGAGCTTAATACTAACAAAATTAGTTTATTTTGTATAATTGCAAAGAAACAGCTAAGCTTCCTCTTCATCTGTCGTGTAACTTCTGAAGGACTTGACCGATTGAGATCATATTAAACAATAAAATATTTACGGTCAATTCGCAAGAACTACTTTATTCTGAAGTTTAAATATATTTTACATGAAATAAACCATAAAAACAAAAATGGGAGCCACGCAATCGAGTTGTTACTGTTACTACTTATGAAGGAATATTTGTAGCATATACATTAGGCCGATTATACGCTGTTCACCCAAAACCATGTGAGTGCTTTTATTTACGATTTGTATTAATAAATGTACGTGAACTAACGTCCTATTTGAGAACAATTAATGGTCAATTATACGCTACAAATTATGACGCTTGCTGGGAACTGCAATTTCTTGAAGGTGACAATAATTGGCATACAGCGCTTGCCGAAGCAGCATTTAGTTCTTCTCCAGATCAAATTCGTCAATTATTCGCCATAATGTTGACAACATGCTTTCCAACAAACTCAACTGAATTATTTGTAAAATATAAAACTGAATCAAGAAAGTCAAGAAGGCCATTTTTATGATAGACTTATGTTTGCGATTGCAACAGCAAAAGAAGGAGATTTTTTCTTTTTGAACCCGTCCGGTGGAACTGGTCAAACGTTTTAATTTCGCTCATCCTTACCAAAGTTAAATCTCAAGGTAACATTGCATTAGCAATTGCTTCATTTGGCATCGATGCAACTTAGTTGGATGGCGGTAAAGCAGCCCATATGTCTCTAGAGCTATCATTAAACATACAGACCAATAAAAAAACACTCAGGCTTGGCTAAAGAACTCCCACAATCTCAAGATATTATCTGGGATGAGTTTACAATGGCCCGTAAATATTCACTGGAAGCATTATATCGAATCCTAAGAGATTTAAATAGCAACAAAATATTATTTGGGGGCGCTCTAATTTTATTGTCAGGTGATTTCAGACGAACATTACTGGAATTCTATGGAATAGTCCAACATATCCGGATGAAATTAACATATTAAAATCATTTATTTTGTGGAGAAGATTCCATACAATGCCACTTACAATTTATTCGCTGAAATATTTTCCAAACAATTGTTGGATATTTGTAATGAAAAAATTGGTTTTATTGAAAATAGACAATTAATTAAATTGCCTGAAATTCAGTTCAATTCAAACGTTTCAAATTTCCCATTCATTTGGCATTTGCGATAATCATAAATAAGTCGCAAGGACAAACAATGATCATAATAGCAGATTGGATCTAGAAAATCCATATTTTTCTCACAGACCATTATATGCTGCGTGTTCACGTCTTAGAAAACTATCAATCCTTTTTCCTTATACACCTGATGGACTAACAAAAAATATTGTTCATGATTTAGTGTTCAGATAAACAGAAAATAAATATAATATTACATTAATCAACATTTATTACATTATATTGTTATTTAAAGCTTCGTACTTAAACAAAAATATTTATAATATGAAATAGATGCATTTTGAACTTTCATTTCCAATATTTAATTATCAAAATATTGATTTCAATATACAGTATTTGAACTTCTATGGTAGGCGATCAGAGATAACCATACCGAGGAATATTCTAATAGCATGGCAAAAAAACAAGCGTTGGGTGATAAGGAAATTATTCCGCTGTTGAACCTAGAGAATACCAAGATATCGTAAAGATACCGAGGACATTTAAACTTATTAATTTTGATTAAATGAATTACTGAGCAGTAATCAAGATAAACAGAAATATAGCACCCGAAAATTGAATTCTTAAATTGAAAAACATGATCAAATCTCCTGAGACTATGAACGATCGGATGATAGAATTAAAGGCAATCTCAACTTTTCTTCTATTATTGTAATCAAGCTTTCCAAATATTTCACATCCATAAGTCATAATAGGTATTAACAATGTACGCACTAAAAATAATCGCGTAGGCATGGGTGTGAAATGGCTAGACACCCATAGAGAACGAAGTCCTGCATAAACTCTACTCACAACAGAATTGATATGCAGATCCCATGTAAGTGTTTTATTAAAGATCATCCAAAGAATTTTAGCTGAATCAACAATAGGAATAGCAGTGTTGTTAACGGAAACTGACGGAAAACCATTTAGTACACGCCTATGTATCAGCAAACACTTAGATTTTGAGGGATTAAGCGTTAGTTTATTATTACGGATAACAAGTATATAGCCTCCAAATCCTCATTTACCCTAGAGATACAATCCTCAATCAGGCCAAGTACACTAGATCTATACAATTGAACATCATCAGCATATAAGTGCAGATTAGAATACTTGACGTGAGAAAATATATCATTTATAAACATGGAAAATAACAGGGGCCCAAGAATGGATCCCTGAGGTTTACCAGATAACACTGGTAAAAAGATTATTGAGAACCATTTGAAAAAACTGCTTGTGACCTGTTGCTCAAGTAGTCATAAATTAACTTTGCAGAATGAGAAGAGAAGTTAAAATTCCTTATAAGTTTCATGTGAAGAAGTCTATGATTAACGGTATCGAAGGCCTTGGAGTAATCTAAAAGAACTAGTACCGTTAGTTCATCTTTATCGACCGCACGCGCGATATCATTGCTCACTTTAAGGAGAGCAGATGTACAGCTATGCCCAGGACGGAAACCAGATTGATACTTGTGCATAAAACCATTCAAAAATAAATAATGAGAGATTTGTAAGTGCATAATTTAAATATATTGAAAATAATTTCAATAAATTTACAAAATGCATTTTAAGTGCATAAAAATGATTGAACTTTTCAACACAGCGATCGGAATGACTTACCACAATCGATAAAAGACATGGTCCAGTCCAACACTTTAACTACAATTGTGTGTGTGTACAATTGTTTTTAATTTTTTTAATCTTATTAGTTAGCATTGCTTTTTTTTTACGCTATATTGTAATTTTTTATATTTTTAGTTTAATTAATCTTTAATTGTATGAGCTTTTTGTCTCTCTTCCCTTGATAGGTACATACTACTTAGTAATATTGTTTGTTTTTGGATTTTCTTGTACAAATAAAAAAGATTTATGTCTTAATTGTACAATAGTTATGTAAATAATAAATTTGAATTTGAATATTTCAGTCTGTTAAGATGAGAAATCTGCTTCGTATAATTTTTGAAATTATTTTCAAAAATGTCAATTCTGATGTCTCATTGAGTGGGAAAAAACTCTTGTAATTGAAAAATCTTTAAAAAAAGGAAATTTCTATGCAGAAGCGTAATAATAGCAACCGTATTACTCATCAGTATGGCTTAGTTCTTCTTCGAGCTAACATCATATATGCACTTAAAATAATTTTATTTATATGAGGCGAAATACTACGTATTTACTTGAATGCCTAGAAAGTTTAGCCCTATGCGGGACTAGCATTTCACAGAGAGTTTTGCCATGAAATAAATCCATAGTGGATTTAGTCAATGTGAAATTGACTGATTGTGAGTTTGCTGCTAAATCCGCAGCTCGAGAATTGAGTGAAAAAAAACAAACTCTTGCAATCCCGCTTTTGCATAGAAATTTCTTTTTTTTTAAAGATGTTTTGATTGCTATAGTTTTTTTTCTACTCAATTGGCAGCAAAGTCAGTCAATTTCACATTAACTAAATTCGCTATGAATTTATTTCTTGGCAAGACTCTTTCTGATGTCTCATATTTAAATTTAGGATTTTATTTTTAAAATTCCATGTACGAACTTTAAGTTTGAATTATCAAGCAGTTCATTTTTCTTCATTCAAATAAACTTCAATTTTCCTCGCTTCTACGGGCTTGATCATCCGCCACTTACCGGAAAGTGCAGGACAACGTCTGCCGGGCCAGCTATTATATACATAAAGTATATCATTTTCGGCTATATTGGTCCAATAATAGCAAAGATCCAATGATATATCCGTGGCGTAGGGAGTGAAGTAAAGCTGAAAGTATCCAGATAATTTGCTATCCGGATTATCGGAAATAATTAGGATACGATTCCTCAAAGCCGGGTATCCGGATAATACGGATAGTTCGGATCTGGATCCGAATAGTTCGCATCCGGATTTCAGGAATCGGATAGTCTGCAGATCTGAGTATCCGGATTTTCCGGATCCAATTTTCAGCTCTAAAGTGGAGCACTATACATAGTTGGGCTTCTTAATAATTTAATTCTGTATGACACTCCCAACGAAATTTGTGCGTATTACCAGTGAAATATCACTTAATAGGAGGTCTATGTCTATTGTACATATAACACATTGATACTCTGAAATGGTTGAAGCAGGTTGACTTTTCCTACAATAAATTTGTCTTAATAGGCTTGGTATGGCTAAGAAATCACATAGAAGTAAAGCTCTCATCCTTATATTTCCAGTTAGAATGACCTCTATCTTACGGATGCAAAGCACTAATACAAGTGTAGAATTCATTTTTCCAGTTAACATAAACATAAATACTCGCAAGGGTACTTCCTAATTTTCATACGGAAATGAGTTGACCAAAATAATCGTAGTGTACTTTTGGCTCATATTTTTAAACTTCCTCACTACTTCTTCGATGCCCGTCTAAGTTTACAATTCAAATTCAAAGTATTTAACAATGTTTTGTATAAACATTTCAAAATATGAGAATATCTGACTCCGTTTTCAAATAAATATGGCAACAGTGTCTAAGCAAAGTCAAAAACATGACTGTTTCCAGATATTAATTTACTTTATATTTCGAGACTGGTTATAAGATGTTCATACATTTCTTAAGCCTCAATTGTCTCAAACAATTACCTACAATATTTTGTATGTAGAAATTAGAGCAAATTTTCCATTTTCAATCAATTTTAACTTGTGCGTTTTTCCATGAACTACATAAGAAATTTGAGAGAAAACTGTTATTAAATTAAAAAATCGAAAAGTAAAAATTAAATGTGCATCAACAACAAGTTTTAATCCATGATTTGTTTTAATTAGCTAAACATAACGAAAGAAGTCTTACAAGGGGAATGTGAGATGGATGCTTGCAGCATAAAATAGGAACGTTAGCAGAATTTACATAGTTTATAGGAATTTTGCAGGTACCAACGGGTATGTAACCAAATGACGAGCCAGAGCTTCTTAAGGATGACTTGCACCACACAACTCTCAAAAACAGAAGGAGGCATAACCTCAAACTTGATTTTACATAGATTTTCCGCAACAGCCTGAATTTTACTGTCTTGAAAACTTTTTGGTATTTAGTGTATTTATGGTTATTTCGCGTTCCAGCAAAATTTCCCAGAGATAAAGGAATTTCTAATGAATGCAGTCCGTAAATAACGAAGAATGTTGGAATATTTATTAGTTTTCTTGAATATCCTTAACAGAATTTTTATGTTAGTTTTAATTTTATTGTACTTTTGATAAGGATGTGAAAATTATTATGCATAAAAGTACCCTTTTCACTAACTTGTCTGCATACTTAGTTAGTTAAGTGTTACAATGAACTGAATTATATAAGGCCAAAGACTTGAGTACATTTCGATGGCCTTATGTCAGGAAAGTGTAACTACAATTTTACCCATTTTGAGTTTAACTGTGAAGTCCTCTTTGCTTATGTCCAATCAATCCTATAAACAAAATACGTAAATATATACTCCATACTATGTTCTGAAAAATGGATTATTCTAAAATGATCCTATAAAAGAACGTCTAGTGATACCAAGAACACTTGAGAACGAGATTATTCGCGGAATACACAAACAAGGTCACTTTTTTGTAACTATGTACATAGAGAGTCTGTATTGTAAATATAATAAGGAGGTAAGATCTAAAACATCCTTCTGATACCAATTTTAAATTTTTTGTAGACACACCCTTCTGACATTAAGCTATCGATTTGCTTTTTAGTTTTGAAATCCATGTGGTAATCTCTTAACTGGATTGAATTAGATTCCTTGGTTGATTGAGGCCTCTGTACATGGCTTTTTGCGAAAAAATTTTGTTGATCTAAATTTGAGAGTGGTCGAAATCTGGCAAATACTTCTAAGTGTTGCCATACGACAATTTCCATTTCCACTATATACATATTATATATATTTTTTTGATATTATTAAGCTGAGCTCAGGAGAGACCCTAAGATGCAAAGCACAGCATGGCAGGAAGGGGAGATTGTATGCTGGAGAAAAGACAGAAGATGGAAATCTGTTCCACATTTGCACAGTTCGGGATAAAAAAGCATCACGGAATTTTACTGTGCGACCGAAAGTAATTTGAAGGGTATAGGAATGTGCTCGGCTTGCAGAGCGAGTACTGCGTGCAGAAATTATTCTGCAAGGGTTCAAACTAGATATTTTATCAGACAATGCATGTAGCGATGAAGGAGCGAAAGTCATCCAACATTGTGGCGGCGCTCGATTGAGTCGATATGACAATATTATTGCCACATCGCCAATGAGCTTGAAGGTTCTCTTTTGAACAATATCCAATGAAGCTACGGCTGTGTGGCCAGCCCAGGCCCAGATAATGGAAATTTTATTCCATTCTAGGTTTAATGTAGGACTTGTAGAGGAGTGCTAGATTCGATGTGCTGAAATTGTTCTTGCAACTGTTCAGAAATCCAAGACATTTCGATTTTTGTTTGGCAACAGAGAAGATGTGATCTGTTCAGCTTAACTTACTGAAAATATTAATGCCAAGAATGCATAAAGACGGTGTATCGTAAGTCAGTGCTCCATCAAAGAAACGGGCGCCGAAGAATCATGATCTTGTTTTAAAGAAATGAGACAACTTTGGGTCTTAGATGCATTGAATTAGACGCGATTCGCTTTGCCCCAAAGCGGGGATATTATTAAGGTCGTTATTCAATGATCTAATCACGCTATCTCGCTTGACAGATGTGGGATTCCCTCTGGAGTCCGCAAGAATGTCAAAAGAGTAAGGGAAATCAAAAGTACTATCATCGGCAAAATTATGAATGGGCCTGAAAGTAAGTTAATGAAAATTAAAAAGAGAGATGGAGAGATAACAGAGCCCTGGGGCACACCGGAATTTATCAAATGAGCTTTAGATGTAACGCGAATGTAGCGTCTAGTCTTATCATATTGTCAATCGTTGATGAGTTGATTGGTTTCTAGATACTTCATTAATTTTGAGGATCTCTTATACTCTCCTTTCTTGTAAATAGGCTGAACGTGAGCTAGTTTCCAAGCAGTTTGAAATTTTAATGTCGAATAAGACAAGTAAAATAGTTAACGCAAAGGCTTAGCCCAGTATGAGGCACAGCTTTTAATCTTTAAGGACATTGAACATATCCCTTGTACGGATGTGTATTGGCTCTTGTGCACATCCGCACGGGAGATGTAATACAGTGTATGTGAAGTGGGTGGAAGACGAGAATTTCAAGCGAATCTAGCAGTTGAAATATATATTGGCTTTATCCAGGGAGTCAACGATTACTTCAACATTGTTAAATAGTGAGTTATAGAAGAACTGTTCAAAAAGAAATTTTTTTCTCTGGATAATGGACTTACAAGTGTTCCGTGCAGTCTTGTAGACTTGTTTCAGTTCTGGACATGGATGCAATTGATAGGCACGAAAAGCAGCCTATTTTCCTTTTATCGTTAAACCATGAGCGATTTTTCTGTTATTGCGTTCCCAAGACATAGTATGTTTCTAAGTTCTAATGTGCATTTATCAACATTCCTCGAAGCAGAACAGACCGACCAATAAATATTTTTAAGATACTGATCGTGTTTTTCCCAATTAGCATTTTTATACTGCCCGAGAATCCTACTTGAAGGTAGAGCAGTAGAGCGGCACAGTCTTAAGGTGATAAATTGTGCCGTGATTAGACAGTAGTCTGAGTTATCTAAGAGGCGAACCGACAGAGTTGGAATATTGTCGAGGTGAGATGATACAAATCTAGTAATTCGCTCTATCTCCAGCTGCATCCACTTAACCTTTGCAAATTGAAAGGTTCACAGAATGAACTCTAGTAGAACACGCGATGACATAAAGAGTTGACATTTTTTACATGACTCTTTTGGAATTTTTTAAATTCGATTTTGAATATATTTTAATTTCAACTTATATTTAAATACTGGTTGAAAGGATGCTGACATAATTTTGGCTGTAGTAAATACATAAGAATTTCAGTTGGGATTTCAATAGCCGGATAAACTTTTTGTAGAGTTGCCATGTAGAAATTATAACTTTTTACTAATACTGGGTAAAACGGTTACTTAGTCCATGCAGCCCTTATGAAACTACATATGTACTTGATTCAGTTTCGCATTAGTTTCATATAAGAACTACTCACTTTTAGGCTTTCTTGCATAATCTTAAAGCAGGTTTTCAGAGATAGATATAATTGCGAATAAAATTGAGTCATTCTTACCATTTTGTACTTTCTTTTTGAATACGCTATATGATTATGCTTATTATTGCAGAGCTTACTATATATATTATTAAAAATAACCTTTTTAATTTAAATTGGAAATGAGATAGAAACGTGGTTACACAGCAAAAAAAAATATAGAAAAAAAAACGTTTCATACATTGGTTATCCTTACTGCTGTGCAAAAATATCCTTCCAGACAGAGTTTTTACATTAAATTGTGACATCGTTTCGCTCGAATAAACATTGTATCTAATAAATGCACATCTTTCGAGATAGGTAACGAAATCGATATCTAATTTCGGTAGCAAATGGAGCGTGAACACAATCTCTGAAATTGTAGATAAATTTGCATCGAGTCACCTTTGATTCTGTAAGCAACTTCAAGGATATCCACCCAGGTATACATATGTACATATATAAATATCTCTTCATCCTTATATACAGAGTATGGTTTTATGCCATCTCTGCTCTGGATTGTATATAAGTAGTGGAGGAGGATAACCCAGTTCATCGATGTTTTTCATTTAGCTTACTCACATGATTAATTCAAAAGTTATTCACTTCGCGTTCTTATTGCTTTGCTTATAACTTATTTTTAGCATACCTGGTTGAAGGCGAATTTATTATTTTAGTGCAAAAATCTGAGTTTCAACTGAGCCTTGTTTGTAGTGTGTATATTATACTCCATATGTCATGTAAATGTTAAAATCATTGAAATAAATTGAATTTATAGTTATTTTCATATTTCTCATAATGCAATTGTACCCCCATTTTTATTGATTGATTTCGATTAATTAATGAAGATCGAAACCTAAATTGCTTCGGCATAATGCAGATTCAACAATTTAGTTATGTAGCGAGAGGTACCTACTCATTTTACATGAAAGGAATAAAATTGTATAGGTTACAAAAATTTTGTTAATAATCATTCATCAACAGCTGTAAGGTAAACAGTATTTTCACAGCAGGCACTTCTTAGTCACACCTATAATATTTATTTTGAGGAGAGTCAATGGATGGTGTGACACTTCTATTGAACAATTTTTAAAAATTATTAGAAACGTTGAATATGAAGTAATTAAAGCTTAAAACTAATGTAATGTATATGCTAGGTCCATCTTCTCACATTTAAGGCTTCTTCTTTAGCCCAATACTGTAATAGTTAAGTTTCAAGAGTTACATATATGAAATTAAGATAAAGACAACAATTTCTAGAGTCTGTGTTAATTCAAGTGATCTTCTCTTGTCTTGATAAAATATCTAGTGGGGTCAACGGGTCCTTAGACCTTCTATTAAGTTTTTTATACCTTGAGGCTCGGAGAAATGCAATAGACAAAAATGCACACTTTTTATTGCACTTAACATTGCACGACCAGATTCATTACACTTGGACTTGTTTGAGTTCATATACAATTTATCCAAGCACTAGCTAAAGTTGCACGTTCTTCTTCTTCTTCTTGTTTTTTTAATTTTCTTTATTTTTTTTTATTTTTTTTCATGTTTTTTAATATTTTTTAATTTTTAAGTATAGTTTTCATTCACAAAAACAAAATAAAAAATATGCTGGCATTCGAACTCAGGGCTTCTTAAGTCTTTTTGAGGCCAGCTATTCCCTTTAACTCGTACACGAATTTGTCTGTCTATTTATATATTTCTTTTATACTATTTTTTCGACACACTCGTAAACCCACTTCTCGTCATCACAGCGAGCTGAAATTTGGCACACAGGTTCATGTCGTGTGACAATTGAATCTATCAAAATTTGAACCGAAAATTTCCAGGTAAAACCCTGAAAATCGGGAAAAATCATGTGGAAATTTGGTACAAATTTGATTAGTGATAAATCCGTTTCAGGAAAAATGCAGAGTTTTCTGATTTTTCCGAAAAAAATTTCCGGAATTTTCTGACTTTTCCGGAAAATTTTCCGGTAAAAAGTTTTCTAAATTATGCAGGATCAAGTTCCCTATCAACTGGCATCATTACTTTCTCTTCGACAATGGTGAAAACTTGCAGAAAAAATCGAGGAAAATTCATGTAAAACGCTTTTCCGGAGTTTTTCAGACCAAGGAAGCGTTTAAGCGTTTTGCAACCTACGACAAAGTTGAAGAGCGAAATGAGTTGCATAAAGTTACTTTTGTGGAAAACTCCGTGGAAAACCCGGAAAAGCGGGAAAATCATCGGACAAATTATCATCGATATGATTAGTGATCAATCTGTTTCAGAAAAAATGCAGAATTTTCCAATTTTTCTGGAAAATTGTCCGAAAATTTCCGGAATTTTCCGACATAAAAGTTTTACGAGCTATGCGGAATCATTTTTTTCCATCCTACTGGCATCAATACTTTCTCTTCAACAATCATGAAAACTTGCATGAAAAATCGAGGAAAATTCATGTAAATTTTTAAAAAAAATTCATAATAGGAAAAGTCTGTGGAAAACATGGAAAATCGGGAAAATTCAGTAAATCAGTGTCTTTTCAGCCGTCATAAAATTGTTTTAAAATATCTCCTGCAGCACGTAAGAACAATTTAGTTAACGTGAAAAAAGCAGAAAATAAAATAAGTAAAAAACGAGTTTTCACACAAAACTGAGGCCAAGTCGCATGAAAAAGTAGAAAATAAACTTTTCTTCACATACAGAGGTGGACTCAGATTTTATTCGCTGACAATCACCGATATATTTCAGTATGATCAATCAGAGGTAATAAGTGATTTGATTCATGAAGAGAAAGAATATTCAAGAGAAATGTCCCAATCAAAAAATCTGAGTCCACCTCTATGTGCGAAGAAAAGTTTATTTTCTACTTTTTCAAGCGGCTTGGCCTCAGTTTTGTTTGAAAACTCGTTTTTTACTTATTTTATTAATATTTTTTTCATTAAAATAAAAATCATGCTGGGATTCGTCCGCTTTATAGATAGAGTCTGGGCTTTTCTATATAAGTATTTATTTGTAAAATAACTAAAATTATGCAGAAGTTTCAATACAAATAATTTTTTTTTTATTTTTTATTAATTTTCATAAATGTTTTTTGCTCCGAATGCTTAAATTCTTCCAAATTAATTTTTTTTATATCCAGAATTGTTTTAGCAGATCTTATGCTTTTGTTACAAGTTAATTAAAATTAGAAATATGTTTTTGGTTCCTATCAATTTCTTCAACTGCTTCTATTTCTTCTGCTATTTAATCATTACCTATTTTACAACCATTTTTTTCTGCTACGAGTAAAACTAAGTTGTACCTATGTCAGAGAAACTACACATCATTTGACAGCTAGAACTTAATTTACTTGCTTGCATTTGCATAATAATGAGGTCCTTTTCGGAGACGAATGTAAAGGATGTGCTACATAATAGGGCATCCCCTGAGCTTTAGCACAGCTGGGATACGAAAAATTACATCATATATTAGGGTCGCTTTGAATGGAAATGAACTTGTATTTGATTATTGATAAATTTTAGCAAAGCTTTGGATAGTCTACAGAGAAACTCTCCTAATTTTTTTGGTTCTCTTCCTATGCCTACGACTTATATAGAGATTTCGATTAAATTGCTTGCAACCTTTTTTTCTGGAATTTTTCTAGTGAAGCGCGGGATTGCTGAGGGTTCCACTTTGAGTTCATTATTGTTTAGTCTGTACAGTAATAATGGAGGTACTACACTCTGTTGAGGATGCAAGTATTCATTAATATACTGATGATGTGCATATGTACTTCAGTAAACCTATGAAATAATGAATTGTATTAAACGCATCATAGTAAACATGTCATTTGTAGCCATTACACCACTTTCGATACCAAAAATTTCTGAACTCACTTTTGTAGACAAGCAGAACATTTTCTACTTTTTCCTTTTGTAAAATGTGTTGCTCCTTTAACATATATTTTCCAATCCCCCAACTTAGCAGCTCATGTTATTTTAAGTTGCCATTGTCATCCTCAGTTTCATGCCGCCCGCATTTTATATGTAGTTTCTTAAGACAAGATGTCGCTTATCGTGGCTCTTCATCTTGAATAACACATTTACGATCTAACAATACTTTCCATTATAGTATTCATATTAGTAGAATTATTTTAAAGACTACTAACTAAGAATATTTTCCAACATTACATTTGTTTGGGAAGGTTGGGGTCAATTCTCAACCCTTCGTGTTTTTTTTTTATTCACCAATTGCATTCATGAGCACCTAATTCAATAAAAATACTAGCTGACTCGTTTTTATTGCATTAAATCCGGACTACATTTTTATTAAATTTTATCTTATTTTCATATTTAACAGCTTCACAGGACGAAAATAAAAAAAAAAATCAAATTTTCTGATTAACACTTTTCCTTACTGTACATCTCCTAGTGCAGAGCTGTATTTGATTTGGTTTTCTGAAAAGAATTTCGTTATCAAAAATAGAAGAGCAGATATGAAAGGCAAAAGATGGACGACCTTTTCAAGTATTCATTCAAAATTTTTTCTTCTTCTAAATTTAGCTCATCAGTTTATTTCGATTTCGATCCTACCCATGTCATTTGATTCTTTGTGGTGAATGATAAGGGTTTCTTCAAGCTAAATAATTTAATACTTATACGAATTTTATTAGATGGCAGCTACTTGGTTATCTACTTTATGGTTGACTACCATAACTGATTTGGGTAATATCGTAAAGGGGATTCATTCAAAATATCATTGATTCAGAAACAGGCCAGATTCGGCAATGATTTTTTGCCCTCAATTTTATGCCAGTCTTTGTGATACGCCATTTTACTCAAAAATCAAGGAAAAGTTTCAGTTTGCAGATGGAAATACATCCAGAGTACGGGGGTGCATCTTCTTGGGCTCGACTGCTATTTTTTAAGAAATTTGAAATTCGTTTATTTAAATTAAACACGAAAACTTTTGTACTAAATATTTTACAAAATTTTTAGGTTTTTATTTGCTTGAATTTATTTGTAAATGGGTTAAATATGTCTTGGTTAAATTGATTTCAGACTGGGTTAAATATATTTTTCCTTTCATGAAATTTATTTGTTCTTGAGTTAAACTTATTTGCTTTTGGTTTAAATAACTTAGGTGAATGCTGTGCATGCAAGACTTGAAAATGAAAATAGGTAAATTTTGCTAATGGAGAAAAATTCACTCACTGAAACCAGAAATGGAGACATGATCTTAAACAATGTACCATCAGTCAATTTGCTAATTCTATTAGAGATGAACTAAATTAAAACTCTCCTCCGGCCAACCCGGTACATAATGACTCACTGACTCAGTTTAGACTTCTCGTTTCTTACAGTTGCTCATAAACTTATTTTCATTGGATTAGGGTTCTCAATCTGATTGTCTCATTTTCATCTCGACACCAGTGGTGGTATCGCACAAGGTACTTCCGTTGTACCTATTCTCTTTTTAATTGATATTTGTCAACTAAACGTCGACATATAAAATGATGTCGAAATCAAAATCTATAATCTTTTTGCTGATTAATTGTCATAGAATGTAATTGAATTAATAAACGTCAGCAAGTATATTTTTTTAGATGACATCCCAGTTAAGAAAATTGATTGCTATCTTCGTAGATGTAAGGTCCACTAAACGTACGCTCATGGGGATGTTGGGGGGACGGCTGGACTGGCTCTTCTCATTGCTCTGGAGTACGGGCTGGACTTGGAAAACCCTCTGGCCAGTACGCCACGTGATGCGATGGTACCTGAGCTTTGGTTTGGGCGTCGCTTCTCTGTGAGCTTTCCTGAAAGGGAATCGTGGACTGAGGGAAGTGCCTCATTGAGCCTTCCCCGGTCCGCTCTAAAAATTTTCATCGACGGCTTTCTCACTAATGAGGGAGCTGGGGCGGGTGTCTACTTTCTTGAGCCTGATATTGGAATGGAGTACTCACTTGGTAGTCACACCAATGTCTTCCAGGCAGAAATCTTCGCCATATCGATGGCAGCAAAGTTAGCCATTGACATGCAAATCAAGGAGAAGGACATTGCTATCCTCTCGGATAGTCAGGCAGCCTTGATGGCTCTGAGTGGCCCTCGGATAACATCTAAGTTACTGGGGGATTGCAGGGCTTCTGTGGATAAGCTATGTATCCACAACAAGGTGTCCCTTTTGTGGGTTCCTGGTCACATGGGGATCATGGGGAATCAAAGGGCTGACCTTTTAGCTAGGGCTGGCTCTGTTTCTCCGTTCTTCGGACCGGACCCCGCCGTAACCGTTGCCACCTCGAGTATCGGGTCTCTCATCAAAGCCGATGTTCGTAGAAAGCATCAGCAGAGTTGGGCGAACCTGAATACTTGCGGTGTACAAAACTGTTTCTTGATGGGTCCAGTGGGAATATCTCCGATTTTCTCATGGGGCTCGAAAAGAAACAAAGTAGAACTCTGGTTGGCATCATCACCGGCCACAGCTCACTTCACGCTCATCTAACAAGGATGGGAGTTGCTGACAGCCTTGAGTGTCTGTCCTGCCTGGAGGGAGAGCCCGAGATATTCGAACACTTTTTGTGTGCGTATCCGGCCTTCGCCCGGTGCAGGCTGGATACTCTAAGGTCTGCCCTTCTATCTGTGGATGAGCTGTAAAACCTGCCTCACCAAGACCTGATGCGCTTCGTTAAGAGGACAGGAACGTTTTGGTGAATGGCCTTCTAGCAGGACAGCACAATGGGACGCTTTGGCCTCCGTGCTTTGGGATAGGGTTCACCTGTCCCCTGCCTTTAAAGATTTTCATCCAATTATACCATGTATATATTTCAAACGATTTGTAAATCCTTTATTAGGTCGAAAGTGAACATTGTATTTTCTATATGGAACGTGTACTTTAATTAAATCATCGAAAGTCTTCACGTCGTGCTATGAAATTTCAAATACAATGTGAAATCTCTCTTGTGACGAGAATCTTGTCTAATTAAGTACCGTATATTAAAATACTTAAGATACTCTATTCTTGTCATATGCTGCGTTATTCCCGTGGACTTAAAAATTCTGAAAAATTCTTTTAGCTTACCTATCTGCAAAAAAAAAGGTAGTAAAAGTTGAAGTTTCTAACTATAGGCCTATTGAAAATTATCTTGTATGCGCAAATTATTTGAATCTATCATTTACTAGATATCAATTTTCTGAAAGAATTGGCTCTCTTCAAACTAACATGGGTTTATTTCGGGCAGGTCTAAAACCACCTAAGTTGTTGGATTTATCTCGGATACCTTTGGCGGGTTTGCAAAAGACTACCAGACAGATTGTATTTACACAGACTTTAGTAAAGCTCTCGATCAGTCTCACTCCGTCATACTGTTTAAAATAGAAAAGTATGGGTTTCCTCCTTTATTTCTAAAATAGACGGTGGCTTGTTTAGATAATAGAATATATCAAATCTTTTTCCGCCATTCCTTCTCTGGAGTCTTGAGAACCTCGTCTAACGTACCTCAAGGGAGTCACTTTTCTTTCTTCTTTATTCTATCTATTGTCGACATTTTTTCTGTTGTGGGGCACTGCAAAGACTTGATTTATGCTGACGGCGTTAAGCTTTTCTCTCAGATTAAATCTATTAACGATTATGAAAAGGTACAGGGTGATCTCCACAAATTTTACGATTGGTGTAAAAGCAATAATTTGGTACTCAAATGTCAGGTTATGAGTTTCCACAGGAATCAAAAACCAATCACTTATAATTATGTATTCGCGGGTTCCTCACTTCGCCGTGGGGTTTTCTTTGCGAATTGGGCGTCAAACGTGACCACGGATTGAATTTTATCTCACACATAATCTGCATGGTATTAAAGAATAATTCTATGGTGTTCTTTATACAACATTGGCCCCGAGAGTTCTCGAATCCCACCATAACATTTGTTTTGTGATACTACTTCGTGAATACGCTGGTCTTATTTTTACGGTACACGCATCAACCGTATGGAGTCTGTTTAGGCACCTAGTGTGGAATAATTCATTAATTCTTCCACCCTATGAGGATCGATTGAAGCTTTTAAATTTGCACTCGCTTGAAAAACGTCGCATGGTTGCCGATGCAACTTTTAACTTTAAACGTTAATGTTGATTCTCTTTTGTCAGTTAAAAAAATCTTCCCGTGATAGTAGCCACAATTTGAGAAGGTTACCTGTCTTACATGCTATCCCTTCAAGGTCTAACTTTAGCATGTACGAACCTCCACATGCGATTAGCATTTCTGTTAATACTAAAGTTGAGCATTTTATCATTGACGTTTCAAAGCATGCTTTAAAAAAACGTCTATACAGAGTGTTTCCACCTAGGTTGTCCATACAGCAGGAGGAGACTAGACAAATAAAAAAATGTATCAACCGTTTCGGAGTTACAAGGTGATTAAGGAAATATCCTAGTTTTATACAAAATACCCTGTGTTTTAAAAAGTACAGGGTGTATGGTCACGGGAAACAGCTAATAATTCCTTAACGGCTACAGATAGCAGGTAGGTGTGTAGGTAAAATTACAATTTTACAACTTTTATAAAAAAAAAGTTATGTTAACCATCTTTTTGCTAAAAAAATAGAAGTCAAAGTAAAAAAAAAACGAGGTCAGAAAATCCGAAACGTTATCTCCTGAGAGGAGAGGAGTATAAGGGGCTGCTGATTGGGCAGTCGTTGGCCATGAAAGTCCTGCATACAATGAGCTTTTGATCGTACCATACACCCCGTACTTTTTAAGACACAAGGTGGTTTGTGAAAAACTAGGATATTCTCTTAATCACCGCATAACTCTCCGAAACGGTTGTCCATATCAACCGCCCCCCCCCTTTCATACAATTATTTGTTTGTCTAGATGGATACTATCACCTCCTGCTCTATGGACCAACTAGGTGGAAACACCCTGTATAATATTTAATCTTTTTTGATCTATTTAATTTGCTTTTAATATTTTTGCTCTGTGTTGCATTGCATGTCATTTCATCTAGTGTTTGGTTTATGTTTAGTTTAACATACTAATACTAACACCGACTAAGTGATGAAACACGTATATTGTTGACCGTATATTTATTACCTGTGCCACTACAGCGAGCTTGTGTTAAGCAAGCTCTGATAGTCGAATTAACTCAACTACGCGAAGAACCAACTCCGTAATGATGTTGTGATGGCGCCATCTATTATTACATTTTAAAATCGTTCTTCATTATATGTATTATATCTTATTAGAGAGTATTTGATATGAATTATAAACTATTAGTAATAATAAGTTCATACCTTGATTTATAAAAACCCAACAAACAGTTATATAGTTTTGCAATAAATAATAATAAAAACACTACTATTTTGAAATTTCAATTAAAGTTTTGAGATCCAAATTTACAATTAGTTTTTTATTAGCTACGTGGGTATATGTGGCTCTAATTTACTTTATACATACATTTCAGATTTCAGTTTCAATAACTATCCTTGCCAGAGAAACATATAACAAAAGTTTTATCCATTTTCTTCCGAAACCATCTGAACTAAATTAAAAACTTTTTTAATTCCTTTCTCTTCCTTTGGTCGATTATAGTTTTACGTTGGTAGAGTTTCTCGTATTACTTACAAACGAGAGATCCAACAACACCAAAAAATTGCATTACAAAGAGATTTCGCCAGCATTACCTGCAAAATCAGGTATGCAATTACCGACTAAAATTAGAAAGAGGATATAACCACCGTTTATTCTATGGACTCCACCCACTTCAGAAAAAAGGAATAAACCTTATTCACCCAAAATTAAAATCAAAGAACGACTGAAGAAGAGAAGTGGGTAAAGTAGGAATGTTTGTAACTTTTCTTTTGGGACGGAAGTTTATACTATTCTGCATGTAGGAAAAAAGGCTCTTAGAAACGGAATTGCCTGTCTCATGATACCTACATATACATAATTGTTTGCTGCATATATTTAACGATTCCTCAGAAAAGGATCTCTTTTCTAGGAGAAAAGCATTTCAATTAAACCGCAATTGCAATTATCATGAATCGAATTACCCCTTCGTGCCGTTTGTTAATTAAACCGATCGAAAATTCATCGCCCTGAAGGACTTTCAAGTTGGAGTTTGCATTTAAGAAAAGCTCTTAATTTTAAATATTTCACCTTCAAAATAATTTAGAATTTGATGATGGCCTTTTAGAAATTACACTTTTATTATATTCCTTCTCTCTAGCCTCAAAGGTACAAAGTCAATGAGTTATTACCTCTTGTCAATATACTTGATAATATTTACTTAGGGTGGAGTGAACTTATATGCAAATTTTGTTCAAGATTTTTAAAACAGAATAGCTGCCAAAACTGTTCATATGTATATAAAAAATTTGAAGGGGCTTATACTTAGGTTTTGAAGAGTCTCATAAACAGTGAATTTGAAATTATTTAGCTAATTTTTAAGAATTTTATTAATTTTATTGATGTTTATGTTATATTGAACAACTTTGAATTTTCTTAATGAAATTTTAAGTAACTTGGTCATTAGGCTCCATTTTAATAGAATCACAAATTTGATTCGCCTACAATAAAGGTTTCAGGCGCCCAGTCCTTAAAAATTTCTTCAAACAAATTTCACTAAATATTAAAGAAATAAGGTTTTCTCAAATGAAAACTATTTTTGCTAAAATAATCATTGTGTGACATGAAATAAATGAGGTGTAAACTTAACCAGAAATAGAGCTGAATCCATTTGCCGGACCAGAATGGGGTAAGCACAGCCTTTAAAAAAGGTATCAATTATTGTAAGTACCAGATCAGGCTATTCACTGACTATAACTGGACAGGGCTCACGTGACTATATGCTTAAGAAAATATGCAAGACCACAGACGACAGTAGAATCTTCAGAGCATGTATCTGCGAATGAGCAGGTCTTGTTCATCAGAGCTCCAATGGCAAGAGTTTTGTAAACCCATCAGACACACGTCCAGAAAATTGACTCTACCTATTGAGATAATAACCTTCCTGAAAAGTGGTGAACGTGGGCTGGACTAAGCACAACAGGGGCATAGCACAAAAGATTGTTTAGGTTGCAGTAATTAGCGATCGGCTCTCAGGTGCCACTCCCATGCTTATTCCTGCAAACAGCGTTAGAAGCATCTCTCACTAGATTAATGCAACGTTTGACTGTTTGGTTGTGATATGGGAAACGTGAAACTTTTTCTCCTGGTTAACAACTAGTAAGTATAAACTATTTCGTACAAATGACCTGTAAGGATCAGTAATTTTCAATCTATACCAATTTATCAGGTCTATGTCCTTTATAATCTCGAAATTGAAAGCAGGAATGACCAATGAACGAATACTTGAAAACTTTTCTGAACTTCGTGCTTTTAGAATACGACGGTATTTTCACCTTGACCAGTTGTATATTAGAATCGATGAATTTTTACAAATTATCACTAAGGTATAACAACTTCGTTTAACACTGAGCTCAATGTTAAGAGCATTGGCCCGAAAAGCGGAGGATCGCGGCTTCAAAACCCGGACGAGGCGGTTATCTTTAGCTTTTTCGTTAACAATTCAATTTAAAATCTCTCAAATTATATAAGAAATAATTTTCAATTCCACTTATGGCTGATTCTAAAAATTGTTAGTTCGATTCCCGTATGGAGCATGTTTGTATCGAAACTCATTTTACATCTTCCAAGAGTTCAAATGCAAGCAAATGTTCAAAAGCTGTGTATATAGGCTTTATAAAAACGGATGAATTCAATTCATGGGTGGAACTAATGTGGGAAGCGATTCATTAATTCACTGAATATTAAGTTACATAAATACTAAAAGTACATAGTTTTTCATAACTGCGCGGTTTATATGTGGAGCAATAATAGGTCTGTTCATTTACTTAAAAAATCATTCAAAAACATTCCAATTCTCATTGTAACAGCAATTTTTTTTATGTCCGCATTTTCCCTCTGTAAGGAACTTAAGTTCTGAACTATTTAACGTTCTTTAATCTCTTCAGGGATATTGATGCATGTATGTAAGTACTTTTAGTTTTATTTCAAAATTAAACATTATCAAAGTCGGTCATGACAGCTACATGTCAAAATCGGTTTGCAAATAACTTTGCTGGAAAGTTCATTGCATCGCTTGGATCTTCTGAGGCGACAGAATCTGTACTACAGTAGATGGTCGGATCTCCTGGCATCATAGGAATGATTATCCTGCTCATTTCCAGTGTATGAGCATTTGTTGGAGCTCGTTTCGCTAACTCTTCAAAAATATTATTGTCATCACAGTTTAGTCCAAGAATTGGTGAAGGGTTTCCTTTTCCAACATCGAAGAGCCAATTATTGTGATCAGCTCATACTGTACTTCGCTACGCAATGTTTGTTGTGACTCGTTAATGTCCACGCCGAAAATCGCCTCCCACAGCTACCACTTTCCCACCAAATGGCAGCTCATTTGCGAAAATTTCTTGCAGAAGCTTATCTTCATACAATGCTTTCAAAACACGGACTTAGATTCAACAAAGTCCGTGCTTTGAAAGCATTGTATGAAAATAAGGGATTCGTGCACATTACAGACAAAGTCTGGGCTTTTATTATATTGTAATTATTGGTTAAGGTTGCACGTTCTTAGACACGGGATCATTATTTTTTTATTGTTTTTTAATTTTTTAAATTGTCTTATTAATTTTTTATTTTTTAAATGCATTTTTAATTTTTTATTTTTTAAATGCATTTTTAATTAAAAAAATCATTGTGGAACTCGAACCCGTTACTGATAGTCTGGACTTTTCCTAAGTATTTTATAATATATATTTTTTTTATTAAAAATAAAAGGATGATGGGATTCACCCGGGTTACAGACAGAGTCTAGGATTATTCTTATATTTTAATTATCAGTTTACGGACTTTTTATACACTTCATATTTAATTGAGCGCGATTAGTAACTACCCACACATGTGTACATTTAGTGATCGTGGATATATTTTGGACTCCATTTTTTTCCAGAATAAAAATGTCGACACGTTGAAAATATCACACACCCCTACAAATTATTGAAACTCTCGAGAATCCCTTAAACACAGATATGGAAAATATTGAAATGGAACATAAGTAGGTTATATGTAGAGTAACTGACGCCAGCATAGTATAACAGAAGAAAATGAGAACTCCGATTCAGATGATAATATTAGTTATCGTCGTCCACGGAAACCGACCTAAATGATAGAAAGCGACTGCAGTAGTGAGATGATCCTAGCAGGTCTATATCAACCTCGTCATTGGCATTCTGCCAAGTATAACGAATTTAATGATAATATACCAGTTTTCTCAGGTGTTCATGAGATAAAGATCAGTGGTCGAAGTCCACATTCTTACTTTATCCAAATATTTTCAGAAGACATCTTGAACCATATTGCTGAAGAAACTATTTGCTATGCTGTACAATACGGCAAGGTTATATTCAATATCAGTATTTCAGAAATGAAGCAGTTCTTTGGTATAAAACTGTTATGACATATATAAGTTACCCAAATTATCGATCCTACTGGTCTTCGTTACGGCATAGCTGATGCTATACCACTAAAATGCTTCGTGATGTCCTCGAAGGTTCTTATATTTTGAGGTTTTGGTATCAACTCAACCGGCGTTTTGCTCTTTATCCATGGAAAAAGACTCCTTTGTGAAAAAATATTTTTGTTGATACTGTGATAAAGCAGAAAACGAAAGGTTCAATGGGCTATTTTAATACTTATAGTTGACAAGATTGATCAGGTTTTTGTCTTTCTTATAAAATTATACTTTTGCCACATAGGAGGTTTCATAAAAACAGCGACGAAAACAAGTTCGTCTCCTGCAGATATTGTTAGGAGCGTGGTCTTTGTTTGTTATTTAAAACACAATATTTCAGATAAAGCTCACAAACTCTGTTTATTCCACTCTACTGTTTACTTTTATCAAATTTACAATCACAAATCAACACGACTTTAATTATTGCTATCACTATATTTCAAATTATCGCAATCCAAGACTTTGATCTGTTTATTACGTTCACTTCACTGTCTGATACAAGACTCCATCCTGGCAAGTCAAGTTAAGTTCAAGTCAAGTGTATTTTGCGCCATTTTCCTCTTCCAATTGTCATAGTTTCCTTCAAGTTCCCTTTAATGTCTTTTTTGATTCTTGTGGTTCATCTTTACCCCTCAGTTAGGTTTGCTGTTTTCTCTTGTCCTCTTGCTGGTGGCTGTCCTTTGGTAACTTTGTAACTTTCCGTTTCACTGGCGTCTTATCCTTCACAGATGATGCGTCGTATCAGCCGTACTGCATGTTTCTCCTTTTGGAGTTAGTTGCTAGACGGAGGGCGGGGGAAGGAGATATGAGAGGTTTCCCTCCTGGTGGTGACAAGTGCCGTATTCTTACTCTACAGTTTGTCCCGAACCTTTCCGAGGATTCCATTCCAGAAACATCGATTCTCCAAACCTAAAGTTGTTTACTGTTCACACTAATAGATGTCACTTGTCTTATCCGAACCAATGGATGTCACTTGTCCTTCCTTCTATTACATCTAATAATATGTTATCGAAAACATTTACTAACGCCGCCGCCACTGCTACTCAATTCCAGGCCATTGATGAAATGATCATCCCCTTCAAAGGAAGGCACAGAGGTAAACAATATATTAAATCAAAACATGGGTGAGAATATATCAGAACGTATATGTCTCAAAGTTTGAAATGTACCTACACCAAAAGTCGCCCTCGAAAGCAATTCATCAAGAAATCTTACATTCGGTTCACATTCCTTCCCGAAGAACGTTACATCCGCAATAAGAGGTTGATAATCTTCCACGATAAAATTTATGTTCGCCGGAATATGATGCGCGAATTATCCGCGTATCATCATGCATGCTGGGAAAGAGTATGTAAAAGAAACAAGACTAATTTGCTATCAATTAGTACAATGAGTTTATCGAAGGAGTAGATATAGATAGATAGATAGAGTCACGCCCTCAAAAGTGAAGGATTTTACAACAGGATCACTTTATATTTTGTAAATGTTTTCATAGTAAATGTCTGGTCTCTTTATAAATGTGATGAGCTATCAAATATGTGTTAATTGGAACTTAAAGTAGGACTTGCAATAGCATTAATTCAAATTGGTGAAACCAAGACCTTCAACGAACATTGAAGAAACACCGCAAAAAAAAAGGAATTTTAATATTAATATGAAATAGTTTTCAGTATAGGAAGTCCCATAAATATTTAATGGAGAGTTTGTATAAAAAAAAAATATTATAAAATTGCGTGGCCATCCTAATAATTATTGACCGAACATTTTTTTCTTCCTACGCCTTAAGCATTGTTCGTAGAACGGGAATGTTTTGTGTATCCTTGCTTTTCCAAATAATTTTTCTAGATAAATTACTGCAATAAAAGGGATCTTCCAACAATGTCCTTTAACTGACCTTATCATAGCACTACATAAATGTATGAGTATGTTTGTATGTGTATATAATGTATGTCTAATCCTCTATTGTGTAGCCTTTATAAATGGAAAAATGTGTTTTCTGTGTAATTTTGTTTATAAGAGATTCACAAGGATAATCAAGTTGTTTGGGTAATAAAATTTAATAGTATCCTTTTCCCTATTACTCTGAGTCTCATAAATATCAAAATAAAATTGGACACACTTCAATTTTTATCTTGAAACTTTTGTCCTCGTTTTTTTTTATGATGTAGGTAGTATGATATTTTTTTCATGACAGTTTCGTCTATAAAAGCAATGTCCACGCCTTCTCAGTTGTCCTAGTTTCTAGAATTTTACATTTCTAGAATTTATTTAAAGATGACATCAATTCTGTATAGTTATACTCTGATGGCACGTATCCGGGAGTCTTACGAAGATATGCGAAAGCATGTTTTGAATTTTGAAAAGAAAAATGGAAATCATGAGAAGAAAGGACTTTTGTATAGGAAAATTTACTCTCCTAGTAATTTGTAATCGTGTAATGTTGTTACTACCCACCTCCACCCCCCTTTCACCCTTCGCAGCGTCCTAAATCTTAACATTCAACGACGTGTTTGGAATGACAAATATCGGTAATGTCTACAAATTGGTAAAATTTTCAACGATTTTTTCTCATGAATTTTACCATCAGAGGGAGAAAGAGAGAGAGCAATATTTTGAGTCAAGTCGTCATATAGGAACGTGTTCAAGGATCGTTTATTATTTTCAAAGAGTACTTTAATTTGCCTAAACTGAAGTATAATCACCTCAAACATTTTGAGCACTTGGAAAATGCTGCCACATAATTTATGCAATTTCCAAATGGTTTCATCTGGCTGTGTGTATACTCCTTGTGTCATAAGCTAAAAGCAAACATTTCCCCACTCAACGTAAACGAGCAGTTCTCTTAATTTCTTCACTTTACCAACTCAGTTTTCGGTCAAGCTTTGACCTATTGCCGTGCCACTTGTTAACCACCTTAGGGTTAACCCTCAAAGCAATCCCTAACACTACTTTTACCCCACATTTCGTATATAAGAGAAACTTCATGGTAGAAAATGGTATTTCGAATTGTCTCGGAAATTCATCAGCAGATATCGCCATCTCCATTGAAAAGAAAGGACCTAATAGCTATGATGGTCATGCTGTTGAATCCTTGCTTGGTCGCAATGTATGGATGGAGTATGGTGTGATGCTGCGAAGATTAGGGCAGAGCATAGTATCACAAACAACCAAAATAAATAAATCCGAGATGAATCCCATAAATTCCAGGATGTTGTGAATGTGACAGGATGAAAAACGTTCCAGCTTTTGCCTTTGTGTCCAGAAGATCCCATTGGACTGGTGTTTTTTTTTTCACTTCGTATACAAACGGGGCTCGCAGCAGTAGAATCATGAAGAGGAGACATGCTAGGAAAACCAGAAAACTTGAAAACTTTTAACTTGTTCATCTTGGGACTGTATATGGTGGATTCCAATAAAGGCAAACATTTGTATGTGGCAATGTTTGATAGCAGCAGCAGCAGTAGCAGCAGCAGTACCAGCAGTAGCAGAACCAACAGCAGCAGAATAAACGTCTTGCTTTTGATTCTAACCTGGTGGTGCATTCCTCAAAGAACTGCTATTTCTATCTTAAAAAGAGATCGTAAAGGAGGAGCTTAAGCACGCCTTTGTGATTACTATCGACAACAATGCAATGAAATATTGTTGGAAGCAGGAATTTTATACTAAAGATGTCTAGAGAGCTGTGAGCCAGGCCCGCCTTATATACTGGCGCTAAAGTCAGTGATATTATATGTATGTGTGTATGTACTTTAGGTATAGGGTACTATGACAAACCGAAATTAGACACCATGCTATGCCCGTAACCAGAGCACTATATTTTATGGAGCTGCTAAAATTTAATGGGGATACACTTCGTAGTTTTTGGATGCATAGCAGAAATTTACTTTACTAATTATAAATGAATGAGCTTGTACCCTTCTTGTAATAGGAACATTTGTCATGTCATTTGAATCGTTAAGGAATGAAGGGTTTTCAAGATGAAAAATAAAACGAGGCATCAATTAAGCCAACAATTTGACTTCAATGGGAAAATGTTTTATGTACATATTTCGAGTTATAAGCAGAAGGGGTCTGATTTTTAGGTGACGTGGAAAAGGCTCGTTTCAATCATATATCTATTTTTCTTACAAAATAGCTGAATAGGTCTTATACAGCAGCTGTTCAATGAATTAGACGCATGCATTTCTACACATATTATTGTATGGTTAGTCTAATAATTTGTTACACTTCCCTTTGATTTAATTACACTTTCTATGCGCCCCGGCATACTACAAATACAGGCATTTATCATTTTTTCAAATCTTCATAATTATTCCAAATATTTTCTATATTTTTTTAAAGAATATCTACTGTCGGATTAGCAGCACTATAAACTTTTGATTTGAGGTAAGCCCAGTATTTTTTTATTGGGTGTGAATCAGGAGAATGGCCGGGCCAAAGAAGAATATTAAAGTTTACGTTTGTGACAAAGTTTGCAATAGATTTTGCGTACGGCAGGGAGCTCCAACTTGCATAAAGTGTGATAATATTTAGTACAGCGGAGAGAATTTATATATGGAAGAAGAACATCGGATAGGACCAATTTATATTAGTCCTAGCTAGCGCATCGTTCCTTCAACAAAATATATGGGACCAGGACCATCTCCGTTCATACAGCTCCAAATCATTATCGCCGCTGGATGTTTGACTGTTTGTAGTATGCAGTCGACTTTGCATCTTTCTAATGATCTATTTCTCACAAATTGGGAAGATTTTGTCAGTGTTTCCAAGCGACATTCATCATTGAATATCATCAATGAGTTTGGAAGTTTTTTCTTATTTCTAAAATTTTTAAGAAAACTAAGGTGAAATAAAGTGTACCTAATAAAAAGAAAAATATTTAACCTTTTTCCAGTCATCTGAAGTTGATCCCATAATAATCGCTTTTCTTCGTTAGATTCGTCAGCTTAGGCTTTTTTTGTGGGACGCCTACATTTTAAATTTGCGCGTACAATCTTCGCTGCAATGTCATGACGGATATATTCACTCCTTGCTGATTTAGATGCCTTATTAAAACACGAGCGGATGCTCTGCGTTGTAGCGCAGCATTATGGATAATTTTCCTATCCGTTTTCTCCGTTGTTTTCTTAATTCTATGGCAATTTACCCGCATATTTACTAACGATGAAACCTCTAACACAAAATCTCTTGCTACCCTGTTGACGGTGGAAGCCGAAATATTTTCTTTTTTTGCTATATCTCGGTTAGAAAACATGTTAGTATTCAATAAGACCAAAACGACTTGTCGTTTTTAACAGCTAACGACTTTTACAAGACTTGAATAATGTATTTTCAATTCTTAATGCACTTAGGGCCGGTTTCACAGTTCAAGTTTAAACTTAAGATGTGGTTTAAACTCAGTTTATTTCTTCAACACAGTTTCACAGTGGTAAGTTAAACCTCGTTTAAACTTAGTTTAAACCACCAAAATTGAGCGTTTAAGCTCAGTTTATCTTTAAATGTGAATAAAGTGATATTTCGTGCGTTTCAAAGAGTCTTTACTCATTTTCGCAGGTTTAATTAATTTATTTTATTTTTTTTTCACTTTCGTAGGTTTAGTTAATTAATTTTTTGTCACAACGAATTGGCCGGCAATATTTTGACAGTAAATGACTCACAATAGTTTGCTAGTTAACAATTGTACAGAAAATAGCTTGTTAGTTCGCAATTCCATAGTGCTGCCATATTAAAAAAGATCGAACACTGTGAAACCCATTTTGGTTTAAACTCAGTTTAAATTACGAACGGAGTTTAACTAATCCTGAGACTTAAAACTCAAACTGTGAACCGGCCTTAATGTTTTAAACACACAAATACAGCTTAGGCTGCTTAGTTCACGACTGACTGAACACGGAATAAAAAGTATAAACAAGGATATAAGTCGCATACCCTGTGCCTCTACCTCTTTTCAGGTAAATTACTTATTTCCGACTAACATATCTATCAGAAAGGCGTTGAGATTACCTTTTGCAAAGTAAAATTTACACAAAGAAATCATTTCAAGGGAAAAGGTAGCGTTTCTTTAAAATTGCAGAATTTTCACATGTGTGTCTAACCAGTATAAAAAGGGTGTTTCCCCCTAAATGGTCCATAGAGCAGGAGGTGATAGTACTAACACTAGACAAATAAAAAAGTGTATGGCAGGAGAGGTTGCATATCAACCAATTCGGAGGTCTAAAGATGATTAAGAAAATATTCTAGGTTAAAACACCTTGTATTTTAAAAAGTATAAGGTGTGCGGTCACCATCAAAAGCTCATTGTATACAAAACTTCATGTCATGGCCTTTACAATGACTGCTTAATCAGTCCCGTACTCTTCTTCTCTCAGGAGTTATGCTGGGTCGTCTATACTAAAAATGTCGGATTTTCTTACCTTTTTTTTGCTTTGACATCTTTTTTTTTTTTTAGCAGAAGAGGTAGATAATATAACTTTTTTTTTTATGATCGAACACTGTACTTTTTAAGATACAGGATGTTCTGTGAAAAACTAAAACTAAAAAAAAACAAAATCTTAAACACCCATCAATTCCGAAACGATTGATATGCCCCCCTCCCTGCCTATATGGTTAGGTGAGTACTATCCTTCCTGCTCTATGGACCATCTAGGACCACCAGATACATCTTGTTACAGAAGCCCTCAATGTGTATGGAATAGAGGGAGTGGAATATAAATGGTTTGAATCCTATCTATCAAAACGACCGCAGAGAACTAAAGTGAATTAACATATTCTCAGAATAAGTCAACGTTAATCTTGGTGTACCTACCACAGGGTTCAGTACTGGGTGTTAATTATATTTCTATTATATATTAATGTTGTTAAGGATGTGATTATAGTAGTAAATTGTCGTTATTCGCTGATGACACTTTAATATTTATAAGTGGTAAGAACATTTCCTGTATGTGCACTAATTTAAATGCAGGTTTTAGATGAATAAATTAAAGTTAAATCTTGCAAAGTCTAAATGTATGAAGTTTAATTGTGTTGATAACATATCGGTACGGATAGATGGAATTAATGTTGAATGTGTGGATAATCTTAAATTTCTCGGTGTTATATAAGAATAATAAACTGAAAAATAAAGAACTTGCACACTATATCGGATTTTCACGAAGAATGAGAAATATGTTATGTGTAAGGAATGCAATTAAGTTGAATAATGCATTGGTTTTACCCACATTTCCAATACTCCTATATGCGAGCTCGAATGAAATAGAGGAACGTCCTTTAATTATTGCAAAACAAAACTATGCGCAAGATTTTATAATGTAATTTGTACACGCTGATCCAGAATATATTGGAAACCCGACAGTAAATGAATGTAAAGCAGCGATTAACATATAATGCAACTGGTTTTCATATTTAAAGTCAAATATAATTTAGTTCCGGCCTACTTAAGTGGAAATGTTGTTTTATGTATCTGAAGCGCAGCCGTACAATTTAAGACAAAAAAAAAATATTTTTAGGCTAACACGATGAAACAAAAGCAGCACAACAAATTCTTTGATGTAAATATATGGGACTACACTACTTCAATATTTATCAAGCGAATTGAAAGCAGAGCATCGAATGCATCTATTTAGATAAAACTAGAAGAATTTATTAAAAATAATTATATTTATATTTAAGTTATATAAAGAACTATGAAGCACGGTAAATGAAATGTTATTTATAAAGTTCTTTGAAACTAATAAAATAATACTACTATTACTTAGTGGAAACACCCTATCAAACCTTGTCAAACGAGGTAGATATAGCCATTGAATGGCTCTGAAAGACTTGGATTGCTTTTGCGATTATTTGCTAGCACAATTTCTATTCACCGATCCAGATTTCGATCTTTGGTTTTCTTATAATTAGTTAAAACTTTTTGAATCTTCGATCGCGGGAGTTACCATATTTTTGCCAATTAATATTTAACAACAAAGTTTGTGGATTTTTCAAGTGTTTGTTTACAATATTGTTTTTCTGTGTCATATTGGAAAGAATTAACGGAATCATTCACGTGTTGAACAAAAAATTTACCAAGAAGGTTGCTGCCAGATTTTTTTCGGAAGGACTCCTTAAATCGTTTTTTTCTCATTATTACGTAACAAAATTTCCAGTCTCTAAGTCAGATAATTTTTTTCTCCAAATGAGTCGTGATTATAACGTTTTTTGGTAAAATATTTTTCGTACGTAAAGAGTTTAAGAGAAAAACAGTTTCATAGAGCCATAGAGGATTGGAAAAAAGTATAGAAAAATCTATGCGAAGAAAAACTGTAGGTTCTTTTTACACGAAACAGGAAAATTAAAGGTCCGTTACACATACATTGTTTTGTAATTTTCTATGAATCTTGCTCAAATTCTCGCTTGTATTAGTTTTATTATATTCCCCTGCCTGGAGTTCTATTTAGACCAACATCTTCTATGGAGTATTCCAACTTAACTACAATTTTCACATTTGTGGAGCTGGGTAAACCAGAATTGAACTAATCCGCCGCTAGCTCTCTTAATAATCAATAAATCATGCACATCTGTGCTAGAATGCATACGTACATATTACACAACGAACTCTGTCGAAATACATACACATAAATGAGTAACCTATATTTACTCTATGGAAGATTAAAATTGCTTCTATCGATGAACAGAGCCAGTACATAATATAGTTTAAGCCTTGAGCAGATTTATTTTATGCTGGCACTTCCTGGTAATTGAAAGACCAGTATAAGAGAGAACGGCAAATAATTGTATCCACAGCAGTATAATCCAATAAATTATTCATTCGTGGAAAATGGGAAAGAGTGTGCAGATAATACTGAACAACAAATATTGAAAATGTCAAAACATTTTCTTTTTTTTTCATAATAATTATTCGGGGGAAAATGCCTACACAACTGTCACCGAAATATATCGATAAAATAAAAGAATTCTCTTCATTTCAACAACGAAAAGAGAATATATTTTCTTAAAATAAAATTCATTTTGAACATAGGAAACTTTTCCATCTCCTAATCTCGACAGCTTGTGATTGTCAAAAGGAAGGCCCATAAGCGGATGTAAATTAATAAGAAGTTAAAAAAGGACCAACCAATATCCAATTATATGCATGAATATAAAAGCTATAAGGCGTTGTGGAATAAAAAATTCTTATCTCATGAACGTATAACAGCAAAATCTCCAAGAGGAAACGACATTGACATCGTTCCTTAGGCGCCAGCAAGCCGGAAACCGAAGAAAATGATTTGTGAGCAAGGAGGAGCATCTTGAGCCTTCTGTAAAAGTCAATTGATTTCTTTCTGTTCGTTCGTGTTTTTTTTCCTGTGGTGGAAATCCTCTTCGACCGGAAGAACGTCAGTAAATGATTGCAAGATTATATCCAAAGAGGATAAGGACTTATCATAAAAATGGCTTAAGCGACGATATATTCCCTTCTCGTTGATAAAGTTGCTCGTTTTAGTTTTCTGGTTTCGTTAAGCGCGCGTAACAGAGAACACCGAGCAAGTGTAGTGCATTATGGATGATTTTAATCATTTTAAAACCACTTTTCATGCACGAAAAAACATCTGAGGTCATCATATATATATGTATAAGCTTTTATAAGATTCACATATGATCTGCATTTAACCATTAGTTTGCAAGAGCACTATAAGAGCACTATCGCAATTCATGGAGAAACTAATAAAAGATCTTCCGATGAAATATTTTTTAATTTTATAAAACGTTTTTACTTCCGCGTATCTTGACTATGAAGAATAGTTGGGGGAGTGCATTTTTTTCTGGCTGTGCGATGAGTTTTTAAAAGAGTAGAAATTTCAATTTTATTATCATTTTCCTTTTAAGGAATTTAAATATTTCATGAAGTACCAACATAGATCTCTTTGCTTACTTTCACAAGCGCAATGTTCATGAAAAAGAAAAAAATGAATGTCTCAAATTTCAGGCAATTGACAAATTCCGAAATCTAGGTACCTATCTACATACATAATCTGGGAGACTTAAATCAGAAAAGATAAACAAGATTTTTGTACTTTATTGGATTTGAAGATTTATTAGCTCACGAAATGTGAATACATTTAATTTATAAAAAAAAAGGTGGTTACTGTTCCGCTCGGTTTTTTTCTAATAAAGAATATCAAGGGCTCTGTATTTTTTCTTGTATGCCCCATATGATATAATGGTGTAGCCGAACTGGTGAAGACACAAATCCAAAGAATTTATCCCATCTGCGCAATGAGTTTGAATTTGGTCCCGGAATGCTCAGACCATTGTAAATGATATTGAAAATGTATAGATGAGAATGAATCGATTGTATGTATAGAATTCTTCTTCTGAATTGATATGGCTATACAGGGTGTCCCGATTCAAGTATAAAACATTAAACCTGAAGGTTTTTGAGAAGGTGTCGTTTGTGTTCTTTCTCACCAATCTGAAAGTGCATTGAAATCTTGCTGTAGGAAAAAACAATAGGTTGTCAAGATATAGCATTAGGTATAGATGGAAAATCTGGCATTGTTGTGACTTCAGAAGCAATTACTTTTTTTAAAAGTATTCGGCATTATTTTTAGCATCATTTCATTTTTATTTCGAAAATTGCATGAAACATTTTCTGTTTTATATAACGGCTCAAAAAGGATACCCTTTGCTATACCTACTATGTGATATGCAAATCAAGGGTAAGGACATGAAAAACCCGAAATGGCAAAACCAACAACAAGCAAATTCGAAAATTAATTAAATTTAAATTTAAATTCAAAAATCAAACTTGCACAGATGGGTGACCCTACGAAATTACATAGGCATTCATCTAGGCTAGGGTATCATAAGAATTGATCTTAGACCAATTCTAGCTTCTTTACTTGTTTGAACTAAGAATATATCACAAGATCCGCTCAAAATACAAAGTTACAAGAGAGGATCTTACTACAAACGTCCAAGCCATTTTCAAGAGTGGTGTGCATATTTTAACAAGATCAAACTGGGCCAATGTTGTTCAATAATATGCATCCCAAACATCATAAGACTTTGAGGAAGACATGACCTGTGTACAGAAACTGAGAGGTCATAAAACTCCTAAATCAATTCAACTAATTATGGAAATACTCTGTGTAAAATCTGATACTACGTGTGTGGAATGCGGACATAATTCCAAAGGAGTCTGTTGAAGTAACTGACTATATATAAAAAAAAAGTCTGTTGAAGTAACTGACTATATATAAAAAAAAAAACAAATTATATTCTTGCAAAAAGGTTGCATACAAAATCCCTTCATATTTCATCGCTGACTGTCTAAAACCGCACGCAGAAGATATCTTGGCGGTATCAGTCCAACATTAGAAAAATAAGATCAACTAAGGTAACTACAACAAATCCTCACTGTGCCAGTTCTAAATAATGCAGAAATTATAACAGTATTAAAAATCACAATTATAATTTTTGAATCTTAAGCCAGTTCTGCATAGTTAAATATCGGAATACTGCGAAGCATTGTGAATCTTTATCGTGTCATGGGCTCACGACGATAACATTTCATAACAACCTTCCAATATTTCATGCAGACACCATTCTTTTGAAAACTATGCAGTTGCATTTTGTCGCTGTTGGTTATATACAGAAAATATGAAATTTTTAATAATATTGATTACATAAATTGGCTTTAAAATTCCGTCATCCATGGCAATGGGCTAACTGCTGCGCTGAGGCTGTCACGACGTTTGCCTTTTCCTCTTCCAAAAGTTGAAAATGGCTGCTTCATTTTCATTGGCGAATGAATAAAATACACACACTACTTGATTTAACGAACGTCGTTTATGCGTATCCTCTTAAAATTCCATTCTTATTCCTTTATCTCTTTTACAATACCATATTTTGTCCATAAGAGAGAGACAGATTATAAAGCAATTGTCGGATTTGCCTTCTCCTCTTCCAAAAGTTAAAATGAGTACTGCTTTCATTGGTTAAATGCAAACACACATACACTACTTCATTTAACGAACTTAACGAATATTTTGCTCATGCGCAGTAGAATAAAATTTTACATTTTTGTGATCTGAAATTTGCTGATCGCCTGGTATTTGTTGTTTCTTTAAAATACACAAGAATGAAGGGGACAGACAATATTACAAATTCTACATGCTATTTGAACTGTATGTTGTTTTTTTTTCTTCTAAACTAGTGATACCTCTGCCAATAGATGGCTCCGGGGGTATCGAAATGAAATATTTTTCAGCTTGTTGAAATCAATTTTTTTGTAATTTAGTAGCTTGAAAAGTTTTTTGATTTCATACTGTAATTTATATTTAACTTAGCTTTTAAGTTTTGTGTAGGCATGGAAATAATAATGAAAACAAATTTATGTCAAATAAGAAAATATTGAAATTTTTGAATATTGGCATTTTTTCTTCATGATCGCACGCGATGAAAACGCGTTCGTCTTTTCTTTCAAGATAAAATTTTCAATTAGTAATTTTATAAAAACCATAAATTTTTAATGATTTTAAAGTGGAAAATTCTGCTGCTGCTACTAAAATACTTTCTCTACTTACATACTCCTGCCTTGAGTATGGCTTTTACTATTGAAAGAAAGCCAAAGGTCTGCAAGTTCATCTTCAACTTAAAAGCTGTGACTGTTAATAGTTAGTGCTTCTATAGATATTCTTTGTTCTTCTTTTAAATGCTGTTGAAATCTTAACCGCCGTCTTATCCGAATTTTTCTTCATGCCCTATATTGTTAGTGTCTCTTAAGAAGCTTGCCTTTAACAAATCGCTATATTAATGTTGTTGTTTTATTCATTCACATGTACATACCTACATACTTCAATAACGATTATCATTACGAGCTACCTACCTACTTATTACATTTTTCTATGCTGCTATGAAGGAATAAATCCTTAGTCGATAATCAAGTTGACCGCATCTCAATCAGAATCCAGATTGGGATTACGCTGATAATACTGAAGGCCCGAAATATTTCATTTCATTTGTTGGAATGCGTAATTTTTTAGGAATTTCGGAAAGTTAACTGATCGACTTTCTTATAACCCTTTTGCTTAATTCTCTAATTATTACAAATTTTCATTGTGTTTGAGAGAGTTGAGGGTTCCAATCTTCCGTAAAATCTCATTGCGATGAATTTCAATCCTCCTTCAGCCACTCCATTTATCTGTAGAAGTTTTTTTTTTAAATAGTTTGACCAAATCTTAAAAACCTTTCGTTGCTAAGGCTGTTTTTGTTTTTTTTTACGATTTTTCTCGCATTCAATTTGTTTGTTTGTTTATTATAAGATCGATTCAGCTCATTAGGAAAAGTGTATCAATCCAAATGTTGTT
Source organism: Dioctria linearis (assembly GCA_963930735.1). NCBI lineage: Eukaryota > Metazoa > Arthropoda > Insecta > Diptera > Asilidae > Dioctria > Dioctria linearis. The sequence continues at coordinate 26,940,647 of OZ005744.1, read as the reverse complement.
GTTTGCAAATCTTACAGATTTTTAAGGTCCCAAACTGACGGCTGTTTGTTTTTCACATTCGTAAAATTAAAATGCATGGAATTCTACCGAGGTCTATTCCAGATTATTGCATAACTATCATTCTGCTCCTCTTTTGTTACAGTTTTTACCTATATTACGACCTAATTTCCCTTGACCCATTTGGTTTGAACAACATTTATTTTCGCACTAATTTTTTCCCATTTTTATCCATACTTAACAATGACGGCAGTCCACTCGATAATAGCCATATAAAAATTCAATTCAGTTCATCATTTAAAGCACCCACACTACCAAAAAAAAGTCTTGAATGCGATTTAGCATGGCCTTGGTTCATAAACATCTGAGTGAGAATTTCTTCAAGAGTTGACAAGGATTGTAATTATAAGCAATTAACGTTAAATTTAAATTATTTTTTTACAAAGAAATAAAGTAATATTTTAAGTAGATTTTCTAACTGCGTGGTAATGAGTGGAAGAGAAACTGGACCTATAACTAACATACGAGTCCTTAGCCTTATTGCCCTAAATTTAGTATGAATGTTGAGGGATAGGTTGATGATGATTGAGATCCTTCGAAAACTATATGTGATACTTCATCCTGTTGATATTGGTATTATTATATAAACCCAGCACAAGAGCCTGCTTTGCTAATACAAATTGTCATTTACTACATAGTCGGGAGGCTATACGATGTTCTGGTTAGCTTGTTACCCCAATGGTGAATTGTTTTAATATAGAGAAATTATAGACTTAATACTCTCGCCATTAAAATTGAAAAATTTTGAATGAAAATAAGTTTCAAATATAAATAAGCTTTTTGTTTTAAGGTGTAGGCGTTCTAGAATTATTACGCGTCAATTGCCGATTATCTGGTGTTGATCAAAATTGTAGCATGTGGCATTATTCTACAGTTTATCAAATAGATAAGTCTATTCCAGCGAAGAATTATAAAAAGCCTAGATTCGTTCTTTGAGTCCCTGTTCACTCAAATTCAATGTAAATTTGTAATATCTCATAATCAGTTTGGTTGATCTTGGTTTACTCCTTGTCAAAAGTGAGATAATTCTTTTGCGGGATGTTTTAGGTAGGACCCCACCCACTCTCCTGCTCCCTCTCAATTCAAGTCGGCATTTTTATTCCGGTTGAATAACTTTCAATCATATTCTGAATGGGATTTTCTATCTTAACCCTAAGTGCGCTATTACGACTTTTGATTTAGATAATAATAGTTTTTATCAGGTCTGTTTTTTTTCTGTTATCAGTAACTTTTTGACGACGTTATGAATATTTCACTTGAAGAATATTAGCCTACAAACTATTAGGCTCCGCCAACTCTTTTGAAATTACCTTTCACAAGTACGTAGGTACACTTCTATTTGATCTTTCCTAAGCATAGATTTGCCTTTGCATAGTATAATATGACATTTAGTCGCCTCCATAACTACCAAGTAACTAGTTAGATATACTATGGGCATTTCAAATCTCCGCCCACCTTTCTATCTCTCATCCGTATTCTCAACGTCACTTCAGTCAGAACCTTTCTCAATTAGACCACTTCATTAAAATAATTCTCGCTTCACTTGGACATTTGTCTGTGCATGATACTTACATGAGGCTAACTACGTACTACATCGTACTAATTTCTCAAAACTCTTACCCGTAATAATAATCTGAAGATTTTGAAGCGAAATTTTCTACAATTATTCTTGTATTGTTGTAAGTATCTACTCTGCGCAATTTAATCAGCAGATACTTCCTTTCCCATGATGAATTCATACACTTCGACCTTCGCCGCAAAAGCCATAACATATAGAAAAATGTATTTCTTAGCCCCCTCTTCAAAAAGTCAACCAACGCCGTTTTAAGTTATTTGTCTTTTTGGCAGAAAAGTCAGTAGACTATAGCCAGAAATTAGCATTGCCCTCATTGTTTTCTCATTGACCTTCGCAAGCTTCAATAACAATTCCTCATTATTTTCATACCCTAGATGAAATCATAGGGTAAGTCATGCAAAATGGATTGGACACCCACGAATAATATTAAAAGTAATTTTGATTTTTTTTCTCTTCATCCTCACATAACTGGAGAACGCGTTGACTTAGAGTGTTGAAATTTCACACACGGGATTTTTGAAAGAAAAAGTAAAGTTCGAAAATGAGAGCAATCGGGCAACTCCTTCGTAGGGTTTCCATACAATAATTTCGTTTTCGACTATATATATGGATGCTGCTTGAGAACACCTCAACGTAGAGAGCTGAAATTTGGTACATAGTGTTGTCATAATAAATATAGTTTTAAAAATTGACTAAATCGGGCAACCCGTTCTTGGTGTTGCCATTTTTTTTTTTTACGTATGTTAAAACTCAGTCCTATCAGTTTTTACTGTATTAAAAAGTTCTTCGGAATATGAAATCCTGTGAAATTGGCTATAATTATTTTTACTTTCCGACGAACCGTTCTAGAAATATATGCGAAAATCTACTTCAACAATTAAACTTGCACACAGAGGTGACTATACGAAATTATATACTACGGGCATTCATCTAGGCTAAGGTATCATAGGAATTGGTCTTAGACCAGAGTAAAACAGGGTTAGTTTTAATTTTAAGGGTGAAAGGGCATATCGCGGTTATACATATTTTGTTAATATGCCTACATGTATCCTGCTCAAATTTCTTGTTTTTTTTTTTCTTAAATCTTGCAAGTTTTAGAAAAGAAATCCTATTTTATCTATTTATTATTACTGGCTCGATATTTAGTATGGAATCTAGCATTCCTTGTTTGAAATATAACATTATTCAGCATCCACCGATTTGAAAACATTTTAACTTTGTTGTTTTTTTTCTCAATGAAAAAGGATCCATTTGAGCTATACGTATGTTGAGTATAAACACAATTTGTAAACAGAACTCTATCTTACTCTGCTTGTGCTTGGTTTAGTAGGAAATAATAATAATAATTTGGGTAGCTTGTCTTAGAAAAATTTAATTTTTGAAGACCCAAAGTGACTGGATTATGGTCATTTGTCCGGTCCGGTTCGAAGACCCAGTCCAATCCAGTTCAAATGTTATGTGAAAATCTAAACTTTTGTATGGCAACACGACGAAAGAGTTCACTGCTTTAATCTATCTACGAACTTGACCTTACTATTCTGTTTAAACAATGTCAAGTCTCAAATTATTAGACAGACGGATAGACGGAGTGAAACGCAAGACAATTTATTGAGCCACATCATCTTTATTTCTAAGACGCGTTATGAGATAACTTAGTAAACCTAGGATATACAAAAGATGAGTGGCAACCCAGAATGATTTGAAAATCCTCTTAATTATCACTTGGTAGTGCCCAGTGAGCTGCTAAGTTATCATATAATGGCAGCGTTTTTTTTCAAGTTTGTTACGTCCGTTAATGTACATAGATGTAAAATAATTAGTAAGAGAACTGCACCAATTCTAACTGAGATATACGGCGAACTTATTAGTACTATTAGAACTGTCAGTAATGATTATTGTGCGGTGTTCTTTGTTTCCCGCAAGTCATACCAGTTCAACTCCTATTATTCGGATAGGATGATAACGTGATTATAACTTTATCTCCAATTCGAAATCTTTCATATGCACAGAATTTTATGGCTTTGTAAATATGTCGAATTGATTCATAAATAAATGTACTAAAATCTTGTAAAAAATCGCATTATGGCAATTCCTTCTGAGCCAAAATGTCACGCATCACCATTTAAGAGTTCTACCGACAATTTTGAGTTTGCAATTGAAAAAAATTTACAGAGTGTGAGTTGCACATGAATTTGCAGAAACTCTGACAGCATTTTTGATTGCTAGTTAAATATTTTTCTGTTATCAAAACAAATTTTGCGGTAGTACGCCAGAATACCACCGCTGGTGTTAGCTCAAATCAAGTTTTGTATATGCGCGTCTTCATTTTTACTAGTTGTTTTCATATTGTCTTCTTAGATGTATTTCGCTTCCTGTTTGCTATGCAATACAAGCTGGATTTGGATAGGTTTATGGATTATGGAGAAGCCCTAAAGATTACTAAATTAGTGGCTTTTTTAGAGGCATTCTCTAAGTATTTGGGTCTTATATGGGATTACCCGCGACAGTAATTGCCTTTCGTTGTGTAGAAGCTTATTCTATTCTCATGGAGGTAAAAATATCTTACGTTGGGCATCGTTAAAAGCAGGGTTCATAGGTTTTTAAGGCACGCCGGTATTAGATGGTCCGGCAAGCTATTTATAATTAGATTTGGGTGGGTAGAGAGAGATTTTCTTAAATTATTTATTCCGTTGGAAAAGATATTCCTTGAATTGGGGTGCTGTTGACTGCGTCGTTATGTATATTTCCTTAATTTGTTCCATAAGTGTTTTTTATTTTCAGGAATAGCTTTGTATTTTACTTTAAGTTGAAGCTAATAAAAAAAAAGTTAATAAAAGAAAGAAGAAAAAAACACTTCTTGGCATAGTAGTTTTAAAATTCTCTAGGCCAGTGGAATTGTAGAGTTTGCTAAGCATATGAAAGTAGAATGAAAGGTAATCAAGAATGTGATTAAATCTTTGGACAACTTATTGAATCCTACATTGATCAATTTCCAAAAGTTGAATCGCATTGTTCGGAATTGGATGGCAGAGAACATTTCATATATGCACTTTAAATTTGTCAAAAATGCTGTGTATGGGTACACATGGGGTATATATGTAATATTAACGTAAGCTCTAAATTGTAAAGTGTTTCATTAGAAAACTGCTATCCAGCTACCAGAGTTGTATGATATTCAAGTAAATTGCTGCTCATTACATGTCCCAATACCATTATACTGGAAATAACTTTATCAGTACAAATGGGTATTTTTTACTGGTACTAAAACTGGTACTTGAGTACCAGTATTTTCTAGTAGTCAGTACTTACAAGTACTTCTCAGTACCTACTCCCCAGTAGACTGCAATACTCGCCAGTACCTACCAGTACTCGCCCGTACAACACTATACATTTATAACGCATAGTGAAAATTAATTGTAGGAGACAAAGACTTGATGCTTATTATGACGATTTTTTTCAACATAAATCAAAGTTGGAGTATTTACTATTAGAGTATATGGAAGAAAATAAAGAAGAATTATATGAGACGGATTTGAAAGACTGCTATGTAGTTTACATATGCTTATATGAAGTGGAATTCATTGACTTAATACAAATTTGTTTTTTACTGCATTTATGCGTCTTAATAATTATAGTAAACTAGAAAATCCTTAAAGGGTGAAAATTTACTGGTACTTACTTGTAGTTACTGGTTTTTAAAAACTTAGTACCAATTTATAAAAACCAGTAATTTAATTACAAGTAAGTACCAGTAAAGTATACCAGTAAAGTACTGGTAAGTACTGGTAAGTACTGGGAGTTACTGGGAAGTACTAGGAAGCACTGGGAAGTACTGGAAAAGTATTGGCAGTGGACATTACCAGTATTTTTACTGGTACTCGTAAATTTTCGAGTAAAAGTAAAAAAAATGACCTTAGACTAAACATTTTTTTAATATGAGTACTTGTACTTGACTAGTACTGGTACTAAAATTCATACAATTGCCAACTACCAAAAAAATTTTAATACTCTCTTTGCATGGCTAAGTGTTTACAAATCCATAATATAATATACCTACAACATGAAATCCACTGACTGTTATAAATAACTGTTATGTTTAGTACAAAACATCCAATCGATAAGGTTCCACTGAAATCCTTCCGCGGTTTTTATATACCTACCTTGAACAATGCGGTCTTGAAGTGTACCAAAAAGTGAATCTATTCGCCAATGGATGTTGTATCCGAGATAAGAACTCCATTGTGGTTGAGATGTTGTTGCACTATATTTGAAATAGCAATATGTTTCACAGCGTTATAATTATATGTACTGGCCTGGCTTACAGGGTGACGGTTAAAATTTTTTTTTTTTTTTTTTGTATTTTGTTGTAGTATAACATGTAAGTATAGTTTGCACTGAAATATTCAGCTTAAATGCAGAGAATTAGAAAAGTTATGAGGACTTAAGTGAACATGTGCATGTGTTTGCAGCCGTCTGTAAATTTATGATCCTTACTTAGTTAGGACGTATGGTTTTATGATCCTTTATTAATCATTGTCCAGGTAATGATTATATTATTTAAGTGCCGTTGTCTAGACCCGGAATCAACGTATAAAGGCAAAATCAAAAATTTAATTATTTTTCGACAAAAGGAAAGAAATTTAAACTTTAAATGCGATTTTCCAAAAACACAATTTTTCGTATCGGCTCTCTCGATGTATATAACTGAATGAGTCAATTTACATTGGATCAACTCGCAATTTAGCCAGAAGGTAGGTAAATACGAACGAGTTAACCGATTTGTCCGATTTTCGAACTTAATTTAACTTCCATAGCTCTCTAATTACACTTGTTCTCTAGTCATCGTGAGGATGGCCAGATGGACGAACATGCAAAAATCAAAATAACTTTTAAACTTTAATTTATGCATGGGAATCTAATCCATTTTGCTCTACAATCATTATTTCTAGGTGTTAGTAAACCCTTTAGATTTCATCTAGGGTATAAAAAAAGGCTACGGTTAACTAAAACTACAATTATAGCATTAAAAAATTATAAAATGGTTTTTTTGTTTTCTCTCACAAGCCTGGAGAGCGAGAACCATAGAGCGACCTTTTTTTTCGATTAGACTGTCACGGAAGAACCTTTTGCACCATTGAATTGAATTTTTTATTAAAAAAAAAGTACTTTTATGATGTGAAACAAAACAAGAATTATATGCATTATATGTTCGCTTGAAAAAATCTCAACATTTGCGATTTTTTTAAGCTTCCACCCTGTTGGTCACCCTTAGAAACAGTGGGAGATATATTTTTGCCATAAGAATTATAAGCGCTATTTAAGTAAATTTGCTCAACAGCAAATGACATCCAAATCGGTGCTATACCACTGGATCTTATACTTCAATATGAGGATTATAATCTAACAATATGACAAAGTGGTAAAAAAGGAAACCATCTTTCCACAGGCTATCATTATCGCTTCAAAGCTGTTAAATGTAATTCCACATATCCTTTTATGAAAAGGAATAACAAGAAGTCACAGTATGCCAAATGCGGACTGAAGATGAGTCATAAATTCTACTCTTGAGGCGGTCTGGAACTTGATAGTCCGGAGATGCGATATGTGATGGAGCACTGTTTTAGTGGAGAAGAATTTTAAGCACTTCTTTCAAAACATCCGGAGAACCAATGGGGAAGTACACCATTCAACATTGACCATTTGATGACCTTCTAGACTTGTGATTCCATGTACAGATCATCTAAAGAATTAGGCAACCATTTTTTGTTGTTGTTGGTTTATCAGAATATCGAAAAAACAGTTTTCTGACAAACTGGTAGTCATTGATAATTTATTATTTTCGTCCTTAATTCTTATGAATTTTCTAAGACTCATAGTTTTTTTTAGTTCTAATCGTGATCGTAAAAATTTTTGTTGTAGAAAATTGTTGTGACTAACTTGGATTTGAACCTTTTGTTATTGATTGGAAAGTAATTAACGATATAATAATAATCTATTACAGTCTACTACCGTAGCGGCGCACAGCCACGTTGCTTGATCGCTCTGGTGATTATCGATTATGACTTAGATCTTTTTTCAAGATTTTTTTCCAGCATTATTAAAATACTAATAGTGTAACGAGTTTTTTCGGAAACATATGACTGCCTTTGAAAATATAATCTTGTGAAATTTTAACATTTTTCCGAACAAAAACAACGGTCTCGGTATTGTATCAGGAGGTGTTACTAGAGATTTTATTTAAGATGTGAGGACTTGAGTGATTATGATACACAGCCAATCGCAAAAGAGAATTTATTTAATTATATTATGTGAGGAGTATCAACAGAAATTGAAATCATTGCAGATTATTAAAGAGAATATTGGCAAGATAAACAGGAGTTTGGTGGATATAAATAAAAAGTTTGACCAAAACAGGCAGGATGATAGGAAGTCGGATGTGAAAGATAAATAGATTATTTCAGATATTAAGAAAGGGATAGGGGTTATTTAAATAAGAAGGAATCATTTGCATCTGTGGTAATGAAAAATCACTATTAACCAACAGAACAATACAATATTGTTTTTGGATAAAGAATATTTTGATTCTCATAGCGAATAATACCATTTACAGATATTGAATTACCATCCCAGTGCTTACAAACATTAGATTACTGATTTCAATAAAATATTACGGAATAGAAATACAAAAACGTATGATTTCTTTTAACTACAATTTTAAAACTCTTACAAACTTTCATTTGTAATCTAAAAATGTAATCATGATTACGGTTACATTTGATCAATCACTAATCATCGAAAATGAATAGTTCTCTGATTAATACTATCAGTCTGTAATCATGGTTACAGATTGTATTTATTGCGCTATATTGGACACAGTCGTTTTTTTTTTTTAAATATGTACTTTGTCATATGATTGGCAACTTTTTAGATGAATAAATATCTTAGAAAATGTAAATAAGTAAGTAAATTCCTAATAATTGACTTTTAAATGTTAAACTTTACCTTAACCTTATCATGATGCCAACTTTTCTAACCATTTCCTACTTTTACCAATTTCATATGAATAATTTCCCTTTTTCTCTCAAAATAGAATTTTGTATATTATAAATACTTATAATAAAATGAGTAAACATAAAAATCGGCCAAGTGCGAGTCGAACTCACACACAAAGGGTTTCGTACCATCGTACAAAATTTTACACTATTATTTACACTATTTCTTGTATGGGCCCCCTTTAATTTTTAATTTAATTTAATTTTTATTATTTGTTGTTATAGCGGTAATGTGAAAGTTTCAGCTATCTACTGAGATACAGCCCGGTGACGCACGGACATCGGTGGCTTAGTAATAGGGTTTCCGTTTATACCCCTTGGGTACGGAACCCTAAAAACTAACGAATATTTTATACTGTGCAGGATAAAGCTTAATTTGAAACATGAATTGAAATTGATCCTGACATTCTATTTAAAACAAATGTCAAATGAGGTGACATACTCGTATATGCTCTAGTAAAATAAGAATGTAGTTACCATCATCAAATTTGTCAATACATTTTGATGAACAATTATACATATGTATATGGCGCTTCATGACAAATTTTATAGCGTTAAATTTATTGACATGTTTTGATGCATTTTATAGGTATTTGTTTTTGGCTTGACACAGAACCCTGGTAGACATATCATGATGAGCTCATCAATGAGCATCACGATGAGCTTATTAGTGAGCATACCAATGAGGGTCACGATAAGCTTATTAATGACCATCTCAATGAGTGTCATCATGAATTCATAAATGATAATCTGCAGTATTTGCGATTGATTTCATATATTTTTCAAACTCCGGTTGCAAATCAAACTCTAAGACGCTCAGGCGTAAGGATTTAAGCATAACGTTTTATTCAGCATATGGCCGACAGTCTTTCCGCAGAAAACAAATCAAAAAATTAAAAAGAGTTAATTTTTAAAAACTTCCATAAATAAACCACAAAAATCAATTCAAATTTTCCTAGTTGAATTGTCATCTGATAAGGTGATGACAATAATAAATATTTATTTATTGCTGGTTTAGTATATAGGAAACAGTTTCATGCTATCCAAATAGCTCTTAGATGAGATTTAATGAATGCTCATCAGGAGGCTCATTGTGACTTAATTTTCTATATGTTTCTTTATGAATTGCAAACACCTTGATACTTTTCAGTCAAATTAGTATTGGTTTAAATAATAACTGCCCCTTACGGGGCAGGAGGTAAGGTAAAACTGTGAGCAATTTCTACTAGGGAATCTCTATATTTCACAGCCCAAGAAAAATATATGTGAAATTTTGTATAAGTATTGTAAGCTCTAAAATAATATTTTTAGTGCTTTAATCCTTAAGGCTATGCTTGGTATGGTCACATTAGGTATGCATATTGCTACTGATAATAGATCTCCTTCAGTTCTTTGTGTTACCTAATGTTTAATTCAATAAAATTGCTTTGATGTTGGGAAACCTCAAACATATAACATTGCACATTGCATGAATTGTTCTATGTAGGTATGACAATTCCATACTGATGATAATCAAGTAGTATTCTCTCATTGAACTGGTTTAACAGGTATATACATATATGCACATCTATTCATACCAGTTCATTTAGGGCATTCCAGAAAACAATTCCCTTTGATTTTCCTTTAATTCAAAGTCTTTGAAGTCGTGTGATAGGTATTGTGAGGAGTGAACTTCTGGCATCAAATTGCTGGAAATTTAGTCTTATGTACATTGTGCATACATTTTCTGTTAATCCTGGTACTAAACTATTCAAAATTTCAATTTGCTGAAAACTGTCTCTATACATAAATTGCCCTATGCGCGCTAATTCCTAACGATTTAGGTTTCCATTATAATCCCACCTCTACAGTAGGAAGCTTATCGTTCGTCCATAAAAGCCTACCTTTTTTGTGTACCCCACCCCTACTACAATTTGGAGCTTATTTGTTATTTCAAGTAGAATCTGTAATTTTTAGGGCTTTAAGTCCTATTCAATTACCTGTGTTCAATATAATAAAGCAGTTTACACATTTTTCACTTTTGTTTTTTTTTTCAACAGGATTTCAGTTTTTTTGCTATTCTCGATTTTAAAGCTTGTCTCCGAACTTGAATTCTTATCAGTAAGTTAGTTTTTCGAGTTTTTGACTTTAGTTATTATTTATTAATATTTATGAGTACATTTTATTATTGATCATCATCTTGATCTCATTCCGACCTTGCACTCTTCCTGGTACGCTTAGAAATTAAATTTTATATTTATTGTAGATGGCAAATGAAGGGCGTCGATATTGTAATGATAATGGCAGTGGCAAATCATTGAGGCATTATACTAACAATATATTAGTAGCATTATATCACTTGGAATGCATTGGATAAAAATCTACAATATTATAGGGTTCACTTATAATTCAATTGAAATAAAAAATAAAAATCGATAGTAGACTAATATTTAAATTAGGTTCAAATGCCCTAGACAAATCATCTGCTGTGCAGTCCAAAAATGTGTGATAATGACACGGTACCGGATTTTGATAAAATGATTTTTTTTTTATTATTCGCCCAATAGAAAGATGGACAGATCCTTCTTCTGAAATTGTCTTGGCAATCCATTTGAACATTCATAATATTCCTCAGATTGAATTATTTTTCTACCATTCATGCCGAATCTTGCAGATAGGTTTATTGAGCTCTTCTATTTATTAGACATTTAATTTGAAACAATTAGTAAATGCACCTAATATTGGTGCATCCTGATATATAACTCAGGAGCTGAAGAAAAAATTATTTATTGGACTTGTTTTATTTTTTCCTTTCAGCAAATACCACCTGGGTAGAGTTATTTTACACACTACTGATACAGGAGAAGATAATACTTGAAACCAGACAGAAACTCCGTGCTTAAAACGAATTTTTAAGGCCTTTCATAGTCTGGCAATTCTAATAAATTATTTTTATTTTATACTTTTTTAATTGAATCGTGCCTATTTCGCCCTTCTATTTAATCTAAAAAATTTCTAGGCGTATGCAAAAAATAATGATGCTCTCTTATTCCAAACTGTATGGATATTAAACAATTTACAATCCTCTTACTTTCCTATAATTTATAATCTGTTAAGAATGGCACACATCAACAGCTTCGCCGCACTCCCTATATCCGTTAATACTCGGCCCTTCCTTATAAATACTTGGAGCGTGAGAAGTCATACGTGCAGAGTCTAAGGTTGCCCAATATACTTGGAAACTACCTGTCATTTTGTAATTAAACGCAACAAATCTCGGTCTAGCATAGTTTAAAAAAAAGAATGAAATAAGTTCATATAGAATTTAGTCAATATTAAATTGACTGAGATTGCTGTCAAGTCTGCAGCTCAAGAATTGGAAAATCTTAAAATCAATAAAATTCCTTTAAAAAAAGCGGGGGTTTCGTATTAGCAGAAACCGTATATTCTTTAGTAGATACGGCTTGGTTCCTGTATGAGTGAAGATGAAATCACTATAGGAAATAAAACAGTTATTTTGAAGTTTAAAGTTTGGATTTTATGCTCAATCCTGAACAGGACAATTTTTCTTTTTAAAACATATATTAAAGGGTTCCTGGTAAATTGTTTATCATCACCAAATCAAAGCAGCTCTTAAATTCAACCCCAAAGTCATAAAATCTGGGAGTAAACTATGCAATAAAATTTCTTTATCTGTCAATAGAACCGAACAAGAGTAGGGCAGGACATTGTGCCATAGATAAACAAGAGAAAACTCTAAAAGTGTCCTTAAAGTGACACTTTATTGTCATGCCTGTGCCTTGGGCAACAATTCCAAAACTCCAAAGAAAACATTTAGGTACTTCCAAATAGGAAAAGTTTTTCTTGAATATAATCTTAAATGCAAATCATTTGAAAACACCTTACCACTATTCTCGTAAAATAGTAAACTATGAAAGTCCATAATAGAAGGACTATAAAACGCAATGCACATAAAGTGCTAAACTAAAGCTAATTCTAAAGTGATGGAGGAGTTTCATGCACATCATCAGTAAAATGTTCTACGGGAACACATTGCCCATAGTTAAACATAATGGCTACCCTATAGTGGAGAATAGTGGATCGTACGTGCCAAACAGAAGTAATTTGCATGGACCGAGTCCACATTCCTCCGTATTTCCTCTACTCTACCCCATATATCTATATATGCAGATTACCATATTACAAATTGCCCAACCGACATCATCTGGTAAAGCTCTTGGAAAGGACCATAGTACTAGTTATATATACTGAACTGGAGCTCCTGGGATGCAATCGACTAATATAGAAGGGACACAAGAATCGAGAATGGAAGTGGCAAACATTATAAAAACGTGTTAAGCATAAGCGATTAGTGGCTATGTTGGTCATAATTCAGGATTAAAGTCCTACAGCCTCTTTCTTATAAAGGAGTATTTTTTTTTTTTACTAAAACGTTCATTAGAAGATATATGGAAACCATAGACGGGAAAAAAATCGTCTACGAAAATCCAGTCTTTTATCGCCACTTTGTGGAGATCCTTTGGGTGATTTTGAGGAAAAAGATTACGGATTTAGTATTTTGCGAGAAAAAAATAAAGCAATTCCTTTATGGAGCACGGAAATATTCTCCTAGGCTTTCGCAATTACTTGTACTCATTTTATTGTTTTATACACATTCTCCGGAAATGTTAGGCCATCAAAAGAAAGCTTTTCACGTTTATGATAATGTGGGAAACATTTAGAGCGCTAACGATCAGCACTTGATATTCATGGCATTCATAGAGCTAAGCTTATAAATTTGAATACGTTCATGTCCTTGGTGTCGAGAGTGCATAGCAAGGATAAAATTAAAGCTTTAAATGAAATGAACATCGTATAGGGGCGGTACTTTAATCAAGCAAAAATGTTTTCCTTCACAAGAATCGCGACCGTAGATGTATTGTAGAAGACGAATAACATGTTTATGTGATTCAATAGTAATGTGAGAAGTTCCTCATTTAATTGAGCAATTTAAACTCCTGGGGAATGACACCGAACGGTTTGTTAGTATTTCTTTCTGTTTTATAACTCAAAAAAGAAACTTACGGCGATAAAATCAAGATGAAGCTATATGAAGGATATTCGGAAAGTTCAGGCTATCGGAAACTGTACGTGAGTTGAGTATAAGTAAAAAAAAATACTAAAATAAAAAAGAAGAGAAGCAAAAACAAGCTCAAGTGCAATATTGAATAGAAAATATGGAATGAATTATACATTACAAAAGAGAGAAAAATAATAATTTTTTTTATGTAAGGCTCTTTATTTGGTGGCTGTTTGGCTCTTTTCAAAATTACTTAAGAATAGGTGGAAAAAGGCTCTACAATGTGTTCAAAACAGATACTAACTAATCTAAAAACAACATAAAACAACGAAAACTAACTTGACACTATAACAATTAAACGAATAAAACGAAACATTAAGTTCTCAAAAGAGACTGTATACAACAGTTACAAGAATTTTGAAAAATGCCTGAAAGATGAAAAACAAAACCTTTATTGCTTGTCTCTATTTTGACAATAGAGAAGTGGCAGTTCCAAGAAGTTCCAAATTTCCAAAATAATTTAATAAAAGCTAATTTCCTAAACGAACGAATTTTCAACAAAAAATTTAGCAATTTAGCACCGATACCGAATCCGAGTTTAAAATGACAAATCGAACGAACGAAAAGCTTACGCGATACTGTTGTAGAGTCCGGAGAGTGCAGCCTGTAGTATCGTATCGTAGACCTCTCCAAACTGCCCTTATCATCCCTCCAGTTGAGAATCTCTAACGGAGCGCTTGTCCTTCCCACGGCAGTTGCAATGATTCCTAAGCGGGGAGAAGCCCCGTGGACAAGTGTTGCAAATGATGTGGACTGTTATCACCAGTGAAAGACAAGTAATCCGTCCTGCACAGACGATAGTGGTTGCCATGTGTAGTTGAATGTGTCTGCGTTCGTTGCCAGATATTCAAGACGTAAACGTCTCATCAATCTGCCTACGAGGTGGCGCTTAAGTGATTGTGCGTGGTGTTGTGGGTCAGTGTTCTTATTCCCAGCTTTAACTCATGTAGTACAAGTGAATTGTAGATTTGGCCAGTGTGTGGGTTATACTATATATTAACATACACTTATTAATACAGTCGGGATTTTCTTATGGCATTTACATCTGTAGGATGATAAATATCTAACCACCAATCATGATCAATAATAAAATTGAGCCATCATTCATGATAAATGATAAAATCCAGGTAGCCCAACGCCTCCTGGAAGGTGGGTTATATTCCGTGTATGGAGGAAGGAGACTATGCTAATGATGATTGTCAATTGCAAATTTCAGCTTCAAAAATGGATTGGAAGAAGCGTTTCGTATTGGCAGAAACCTTAATACTCTTCAGTACGGCTAAGTTTCTGCCAGCCGTAGACGCTTGCGGAAATGTGAAAAAGTTTGGAAATTTTTTTTGTGTAGCCCTTACAACCATTATCCGGCAATAACCAAATATGGTGGAAAATCAACGTTTTACCCCTCCCGATACTACCCTCGTAGATCATGGCTTGGTACGTTATGGTACCTGTGAAGTGTACCATAATGGCAACACAAGTATATCCTCACATAAAACACATGCACTGCTGTGTGTCTCATATTAAAGGAGCTAACAGATGCTGGGTTATTTATTAATATAGTCGGGATTTTTTGATGGCATTTACATCTGAAGCAAACCTCCTAACCATCATTCATGATAAATAATACAGAATAATATCTAACCAGCAATCATGATCAATAATAAAATTGAGCCATCATTCATGATAAACGATAACATTCAACTATCATTCATGATAAATGATAAATTCCAGGAAGCCCAACGCCTCCTGGAAGGTGGGTTATATTCCGTGTATGGAGGAAGGAGACTATGCTAATGATGATTGTCAATTGCAAATTTCAGCTTCAAAAATGGATTGGAAGAAGCGTTTCGTATTGGCAGAAACCTTAATACTCTTCAGTACGGCTAGGTTAAATAATAATACTAACAAATAATAATAATAATAGTAAATTAATTTAGGAAAATATTATTTGAATGTTAGTATGTAACATCTATGTTATAGGATACTAAAGTAATAAGAAACTAAGAAAATATAAAAATGAAAATTCAGAAAAGTAAGTTCAGAGATAATATTATAAGTCAAAAAACAAAACAAAAGCAAAAATGTAATAAATCGAAAAATTATATATAAGCTTTCCGATGAGTCTCCAATCTCGTTCAGGATTGATTTTTTAAACGTCAGAGGGCCCGAGCTGAAAATATAAATGTTACTGAAACTAACATTGTATGTCATCTGAATTCGATAAAGTGGTGAGTTTTCCCGTAAGTTAGTTCTAGAAAAGGAGTGTATTTTCTTGCTTATCTGCAGGAAATATTAATGCCAATTCAGAATTTTATGTAAAAAACGGTGTCAAGATAAAAACGACGATATTTTAAGGATAGGATGTTAAATCTGACTAATCTACCATTGTACGATAATTCACTATGTTCCAGTTTATACAGTAGTATTCTTGTGAATTTTCTCTGGACAGATTCAAGTTGATAATTATAGCAAGCGTAAAAAGGGTTCTTTGACATGTATTAAAGGCGAACTGCTAATTTTGTACTGGAATGAGCCTCACGCTTTCTTGAAAAAGTTATGCTCTTATACTTGTTTATATTTAGTTCAAAATAATTTTATTGCACCAAATTTCTAGCCTTACAATATCGTCTTTGTGGTTCTCGCAAACATGAACGTCATAAATTACTCTGGAAATTTTAGCGTCGTCAGCTTATAACAATGTGTCCGAAGTTATCTCACCTAGCAAACCATTTATGTATATCAGAAATATAAAAGAACCAAGTATAGTACCCTGAGGAACACCCGATGTTTGTTCAATGGAATTAGATTGAGACCCATTAAGTATGATTGAAAAAAAAAACAAAAGAATAGCGTCCATATAACCAAGTTATAACATTTTTATATGATATTGATTGTGGCGAATCTTATCAAAGCTAGCGAATTGGCCATGGTTATTAGACTATAGCGAGTTACTAATCTAGGATCGCCTCCCTTAAGGACTGGGTTAACGAAACCGTGCTTTAATGTTGGTGGAAAAACCTTTTCACTATTGATAAATTAAATAAAGTACTATAGTACGGTTTCGCAAGGGTAGTTAAAACATTTATAGTAAAACAGGTTAGGTGTCCCATCTGGTCCTAGATTTTTGTTGCAATTAAGCTTATCCAATATTTCAAGTACGTCATCTGAAGAAAAGAAGCTCAAATTAATATTAGGAAAATTGTTGTCAGTCTTAAAAGCTACCAAAATATACTGACAAAAAGCATTCAGAAAAAACTCGGAAATTTGTCTGGGAAATGGGCGAGGCAGTTTCTTTGAAGAGCGCATTTCCTTGGCAGGAGTATTTGAATTTCTGAAATTTTTATTTTCCATTGCTATGTATCATGTACCATGTATCAAATTTTAGCTCTCTACGTTGACGCATTTTCAGGCAGTGCCCAAATATATGTAAAGTGAAAAATATTTTCAAACTTAAATTAGCTTTTTTTTAAGCCCGTGTGCAAAATTTCAAAACTCTAAATGAACGCGTTCTCGAGTTATCGTAGGACAGACAGACAGACAACAGACGGATGGACAGACGTATATGAAAAAATTAAAATAACTTTTTGGGTGTCCAATCCATTTTGAGGCTTTAGTATAAATGCTTTTTGCATTTTGAGATCCTGAAAAAACTCTGTCGGGGTGATACAAATTAAACGTGAGATGTGGTCCTATTGCTGGAAATTGTCTATCCACATACTGCTCCCGTCTCACAGGAGCTATTGATGATTTTCCAAGTGGAACGTTTTCAGCGCATCCATCACACCATAGCCCAGATTTTTATGATGCTGCAGGTTATATCTATCTGGAAAGGCTTTCAATGTTGATAATGAGACTCGATGTAGTTAAAAGAGCACTCGTTACTCAGTTTATTAATAAACGGATTTCGTTGGATATTCATTTTATTTTCGTCCACAAAATCTATTAGACCTCGACTTCACTGCATATCACTTTGTTTTTTGTTGTCAAGTTTCTTTTCTTTCATCTGAGTTTAAAATATTAAATTTAACTTTATCCGCTGGTTTTTAGTGTATTTGCCATTTGGCTTCTTTCTCGGTATACAGATGTTTAACTCTGCCCACTTTCAATCATCTTCACGTTGTATCCGGATGTCCTTTTTTATTAGAATATTCTACCAAATTTGATGCAATTTTTGGGGTTTCACTAAATGGATCTCTTCTTTGATTACTTGCTTTATTTTTCCTTTTTTTTCAAAGTTTTTGTTTTTCCTGATACTGCGACAGTTTAACAATGTCACCGACTTCCCTATACGTGTTTCCATATCTGCGTAATTTAATTTAATTTTTTCCGCCAATCGTTGTTTCAGAGCCTTTTATTTAAGGGGGTCATCCCGTGTGAATGGTTCAATAAATTGATTTTTTTTTTGCAAAAAAAGGCATCCAAATATAGTGTAAAATATATGTGTCAAGTTATTTTCAGTTATTCAGAGCCGTTCGGAAGTTACAGCGTTGAATAGGTCAGGTGTTTGGAGCGTGCGCTCGAGCTTCACTTTCTTACCTGAGCGCTTTTAACAGAAACACAGGTATAAATGCACAATAGAGAACCCGTCATATTCTTTAAACTCATTTATTGTTTCGAATATAATGATTAGTTTAATCTTGACACCTTGCAAACTAGGATAATTCTGATTCATCAAGTCGTTTTAGTTCTTTTTCATGTTGAAGAAGTCATGAAAAGACATCAAAATTCACGAGAAAATGTTCAACAAGATGCCAAAAATTTACTTTTCAATATTTTCTAATAATCGTAGTTCAAAAAGTAGTTCACAGATTTAAATTCCGTTTAATTTTTTTTGTTTTCGACGAGAAAAATGCCCGCAATCGTGGTCACCGAAAAACACTTTTTTTTAAGATTAAGTAGTGGCAATAGAAATTGTAAAGTGTGCTGAAGATATGAATAAATATGTGCTGAGAAAAGTTCGCAGTAGTATGTTTATTTAGTTCGCAAGAAAAGATCCTTTACACGGGATGAACCCCTTAAGTCGTTAATTTAAATAAATACATGTAGGTACCTCGATTAAAATGCAAATTTATAAAATATTGCTTTACAGAAATCTAAAAAGTCAAGTCAAACAAGTGCAGTCAAAAATTTGACGGTGTAGCTTACATTAAAACTGTTACGAATACCGGGCAGCATGAATACCGTTGCTAAAAATTTGTAAAAGTTTCCGAGTTCTAGTTACACGAACGGCAGTATTCCAGAATTTGGTCTCAAGAATCGATAAGTATGTACAAGCTAGAGATTATGTATAAAATATTTCACGAAAAATACCCATTTATAGAAAAAAGGATACTTAAATTTCAAAAATAAAATTAAATTTAATAAGTACCTACACACGGGAGGATGTGTACCGAAAATTAATTAGGGCAGCTTACCAGATCTACAGCGGAAGTCAGTTGCCAATTTGGTCTGGAATCGTATATTGAACATGCAATTTTTAAAATCTTATTTAGGTACTTAGAGTATATAATTCTTCTCTATAATGTAATTATTAATTAAAAGCAGTATTTATTTTCTGTAAAATCAGTCTGCAGTCTACTCACTGTCAACTTTTAGGGGTATCCCCACGTTTCAGTGATAATAATTAGATTAGCCTTGTTTGTACTCGTATGAGGCTCTACATATATGATATGAGCTGTCTGTTTATTACCTAAGTAGGTATATATCTTCTTCATATTGTGTATGCGATATATCTCCCTAGAATATAGGAGTGTTGCTTACAGAAATCCTACATTGCTACTGATAATAAAATACAATGGTTTCCTTCCTCCATCACACGTCAGCTCGTTTTTCGCATTTCAGGACTCATCAAAATTTGACGTTGTTATTTTTAGGCTGTTTTCGTACGTATTTTCACTGAATTTT
This sequence comes from Dioctria linearis, assembly GCA_963930735.1. Lineage (NCBI taxonomy): Eukaryota > Metazoa > Arthropoda > Insecta > Diptera > Asilidae > Dioctria > Dioctria linearis. Next base: position 26,920,939 of record OZ005744.1, on the reverse strand, counting down.
CCTTCTGTAGACAAAATCAGTAAAAACAGCTCATTGAACTGAAATGGCATTTTATTTAAAAACAAAAAAGAAATATTTTTTTGACTTTTGATTTATTATTTTCATGAAAATTGAGTTTCACAAGTCTCAGTGGGTTACATTTGTTGGAATGGAATAAATAGGAAAGACAATTACTGAAGACTGACCTCGTTCTCATTTACTCTAAATATGTTGATAGCCTGACAATGACAGTTATGTTAGTGATGCTCAGATATACATATATTTCAGATTCCATCAATCCATGTTTATTTATAGGGGGGTAGTCTTATTTTTTCTGAAAAAAACTTCTGTCTCTATTTTTGTAACAAGAATCTGATTTTTTTTAATCAATATAACGTTCTCAGACATGTAATTTGTCAGATTTATACTTTTGATTTTGTCTTTAGAAATGACGCAGGTACAGCAGATACTGCTGTTTTGCTTCAGGGAAATATTTATTTATTTTTAATGATAGCTGAACATGTAGAAATAATTTGGCGATTAAATTTTTTTGTTATTATGATACCAATCAGGAAATGCCGATAGCATAAACTTGTCAGGAAAAGGAAATGACGTCGAGAATTTTGAACTACTGGATTGAGTCTAGTAGGTGAATCGTCCCCGAGGATATAATAGAATATGGTAACCACGCCATTACGACGGATTTGCGAAATTTCATATGGTGGGTGAATTTTATCTCAGAGATGTGTGGATAAGCTACGGTTGAGGTTCATGTTACATTTGTCCCTTTCAAAAATATACAGGAATTGCCTAATATACGAGAACGCCTTACATAATACTTTGTAAAATTTAGTGGCGCTCGGTTAATTGCTTTTGCACACCCGAAAATGGTGGATTTGACCTGGTTATAAGAATAAAATTTACAAATATACAAGAATTGCTCTTTTATTAGTATTTATTTGCATATTTGTATTGCTACAGCACTACCCCTGGTACACAAATCATGATGAGTTCATCAATGAGCTCCTCATGAGTAATCAGATGAACGTCCTGATGAAATTTATTCGCGTTTGAATCAAAACCGGGATAAAAACATTTATTTACTTATTCACAGATAGTATTCATGAGATATTACATCTCTTTCACTTATTTAGAAATATATATTTTGCTTCTCTTTGTGCATTTTACAATATTCGATGAGCACTTCGATGAGTACATAATGAGTGTCACGATGAGCTTATTAATGGGCATGTCAATGAGTGTCATGATGAGTTCCTAAATGAGAATCTCATTTTACAATTGATTTCATATATTTTTCCGAATTCAAACTCCAGTTGCAAATCAAACTCTGATACGCTGAGGCATAAGGATTTGGGCATAAAAAAAATTAAAAAATTAATTTAAAATAAACAATTTAAAAATTTAAATAAATAAATCACAAAATCAATTCTAATTTTCCTAGTAGAAATGTCATCGGATACGGTGATGTCAAGATTAAATACTTATTTATTGCTGTTTTAGTATATAGGGAGGGAACAGTTTCATGATATCCAATGAGTCCTTCGATGAGATTTAATGAATGCTCATCAGAAGGCTCATCGGGACTTAATTTTCTATATGGTTCTTCATGAATTGCAAGCACCTTGATGCTTTTTAGTCAAATTAGTATTGGTTTACATAATAACTGCCCCTGAGACAAGATAAAACTGTGAGCAATTTCTACTAGGGTTTGAAGCAGACCTATAAAATTCCAAGTACAAATACCAGCACCCGAGCCTGGACTTAAAATCTTTTAAGTACAAGTACCGGTACTCATCTTTTAAGTACAAGTACCGGTACTCGTACTTTAAAAATTTTCAAGTAAAACTCCCGATACTGGTACTTAAAAAGTTTTGAAGTACAAGTACAGATACTGGTGCTGGTACTTATAATCCCATATAAAAGTAGCTAAAAGTACCAAAGTATTCACTCACTGCAAATACCGCCATAACGCGAAGTAATTCAGCTTTCTCCCTGTTCCTAAACTCCTATTATTAGTATTATTAGAAGAGTTGAAGTAAATACTTCATGTTATGGCGGCATGATGGATCTATTACACCTATGTGCTATATGTATCCGTTAACAACGTTATAAGCTCTGTAGTGCAAGGCGATCTCATTGCGATCACACCATCTTTTTAAATGGTCTGCTGAGTGAACAGAGGTGTATAGTTTCTGACTGATCTGAACCATGTCCGGATCAGTAACTACACAACGGTCATGCGGAAGGACTTTCTTCACCTGGTATGTACCCCATTGTATCGTGAATCTGACTTCCTTGGTTGACCTGTAGCTGGCGGTTCTTGCCTTATAAGAACTAGATCGCTTTCATTATATTTCCTAGGTTGCTTTTCGGAAAGGGACCCACGAAATCACAATGAACTGTATGAAACGGAATTGATGGCTTTGCATATGCGTGCAAGTGATACCTCTGATCCTTTGGAAGCTGTTTGTGATATAAGCAATCAATACACGCATTGACACATTTTGTGACAATACATAGGTTTCAAGTTTGGAAACCAATATGTTTTCCTCAAGTTGTCCAAAGTTTTTTCGATACCACAGCGACCAATTTTGTCATGAGCGGACTGTATCACTCGCCAGCGTATACCACGTCGAACAAAAATCTATTTCCATTTGGTGTCTTCTTATACAGGGTGTCCCGTATGTGGTCTGGCACTCGAAGGCTACGGATCAGTCTTCTTCTACAGGGTGTCCCGTATGTGGTCTGGCACCCGAAGGCTCGAGTGGAGAAAAAAATACAGTTTTGTTTCTTCTTTGAATTTCATTCGCTTTGGATGATATAAGGGAGTACGGCAACAAAACTGACAACAATTCTTTGATTTTTGCCTAAGTTATTCTAATATTCTCTCGATATTCATATAGTAAGAAAGAGTTATATGCGGGCCAATAGATGGCAGTAGGAGCATTGAAATGAAAATATTTTTGATTCGATGAAGTTTCATTTTTATACTGCAAATTGAAAGCTTTTAATAATGCAAAAAATCGCTTATCCTAAAATATGCCTGGGATTAAATAAAATATTCTAAAGGACTGGACTACTTCTTAAAATTTTAAGAAGTTTTAGGCTACTTACTAAGTATTATAATATGAAATGTATTTTGTTGAAGTAGTGAGGTTAGGTAGGGTGGTAAGGTAGGTACGTGGTACGTATAGGTAGTTGCGGTGCCCGATTAAAAAGTTGATAGTATCACCATCAATTGAAAGAAGCCAAATTAAAGTAAAAAGTGGAGATTTCGGTGCACTAAGCACCTTCCATAAATCGTGCTTCCTATAATTATTGAAGTGTACGTAAAACAATTTATAGCAGACTCTAAGGAAATATATGTCTCTCGTTCTCTTAACTTTCGAAATTGCACAATTAATTTCAAGACAGCGTAAACGTATGCAGGTTCCTATGTAGCTACTATCATAATTCAAAGCACCAATAAAGATCATCACAAATATCTATATTTTTTTAATGCTGCAAGTCATGTATACATCATTTCATCCTTCAAATTATTTTCGGCTGTGCTTACTAAAGATGCCGCTGATGCCAATTTTTTCATATCCGCGGAGGCGGAGGTGAATGCCAATCTTTACTCTAAAGATCCGCGGACGCGGATGCGGATATTATGAAATTGAAGAAACAATCGACTCTTCTGCATGGCCGCGGTCGTCAAGTTTTATGATATCGTAAGACAATATTTATCAATCCCAGCGACCAGGGTTCCAAGTGAATTGTTTTTTAGTGGAGCGGGACTTATTTACGAGCCCAAGGAGAAAAAGCTGCTAAATTTCTTTTTATTAAATATAATTTTCCATTTGTAAAATTTGAAGTTAATTAAATTTTTAATTACTAGCCATTCATTATCATTATTCAAAATGATTACAATAATTATCTGTGTATAATATTATTAGGTTTTTACTACAGGTTTGATATCTAGAAATATATTTTTTTAATTTCTGTCAATATAAGTGTTTATTTGATATAATTATTGTCAAAGTCTGATATCCCTCCGTAGGATTAGTTTTTCTTCTACAATATCTAACGCCTGAATATTTTTAGTTTTAATTAAAGCATTATTATTAAACACATTGGTGTTAGAAGGTTGTATTTTTTTATTATTATTTATTTCCTTTCAAAAAAAATTTCAGAATGGTACACGCCATTACACATTTAAAATAAAATGATAATTTACTGGATTTCAAAATTACAAACTCATATTTAGGATTATATCACTCTCTAAAGTGAAAGATATAAATAAATATATTACATTCATAATTAAAGCCATTGTCTAAAACAAAACTATCCGCCTAAAACTCCGCACGATTAGTGACGGATGCGGACACGGATGCAAATTTGTCAAATATGCGGATTGTCCGCGGATGCGGACACAGATGCGATTATTCGTGGCATCTGTAGTACCTACAGTAAAATTCCTTTTTTATTCCGAATTATACGAATGTGAAATAGTTTGCTATCTTCTGAAGGCTCAAGAGTAACATTTGTACCATCACCTCCGCCACTCTCCTCATGTCCCTAATCCATCCCTACCTTCTTCCTGTCATGATATGGTTTGCATAAGGTATCCGTTGAGCTTGGTTCAATAATATAAAAACAGGATCTACATTACATAAATAATTATTTTCTATTGAATTCAATAAACCATTATTATTATTTTTTAAGTACTAACTAGCCTTATTTTACCTTCGTCCACAACTTAATATATAAAAAAAAAATATTACAGCGTCAGGGGCAATTTCGTATTCCGCGCAAATCGTAGATATGTACTATAAAAATAATAGTGGAACTGTTTACAAATCCTTGAGAGACTCCCTAGCTCAACCTGCATTTACTTCAACCGGTGTGTTAGCCTTAGATCTGTATTTTCATATTTTGTAAGTAGTAACCACACCAATAAAATTCTTCTTTTCTAATGTCCTATTTCCTAGCTTTCGCAGTAAATGCTACGAATATATTTTGATAACCTGTAAAATTTTGTTGAGCATTTCTTTCCAGGTAATATTGGTCGATTAAGGGATCTAAAATTAGACTCAAGAATTAAAAGAAATTCTCCATCTATATCCTCATGTCTTACGAGAGTTTATGGATTTTTAAATAAAGTATTAGGAGAAACTAGGCAGCGGGAGATTTCCCTCAATTCTTAATTCACAGACCGACATTAACGATTATCATAAATTAGGGTTAGGCTTTCCTGGGTAGCTAAGTATTTCTAAAATGAAACTTCTATAAATGGAGTTTTGTCATCTTACTTTACAACGCATAAAGTACCGCAATATTGCTAATTATAAATATTTTCGACTTTAGTGAAGCTATATTATGATATATCACACCTTAAAAAAGAAACAGTCACCATGCATTCATATAGGAGTGATTACTTTCTCCCATTGCGACGGTTCTTCTATGACATCTGCCCACTGTCAATCCATTAATCATCAATCCTAATCGTAGTGCTCCTGTGCTATTATAGAACGTAAATTTGAAAATACTATCTGACAATTCATTTATATTTTGAAATGAGAAATCATTTATCATTTTAGCCCCTTATAACTCAAGGAGGAGAAAAATTCTAGTGTTAGTTAAAATTTATGAAGTGAAAAAGAGTTCAGAAAGATTTGCCGATAAATATGCAAAGTCATGAAAAAAACAGAAAACAGCCAGATTTCGGGTAGAGATGAAAAGAACGAAAAGAAAATTTCCGGAACAGCATCGAGAGCATTTTCAAATTACACAACTGATTCAAGGTTGATTATATATTGAAATCTAGTAATTATATCAACGTTGGTTTAGTTTCATTAGGCCTCATGATTCCTCTTACTCTGCAAAAAGTACAACGTCTAGTATACTATCAGAAGAAGATGTTAAAAGAAACAATTTTGCTCCACCAAGGTATACTAACCCACTTTGACAAATAATCTGTTTTATAATGCTTTTTATTAATTTGTTTTTTTTTTTTTTAGAAATTCAGGTTGAATTATATTTTTCCTTTTTTTCAGGAAATTTATATTACTGTATTTTTATTATTACTGGCTTTTTCAAAACATTTCAAATTTTAGTCGTGCCAATCCTTTGTATTGTCCATTGTTTTCCTTTTAGTCGAAGGCTAAAAAACATAATTTTATTCTGTCGGAAATTTGGAATTAATTTTTATTTTGAATTTCCTGGCTTAAACATCCTTCAGAGGAAATTAGTTCGGTGTCAAAGTGTAACAACGCTTAAAAACGTTGAACCAATTTCTCATTAAGTGAGGGACACATCGAATCTTCGCTGTGAAGAAGTGAAATAAATAACTCGCTTTAGAATTAATTTCTTGCATTGGCAAAAGTGAATATACCTGGTTACCTGACTTTTGGAAATTTCGGTTCGAAGAACTTTGCTTAAATTTGTCGAACACAATACACAAACTGGAAAGCTTCTGAAAGTTCTATCCTGAATAGATTTGTACATTCTGAAATTAAATTTCAGTACACTTCTCTATAGTGAATACATATTTGATAAAGAGCATAAGAAGGGGTGAACAATGAGAATTTTTTAGCATGTGGAGAGACATTTAGGCTCTGTTCAATTTTTGAAGCTCTGAAGCTCTTTTTTTTATTGGTTTTCTAAGAACTTTAATTACCTGCAAGCCTTAGTTTATTTCTAGTGAAATTTCGCTTAGGCTTTCATCCATTCGGGCAGGTACCGCTTTTCAGATCTTCTAGTTGGTTTTATTGCCTATAATATTGCGATGAAATGACCTCAATTTGGATTTTTTAACATTTATATGCAGTCTCAGATTAGCTTGGATATACAATATCGGTTCGATGGAAGAGTCAGAATAGTGACTTTACTGTCAGAGAGATAATAGATCTTGTGACTTCATCTGGGGTTTGTTCAATATTACAGATATAGCTGCTTTGATAGCACAGTAGAGCAACACTTTGAGAACTGTCAAATTTAGCCATAGCAAGAGAAAGCGGCTGCGAAATCTTGGACAAACAAAAGCTGCTTTTTTGCTTTTCAAAATTTTTATGTGTATATTGTCAAAAGCTCTTTGGATTTAATTGAGAATTTTTATATTGAATTGGTACCCAAATTATAATGAGCGTCCAGAAATATTGAATTTGTCTCTATCGCAAATGGTTACCACTTCAAGCTGTTTTAAATTTATTATTATTTTGCAATACCAACATTTTTAAGAAAATGACAGGCACACATACATAAATATTACAAAGCAGCTATTGTTGCTTAGAGTCAGGAGTGCAAGCAACAAAAAGCTGCTATGATAGCAGCTATATTAAAATCTTGGACAGAACAAATGTCAAAAAGCAAGTATGAAAAAGCAGCTTTCGAGTTACTTTGGACAGGCAAAAGCATACGAAAGCAGCTAAAAGCAGCTATATCTGTAATATTGAACAGACCCCTGATAGTTTTTCTAATACCTAGCATAATAGTGTGTATTTCTATTTGGAAGACCATATATGGTTAACTTCGGTCGATCTCTGACCATAAACTCGGCGATAAGGCAACCTCTTTTCGTTTTTACCAATAAGTACCTATATTAACCAAGAAATTCTGGTTAAAATTTACGTTTGTTTGATTCCCAATTCACGCGGCCTGAGATGAGTATTTTTCATTGTTTTTTGTTTGTCGTTGTTGGGACTCGAACGCGTTACAGAGAGAGATTGAAATTTTCGTATACTTATTTATTTTATTTTCCATCATCAGCAGTCAGTTTTTTTTTGCAGCTGCTGAGGGGAAGTCTTCATTGCCATTGGTGGTGCACATGACTATCATACTCATATACTTGTCAATCTCTGTTAATTCTATGCTAATTACTAAACGGCTCATATTATATAGCAAAAAGAATAGGCTATGAGGAAGTAGTCAACTACGATATTTTCAGAGCAGGCACATAATTTAGTGGTTGAAACTTTATTGGAGAAACTTAATAGAAAAGATCCCATTATAACTCAACATTTTTAAATTAATTTTTAAGTTTATAATTTTATAACTTTTTATATTTCTAAGAATTTTCTAGTGACCCATTTATTTTCTGATAATATTTCTTGGCGTTGCCTTTGTATGGCTGACATATTTTAGATTTTCAATTGTAAGCAAATAAACTGGCATGGGAAAATGTCAATTTTTTTTACTGCTGCTGTTTATTATATATTAACTTTTAAAAATTTAAAACACTATAATTTATTATTGAAACAATTAAACTTGCCTGAGAAATGATTACCTACAGCAATAACTCGTGTCGTTTTTGCAGCGCAGCACAGCGCACTTCTTCGCGGTAATTCGACTAAGAGTCTCAATTATAATAATCCTCATGCTCAAAATAATATATTACTACATTTTTCACTATTACAAAGTATAAATCACTTGTAATCACGTTTTTAATCAAAAAATCACTAATGGCCGGTTTCACACTTCAGGTTTAAGCCAGAGCTTAGCTAAGCCACGGGTGTAGCTTAAGCCCAGAACTTAAGCCTACTCGGTTTCACAGTACTCAGTAAGCTGAGGATTAGTTAAGCCGCAGATGAAAATTTTTAAGTTCTCAGCACTGCTGTAATTGTGAATTTTTTATGAAGAAAATTGCCATTGTGGATTTAAAGCAAAGCGAAAAGAAGAACTGTTATGGTTTTTATCGGGAAGGATATCAAATCCCAAATCATTCAGAACGCTTACATGAATACTTCAGTACTTGACTTGAAATCCACTTGAAACTCAAGTTGGGTTTTGGGTTGAATTAATTGCAATTAGGTACTTGACTTGAAATTTTCTTGAAATTTACTTGAAGTGACACTTTACCTTTGACAACTTTGCATTAAGTTCAATATATAATTGCAGATTTTTAGATAAATATCTTGAGAAAAGTGCTAAAAATCACAGCCTGAATTATCACCAATAAATAATCTTCTTCCGTTTCCTCTTTGCCAATTTCATATCTCGCACAAATGAAAAATTTTCAAGTACTGAAGTTGCGTTTACATGAATTTTTCAAGTAAATCGAACAAAATTTTGTGATTTACTTGACTCAAGTATACTTGAAGTCAATGCGAGTTTACATGATATTTTGATTACTTGATCTCTACTTGAAGTATACTTCAAGTATTCATGTAAACGTACTAATTGTTGCAGAATGTTTCGACAACGTAAACCATCATAGCTGAATGTTTCTACAGTCGGAATCGAGAATAAAAATCAACGTCATCCCATTTCTCTAAATGTTGCGGGCGCCTTCTTATAATTTTTTTAACAGGTCACACTTTGCGATATTATATTATACATTTCTTCGTCACTTATATACTCTGCATCAGATAAATAGCTCATTTTTGTCTTAAACTATTTGGTTTCTTCCTAAAACTTCAGATGGAACGCTGAGACTAGCTGCCAGACAGCACTCAAAAATGCTAAAGTATAACTTTTGAAATATGTACGTTGGTTTAATAACAAAAATTATAATATTTAGGCAAAATATATATTTAGCAATAATTTCCTATGTTTTTCACAGCAAAGTCTGAGGCTTTAGCCTTCGAGATGGCGGGCTTAAGTTAAGCTTGCCTTAAGCCAGGGATATCACTTAAGCCTTGACTGTGAAATCGAAATATTTATTAAGCCTTGGCTTAAGCCATCGCTGTGGCTTAAACCTTGACTGTGAAACCGGCCATAAAACAACACAACACCGGACTTATTTTCGTAAATTGAGAAATATCAGAAATGAAGCAGAAATGTTGAAATGTCTCTCAGCGCTCTTGTCATTTCCACTCCGTGTCTATAAAAAAAATGCTTATCACACGTACACGAATTTTACGTCCTTATTCACGTACACGAATTGTACACAGCATAGTCCATCCTTTTTGCTATATAATCTAAGTTTAAAAGAATTAAGTTAAAAATAGATTTCGGAATATTTTCAAAAATTTCAAGAAATACGTTTTTACAAGAATACAATTTTTTCTGACAATTAATATTAATTATTCACACCACAGTGGATGTTTTTGTTATTTACAGGATTTTATGTAAATCTTTACTTAACTTTACTCAAGATCCCTATCCATTACGTCGTAAACTATTCTTTTACATATGCTCTACGGATGCCTTCAAGCGTCGACCAATATCATTTCTACTTCGTCGTTTAGGAAGTACCTATCTGACAGATATATTTGCATGATTCATACCAGTCCAGAGAATCTTCACACCGACCGTAGTAAATTTCAAATGTAGTTTTTTGTGAACATGGCTAGCATAAAGTAAGATTTATGTACTTAAGGATGTGCAAGGAAGGAAACACAGTAAGGAATGATTATGTGATAAAATCTACTTCTAATCGTACAAAATTCTGTGAAAAAGAAACATAATTTTGTTAATAGGGATCGACCTAAAAGATGAATCTTGCTAGTTCTTTCATGACGATGCCATATAAGAAACTGATAACAAGATGATTATATCTGTATAGCCGGTATCCATTATATTGACCTCCGCAAATTTATGTCCATGTCAGATAGCCATATTTTATCGTCTTTTATTGTTGCCAAGATTTCTTTTCCAATTTTCGGATACGCTTCTTACAAATTTTCTCCATTAGTTACTTCAAGTTGTGATGTATGTTTATTCGCTGGCTGTATGTCTCTGGCCTAGTTTCCAAATATCAGCAATAAACATGTTGGTGTGAAGCTTTTTTTATATTCTTCTTGTCAATTCGGTTGTCTAGCTTATTAAACTTCCCCCAAATGCTCTGCAAATTATTACGCCAGCCATCTTTTATATTTTTCGCTAACATTTTGACTGACTCCCAGATTGTGTATGGTAGCATACAAGCCCATATGATATCTGCACATAGATGCATATATTGTAACGAATATTGTTTTTTTTTTTTACTGAATTTAAATATTCCTCAGGATTGAGCCTTTGAAATTCATCCAACATAATAGGATTTCAAACATCGACGGTACGAAACTTAACTTCAGATATATTATTCCTACTGTACACAACATTTTTATTGCTTTTAGAAATTAATAAAAGTTGGAACCTCCTTAATCTTGAGACCATGGAACATAATGAAAATCTAATAGATGTCGTAGAAAAATTAATGGAACAAACATGCATTCTGAAAGTTCGTCTTTTAGACTCGATATCACACTTTCAATCAGAATTGTGTTTATATTCAAATAAACTTTCGTCTAGAAGTCATTGTGGTGAAAGTCCTGAAATTCGTAATAAATCTGCTTTCAATTTGACAAGAATAGCGGCAGGAGCAGAAAAAAATTTTGAAGTTGTAACTAGTCCATCGCTTTATGTTGGCATCTCTGCACAAAGTATGATAGAACAACAATCAAAAATGGTTAGCTATTCTGATTTGGCATGTAAAATTCAAAAAATTCAAGATGATCTAGAAGATCTGAGAAATAAAGTACTTCAGTCTAAAACTGATATAAAACACACCAAAAATGATAGATTAGCGGCAGGTAATAAAACCGAAAGTACTGAAATTGATGATGATAATGAGAGCAAGGAAAAAACTAAAAGCCCCAAAAATGCGGCCAAAAGAATGAAAATAAATCAAATTAAAAAATCTAAATTTAAAAATAATCAAAACTCTAAAAAGGGGAAGCCCGTTTTGGAGGATATAAAAGAGGAAGAAGATCTAAAAACAGAAGATAAAACACAACGTGAAATTAAGAAAAATAGCGAGGCTTTCTCAACTGAATCTGTTGAAAAGGAAATCTTTAGTATGGATTTGAAGTGCGAACCGTTAAATCAACAAACCACTCAAAATGTTAACATTCTACCATGTATAAATCAAACAGAACACAGCATACAACAGTTAAGAGAACAAAATTGCATTGAAGATCAAATGGACGATTGTGGTAAAAAAAAATTTTGAATTTTTTATGAAAAAAACAAAAAAAAAACAGTAGGTATTTGGAATTTGTAGAAGTTGGTTCGTATGAAAAATCTATAGATCAAGAAACATGCGGAAAGCAACCTCATGTATCAAAAAAATGTACTAGAAAGAGAGCAGCTTGTTGCATTCATGATGTATGCAAATTGCTGATAGACAGTCAGTATAGAGGTAAATATTAATTTGAAAAAGACCTGCAAAGGACTAGTTGTTGACTTACGTATTTTTTTGAACTATCCAATTCTGATTTCAACCTGATCTTATATGTAATCTATGTAATACCGAAGTGCTCCAATATGTTATCCTATATTTACAACGCTCCGAAGTTCTTAAGTACTTAGCTTTTTATATTTTCTTGCCATCCGATTCTGACTCATTGTAAAAATTTTCGAAAGCTTTATATTGTGAGAATTAATGTTGTTGACCTTCAACAAACGCCTATCCTATTGGAAATGCATGATTTCTCCAGGTATTCCCATGCTGTTAAGCATACTCTCAAAATGAATACCTTTATTGTCAACTTAAAATAACGTCAATTTTTGTATCATTTTAGGATATTACAGTCTTTTAGATATTTCTTATATCCTTGATAGAGTCTCGTAATTCTGCTATTTTAGCTAAATTTAAGGCACTTTGACGTTCGTCCCCTGTTCTAGTTTTAAACTGCTGAACATTTTTTTATGGCTGTTAATGCGTTTTATATGAGGTACCTAACTTCCGAAGTTTATCTAACTTCGGTGTACCCCAGGGTACTGTTCTCTTGGCGTTGTTTTTTTTATGTACTTTTACTTATTTCACTTCAATTCAATTTCATTTCTTTCTTTTTTTGTTATGTCAAACTCTCGACCCTCCGTAGATTATGATCTCCATCACCACTGGACAGATCCATCTATGCAATGGATATTTACCACATGCTATGCATGCCTATTCATTAGTATAGTATCTTCACTAATCAACAATATTTAATATCTCAAACTGAATTTTCAAATAAACCAACAATTTTACTCTACACTTTCTGTGTTTTCTAGAGAGACCTTTCGAGATTGCTTTCGACAAACACTCGAAAATCTTGGTAAACGCATCGTTAAGTATTTAGTATTTTATTAGTTGATTTGAAGAGCCCGGGGGTAAGATTGGAGGATTTCGATTGAATGGCTTTCAATGTGCGCACCCTCCCGACGTTAAATACATAAATTTAACAGATTAAATGCTCTTTGGTGGCCAGTAAGAAACGCATGGCAATGACTCCGATGATGGTCATATGGTATCCACATGGAGCTGTTCCCAGTAATTAACCCTATCAGTGCCTTGTCACTTTATTTGAGTAGGTGTAAGGACTTTTTAAAAAGCAGTTGATGTATTTGAAAGTGGATTAGTTTAACAATCTCTCCCCATGAGTCGATGCAATGTTGAGAAAATATCCAAAGCTTTAGTAGTAGGAAAACAAACTTCGTATACCTTGAATTTCATTTAGGCTAGGGTATAAAAGTAGTTCAGTAAAAAGATATTACGAACAAGTGAAAGTACGAAAAAGTGAGTTTATGAAAAACTGAGCTTACGAAATTGTAAATTTAGAAGTGAATTTACGAAAAAGAGATCTTATGAAGAAATCAGTGAAACCCGACACGCTTGACATTCCAATCAAAGTAATTTGCCTTTTCTTCATATTTTTTGTAATACCCCACCGATTTCGATTCTACTTATATCAAATCATGTCTACGTCATCACATTTAGACAATGTAACTAGTCAGGTAAATCCACAGAAAATCGACAAATATCGTGTAAATTTGTGCATCGACCATCTCGGATTTTGACTGACGATTTATACCCTAGGCAGACGGGCAAAATCAATGATCATTCGTTCGTAATTGATTTTTTCAAAAATCGATTTACCATTCAATTTTAATTTTAATTATTAAAAATGTGCTGTCAATTACATACAAAAATTGACAGGACTTTCGTTTTAATCAACAAAACCTTGCGTAACTTAATTTTTGAAAAAATCAATTACGAACGAATGATCATTGATTTTATCCGTCTGTCTAGGGTATTAGGGTCAAATGTCTCAATTGAATGTTTGAATAAAAAATGGTACAAATTTTCTGTATTATCCTTGATCCTGTAAAGTTTTTACAGCAAGCATGTATTTTTCCCTTCAGTATAACATTTATTGTGTTCTGAAAATTCACCTTTTTCGCATAACATAAAGATGATTATAACTTTTGAACTGTTAAAGCAAATATTGAAGTAGGAGGAAAGGTTCTCTTTGGAATCAGTTCACAGGTTTGATAATGCAATATCCAGGAAAGTACTTAGGAGCATTTAAGTTACTACACTTCCTTTAAAAACTTTTTTTTCCATAAAAAATTTTCAAACGTAAATTTGAAAAGGAATGAGGTCTGAACAAAAGTATGGTCAGGACACTTCAAAGAATCCATTGGAATCCATCTTCTTATTTATCGAACATATTGGATATAATCTCACAACTCAGCATACGTCATCAATTTTCGTTCAAAGTTTTCTGAACTACATATATTTGAAAAATAATTTCATCCAAACTATAAGGAGTTCCATTTTCTACTTTCTATAGCTACCTCAAAACGCATTAAGGATTCAAATAAAAAACATAGAAAATAAAAAAAAATTAATAAAAAATTTAGAGCGCGCTTTTTGAAATATTCAAGGATAAGGAATATACTATATCTATTATCCTTGAAAACAAATTTTTAGAAAAAAGACCTTAACTAATTTTTTTCAGTAACTTCAAAGCTCCCTTAAGTAAATAGCTTTTGTTTCATGGGTTTGAGTGTGTACATTCTGAGATATAGATTTTTGAAGTTACACCTCCCAAAAAAAATTGTCACTTTTTCAAATTTATAAATATCATATCTCCGTCAAAAATGGATAAAAACAAAAAATATTTCAGGAAAATACTACTAAAAATAAAACCAGCTAAGGAGATGATCCATTCAGAAAGTTTGTCGGTTTTCTACCCTAGTATAACAGTTAAAATTCTGCAAGTTCTGTATTATTCAGGTTAGGGTAAACAAAAATGAATATTGCCTTACGATAAAATTAAGTATCTAAGCTAAATTTTGACGTAAATAATTTAGATACAGTTATATGTACATATAAGGCCCCATATGCCAGTTTAGCTAAATACAAATATTGGCGAAACCTTTACAGTATTTAAAATTTAATCAGCGGAGATCGAAAGTGCACATATGTAGGTACAACAAGTATATAGTGGTATCGAGAGGATGTTTCCTTGTTTATAGATTTCTAATCATAGTCAAAGCAGAAGGCATTAAGGCCTAATCAGAATTGCAGCTTCCACTGCTGACTTTACTACAGGAACGCCTTATTACTTACATATGATTGCCGTCAGATGCCGGAAGTCACAATGGCAACTGCAATTTGGCCCTTATCTGCACCTTGTGCCTATAGCTTGTAAGACACAGTGAGTTCATAGTAGATAAATGCAGCTATGTAGTTAACTTTTGTGCATAGCATAAGTATGAAAGATCAACAAATCTAACATTTCTCCTTTAATGCAACCATTAAAAGACTCATCTACATTACCAGCGATATCTTTAGCACAGTGTGCCAGTAGCTTACTTCCTATAATGATGAAGTTTTGTATAGAATACGACCTTAATAATAAGCTTATTACTAGTAATACTAGCTACACTGTGGTGTCAATAGCATATGTGTGTCTACAATATCAGTGATTTCTTTTATTCCTATGTTAAAAAGGATCCAATTGCATAGAGGAATCAGATAGAGAGAAAATGGAGAGACCGGAGAGAGTGAAAAGTTGTAGTAGAAAGCAAAATACTCCTGAAAAGGGTTCTCTGTATTTATGTGGTGAGTTACTAATATTATTAACGAGATATAAAGAAAAAAAACTTTAATTAAAACCATAGACAAGCAAAAAGAATCTGGCCAAAAAAGATGTTATAAAGTTTTCGAATATGTTGATGTCGAAGGTTAGTGTTAAGATCATAACTGAAATGTTAACTAATTACAATATTAACTAATTCTACAGCAGTTAAACCATGGTGTAAATGGAGTAAAAGTCAAAATAAGAAAACCTGTACAAAAGATGATGAAAGCACATGTAAGAATTAAAATAATTTTATTTATTAAGTATTAACGAAATTAAAAAATAAAATTAAAAGGTAAAAGAAGAGAAAATAGCAATGTAGATAAGGGCGTCCAATGTACTGTAAGTTCCTTCACTAATGGTAATAATTAAATTTTCAAAATAAAAGAAAAATGTTTGGAAATTTCTGGTATTCTTTATTAGTAAAACATAAAGGCAATGAGTGTGGTATGAATAAAAAAGTTTCCATTCATCAGAACGAACCGAATGATATGATGAAATGCTTATATAAAGCTGGTTCGAAACAGGATTTCGTACGAAAGTGCTCTGAAGATATTCAACAATATAATGTAGATAGAAGTCATCCGACCACCACCACCACCTGGCGAGACAACAAACCAGTAAAATATAACAGTCCAGAAAGGCGACAATCTGGTAAATAAATTAAGTTTCACAAATTCGAAGAACAATTATTTCCTTTTATCTTGAAAAGGGGGAACCGATCAAGATAACGACAGGAAAAATTCTAGCAATACCCAAAAACCATCTGGCAAACCAACTAATGGAAGAGAAAGAAAAAAATCGAGAGGTAAAAAAAAACCAATATTTATAAAAACCTGTACAATTATTCCAGCAATTTTACCTGATATATCTTTGAAGAGGACAGCGCACATGATATGACAAAGAAACAATCCAAGGTGCGGTTAAGAAAGTTATCGAAATCAAAATCATTAGATTTTGATCAGATACCCAACATAATGGAAGTCCATGAATGTAACGGCGAAAGTCGCGTTTTCGGACATATTCCCATTGAAGAAAATATGCTAGACGCTATTCAAAAATGCAGTGGAAATCGATCGAGCGAGGAGTTCTTCCTGTCGATTTGGCCTGAACATATCGAACAAACTGCCTATCGTGTAAATATTATGGATAAAATGAGTGGTGATCTGCTAGGATGTTTCTATACTGACGAGAAAAATTTTAACGATGCTCAGACCTGTGGTGTTTTTGAACAGTATCTTTCTGTATATGTTCTCAACTCTTTGAAGTCATACAAAAGTTTTGTAAGCTTTCGTTTTTTAATTTAATTTTTTTTTCGCTTTCTAATATTTTTGTTTGGATTATAGAAAAATATATCAGCCCCTGGGGTTCAAGTATTTAACGACGCCAATGATGAATAATTTAATGTTTTGATGCGTGTGTGAATGTGACCTCATCTTTCTGGTCAAAATGTATGCTTTTTGTTTGAAATTGCTAATTGACCACAGGACTTCTTTATTGTAAAATTGTTCTTGTTGTGAAATTTTGTTAATGTTGTAATAAAATGAGTTAACTTTGCAACTAAGTAGATACATTATATCGTCTTCATATATACAATTTTTAAAGTGTATATAATATACAGTGTATTTTCTAGGTATAGTACGTATCACAGCTTCTCTTCACTTGGAAGATCTGTAATAAACCCGGTTCACAATAGCCATGTTCTTTTGTGAGATCCAGATCAAAGCAGATTAGCGATTGATGTGGGTGCCAAAAACTGCTATAAATGTACATGGTTTTCTAAATTCATAACATTGCCACGCCTTTGTAGGATAAAAACTTCAAAAAGTGAACCAAATATAATTCAGATTGCATTTTGACGTTTTGTGAAGATTGAAATCATTGAATAAATAACTACTCAGGAAACCGGATGTCACTCGGCGAAATGGTTTAGTGTGTTGTGTTTAAATTCGTTTCGTCATGGCAGTAAAGGCATTTTGAAGGGGAGCATTTTTTATAATTCAAATTGCTATGTAAAATAAACAAATCGTTAGCGCCCCCCTTTCTTTAGGTAAAAAGAATATAGGGCTGCCATTGAAAAGCAATTGTGGGTCCAGTCATAAAAGATCCTACGTGCCTACCTCTGATTATTGCTTTTATGCAATTTTGTGATCTGGCTTGAATGTGCTAAAACTGATACAATATTGGCATGCGTTTTTCCCCCCAGTGATAGAGGGTAGTAGAGGCATTAATAAGAAGCAATAAATTTGGGTTACATAGAAGAAAGTTTTTGAAATAAATAACGGTATTTGTGAAATTTGTGTGTAAAAAAATTCAAAATTTTGGAAATATTTGAGAATAATTTAAAGATGCTTATTTAACAAATACAGAGGAATACACTTTTCGACAGCTACTATTCTTGGCGATTTATGTCGATTTCGATGGAACCATTTGAGTGTTGCACTTTATCTGGCAGCGTAGAACTGGGAGCAGTGAAGTCCATCGAACATATTTCTGTCATCTTCCTTGCATTTGTGGACACACGTATTATATACAGGGAATTGTCAAACGTAATAAATGCCCTTTATTGATATATAGTAACAAAGTTCTTCTTAACTTTATGCCAATTACCCAAACAAATTTTTTTAATTCATTTAACTCCAAAATTTCACAAATAATCGCGACAGTACACTTTGACAGAGCAGATGACAATTCAACTTGAATATGTATTTGTAACACCGACAAAATATCCGGCGGAAAGTAGGGGAAGTGAGTGCAATACTTGTGTTGCACTTCTGCTATAAAAATTGTCCCATCGAACATTTTCAGTGTTGCACTGCTGGAAAAAGTGCACTACTGGTGTTGCACCGAAGTCCCATCGAAATCGACATCAATAAGCCAACAATAACCAAAATCTATAGGGTGGCTCAAAAGTTATACTCATTTATTCCCATCAGGGTTCACTAATATTGGCGAAATATTCAACTGGCCACAACTCCTAAAGGAGTTTTACCATACACCGACGTGTTATTTCAATCATATTACAGCGTTTTTACGTCGTCATTTGTTGTGTCGCTCACTTAGTATTTCAATCTTTAAAAACTAAAAAAAACCTCATTTTGTGGTAGATGAAAAGGATAAATCAAAATGATCTGTGGTGAAGAGTTATTTAAGTACCTATGACAAATTTTTGGGGAAATCTCAAGATATATGACAAAGATATGCGATAAAAAGTACAAAAAAGGATCACGATCAGCCAGTAACCCAGGGTACGTTCAAGATATAAACTTTAGCAGCTCTCTTGTGTTCTAGATTTTACAAATAAGCTATTCTATCTGACGTTTAATTCGAATTGACACAGTTGACATTGGCAAGTTTAAGCTTGGCTCAATTCTTCATACCTTTCCACCTCTTCGCCTAAAAACCGAGCATTCCCCAAACCGATAGGGTTTTTACACGACATTTCGTTTCCTTAAGATATATGCTCTAATAGCCTAGACAGACTGTGTCCATAATGACTTAATTTGAAATTAAGTCATTTCAAGGAAATGAAGAGGTGACAGACTATGGACGGAAATTTCTTTTCATTTGAAATGTCATTGACAGTTCCTCAATGCGAGGAAAGATCATGGGAGAGTTCAATAATTTAATTAAATACAATCAAGAAAATTTGCGAGTATTTATTTGCAAAGCATTAAGTAGAAGACAATTTTTGTTATTGAAAGAGACCAAAAAGAGAAGAAAGCTGCAAAGAAATTTCATTCATGGTCAGCTGATGGCTGTCACTGCTAACTTTGTTGGAAAAGCTTTCCACTTTTCAATTAATTTAGCTCATTTTAATGACGGTAGGTGGCAATTTGATTGCAATTTCACTAAATGGAGAAAAAATTTGGTCCATTTGAAAATGAAGCGAAACGTTGCAAATGGGTCCTTGATGGACTTCAGTTATGTGACACACTGCACATTTGACTCCATTTAATTAAAAATTAAGTCATTATGGAGACAGTCTGTCTAGGGTAAAAGGTTGTCCCATAGTTCAAAATTTTTGTCACAAACTCCGGACTTGTTGACAGATTTGTCGTACATTTTGGCGTATATTATAACATTTATTCACTGCAAATTCATTTTACTTAATTTTGTGGTAGATGAAAAGTATAAATAAAATAAACTATAGTGAAAATCCAAGTACGACAAATTTTTGGTGAAAAGTATATGTGTACGTGATATTATAAGTATGTAGATATACGACAAAAAGTACGAAAAAAGATCAGAATCAAGACCCTAATCAGATTGACTTCTGATTACTACAAGATCATTACTTTTGGGGATCAAAGCATTGTAAATTGGTTGATACGCTTTATGTTGACGCTCGTCAAACCAAAAATTTATTTGTGTTGCATTAAAGTCGAAGATGGAATTAAAACACTGACGCACAATATCATGGATAAGTACCTATGTATTTAAATGCCACAGCTTTTCCAGATTGAAGAGACTTTACATCTTGAATATCTTGCAATGAATGAAGACACATTCATTTATTTTTGGCAACCACTATTGGGGGCTAGAGGAGGCTCTTTGGCTTCTGGAAACAACTGTTCCTGAAAAGTCACTTGATAATTTAGGTACATTTTGACAAGTACATCTCAGAAATGAAAGCAGATCATTCGCCTTACATATAAATCCATGTAAACTTGATTAAAAAATTGGATCAAAAACTGCAATATAACGTCATTATACGTTCTGTTTGCGCACGTTGGCATTGTATAATTGCACTGAGAGAATCTCACTCTCTTTTTTATAGATGTTTCTTTTCTTTACATTTTACTTATGCATAGTTTTTTTGTTTTTGTTATATGTATGTATTTCACCCATATTTCCACACCTAAAATTGTCTGCGGCTTTTCCAATTTTTATCAATAAAATAAAATAATTTTAAGACACACAAATACTCCCATGATCCATGATTGAAATTTATATCAAGATAATTCCAAAAACAGTCCACCATCATCTTTAATTCACAGATAATTCTTTTGAGATAAACATATATCCATGTAGACTAAAAAAATATTTTTCCCACCTGCCTGCATTTTTCGACCATATTTTTCCTTTCAAGTAACATATGGCTTCGAAGTAGGTATGTACCTACATATATTTCACAATAACTTTATGCACTGAACCTTTCCATTCATCAAAATTTCAGAAACTTTTTACTTCCGGCATTTTACTGAGACTTGAGTGCATTCTTTTCTCGGCAAGAGAAATTTTACTTAAACGATTTCTTCCGCTACTACTCGTGTATACCTTCCATAGTCTACAAAAGAAGCTTACGTCTGCCAACTAAAACGGCCACAAAGGACAAATTACTAGTAACAGTAGTCCATTTTATACATTTTGTTGCCCACTTGAAACTCTCCTCAGCGACATTTCTTTTGATGGTTCACAACTGTTAAAACTTTGCTGGTAAGCCTTTTCCAGGACCAACGGAATCCACGAGTTTATTTCCTTATTGGAGTTTCCGTTGCCAGGTTTTGTCTTTTTTTTTTTTTATATGAGGGGAATATAAGAAAGTATAGAGCGAAAAAACTTCTTTCCTTGTAAAACGGAATTGCAGGAACATTTCTTTTTCCGTTTTTTTTTTTTAATTTTTCGTTCTATACATTTTGCCATTCTGTGTTTAAGTGCGATGCAGTAGTATATGAGGATGCTTGAATTCCACTGAGTGTTCTTTGAGGTGAACAACGAATAAAGAGTAGTCCAAGTTGGTCTTATATTACCAATAGAGCTTACATTTAATCGGCGATAAACTTTGAAACTTTCTATTGCAACGGTCCACAGGGTACGTTCAAATTGGAATACTTGCTGCAACGCTGATCTCTTGTCTTTACGCTTATTGTTAAAGTTTTGCATTGTTTCTCAATCTACTCGAATCTCCAAAATGGATTGATTCGAGTTTGAAAGAAATCATTGAAATATTTTTTTGATTATTGGAAGTTTTTTCTTAAGAATTTTTTTTATTTTTGCTATTGATGTTATTTTATACCAAAGAGTATAATAAGTATAAAATTCTATTGTACCATGTAGAAATAATTATGGTGGTATTCTTATTAAATTTTGACACATTACAGCTGACGTCACTTTGCCCACTAATGTATAGAAAAGTAAGAAAATCTCTGACATATTAAAAAATTTGACAGAGAGAGGAGAGAACTCTTTTGTGAATCTTTTAATTTGCAACAACTGTGGATGCACCAACCCGAGTACCTGATGCATCTGGCGATAGAGCTAATTTATTAGACTTGTTTCTTTCATCTCACCCCGACAAATATGAAGTCTCAGTCGGTTCCCCCCTTGGTAATTCAGACCACTGTTTAATCACGGCTCAATTTACCACCACCAACATGTGCCGCCCTACCCCTCCACCAGCAAGTAGAGCTCTCTGGCACTATAAAAATGCTGATTCGGAAAGTCTCAATCAGTACCTCAGGGAGATTGATTGGTCAGTCTGTTTTACTTCGGAGGTTGTCGATAAATGCACACTAAGTCTTGGCATGCGCGAATACATTCCGTATTCCTACAGCAGATCTAAGCAACAGCAAGATCGCTCTTGGTTTAATGATAAGTGCAACCAAGCTATAAGAGCTAAGGAGTCTGCTTTTCGTGCTTATAAATTATATCCATGTCCAGAGCTGAAACAAGTGTACAGGACTGCACGGAACACTTGCAAGTCATTATCCAGAGAGAGAAAATTATCTTGGACCAGAGTATTAGACAAAAAATCTTGGCAAGCCGCAAAGGCAGCAGAGATGTACGAGAGATGTGTTCAAGGTCCTTAAGGGGATCGACGTATCGAAAACTACGGTCTGATGGTTTCTCGCCCCCTATTAATTAAAAGCTGCACCTCATCCTTGGCTAATCATGTGCGCAAGCTATTCTATTTGTCTTATTCTACAGGAATCTTTCCAACTGCTTGGAAACTATCCCAGCCTCAGCCTATTCCCAAGAAAGAAGAGGGTAGCGATCGCTCAAATTATCGACTTATTGCAATCACTTTGATTCTCTCAAAGGTTTTTGAATCTATTATTAACTTCAAATTAATGAAGTACCTATCTAGAAACCAATCAATTCATCAACTATCGCCAATGCCGCTTTCGGACGGGACGCTCATCTGGAGACTTGTTGACTTTTCTTACGGAACGTTGGAAACGTAGCCTTCACAATTTTGGTGATTCCAAAAACGTTGCTCTAAATATTTCAAATATTAATAGAGTGGCATCCAACCCCTTTATCCAAACATAAAGCATTTAGTTTCTTCCCATTCTCTTCTTTTATCGATTAAAAGTTTTTTATCCACCCACCTAATACGGGTTGTACTAGATTTCATTTTATCTGAACCTCACCCTATAAATGCCGGTGTGCCCCAGGGTTCTGTTATCTTTCCGTCTCTCTTCCCAATTTTCATTAATGATCTGCTTCCCCTTACTTTCAATCCCATCCATAGCTTTGCCGATCACAGTACCCTTGATTTCGCTTACTCTTTTGATACTCCTGCGAACTCCAGAGGGAATGCCGCATGTGTCAAACAAGATTGCATGACTAGATCATTGAATAACGATCTTGATACTATCCTCGCTTGGGACAAAGCGAATCGCATCGAATTCATTGTTTCTAAGACCCAAAGCTGTTTCATTTCTGTAAAGCAAGCTTACCATTTAACCACTCCCATTTCATTTGATGGGGCCTTAATTTCAGATCCACCGTCACTAAACATTTTTGGCATTAAAATTTCCAGTAAATTAACCTGGACAGACCACATCTTCTCTGTTGCCAAAGAAGCATCGAAATGTCTTGGATTTCTTCTGAAAATGTGTAAGAAATATTTCAGCCCATCAAATCTAGCGCTCCTCTATAAGTCCTATGTCAGACCTAGAATGGAATACAACTCTCACATCTGGGCTGGGGCTAGCCGTACAGCCTTAGCTTCATTGCATATTGTCTAAAAGAGAGCCTTCAAGCTCATTGTTGATTTGGCAATAACTTGTCACATCGACTCACTCGAGCACCGCCGCAATGTTGGATGTCTTTCGCACCTTTATCGCTATACGCAGGGCGAATGTTCCGATGAAATATCTTGTCTGATCCCTCGTATATTAATTCCTGCACGCAATTCTCGCGCTGCAAACCGCGCACATCCTCTCACACTTCAAAATACTTTCGGCCGTACAGTAAAATTCCGTGGAGCTTTCTTATCCCGAACTGTGCGATTATGGAACAGTCTACCATTTTCTGGTTTTCCTCAGGCTTACAATCTGCAAAGGTTCAAGAGTGACATATGTCGGCACCTCCGCCATTTTCCTCATGTCCCTTAATCCTTTCCCTATCTCCTTCCTGCAATGCTGTACTTTGCATCATAGGGTATCCCCTGAGCTTGGCTTAATAATATATATATAAAAAAAAAATCACTTATTGAATTAAAAGCAGCGTTTCCATCCTTCACGTATAAACTCATTCAAACACAATTCAATACAATAAAATAAATCATTTGTGTGCATTAATATGAACAATTTTTAGTGCTCAGCCTAAAAGGTTAATGCGATTTTTCGGTCCTTCTTCAGGACACAAAACTTACTTTTTTTATCATTATAGCAAAAAACACTTGCGAACGCTGTCAAATATTTTCTCTCTACCTACTTAAATAAAATTACAAATTTCAAAAATTAAATTATTCTTTCGATCCTTGCGCCGCATATTATCAAAGTTACTGACTTATAAAAAAACCTTCGAATTTTAATAAGTAATAGAAGCGATTAGGAACCATAAGGGACATTTCTTTTATGAAGTAGGTTGTTGAACAGGTGCCTGTCTTCTGTATTTACATAATAATAATTTTTGTCACAGTAAGAGCCCGGATGACCTCGACGCCGGCCACTCATGGGCATATTACTTTATTGTATTAGGAATAAGGTTGTACAATAAAGAATTTCTTGAATTTGAATTTTGAATTTTTTTTCAGAATCCAATGTGGAAGAGCGCTCTTCCCCATCTCTCTTATCTATACAATCTGATTACAAGAAAGATCGATCTTCATTCATGTATACAATTTTTCTTTGTATCCTAATATTTTTTTGTTATTTTTCTCTTAAGGACGATGATTTGAATTGATACTTACGCTTTCAATTCATTAAATATCTTTCATTTATTTAATTGGCAACAAAATTACTTTTAAGTCTGACGAACAACGAAGATTAAAGCAGCCCCAATTATTATAGTCGTCATGATAAATTTCTCTTATTTTACGTCATATAAACCAAAAAAATTAATTGCGCACTGTCAAGATATCGACTCGAGTATTAAATGTTTGGAAGGAAATTTCTTTTAGCCCAGAGTCATTATAAATGTCCTGGTTTTATAGCCTCTGTCTAAACATCAATATAAGTCTCCTATATCCTATATATGTATGTACGTGTAATTGTAAATGGTTGCCACAGGAGTCTGCACCCGCATACAAACCCACACTCAGTGACAAATTACATATCTGTGGTACATAGCTAAGGACACATCATTCTGCAATCAGGTCTAATCGAAGAAAATTGCTAGCTTATCGAAACTTTGTTGGAGTAAATTACTTCTTGTTCTTGCTGGCACTTCTATACGAGGCGTATATGGATATGTTGGCTTCGTAAGTTCCAATATACTATGGCTTGTAGCATTAACTGCAGCTTACAAAATCCACCTTCCTCGGTACAGTATAAAAGTACATATTTAGGTATGTACTTAAATCACATTATGTATGTATAGTGAAAGGACATGTTGGGCTAATTAATTGGAAAATTTCTTCCAGAAAATATATTAGCAACTCAGATGAGTTTCAATAGATCTGTACCTACTTAAATCAAAACTTTCATCTGATGATTATTGAGTAATGTCAGGAATTCAGCATTCTTTTATTCCTCAGGGAAGCACGAATGAATAAATGATAAGTGACAAATAGTGTTCCTTCCTGTTAATTTCAAGGAGATTAGGTAATTATTGTTTTGAATATTACTTTTATGAGAAAATAGTTTTTGCAATTTTAATATTCTTTAATGATAAGGCCCTTATTTAAGTACGTACATAATGTACATGTTTTGTGACTAAGATTTACTGAGCCATTTAACACGAACTCCATTAAAGCCATTAACATAATGGAATGGAAACAAGATTGTTAATTTTTATGAACGGATATGAAATTTTATTACCTAAAGTTAGCACTTGATCATTATTGCTGCATTATTTATATTAAAGTGCAGAGGCTTTTAAGTGTTAAGTATAGATAAATACAATTGGTTAGGTTAGAGGTCACGGATAATGAATGAATTTGTGATGAATAAAACATAGAGAAGACTAGTCATAATCATCATCTAGCTTCTTACATCTCTTAAGAGCAAACTTTCGTTTTAGTACCTACCTACTTCTACTTGAATGGATTCTCGCCATGTTGCTTTTGTTATCCTGATGAACCACTTTCTTGATTACTCCAATCCAAAGATTTCCTTCACATCGTACTGTGTGGCCAATCCAATTGTTTTTTTCTTCTTTTAATTTCATCATCACATCTTGTCTTAGATCGAGCTTCTCAAGAGTTCTTCGTTTGGCCTTCGATTTGTCCAGAGAATTCTTAGGATGGGGCATAAAGCTTTATTTACAAAATTTCCACTAAGCACCACTCACTAATGATCGGGTTTCACAATTATATATTAAAATTAGAGTTGTTTTTATTTTGATATCATAAGATTTCACTATTCTGGCTAGCTGAGCTAAACAAATTCTTAATTTCTTTATACGATAACGGACATCTTCTTCTAAGTCATCAGTTTTGATTTGGGAGATAATAAAATTTTTAAGAACCTTCACATTCATGGCAGATGCTGATCGTGTTAGTTCGCATTGATCACCTTAAGTCAGCTGGATTAATTTGCGTCGGAAAGTTTTGAATCTGTAAAACTTTCTAATAATAGTTACCACCGGTTATAGGCTAAACTTAAGTACAAAAATAAATAAATAACAACTAGAAAAGAAAGCATGGGCGAAGAGCATCGATGTAACGGAAATTTTTATTAAAAATTGAATCATGGAGGCAGGCAGTGCTGTCAAATCGACGATGAGCTTTTTCGCCCAAGGCACAAAAGACGTCAAATAATTTTAGAAATACTACCGCAAAGAAGGAAAATTCCCAAAGTATTAAGATAATAAAATTTAAAGTAAAGGAGTTTTATTACCGGTTCATGTTAGGTTCAAAAATATGAACCAGATATATTTTAATCCCATTTTAGTGTAAGTCCTAATTGGAGAGTTTAGCAGGTATTCCTCAGCCAAGATTTGCGGAGATCATTCGCAATCACCATAAGGGGAAAAACGTGTCTTTATTGCTTATAACATTATGGAGACTTTCAAGTCAGGAATCGCTTAGAGGAATTTCTGATAAGCTCGATGTAGCTCAAAGTACTGCTCACAGAGCTTGTTTTTAGAATTGTGCCACTTATTGTCAGAAGAAAGCAAAACATATATAAAATGGCCTATAAACTATATACATACTTCCGATTCCTCGGCATTGTTGAGTGACAGAGCTTTCCCAGAAGTAATTGGAATGGAAATACCAATTATTGCACCGAAGAATGACCCAGTTAGTTACTCCATCAGAAAAGGCATACGCACTTCATCATTTGCAAGGAATTTATGACCGTGGCATGCTTTTTACAAATATATTTGTTGCCATTTTTCTGGTGTACAGCGTACAACGAAGAATACAATTTACCAGCAGCTATGCATCTGCTTGGGGATTCTACTTACCCATTGGACATGTTTTTGATGAAACCTTTTAGAGTACCTAAACAGTCAGTTAAGAGAATAAATTCATTTCAATAAAGTATTGAACTCTACAAGTTGAATTATCGAACACTCATTTGGGCTTTGAAAAGGAAGATTTATATGACTTAAATATTTATACATGTTAAAAATTACAGAAATAAAACATGTGGTTTTAGTTGCTTGCATTCTACACAATTCCATTATTAAGAATGGAGATTCAGAAGATGCTTTAGAACAGATCAGTGGAAAATATCGACTTGCAGGACACGGCTTACACCAAAAGGGCGGAAGGTAAAAAGAAACGCCTTTCAAAATAAATAATTCATTTTCAATTTAATATAAAGAAATCAAACTCTTTCAACATCTCGTTTTCATCAAATTAACACAAAAGAAACATACACAGTTTATTTGGAGGAATCTTGAAACTCTATCTTTCCTCTAAATGTTTCAAAATATATTTTAAAATTTCATTTTGCTCTCCAATAGTTTGAATTTCGTGGCCATATAGGTTTCTTCTGCATCACCTTGCCTTCTATGGAGCTCTACAAGTTCCTGGAGTTTGCCATCTTTCGATGCTACAGATGTTTGTATTCTTTTATAACTAGAACTGCTGCCGCTTTCACTCGCATCACTTGAATTCTGTGAAATAGCTGTGTCTGCTAAGTTATCAGGCGGAATATTTATACTTTCGTGATATCCAAATACACATTAAGTGTTCCCACGATACCGCTGACTCTCCTGTCCATTTTTTGCGCGCTACATTCCTGCGGTTTGTTGCCAATAATGGTTTAAATCTGTTGCGGCAATTTAGAGTGGTAATATTAATGTAATCCTTATACTTCATCCGCCGAGTAAGCTTCGAATAGATGAGTATCATTTTTTGGTTGTCACTTTTGAAACAGGGCTTCATTAGAAGCCTTTCTATAAGAAATAAAAACGAGTAGCCCAATCATTTCATTTATTCTCAATTCTTTGTTTGTGTAAGACAAATTCGAAGTCGTATCCAACGTGCCAACTTATGTCACGTATGTTTTCTCTATCGCACTCTAAGAGTACTCTAGGTACTGTGGTACATACGGTATTTTTTAATTTTTCCTCAATAAACCGCTTACAGAAATCATTATCATAAAATTAAGTTTGAGGTTATGTTTGTGCTACTAATTTGAATAAGTAATTAGACAAAATTATAAAATTTTCAATTTAGTAGGTACCTGTTTCCACTAAGTGTAAAAGAGCGTTATCTGCATCAAACTCATGAATATTCCCATCCACACACAAGCAAATAAGCCAACAAAATTTATATATATAAGAAAAGTCCAGACTCTGTCTAGAGCGGACATATGCATATATTGTGAAATGCGTGTCTGTTTAGGAATCTTGTCAGCCATGCCTCACTTGCATTAAATATCAGTTTCCTGGTTGTCTGGAGACTTGTTGATGGCTCCGATTCCTGAAGTCGTTCTTATATTCCAAGTCTCTGCACTTTTATAAGTTTTTCACCTATAGGTATTTTTTTTTTTTGCAGTTTATCTTCTACAAGACTCTTTAAAGTTTTTCCATTTTCTCTAAGATAGTATTGGGACTGTATGATGATGTTTTAGAACTGACATTAAATCCAGAAATAACTGATTGTCGAATGGAATCTTAATTTTTTTTATTGTTCTGACTGTCGCTTCATTCAAACCAAAATTTTTGCCAACACATGTTGAACCAAAGGAGTCTAAGATTTTAATTTTAGTTTCTAAAGAAATCCCTTGTATATATCCTTTAACGTTTTCCATGCATTTTCGTAACTTGCGTCTGTTACTGGAAACTGTCGCAGCAAATGTTCAGCCTCGCCAGTAACACTTGTTTTAAGAAAATGTAGTTTTTGTACTGGAGGTAAAGAAGGATTTGTATGAACTAGAGAATTAAACAAGGTGTGAAATGATCCCCATAAGAAGATGTCGCTTTCCAGTTTGTGCAACTTTTATCCAATTTTTTCGAATGTTTTTCTAATTGTTCCGAACGTTTTTTTCAATTATTACGATTTTTTCCAATTTTCCCGGATTTTTTTCCAATATTTCCGAATTTTTTTACAAATTTTCAGAACTTTTTTTTTTCAATTATTACGATTTTTCCAATTTTTCCGAATTTTTTCCCAATTTTTCCGAATTTGTTCCCAATTTTTCCGAATTTGTTCCCAATTTTTCAGAATAGCTTTCCAAGTTTTCCGAATTTCTTCAATTGTTTCGAATTTCTTTCAATTATTACGATTTTTTTCCAAATTTTCTGGAATTTTGTCAATAGGGTCAACGCTGCAAGGTCATTGCAATGTAAAAATTTCCGAATATCACTGGAGACTTTTATGAGAACGGTTTCACAACTGTGAAAAGCACGGAAGCCCGATTGCCAGCTAGTTGAGAGGTTATTGCTTTCCAAGTGTTCAATTATTTTGGAACAAATTATTCTTTCAAAGCCGTTTGAAAGATATCATAATACACTTATAGGCCTGATTTGAGCTATTGGCAGCAAAACCCAACACATGGGAAATTCAGAATAAAAATCTCGAGAATCGAGAAAATGTAAGTTGTTGAGAATTCTCGAGAAATCGAGAATTGAGAATTCACGATCACAACCTCTAGCCCCATTGGATTTTCAAAAATGACTTTTCTAAGGGAAACAACCGAGATTGTTAGGCTGATTTCCCTCTGAGCCCAGCACAAGTACAGTAAGATAGATTTGAGAGCCGGAAAGGTTGAGAAATGATTTATATAATGGCAATACCAAACACACCAGGGAGGAAGGATTCTAAGCAAAACTTAGGTTTCAGTATTTGATGTTTGATAAATTTATTGAACTCGAAATCCATCCGTATGTATGGATTTATGTACGTATATGTATAGCTATATGTATATAGTATATTGTATATTTCTGGAAAGTAATCGATATAAGCAAACCACAAATAAAAAAAATAATTAAAAAATTAAAACAATTAAAAAAAAGTAAATAATTTTTTTTATATATTTATTTAAATTTTACCTTTATAATATGATATTAAGGTTAAAGACACTTCTAAGATATTTTATTCCAAAAATTCCAAACTTATCTGAGGTTTAAACGAATCGCTTGGAATTACGCATCCAGAAAATAAAAATACGATAGAACAACATTCCGGAATGAAAGGAATGCCGTGGTGGAGTGAATAACCCACCGACCACGTTGTTGTGTAGAAAACTGTTAAAAAGTTTTAGGAGAAATTTATTAAAGTAAATATGTATGTAAGGCATGAAAAGGGATCAGCATAAATGTCATAATCTTAAAATAAGTTCAGAAACTCCAATATTTATAGAGAATTCAGCAAATTAGAAAATCCGGAAATCGAAAAAAAATTAATGCAAAAAGCTAAAAAAAGTTATCATTTATGTAGAAGTGAAAAAGTTCACCGTCCATGCATATTTTTATTTCGAATAATTCCTACCTTTTCATGCAGAATTCAACTTGAGTTAAACTCGAACTTGATTCAGCAGAGGAAAAAAGTATTAAGTTTCAGGTTCAGTTCTTTTCTCCCATATAATTTTAAGTTTAACTTATTGAAATTCATCCCTGATTTAACTTTCCTGCATGGAATCGCAGCAAATTTTGTGCTTGCTTTATTTGCTCCATACTCATACCCGCAATATGAAAAAATAAACAAAAAAATAAAAATATTTTTCTTTTTCTTTTATTCTTTTTCTTTATTTTATTAATTCTGAATTTTGTTTTCCTCGAATTAGGTATATAATAAAAAAAAAATCAATACTGTTTTCTCTTATAAATACGGGACTTAGGTACTTTTAGAACACTTAGATTAAAAAGCAAAAAAAATGCACAATTTTGTGGAATTGAGAAAAAATTTCACATAATTTAAGACGAAAACATACAATTATTACCAATTTTTTTCTAATACTAATTTACGTAATTTTTATTTCTTTCCTTTTGCAGCATTGACAGTAACAAATCATCACGATAAGGTGGCAATAAGTCCAACCACAGCCGAAGTAGTCCATTACGTCAACGATTCTCACATTGTGATTTGTAACTATACCGTTGCAGCCAGAGTGGTACAATGGATGTCGCCCAAAGGTGATGTCATCACCGATAAAAAGGGGAGAGTTCATGTCGAAGAGAAATTTCCAGGTGAGGAGAA
Organism: Dioctria linearis; assembly: GCA_963930735.1. NCBI lineage: Eukaryota > Metazoa > Arthropoda > Insecta > Diptera > Asilidae > Dioctria > Dioctria linearis. The sequence goes on along the minus strand of OZ005744.1, from coordinate 26,889,130 downwards.
ATTAATTAAATTTTCTAATATAGATTCGATTGCTTAACGCAATTTACACTTTAGGGCAATTGGCTTTAGTTTTCGAGCAAATAGCCTTGTCCGATAAAGGGGATTGGACATGCATGACGGCAGAAGGAGATGCTAGGAAATCATTTAAGATGGTCATTAATCGTAAGCTTTAATTAAGAAATCATGGTGAGCTTTAAGATATAATCTCAGCAAAATGTTCTCTTGATAGGGCCAATTTCCTTCATGGATACGGCAATCCTGCAATCAGCCAGAGAGGGAATGGACGCAACTATACGTTGTGAAGTAAAAGGAGATCCGGAACCAACTGTTTCATGGTCATTTAATGGAAAATCTATTATCCGTAAGTATGGCAACATTTTCTGGGCTCTTGCGTTTCATATTTATTTATATTCGTCTCATAAATTTTTCTTTTTTGTTTTCATCTTCTTCCAGTACCGCATGTGAAGTTTTCAAAGCTTGCAGATGGTTTGCTAATAAAAAAAGTGTCGAAAAATGATAGCGGGGAGTACACGTGCCGAGCATTTCAGATATCCGAAACCATCAATGGCGTTGACGAGCGGGTCATCTTACTAAAAATTGAACGTTAGTATTTATAGCTATATTTAACATACATACATACATACATACTTGAATACCTACATGTAACTATATACCTAGTTTATACACGCGCCTAAGTTTACCTTTGTTCCAGGATCAGTCCCACCCTAGTAGAGTTGAGAGCACTTTTGCCTCTGAGACTACTTAAGAACTTTAATGCAAGCATTAGAGCCTTGGAGCTCAATTTCCATAGAATCTCCACCCTCCACTTAATGGGTCACGACTATACCAACCGACGACGCGTCGACTGTCGGGCATTGTAATTACTATAATTTGAGGTTAAACAATTTCAGAGTATACTTAAACTTGGCGTATACCTACTGCACCGGGAAAACTGTCAAGGAGCTGAGAAGAAGCATACGCTAGCATACAAGTACTAAGCTAACACATCGTTTGTTTGTTCATATTTACTCTGTGATACCATATAAATCGCACTGCAATGAATTTTCTTGACCTCCTGCAGACAGGATTTATGCCACAGATATGTCATGTCTCCGTCTGAGCTGCCTGCTACGTCCGAGTTTAGCAATCAAATGCTGGGCTTAATTAAGTGGCACAATGTAATTCGTTAATGGTAATTCCTGATATTTGTTTTCGGATGCAGGTCATTAATTTTCTTAGTAGGTAGATAAACAATTTATTGCCGAACATTCGTTATTATTGGTGGATAGATATTTTCGGTTGTTTGGTGACTAAACATTAATTTCACGAAGGCGTGCCTACTGCATTATTTCATCATTCTCAAACTATCACTAAATTTTTTGAATTGTCATGTATTGATTTCAATAATAAGGGATTAAATGACAGCATTTACTAATAAACTGATTTTGATGGTGAAATGGCAAAGTATTCCAGTTGAATAGATTTAAGTTTTGGAATCAGAAATGCTTCAAGTATCTGCATAGCTGGAACATTTCCAGAATTGAGGGCCTAAGGAATTTCGATAGGACCCTTTTTCCTCTATTAACTCGTCCATATGTCTTTGAACCAGTATAAATTTAGATTGCCACAAGACATCGTTGAAATCTGAAATATGGAATAACAGCATGCATGGATGGATTTCAATAGACTTGGGAACCCTGAACTTGTGGCACTACTGGCTCTCCATTGATTATCCTCGTCATTTATAACTCGTAAATCAAACCTGCCAAATTTTCATATGAATTTAAAAATGCCTGTCTAATGAAGTCACGTTCTATATATATATTTTATGAGAGTCTGCTGGACTATGACAAAGATGGTGTGGCACTGTCGAATGGGTTGCATTCTGGATTATTATTAATCAAGCCCGTCCTGTTGACTGTCCATGATAATCAATCTTAACGAGAAGTTATTCCAGTTTCAAGAGTTTTATAGTTGAGTTTGGGATGGATTTTTTCCCACAGTTCTTTCATTGTTATGCACATTAGGGGGGTCATAGAACGAACCGATTGTGTATGCTGGAAGTTGGCTTGAGAGACGAATGCCATAATTTAAGTATTTTAGTGAAATTACGATTGTGGAAAGGTGGTCCTCCGAGCTGGCTTATCTACATGGTTCGAATTCATTTGTCTTTTCATTTCCAAGATATTACTATGTTCTAGCATGGCACCTCACATATAAAACAAGTAATTCACCTACATGGGTTACGGGAAGGGGTGTACTTGCACCGCCTGAACTGTTTGAATACTTGAAACTTGAGGCGTCTAGATAGTTGACCAAAATTGTTCAACCCCTTGTTAATGAATTCAGTGTCATCCTTTACCCTGTGTTTTCTGTGAACACTGAGCAAACTGAACAAACACTGAACACTGGACAAACTGCTTAGTCTCGTATCTCGCTGGGGTAAAACGAGGTCGTTCGAGCAATCAATTGTGCGTACTCAATGGATTCATTTAGTACCACGTGGTAGGCTCGGTAATTAAATTCTGTAGAATATACCTCCATAAAGGATCTGTAATCTTCTGCAATGGCTAAAAATGAAAATTTCTCCAAGTTTCTTATATTTTCAGGTATAAACGAAAATGCTTTTTCTTGCGTAGAAGAAAATCGATCTCTCAGAGATAAAATCAGAAGTCTAAGTATGGAATGAAGATATTCATCAACATTTTCAGACGAATGATTTGTTCTGATCTATGAGCCTAGCTTGCCACCACTCGAGGACGTTTCAAATCAACATCTAATTCTTCGCAAATTTTTCAAACTCTATCGAAAATGGCCGTGTATTCCGTCGAGGCATTGTCGCGTTGAGATTGAAGCACATCTATTAATTTATTTATCTGATTGTGTATTGAAGTTGATTGAAGTTGTTGAAGTTTGTTGCACACGGCAGGGGGAATATACAGAAATCATGAAGAGCGTAACAATATATTTTGGGAGTTGTTGAAGTCGTTTTCAGCTGATATGCTTTGATTTTCGCTTGTGAGTTTGGTGCATTATCCACCACCCACTCAGACCAAAGCGGTAGTGGTAAGTGATGCGACCGGAATACACACGGAGAATTTTATATCTTGCGACTGAGTGAGAAGCGATTTTACAGATACTACCGGATCACAAGAAGTTGTTTCGATGAAGTTCTACGTTTAATTTAATAGGATATACAAAAGTAAGAATTTTCTTACTTGCCGTCTCCATTGAACTCCGCTTCTATTTCATCCCATATTAAGGTTGGAACACCAACGTGATAGCGTTAGATGTTCAAATTCGTATAATCTGAATTTAAAATTGTTTGATCATGTATTCCAGGGGCAGTGACCGCTCCTCTGCTCCCCCCTCCCAAATTTGTCGTATTACAATAGAGTGAACCTAATGCTTCCACGCTCGCACTGGCCTGTGTACCCTATATGCACGTCATTGTGTTTGTATGTAATTATCAGAGCCCAGGGGCCTTATTGCGTAAATCAATTTGATTTGTACTTAAGTTTATCAAGTTTATAATGTATACCTATCTGTACCCCCCCCCCCCCCCCCCGCCCCTGAAAATAATCCTGCCGACGCCAATGCAGTATCCTATAAAACAAGAAGGTGATTTTGCACTTCATCACCAATTGAAAAGCTATGGAAGTTTTCATCAATGCATGGAAAGCAACTTGACTGTTCCAGAATTGAGTAGATGCCTGTCTGCTTCTAGTATTTCCTTGACTTCAGCCTGGAAAATTGTGACTAGTTTTTCAAAGTAATTCGTCTATTTCTGTTCTAGTTGGAATTTTCATCTTGAAGTTTGCTGTTATGGCAGTGTATCACAGCGGTGATCACTGTTCGGCTTAATATCGAACCCGGAAGTCTGCACAAATTTAAATATGAACTTATGTGGAACTCTTGTTTCAACATGAATCCAACTCCGATTGTGTTTGGATCACAGATCAGCGGCAAATTGGCTGCATCATATCTTTCCACGACACTACAACCTAATAGCCATAGATTAAAATGGGTCGGCACTTGTATATATCCAGTAGCCTATTCAATGCATTAGAGCGCAATCTTCTCTATTGCTCTCTCTGGCATATGGCAAAACCGTTTAAGTCTCGCTTATCAGTTTTCTACGTGTGACTTACAACTTACAACTTGTTCTATATCACTTAATTCAACAAAACAATATTTTTAGACCTATATATGTAACCATAATTATTTGAAGGAATAAATTTATTTATAATATATTTTTCTTATTACTATTTCAACAGACAAACCATTACCATTTGAGAAAAGTTCCGGCATTCAATATGGGTACATCAATGGCATTGTAAATTTAACTTGCGAGGCATTAGCAGAACCGCAAGCAAATTTCACATGGTATCGTCATGGAAAAAAGATCAATCCGAAAAATCATCCAGTATTTGTTGGAAATCATAGTTCAATGCTACAAATACCAATAAATGATGCAACATCCTTTGGTGATTATAAATGTAAAGCTACAAATCCACTTGGCTCTCTAGAGAAAACAATAAAACTGCAGGAGGGCACTAAACCCGATTCACCGACACAATTTAATTTACGTGGTGTAAATTCTGATACATTCGATATCGACGTTGGTGCAGTTCGAACATCAAATATTCGACATGAAATGGACATCAACGGTTATATGTTTAATATTATTCCAGAAAGTGATTATCGTGCCTCTGGTGGTAATTGGGAGAAAGCGAAAGAATTTCGATTTGGTTTTGAAGATGGTAAGTGAAAACAATTCAGTCTATTTATATGTGGTGTGACTAACTCTAATTTTCGTAATTAACATTTGTTGCGGATATATAGGAGTAACATTTTTGATAAATAATCTAACACCAAACACAACATACCTAGTACGAGTAGCTTCGAAAAATCTCGCCGGCCTAAGCGATTGGACAGAAACGAAAAAGTTCACCACATATCCAAAAGAGCCTGGATTGACTTCATCGTGTGATAGAATACGTCCGATAAGTATTTTTGCAGCATTCTCATTAGTGTCGTTCGATAGCTTCATAAGTAGTTTTATCACGAGCAGCAGCGACTTTTTTGATATCAACAGATTGTTTCAAGTTGTTTTGTGAAAATTCTAAACATATTTTCAGTAGTAAGCCATATAGCAAAGGTGTCTAAATGGAGGGAGGAGATAAGAAAGATAAAGAGAAAACGTGGTATAATTTTAGTGCTTTTGTTTGCCTTTGTATACTTATTCTACTAATTTTGTTATTACGAGAGAGGTGTAAGTACGCGAAATTAGGTTAAACGAATATTGTTGTCTATTTGAAGAGAGAAGAGAATGAAAAATTCTATGTTATTCTACTTATTGTTAGTGTGTTTACAGACCATTTCAATCATACATACTTACATACCTACATAGTTGGATTTCAAGTGAAGGGACTCATTCGGGTGTAACGGGAAAATACTTTGTAGTTTTTTGCGTTTTTTTTTTTTTTTTTTTATTAATTGTTTTGTTCCCCTAACATTTGTGTTTTCGGGTTTTGGTTTATTTTTCATTATGTATTATTTACCTACATCAGATATAGCTGTCAAAAGCAACAGTTTTTACCGGAACATCTACAGGTAAGTTTATTTTTGAAATATTATGGTTGAATTCAAGTCATATTTACATAATTTCTACTCGAGTAAAATTTACTAAATTCTTTTATAACTTCTTAGTTTGCTTATTAAGTTTAAAACCAGAAAAAAAGTAATTTTAAACATTTAATTGACTCTCAAAATGTTCCAATCATAATGTCTTAATCACGTGACTTTCAAAAGACAGATTGGATTCCTTGAATCTCTATTAGCTCGTTTTTTAATGTATTCGTTATCATCTAAAAATTAATTTATAAAAAACGTTCGACAGTGTTGTTGCTCTCATTTCCAAATAACCATTATTATTTGAATCTATTATTTACTCTCACCTTTACAGCATAAATATCTTTGCGGCAGTACTAACAATCTCGAACAAATATCATCAGCTGATTTAGTAAATCCATCCATCGTAAAGTTAGAGGTTATCTCATTTTGTAATTCCTGTTTAAAGTGGGAATGAATAAGTCTCTCCTAACCTGATAAATCCTTAATATCTTACTACGTCGGTCTATTTCAACAGGCATTATTCATTCTATTATAAAGTTCCACAAGGTTCTTACTTAGGTCCATTTTTATTTTTCATTCTAAAGTTGGACGATATTTTTCCTCTTCGAGAATAGTGTAAGATTTTTCTTTTATTTTTTACGGTAGCTAAAGCCATGCTCAGAAGGGGGAGAGGGGAGGGTATTTTAATGTTTTTATGTTTTTCGTTTTCTATAATTTTTAATTTTTACATTTTTTTATTTAGATATTTTACAGTACGAAGTGAATCCTCCAAGGGCCTTTTTCATTCAAAACCTTAATTACTTCGGTATAGACAGCATTTCTCGATGAATGTTGAGATTAGATTGGCCAAGTCATTTAATTGCTCCCCCCCCCCCCCCCCCCCCGCAATAGTGTTCCTTAGGTAGGTAAGGTATGTATGACTTGCTTCTCCGAAGTGTTGAGAATGATATTTCTGCTGTGTACTTGGTAGACCTACACTGTGGATAAATTTTGCATACCAGAGATCAATTCTGTTAAAAAAGCATGACTATTGTATATATGTATGTACATATATCCCTATACCTTCATAATAGAATTCTGCTAGACTTAGAAATTTTTTCTTCTCATTCGCTGTAGCAGCTTAACCAAATAGTAAAAGGACAGTAAATTTTTTTGTCGTGTTTAAAAAACTTATTTAATACATCATTAACGAAACGGGGCTTAACCGTGGTAAGAGATACTGTCGAAATACTACCATGGAGGAAATTAGAGTGAAATAAAGAACCCAGTTAGATAAGTAAATTAAAGTTTATTTGGACTATAATATAAATACAACGTGCTCCCGATGTGAATGCGGAAGAGTTGGTACTAAGGTCAGATATAATACAATAACTATCTTAGCATGTTAAGCGGCTGTAACTACATAAATCAAAATCACTGCTGCTTAATAGTAACGTATAGCTAAAGATCTTCTCACTATTGTGAGATTATCAACTCTGACTGGAGAATCCTTTGCAGAAAGAGAAACCTATCAGACGAGGAATCTCTATCATTCCATAATTGTATTACCTCTAACGATGCATCTATAAGAGTTAGAAATTGGCACACTAATAGAATAAGCATCATGTCTTTCTAACCTCCTTATTGGAAAAAAAATTGCTTAAGTTTCGTCCTTTCTTTATTAGGTGCCAACTGTTCTATATTTGACTTTAAGACAAGCTGACATTTCGGGGTGTTAAAAAAACATTATAAATCTTTCCAATAGTAGCAAACATATTTCTGAAAAAATACATTGGACAGCCTCGCATAAAATTAAAAGTTATTTTGATTTTTGTATATCAGTTTTCGTTTTCTTTGCTTTTATTGTTTCTGGATTAGACTTAAGCCCGACTAGCAGCTCCCTATGGATCAAATCTCCAGGAATATCATTGATCATCCTTGCACCGTAGAAATTTGAAGAGCTTCATCTTTACTAACTCTAGTATCCCATTTCAATTTATTCTACAGATGAATGATGACATTAAATTGTATAAAATCTATTATTAACTGGACTTTTATTACAAGCAGACGTGCACAAAGTTTTCTACTTATCCAATAGAAAAAATTTGAAGCTCAATGTCAAAAAAGTGATTTAATGACTTTCCATAGAAGCCACAATGCAACAAATTCCAATAATTTTTATGGTAGCTTGAATTTATACTTTCAACGATGTCGGGAAGTATTTTTCAAAAACTCTGCTGTGGTACACAGTTATTTCATAAAATTTTCTCTGCAGTTTTCTTTTCGTTTTCACATAATCTGGACATAATTTCTCCGGAGAGTTCCATGAAAATGCCGATAGTGTTCTATCAGACAAACGGCAGCAGTAAATGGCATCTTATGTCCTGTTCAATTATAGAACTTATGGACGTTCTCTGCTTGGAGTCTCTGTGTTCCCATAGTCAGTGGAATTCAGTGTGTGTTTCATCTATTTTTTAGCCAGCTGATGTAGTACCCAGATTAGATTTGAATGTCTATGCTGTCTTGAATTCAAATCGATTCAAAATTCAGTAGAATGGCTGGCTTATCTGCTATAGCATCTCTAAATATATAATTCAATTTCATCGAGTTTGGCATACATACATTGTACTCACTACTGACTGTAACCCTCAGTCGTTATTTGTCTTTAACCTACATTTTTTTATGTCATATCACAGCTCCTTTTTATTGCCTTTTATGTGCTATGGGATCAGATTTTATTATCTATTAGAGGATAAGGTGATTTTTGATGACTCTATCTAGTATCAAATAATCCGTGGTTCTTATCAATCCTACCAATCATTGCCAATATATGGTGACTGTGCTGTTTCGACTAAAGTTTTGATTGCACGATCTGTCCAGTGGAATATTTTGTGATAAATATTGTCTGATGTTCATCGTTTAATAGTTTAAAAATGCCGTGAAATTTAGAGTAGATAGAAAAGTCATTATTTAAGCTATGTGGGGGAGCAGTTGTCAATTGCTATTGGAAGTTGATACAGGAAGTGGATGGCAAAAGTTAAACAACTCAGTTAATTGTTTTTTGTTCTATATATATATTTGTCAGAGTACTACAGTAGATATGGATATCAAGGAGCAGTCAGGCAGCCTTAATGGTTCTGAGTGGTCCTCGAATATTAGCTATAATACTGGGGGCTGTGAATCTATCTATAACGCGATGTCCTTGCAGTGGATTTCTGGGCAAATGGGAATCATATGGAGAATGTGAAACCGATCTTACTAGTTCGGTCCGGCTCTATAGTTCTCTCTTCCTTGGACCAGAAACTGATGTAGGCATCACTATCTCGGTGATCACGTCTCGTATTAAAGTGGATGTTCAGATGAAGTATCAGCAGCGATGGGGCTTAGACGAAAACAATGCAGAACCATGGTTGACATAATCACTGGCCACAGCTCGCTTCTAACAAAGATGGGAGTTGTTGACAGCCCTCAGTGTCTGTCCTGCCAGAAAATAGAGCCTGCGACAACCGAACACTTTCTATGCGCTTGTTCGGCATTTGCCCGGCACAGGCTAGATACGCTTGGGTCTGCCCTCCTATCTCTGCCGATGAGATGAATAACTTACTTCACCTGTGACCTGATGCACTTCTTTAAGAACGAACACAGGAAGATGAGAGACGTTTTTCTTTTTTTAAGCAAATCCTCTTGGGTTGCGTGCCTAGAATTGTTCGTCCTCTCTGAAAAAAAACCACTACAGTACCTACATCAGTACCTACGCGGAACAAAAGGCGTAATTTTTTACTTTGTACCAACTGTGCCGTTCAACAATGATTGGTGCAGGATTCACATCCATGACGAAATTACCTGTTGTGTTAATATGAGAAGTTAAATGCGTATTATACTACCAAATGATTTCTTCAGGCTCCAATTCACTATTCCAGACAGGAAATGGCTTGGATATTCCGAAGGAGGGAAGTCTCCAGAGAATGATAGCAAAATGTTTGCTCCTGTTCTTCTAAGGCAATCTCTACCAATCAAACTGTTTGATGCAATTAGCCGATGGCAATCAAAAAACAACCAAGAGAAGGTATGGGTGGGGCGTTGGGGGGTCTAAATGGGTCCAAGAAAAATCACGTGATTAATGAACGCCTCGTTTTTCTGATTGGTTTGTAAAGTCCAAAAATTTACGCCAAAAAAATTAGAACAATTCCCGAAGTTAAAGCTGAAGGTCGAAGAAGTATGAACGAAATTGAGCCGAAATTATTCGAAAATGTGTTTGAAATTTTTGATGGTGGGCGTTCTTTGTTGAATATTTTATTCCATATTTATTTACTATTTAAAATCATGTAATTACTTTGTCAATTATTAAATACACTCCCTTTATATTATAAAAATTTCAATACTTTTCAAAATTGAAACCTAAGCGACAATAGAGCTGCACAATACGAAACATGAGATTAAATCCGACAGAGCTAAAAATTATTTATGTTATCGAAGCGATATAAAAGTGAAATGAACGCGATTATAAATTCTGTTCTCTTTTATTTATCTTACATAAACCAGGTACATGAGGCGCTGTTTTGTGCCTGAACTTCTGAGAATTTTACAGTTTCAAGATTTTCGGTTCTATTTTTCCATCTGAATTTGAATTTCAGCGTGAACAGATTAGAAATTTGTCGTGTTTGTATTTCTATCGGGTGAATTGTAAAAGGTTAGCAATTAAAATAACTTTTAATTACCATTGAGGGTAAAATGAGAGGCTACATTTATAGTAGACTGGATAAAATAGCATAGGTTAATAAATTATATTCCTACGGAGATGGGATACGCTGATATCGCTTATAATTGAGAAATAAGTTCATTTGCGAATCGCTTAAGTTATCGTTACCACAGTAAATTAATATTTACTTTGGATACATTTAAATTTATCAGATTTTGTTAAAAAAAAGGGAAAAGAATCCGAGGTGATACCACCAATGTGATACAATGTTCTATCAACATTTGCTTCAGCTCGAGGTTTCGTTTTCATATCTCATTCGAATTCACTAGCGAAATTTATGTTATACACTTAATGATATTTTTGCGATTCGCATTGGCTTCGCAATGTTTGCTGGGTAGTTTCACTAAGATTTCACTATTGAAAAAAATTCGCAGGAACTTTCTTCACTTTTTTCACGATTTTCATTTATTGTCCTTTTCCACTCACCAAGCACAGCCACCTCTTCTATAGAAATCCAAATGTTCATTTTTCTGTTGAAATTATTAAAATTTACCTTTTCAATTTCAAAATAAGAATAGTAAACCTAAATATGGGAATAGTAAACTTCAACTTGAGAATAGTAAATACAAATACGAGAATAGTAAATTTCAATTGAAAAAAAATTCTTTACATGGCTACAGGAATTAAAAAATTAGAAAAAGAATCTAAAAAACCCCAATTACTTGCTGTGTCAAATATGAACAACTTGCACACCAACTTAATATTCCTCAGTCAACAGCATATCGTTGGATGTCAGAGGGTGAAACTTCAGACAAACGAGGAAGGAAAAGATTTGAAAAAATTGCGCAAATTCATTTAGATTATTTCGTAGAAATGATTGAAAGAAATTGTCGCATTACATTGGCGGAACTCATTGCTGCATTTCGAGAAAAATTAAACGTTTCTATTTCAAAAACAACACTTTCAAAACACCTAGATTCTCTGCTACACGCTGAAATACCTAAGGCATGAATCCGAAAAGGTAAACTGCGCTGAGAACAAACAAAAACGAAAAGAGTTTGTTGAATGTCTTTTGGAATTTCAGTCCCAAAATAAACCTATTTTGTTTATGGATGAAACTAATTTAAACATTCATATTTCAAGAACGCAGGGTAGATCATTAAAAGGAACAAGATGCACCACTATAGCAGCCAGTTCAAAAGGTGCTAATGTTCATGTAATAGGATGCATAAGCACAATTGGATTTATATATTATGAAATGAGAAGAAGTTCATTCAGTTGTTATGGTAATTGACAATGCACCTTGTCACAGTAAAGTTGAAGAAGTTTTACTGAAGCAGGAATTCCATGAAAACAAGATACTGAGACTTGGACCCTATGGTCCAATGTTGAACCCCATTGAAAATGTGTGGTCTGTGGTGAAAGCTTATGTTAAAAGAGAATTATCAAAAAAGTTATCAAGTAAGAGCCTTAGAAAGCCTCATGGAAGAAGGTTTGCAGACAGTCACACCAACAATATGTGCCAATTGCATCGCAAGCATTCAACGAAAAGTTCCTGCTGCTCTTACTTTTGAAAATATGCAATACTAATAAATTGCTTGTAAAATATTTTGTATTATGTAAATTATTTTTTTTTAAAATAAAAAAATTAAATTCTCAAATTCAAATTTACTATTCTCAAGTTGAAGTTTACTATTCCACTTTGAAGTTTACTATTCCCATATTGAAACTGAAAAGGTATAGTCCTGAGAGCCATAAATTAGAAAATAGGAGGCAACGAATTTCTTGTCGCTTTGCAAAGTAAAGTTGGGCACCATTCGTTAGACTATAATAAGCTCTAATGTTTCTCAATATTATAAGTTGACTTAACTTTGTGTATATATATATTTGAGAAAATGTGTACATTGAATTTACTATTAGGTCTGTTCACGTACTCGAATTTGTGTGAATGCATTATAACATTTTCAACCAAAAAGCACCCAAACTCTGTTCACGTTCAATAAAGTTTTTGCCCAAATCCACCCAAGGAAAAACTCACGGTAACTGTGTAAAAACTGTCAAACAAATTAAAATTTGAAATCGATAATTGTCAGAAGTTTAAATTATAAAGGGAAAAATGGAAAAGGCGGCAGAATTTTAAACTGATGTGCACTGTTCGCCCAGGTCGTATCAAAATCTACAAAATAGTAGGTAAAATTATTAGATATGATATGTTTGGCATTTTATTTTCAAATTAAAGTTGTTAGCTTGATAGTATGTTGTTGTCACTTTCGCTTTCTACCCAAGAGCACACAAAAGTTGTTCATGTACTTTCCAAATTTGATTGCTTCTCTTCCTGCAGATTTTCAAACAAAAAAGCCCAAGAACGAAAACACCCGAGAAGTACGTACGTGAACAGACCTAAACATAATTTCAATTCGGACGAAGTTGTATTATAAAGGTGGTCATTATTATGGTGAAAAGTAGGCCAACGTTGGCCAGTATTTTGGTGTATGTTAGACTACTTGTATTCTTTATTTCATTCACCAACAACAATATTTATTACACGCATAAACAGTGACATATATAAATAGACTGCTTATCTTGTCAGATTTTGTATGTGTATATTACTCCTGTTCCTCTGATGGGTCTTTCCTGGCTTGCAACTATAATGTAATTAAAATATTTTTTCTTCCAAATTTGCCTCGATTTTGCCCCATTTGAGGCCGATAAAAATATTCACCATGAATGGTTTATGGTCGGCTGAAATTACGGATCAACTAAAAAGATCAAACAATGAAAAAAAATGTAAATTTTTCTGCAGACCAGATACAGAATCGATTGTCAGTGAGTTGTGGTATAGCGATCCCGTATTCAAGTGTGGATGCGCACAAGGACGGATTAAGAGAGCATATGACACACTCTCTACCTGATTTGATATTTACAATGCAAATTCAATCTATATGCCAGGAAGCCGTAATTGTTGTAAGATCTATGATAAAAATTTCACTTAAATAGTATAATCTTTCGACTAATTGTTTTTTTTTTTAACGCTTAACCATAGTTTCACTATTTCTTCTTTTTGGTTATGAAGTAAAAGTTATCGATAACCATTTTAATTTTTCTCAGTAATAAGAGTTAGGTAAATTTAAACACCGGATTCGTTTTAAATATGCAAAAATTTATAAGAATCGTCTGATAGAATTTATGTGACAGAAACCGTTCCAACCAGTGTAATTCTTATTTCTTATTGTTAGGGCATGTATTACCAATTAAATATAAATCGAAAAATAAATAAATAAATAAATTATTGACAAGAATTATAAAAGTTGACTGATAACTCTTATTACACATCCAAAATAAGCAATAAAAAAAAAATAATCAAAAATTAACCATTAACAATTAATTTTTAATCATTTGTCCCATTTGTCCCATTCTATTCAATGACTTTCTACCATTTATCCCCCGTTTGTGGAAGTCGTGTGATTTTTATGCAAAGAAGTCTTCCAAGTGGCTCTCGAAAACAAGGATTTATTATTTAAACTGTTGTGTAGTGCACGAAAAAAGTGATAGTCTGAAGGTGCAAGGTATGGACTATATGGTGAGTGCACCAAAACATCGCACTCAAGCTGAAATAACTTTTGTCGTGTCATCAAAAAAGCATGTGGTCTCGTGTTGTTTTGGTGGAACATAACGCCCTTTCTGTTCACAAATGCGGGCCGCTCCTGACTTATTGCTCGCTTTAATTTGGACAGTTTGTGAACAATACTTAGCCGTGTCAGTTTTTTGGTTGGATGACAGAACCTCATCAATAGACTACTATTTTCCAATTGCATCAGCTGCTGAGGTGATGACCTTCATTGGGTGTAATCCAGACTTTGCGACTGTCTGAGAGGCCTCCCCGTGCTTCGGCCATGTTTTTTTTCGACTGACATTGTTATGTAGACAATTCACTTTTCACCCCCAGTGATCATCCGCTTTAAAAATGATTCATTTTTATGGCATTTGGGCATCGCAAGCTGAACTTGGGTCCATTAAATTTTCTTCATTGAGTTCGTACGGCACCCAAATATCAAGCTTTTTCACCATCTCAAGCTTCCGTAAATGTCTCGAAACGGTCTACTGATTAATGTTAACAGTTAATGTTAAGGTTATTTACGAACTCTCTCCGAGGGGATGAAACATCGGAGAATGTCCTATACGAATACGATTCCGGCCTTTTGACTCATACTTCTTATAGCCAGCCGACTTCGAAGAAACTTCATCAAAAAAAATACTAATTCCTAGGAAGTTTGGGATTGTTGGATGAACTATAAGGAAAGCGGTGCACAATAAACCAACAAATGGTTACAGTGCAAAGGCCATTCACCCCGTTTAATTCCTTAATCTTAATATTATATCCGATTTACGTAGTAAGTAGTCAAATGTTGGTTGGAGTCGAATAAAGCTTTGATTTCATCGAGATCGGTGTGATTGGTCGACCAGAGGGATCAAAATCTCCGCAACGAAATTTTTTAAACCTCTTTCAACACACTCTTTCGTTTACGGCAATCTCTCTATTTTCTTAAATGTCAGGTCAGCACATATTACAGCTCTTACTTAATGTACGACGTCATAATTATGTTTGATACATGTGTGCGCGGAAAAAAATAATTGCGAACGACATTTCTCGAATTTTCGCTACGGACTTATGCATAGACCCAATAATTTTTTTGTTTAAAAAATCTGAAATAATGTTTTTTTTTTTTTTTTTGGTTAATACTATAAACTGATACTATCGATCATTTATGCGACCACCACCTAATCTAGAGTATTCAGTTGATGGTTGATGAGTAAGATTATATATAGCAGATGTTCTTGGTAGGTACCTACTCCAAATATTGTTCCAATTTTGTCTAATTTCACATTCCTCAATGTTGCATTCAAATCTGGAATCACCTTAATATAATTTTATTACGTATATAATTTTTATAGTTTTCTTAAATTCATTATACAATTTCGAAATGAGCCCCTTCGAAAGAAACAAAAAAATATATAGAAGTGAAAATACATAAATATCATTGTAAGCTGAATGTAAAATTAATATTGAAATTAAATATGAAAAAAAAAAAATAAACCTGCTTTCGACGGCCAAATTTAAACTATACATAAAAATGTATGATATACAGAGTAACAGTAACTAATTATATATATAATATTACACTTAAGACGATACAAATTGTAGTTCTTTTTCTCGACTATATAGGATAATAAATTGTAATAAATTTAACTATAATAATGTAATAGGAACGAATCCAAGCCAAAATATGCATAATGAAATTTCTAATTGGTAGACATACATGTTGCATTCATATTTATACATACATACATACATACATATATATATATATATATATATATATATATATATATATATATATATATATATATATATACAAATCCATACATAAATAGGTACTAAGTAGTACGAAAAAAATTCCAAATGCGCTACTGTTACAAATTCAAATAGAGAGAAATATTGTGATTTCAGTCATTTTCATAATAATACAATATAAAAATGAAATAAGTCCATTATAAGTTACATACATACATACATAATAATTTTAAGATACAAATGTAACGGCAACGATTCTAGGACTCGAATTTGGATTGCAGCTATCAGAACCTAACAATCATTTCAGAAATTACTAACGCTACTGTATACAAATCTTTCATTTATTTTTTTATACACTTTGTTACACTTTTTTTCAATTTCTAATCTCCAAGGAGATGCATGAAGCAGGGAAAAATAGTTTCCACATAGGTGTCCCCACTAGGTCTCTAAAGGCGCGTCCTCAGCCCATCTGACCACTTAGGAACTGCTTCTTTTGAAGGTCTCGAATTTCAAGTTTTATCTGCTAAAACTTAATATTAATAATAATTTCATAAACAATTTTTCAAACCCATTTATTTATTTATTTACAATCACGGAATGAAAAGAAACCTAAAACTATATAAATTTATATATTTGGCGTCTATTATAGATATCGACGTGTAGTGTACGTCTGAAACTGATATAACATAAAAGATAGCCATCGTGGTTAGTAAGACATAACGTAAAAAATATACAATTATTTCCGGAGAAATTTGTTATGACTTTTACGGTAACAAAAATCGGAATGTAACGCTTTGACAAAAAAAAAATAATATTACTTGGAACCCTCTAATGGAACATTAATTTACATAAGAAAATTTGTGAATTACTCTAACTTTCCTTCCGTATCATACTTAATAGCCCCCCCTTATGGGAGAAATTATGAGCTTTTTTTTGTAATTTAATTTTTGACGTGACAGACACGTATCGTGGCAGACACATAACATGGTAGAAATGTGTCGCGGTAGACACTGCAAATATTCTTTAATATATTATGTATGAGGCATTTCATATCTAACGTAACGTAATCGCACAGACACGGGCCGTTTATGAATAATATTCTCGTGGAGAATATTTTGTTTGTGCTTCTTCAAGTAATAACTAATGTAACTAATTACGGACAAACATTCAACGGATAGATTTCGAAACATTTTGGAACCTTCTACAACGATCTTCTTATAATAACAAATAAGAAATTATTATCTTAACATGATCCTTAAGGATACGTGCACAACAAAACGAGGCGAAGACGTGCGAGGCTTCATCAAGAGTTGAGCGAGGCGAGGTGAAGACACATCGCGGAGTGTAGTGTTCAGAACAAAGGCCTTCAGTTTTGTGATTACATCGTCAGATTCTAAAGAAGAAATGTTTGTACTAGTGTAATTATATGTGGCACTTTTCAAAGCAGTGTACCTCCTACTTTTCGAAGTTTTGCTTATGACCCCATAAATAAGAATCGATTCGAATTTGCGAAATTTCACCATCCATATGAGATTTACGTACTGATCCTCATGGATTTTGCGAGTATATTAGAATGATATAAGAAACCTTCAATTATATCAAAGAAAGAACCTATAAAAATATGCCGGTTATCAAAATTAGCGCGCTGCACCTCGAGAAGAGGGAAAAATAATATCGTCCATCAAGGGGCATCACTGGGAGACTCGAAACTTCATTTTGTTATTTTATAAAAATTACTCAAATGTGATTATTATCATCGTTTTTCCCCTGACCTTTCGCATTCTTTCATTCAGAGGCATCAATTTTGTCCGATCCATTTATGGAGGATTACTCCAATCAAAATTCAGAAGAAAAAACTTAAAAATCCTTTCTTCTACCGTACTAAAAGGAACCGAACCGCAGTTAACTAGCTCTCTAGCTTTATTGGAAATACCGCGTCCAAATGATTCTTCAAGGAAAACCAATTCTTGAGAATGACTCTACTAAAAATCATGATTCTGTATTGTCTTTAACAATAATCTTATAGATGGATTTAAGTATTATTGCTTTTTCTTACATGCCTAATTGGCATAAAGATGGTGAACTTGCGACTTTCTAATGTTTAAAGCTTTAACACAGCATCTACACTTTTGCCATTTCCATATGGAAGGATGGGGGGGGGGGGGATCTATATATAGATGCTTGAGAGAAAAACATTTCTAATGGCAAGACTGAGATGGAAAAGTCTATGGAAAACAATGATTAGCCCAACTCTGTGGAAAGCAATGATTGGCCGTTTATGACGTACTTTATAGCACAAGCTCGATCTCTCTTAGATGACATTTCTGCAAATGAAAATTCGTTCCATACATTTGTACACTCTAATAATATTTGCAAGCTCTGTGGCGACAGATGTTTAAAAGTCCTTAAATTTTCATAAAATTTATTTCTAACATGAGTTTTATGTAAAATGACTTTAACTTACACTTTTACAAGACCTCACTTCCACAAACACAAGCCTTTGCCGTCACAGCGAACTTTTAAAGTCTGGAGAATATATCCTTAAATTACAAAATCAGTTAAATGCTTTTCGTACTAATATTACGCGTTACTTTATTGCAATTAGCGGCTGCGAAATATTGTAAAAAAATCATGACTGATTTCAAAAGTACAACTGGGTCCAAATCAACATAAAAGTTGGCTCGCATTTGACACTTGTGGCAGACAAGAAAGTTTCACCATTCTGATATAAATACTCGTATATATGAGAAGAGTTTTCACTTGGCCATATACAAGTCTCGAGACTTTTCTCTCAGAGCAGTGTCAAAACATTGCTTGGAGGATAAAGTGCCAGAAGTGCTTTGATTTGGACACAAGTTGTCTCGAGACATATGCAGAGAAATTTCTTTTCATTTTTGATGTAGGCGCATTGGGACTTTCAAAGAAAAAGGTCGCAGCTACAATAATAATTCTAAGACTGTGTTGTAACAAGTGCTCTGTCCTGATGAATATTTTATACTTTTTTTGTTTCTGTGTCCTTCTAATCGCTTATAGATTTATTATTTGCGGTGGTGTGTTTTCTGAAAAGCTTCATTAAAGCCTTAGCCAATTAATTCAGCGGAACGAGTTTTCTTCCTAACCTGTAAATAAATAAAAATGTACATCATAAAGATATTATAAAGAGTACTATACTAGATTGGGCATTACAAATTAAAGCACGACTGTATATAAGTGTGGTAAAAATAACCAGTCTCTGAGAACAACAGACCAAAAAAGACAAAACACAAAACAAAGAATTTGCAGTGAAAGTGCACTCAAACAAAGACTTCGAAAATCTTAAAATGCACCACAAGTTTACAACAACCTTATGTAATTCGATAGTTTACATTTATTGGCTCTTTCCATTAAAGAAAATATTCATAGAAATTAAATCTAAAATTAGAATATGAAGAAAGAAATTCTTGGCCTGTATGACAGTCAGTAAAATTGATCGAAAAAATTCGCAAGAAAAAACTATAATTAAAAAAAATTTGTAATGATTTACGAACATTTTAATCGTCTGTCAATGGTTATTACTTCCAGGTTTGCCGAACATTTTTGATTAGAACACAAGTAGAAAAAAATTCCCGACACAAGGTAAGGTCAAATGAATCAATCATCGTGAGAATTGACACGGGCTGATTTGTGTTCCTGTTATTTGTTAGATAAAACTAAAAAAAAAAATTACATTTTAGAAATAGGTTTGTTTCGGAAATTTCTTCACTAATTTGATCCATATTTGTCTTTTGAGTCACTTTTTCGATCACTTTGAATCATCTGCAAAGTCAAGACTATCATTATTTATTATTATTATTATATGGGCGACGTACTAAAGAGACAGAGATAGAGAGAGAGAGACTCCACATCTTCCCTTGACATTGCGAGTGATATTTTGTGACATTACTCCTAAGTGACCTAAGGCGACCATTCGAAATTGATTTATCTGGAAAAAACGCTGGCAATGTCATTTCTAGATGTTTTGGCCTTATGGCGGCAGAGGTCCTTCTAGTCACAGAGGTTTGTGTCATCCTCCATGCAGAAGCTATAGATCTCACTATTGATCTTCTCCATATTCTTAAAGAGCCTTCTGTCCCATTCTGCTGAACGTGAGGAATATTTTTGTTCTCGTATTTTTATACTATCAATGTTATGAACTTCTCCGCTTATCGCAATCCTGCATTAGTTTATTTACAGTGTATCAATTTAATTCTATCCTTGTGCCGAAAGGTGGATTTTTCGGTGGCCAAATATAATCTCAGGGTGCCGATAAGCAAATATTTGGCTTCTGATTTTGCAAAGCGGTTTGCAATCTTGTTGGATTTGATGCCTTCAAGTCACCCTGCCACCTAAATCAGCGTGATCTTATTTATTTCGAATAGTTGCTTCAAGACAGTAAGACAGTCCCACACCAGATTAAATTCAAAAGTATACGAATTTAACGCTTTTTGGATTGCTGAATATATTTTGGTTCTTTCATGCTTTTTTTATTAAAATGATTTCGCGATTTCTTTAAATATTATCCCTGGTTTTATCCTCCAAGATCATTTTAAAAGGGCATCAAGCTTTTCATTCTTCTTTTGTCTCCCCCTCTTTTCTGCAATTCTGATTGCAAAACTCCATAAAATCTTCATCTTCTGCAATTCATTAATATGCTGCCCATCTCAAAATCTACCAAAAATAAAGAATTAGGGTTATCCAACTTGGAAAAATAAAGCGAAAGTTTTTTTATAATTTCCATTTCCTAGGATCCTGGAACATGCTAAGTGTGTATAGATCTGATACTTTTGTAGAGCTAAAAGTTGAACTAAAGCGTTATAAAAAGTAAATTGAGTTGTTGTGTATAGAGGATTGACTAACATGTTCAAAGACATCCTTCAAAAGTGGTCAGTACAATTTAGTAAAATCTTGAACATGCTGGCAACATAAATCAATTTTTAAATCTTTGTCAAATTACATGGTATGATACTTTGGGGGGTATTTATGACCATGCTCTGCATGACATCTGAAAGAAGTTTCCAATTATTTTTTATAGCATTAAATTTCGCACTGTAAAACTATTGTCGTAGGTTCAGCTGAGGTCATGAAAATGATCCTTAGCTCCTTGTTTGCTAATTCCTCCAATTCAAAAAAAAAAAAAAAAAAAAACAAAAATAGCTACCAAGCGTATCCTTTTATGCTTGGCAATGTTGACGTGTTCACACATCAAGTGTGCTTTCAACCTCTTCCTCGTCCATATATAGCTTCTTCAGAAATCAGATTGTGTGGAGCTTATGCGCTCTGCATGTTTGCCAAAGAAGAAATGTCCCGTTATAACTGTAGGAAGATTCCGCTCTTCATTACAGTTCGTCCTTAGCAGAGTTCCTGTCTTCCTAGGACACATATATCGGGGCCATTGCTATCTTGAAATCGTGCATGTGTATAGTTCTCCCCATCTGCGTTTAGCCAGCATCTAGAATCCTCTAAGGTGAATTTAGAGGCTCACCTATGAGCTCTTCTCTGCTGGTGTAATGCTAGTAGAAACTTACCCTGGATAATGAAAAAGGAAGAATTCGGTTCGGATAATATAGGAAAGCGTTCGTTTGAAGCAAAAATGATATTTGTATGCAACAGAAGAACTTCGAATTCACTTTGAATACCTGCACAATAGCAAAAAAATAAAAAACTTTCTTCGTTACCTGTCTAAAGCACATCTGGAGGAAATGAAGATGAGTTTCAGATGTTTTTTTTTACAATCACACACAATGAACTAACAATATTGTCAGTATTGCGCTTCACCTGTTTCTACTTTCCTTCATTTTAACACTGAGTATAGGTGTACATGTTTTTTCAATTCAAGACATGAAGGTATGAACTTAAGTCCTCGAAGAATCTTATCTAAATCTAAATCATCCACTGAAATTAGAAACTAGGACTCTTTTTTTTATATATCCCTAGTAGATATATTTTTGATGGCTAATCATTGAGTCATGTTTAATGTATACAGTATCGTCGTTACTATTTTCTGATACGGTGACATTTGAATTCTGCTAACAAAATTCGAGCAAAAATTATTTTCTTTCACAATCCAAATACATGCCCTCAGCATTCCTTTATGTTATAGTATCCTTGATATTATAGTTTAAAAAAATATAAAATAAAATCCATAAAAATGTATTACTTAAGCATTCCTAACGAATTTCAAAAACATCCCTAAGCAGTTAAAACGTGCCATGGGCAAATCTAACTGACTTTAGAATTTTATAAGAGATTGGACGAAGAACCCTTATAAGCAGAGCTTGGGGATATATTTAAGTGTTAAAAAAAAATCAGTAAAATATAAAACTAGTCACCAAATCACCACAATATTTAAAACAAAGAATAATGATGAAACTTTTCAATGTGTATAAAATACTTGTGTAGGAAAATTATTTATAAAAAAAACTAAAAAAAAAAAACTAATTATTATAGATAATTCGAGGTTAGGAAAATTTAAAGATAGTTCAAATTTACTTGAGGGAATCTTTTCGTATTGAATTTATTACTGAATGAATTTTATCTTAAAGTCTAAGTATTGTAGAAGAAAACACATGAGAGATTATTTAGCAAAGAAGAATTAAAAAAAAAAAAAGTGGAGAAGATATTATTAAAACATTTTTTACAGGGTGTTTGTTCACATTATTGTCAAACTGCTATTAAATACTGGAATATGTAATGTACCTTATGCTTAACAAATCTTAATACAATAAAAGGGTAATGTAAATGTGCAGTGTTTTGTCCAATTATACCTAACACAAAAACTATTATTATTATTATTAGGGGAGATTGCTCTGCAACACATTCATTTCTGATAACATAATATTTTTTCTTAGAATGGTATCGTAAATATTTTTAAAAACTTTTGCTACGAACAATAAAACCATGCTGAATTTATTGTTCAGGGTAAACTGAAAGGATCCAGCTTACAGGAATAAATTGGAAAAATAATACGAAGGATTTCAGGCAACAGTATGACACTAAAACTATTCAAAAGGTCTTTTGGAGGTAGGTATATAGGTTTTGGCCATAACCTGAACAATTAGCCACTCTCTCTCATATTGTACTATATTTTATTTAGATATTGTATGTAATTTATTGGTGCAATCAGATATTAGAATAAAATTTGGGTGTTTGCTACTGCAAGCATATGCCTAACGCAAAACTTTTGATCATTTTTTTTTGTTACTTTTTTAAAATCAGAAAAGTCTGTTGAGACTTAACCTCTATCCTTGCATATATTTAGAAGAGGATAATTCCAGAACATTCGAATCGTTTCCAATAATAATACAATTTCCCAGGCTTCCTTTATCATTTAATGTTGATTAAATTATTTTGCAGGAGGTATTTTTTATATCATCGAGCTGTACGAGATAGGATACTTTTAATAAATCACGTAAAAAGAAGATATTGGACAGAGACCAACTGGTTTCCGAGAAAAAAAAATTATTAATATTTCTTCAATGACGGATCAATTTATTTTGTATTTTTCTCAGTATCCAGTAGGTATAAATAATGCTTGAATTCCTCCTTCATCTTTTCAGCCATCCTGATCCATCATAATCCATTACAAAAAATTTTACCTTAAATTTTTGAAATATTTATGAACATCTTTATTGATTTTTTTCTTGTTTTTGTATAAAATATATTTTGTTTCATTTAGCAGGGCGGACTTTAAAGACGTTAAAATAAACGATGATACCAACATACGTGAAAAAATCAAAGTCTTATTCATAACTAGTTTTCGAGATGGAAAACTGTATGGGAAGATGTCATCTGCATAACTTAATCGGATAGTAAACCTATTTGGAGAGAGCAATCTTCTTTCATCGCTATGTAGTGAAATTATTGAGAGGATACACATTTGCAGCACCATTATAGGATTCAACTTCGAAGGAATTGGGCAACTTTCTCTGTCCATGAATTACGTACGGTAATAAATTTATTATATTTATAATTCTCAACGAAAGAAATTCTAAATTCTATGCAAATCAAATTTGAATGAGCTGTAATTGCCGTATCTTTCTAATTAGTTGAAGTTTTTTTTATTTTTGAATACTTTCTATAATTGCTTAGAATTTTATAAAAGTTTGGATTCATTAAAGTTTAATGTCAGTAATAACTTGAACCCACTGTTAAAGTTAGGCGTGTAGATATGTACCTTAACCTGTGTAAGGCATTAGGAAATTCCATTTAGCAAATTTTACAAAAATAGCCTTAACTCACGTTTTTACAAATACTGAAAATGTAAATTATGCAGCTAGTAGAGTCAGACATAGCTAATTCTTAATTATTTTATTAAATTAAGAAAGAAGGGAAAATACAAAGGACAGGAATTAAAAACCCTGCATCGAATATGGAATAGGCACCTACATACATTTTCTATATATTGAATAAACATATATAACTTTGATTTTTTCTATACCTACTTTTAATTGTTAATAGGTATATCGTTGTCATTTTTGATTTTTTATTGTAAGGTAAAAAAAAAATGTAGTAAAATATAACCTCCATCTTCCGTCCGTCCTTATTAACGAAATGGACGAGAGAAAAAAATTTCAATAGACTTTATAAACTTTTCAATAAAAACTCGTTTTTTAACAGTCTCTTTTCTATTATTACAGGTCTCTTATTACCAAAAGTCAAACGTTTGTCACCAGAAAAAACAACGGAACGCCCAGATTATGACGGCCAGCCAACCAACATAGAATTTGTCTCTACTGCATACAATATCTACCTACACAATTAATCACTGTTCCAAAAAAAAAAGTGTAACATTTATAATATCCAATAACTTTATTCCCCCACTCATTTGGCATAAAATATTTCTATATAAAAACAATATTTGTTTGTTTGTATTTACTTTAGAAAATAAATTCATACAATTTTTAAATTTTTTTCATTTCCCCACCCAATTTCTTTCCATATCATCATTTAGTTAAAATCTTCATATAAAAAAAAAGTCCATAAAAATGGCGGCGTTTTTCATTCACTCACCCAATAAACTACACAACAAAGAAAGCAAATCAAAAAAATATGCTTCATTTATAGAAAATGGCGTCCGGGGATTTTTACATATAAAAAAAGTCCATTAAAATGGCTGATTTTTCTGATCTGATACGCCTTCATTCACTCACCCAATCAACTGCACAACAAAGAAAAGAAAATGGCGCCTGGTTTTGATTTCTACATATAAAAAAAATTCAATAAAAATTGCAAGCTCATATAAAAATCATTTCTCCCACCTAACTAATACTCTGACACTGGTTGTTGCTAATTTCTGAACTGATCCATGGGAGCAGAAAATCTGAATTTTTGCTTTCTACGGTTTATGGGTACCTGGTGCATGAGTTTCCGAAAATTTGCACTGAAATCGACACAAAAATTGATGTTTTCCATATTGAAAAATCCAGACACCAACCGAGAGGGAGTTTGTGGAACG
This sequence comes from Dioctria linearis, assembly GCA_963930735.1. Classification (NCBI taxonomy): domain Eukaryota; kingdom Metazoa; phylum Arthropoda; class Insecta; order Diptera; family Asilidae; genus Dioctria; species Dioctria linearis. The sequence goes on along the minus strand of OZ005744.1, from coordinate 26,863,990 downwards.
TATTTTACCAGAGATTCATTTCTCGGAATAGGTTTTTTTGGGTTTGTGTCTCGATTTTTCAATATGGAAAACATCAATTTTTGTGGCGATTTCAGTGCAAATTTTCGGAAATTCATGCACCAGGTACCCATAAACCGTAGCAAGCAAACATTCAGATTTTCTGCTCCCGTAAGGAAGTGGATCAGTGGGAGAAATGATTTTTATAGGAGGTTGCATTTTTTTTTGGTTGATTTTTATTGAATTTTTTTTTTATATGGACCAATCAAAACCAGGACGCCATTTTCAAGTAAATACATACAATCAGTAGAAAAATAAGGTGGATATTTGCGGAGTTTTAAATGAAACCAGAACTTTGATAGTATTTTGTTTTATTGAACAAATATTAATGAACAAATTTTAATTATTATACAATCATATAATTTAATATTTCCTTGTCAAAGTATCGATGCATAGTTAAATGTTGGTGGTAGATCGATGAATGGTGAAAGTTGGTGGGATCGACGACTAATGGTGAAAACTCACGGTATATATGGAGTTAGGTGAAAACTGATGTGTGTACAGCCAGGTAGAAGTGTCCGGAATGAGATGTCTAGCATTGTTGAGCTCTTTCAGAAGTGGAACGAATCGTGAAAAACTGAAAATAAAATCAAATTGAAACCATTTTTCATATTATAGAATTTCAAAGTAATTTTTATTACCTGTCCGACGATATGCATTTCCCAGATCTGTTGGACTTCTATGTGTATAATCTTGACGGTCGTCGTTGTTCTCTTTGGTGGCAACTAATTTAGTATTTTTCGATCTTTGGTGGCAACTAATTTAGTAGTAATTTTCAATCTGCACTGACGCTGTGATAATGGTGGACTGGATGACCTGTAATTATAGAGATAAAAGAGACATTATTAACAAACTAATTTAAGCTTTTATTTAAAAGTATATAAGTCTTTTGGAATTACTATCAGCAATTTCGATGAGCAAGAAGAATGGAAGATCAAGATGTATTTTTACTCAGTAAGATTACCTACGTAAATCTGTAATTTTGTCAACTGGAACTCTTCGTTAATTGTGAAATCTCTTTGTATTGTTTCGGAAGTAGATATTAGTTGAAATTAGACATTTTCCCTTTAAGAGTTTTTCTAGATCAGAAATACCCGGTTTCACAGCCTAAACTTATTCCTCACGATGGAGTTTAAGATTAGTTGAGCTTTCTCTCTCTCTTCTTCTTGTGTTTTAGGTAATGGGGGGAGAACCTAAGCTCGTATTTAAGATTAGACTAAAAAATTTTTTAAGATAACAAAATTCGTCTCTTTGATCATTTTATGAAAAGTGCATATGCAGTGAAGCTTATAAATCACTTTATCATCTATTTACTTTCGCATGATACTTTTGACTTAAAAAAAAAATAGAAGATGTGAAGAGATTATCAAAACATGACCATCTGATTTAAGAGGAAAATCAAAACATTGAAAGATCGGCTTTTTTGCTTTTTCTCAGTAACCAAGACGGATGCTTTGGAGAAATATTTCACGATGGTAAGATACAGTAGGTATGTTATATAGGTATACATAGCTACTGTGTTTTAATGGGGAATGATTATGCGTTTAATAGTTAGATAACAACACATTAAGTGCATACTTAAAGCACTAATTTTTTTCAAGCTTGGTTTTGTTACTGCATTTTTCCTGAGGCCAGTCTAAATTCAGAGTCGTTTCATATGAATATTTTTTCTGAATCCTGACTACTGTTTTTCTTACTCGTTTATTAACATTTGAATATTTTCCTGGTTAAATTTCGACTGTATTTTTGAAAAATTAATCTTTTTCGTTGATTAGTCATAATATTTAATGGATGGAAAGTCTTCCACGTTAACTGGATTTTGACAGTGCGTTGGGTATATCATGAGAAAAGCCAATATTTGAATCGGTCAAAAACTGGATAGCACAAGAAACTACACGCGGAAACTAAATGCGGATTCGAAAAAGAAAGTAAAGGGATCCATATTTTAAAAGCAATCACATAATAAGGGAAATTTATTAATTTAATCCACAGACTTTACTAAAAGATTAAAATAACTTTAATTGCTTTGTTGGCATTTTTATTTATGTTAGCGTAATGTCCTGAAGTGAAGTGTTATCATACTGCATAGGTACTTAATTTATTTTATGAGTTCTTTGAAAATATGAAAAATATAAGACTTAAAACAAACTGCACAATCTGCTCTGCAAGTGGCATTTTTATTGCAGTGAATTTAACGACATTCTTTTCAGTCTTACCATGCATACTTATACCTACCTACCTAGTCTCGTAGATATATTCAAACTTTAGTCAGCAAAGTAAAATGCCATTATCTCAAAGTAATTTCCTTATCACCAATATATCCTGTCGTTGAATGGCATCGTTAAGAACGATAACTTATAAACTACAAGAAAGTGGATTTTTATTATTACCCTGCGGCCAAGCTTCCACCATGTTCATGGGGACGGCATTAGGCTTGCGAGACTCCCAGCACGTGAAAATATATGCAAATCAGGGTATAGAACAGTTTACTTAGACTGTATTATGGCGGCCCCGTGTACCTTTTTTCCAGTCATAAAAATCACATTAGAGCACCATTTTTGGTGTTTTCTTCTCAACAGCGATGTTGTCACCATATTTTAGCAAGATGCGTAAGACACTGTTTTGCACATCATGTCTTAAATGACATTTTTACGAATATAAACATAATTTTTGTGCTTCTAATCAAGAAAAATAACATCATCTGACTTGCCTCGGACATACACGCACCATAGAAATTTTAAATTAATCACTGTAAAAAATTCGAAACAGTAAATCAAATTTATTTAGTTGGCCCATAAAAGCTATTTTAGAGTATTACAGAGTTTTCCATTCTAAGCGAAAGGTTTGTTCTATTTTGGAAAAAAAAAGTGTTAAAAACACCTTTTCAAAATGAAAACAAAAGAGCAGACCGAAAATGCGCTTTCATTAAAATCAGGATGAATGGTTTTTATCACATTTTCCCATCAGTTGCTCAACATTTATTGCTCTCCTGCTGCAAGGTGGTCTCCAGTTTGGCGTGCAATATTGATTTTTCCTCCGAATTTATATTTGAAAGAAATTCCGGGCGGGAAAGTTATATTTTCCATATAGCTACATACATATATTCAGTTTGGTGTCAGGCTAAACACTTCCATCTGTTACATTCATAAATTCAAGGGATGTGATGTGACTGCCCTAAAAATAAAATAAAAAAAAAAAAATTCCCGACGAAAGAAAAATTCCTCGTTTTAACCCTTTCTCTCTGCAGAATCATCCATGCATGCACAGAGTGAAAATATTCTGGCGAATAGCCAGATATTGGCACCATAGATTTCCACCTAATCTCTGCGGTTGTGAATACAAATTTCGATAATTGCCGGATAAAATGTGCAAAAACGGCTGCAACATTTTCATATAATCGTGTGCACCCTGATGTTGTAAGTTGTAAGATAAAAATGCAGAATAAGATTTTGGATAGGGTGTTACTGGGGTTATTTTATTCCTTTACAATGTTTATGGATTATGTAGACATTTCTTACATATACATTGGGATCTCAAGCTAGAACCGTTCAGTTTTACAATAGTAGTCTTCCGGTGCTGGTACTCATTAGCAGCAAGGATTTATGGAGAGTGAAAGATCTGAACTCATAAACGTGTCTATTTGGTGTAGGTATACATATCATTGATTGGCCACTCATCAATCAATATTTGCGCAGGTATAAACAATAGCGTTGATCCCAAGAGTTTGTGCAGGTATACACCAAACTCTACAAAAATAGAGTTCAAAACAAAATTTATACATTGCGTATACAGATTCGTCTAGCACAGGGGTCCGTGAACCGTGGTGAATTCCTTCAAGGTGGGGTAAAAATGAATTTCTTGGGACTGAGGAGTCAAAAGGCATAATATAAATTTATATAAAAAGAAACAATTTTTTTCATATAGCAGTAACCGTAAGGTTTCCATTACCAAATTATATAACTTGAGTTATATATAGACATGAGGATAATGGAGGAAGGTACCAAGGGCGGTGAAAAAGCCATATTATGACGGAATATTGCTGGATCTTAGATTAAGATTTAGAATTAAGCGGGGCAAGTAGCCTATGTACTGCAGCCATCTTTGACTTATTGTGTTGGACCTTACAAACAGACTGTCCTGACCAAAAACACAGTAGAGTGTCAAATAGAAAATGTTTTTCTTAATAATATTTTTGTATTTGCTATTTTCATGTTATTTAAGCTATATAAAATACCATTTATAACGCAATTTTTATTTGAAATTAAAGGTCTCAATATATATTTAATATATTTTTTACATCTTTATGTTATTATAAGTAGTTTGTTATTATCTCAAAAACTAGAGCCAATTTAGCAAACTCTGTGCCGCAGAATCACTGTTCCCCATTACTAGTAATGTAATCTATACTCCACCGTAAATTTCTCTATATTTTTCAATAAAATGTGCAAGCAATGCGTTGGCTGTGTCAAGAAAATTTGAATAAAATCTCGAGGAATAAATCGTTATGACACAAAAAAAACGAAGGAAGATTATCTTTCAGTAAGGATCGGCAGGAAAAATGGAAGTAGATTCTGTCGTTGAAATATTTCTTCGTTCAGTGCAAAGACTTGGCGTACGATATTTAAAATATGTCGGCGATGGCGATTCGAAAACTTATGGTGGTATTTTGAAAGCTGCTTCATATGGTGCAACTGTTGTAGATAAAAAGGAGTGAATTGGCCATGTTCAGAAGCGAATCGGTTCTTGACTACGTGCATTAAAATAAAATACTAAAGGAATCGGCGGCAAAGGTAAACTTACTGCAATAGTGATTGACAAATTGGCAGTTTATTACGGTTTATTACGGAACTGTGACTCTGTGAAAAATATGAAAAGTGCTATTTGGGCCACATTTTACCACTATAGTTTAACTGACAACAAGCCACGGCACCAGAAATGCGACAAAGGTGAAAACTCATGGTGCTCATATCAGCGTGCAAAAGCAGTCAAAGACCGCTCTTATAAGCAAGACTATAATCCCTTGCCAAGTGACGTATTGGACGCCATTAAACCAATTTATGAAGACCTTTCCAAGGACGAACTGTTGGAAAGGTGTCTTGGAGGTTTCACCCAAAACAATAATGAGAGCCTTAATCAAAACGTATGGAAGGTTATGCCGAAAAAAATACCTGCCAGCTTCACTACCGTTAGTATTGCCGTATATCTTGCTACTGTTGTTTTTAACGAAGGTACATATGGCTTGTTAGCAGTTTTCAATGCATTAGGAATTAGCTGTGGACCCAATGCACATGACTAAGCCGCTCAGGAAGACAATGAGAGGATAAAAATCAGTAATAGTCAGGTACAACAAAATACTCGAGAGGGTAGAATGGCTCGACGCCAGATGAAAGTAGCATCTGCAGATGCTGTAAATAAGGCAGCAGGTTTATTATATGGTCCTGAAATCGATGACACTATGTACCTAAGTACAAGAGAACATTTTTTATCTGCATGTAAAATCCACGGGGTCACCCCGTGTGACCGCCTGTTTTTTTACCTTTTTTTGGCATTATGTTTTGACGAACAATAAAAATGTAGAAGTTTGAACTTTTTACATTTTAAATGACATTTCAGTAGTAAGCCAGAATATTTTCAGACCAAAATATTTATCACAATGTGTGTTGCACCACTACAAACAAAGGCTTATCTGAAATCAAAAAACCAAACGATGTTTCAATCTATGAAGCTGTGGCTATAGAATGAACTAGAATTATTCGAAAATATTGAAAATTGAATAATTGAGATATTTTTGAAAATTAATTTTCAAATTTCGGGATTTTTTTCGATATTTGTGTTACGAAAAAAAAACGGTTCGGAATTTTTGCATTATTTTAGTTCACTCAATGGCTATATATGTGCCGAATTTACCGTTAAAATTTCAAGGCAATCGGTCAAACCGTTTTTGAGATATCGTGGAGACCAGTTAGAAAAACGCGTTTAAAAGCTCAAATACGATTATTACAAATAAATACACTGGGTGCTCAATTAAGACTAAACTAACCGTCATATTGGAAACAGAAAATGAGTTTAAAGATATAACGGCTTCTCTATTGTACATTTAAATTTATGTTTGTATTAAAAGGGTTCAGGTAAGAAACCAAAGCGGAAGAGAAGGGGTCCGTCCGATGCTCGAGCGCACGCTCCAAATACCTGCCCTGATTACCGCTGTAACATTCGAACAGCTCAGAATATCGGAAAATTATTTTACCCACATGTTCTGCACTATATTTCGATGCAACTTTGCAAAAAAAAAAAAAAAAAAAAATTTAAATCAGTCACACGGGGTTACCCTTTAAAACTTTGAACGCATTTTCCTCAAAACAACATTTTTGAGGCGGTGTTCACGATATCTCGAGAATCGCTTATCCGATTGCTTCCAAATTTTGACCACTTCATTAGGATACAATAATCTCACGGGTGTACGATGGATTTTTTTTAATTCGATGAATATTTTTTTTTATAATCAAAAAATTAGCGCCGCTTTTTAGCGAAAAAAAAATTGCACTTCTCCCCTATTTTAAAAAATCAAAATTATACTAAACCCTTCGTTCACCCGGAAGCTAGTGCTGTTAACTAATGATTGCATAAAAAATGTTGATTACCGATGAACCAGCCTTGAGCAGCAGTGAACACCGCAAAACACTTTTGTTTTTCGTACTTCTCCAATATCACTTATAACTAGGCTACAAATAAATATTTTGTCTCTAAAAAATTACTGGAGCTTTTTCAAATATGTACAATTTTATTGAAAAAATATTGGTATGAAAATAAATAAAACAGCCGTAAAAAAAAATAATAAAAAAAGGCGATTTTTTGGCCTCCTAATTGACCCTAACCCGAGGCAGTATAAAAATGCGTCCGATACGTTCGATACTGTCTCTGTACAAAGTAACAACATTGATCTCTCTGAAGATGCACGGATAGACCGAAACTTGTACTTGTTAGAGTCTAATTAAATAAAAATATTGTGATCCTAAAGTATTATTTTGCTACTCTAATTTAAGCATTGTCTCAAATACAAAGAGTACAGATTTTATTATTTTTACTCGAAATTGCTTTGTAAACTTTCGTGACAATTTCTTTCATCATCATGAAAGTTTTTCAAAGCAATTTAAAAGACAAAAGCTAAAGACATGCAGTTTACAGTTTAGTAGAGCGCAAGTATACTCTTTCGGAGATGTTTTTTATTCCTTGCAATTTAGGCTATAACTCTTGAATATGCATCGGTTCTTATTTTCCAAAGGACTTTTCACATCTAAGCATTAAACGAAATTACTTTACTATGCATATTATACTTACTTATAAGGAATTCTTATACTAGGTGTGCAGTTTTTTCACTCGTTGCTGGCAAAATTAAAATGTTCCAAATATTTTCACAATAATAGTGCTCTGCACTTTTTGAATTAACTCAACCTAACTTTCAAATTTGTTAATTATATAAATGCTCGCTCATAATATGTTTACTAAAAGTACAAAAGAGTTTTTCTAACTTAGATAAATTCCAACACAGCTTTAAATTATACCAAAATCACTTCAAATACAATATGAGGACAATTTGTGTTACATAATCTCCTTTAACTTGACTACTTCCTCAGCATGAATTTATCTTGTATAAATTTACGTAAATCTGACAAGGGATACGGTCATGGAGCAAAGACAATAGTATATCCTCTGCTGAAAGCATATCCGGCATTTTATCACAAGGCATGTATTTGATTAAATTCACAAGAAGTCTTCTAAATGCAACAAGAGAGAGGACTCCTAGAGATTCCTTCCCAGATAGAGATCTGGAAGAATTGAGTTGATCTTTCCTGTACGTTTAATGCAGGATGCGGGAAGGATACATTCGAGAACAAAAGCTCTCAGGCACTCAATTTATCTTTGAGAGTACACATAAGTGCTAATATCGATGGCCCTCAATAGATGAACGGATAAAAATGGAAAATCATTTCAACAGACACCCGAAGGACTAGAAATCATCTGCCCAGGGTCTAAGGTTTAAGGGAACTTGTATGTATGTATGTATGTAAAAGTGCAGGAACTGGAATTTTTCAATGAATTGCAGAGAGAAAATCGAACTTCACATGTTGTTATGGTTAGAAAGTATGGTGTAGAAGCAGGATTTGTTAATCTGATAGAATTTAACTGTCGGTGGAGCATACCACAATAATGGTTCGATGCCACCGTTACGTTGCTATTTTGAAATGGATCGGCTATTTCTAAATGGATTCCTGGGAATCGTATATATTGCTTTTGGATAAGCCACTGATGGTGTCGATTTATTCGTAGTTTAATGCAAACGAAAATTTTCTATATTTAATGGCATTACATGTTCATGAAAAAAAAACCACTCAGCAAGTTGTGAATTAAGGCTTATCATGCTGTTTGTGAATTTAAAAAGCTACAAACATATTGTTTGGGGTGAATTTCAAATATTAAAACTCAAAAATAATGTAATTGTATAAAAACGTTGAACAGCATAAGGATTCGGTTTATGTGAAGTCTCATTTCTAATGTGTCTACAAATGTACAACACAGTGCATTGGTTTCATGATTTTGTGGATCTGGGTTCGAATCTCACCAGGCATTTTGCATACAATTATTTACCGTAAAGCCACTGGAATTAGAGCTGTAATGGCATTATCATTAGCATTCGCATTACCTCGTAATGCTAATTAAAAATTTAGCATTAGCATTGCTGCTAATGGTAAGGTAGCATTATCTTAACTTTATCTGCATTATTTTAGTATTATTTAAGACAAAATAGCTTTTCCTAAGATATTTGCAATAATTATGTCAAATTTTCTTGGAAATTTTAGTATAATGGGCGGTGAGGGGGGGGGGGCTTTTGTATACGATATCTTTAAATACAGGAAATACAAATGGAGCCTTTGAATACAAATTCAGCTTACTTACTCCGGCACCTAACTTGTAGTTTCATCAGCACATCAAATGAATCGCATTTTCTTCAAAGATTTAGAAGCATTAGAAATTTATTGGCAAATACGTGACTGTGCATTGGAGGATGATCTGCTACTTCACATTCGTTAAAAATTAATTTCCGCCGAAAAATTCCTCTATTCACAGAAAACATGCTTCCTAGAGTTAGAGACTATTTTTCTTGATTGAATTAATTGTACCAGGAAGAGTTCATTTCAAAGCTCCAACTGCAATACATCATGGGAGATGGATGGCCAATGTCATTTGTATAGGCCCTTCAAATTTATAGTTACACTACGAAAACAGATTTAACCATAAGATAATTGTGAAAAATATGTACTCCCCGTAACTTCTCTCTCTATCAGATTACACAGTACCGAAAATGCTAGGCAATCAATCATAAAATTGTATGGAATTAAAAAAAAAAATTGTTTTGCCAGCAAACCCAAATATAATAACTTTAAATGGAGTTTTCTTTTTTAAAGGAGACCATCATAGAATGAGAAAAATTATCGAATGAGGAAAAACCAATTCTTGACAAAATTGAAACGTACGATTCTGTCATAGTAATGAGAAGACCACTAAATATAAGAATTTATATTTCAGATTGAGAGGCGATGTATCGATATTGCATTCTACTCCAATATGTGCACCAGTCAAATGTAGTAATGCAATCAAATGTAGTAGGTATATGCGTATGCTAATAGTTATTAATTTATATTACAAAGCAAAGTGAGAAGATTTTAGTATTGGGTACTATTCGTGTGTGATCTGATAATTATAACAGGGGCAAAACTAAAGCAGAACAGCGAGTCATAATCGATCTGCATTTTAAGAAAATTTTTATGAATTTGTTGTAAACAATTTGGTTTTTAGATGTCATTTTCCGCCTGGAAATTACGAAATAAAATATGGAAAAGCAAAATGATGTTTTTAATTCATCTTTTGATAATGTAGGACGATCAATTTTTAATAGTCGACGTCAAGTTCAGTTTAGACAAAAATGTAGAATAGAGAAACAAAACTAGTGGCCAACTTTGCTGTAGCAGTCTTCATTGTGCTTATGGTCAACTATAGTAGCACTAAGCAACTAATAAATTTTAGTTTCTTAGTGGTAGTACCTACCTAAATATTCGTTTTATTTCAACACGACCTCACAAACCAATGATATTTAAGCGAAAAAGAGATTAAAAAAAAGTAAAATAGGTAATAAATGTAGGTACATATACCTACAAGTACCTGAATCATGCATTTTTGATTACAATGAAAAATTCATGCAAACTATTTTACCTGCACACAACTATCTAAAACCAAATACATATATGATTCAAATAAATGAAATGCTGAACACTGATCCATTTGCATTCTTAAAAGCAAAAATCTAATGCAATTCCCAAATTAACTGATACACAATAAAATACCTACATGCACTTGCACTTATGTTATATATTTGTGATTGATTAATTTATTACAGGTGATTCCCGATAAACTTTAGAATAAAGCACAAAACTGAGTACTATAATAATGGCAAATTATAATTTAATTGCAAGAAAACAAAAGCAAGGTATAATATCAAAAATATCCAACCATCATGAACTAATCAAATTTTACAAAGAGTTAATTTTGATACGTGTAGGTCCATCTATTGAGAGAAACTTAGACTGTTCTTTTATAGGCAGTTTTGATTTCGTAATAATAAGTTACGAATATTTTTACATTCCACACCATTTTTTGACTGTAGTAGCTACATGCAATCAAAATATTGCTGAGGTTTTCTCTCGCCTTGCTAATCAAAACATTTTCTATTTTTTTTCTCCCATTCCCACTTTCGTTCTATCTCTGCCTATTCTATTATCAAAAATCGTCAATTATTGAGCATCCATTGCATTTGCATGTAAATAAATTTAATATCATTATCAGAGAACCCCGGTCAAAGTTGCTGAAGCTATACACACATAACAAATTACTATATATGTAGCTGTGAAATACATACATCGAAAATTCCTGTTTTGATTTCATAAATGTGAAAAAGATCTAAAATATTGATTTTTTTCTACTTTATTTTTGCTGCTCTTTTATTCTCTCTAGTCTCTACAATTTGTTTTTTTTTTTAATATTTGTTTTTGTGATATTAGAAAGAGAGAGAAGTAAATCATATTAGCCCATGGCAGCTGGGGATTTATATGTTTGCAGCGATTGGTTATAAGTTTGAATGTAGTTGTTGAATGTTAGCAAAGAAAAAAAAATTGGCGAAATGAAAAAAATATAAAATATTTCGTTTCCCCCCTTTTCACCACTCTTTTCTAGAAGCTCAGCGAATTTTTTATAATTAAAAATAATAATTTAAGTGACAATTTTTATCGTAGGCGCATTTCAAAAATAATTATTTATGGTTTAGAAAAGGCACCTCGTAGTAAAAATTTGATTTCTTAAAATTATTTACAAGCAAGCTGGAGAAAGCAAATGCACAATAACCGAACTCGAAATATGTTTTTTTTCTTCTAATTTTGTGATAATCTTAATATGAAAAAAATAGCAAATATAATGAAAAAATAAACTTACAACAAATGAAATACGCTAGGTAGGTATATCAAAACTGATTTAAAAGTAGCTAATGGTCACATTAAAGAAGTTTCTCAATGTACCTAGATAGGTAATATTTTGGTAGTTGTGAAAGGAGTTCATGGTTATCGTCTTTTTCGATAATATGCACACAAATAGAGCGGTTAATGGTTGAAACTTCCTATAACAATGACAATAAGATAAACAAAAATGTCTATAGCCTTTATATCAACTCTATATAATTCCTTACCAAGATTCGGGATCAAGTCAAGAAATTTATCCGAAATTCAATCTGTGAGTATATTCGAGATGTAAACGATACATCGGAATGTAACGTTTCTATGCATTATGCAAGAATTCAATCAGCTTTTGAGTATAGAAAACAAAAATAATTGTTGATAGCAAGATACACAGAGGAAAATTCAATGATGGTAAAAAGAAAACACTTTAAGTTTATATTTAATTTAAATTAATATTAAGAATTTCGTGATTTTTGTATTTTTATATATTTTTATTTTGTTCTGTGATTTGGGTGATTTGGTTAAATCAATTCTCCAGTGATAGATCTTGAAGAGTTGAAAAAAAATTTAATGGTAGTGTTAGAGGTGGAATTGGTTTCAGAAGATTTTTAATAAATATTCTATATCTCCTAATCCTAACTAATTTTAGTCTGTGCTTTTCAACAAGTTCGTTTTAGAAAGAAGTCACTCACACCTATTAATTGATGTACCTACATATCGCCTCTAAGTTTCCTCCATCTACCGTTTATTATAAATTACCTGCTATAGTCAAATCTTTCGTATTGTTAATAATTTTTTTTATTTAAATTTTTTTTTCTTTTACAAAATTGAATGCTTACAATATTTTCTTAAAAAGTGTAAGATATTTAATATCGTATCAACTGAAGTTTTTGAGATTATAAGCTACATATCATTCAGATTGGTCGCTTTAACCGAATCACCCTGTAAGAGCTGATAGCAACTTCTCGCATCTGTTATTTTTATCGGGTAGCGAACAAGGGTCCTATTTCATAAAACTATTAGCATAAGAAAAGCTAATAACATACACACTGAAAAAAATTCTATTAGTTACTAGATTTACTATAAACTGAGTTTAAGAATTTTACTATAAGATGTCTTCAAAATTGAAATAATATATTAAATTATACTTCAAAGTGTGAGAGCAATTTATACATAAATGTGGAATTTATGATATTAAAATTTCAACATGTATATTGCCGTAGTGCACTTCTTTACAAAAATTTATACCTACGATGGTTCAAAATATTTGCCATAAGAATTAATGATATATATCTTTTATTTCGCTATTATATATGCATTAGTGATTTCCCTTTGTGTGTTGCAATTTATCATACACTGGGCAAGTGAAACAAAAATCTGCAACGCTTCGCTTGAATATAAAATCGACGATGCCTCGACCTGATGTAGGGAAGCCCTGAATTTTTTCTTAGAAATTTACTAGATATTTTTCTTTATATATGAAAATACATATTGTATCTGAAAATAAGTCAGTCAGCAAAATGAATAAAAATTCTGCCGAAACATTTTCTGTAAATTTCCAAACAGAAATGAATGCTTAAGGAAAGATACATGATGATTGGTTTCCAGTCTCCCGTTTACAGATACTGAAATCTCCAAAATGTTTACTGGGCACGAGACTTTTGTCCCTGAAGACCAAAAAATTCTCTTCGAAAACCATAAGAAAAAATCTCTAGAGACCCGTCTCTGAAGTGTAGCCACGAAATTTGAAATTTGGGCTCTAGAGATCTCCAGAGATCTTTGTTAATTGTCAAGCAAGAGATTGTTACAAAAAATTATCTCAAAAGCTATGAATATTTTTAAGTCATGCGAAAAGTTAAAAAACTTAAAAAATATATCCTTGGTGCAAAAACTTTACTGCGGGGTAAACACAACAAATTTGAGATTTTTGTTTTTTAAAAATTACCAGAACTGTATTGACGAAACAAATTTTTTCCTAAATTAATTTTTTTAATTATTAGTTTTTATATTAATTTCTTTGTAACAATTTGTCAAAGTCACTCCACTTTATGTCTTTTCTTTTGCGAGTAGATCTACACTTAACAGACCAAAACACACAAATAGTCCCGAAGACCTGGAGACGACTAATTAACAAACTTCGGAGACCGGAGACCGAACCTGGAGACCTGTTTGTTTTAAAATATATTACGAGAGACCGGATACAAAAAAAAGTCTCTAGAGACTAGGTCTCTTTAGAGATTTTTTGTGTGTCCGAAGTGTATACACGGGACCAAAAAATTTGACTCTGGAGACCCAAAGTCTCTTGTCATGTAGCTTCACCGTTATTGCTCATTAACGTGTCCACGCTCACAATTATTATGTTAACAGTCCAAGCATCCGTTGTCGTCCTCCAATAATGCATAAGAATTTTAAGGAACAAATTTCCAGTAAATTTCTATGAGGCAATAGGCTGAACCAAAATGGACGTAAATTACTGGACGAATTTCAACGAGACTGAGGTTTACTTACGCATAATTGACATTTTTGGCCTAAATAGACGTCACATTCGGTAAGGAAACATATAATGTTTTCAATTTTAAAAAGTGATAAAAGGAAAAAAAATTAACAAATTTGAAGTTAATTTAATTGAAGATTTGTGAATATAAAATATATAAGAAGAATCTGAGGAAAATCGGCAGCACTTATAACAGAAGCAATATCTCGCTTTTTTAGCTCCTTCCCAAACTTTTGTCTTAAGTGACCACCTCTTTTTACATTCTTATTCTATACTAAAATTAAAGTGTCACCGATTTCATTCATATCATTGGATAACATACGTGACTCTTACAACCTTTTGCTTATGGAAAATTTGACATTTAAACTTAACGAACGTTCCTTACCGACGTCTTAAAGTTATTTTGGGTACGTCTCTTTATTTAAAGAGCGCGTTCGCATGCTACATCCCTTTTGGTACAGCTTATCACCTTTGGTTATGTTAGCAAATCGAGGCATCATCGAGGCATCGTCGATTTTATAGTCGAGCCAGGCGTTGTAGGTTTTTGTCCACTCTTTGTATGTTATTAGTTTATCTAATAATTATTACCGAATTTACCAATATTTTCCAAATTCTTTGTTCAATTGTGATTCATAAATATTGTTCGCACAGTTATAAGTTATTACTCCACTGCAAATAAGTATTAGTGAAAAATTAATACGCCACGAAGAATCTGTTTCATAGAAGCTCTTATACTAATAATTATTAGTACTGCACTAAAACTAAAAACTAAATTTTTTATTAATTCATTTACGTACGTATAAAAAGTAGACAAATAAGAAAACTGTGTTTATTTACCTATATGAGATTGTTCATTCATGTAGGGTTAAAAATTCAATTTTTAACCGTAACCATGAAATTTTTACAATAATATTGTTATTTATTTTCAAACGTTATGATTGTAAGCTTGTAAGAATGCGTCAACGTTGGGTATACAACCAGAGAATTATTTATGTGGCCTAAATATGTACAAGCTACGAATTTAATGAAAAATTTCATATTGATGGTGAAACAATTGAATATGTATTTATTGCGACGAATTGGACCCTATATATTGAAACTCCCATAAAATAAACTGTACTGTATTGTCAAAGCAGAGAGTATACTTACAGCCCTTAACTGGTTAGAGAACGGAAGCCAGTACCACGAAATAGCATATTTATTGTATTGCTTTGAAAGTGTACTTTTAAAAAGCCAAAAAAAACTATTTTATTTTTTAAAATCAAATCAAGTAAATGCAGTTTCACTTCTTTTTCAATCGACTTTTTCAATTAGACAAGAGTACTCTTTTATGAAAAGCAAGCCGAACCAGTTTCTTCTCTGAGTCTTATGACTTAATATTTTTAAACTGCTTAGAATTTAAGTTCAAAGCCGGTAAAAATTAAATGCAAATGTTCAATTACTTAAGTGTCTGTTTACAGTTTTGCTGTGCTTGAAAACTAATAACTACTAGCGAGACAGTGACTAATAATTATTATCGCAGCCCCAGACTAGTCTATACTAATTATTACAAGATGCACCAATTATTCCCAGGACAATAACAAGGCAATTATTAGTATTCGAAAACTTTTTTATGAAACTCTATAATATTAGTCCATAATTTATTGGAGCTAATAAATTGAAAAATATTAGTATTCGACTAATAATTTCCAATTATAAGGACGATTTTAAGTAAATAAGTATGTAGATAGATTTAGACCCTAAATTATTTTAGTTCCATACATATTCATAGAAAAATATGTGCTCTTTGATTTGTTAGTGATCTTTTAATATCCAGAATTAATTGCTATGGTTTATTATTATACAATTTGTACTCTACAAAAGAATCGATCTGCTATTCCATTTACTCAAGCAATTAGTTAGTTTGATTTTTCAATTTTACAGTCATATTCAAGAAATTAGTATTTTATAGATTTGAAGTAGATTCTCTTTTTAATAACAATATTATTAATATTATTACTTTCCCATAATATTCGGTATGTCTAATGAATTTCTTCTTACCTTTTTTCAAGTGTAATTTTCCATCTCTTGGGGCTTGAAAGCGTGCGGCGTATATATAATCTGTAATGGAACAACAATCAATATAAGAATTCCATTATTATTATTAATTATCTGTTAACGAACTTAATTCAATAATAAAAATCATCTCTTTTCAGGTTTCATTCAATAAAATTATCTGCTATCTGATAAATACGAAATTAGAAACTTAAACAATGTTGCCTGGTGAATCCAATCCAAAGCGATTTGTATATTTGTTGCATGACTATAACTCACGTGGAACTAGATTTCATTATTGTAGGTCCGAACTAATTCGAACCGCGAATATTTCTATATCGATTTCAGCATTGTGTTTACACATCATATATCACTCGACCACCACCATATAGGTAGAAGCTGAAATTGAATTAATTTCAAATAGCTATGTGCATATTCATCACTTGGGTGATGTTTTATATTCCAAACTACGGTGAATTTATAGGAGATCGTATCATCAATTCTGTATGGTTGATATTTAATTATCGAGTTAATTTGCCTCGAAATTAGCTATTTGTGCTAACTGAACACCAAATGTACATTAGTCTCCTCTATTGTGATGATAGTTCCTGCTAATTTGTAATTCCATAAGCATTCAAAAATTTAATGCTTTACAATAGGGTTGAGGACTGCTGCTGTCAAAAAGACCTAGACAAATTTAAATAAATTAGATTTTTAAGTCATGTTTTACTCGTTTTTATTACCTTTTTTTTTTCTTGGAATATACATTCTGTAAGCGTCTTTGTTAACATTGCAGTGAATCGACGAAGCAATGGTATGTGAATAACAAGGCTACTGTATTTAGTATGTACACATCTTATCTGAAATGAGTTTATATAGGTTAATTGATTAAGTAAAAATAAAATAAAAGGTGACATGATAGAAATAATATGAAATCGGTTCAGCAAATCATGGCTGATCATGGACCAAGCTATACTGACTCGCTCAGGCAGATATATGCCATAGAGCTCTCGCTCGCAAAATCAGTAGTACATAAATCGTTAAGTTCGTATACCTTTAAATCTAAGCTGATTTGGGACTGCCTTGAACCAACGAGACAACACCAAAATGGTTACGCTGATTTAAATGCCATAACATGAAGGTATCACGGGCAACGAGATTGCGGACCGCCCTGCAAAGAAATGAATGAGCCAGATCTTTGTTTATCGGTCCTGGGCCGGTTTTACCCCATCCAAAAAGACACCTTTCAGCACAAGTAAGTTTTTGAGACGACATAATTAAATTAGCATACTGAGGAAACATCACAGGACTAATACAAACGAGGAAATTGATTACGTATTCGCAACAGAGGACGAAAGTATTTCCCACGCTAAGCAGGAAAGAACTAAAGCTCATAATGTATTCTTACTGGGCATTGTTCATTCAGATTTTATATCAAGAAGATAGGTAAGGTCGAAAGCGAGACCTACGGTGGTTTGATAAAGCCATCTACACATCGTAAGCGCCCTTGGCGCAGCCTTGACCTTTGTAGGGTTCTTCGTAAGTCCAAGCCATTTTCAGAACTAGAAAAGATTACGAAGTAGATCTTGCTTTTAATGTTTAGAACAAAAAAAATTAAATTATTTAATATCCAGTCAACCAGATTGATACAATCGAATATGTTCATGGTTTTTTGTTATATACAATTATTAATTATAAGGAACGAAATACCAAGCGGTCCAAGACCTAAATAACTCGGAGATTATTAGATTATCTCAGATCATTGACGGAAAACAAAAAGCCTGAAGCATTAATATTTTTCATTAGCACAAATACATGAACTTGTTTTTCAAAGTTCCAAGTGTTTTGTTTTATTTTCTGTTTTTTTTGCTGCTTCAGTGGCAGTTTTCCCCTTCGAAAATATGTCAGATATAAGTATAATGAATACATAAACAGAATTGTACGATATTTAGCGCTAAATGCAGCAATTTTTTGAGCTTATTACGCTTTCTTTAGTTATAACGTTCTAAGATTGTGTCGTATATTTTGACATTTACCTACAAGTGACAGAAAGTCAGAATCAAGCATCATGACGTCAATTTAAAAGGATTTCAAATTTTTATTTATTTATTAATATATCTACCGAGATTATGTTACAGACTAGCACATTTAATTTACAAAACACAAAAGTTTTAATGAACATATGTGCAAAATAATATTTTCTAAATTAAATTGCTTAATGACTATAATTCAAAAATTAAACTAGCATTCTCATAAAGAGTTGATTTAACTAATTCCCTAGGCATTGTAAAATTAATAAATACAGAAAATAAATTAAAGTGTAAAATACAATTTGAAATACCCATTCATGCCATAGTTTATTTTATGTTGTGGAGCTAACAGCAAATTTCGTAAGCGGATTGATCTCTCAGGTGCATAAAAGGAGATTAAAGACAAAAGTTCAGGACATTTTATTCCTGTAAGATAGAATATCTCTTACAAAAGTAGCACAGTTCACTTTACGTCTAAACTGAAGAGATGATAAATCTAAAAGCAAACATCTTACACGGTAACATGGCATATTGTCACGGTTCTAATATAATTTATATAAAGCAAGACGAGTAAACGACTTTTTTACAGACTCGATACGATTAATGTGAACATCATAAAAGGGGCCCCCAATCTTTGGAATTACGCTTTAAGAAACGTAGGTTGCGAAATGCTTTAGAAATAGTAAGTTCAACATATGAAGCGAAAGACAGTTTTGGATCAAATATTACTCCTAGGTCTTTGACTGCTAAAGCTCTAGGAATGAGAATATCATTGATCGTATAACTTAAGCAAAATGCATTGAATTTTCTGGTGAAACTCATAATTTCACATTTAGAAACGTTCACTTCTAATTTATTCGTGGAGTACGATGTAAATAGTCGATTAAGATCAGCTTGAAGTGAGAAGCAATCGTCCAAGGAATTGATTTTTGCATAAAGTTTAAGATCATCAGAAAATATTAAATAATTCGCGAAGTAAAAATTCCTAACAATGTCATTAATAAAGAGCAAAAAAATTAAGGGTCCTAAGTGACTGCTTTGAGGAACACCAGAAGTAACAGATATGAATCTCAAAATAAGATTGCCAATTTTTACATATTGCTTAACCCATTTAAAGATAGATGAATGAAAGCCAATATATTGCAGTTTATAAACTAGAAGCGAAATATTAACTCTATCGACTGCATTAGCAAAATATTTTATACCTGCGCACCTTTTTCAATGGAATTAATCGCAAAGTTGGAAAATATTGCCAAATTTGTGGAACAGGACTTACCAGATAAAAAACCATGCTGCTGGGAAACTATTAATTCCTTCACAATAAAACTAATTTTAGTATTCACTATAGAATCTTCCTAATAATTAGTAATTAGTAGCAGAGGTTATTATTATTATTGTGTTTTATTTTTTTTATGTAAAATTCAATATTTTGCTGCTAATACTGGCCAAGCTTTAGCTTTCGCTGAACAGAAATAGAAAATAAAAATAATTTACAATGCTTAAGCTTAGCTCACCCTAAAAGAGCAGGTTTATATTATGGGCGATAAGGACGAAGTTATACCTACATACAACAATTTTTGTGAAACTTTACAATATATGACTGTTGTTGCTTTTTGAGGAAACAAAATACCACGAGCAAAATGTTTTAAATTAGTAAAAGAGAAAGTTGAACGGGCGATAATCGACGCACTTTGGAATGGCCCGTTTTTACATACTTAAAGTATTAACTTAACTTAACTGTTTTATGTGAGCCAGCGTTAGTTTAATTATAATAATAACTATAACGAAAGAATTTTGTCTAAAAAAATTTCACCAGTTTTCTATTGTATGCGCTACTTTAAACGTAAAAACGGGCCAACTGGGTCTACCGACATCCGAACACATTTTGTCAGGTTGTTACCTTAGTTATAAGTTATGAATGCAATTTAATAATTTTGCCAAAATTTCGGTTATTGGGGAATTGTATTAAAATAAACAAGATTTAAAGCGTAATTTTGTATGGTAGCAACAATTTCTAATTATGTACATTACAATATGAATATGGGCTTCGATTAAAAATTGATAATATTTCGTCGTGATCATTCATGGTGCGAACTGAGTCTATTTGGTGAATTTTTCCTATTGACGTGGTACCAATTTGAGTTTGGAAAATCATTCTTGAAGAGAATGTTTTTCTGTGTTATATTTTTTTCTAGGGTAAGCTGAAATATTGTGAAAAATTTCACGAAGGAATAGTTCGCAATAAAACCAAGGCCCCATTCCACAAAACTACAAGTTCTTGTACTACAAGCGTTTTTCAATAAGTCAGAAAATTTGTGTACCACAAAGCAATACTTGTAGAATTTATTGTACAACGATAATTCTACAAGTGGAAAATTTTTACCAGAAAACTACAATTCGACTTGAAAATCCATTATGGCTTGTAGAAACTTAGTGAATTTTCAAACTAGTAGATTTTCGAACAAGTCAGTAAAAAGTAAAATTTTGATACTGAAAATAATTTTTTTTTGCAATTCAACTACATTCATTTCCACACATATATGTATTTAGAATTAATTAGTATTAACATTTAAATTAGGATACAAAATATGGTAACTAATAAAATTAATATTACTCAGTAAACATTTGGCAACTCAAAAATCCAGGAAGCTTGCGTATTGCTTTCAAAACTGTATGTACTATTGCAGAGTTGGGCATTAATTTTTAAAAAAAATTTTAATTAAATTAACGATTGAAAATTATAATTGAATAATTAATCTCAAGAAAATAATCATTTAATCGATTGATCAATTTAATCGTTAATCGGGTACATATATTAATGTTCAATTGACAGATATTAATAGTTATTTACTCCTTAGTTTTTAATCGTTAATTGTATTTTTCGATTGATTTGTTAATTTGAAAAAGTGAACGAGGTATTGGTAACTCAAGATAATTTTATTAGTTATTAATAAAAAATGTAATGAAATAAAAAAAAAAGCAATGAAATAACCATGAAAATAGTATTAGAAATTAAAACCAAAATTATGAAATTAAACATTTTAGATTTCGAACTACTCAATGCAGAATAAGGACTTAGAGATACTTAAAAAAAACAACTTCTTTATTTTATAAGAGCTAAGATTAGATTATTTCTGACAGTTATCTTGGCTAATTTATTTCTCTTAAAATTCAAACATAGTAATATACGGGGAGGGAACACGGGAATGCAATTGGTGTGAATCACCATTTCCCATCATACGTTAAGGCACGTATTTTTCTTTGACCAGTGCCTAACAAGATTACTCAAAAACATTAAAAATGCTCGAAAGTTAATAAAAATTATTAGTGGAAATTAAAATAAATTAATCATTTATGAAAACGATTAAGCGATTAACTCGTGTTATGTGATTACTTTTAATGATTAATTAATCATTAATCGTTTCAAATTATTTCTTTTAACGATTAAATATTTAAATCATTGCTCCTGATTGATGATTGATACTTTTAATCGTAATCATTAATCGTTAATATAAATAAATTTTGCCCAACACAGTACTATAGATCATAAGAAGCCGAAAGAAATAACGGCATCAAACGCAAGAGAAAAAGAAGACATCAAATATTTCTCGTTAGCGTAGTTACTGATAATAATGTTTTGGGAAAAGAATTATTTATAATTAAAATGATAAATATATTGTCTAGAAGTTCAAGTTCAGATGAAAATGGTGATTTTTTATTCGGTGAAATAACAAAAGTATATAGAGAGAATAAATGTTTTTGGATTAGATAATAAAACATTTATTGAAAAATTTCGTTACCCTAACACCATAGTGCAGCAATTAGATTTGACGAAAATTTTCTCTGAAATGCATAAAATTCTCGGTTTTCATTTTTTCTGCGGGTCTAATAAACTATATTTTCATTATACGATGTATTTGGAAGAATTTATGCTTTGGTACTGCAACAAGTTTAAGCTACATATCGATTTGTATGGAAAATATTTTAGACTTGTACATTGAATCTACAAGTTTAGGGAAATTAAAAATTTCCAAGATGAATAATTTTTGTGGTGCAGTGGTACAGAATCTACAAGTGCTAATAGAACAAGAATATTGGTACAAGTGTCGTTGTAGTTTTGTGGAATGGGGCCCAGATGTTATATTCTCAAAAACTAAGTTCGGGAAAGGTGCTCTTTTTAATCGCAATGGGAGATATCGATTTATGTCTCTATACGGACATTATTCATAGCATATATGTGGAAATCGAAAAAAGTTAAAATACTTCGTCAGCGAGGTGATTCAAACCCTTATTCAACCATTTGTCACTATGTACTCCATCAACTGGATCACCAGCGTCTTACCTAATTCACCTTTTAAGTTAATTTTAGATGGATAAATATCGATATCACATCTCTAAAATATGAAAATCGAATGTGCCTTCAGGTGTACGCCTTTCTGGATTTTAATTGCCATCGTAAAGAGAGTAACATGAGTTGGCTAGTAAAGTCTTTTTCATACCGGTTGAACCTTATGTTTGGGAAATCCAACAAAATATTTGGTTACCGGCGACATAATGCTTGAAGAGCACAGCTTTAGTAAAACAAAATTGGCCTGTTAATGAGTGGTTTACTGGAGGGCAACATTGTTTTCATATTTAAGTATATATATAAATACTTGAGAGTATATTTCATTATAAATAAAATTGCAAACGATTTTCGAAAAATTTAAATGCCATACTTAGTGGTGTGATGGACTCCAAACTGAAACCAACTTAAAGCAATTCTTGCATCAATAAATTGACATCTGAGTTTATACTCCATAAATACAACTCTCTATAAATGGAAACTGTATACATTTCTCACAATTGAGCACAATATTTTTCCCTCTAGACCACTTAGTTATTCTTATCAGATTGAAATCGATTTAAACAGCACATTTACCTACATGGAAAGTCGTTGCGAGGGAAATACTGAAAATATAAATATACAAAAAGTACCTATATCCTTTCTGAATTTTCGATGCAATCAATATTTACGAAACTTAATAATAAATTACATGCAACACTTTTATTACCCAATTATTCAGTTATCTCCATTTTTACAATAACCTAAGTTGATGTTTTATAGAACTAGTCTCAGATTAAACCCACAGATAAGAGAATGACACAAATATCCCACAAAATTATTGTAAGGACGAAAAGGGTTACGTAACAAATTTTGTAATATCACTTTAATTACACTCAACGATTAAAAAAAATTGAAATTGAGAGAGCCAATTTTCATTTAACTAGTAATTAAAATTGTTCTATTTTTCCTGATGTATATCCTCTTCCTAACCAGGTTGAAATTCCATGTCATTGAGTCGCAACAATTTAAGCCGTGAGTATGATCCAGTGCCAATATAATTACATATATAAATGAATTTATTTCCGAGCTTAAATGGTCCATTGCAGAATCCAATTTACATACAAAAGAATGTACCTATGTACGTATTAGTGGTAAATGTAATCCCATCAAAAACATAAATATGAAAAAATTGCCCAAGTTATATTTTACTAGTTCATTCCTCCACCAAAATTTAAAATGGTGCCAAATTCCATTCCGATATGGAATAAAAAGACGGAAATAAATTTAATAAAATTTTCAGGCTTTAACTCAGCAAGTTTTGGGTTTAGGTATGAAGTTTTTTTTTTGTCTAAATATTAAAATTTGCCAAGCTAGTGGTTGAAAAATTATTTCAGAATTTCAGAGATTAGCAGAGATTTGGATTTCAGTTCTTTTGGTGCAGGAATGACGAACTAGTAAAACAGACCTTGGGCTACTTTTTTGGTCAGATATTAACACTGCTTACAAAGTTTTTACATTATAGGATGCGGCCATGCCAGAAGGGAATAGCAGCTAGAAATTATAGCGTGAGTCGACAGTATAGCTCAACCTGTTTCAATTCGCGCTAATTTGTGGCCAAACTGATGGCGTCAGTTCCATGTTAATTGTCGCAAAGCAGGATAGACAAAAGTTTTAATAAAGTAATCGGAATGGATCTATCTTTTATGAAAGAATTACTTCAGTTCGGAACTTCAGCTAAAACAAGTAGGAGGTTATCGAGTGAAATAAAAAGGAGTAAAGGTTCTGCAAATTTTCGCGCTACCCCCGACGAATTTTGACCACGTTCATATGAATTAATGTTTTTTTTTTATATTAGGGTGAATTACCATCTAGCTGCTATGGATCTCAATATAACCGCATGCTTACACAGGCTTGCGATTAAAGTTTTCTCGTTGGTTTTTGCTTATGATTTAGTTTTGACCAAACCATTGAAACACTGAACAGACCAAATGATTGCAAGTTGTAAATTACATGTAGCAATCTATTACTAAATTCGTATGTGAGCTGGGGAGAATACAAAATGCTCTAATAGAATATAATAAGGAATTAAGAAGATCCAAAAGTAGAACCTGACGGATCTTCTGCGATGACATATACCAATTAGCCGTAGCTAGGCTCCATAAGGTACTTTCTAAG
This sequence comes from Dioctria linearis, assembly GCA_963930735.1. Classification (NCBI taxonomy): domain Eukaryota; kingdom Metazoa; phylum Arthropoda; class Insecta; order Diptera; family Asilidae; genus Dioctria; species Dioctria linearis. Next base: position 26,839,312 of record OZ005744.1, on the reverse strand, counting down.
GATCACTCGAATGGTATAGGCTAACATCAAAAAGAAGTGGAAATTATACCGAGAGTAGCGAACAACAGTCAGGCTCTTATTGGAAATTCATTTTCCGGACTTTCTCATACCTGATCAAGGAATAGTAGCTCCAGGCTCAATTGAGGTGTACAATTACAGGGTCTCTAACAGCGGAGAGAATCTTTACTCCCAACAAGGTTAGATGGGCCATAGGCACATTTAAAGCCTGTAACTATTCTGGACGTGATGGCATCTTCCCAGCGTTACTACTTCAGGGTATTGAAGAAATACCTACTCCTTCCACAACAACAAATTTTTCGTGCCAGTTACGCTCTAGGGTACATTTTCCAATATTGGAGAGACGTGAGGGTGGTGTTTGTATCCAAAGCAGGAAAAAGTACCAGTTCTCTAGCCAAATCGTTCCGACCCATAAGCCTCTCGTCATTTCTGCTTACTTAAATCTATGGAAAAAATCCTGGACCTACATATTCGAAGTGAAATTTTGATTAAATCACGACTTCATTGCAAGCAGTTAACTTATCAAGCTGGCAAGTCTATTGAGACTGCCATTTACACATTAGTCAAAGATCACGAAAAAGCTCTTGAAGCAAAAGAGGTGGCCTTAAGTGCCTTAGCCGCTGAGGATAAGCGCCTAGAGGCCTCCACGGTTAACTGGATGAATAGATTCCATGCTTAGAAGCAGAAGGATATTCGTAACTCTAGATAACTGTTGAGCCACGATCACCATAGCTAAAGGCTGCCCACAAGAAGGAGTCCATTCTCCACTCTTGTGATCGATTGTAATTGATGATCTCCTAGTGAAAATGATTTGTTCGGTATTTAATGTACAATGCTACGTGCATGACCTAATTGTCACTAAATGAGGCAAACACGATCACGTCTCATCCGAACAAAGACCTGAACATAAAGTCAGCAAAGCGATGATCATTCCGTTCACGAGAAGAACGAGACTTTCGTTAATGGTTCCACTTCTTGATAATACGTAATTGATATTTTCGGATGAGGCGAATTTCGATCAAATGACGACCCTTAAGAATTCATCGAGGATAAACAAAGTTATCCTCATGTGAGCAGCGGGACATGAGGTCCATAAAGGCGATAACATTGCTGACGGCCTAGCCAAAAGAGGAGCAGAAACTCCCTTTGTTGGATCCAAGCCATTTTGTGTTATCTCTGAAAGCTAACCTAAATAGCTGGAATTTGAAAAGGGTGTAAGGACTTTATTAGGCAAAAACATTTATCGACACCACTGGTGGAAAAAATAAAAGAACGAGAACAGAGCTGAAAATGTTCACAGAGCTCTTCTCAGGCCACTGGTATCACCTCACCAAGACGAGCCTGACTGAAACTTCATCCTGCTGCTTCTGTCAGGATGTTCATGAAACCTTAGAGTACCTGCTCTGCAATTACGAAGCATTCGCCAGGCGGAGATTACTCCACCTCGAACATGCTCTTTCTCCCCCAAACTATACGTGTGGAATCTCAATTCCAGAATGTTTCTGGACTTTATTAACCGCCTAAACCTAGAAAGGGAATAAATTGAACTGGAACTCATAATAGATCTTTTAGGTCGCAGTGAATGCGAGTCCAATGTCTGCACACCCCTTAACAAATCTAATCTAATCTAAATCTGTATGTCGACACGACAGATTTTATATGACAGCCTAAATACAAGATAATTTACAGTAGCGAATCGAATCGTGACATCAGAAAATTTAATTTATTGCATTTGTAAAATCTGATCTTTTATTTAGATGTCTTAGATTTCAATGAAATGAAGAAAATTAGGGTTTGATTTCCCACTATCTTGCATCTTAAAATTTTCCGCCTTGTAACATTTACAATACACACCTATGTTTACCTCAAGCATCATATAATTCCGTTATTATCATTAACCCTCCGATTGGTAAGAAGGTCCGTAGGGACCTTTTACAACTTTTGTGTGTTCATAATTTTGTGGTACCATGCGATAGAAATCATTAAAATAAATTTCAGGCCTATTCGAGCACAGGTTCGCACTTTCTACATTAACGCGGGTACAAGGACCCTACGGGCCTTGTATATAATAGAGGCGATATAGTATTTGATATTGTATTTGCGTCAGCGTTAGCCAGAACTAGGACATTGCGTCTTTTACCTTGCATTTGAACCATATATGATGAAGTTTCAAGTGACTTTTATATAAAATTAATTCTTTGCATTTTAGAAGGAACGATAGTAACCAAAGGGTAAAAGTCATTCATTACTTGAAATCAAAACAAATAAACTTGTGTATCCTTAAAATACCGATTTTCCTTATGTTTTTAAGTAAGACCATTCCAAATTGGGAATATTTCATAAAAAAACTAGAGTAGTAAAGAGTTTAAAGTTTTGACGGAAAAGTTTAAATGAATCTCGGTGGAATTCATAAAAGTTCTAATTGTAAAATCAATTCGAAGAGATTTTGACAGTTAAATTAAAATTATAACTTTAAAATTTTAATGAAAGTAAATTGCAAAAGTTTTTTAAAAAAAATAAAATAAAAAATCGGAAAATCCTGTTGAAATAATACTTCCGCATCGTATACCTATATATATGAAATTAAAAACGACAATCTAACTGTATACGGACCTCCGTTTACAGAATACGAAAACAGTTCATCATCCAAACTTTGATACTTTGTCAGATACCGAGGGCAGTTTGCTTGACAAATATTCCCCTCACGTGTTTCCCAAATCCAATATTATATGTCATATCTGAACTTTATAATTTGTATTACAACAAAACAGGTTCATTGTGTCGCAATAGATGTGTTCGTTCCCTATGTTATATAGTATATATGTATAATGTTGTCGTCACACAGGCAACAACAGAAAAAAAGGAGGAATCTCGCCACAGTCTCGAGGCTTTATGTCTGTCTACACCTTTTTTTTTTTTGAAGCTTGTGCTTTTCCGTCAAGACCAAATTATCCTGGTGAAATAAGGAAAAGTTAAGTCAAAATGGAAACTTTTGTGTAGTGAATTTAAATGTGAATCACGTTTAGTTCTGAAGAAGACATCTCAGTGTCCGTCCTGATTACGTCCTAAGAAGTTTATTTAAGGGAACCACAATTACGCTCTGCAGGATGATAGTCTATAGTTAACAACAAGTACCATAGAATCACTGGCTTAGTTCTGGAAAATTGAGAAAACAATTCAATTAAGTTCACCGCAGAATTCTCTCAGTCGTCCTTATTGGTTACGGAATCTTAACGAGGAGTCTATGACATCGTAATAATACCGACTTTGTATTATAAATTGAATTAAGGAAATACGTTGGTCAACTGGAAACTTTCTATAAGCGTCCAAATATATATAATTCAAGACTGGAGATTATGTAAAGAAGACGATGCTCGTTGAGTTAAAAGTTAATTTATTTTGTTAATTTTAAGGAAAATGTATGCACATAATTTTCGAAATGGGTTGTTTAATATTTTAGTTTTAGTTTTTAGATCTGTTTTTTGAAAAAAAAATATTTTTATTTTTTAAGTTAAAGAGAAAAGAATAAAATAGATTGAACTTCAAACGGGAGATGATTTAATTAACAAAGGACATACTGGCTGGAATTTATCTACACGTTTTAAGAATAAAAAACAGGATTATATTGTCACGGAATGTTAATTTTGTAGAAACTATGAAAAGCTACAGTGCTACTGTAGTAATCATAGCATATCCCTCTCACGAACAGTCTCCCCCAGTTTTTATGCTAGATGATTATATACATATATGGCTCCACTTTGTTTAGTTCCTCATAAAAATATTCAGTTCAATAAACATATGTATGGACGCTTGATATATGCTTCTGAATATTACGAATATTCAATACTCTTGAATCTAAAATAGTAGAAAATGTTATCTTCATGTAGGGTACGATGTTGCTATATCCCTCTATCATGGTAGCCACAAACGTTAAATTTTCGATGAAATTATGGGATATTACATAGAATGAGAATGGAAAAACATTTAATGCAGCCAAAAGTAATGAACTATATATGATAGAAAGATATGAAAATTTGCTTCAAGGAAGTATATCTATATATTATCACTATATATTATATTATACCTACGAGCAAAATTTGCAAAATATCCAGAGGACACTTACAGATCGCTTCACGACTTAATAACTTTCAGTAAGAAATGTGATCATTTGAATGTGACTACACTTCCTGTGAAAACCGAAAAATTTTCAAACGTACATTTGAAGGGAAAGGAGATATTATAGAGGGGAATGTTATCAGGATACTCCAAGGAATCCATTGGAATACTCTATTTTTATTATTTACTAAACACCCTGTATAATCCAAATATTCTGCTGACAAAAAAAAAATTAAAAAAAGTACTACTCTTAGCGAACGAGTCGAGCTATTTATAAACAATTGAAGACATACGCTAACTACAGAAATTATATTCTTTCAGGATCTACTAATTTTGTCTCTGATGGGACATGAAAACTCTCTCATATGCAGGAGGACGATAGTAACGGAGTAGGGTAGAATCACCGCGACTGAGATGAGTTTAGCTTCTTAATCCTTATAGAATCCTAGAACCCATCAAATAAATTTTTTTATCTTGACTACCTGCTGATGATTTCACATTTGAAAACCTTTAAAAACTTCTGGTTTTTATTAAACTTCTAACCGAAAAATTTATGTTGAGAGTTTAATTTATCGATCGTGAAGAAAATCACGAACCAACATGCAAAAAATTAATTCTTTTCTTGATTTCACTTAAAAAAAAACCATCATTATTTCTATACCTATAAAATACTTAAAAGCACCATGAAACCGAAAAATTTCTCGAGCTGCTACTAAATTACGAAACCTTGATGATTTCATTCTCATTTCGATACCCCCGGAGCCCTCTGTTAAAAGAGGTATGTAACTACTTTAGAGAAAATAAAAAACAAAAACAATTGCAGACCGAGGGCCACTATCGTTTGGTATTTTATCCCAGTCACTCTTGCGCATTTTGAAGAAACACCGAATACCAGGCGATCAGCAAATATCATATCATTTATGACCAAAATATAAAATTCTTGTCTACTGCGCATGACCGAAAGAATCGTTAAGTGTGAAGTAGTGTCCGTGCGTACATTTTAACTTTTGGAAGAGGCAATGTGAAGATAATCTCTTTTCATTGTCTCTTTATCTCTCTCTCTCGCTCATGACCAAAATATAGAATTGTAAACGAGGATAAAGGAAAGGAAGCACTATAAACGGAATCAACTTTCGTTAAGTAAAGTAGTGTGTGCATTTTTTTATTATTAACCAATCAAAATGAAGCAACCATTTTAACTTTTGTCAGAGGAGACGGGCAACATCATGACTAGCATCATTTTCTTTGTCCCTTTATCTCTCTCTCGCTCATGACCAAAATATTGAATTGTAAAAGAGATAAAAGAAAACGTAACCTATGTTCGTTAAGTAAAGTAGTATATGCATTTTATTTATTGACCAATGAAATGAAGCAGAAACTTTAACTTTTGGAAGAAGAGAAGGCAATGTGAAGATAATCTGCATTTTCTTTGTCTCTTTATCTCTCTCTCTCTCCCTCATGACCAAAATATGTGTAAACGAGGATAAAGGAAAGGAAGCACTATAAACGGAATCAACTTTCGTTAAGTAAAGTAGTGTGTGCATTTTTTTTATTATTAACCAATCAAAATGGGGCAACCATTTTAACTTTTGGCAGAGGAGACGGGCAACATGATAACTATCATCATTTTCTTTGTTTGGCTGTTTACCGCTGCCGACAGATAGGTTTATTAGAAAAGTTTACAGAAGCATACGAAATATACCAGTCGCTATCGTTTGCTACAATTTGTAATTTCGTCCTACTCACTCTTGTGCATTTTAAGAAAACAACGAATAACACGCGATCAGTATGTTTTAGATAATTTCTATGACAAAATGAATTTATTTTATAAAATTCTATTTTATTGCGCATGACGGAAACATAGTTTAATTGGAATTATACAAGAAAGAGGATAAAAGAAGAGATAAGAACGGAATCAACGTTGGTAAAGTGAAGTATAGTGTGATGAATAACCAATCAGATGAAGAAGCCATTTTACTTTTGGAAGATGAGAAGGCAAATGTGGTAATAATTATAGTAATATTTTCCCTGTTTCTTTCTTGGACAGTGCTGGCAGATAGGCTCATTGCTATGACAGAATTGTAAAGTCAATTTGTGATAAAATATATTTTCATGATAGATAGATACGTCTCATTTTCATTGATTCGTAGTTTGTATATAGGTCTAAAAAGCAGTTTCAATGTTTTTGTGGTGAAGTAACAGCTATTCGTAATGAGATCACGCAAAACTAGAAGATATTCCAAATATCACACTGCACAGAACTTCGTTACAGCGATTGCATTCTTCTCAATTCTTTTGACAGACCAACCAAGGGAACTAAAACTCAAATTTACCATTACAAATTGTCAGGTATCTCTCACACCACGATAACACAATTTCTTGCCTTAAGTGATCTTGGCTTGAGCCTCACCTGCATATACCATAGTCACGGCATTAGTCTACTTGCTAAAAATCTAGGATACTAATATGAGCCATATTAAACTGCTAAACTTATTTTATCGGTGTTAACATCCACAAAAGTTTCATTGAGTCAAAAGAAATAGTAACCAATGGCGGTAAATATCTTTCACAATAAATGGAAATTATTAATTCTATTAGATGAGCTGTAACGTCGCGCATTTCATGTTGAAAAACAGCCGAGTCCCTGGTGTCAAAAAAAGTGCTGAATTCTTTCACAAATACTGTTTTTGATGAGCTATGCATCATCGCTTTAGTCACTGTAGCACGATATTGAAAAGGAAACAGGAGATTGCAGTAAGATTTCGGTCATTAGCATCTCCAGTGCCTTATATACGGCTGATTACATACATTCATCCCTTCTTTTTTACAGAACTGATATAGATAAATTGCAGCACCTATGCAAAATAAGTACAATTGACAATGGGTGGTTTAAAGAGGAATGGTATTACTCGCTACAGAATCTAATCAAGTTTACACTTTACTCTACCAATCAATACATGAAACATGTAGGACAGTGCCAAAGTTAACTTAATAATTATTATAAGGTTATCTTTGACATTGCTCTTTTATTGCATAGTACATCTGGACCACACATTGAAAATTTTGAAGGCGGACGTATGTTTAAGTACCTACGGATTACAAGAACTATGAGAAAAAAATAATTTATAAATATTATAAAAACCGAATGTAAAACTAATTCATTGTCCTCTATCTAAACAATCACGAAGTCTCTTTCGACTACATAGTTATGTATACATACAATTTAAATATTGTATTAATTAATTTTGCAAAGAAAATCTTGCGGTTTCAACACTTTTTACAATTTAAACCGACTAATTTTCACGTCCAATGAAAATACCTTTCCGCTGTATAAGAAATAAACCCTTCAATGTCCACTTCCTGAAGTTTTCTCAAGTCTGAAATGAGAACTAATTACGACGATGTAATAAGCTAGGTATTATATACCTTGGACCAAGTATAAAGAAAATTCATTTCCTCGAAACTTTTTCCTACTGAATTATTTCCACTCTATGTATCTTGCACAAACGTCGTCGTTTTCCACCCAGAAGGCCGAGAGTAAGCCCTTAAATGCTAGAACACCGCCGCCGTACTGTCTTTTTTACAACCAAGTTACGGAGCATTTCTGTAGGTACTTATGTACGATTACGGCTACACTAATATCTGAAGGGTAGCAAATTGGCTGTGCTAAAGGAAAAAATCTGATAAAAATTTTACAGTATAGTTTTAAAAAATGTTGTTGCTTGAAGGATGGAGTTTCCACAGGAAACTTCTTTCTATTTTTTGATGTGTTTAGCTACATAATTGCTTCCCAAATTCTTTTTATCTCATATAAGCATAGTGGCACTTTCTCTAGTGCCCGATATTTCAAAAGTGAAAGATTTAAAAAAAAAAAAACAGCATTCTTGCAAAAGATTACTTGTATAAGTAGGAAATAATAAAAAATAAGTAAATTAAATTGCATTCATACATAAAGAGGTCCCTCTAGTTAGGTATAATTTGAAAGTGCAAAAGGCATTTCGTATCTGCAAGAACTTAATTCTTTTGAGTACGGCTGGTTCTTGCTTGCCGTATATGCCTGGGAAAAGCTAAGTCACTTATATGCACTCAGTTAAAATTCTGAGTGTGAATTATATGAGACGAAATTCTAAAAGTATTTACTTTGTACTCAGTAGTTTAGCCCTAAGCGGGACTAGACAAATTCATACAGAAAAATCAAGAAGACTCTTCGTAGAAAATTGTTATCATTTAAAAAATTGATAACAAAAAAGATTGTTGTTAAAACTGTAACTGATGAAAGTGCAAAAGGCATTTCGTATCAGCAAGAACATATACGGCAAGCAAGAACCAGCCGTACTGAAGAGTATTAAGTTCTTGCTGATACGAAATGCCTTGCAGTTTTAGCAACAATCTTTTTTGTTATCAATTTGTTAAATTGATAACAATTTTCTACGAAAAGTCTTCTTGATTTTTCTGTAGGTATAATTTAATTTCAGAAGCTAGTGCATATGTAACAAAGTTACGTATGGAACCTCAAGCCCAGAATGGTTCTAGACTTTATTAACAGTCTAAACCTATAAATGGAGCAAATTCAACGGGGACTCACAATAGATCTTTCAGGTCGCAGTGATTGCGAGGCTAACGCCTATACACACCTTTACAAATCTAATCTAATCTAGTGCATATGTATGTGCATGCCCATTGTACATGATTTAGTTTAGCCTTGTACAGCTGCGCAGTTTTCATGGTGTCTAAAATCTAATTTGTTAATTGTTAACATCAGGTCGAAATCTAAAAACGGATTAAGTATTGTTGGACCTAGGGCGGTGCAGCCAAATCGGGGTCGATCTTATAGACGGTACAATCAATTACCGTACAATTCACATGAATGCTCATGACTTCGTCATAAGTAGGTATACTTCTTTCTTCTTTTTTCATATACTATTATTAAACCAAGCTCAGGAGATACCCAATGATTCAAATTACAGCATGTCAGGAAGGCGATAGGGAAAGGATTTGGGACGTGAGTGGTCCTGATATATGTCACTCTTAAACTTTCGCAAATTGTATACCGGCGGAAAGACAGAATATAGTAGACTGTTCTAGATTTGCACAGTTCGGGATGAAAAAGCATCACGGAATTATATTATACGGCCGAAAGTATAATTGGACGGGTAAAAGGATGTGCATGGTTTACAGCGCGAATATTGCGTGCAGGAATCATTCTACAAGGGATCAGACTAGGTATTTCACCACGAACATTGACCGTGCATGTAGCGATAGAGCAGCGAAAGGCATCCAACATTGCGGCCGTCGGTGCTCGAGCGAGTCAATATGACAAATTATTGTCACATCGCCATTAAACTTGAAGGCACTCTTCTGGACAATATCTATGATGAAGATAAGGCCGTGCCACACGGAAAAAAATTATTTTCTAAAACCAATCCAATTGATTTATTAATTTTGACAACTGCATGATTTTCTGAAAAGTAGTATTTATGGAATAAACCTTATCTTTTTTACATAAAATCAAGCAAAATTTACTTGATATTGTTCTAACCTCAACGATTGAATCAATAAAGCTTTCATTAATAAAGAAAAAGTGCGATATTAGTAAACTGGGATCAATTTCAGTATATGCCGATAAAAAGCAACCTAAGTTTTATTACATCAATAAAATATTTACGAAATGTAACTAAGCTGATATTTGTAAAACAATGATCACAAAAAAAAAACAAAAAATTTTTAGAATATGAAATGCTGTGTATCAGTACAAAAATAAAATTAATTTGATTAATTCAATAAAAATTTGATAAGAAAACTTTTTATGAATTATTTTCTAATAACAATCAAACTTTAATTGAAAATTGGGTCAAATTTATATTTTTACTAAAAAGTGAAAAAACTGTGGAAAAGTCATATGAAAATTTTTAAGTTCTTGAAAATCAGACCAAATTTTACTTATTCAATCAGATGCAGTATAGACTCAATACGATTATCTTACTGAAAAGCAGTAAATGAATTATCAAATATTATATCGAAACAATCCTGCATTTGCTTGTTAAGATAAAACTTTATTGTTTTTAAGTAAAATAACACTGAATTTATTCCAATTTGATACATTATTGCACGAGATGAGAGTAAGTAACGGAGTAAATTTGGTTAGAATTTAGTTTAGATCTGGTGTTTTAAGTCTGGTTTTTAATATAAGTGAAAGACAAGTGACAAGTGCGTATGTGTACTAAGTGCTCTATTTGGATTTATGTAAGTAATATTTTTTTATTTACAGTGCATTCGAATTTTAGAAATATGGATCCTAATAATCAAAATTAAAGCAGCAGTGGTTACGTCGCCGTAACCTTGCCACATTTTGAAATCACTAGTCTGTACCACAAGCAAATGCTCAAGAAAATGGATCTCTAACAAAACTTGCTAGCTCTGGTGAAGATTCTTTATATAATTTTGGTCCATCAGAAGATGAATTGTATCATATGCTCAGTCAGTGGAATATGGGTCATTTTTATGGAAGGTTTACAAATAAGTTTACACAAATTTACTTTGTATATTTACTCATTCCATACTATATATGTACATACAATCATCTAACAACTTTCACTTATTTAGGCCTTGGAATAACCAATATAAACAGTTTTAAAATTATAACTGAAAGGGAGCTTGATAAAATATTTTTCACAAGCGAGCTACAACTTTTGATGGATTTGAGAGAAAATTTAAAAAAAACTGGCCCATTAAAAAAGTTAGCTACTTTTAACTGCAAAGCGATTAATGTTAAAAATCTCATAATTTTAAGGACTCTGCTGTTTACGTTGCACCCTTGGATGGAGGACATTTTGCAATGATTGAAAATTGACTTCGGAAGATTCATCAGTGTATTATTGATAAATCTTGTACATGTTTTCATACCACTACAGCAAACACAACCATCAACATCTGAAAGAAATTCGCCGACTACGATCATTTACAATTTTCAACGTTTTGTAGGTTATTTGTATTATAAATTCAAGATTCACGCATACATGTTTGCACAATATGTAGAGCCTACAAGCTTACATATCAAGTTCTGGGAAGAACATCCTAAAGTTATATGAAGAATAAAATCAAAATCTTTGTTTCCAATGTACAGATCTATTGGTTGAGGATGCAGTTGCAGTAAAGCACTTTATTGATACAACCGTTTTATGCATGATGCAGATTTTAAAAAATTTTCGTAACAAATTTGCAAAGCTTTTAAAGGAGAAAGTCTTGTAAGTCAGGGCGCCAGACAAAAATTGCAATGTTTTCTTATAGAAGAAATTTATTTAACAATTTTATTCTGCAATTAAGGAAACATATTACACAAGCGGGAAGTATCCTGGATGAAAATTGTACGCTATAAAAACCATGTTGCCAAGCTGCGAAAAGGAGGCCTGTTTCCAAGAGAAAAAAAGAGGCGCCAAGAAGAAACAAAAACTTCTTAACAAATTATTGGTAAATATATATCTCAACTTATCTTTCATATGTTTTTTAATCTATTTAATTAGTTTGCAACAGTACGCTGAGTCGAGTGATAACCAAAACTCATTCAAGTCCCTGTTCTGTAGTTGAATCTAAATGGAAAGATACTGCAAACGAACGACAATTAAACATATCTAGTTTTCAGGAAGAAAAAATAATAAGCGTAATTGAGGCTTGGCCAGCATATAAAACAGAGTATGGACGCGAATTGGTAAGCTCCTGTTTATAAGTATATTTTAATATTTACACTCAACGCTTATTAATATTATTATATTAATGATATTAATATTTTTAATGAAAGCTTTTATGAAATTATAGACATTGTAATCTTTTCATATAAAAACAATACTTATTTAATTTTAAACGAAATCGAAGATACTAAAAAAGAGAATCATTTTAATATTTGATGGTAGAGAGAACGTAAGTTTTAAAAATATAAAGCTATTTAATCTTAAGCCCAGATGGAAGAAAATGTTTAAAGAAAAGAAATTTGTGATGGAATTTATATCAAAATAAATGAATAATAATATAACAGTATGTTGTTTACGTTTCCTTTTAAACTAAATTTAATTTTAAAGGGGAAATATAATTTTATTGAAGTTTAGATTAAAGGGTTATGGGTGGTTTTAAGATACATTGCAAGAAGACGACGTTTTAAAATTGTTTATTATTTTTCTATTTGCTTAAGTAGTATAATTGGTCACTAATCCTTACTATAATAATTTCATTAATATTTTAACTGTTGTAGTAGTATTTCAGTTGGAAATGGAGCTTGGATATCTTTTAACAGAGTGACCGCATTATTGATCTATATCAAAATTTTTTCCTAACTGCGATATTGTAAACATTTCCATTTAAGTTGATAACTGATTTTATCTGTCTGTATAATTTTCTGAATTAGCGTAGTAAATTATCAAAATTAATTATCTATATAAGAATAATAATTGGCTCTAACTTTAATTTTGTATATGTATGAATCATTTACACTTACTTACTCTAAGTGAATAATGTCTTCGTAAACGAATACAGAAAGATTAAAATTAAGGAAATCGATCTACTGTCATGAAATAAAATAGTTCAATAAGGATTAACAGTATTCTACTTATTGACTTAATCTATCGAAAAGTAATAGTTTATAGAAAATTATTTACTGTCTTCAAGCAAATTAGGATTGAATCTCCCAAATAATTTGATTCATTCAGAAAATTAAATATTGTACTAATTCTATTCAATGGTAAATTCAATCCAAAACGAATTAATAATAGCAAACGTTTTACTCACTTCAATAAAAAAAAAGGATTTATAGCAGAAAAGGGTTTACTGATATTAACACACTTTTATTTGACATCAGTAAAACTTAAGCATCTTAATCAAATGCTTGACTGAAAGTCAGTAGGTATTATTCTATAACATTTTTACTAAAGTTACTGTTTTCAAATTTTACAATTGTTTTTGGATGCCAAATGGAAGAGATTATTCTTTCCGTGCACCAGCCCCGGCCTATATATGGAAATTGTATTCCTTTCTACATAGGCCTGATGTAGGATTTGTAGAGGCGTTCTAGTTTTGACGGGCTGAAATATTTCTTACACTCTTTCAGAAATACAACGAATTTCGATGCTTCTTTGGCAACAGAGAAGATATGATCTGTCCAACTTAACTTACTGGAAATATTAATACCAAAAATGCTTAGTGACGGTGAATCGGAAATTAATACTCCATCAAAAGAAGCGGGAGTGGTTATGTGATGATCTTGTTTCAAAGAGGTGAGACAGTTTTGGGCCTTAGATGCATTGAATTCGACGTGACTCGCCGAGGATATTGTCAAGATCGTTTCTTCGTTTATTGACTGAAAATCAAATGGATAACTCTTTTCGTTTATGAAATATTTCAAAAAGCGAAAAGGCTTGCAGGTGATTTGACGCGACAGCGGTGGACATTTTGAATTTTTTCTCCAATATGCTGGCTAACAAAAAAAAACAATATGAATAATTACATAGTCTACGCAAATAGGGCATTGTCCAGTCAAATTTTCAATTTTTATAAAAATGTATCCGCAACCTGTCTTGTGTTATATTTTATGGAATGACCCGTATTCTACAACGTTTCGGAACGTCATAAAATGCAATAGAATATTTTAGAATATAAAAGGATATAAAATATTGAAAAATCTACTTGAAAATGTGAGATAGGTGCTCAAAGCCTAAAAAAAGAAGATGAAGTCTGTGAAGCGCAATGCTGAACAAGGTGAAAGCTGTTTAAGAGGAAAGCATGCATACTTGATGGAAGAAATTTGTTGGTTTGTTATTTTAGTTGTTTAGTTGTTTACGCTTTGGCATCTTCCACGAGAGTACGTACAGTAAGGTAGAATGGGTGAAAGAAACCATATGCACGAATTGGTACTTCTCACGACGAGATAACTATACCTTAGTGAAATAAAAATTTAGGTTTTTGGTACTGTAGTAGGGCTTTAATGACAGGAGGTCATAACGCAGAGAATTTAAGTGCTCATGATAGTCAGAATAATAAAATCTCAGACATAGTAGTGAGTGAGAGAGAGAGGAGAAAGACAGTTATAGCTTCTTGGGCAAAGCTTTTGGGCAGGGGGCGAAAGGATGTCTTAGTTTATGAATAACGGAAATCAGGTATGTATGTTAGTAGTCCTTATATCGTTAGTATGCGTGGTCAGCTATAAGATCCAAATGGTGAATCTCGAAGCCTATCCAGACTGAATACGGGCATATCTTAACCTGCACGTGGTCCCCTCTGACAGCGCCCATAAGGGTTGTATTACTTGTATAGGCCAAGTACAATTTTTTTTAGACGTTGCTAATAAGATCTAGGCCCGAACGGTGTGACCAGTTCCGTTCCAAAAGGATATCTTGCATAAAGATAGACACTGGGATTATTCATAGTCCGTTGATCATCCTTTACGAAAGCTATACCAACTGGGCGGCCCGACATTGGCTAACTTGGTACCACGGGGTTAGAGGAGCCCTGGATAACAAGGATATATCCACCTCAACTTGGGATGGCCCCTTTATGGGAGCATCGTGGTGGCTGTGGTGAAGAATGCCGCGACCCTAAATCGGCAGAGATTGGATAGGTCTCGCTACTATCAGTAAGTTGATGTCACGTCATGCTCTATTGGCATACTGAAACGCGTTGTTACGCACATGAGGACGTTGATTGTCGATAACAATCCGAGCATGAAGAATGCCGTGAGATTAAGCCATACTTTGCAGGTGCTCACCTAAAACCATAAGGAACTTTCTGTCCGACAAATAATCATTCTACAAAGCAATGCGAAAAACAACTTGAAAGATCTAACTTACATCTCTACATAATAAAGACATTCATGTACGGTATCATAAAAATTGATCTTGGATCAATTTACAACTTAGGAAAGAAGTTGCTTTTATTTTTACTACAACATGTCTCTGTGAGTATGCCTATTTTGCAAGAAATGGTAAATTTACATTTACACTTCTTTGTCAGAAATATTGAATTCTATCTGTAGTTTACTAATTTTGCCCTAAAATGAGTTTTTCACAGATTCCGTTTGTTATAAGAAGTTAAAAGAACGTTCGAAGTGTTTGTTGAAAGAAAATTAAATGCTGTGAAAAAGTTTAAGATGTGGGTTAATTCTAAATTTATAAATTTAGGTCGATAGATAACCAATTTTATTGTTAATGACAAGTATAGTGAAAAAACTGTGCAGAATTTATTTTATCGGAATATGACGGACAACATTTCGATAACTTCATTCATGAGAGACAAAAGGACCTTGAGCTAAAAAGTGTTAGGAAATTTAAATCAAAATTTATATTTTAAAGTTCCCAACGAAATTGTGCAACTGATGCAACCGACAACGGCTACGCGAGAAGCAGGGCGACCTTCAAAAACTAAATCTAAGAAAAGTAAGCAAAAATCAGTCTACAAAAATGAACAATAACCGCAGTTTCTTTGAATTTTGAATGAAATAAAACTAATATATCTATAAATTGAAAAAAAAACTAATTGGACAACAAAATATATGTCGAAAATTTTCTCTTACTGTCAATACTGTCAATTTCATTTCAATCTATGCATAAGGCAATAAAGTGCATTTTTTGGCTCCAATGAACCACTGTGAGGCATTCATTATTCAGCTCATGTTGGATGGTCTTCTGCAGATCGCGAACTTGGAACTCCCAAGCTCTAACTGAATTTTTTTAGCAAATTGGTGCAATAAAGTTGTAAGTGCTATATTTTGGGCACTTAGAACCTTGAGGCACAGAACGTCTATCAAGCCATGCAGATACGACTTTGTGGCAAGATTAAACACACTCATCCAACGTTTGGTTCTCTGGCGTTTGCGTAGTTTACACTTCTTTGCATTCACTCCCAGTAGTTCGTGGTGTGAACACGTTAAACGTAAAATTCCCAGTTAAAGTATTTTATCGGAATTAATTGTATTATAAGAGGAAATGTAATAATATAATTTTATTAAAGTAGTAGAAACTAATAAACGAAGGATTG
This sequence comes from Dioctria linearis, assembly GCA_963930735.1. Taxonomy (NCBI): domain Eukaryota; kingdom Metazoa; phylum Arthropoda; class Insecta; order Diptera; family Asilidae; genus Dioctria; species Dioctria linearis. Next base: position 26,823,163 of record OZ005744.1, on the reverse strand, counting down.
TGAAGATTTGCAACGGAAAACGTAGGATCCGAGGATTTTGAAGCTCACTAGTCTTGCGATTTATGTAGTAAACTTGCTGATATAACTGGTATAGACTTTGAGCAATTAGGATCATGTTCAATTTTAATAAATTTGTCAGTAGCGGGTGAGGAAAATGAGGAAGATATTTTTCTTGGAGAAGCTCTTATCGAACTCGATTTTCCCGATGCATTGAAAACAACAGCTATTACTTCAACGGTGGGCATTAAAAACAACCCTGAGCAAAATGACGAAAATTTAGCCAAACCAAAAAAACATTTACTAAATAGTGAAAACTGGGTAAGGAACATAAGAAAAAGAGTTTACCAGGCTGGGGAAGAACATCTGAATGCCACTTTTTAAAAACTATTATAAATTGGACCAAGTTGGAAAATACCATTTTATTTCAAAAACTACGGAAAGATACTAAAAAACAGGAAAACAAATAAAAAAGAAAGCTCATGAAAGCAATACACATTTATTTATTTTTTCGAAATAAAAGGCAAAAGAATTCAAGTTTGCAAACATTTTTATTTAAGTATACATTGTCTATCTCTCAGAACCTCCCATATATACAGTTCACAATAAAAAGGATAAAACCACTGGCACTCTCCCTAATAAAATACAGTTGAGCATGAAAAAAGCAATAGATTGCAATAAAAAAACCTTTCGTGATGGAACATATTAATGAATTTCCGCATATTGAATCGCATTACTGCCGGTCAAAAACAAAAAAAAAATCTTGATTCAAACCTGAACATCTCTAAAATGTACGACCTCTATAAATAAAAAATTCCGTTCCTTAAATAAAACACCAGTTAAAGACAGTTATTACAGATTTGATTTTAATACCAATTTCAATTTGGACTTTCATAAACCGAGGTCCGATAGATGCGGGAAATGCGAAATGAATACACCAGTTTCGAACAAAGAAAACAAAGAATTTCAGGAACACTTTAAACTTAAGAATGAAATGCGAACCACAAAACAAGAGGATAAAAATGGTGATGTACCAATAATATGTTTTGATTTAGAGAATGCTCTCACATGCCCGAAAACTAAAATTGAAGAAGCCTTTTATTCATCGAAGCTTAATGTCTACAACTTAACTGCTCATGTTTCTTCAACAAAAAGGATTTATTGTGCAATTTGGACCAAGTATACCAGTGGACGAACCGGAAATGAAATCGCTTCTGTTCTTTATAAAATTTTAGAGCGAGTCTTAGAGGAGTACGATTTTAAAGAAATTATAATCTGGAGTTACTCGTGCGTTCCTCAAAATAAAAATTTATTTATATCTTTTGCAATGCAACTTTTTTTGCAACACCACCCTGACTTGGACCGTATAACAATGAAGTACAATGTTTCTGGACACTAAGCATTACAAGAAGTGGACAATGCCCACAGTCAAATAGAGAAAGTGCTATCCAAGAACGAATACTTTTCTTTTCTCCACTGTGTTTATTAATAGATCCTCATGTCATCAGCAAGAAAACTGAGATTTCAACACACAAGAAAAAACACTTAACAGCTATGTTTCCATACATGACGCCACAAAACATATGCTTTTATAAAACTATTTTCATATAGGTAAGAGTAAGAAACATTTATATTTACAATGTATATTTAATTTACCATTACAACTTTTTTCTATTTTTATAGATCGAAACGAGGACAATGGAAGTCAAGGTACACCCAAAACAGAATATGAAGGCTTGAGATCATCATCTCCAGCTTTCAATAAAAAAAATGGAAAGAAAACAAGGAAAACGCAAAAAAAAACCCAAAAACGAACTGAATTAAAAACCTAATTTTTTTTATAAATGTATGAACTTTGTGCCTTACTAGTTATGTAATTTTTTTCTTTTGAAAAGGACCTTATTTTTCTGTTTAATAATTTTTTTTTATTTAATATTTTCTGAATAGTCCTGCATTTGCATTTACTTTTTGGTGTAAGATGTTTTTGTTATTGTTTGTTTTGTTTGTAGCTGAGGAATTCATTTCATATTTCCAACAACATTCTATCGTACTAAGTTTTTAGAAGCTAAGTTGAAGTTGGCATTAAAATTAAATATTATAAAACTTTCTTTAACGAGATTGGTATACTAATTGTTGTAGCCGCAGTTTTGTTTTTTCAAGTTCATCCGAACACTTATTGGAGGGGTAAGAAGAATAAACTTCATTTCGGCAATGTACACGAGATTGAAATCTTATAGAGTACAACTTTAGTAGTGGTGCTAGAATAACAATCATCAAAATTCAAAATAATAGAAATAAACAAAATTTAGATAAGAATTACAACTCAGAAGAAAGAAAAACAACAAAAAACAAAAATATGAAAATATAAAATTCACTATGTCATATATAAAAACAACTAACTAGTGTTCCTTTGCGGAGGAGAAGAAAAGAATGGATATAGAAGAGCTAGATTATGTGCGTGCTAACGAGTTTTTTAAATGCATAAATGGTGCCAGCCGCCTGTATACTGACAGGGAGATCATTCCACAGACGGATGCTTTGGACAAGGTAAGAGCTTTCCATTACAGTCTTATGAAAACGAGGCAATACCAGATTTCTATTTCGTTGGGAGGTAGTGAAGTGGAAAAAATCTCTAAGGTACTCTGGCTTATTAACTTTTAACAAATTAAACAAAGAAGCCAAATTTCTTCGTTTAAGGTAAGAGGCAAAAGAACAACCAAACAAACAATACCGGATATGTGAGACATGGTCAAATCTGCGCAACCCGTAAATGAACCTCACACAGTCGTTTAGGGCAACTTCCATCTTCCTGGTGCAGATACTGTCCAGTTTTTGAAAGACCAAACATCCAAAAGAGAAATAAGGCAGGATTAGTGTTTTTACTAGCTTTAGACGAGAGCGACTAGATAATATATTCGCTGAAAGCCACAGTCTGCGTAAGCCCCCATAAATTTTCCCGATCGTATTATTAATGTTATCACAGCACTTCATATTTGGGTTCAAGATGATCCCAAGGTTAGTGACCTTATTTAACATGGGCAGTGTAACTCTGTTCAAAAGTATAGGTGGGATATCAATTTCATTGGGTGAGGTATTGTAGAATGTAGTGCAATGTGACTTCCCGGGATTTAGCAGCAAACGATTATAATTGGTCCAGGCACAGATTCGGTCCAAATCAGAGTTAATTCGTGCAATGCAATCTTCGAGGAGACCAATAGGTCTACTTAGATATAGCTCTACATCGTCAGCATATAGATGAATTTTCACATCACGCACAGCTTTCGACAAATCGTTGATAAATAAGCAGAAGAGCAGAGGACCCAGGGGTACCAGTGGTCCCAGTCTCTAGGGTGAGCAATTTTTTAATATATAACGTACATTTTTCAAAAATGTTGCGAGCTTACTTACATTAATTAATTCTTTTGACGTCGATATTTTACCAAATTTAAAACCCTATAAGAAGTCGCTAAAAAAACAATTTATATTTTAGACTTTATTGTTATAATCATTTTTAATAACATACTTTCCACCTCATTTGTTTATAAACTCAACAATTGTAGGAATGTTATTAAATATACTGCTTCTTATCGCTAATACTTTAATTCAGTTCATTTATTTTTATACATTTAAAACACCAAGAGGTAGTTAGATCTTTGCATTCTTACGAAAATTGGGAAACGATATCCCAAAGTGCTAAGTGACAGATACAACTTTGGAAAATTAATTTATGTGACTTAAATTTAGGTAAAAGTTCTATCTGATTTTCAAATATTGCTATAATATCTGATGGGTTCAACTAATGCGTACGGAAATTTATAGAAAAGTAAAATTGCATATAGCACTCAATTTGTGAGTAGTATGACTGGAAATTATTAATTAGAAAACAAGTTGTAAGGAAATACAACTTTGACGTCGATTTTCTCGAATTGATGCCTCGATCAGAACCCCGGAATTCCAAGGTCGCGCAATCTCACCGAAAAGATTTAAATGCTGTCCTCAAACTTATGCGAAAACCTCTGTAGTCAAATTGATTAGATCTTTCAAAAATTACGTAAATCAAATTCTTTAATAATTTTGTCTACGTAGAATAATTTAAAAGCATCAAGGAACTTTATTGAACTTGAATGTCTTATTAAACTTTGATGTGCGTGCCCACAACACACTACAGATCGAACTGAGATTACTGGAAATATTTGTCTTACTATTAAGAGCCGCTATTCAAATCTATAAGCATTTAAACACTCTCTTTAATGTTAAAGGATATATGGTGAGTCACCTATATATTTACATATTCCCAGCAATGTTTGCTATGTTACATCATCTCTATTCGCCTCATTTAACGTAATGATTTTCTTCCTGTGCTAAAAAGAATTAATTAGTGTTTCGAAAGCAACTAGTAAATTCTCTTTGAAAGAATTTTTAATGAAGTTTTTGACTCCCTGAAAATTAAGTGGGATGCATCTTTGGATATAAATATTGCAAGACTCTATGGTAACTAACCACTCCTCCCAGAGTGTATTATAATTAATGATGCTCTCTTTATATGGTTCAAACAAAATTACCTCCACAGTTGTATGGTGTATGTGTGCAACATACTTAGATAGCAGTAGAAGCCATACTTGAGTTAATGCAAACGATGTCAACTTGACTCCTGTGAATGTCACATAAACTGAAACGAAGCATACCCAAGGCAAATCTACTTTGAACAAAAATTAAATTTTGAAACTTTTACGCAAAAGTTTTGAAACTTCTGTGAGTTGTGTTGTTGTAGTATCTATTTCGCATAATGTACACCAGGGCGAAAAGAAAAGAGTTTATTTAATGCGGATGGGTTGTTTCAAAAGAAACATGCACCAGAGCAGGGCTTCTTCTATCATCAATACTTGAGAAAATTTCGAGCAACAGAACATTCAAAATGTCACATATGCATGGTGACAAAGTTTATGGGTGCCTGACTGCAGTAGTAGCAGCAGCGACAGGAGCAGTCCTTCTGTGTTGCAGAATTTTAAACTTCATCTATGGATGCTGAGAGGATTCTTCTTCTTCTTCTTCTTATATATGGAAATGTATAAGGAGATGAAGTTATGAAACTGCTGCACTATTATATCTTTTGGGGATTTTGAAGTTTACGAAGATACCGACAGTATTTCACGTATTCGGAGGGCTCGTATAGGATTTACGATAACCCCTTTTCCGTATTTAGTTGCTGTCTGTATATTTACCCAATCCCTAAAACAGGACTTGTTAGATGAGTGCACAATATCAACTTCTGCAGATATATGTAGATATATACATATATAGTATATTACAAAGCAACTCCTCTTAGAAGTGGAACCATTCAGTCCAATTTGTTCTTGCAAAGATACTTACTCTTCCACTCGTATGTAAGTAGTTTTTATGTAATTGCTACAAGTTCCACTTCGAGACATAAAGCAATTGTGAAATTCCCTTGAAAGTTTGCATTGCCCGAAAAGCCAGTATCCTGGAAGTTAGCCAATTTAATGGCTCATAAAAGACAGAAACGCAGGATTGCCACTCCCAGAGAGCTAGCTAAGAAATGTCACTGGCATACATACCTACTTACATACAGCACCGTAAGGAGAATGACTTTCTTCTGGGTTTCTGCAAATAAATTTCTTGAGGTCGGCGACAACCCGACGACGGTTTATGTCTCATTAGAAAAGAATCTCAAGAATAGGGTCAAGAAATGATTCGCCATCTACATGTAAGAGAATAAAAAACTGGAATAATTTCTGTAATGCTTGCAGTCGGTGATGGAAATCGATTTTTATTTCAGAGTAGATGTTAATATTCATTCCATCTTGATATCTTATCTACGTTATCTATGTTTCTCTAAAGATAAATATTGACTTTCTTTTAAGGTCTACATTATGTAAAAAATGAGGCATTAACTTTTATCTTCACATCTGTCTTTCTTTTGTCATGGAGTTCAAAAGGATTTTCTCACTAACTAGCTCTTTTGTTCGCCAAATTACTCTCGTCAGGAAGGGATTATGTGTCTAAAAAGCTTTTGGAACCGTGTAATGAGAAATTACTTACTGTCTTATTTTCATCTAATAAATGTATGTACATATATAAAGATAATAATTTAAATATTCCTCCCACAATTTAAATTTACCTTAGTTACAGAGTAGTGTCGGAGTGTATACATAGGTATATATATATATATTCGGAGCCAACTTCGTTGAAGGTGTACAAAAATATTATAGGAGGTAGGTACTTATAGTCTGTACAGTCTGTATAAAGGTAAGTAACGCAATGGGTAATGTGGGTGGTATTTCAATTCTCTTCTGAAGATTTAAAATTCAATTTGATGTTTTTGCAAAAATTAAAATATTAATATATTTCAAGGACTGCCTAATGTCAGAGGTTTGAAATGATTCTTTATATAGTCTTTCTCCTCAAGTATATTTAACATCAAATTAAGGATACTTGAAAGACAAAACGGCAATCAAAATGGCAGATAAAATGAATGGTTGAAAGTTCATGAACGCTCCTCTGAAGTCTACAAACCTTCTGAAAACGTCTATTGAACATTTATACGTATTCAGTTCTATTATGAAACTAGCTGTGCTCGAACACAAGTTGCTGTTGCTTAGTCTGGTTAAATGGAAAAGAAAGAAAAGAGAAAGCGCAAGGTTATAAAATATTTAATTTCGCAATGCTTGTGGGTACAATATTTTTTTGTTGTACCACTCAAGACCAGCCCAAGGCAGGCTCAGTACGTTCGCCGGTACCCGGCCCCGCGTTTTGAGAGGCCGCGCAGTATACAAAAATTACCCAATTAAAAAACACTAATTTTTATCGCCTTTTTACAGAATGATAATACCATTAACAGATGCAGGACATTTTTGTAGTAGCAATGATTCAATTTAAAGGAGTGACAAAATCATCAAAGTTCAGTGTAACTCAATAAAGTCCTCATATCAGGGAAACTACTTTCGATAAAGAAATCCAGACGCTTTTAGAGAAATTAAACTGTACATCAGAAATACAGAAATAAAGGATTTAGCAAAGTAATGATCGCAGCAAATGAAGTTGCAAAAGAAATGGACATAATACCAGATTTCAAATCATCTTACAGGAACAAAAAACGGAAATTATTCGATTATGAAGGACAGGATGAATCATCGACGATCAGCAACAAAAGACTACTTCCTTGTACATTACTTTTTAAAAATAATAGATACTGCGTTAGTATCCTTTAAAAGTAGATTAAAATTATGTATATGTAAATCACCAAAATATTTTTGATTTTCTATACATGAATGAGATTGGGAATTTAGATGATGAATTAAAATGTCATCAAGATTTTCAATTACATTTGGAAGGCTATTTCAACGGAATTGAAATGCTTGAAGAAATTAAGATGTTCCGGTAAACAACGCAAACCAATTATTTGGCTTAAGATTCGATGAATTATATTGTAAAGAACAATCTCTCGGAAATGTATCAAAATTTATTAATCATATTACAAATTATGTTGACAACGTCAGTAACCGTGGGTGGCTTCAGCAAAATAGTTTCTCGCGGTTGAAACTAATCAAAATTTATATACGATAATCGATAAGCCAAGAGAGATTTTCATCTCTGGCTATTCTGTCAATAGAAAGTGAAGTAGCAAATTCAATCGATTTTGATGATGTTATCAAAGACTTGGCGTCGAAAAAAGCGAGAAAAATTATTTAATATTATTATTGGATTGATTATTATTTAATATTCTTTTATCTTATAAAAAATATATAATATGTAATACCATTTGTAAATAAATAATTCCTCGTTGTAAAATTTAAGTTAGGATTTGAATGCGTATTCAAGCCCCGTCAAATTTTTTAACCCGCCCTCTCAAAACGTCACGCCGGAACCACTGTCTCTATAGATATTGTCTGATTTGCCGACTCTAGAACACGCAATATATAATTGTCCATGTTGCAAGCAATCCATGTCTAGATCTAAACTGCACAATTATAAAGATTGGCCCTCAACTTTGGTGATTGCAAACGCCAATCGAATTGGGGATTACAACCTCTCAAATTGAAATGGCATATCCATTGGAATCATAGGAATGCGAGTGATGAAGATATCTTCACCTTTGAAAGGTTCTGTCAAGATTGTTCCTTCAACGACGTCACTCATTAAATTTTTTACTGCAAGCCGCGTGCCGTTGCAAACCTTTGGCTGGTTGATATTTTGTAACATGATAATTGGCGCACCGATTCTCAATTGCAGTATACGTTCACGGTGGCATACCTAGAAGATCGAGTGAATTCAAAACTTATGCTGTTCTTGGCCACAAAAATAGTTCATTCACAAAGCCAATCGTGATTCTACTAACTTTTTTGAATATTGGGAAATACTATTTCAACCAATTTATCTGTTGGCGTTACTAAATTGAAAAGTTATGAGGCAATGAAATTCGTCCTGAGATCAGATTAACAAGCACTTCTCTATTCCCAACTTCCAGCAAATGAAGTGCGAATATTTTAGCTGATCGATCGTTTTGCAACTGGAAACGCATCTTTTTAATTAATTTTAACGGTTTTACGTGTCACCGCAAAGTAGAGTATTTCAGGCAAGCATTTTATTCTTTAGCAAGCAATATTAATGCGTTCCCAAATGGTCTGTGTTTCCACGCAAATCTTGCAACGATCGATCAAGAGCCTCGAGCTGCACCGCAATACTTTTCTCATCCAATGTTTAATGGCAATTTCAAAGCGAATTGAATAGTTCGTCCATCACGTAACAAAGTCGCAGCAATTTCGCAGAGCTAAGGCTATATCATGAATTACTACCAGAATCAATCTAATTAGGAACGTTTCATTAGTTCCTCGTGGGGCATCTAAGAAGAAGATTTCGCCAACTTCGTTATTGATAGTCTGCATTATTTGGTCGTAAGTGTCTTTTTGCTCAAGCGTTAGATTACGAATATTTGATTGCACACACGACAAAAGATCAGCTGTGTTGCAATTTTGTTCACAACGCATTTCTATATCGAACAAAGTAGCAGCAGATCGATTCGGTGCTGGCATTCCCAATAGATTGAGAGCTTTGTTCGCGATTTCTAAGCACAAATCTTCCATCATTATCATCGTTTCGTTATTGATTGCTCCTGTGAAATCCATAATCATATTTGAATTTTCCTTGCGTATTCGACGGAAAATATCTACAGCCATGCATGATTTATATTTCTCCCATAACTCTGTTGGAGATAAAGAAGAGCAGTATATATCCAGTGCTGCTTTTACGTTCAACAGATGGGGCTGTTTTAAATAAAGTATATTTTAACTGGCACTGGTGTGAGATCTATATAATAGTAGGTAGGTATATAAAAACATGCGTGGATTCGAATGCAACATTGTGTCAAAATTTCAAAAGCATCGGTGAAAAAGTTTCACAGATTTAAGATTTTGAACAAACGAACATTTACATTTTTATTTATATAGATTGGCAAATTTTATTAAAAACAAGTAAAAAAGCTAATATTGGTCTAAGACCAATTCTTATGATACTCTAGAGGAATGTCCGTATGAAATTTCGTATGGGCACCCATTTGAGCAATTTTGATTTTTGCAGTGTCTTTTCGCATATATTTCTAGAACGGTTCGTCGGACAGAAAAAATGATTATAATCAATTTTATAGGACTTCATATTCTGAAGAAGTTTTTAGACAATAGAAATGTTTAGGACTGATCGTTTTCACAGTATACGTAAAAAACCTAAATTTTTATATGACAACACCAAGAATGGATTGCGCGATTTATTCCATTTTTAAATATTTTTTTGCTATTACTATGAAAACACTTTGTACCAAATTTCAGCTCTCTATGTCAACGCGTTCTCAGGCACTGTCCAAATATATACTGGAAAACGAAATATTTGTATGGCAACCCCACAAAGGAGTTGCCTGATTTGTCTCATTTTCGAACTTAATTTTACTTTTTTTTTAAGTCGGCGTACAAAATTTCAGCTCTCTAAGTTCACGCGTTCTCTAAACTAAGAATTTCGGACTTTCTTACCTTTTTATTAACTTTGACCTCTTTTTTTTTTACACAAAGGCGCTTAACGTAATTTTGTTTTTATTAACCCTAAACTGTGGACTCTACTCTTTAATTAGACCTAGTATATCTATGTGCTCACAGTAGTCGTTAAACAGTTACTAGCTAATAACACATTCAGGTTACACCGAAATTAGAGGATATTTTTTTTAAATGACGTGTTTTTCAGTCACTAAGGGAACAAATAATTTTTAGTTAGGACCGCCATAACTCCTGAGGGGAGAGGAGTACGGGGCTGATCGAGCAGTCGTTGGAAAGTCCAAGAAGTTCTGCATACAATCAGCTCTGTAAATTACCGTACGCCTTGTATTTTTTAAGATACAGGGTATTTTGTGAAGGACTCGAATATTTTCTTAATCACCTTGTAATTCCGAAAAGCTTGAGATGCCGCCCACCCCTTGCCTAACAATTTTTTGTTTGACGAGGTGACTACTGTCACCTCCTGCTCTAAAGCCACCATGGACGAAACACTAATATTCGTATATATTTTTTTGGAGGAATGTTCACAGTTCCGCCGCTGTAACTCGTTACACATCACATTTACAAAAACAGTGTTTTTACAAAAAATGTAGGGAATTTAGTCTTCTCCAAATTTATAATTTTACATTTTTGTCGTAGGATCAACCGTTTAGGAATTATTTTGAAAAACAAAACAATTTTTAGCAATTTTAAGATGGCAAAACTGAATAACATATATAAAAATCACAATTACCCCACCTTTTGTAAAACAAAAACCCCTACTGACTGAACGTTGGGACCACAACTAAATATGGTTCGGATGATTTCGGATTTAGAAAAAAAAGTGAAAATATATTCTATACTAGTACATGTCTGGAGTTCCTTATGATGCCTGCTTACAGATCCATCGACATCAGGGGCCGGATTCTATAACACGGAGAGTTGGTGTGTTTTCAAAATGAGCATTTTCGTTTTCCCCGATTAAAACTCCCTAACTCTGCATTCGCAATACTCTAAGATACTTGGGAAGTTGGGGAAAATGTGAGAAGTGTAAAAAAGTGCGAATCGTCCCGGTGACGGTTGTAGAGGGTTGGACTTATTTTTTATATTCGAAATGCATGTGCCTATTACCATCCAAGGTCGATATAAAATAAAATCTTTTTTCATAAGGGTAGTTTGTAAGGGATTTTAAGGATTTTTCGGTTTTTTCCGGTATAACTGGAGAATCGAGAGAAGATCAAGAATGTAGAACGTATAAAAAAAATGGGAAAAATGTGGGAATATGATAGGGGAGGTTACGGGGATAAAAATGGAAGCGGATTAGCGGAAATTTAAAAAAATAAAAACACAGGCTTTTTTTGCACTTGGGTCACATATATCCCAATTCCTATATTTTGCACATATTTCTTCCGTTTCACATCCATTAGTACTCTGTGCGCATTTTTCTAGTGGAAGAGAATTTCCTCAACTTACCAGTTCCTCATACTGGTGAGTTGACAACATGACCATTTTTGTATCAAAAAACGGTAATTTTGCCACCTTAAAAAGGACTGATTCACTTCTTTTGCAATTATCTCCAAATCATTTATCGGATTGAAAAATTAATTACAAAATTATCTACTTAGCATATTTAAAAGTTTTACAGCATATCTTCTGTGCTGGAAGACGACCAAATTGACCATTTTCGCGTGTTTTAAAATTTTTAGTAGGTACCGAAATCCATGTTTGTCTGTAAATAATCTACGGATTTCCATAAATTGTTTCTCTCTTTTTTTTAATATAGCTAGGATATGCAGTGGATCCCTAATTTAATTTGAAAATTCCTAGGTACCTAGGCACCTTTCCACAACACAGTTTTGCAAGTGGAAGAGATAGTTTGGTAATTCTCAATATAAATTTCCCGAGTTACAGAAATCCAAGTGGAGAGTTAAATGCCAAAAGAACTCTCCCCAACTCCACAACTCTCCGTGTTACAAAGTCCGGCCCCAGAAACGTAATACCATGATGTCGCATCTGGTGCAGAAAGTAATCCATCAACTATGTAAATAACCAAGACTTATTTGAAGTGGACAACAACCATTATTTGAAGTGGAGAGCTTCTGTTAACTGTTTGAAAGAGTTACTAAATCGGGAGGTACAACAAAAGGTAACAATTCCTTGTAACAGGTGGATTACGAATATTCAGTCAAATTTAAAGTAAAATATGGTTTTATGATATGAAAGCTCACCAAATTCAGAATACATTGCAAGCTTCTATAAATAGCTGTTTATACTGAATCCTACAAATTCGTAGGAATGTTTAAATTCTAATTTTTTTATTTTTTTTATTTTGGGTTGCCAAGACAGGATCGACGTAAAATTAGCGTAAATAAAGTAGAAATGGATAGATTACACTCTATATGACACCAAAATACAAACAAAACCTTTGATGCAAGAAATCCATCGTATATAGGGAAACATAGAAGAACTTAAGGAGAACACTAATCTATTTAACAGCATCAACTACACATCATACCCAATAATAATTAATTACATTTTCACAAGTTGAAGGCTCAATTTAACTAACTTCAACTTCTTAACATGATATATAAAAATAGATTTACCTAAAACAATACAGGAGTTATTATTTATTCATTTTGTTCTCTTGTAAACACTCTACCACAGCCTGTTACACTTCCATTACCAGTAATTTGACAAAAATAGCATTCACAGCGTGTCTTCTAAGAATCAATTACGACCCTAGCTAACTTCATTTAGGAAGTGATTACCGTCACGAGCAAAACATTTAATCAGTGAGGAGTAGCCTAAAAGTTTATTCCATTAATGTTTTTTTTTCTCTTTTTGATTCGGTTAAGCTGGCAACCCTCATTAACTCACCATAAATCACTCATGGCTGTTCCAGCATTACTAATTGCAGCTTTCTTTATAGAGCTATGACTTACAGAGATAATTTCTCATCGATTTTGGAATTCCGGATTCGAGTTCTTTCTTGACATCTCACATTAAAGACGCATTTTTGGTATTTTTAAACCGTAGCTAGATAAAATTTTAAGGTATTCAGGACGTATACTGAGTTTATTATTCCATTTGAAATGCATAGAGTGGAGTAATTACAATAAAGTAGGTATAGCAATCGTTTTGCTTCAGTACCTTGCATACGGAAAATTTTAAACGAAATTTAAATGATTTTATAAGAAAAACTTAAAGACAAACACAGCCAGCTTTAATAAAAGACTGTTGGATTGAAGAGGCAGCATGGTGGTTTTGGCTGTAGTCGTAATCCCCGAAAATAAGTACAAGCCATGAATTACGACTTGAATGAGGGAATAGTGAGCCGGTTCGCGACGGACATTACAGACTTCTGGCCTTGTTTTGCTGCACGAGTTTTTCAATAAAACTAGCTCGGATTTCGTTCAAACACCATATAATTTCTATAAATTTCTTCTATATGCTATTGGGTTGCAATTTGTTATAACTTCATTTTACTGTAAGAGAGATAGCTGCTTTAGGTTGTAGGACCTGTTTATAACGAAAGTGTAGTTTTTCTTCCATCAGAATATAAAAGTATAAGTGTGAACTCTTACTTCATGGCTTGTATAATCGGTTCCACTAATGATTTTTATTGTGTTCGTGTCATTCCTGACCTCGTGGCATTCCGGGTGTTTGCCCCCATAATGATATTTGCTTGGACACATAACATATGAACTTTTTACTTTAAAAACAACTCTGTTTCAGGGTCTAAATTTTTAAGATGTGCATTTCACTTGTCACTGGAAGGGAAGGTGGGACAAAACCCTGTGGAAATAAAGCACTCCAAACGCTATAAAAGAGCGCTCCTATTGAATCATAGAGCGCTAGCTTTTCATACGTTTTTGCATATATTGAGGATACTGGATTAAAAACTCACTCTCACCCATCACTGAATTGTATAACATAGACTGGCGATCTTAGAATATACCGAAAACAGGAAGTGTGATAAGCCAAATTTAGCGTAGTCAAATTCTGGTTGTGTTAGAATTTGTTGCCCCTGTAGTGAAAGCTAAGTACAGTGTAGTACGAATCCTTATAGGGAACGATGCAACAAGATATCTATTTGAAATTATTGCGCTTGTTCCCACCAAAAATGCTCTTAGTCGTTGTCACTACACAAAACACCTCATGAGTTTCTCAAATGGAAATAAATCAAGCAGATGGGCCATTTTTCATAAGGTATTTTCTTTCTTCAATATATTTTCCCGTACTTCAAGCACCTCTAAGAAAAGCCAAAATCATGTACACGGATCTTTTTGGTATCAATACTTCCTGTTCTCTCTTTAGACGGAGAGCTGGTGACCAAAATACTTATGTCATTAATTCATAAACAATATTTTCCTTCTTATCATATTTTTTAACATCGTTGATAGCTTATTCGGAACTCTGCCAGGGGTAAAACAACTCCGTTAAGTTACGTGATTAAATAAAGGCTGATTTTTGGTCTGGCAGCAGAGAATTATATTTCATGATCAGTGGAAAAAATGGCAGACAATTTGGTTGGTGGGAAAGTTGTGGCAGACGGCAACAAAGGCGCGGTAAAATGTGTATAACTAACGTCATATCACGATAACTCTAGAACGTTTTGAGATTTTTCACACGAACTTTTTTTAGAAAAAGTAAATTAAAATTAAATTTAATTTAAGATGAGACCAGTTGGGCGACTAATTCGTAGGGTTGACAAACAAAAATTTCTTCCACCTGATCAGATAGAAAGCAATACACACATAAAAGATTATTATCACCCCTGCGTTGCGTAAATCCAAATTTATCCTGTCAATACAATCCTGCACCAGTCCTATTGGTTGAATGAGATGCACCTGCACATCATCGGCATACAACGGAATTTTGCAGTCTTCAACAATATTAGGAAGGTCATTCATATACAGGCTGAACAGCAAAGGGCTAAGAATAGAGCCTTGAGAGACACCAGAATTTAGAGGTAAAGCACTGGAAACACAATCCATCACATTAACCCGCTGCAATCTATTAGATAGAAAACTGCGAATTAAGGACACAGCAGAAATCTGAAATTCGAAGTCTGAGGCCTCTTTTCAAGCAAATTAGAATGATTTACTATACGTGGAATACTTTGGATAAATTAAGTAGGGCAAGGGCATATAGATGGTCCCTGCCGAGCGAGCTGCGTATATCACTCGTGATATCAGAAGGGCTGTCTCACAACTACGAGACTTACAAAATTCGGACTGAAGAGGACTTAAAAAGTAAACTTTTTCCATGTGACCATAAATTTTTCCATGGCCTTAGTAAGACATCCTAACAGGCTAATTGGTCGAAAATCACCGAGAACCTCAGCTGTATTGGTCTTAGACATAGCCACAACTGTAGTGATTCACCAAGCAGAAGAAAATTTGGACATGGTATGACAGGTGTTAAAAATATGCAGAATCAGCTGTATTATCCAAGACAAAAAAACGGCCAATAAATCTAGGTGGAATACTATCTGGACCCACACTGCATCAGATTTGACAGCACCCAATTGCTACAAAAATTTCACTGGCATCGATACATCTGAAACTAAAAAAAGGCTGATCATTATTTGAGGGAAACATGAAGCGATTTAAATCTAGCTGTCCATAGCTATACGTGCGAAACGGATAGGGATAGAAGTGAAATGAGAGTTAAGTAAGTTAGAGTCTAAGTTACACTTGGACTTATCTCTGCCATATACGGAGGATTTTGGACTACAGTTGGACTTCAAAATTTTGCATAACGTATCATCTCTTGCCTTGCGAAATCTAGAGTTGACCAGATTTTTTATCAATTTGTAATGCGCACGGCTTTCAGTGGTGTTTATTCTGAGATATATGCGATATAAAAAATCCCGCTCAGCAATAAGTGACTGGATCACTGCAGAAAACCAAGGACAACCATTTTTCCTGATTCTGTGTGAGTGAATTGGAGCATATTTAGAGGGATAGAGAAAAGAACCACTATGAGCCTCCAGGAAAGAGTTTTAGGAAGTTTCTATAAGCTAATTTTTTCCTACTGATACAGTTTAGGCGGATCAGTATGCTGCCTCTGCCGCAAGAGATCTGTATGTAGGGTTATTCTTCATTCCTGCCCCCAACCATCATCTTACCAACAAGTTTTCGTTCGTCAGAGGCAGCATGCTGACCCGTCGAATCTAAGTCAATAGGATGAAACAGACTCTCATACTAATACATGAGAGGCCTTACTTAGTCCTAAGTGTTCTTATGAAAACTGACAACAGTTTGATTTTAATAGCTTATGCGCCTTAAAATACTATTCATATATAAAAATGGTCTTCTGCTAATCTTAAGTTTGCTTTGTTATCTGCCTAACCGTAATGACATTTTTATACCTTTATTAACAAAATTATTTTTAAAAAATGTATCTTAACCAAATGACTATGATTTCCCAAACAAACTCACAAACAGTCAATGTGTGGTACTGGGGTGAAGAGGAATGATGCTAATAATATCTTTGAGTTCCTATTTTTGGACTCACATAGGTTTTAGGTTTGTATTGTGGTTCTTATTTAACATATAGAAAAATTCAACTCCTTACGGCATTTACTATAAATGAATAGCTTAAATTTATTATCTTCGAAGCATATTTAATCCTAACAGATTCATATCGGAGCATTCAAAACCACATTTCGTGGAAAATCTTATTTTGTATCATCTGCTGTGGAATGTTGTCTACATGGAGGATGTGAATAATGAAAATCAGCGAAAGGAGCTTATTTTCCTAAGAAAATGTCACAATTGCAATACGACTATTACATATATGTATGTATGTATGCATAGTAGAAACCACCAAAACATTAGATATATAGGTATACAAAGCTCTAAGGACGATTCCATAGAAACGCTAGGTGTCAAGATTCAAGAATAACATAAAAGGATATAACTAAGCAAATAACATTGCAGAGGCGCATCTTGGAAGAGCTGTTTGCATTAGTTCAGCGCTATGTTGAGTGGATTGCTGCGCTGTTAATTATTTCAACCTGACTGCATGAACGTATACCATTGACTTAGAAGCACTTGTAATTTATATTTATGACAGAACACGAGCTTATTTCATGAAGGTTTGTTTTAAATTGCCGAAATTCACACAGCTTCTTGCGATTAAAATGTTTAGGCAACTGCTGTTAGAAATCGTACCAAAAGGATTTGTTCAGCTCAGCTTTTTGGAATGTGTAATATTGTGTTTAAAGGAAATTATCCTTATAAATCGTAATAGTTATTTAGTGCAAAAGCAAATGAACTTAATTACTCGTTGATAATATTATAAGAAGAAATTGCACTTCAATTGAAAATGCTAATATTTTAAAGCAAAGTAATTTATAGGTGTAGCGAAATGACATACCTTGGGAGTGCATTACCGCAATACTGCAAAAAACTGTTGACGGTTGCAAATCTTCAACGTGAAAAACTAGCTATCCTGACATGTTTCCAGTTCTGATGCTGAAATATAAGAAGAAATCACATATACAATTTACTTAGGTATTAGAGTTCTTACAGATGTATCTTAAAAACTATAAATCCCGTAAGTGATTTAATACAGCATTGAATCAAATCTTAAATTTTTGTAGGGATTATACATAAAATATTTCATGGTTTTATAGAGTATTTTATTCTCTTACATAAAATTAAAATAAATTATTCTTTGTGGTCCGAGCTAGGAAGTTTTTAATTGAGCAGAAATTACCTGTACATTCCAACTATGTACAAACTTACTTAGTTTTTAGCTTTTGTCAAGCTTCCTGATAAAAAATGCCGACACTTTATGACACTTCTTTCACTAAAAATTCAAGAACACAGTTTGCTCCAAGGGGCGGGTAGTGGGCGTTTCAGTCAGTGGACCTTATATTTTATGCAAGGAGCTCACAAACCAAAGCTGAGAGCGTTCGAATAAATAACAAAGTTAGTTCAACATTTCTAGACATTTTTCTTATCGGTTTTAATTCAAACAAGCACAAGGGTAAAAACATGCTAACTTAATAATTTTTTTATGTTTGCATAATTTTTAAATTTTTGACTGGAATCTTTTAATAAAAATCCTCCAAAAAATCTAAGAGACCAGTTGAAGTCTGACCATTGAATAAATAACTAATAAGGAAACGGCATATCGGGTGAAAACATAAGCCACCCGGCGAAATATATTAGTGTGCTGTATTTGTATTCGTTATAACAGTAGTGAAATCGTGGCATTTTGGAAGGGGACATTTTCTATAATCAAAATTGCTACGTAAAATGAACAAATTTTTAGCACCCCCTTATTTTCAGATAATTTTTCTTGGCATTACCGTTGTATAGCTAAGATTATTTAATGCCCATGTGACAATTCAATTGTAACCAAACAAACCGGCATTGGAAAATGCAAAATATTTATCCATGGCTGTTTGAAATCTGAAATATCAGAAATCAAGCAGAATTGTCAAATAATGTCCATCCCTCTTGTCAATTTCCCCCTCATCTTACGGTCTGACTGTCATTTAATAGCTTACCTACTAGAAAAATAACGGTCAGAGTTTGAGAAAGCCAGCAAGCAACCTTCCAAAATTACTAATCGTTGTTGTTCGATGATATCGCTTGAAGGAATTACGACTTCTATCATATCGCCCACCGAAAAAAAAACCACTCTTAAGGTACTTGAATCGGCACATTTTTCGATCTGTATATATTCAGAAAAGTTTTGACTTCTGTTCTGTCGATATACTAAGTTGTTTCCGCGCAGTAATAAAATATTATCAAATTATTTTTAGAGACAATTGGTAAAAGAAACACGTCAATTAAGTTGGGACCGCCATTTCATGGTAGAAAAGATTTGAATACGTCAAAATTTGGGGCTCAATTAGGGCTGATTTAATGCCACTTCCACGAATTTAATGCTCTAGTTCTCTTAAAAAAATCTATGGATAATCCAACTTTATTAAAAGTTAGGACCACCAATACTGAGAATAGGTTAAGTAGCATTGTTACAAGTGTGCAATAGTGGCATTAAATTAGCTCTAATTGAGCCCTAAAATTTTATGCAATGCACACTATTGTAACAATGCTATTTAACCTATTCTCAGTTGTGGTGGTCCTAACTTTTAACAAAGTTGGATTATCCATAGCTTTTTTGAAAAATAGAAGAGCATTAAATTCGTGGAAGTGGCATTAAATTAGCCCTAATTGAGCCTTAAATTTTGACGTATTCAAAACTTTTCTACCATGAAATGGCGGTCCCAAATTAATTGACGTAAAAGAAAGCGCAAATAGTGAATTTTTAAAACACGTGAAACACATGGCGCATAAAATATGCTTATAAATGAGTTAACTCTGAACGATGGCGTTATAAAAACTATGGTGTGAGAAAGATACAAGATTTAGAAATTCTATATCACCTGCCGATCAGTTAGCGGGTTACATTAAAATTCTTGGCAGCCGGTGATTCCTTAGCGTCTTTGATGTATATGCACCGAATTCAAAAAGTGCTGTTCCGATAGATAAGTTCTTATCATCATTTTGCTTTCTACTGTAGCTATTTAATTTATTGGACTTGTTTCCCTCAATTAATTTTCAGCTTAGCAGTTCATGTTCTAATTGTATTTGTAGTGTATTTATGCATATTGTTACGAACGTGGCCTTAGTTCGTTATTTAAAACACATACCTCCAATACATATGTAAGTCTGGACCTAAAAACCTGGTATCCAATTATCGGGCAGTATCCATTATGAATAATATTCCGAAAGTGTTAGATTCCTTGGATAATTCAAAATTATTCTTTTTAGTTAAAGAAATTCTAGCGCCACAGCAACACGGTTTCGTTTCTTGTCAGATCATGTACATCTATAATTTGGCCATATTCTCGAATTACACTTTAAATGAAATTGAAGATGGTAAAATCAGGTTGATGCAGTTTACACTGATTTTACCAAGGCATTTGACAGGGTTTGTTTATCGGTGTTGATTTTCAAATTTGGGTTGCTTGGTTTTCATTCATCTATGCTTGACTGGATTTCGTCATATTTAAGCGTTTGGAAACAATATGTCAAAATTGGTCACCTTAAATCTAGAATAATCAATGTAAACTCAGGTGTACCTCAGGGTAGCCATTTGGGCCCTTTGTATTATTTATTAATGATGTAGTTAATCATATTTATTTTTCCAACTTGCTAATTTTTGCTGATGATCTCAAACTTTATACTAGAATAACGTCTAAAAATGATTGTATACTGCTCCAAAGTGACATTAATAATGTTTTTGTATGGTGTGCTAATAATAAACTTGACCTTAATATTTCAAAATATAAGATCGTGTCTTTCCATCGGATGTTAAATCCAGTCATATTTAATTATAAAATCAATAATAATCCTCTTCGGAGAGTTAGTGAGGAGAAGGATTTGGGGGTTACATTTGATAGAAAATTATCTTTGTCCCCCACGATGGTTTCTAGAGCAAACAGACACTAGCAATGTAGGGCATGAAAAAAAAATTCGGATAAGACGGCGTTTATGATTTCAACATAATTTAAAAGCAGAACAAAGAATATCTATAGAAGCACTAATTATTAACAGTCGAAGCTTTTAAGTTGAAGATGAACTTGCAGATCTTTGGCTTTCTTTCAATTTATAAGCCACACTCAAGGCAGCAGTATGTAAGTAGAAAAAGTATTCAGTAGCAGCAGCAGCAGAATTTTCCACTTTAAAATCTTTAAAAATTTATGGTTTTTATAAAATTATCAATTGAAAATTTTATTTTGAAAGAAAGACGAACGCGTTTTCATCGCGTGCGATCGTGAGGAAAAAAGACGAACATGCAAAAATAAATCTTTTCTTATTTGACATAAATTTTTTTTCATTGTTATTTCCATCCCCGAAAAACTTAAAAACTAAGTTAAATATAAATTACAGCATGAAACCAAAAAATTTTCGAGCTACTAAATTACAAAAAAATTGATTTCAACAAGCTGAGAAATATTTCATTTCGATACCCCCGGAGCCATCTATTGGCAGAGTTATCACTAGTTTAGAAAGAAAAAACAAATACAGTTCAAAAGGCATGTAGAATTTGTAATATTGTCTGTCCCATTCATTCTTGTGTATTTTAAAGAAACAACTAATACCAGGCGATCAGCAAATTTCAGATCACAAAAATGTAAAATTTTATTCAACTGCGCATGACCGAAATATTCGTTAAGTTCGTTAAATGAAATAGTGTATGTGTGTGTTTGCATTTTATCAAACAATGAAAAGTAACAGTGATTTTAACTTTTGGAAGAGGAGATGGCAATGTGACAATTAGCTTTATAATCTGTCTCTCTCTTATGGGCAAAATATGGTATTGTAAAAGAGATAAAGGAATAAGAATGGAATTTTAAAGAGGATACGCATAAACGACTTTCGTTAAATCATATTTTCAATGTTTGGAAGAGGAGAAGGCAAACAACGTAATAGTTATTATTGTAAGCCTCAGGGCAGCATCTAGCCCATTGCCATGGATGACAGAATTTTAAAGTCAATTTAGATTTCATACCCCTTGTTTATGTGTTTGCTAAATTAGCACTGTTAAGGAACGAACGAATACACCGGAACTAGGAAAAAATTGAGATTGAAAAATGTTTTCTAGTGCTAATTTGCTCGTTCCATTTATAGCAGCGCTAATTTAACAAGCACATAACTACGGCTATCTTTTCCAATAGCGATAAAATTCAACGGATTGATTGTTGAAGACTATTACTTTCAATCATTGCTTAGTTAAAAGTCGATTGGGTTTAAATTGCTAAGTGTATAAAGATAAACCAATTTTAGTGCAAAGGTAGAAAGCAGTCATATGAATTTTTGTGAATTAGTATCATTATTGTTCCCACTATAACTTTTAATGAAGCCTAGAAATTTTCCAGTTGACTGCACATAGTATTGGAGCCTCTAAACGCGAATTATCAAAACCTTTATTGGGCAATAGATCCGCAATCACAAAATATGTGATCCCACATTTAATTTATTTTTATAGAGAAGCAATGGTATAAAAAAAATGTTTTTCAGTTCTCTAGACAAAGTACTGAGTGAAAAATCAAAAACCCGTCAAAATTTTGTAAACTTGTTTTACTGAGTAATACCCTAAGCAGACGGGAAAAATCAATGATCATTCGTTCGTTATTGAATTTTCAAAAATCACTTTACCTTTGAATTTTAATTTTCATTATTAAAAAGGTGCTGTCAAATTACTTGTACAAAATTGACAGGACTTTCGTTTTAATTCACAAAATCTTGGATGACTTCATTTTTTTAAAAAAATTAATTACGAACGAATGATCATTGATTTTGTCCATCTGCCTGGGGCATTACATTCGCCAGCTCTTAGTCTATATAATTTTATCATATAGAGTATAAAAATTCAAATTATAATTTCCAGATAAGAGGAGGACATTTTTGCAACGTGAAGATTCCATCGTGAGACGAGGAAGAAAAAATATATCGGTTCTGAAACTAAAACCGGCTCTCGTTTAGGGGTACATCAATCCTATAGCAATAAGTTGTGCTAGAGGGAGGATCCTCTCCTCAATGGATTATTTTTTACATAGTTTACATAGACTCCTAAAAAAAAAAGATGAATTTTGCTTATGGTCCATAAGTTCGAAAACCAGTGCGTTTTTGTTTTTGTTATTAAATAGAATCCACTCTACACTTTCTAATGATATATGCATATTGTTTACCTAGCAGCGAGCTACCTTTGAAAAAAGCATAATTTTTTGAATTTCTAATTTCGATATCGTTCGGCCGAAATTAAAATTTATAGGTCAACTTCCAAGAAATTTGGAATTTTGATTTAACCTATATTATATGGTTTTCTTTCCGCATTTCGATAACTTACTATGTATGACCCCTTTTGATTAAAGAAAAACTTAAAATTTCACCCCAAAGAAATAAATAATGAAATTTAGTCTGGTCTCAATAGATGCAGGGAAGCCCGATAACCATATATCTTTCACGTAAAACATAATGTCAGTCCATTAGAAGTTGTTGGCAGACTGCCTACAAATGTAAGAGATTTTGTTTAAAGAAAATGTAATTCCGCTAGCTCCACTTCGCCCTGAGAGTTTCTTGAAACAAGTCTCATCGAATGACAAAGTTAAATGGATGAATTGTTCCTAAATATTTCCAATAAATACTCCGCTAAAGAGAACCTTCAAAACGTTCCTTCCAGGTTCTTTTTTATTCAAATCGAAAAATTCTTCAATGAAATGTTTTACTTTTACAACTTAATGGTAAATCAGTCAAATATTTACGCCAATCAGACAGCATAAAAGGCCTTGAACTCACCTTTAGTTATTCTGAAAAAGGATTTTGGTATATGTTGCTCTTTTCGAATCACCATCGCGTTCTGCAAGAACATTGGGATTGCTCGACATATGACGTTAAAATTCTAATGATAAAAATGTCTTGAAACTGTTGACAAATTCGCATTTTAACATAAAATTCTTCAATAGATGAATTTATGTGACTATACATACATGAACGGAAAACCAATATGTTTTGGATATAAAATCTGGCGGATATGTGTATAGATTTTTTCCATATGCAGGGAAAAATTTGGAATTCGACTCAATTATGATGGGGTTGGGGGATAAGTTTTGTTGTATAGGTATGCTTGCTTTTGTTGATTACTAATTTTGATGGACTTGTCATTAAAGCACTCTTATATGCAGATGACTTAATATGATACTGTCGATGCTGGAACGTTAATTTAGATAAGTCCAAAATAATGATCTTTCAAAAGGGAGATGGAAGAAGAGCGAATAGGGAGTTTCATGGAATAATATACCGAAGTAGTCAAGACATTTAAGTGTCTTGGGATCAAGTTACCGCCAAAGCTCTCATTTAAGGACCACATAAGTGATCGTTTAAGCGCAGCCAAAAGGGTCCTGAACAGCACTTAGAATAACTTTAAAAGAAACGTGAAAATCTGGTCATTCATCTAAGTATAAGATTTACTCTGCTACCTCAAGGGCAGTATTACGTTATGGTGCTCAAGTATGCGGTTTTACGTATTATGAAGAAGTTGAAAAACTGTAGCGTTTCTTTATAAAAAAAAACTCTTTTGGTTGCCTAGACAAATACCAAATTACGTTCTACCACTAGAGGAAGGATTACCTAATTTATATCTACCATCAGATGTCATTTTCAATATATGCAGAGTTTTGAGCTTATATGCAGAAAAGAGACTATCACCAATGTTGGCTTTAAGGCTGTTGATAATAAGATCTACTGGTTTGAGGAATGGTTAAATCTAGCAGAAATGCACGATGTACAACTTTGTACTATACGGCAAAATGTAGAAAACCTTCCGACCATTCTGAACAAGAAGAGTGAGATAACTTTATTGGGGATCTGCCATCATCAGTGGAAACACAACTTTTCTGGCCTAAGTTTTCATTTATATTTTAGCTATGGCCCGACGTTTCGACACTTGCTGTGAGTCCTTTTCTATGGGCTAAGTACTTCTATATGCGATGGCCAATTATGGAAACAATACTGAAGGAACGTAATAACATATTGTGGATTATAAATGACGGGCAAAACACAAAGATAATAAATCAAAGATAGAAAAAAACGCTGAAGTTAAACTTGTGTTCACTGATGATCGGAGATGCCCAATAAAGTTATCTCACTCTTCATGTATTATTCCCACCGATCAAAAACACGGAAATTAATGAATATAGGGCTACTTAAAAAATAAAAAACACATGCTTAAAATATAAATGATGATACAATTCTAATTTGAATATACAGGAGTGGTATGTGACAGCTAAATGCAAGTCCATGGCGCACAGAAGGAGGGTCAATGTGTTCCCTTTGCAATTTAGAAGTGAATGAAGACTTTATGCATTACCTGGGAATATGCCCAGCCTTGAAAGAATTCAGAGTAATAGCGTTTGGTAAAACCTATCGCACGGAGGGTGAAGCTATCGCGATCCTGAATGGTAACAATTTTGATGCCCTTGTGCAGTACGCGACCCAGAAGTATAGGCAGTTATTAATTCAAGAATTTAATTATAAATATAAGTTCTCCTAATTATTAATCAGAAGATGTGAATAGTGAAATTGTAACTGTCGGTCTAGTTCTTCTTCTGAATATAATTATGTATACCTTAAGTTTATTTGTTTTCTTTTTTCCTTGTTTTACTTGTATATCTATTTGTTTCTATTTTTTCCCATCTCTTACATTTAGTTTGCTTTCTTTTCCTTTTAAGTTTACTGATATAATTTAAGCAGGGAAGCTTCCCAACTCGACAGACGGCCTCGGGGCCATTGTTGATGCTGATCATATTCATATGACTGTAGATTAAATAACTGAATTGGGTAAAGATGAAATTGGAAATAAACTTATTATTATTATTAATTTTGTTCCGATTCAATATAGTATTTCAATCCATTTTCGCAGCATGTTACTTACATGTATAACTACCACTACTGCATGACAGACAGAGTTCAAATTTTTTTTGAACATCTACGTTAACCCAAAAAGAAAAACAATATGTTTAAACCTTATTGCAAAAAAATCTTTATTCACGACCGACCTCTGATTTAATGCAATTAAAAAAAAAAATTGTGAACCCAGTCAATCATTATTTTCGCCTCTCAATTAACTTAAAACTCAAACAACTTTAATTAATTAAAGTAGTAATTTTGTGCTTTTAATTTTCTTGAAAAGATGTTATAATCTTATTAGCGTAAAGCGAACGTTACTTCGTCCCCTAAAATGAAAAAGAGTATCCAGTGGCTTGTGCTTCTCGTTAATAAAATGTGATGCTTTTGTTCGAAGGACGAAGACGAGAATGGCGACGATGAAGATGAAGACAAAAACGACAAAAACGACAACAACGAAAACAACGACAACGAAAACAACATCGAAGGTTTCCCCTATGTTAAGCTCAACGTGACCTAAATACGTTATATTTACTTTCAAAAGTTCCTTATCACACGTTCTATAAAAATGTATATTTTCTGCAGCCAGGTCATTATAATTAAACAAGGACTTACAGAAAGGTATGCGGGTTCTAGAAGCGTATAGTTATACAGCGCGAATATTGGAATAAATTTTTAAGACGTTGGCTGCAAGATAGGGAAATTTTCTTAAATTTATTCAAGAGACGTAAAATTTATGTCAGTTGTAAGTAACGAACAGACTGATGTACTTTACCTACAATCAAATACATGTATATACGCCATGCAAACATGAGTACAAATCGCTTGTATTATAAATTATATATATTCTCTATGACTCTATATTACAAATTCTTGAAATCAAAATGAGTTGCAATTAAACAAGAAAGGTGAAAGATGTCAAGGATTAAGTTTACGTTGTTCCTCTTTTTTTTATTGTTGTTTTTTATCATATTGGTACTGCTCGGAGGTTATTCTCAATATATCTCTAGAAATGAAATAAGGATAGTGACATTAGGAATTGCGGGACGAATAAACGAGATGTTGCAATGCTGTATGTTGCATATCAAAGCTCTTGCAATCTATAAGTGGCACAAGATGGTAGAATATTCCACATTCGTACAGTTTGTAATAAGAAAGCATCAATAAATTTCACAGAAGAATTGTAATTACTATAAAAAGATTAAAGGGCAATTATATGGCATCCTAGAATTTGTGTAAAAAGTAAACATGTATAAGATACACAGCCAACTAATATTAAGGTACAGCTGGTAGTGGCATAAAAATGAGCTATATATAAATATACAGTAGCTGATATTTTACCAACCAATTTTATACGATAAAAGTGAGAAAACTGTCTTTATACATATGTAATTTAATTTTGCACCTTGTTTAACAAAAAAAATATGAGAAATTATTAATTTTATTGAAAGCAGACTATTTTCAAATGGGCTGCAAATAATAAATGTAAAGTAAAAAAATAAAAGAATTAATTTTTTCATATTTCTGCCACTCTATGGGTGGTCACCATCAACAGCTCTTACTTAAACAGAAGTGTGCTGGCTCTCTTGGGAAAAGTTCTCTCTAAGTTTGGTTATTTTTCATTAATTTGGAATCTCCATTGGCAAAAATTCATGAGACTATACGTTTTCATATTCATACATTAAATAAATTTACTTAATTTGAGTTTGTAAGGATTTGCTTTCACATTAATTGTTGTTAAAGACAAAATTCAGACAAAGAACTTTCATAAATATTTATCTGCAATGAAATCTTATCAAATTAAATTTTAAATTATTTAATGCAACATTTTAGAGATATGTAACGCACTTTTTGCGAACATGTATGTACTTTCCACGTCTAGATGAAGCCAATTTGTGGATTAAATGAAAAATGTTGATAAAATATCTGGTTTAACATCAATTTCTGATAGCTAATTGAAAATTAAATTCAATGATAGGCTTTAATTTATTTAAGAATTTAATATATGTTGAATTTTATCATTATAAGGTGTAACGTTCAGAAGGTAGAGATTAATCTATGAAAACATATCCAAATATCTTTAAGTCTTGTTATCTAGAATACCCTTAGTACCCCCCCCCCCCCCCCCCACCCTAATTCAATTTTTTGAATGTCTAGGCATGACCTATCCACAGCCTTCGGATTCTAGACCATACATACGGTTACCTTGTATGACAACAGACAACACTAAGAAGGGGTTGCTCGATTTAGCCCATTTTTGAAATTATATTTATTTACTACTTTTTAAAAAGTCCGTGTGTAAAAAACCAACTCGTACGCGTTCTCGAATTACCGTGAAAACGGACATACTAAAATGATTTTTTTTTTAGTAGATATCGTTTTTTTTATATATATAATTTGGTATGATATGAAACAAGAAATAGGTCAGACTATTTCCATATATGTCAGTCACACCATAATAGATTTTGAGTTTGAGAACCCAGATTAGATCTATTTCACCGAACTATTAAACCATCACACTAGTCTTACCGCGTTTTGACCGTTACAGACATTCGAGCGAATCTGGCGAGTAATGCTGTTGCCTTGGATCATCGAAAATCAAACATAATCTGATTTAATTAATGCTTGGCGAACCTATTTCCCGCCGCTATCAGGGAAAGAATTATCCAAGCACAACTATTCTATTCGAGATGATTCGCCTGATTTATTCATTTGTATATAGCAAGCTCTTTTTGGTTTAGCAAATTTGTAGAGCAATTGCCATAAATTAATAATGAATTTTAATTTATAAGGCTTAAAAAAGTTCATAGTATATTTGTATCTTAATGATTTTACCTTACAACTAAATGTAAATATTTTATTTAATAATCGCTGTTTATTATTTTTTTATTTTTTATACGAGCAAATTTTTATCATCCCCTCTATATCGCATTATATATGTATATCATGTGAACCACAAAATTCCAGTAAATATTTTGGTTTACGTGGTCACGAGATCTTTTTAATTATTTTTTCAATTTTTATTACAACTTCTACCGAAATTGCTCTGATAATAAAGATTTAATTTATAATATTAATTAACTCTAAAATAAAATGTTGCTTGTATTACCACAAAATTTCGTGATATAATAAAAAACTTGGAGACTAAAAATGATATTCACAAGAAATATAAACTTAAGAAAAGCCCAGTCTGTAACGCATTCGAATTAATTAAAAAAACCAAGATTAAAAACAAAAAAATAAAAATTCTAAATTTAAGAGAGAATCCAGTTCTAAGAAGGAGCAATTTTAGTTAGTGTTCAAAAATAATTACAGCAACATTTCTTTATTCGGAGACATTTGTTTATTGATAATAAATTTTTTTTTGTTACTATTAGTAAAATGGCAAGGTGTTTCAGAGATTTGTTTGCTCCTGAAGTGCCTCCGTTCATGCGTTAAACGCTAAAAATAATTGCGACTGCGGCCGCTGAATTCAGTTAGTCATGTCAAGTAAAAGAATGAATAATTGACAGATCTGATATTGTCGTCGGACTCGTAGTCGCAATTGTACTTATGCAAAATCACAAAGAATTCAGGAAATTGTCTAATTAAAGAAAACACTAGTAGCCATACAGATTGAGGTTTTTTTCATTGTACTTGAAGAGTTATGTGAGGATTAATATGATCAGCTAGAATTACTAATAGAAACAAAATATGAATGTACGCTATTTTTCTGATCTATGTATATATTGAAATCGTTTCATTCCCAAAAAAAAAAACACAATACCGAGATGAAAAACGTGTTCTCAAAGTTGATTCCATACGTTTTTATGCCACTGTATGCGACAGATAAAAAGAGAATTCTTAAATTCAGGAAAAACTTACCCTAAGCACAAATTTTTCCAAATTAGCACTAAAATAATAAATATCCAAGATTTTTTTTTAAGTTTTAACACTGGACTTTTCCAAAAATTTGCAATACTTTACAATGAACACACAAAATATCACAAACTTTCACTTTCTGTCTGCACTGATTGAAAGTTTTAATTAAAATGGCGATACGAGAAGTGCGTCATGTCACCTACCTAACTGACATATTGTAGTACATTGTGTATATAGGAACGAAATGAAATTTCTGTACCTAGTTGTATTTTCGTTGTATTCTACGATTTGCTATGGCTCTTGAGCTTCGATAAATTTTTACTGTTTGAAAAAACTAATATTTTTTTCTGTCTGTTTTATTGAAACTGAAATAATTTTAATGATTTTATAATATAATTCGTGTGTAAAAAGAATAAAATAATAAAAAATAATTTCAGTTGGAAGAATTACAATAAAAATCGTTTCGAAATACACAAAATACTTATAGTATGAGATTTCAAAGACTTACGAAAAATTGATAGCATCCAAAGAAAATAGCTGAGCGTCTAGACAATACCCAGACAATACAAGACAAAGTAAGACTCTAGATAGATATTGCTTAATTGTAATATTGTAAATCGAGGATATAATTTGTATAACATATATAGGTATGTACGTGCAGTAAATATATTAGTTTGCAAAATGTTACAGCCCCTAACTAATTAAAGCATGCCAGGGAAAAGATAAATTCAAACGTTTTCATAAATCCAATTTCCACTCTGAAATATAAAAACAAATAATCTTACTTCAGGAGAGTACATTCCTTTATATCCTAGATGAAATCAAAGAGTATTTAGTTTGTAATTTCGTACGGCGACATGGATTACCTAGTTACATGCATTAGTATTAAAAGTAATTTTGTTTTTGAAATGTCTGTACAAAAGAAGTCAGTGATGCGTAGAGTTTCCAAGGGAGGATACAAGTAAGGAAAAGACGTATATATGCTTCGTGCTGAAAGAACACAGGTATTCTGAACGCTGATGATTGTGCGTGCTCATAGTGGAGCTTGCACGTATACGACCTAGTAGTATTGACATGGAATTAGTACTTTGGTAAGCTATACAATTATTGGTTGTAGTCTCAAGCCTTTCTTAACTTGAAGGGCGGATCATAACCTTCTTGTGGTCCACTGCTGTCACTTATGTGGTAATATGATTAAGCCCAAACGGAGTAATCAGTCTCGTATAAGGATCAGCATGAAGATCCACTGGGAGTACTCATGGCCTTATGGTCATGGACTACGAAGCCATACCAATTGGATAGCCGACTTTGCTAGCTTGGTACCACGGGGTTGAGGACCCCGGATATTACTACTATAGTAGTGCTATTCACCTCAACATGGAGAAGGCCCCTTAAGAGGAGGATCGTGGTGGTTGTAGTGGCCCATATACCGGCAGAGAGAGATTGTCTGAGTCTGCATGACATAGGTGGACATTCGTCTTTGCACAGAAGAGTATGTCCTTTGTATAATTTCATACTTCATCCGAGGATCTGAAGGATGGTCACTTATTAGTGCATGCTTGGATATTTGGCATGGAGTTAAGCTAAATCTACCGCGTGTCGTGATCCACAGATTGGCACAGATTTTGGATGAGTCTCGCTTGAGCAGTAAGTCTAATGTGAAGCATGCACTGACATAAACTGGCACTCATCAAGACAAAATATAATATACTCTGTCTCATGAGGGCGCTGATTGTCGCGTTGTAACTAATGCGTGCATTAAGATTGCCGTGAGATTAAAGCGAATAGCTGCTAGGTGCTCACGTCAAACCCTCTACAGGTTCTGTAGATCTTTTTTTTTATATACCTAAATTACAAAGCTGAAATTTCGTATTCTGCCTTTTTATAGTGTTGTGACTCAGGTGCTCAATGCCCCGAATCACAATCATGAGGTCAATTTATTAATATAGTGTCATATACGATATATTGCTGTTACATAATTAGACTCTGAAAACAAAAATTTAATTTATTTTAAACTTCGTTCAACTTTATTCTTCCATACAATAATAAAATGCAACTAAGCATAAATTGCATTTTATTATCAAGGCATACATTTAATCCCACGGTATGCCTACGTCCCTACATACATACAGTGTTTTCTTCCTCTTCGCATGTACATACAAACATTTCTTTAATTCCTCCAATCTAATTGCATGAGCGTATGTATACATACAAACAAATTATTCGTGCCGTTTTAAAATTAATATTATAAGACGATAATAACAGACATATCAGAATTCAGTTGCTTCATGCAAATTGTACCGCATAAAACTTTTCGCATTTTCTCACGTACGTTTTTTTAACGTTGTGTGAAAGCAATAAAAAACAAGGTGAAAAGCTTTTTGAAAATATAATGGGCACTCGGGTGCAGCTAGATCAATCGTCGACAAGTTTTTTTGAAACCAAGACTTTAGCTTTAAGAAAAGAAGTGCTATTATTCTTTAACAAAAGAAGTGTTAGTATTGTTTTATTACAAAACAAAAAAGGCTCTGAATTGGATAGCTCCACGGCGGTAGCTTTTGTGAAGATCCCAATCGGAGCAATAAAAGAGGAAGTCATCACGGGCGCCTATCAAAAGGCAAGCCTCCGATGAACCAACAGGGATACCTGCCGTATTGCGAGGCAATTGTGGCCTGCATATGACAGGAAAAGGAGAAGGGAGCTGCTTAATGGCAGCACAACAAACACCAGGAATCTATTAGGGGTCCTTACGGATCACTGGGCCATAGGTGACCATGCTAGAAGACTGGAGATTGCGGCGAACGATTTCTGTAGCAGCTGTAAGGACTCAGAGGAAATCGAATCCGTCCAACACGTGCTATGCGAATGCCCCACTCTGATGAATAAAAGAAGTAGGCTACTGGGTAGCTACTTCTTCTCAAGTCTGGGGGAACTGCAAAGCAAGGAATTAGATGTGTCCTAAGTTTTCTGAGAGAAGCAGGATGGATCTAGGTGAAGAGTCTTGGAGATATCTTGCGTTCCCCAAGGGAAGCAGGATTGATCTGGGGCGGCTTGAAAAAGGATATCCCATGGGGCCTAGGAGCAAAATGGACCCACTAGAGTTCTAAGTGATGCAGGGTAGTTCTATTGCGGCACCCCTCTTACCTAACCTAACATAACCTATTACAAAACAAAACTGCTACTATTACTTTTGTTTAGAGATTCTTTTACAAAGGAAGTATTATTCCTAGCTAAAAATGTTTACAAAAAAAAGTACTAATAGTATTACTATTAAAAAATCTTTTTAAAAGAGTGTTACCAATATTTCTATATCACCCAATAATGTTCTATTGCTATTGTTTAAATCTTTCATAAAGTGGTGTTATCCTGGTAGCCAGGTATGGCATATAAGTGGCAAAACAACGAATTGACGACAAAATTATATGACAAATACGATTTGAATCTGTGGTCAGGGTTGACGCTAATTGTCACATAATATGTCATATAAATCATATATACGATTGTCACAGTAATGCTAATAAATTCTGTGACATTTGATTCATATTTGATTCTTAAAACCTATGAAAGCTACGATTGACGCACAACAATTCTTATTTTTAACGAATACATAGATATCTATTTATTTAATGAAAGCGCACTGACATCACAGACATTAAATGCTGGATGAAGTGATCTAATTAAAATTCTAACTACACCTTAATGATTTTTTATTAATCTGCAATAGTAATTCCAACGACTTTTTAGTGATTTCTTGAGGTCTATATATGATATGAAATCTTTAGTTATTCAATATTGTCACAACTATACATTCTTTCAAGCTAAATATTGGTATACTGCAGAGATGGGCATTTTTTATTTGAATAAAAATAAAAGATAAAAAACCGAATAAAATGAAAAATCGAATAAAAATTAATTTGATTACAAATATTATTCGTTATTTGGTGAATTATTCGCAAATAATTATTTGTTATTTGGTGCAAATTATTTGAGTTTCGAATAATTATTTTTTATTCGATCGTGCTTTATTTGATAATCAAATAATTTCATTATTTGATGAATTATTTGTGCTTTCTTATTATTGTGATGGTCATTATTTGAATTTCAAACAATTATTTGTCATTCAGTTATTTTACGCTTATATCCTAATGACCCTTGAGTAGACATAGATTTCAGTTCAATTTTGAAAAAGAAACCTCTTGAGACGATGATAAGTTTTTTTATTTTTGATTATAATACATTTTAAATAAATGTTGATATGCGCTAATAATATGCGTTTGCTTTTAATAAAATCCGCTCTTCAAAATGCTCATTAGTAGGCATACTTTCTTACTCTGGCTTGAAGTAAAGTTTTAACTTCAATCGTATTGTCTTAAGCACAAACTCACTTGTTTTTTATTTAATTGACTCTGATTATTCTGAGTAATGAAACCCAATTAATTTACTTCAAACGCTTCACAAATACTTAAATGAACAAAATTATTAAATTCCTCTTAAACCTTAAATTAAATTAAGTAACGAAACACCTTGCGAAAATAAATGCGTGTACCAAGACTTAATTATTTGAAATTGGAACTAATGGACACCAGAAAACATATATCCATAATCGAATGACAAATAATTGTTTGAAATTCAAATAATGACCATCACAATAATAAGAAATCACAAATAATTCATCAAATAATGAAATTATTTAATTATCAAATAGCGCACGATCGAATAAAAAGTAATTATTCGAAACTCAAATAATTTGCACCAAATAACGAATAATTATTTGATTTTCAAATAACACACGATCGAATAAAAAATAATTATTTGAAACTCAAATAATTTGCACCAAATAACAAATAATTATTTGCGAATAACTTAAAATAAATTGATACTCAAATAAAAATTTATCCGAATAATTTTTTATTTGATTTTTTAAAAAAATCGTTATTTGATTGAAAATTTATTCGAATAATGCCCAGCACTGGTATACTGTATGTTGTCAGTAAAAAACGAATCTTTGATGAAATTATACACTCGATCTGATGGTGGCTTCAGTTACTCTCCTCAAGGATTTCAGAATTTTAAGATTATTCCATATTTAAAATGGGCGAAAGATACACCCTTCTGAATATTATCTGCATACGAACTATACGCGGTTGATACTGTCAGGACCTTCTTATGAGAGCTGTTCATTATCCATAGTATAGAGAAAATAAGGTACATGTTCAATATGAACTTTCAATAGGCCGTAACGTAACGTGTCAAAATAATCCACAGCAATTCGTCACAACATCAACAGCATTATGCTTCTCAGCTTCTATAATATGGACTTGCATTTATATTAGTCATACCCTATCTCGTGTTCATCATCAAAGTTTACTCTGACTTAAAATACTACGGTTACCTTATGTATATACGTCACCGTAACATACAAGTTAAATTAAGCTCGTCGTAAATTTCAGAGTCCAAGTATTCATAATCGCGGAATTTCACTTTCAATAGACTCATCCTGAACTACCTATAATAAGTATAGTCGACTCAACAAGTCAACAACACATACCTACCTACTATAGCCCACACAAAATTCTTTATAACATTTTTATCCATTATTCTTTCCGCCCCTTAATTAACCCACATCAGCTCAAACCCACCCCTACTCTGTCACGACGCTCCTACCTAGAGAATCGATATTTCTAAAATTCTTGTAAAAGGCAAAAACATGACTTAAGGGACAATAAACAGACTCAAGAGACTCATGCGGAAAAAGCTCTTAGAATAAACAGTAGCCGACTAGCAAATTATAATATACTTAGTTGTGTCAAAAAAGGAGCATTCTGTAATAGCTCTCAATATCGTAACATTTGATTAGAGCCATAATTATGTAGATACATACCTACATGTATGTAAAAAATTCACTCCCCATGGCTTCATATTTATTGCTTGGGAGGCTATTATAAGAGCAATACAAGGGCATTCCAATTAATTCAATTAATTTTTCCAATAGCTTTTCCGGTGATAAAAAGCCATTTTCAACAACAAGAACAAAGTGAATGTTAGTACTAAACATAAGGTAGTTTCTGGCTTAAAGTAAAATGTGAGGATAGCATGCAATGAGCTAGCCGACTAGCTACTTTTATGCAACAACTATCCCATAAGGCAAACAGGAGATATGCGGAGAACTTATATTGTAATAGCAGCTAAAAGATAATTGGAGTAGAGACGCTCGAGATACTTTTTAGCTGCCCCATTATCTAACAACCAAACAGGACCAGGTTAGCCATAACATAATATGTATAATACTCATCGCGGTGGTTAAGTTGAGGTTTTAAGCCCCTTTCTCACTACATCTACTATCTTTTACCGTATGCTATATAAATTTCGAATGTGTAAAATAAATCGATTAAACTAACATACATATGAAATTAACATAACCTCACTTTCTTTCAAAACAAAATTTTGACCAATAAACGTACTGATAATATCTACAATTTCAAATTTCAAGCCTTTTTGATTGTGCTCGAATAAAAACTTGTAGTTATATCAACAACAAAAAATTACAAAATGGACCAGTAACAGTTTATTAGAGCAGACAGAAAGGTGAAAGATGAACCTTTTTATTCTCAAATGCGCTATATTACGATTTCATCTTTATTACTACAATCCAGCTAGCTGTATTAAAACCATTTTTATGTACGAAATCATATGATAAAAGCTTTCAGCATCCATCTGCTCTATCACACCGGAACGTAGAAAGGACACGAAAAAGAATTAATGCCTTCACCTTTGTTCGCAAAGAATATTTTTGCCACCTCCAACTTTTGTCTGCAACGTAAAGCTTATAACACAAAGTGGCTTTTGGTTCCGGGAATTGTATGGTGGTAAAAGATAAAGCAAATTCATAAGAGTAGCAAATACTACCCGCTACCCAGTACATATAGTAAGTATTATATCTACTGGGAAAAGGTGAGCAAATTTCATTACACCTCTTTGGCATAATATATATAATATAAAATGTAAAAATAAGTTCAGCTGCTGCAAAATGGAAAAATAAATTACAAAAATGTCTTTAAGTGCATTGCCCTGCTCTCTATGTGTATGTAAAGAAACTAACTATGTTTGTGTAAGTATGTGCAATAATTTTACTAACTGTAGAATTCCGTAGAATTTTATTCATATATAGAACTAGTGCAAGGAGTTGAATGTGTTGTTTAAAGTGCACAAAAGGAAAGCTCTACAGCTTTGAGCTTCTTCTCTTCTTTTGAATGGGGCTAATACCTATTTCATATAGCACAACACTTGAACTGTACATTTCTGTATATACCCTGGGAAATTTATCTTAAGGATGCAGCGCGTGCATAAGCATTAGATAAAAGCTGCAGCAGCATAAATTTGCTGTGTATATGTATATATTTATATAAACCAAATTGAATAGTTGAAATGGTTGAGATTATTATAAATAGTTATTTGTTTTCATTGAATTAAATTTCATCATACAATTTGGACCATCCGACAAACAACTGGGATTGTTATCGCTTCCAGCAAGAGGATGGATGCAGATATGTATGTATATCCTGAAAACGTATAATATTCCACAGTTATCTAAATAGATGTTCTTTGTAAATTCATTTCACCCTAAAGGGATTTTTCGATGTAAATATATAGTTTTATGTTGGTTTTATCTACCTATAATGAATATCATACAATGAAGCTTTCATTTGGGGAATGAACAGCTCTGAAAATATTGACGGTTGCATCATCATGGCTAAAGGTAAACAAACCAAATAAAATTTAAAGCAATAAACAAGATTTACATGCATACGTTCAAGGCTACATTGGTCATGGATTAAGAGTTCATCCTCGTCCATTGATGGTCAAAGAATTCTGCCATACTAAGAAAGTTATTAGGGCGAGAATAGCTGGCGATTATGATCCAACTATAGCAAGATATAGTAATTTATCAATTTCGGTCTAAAATTATTTAGCATGGACATATTCCTTTGCTTTCAAGATGTTTACTTGTTGAAATACTAAATTAAAATAATTTTCTTGGAGAAAAAACCATAAAGACTAATCTCAAACTGTTTTTAAAGTTTATTCAACTTTAGGGTCGATATTATGGTAATATTTTGGAATATTTTGAATAAATCTTTAACTCAGATATTTTCAGCACAAAATAGACAATTAATTAGATACTACAAAAAACAAAAAGATTTTTAAATTAGAATAAACTCAAGTTTCTTCCATTTTATGGGAGCTATTAAGCACTTAAATTGCAGGGCATTAAAGAGATTAGTCCATGTAAAAAATCCTAAACAGCTTCACAACAGATGTATTAAAGTAGATACTTAATTAAGTGTATAGTTTCGAAGAGTCTCTAATTTGATATGATGAGGTATTTTGTGAAGAAATTCAGTAAAAAAAACAAAAAATGCCATTTCTATAAGTTTGATGAGTTTATACTAAAATATTTACAAGGTAAAAAAGTAGGTACCGGAAAACAAATATACTCTAATAAATCAGCACTTCCACCCCACTCTATTCCATACAAACTATTACTTGGTTGCATTACCGAGATCTATTACCCTTGCGAGGGATTTGTATCTAAGAGTGGGATATTCTAAAGAAACATAGCAAGAAAGACACAACGGATAGAGGAGGGGGGGGGGGGGCGATTCTTCAGCGATCTATTTCAACGGTTATCTATACAAAGAAATAATGTGACCTATTAGAAATAATCCGAATTTTTGCACTCTACAATGTGTTTTCACCTTGGTGGTCCATAGGACAGGAGGTGATAGTACTCATCTAGACAACTAAAAAGGTGTAAGGCAGGGGGG
Source organism: Dioctria linearis (assembly GCA_963930735.1). Lineage (NCBI taxonomy): Eukaryota > Metazoa > Arthropoda > Insecta > Diptera > Asilidae > Dioctria > Dioctria linearis. Next base: position 26,785,012 of record OZ005744.1, on the reverse strand, counting down.
ATATCAATCGTTTCTGAGTTAAAGGGTCATTTAGAAAATTATTCTAGCTTTTAAAGTCCTGTATCTTAAAAAGTACAGGGTGTAGGTACGGTCACTGTCAAGAACTCATTCATTCATGACCTATAGAATGAGGGCTCAACCAGCTCGGTATTTCTCTCCGCTCAGGAGTTATGGTAGTCTAAACTAAAAATTTCGGATTTTTTTACGTCTTTTTAACGTTAACATAAGTTTATTAGTTTATTTTTGAAAACTGTAGACTCTCTCTCCTCTTTAATTTGGCCTATTACGCCTATCTGCTAACTGGAGCCGTTAAAGAGGTTTTAGCTCATAGCCTATTCAAGTCATACCGACATTTTGTTTTCTAAGTCAGCCTGTAATTTCGAAACGATTGAAATGCCCACCCCCCCCCCCCGCCCCGCCACACAGTGTATTGTTTTTTTCATGAGTACTAATCATCTCCTGTTCTATGGACGACCGAGGTGGAAACACCCTGAATATTGGATAAATTAAGAAAATTTAAATTCACGAAAGTAAAATATAACAGATAGGTATGAAGCAAGGTTAAATAACAGAATACAGGATTCTCCAGGAAGCTTATATATAAAACCGGTTATTGAAGATCTTAGTAATATTGCTAAGGGATGTAGATATACATTACGATCTCGACTACAATACGAATATAGCGTCCTATATACTAACTAGTAGATTAAATTAGTAGACATTAACTAATAGCCAACAATCTCATACCGAATGTAAAAACATCGATAACCCATTTTCTGTAATCAGAACAGTTGATATGTATTAAGTTTTGTTTTTAGTAAGACAATATCAATTTTAGAGGAACAAAAATATAAGGAAAAAAAACGAGCAGCCGCGCAATTCTAAATATTTTGAATAAATACAAATAAATTAAATAAAACACTTGGAGTTTCAGTTAGAAGTTTTTCAGGATTTTGAAGTGTTGTCGTTTGATACCACACAGACTTTGTTAGAGCAAAGTTAAAACGACCTCCAATAATTATAACAGTCGAAAACAAAAAACTGTTTTCCGATTCTCACATTATTCCCGCATTATCCACATAAGTGTTGAAAAAATCTACGTCAATTTCTTTTCTAGTAAAAAACGCAGTAAAAAAAAACGACGCAGATCGGTAGTGTGTAGAGATCTTACGGGTATTATTTAAAAAAAATTGTAAATTTCACAGACGTTCAGGAAGTTGACATTTTTAGCTTAGTACATTTTCGAAATTCTAATATGTACATAATCGAATAAAGCAGATATCAGGATAATTCATATATCTACCTATATTGAGTTGAAGAAATGGTTACAAGCAAGAAACTTGTACATGGATATCCTCATAGCGCCTACCATCTAACCCAGAGCGTGGTAAAAGAGGCAGCACTTCCTACAGGTCAGTATAGTTAAAGTCAAAACAAAAATATTTTTAAATTCATCTGGTTAGATATTAGGTAATTGCTAGGTGTTTTAAAAATGTCTGGGAGCATTTCCACTGTAAGCCATTCAAAAATCTCTCATACACCATAAATTGAAACGAATTTCATATCATGTCAAAACATACTTCAATACTATATTCAATATATGGAGCACAAATGAGTACAAAGCTAGTTAGCATGCGCAAAATCCAAATAATAAATACCAGTTAAACAAGTGTGTAATAAAAATGATAAATAATAGAGATAAATCAAAATACGAGTATTACGAGAGAAAAAACAGCAATAAGAATTTGAGAGAAAAGAATTAAAAAGAGATAAATTACAAAATTTATAATGTGACAAATATTTAAGAAAGTAAAGCAAGGAAAATAAATTAAAAATCAAAATACTAAATTCACAATACTAACACACTTATGACAATAAGGGAAGTTTTTTACATACATGCATATATGACTAACTATAAAATGGGCCAATAATATCCTCCTTAAATTCCCGGCAGATCGCAGATGTCGAATGTCAATTGGTAGAGTATTCTTTACTTGCATACCAGACGAAAAAATATTTTGTGCTAAAGTTAGTTCGATGTCAATCTATCAAAAGACCACTTACACGATTGGAAGACAAAGATCTTATACAATTAATGATTCTAAAAATTATCAGCGCAGCTAGGACTTTAGGATAGTTATTAAAAGTGCAGGCAAAAATACTCCTTGAAAATTCTGAAATATGGTCAAAACGTCGTAGTCCATAGATATATATTGCGCATGAATTATAGGCTATATTGAGCTAAATACGACAAGTACTACTAAGGTTCGCACACAGAACTTCCGCGTAGGTAATAATTGGGATAAGCAAGGCTTTAACAAGACGGAAGCGTGTCTCTAAGAAGAATGAATCCACAACCCTCTCAATGCATTTTACACCTTACTCACAACTGAATCTACGTGTCTGCCCCAACCAGGCTTAGCATCAAATATCGTTCCAATGATGATTTCAAGGATCAATGGTTGAAAATTCGAGTTATTGACATAATTCTTATATATGATAATTGCTTGAGTCTTGCTAGAATTGAGCATTAGCTTGTTTTTCTTGGACTATTCAGCGATTTGTACAAGGTCACTATTAAATTCACTAATTCGCATTGGTAAAAGTAAATGGACATCATCAGCGTACAACTTAACAGAGCAGAATCTTGGAATCTCAGCTAAGTCATTTATATATCGGCAAAAAAGTAAAGGGCCAAGTATTGATCCCTGAGGAACACCTTAATAAACAGCTTTTCTACTAGAAAGCCGACCCCATCGGATTTAACCACCTGAAACGTTCCAGAAAGATATGATTGCATGAACTTGATAGCTGAACCGGACAATTTAAACCTTTCCTTCATCTTTCTGCTTAATATATCTATATCCACACAATCAAATGCTTTAGTAAAGTCAGAAAGACAAAGTATACTATTATTACATGGTTGTCAGGGTGTCACCTTTCAATTCGCAATTACTTTCTTCTGTTAACTTATTCGGAAGTTAAAATTTAAATAAAACTTGGAACGAGCTATTTTTAATACACTCCCCTTCTGGATGAAGTCCTTTGTGAAGAACGGATTTGACCAAGAGATATGCACGTGGTATCGATATCTACCTAAGATTACATAACATTACACAATGCTGTAAGCTTTGTTCATTACAATACATTGGTAGTAAACTTGTAAAATTGTAAAATAAGTGATGGAAAATTACAATAATTTTACAAGACCAGGCATTTTGTGGCCTAGCATACAAGTAGACTTGGATGGCAGAAATAAGAATTTTTAGGTGAAATTGAATAAAACGAGCTATGTAAATCAAACCCAAGACTCTGATAATATGCTAATCACTCTTATAGTTTATCAACTAATATGTATATAGAGAAACCATAGCAAGATTTAATACTTTTTATAAAGTTACGCCTTTCTCCATTTTTACTCACTCTCACTCTCACTCTCACTCTCATTTATACTCACGAACTATTGACAAAAATTTGGGAATATTAATAATTCAGAATTACCATGATTTCCTTGAAATCCGACTGTTGTCTTTATGTTGGTTAAAAATTCGATAATTAAGGAAATGTAACCAATTATTGAAAAGACAGAAATAAAGGCAAATAAATATTAAATGGAATAAGGGAAATTCTTACATATTACATTTCACGCAAATAAATAAAATTCGGAAATTCGATTGCTTTTCAAGTTTTAATACTCTTTTCCCAGCGAAATTCGGTTAAATTGAGTGGAAAAATAATCCTCATGAATATTATGGATTCACACCCATTATCTGTCCCACAATATAAATGCGGATGCGAAATTATTGTGGAAATTTTCCAATAATTTGAAAATTATTTTTCCTTCTTTTTGTACGTTGTGCACGAAAATTTATACAAAATCCGAGGTCGAATAATTTAATTTTTGCTTGTAAATAAATAAAAATTTCAATTGGAACAGGAAAATCTAATTTTACTATTGTTGGTAGCTATGCTGAAAAACTGGTCGCAATTTGCAAGTAAATAAGTTCCATTTAGTACTGAGGTTTAAAAATAAATAAACAAAGGATAAAAATCTGTGGCAAATTCTGCCAATTCAGAATCAATTAGTGCAATTTCCCGCAAACTTGTCGCTTTTATGAATTCTATTCACTGAACCGAAAGGTATCAAGTTGATACTTTATTCAACCTCGAAAAGTTAAAAACTTCACCCGAGGACTAATTAATAATGAAACACCTTAAAGGTAGAGATATACATATGTATATAGCAATGAGCATTCTGAATTACCTTTATCCACCTCAGTTCTGACCTAGTTTTGATAGTTAATTTGAAGTTATTATGAACTTTGACAAGCCATTGCATTTCTCTCATTTTCTTCTAGGAATTAAAGTTTCCTTGTTCTTCCTGTATAGACTCGTACGGAAGGCAGTCGACTATGTATGTATGCATATATATACTATGTATATTATCTGGAGTTGATTTACTTAAAGTCGGTAAGGGTAAAGGAATAAACCTTATAAGATGAGGATTTATACTATAGCACAAGAGCTTCAAGTAGCTATACGTCTATGGATTCAACTATGAGCATGTTCACTCTCATGTTCATGTACCACCATTTATACTACATAGCAAGCAGCGGAGCATAATTCCAGAGAACAATATCAGTTTTAATTGACCGAAATAATAGAAAAAGGCTGTTGCTTCCCGTTTCGAATTTTCAATGCCTTCCATCTGGTTGCGCTATGATTCCACTATTTAATAAGCCTTACATAACCGTCTGAGCTGAGCTGTCTGCATATAACTTCTCAAGTGAAGAATATAGAACGGATATCATTGTCAGCATTCTGAACGCGATTTTCACAAAATTTCTGGGCTAAAGGGATGAGGATATATGGGTTGGGTTACATCCTGAACATGATTGTGAAGGGCAATTCTTTTCATTTAGCCAGGGCATCTGTGCAGTTCCTGGAAATATGATGGAGTATCATATGCACAGAGGGATATTAGTTCTTGCTGGTAGTTATACTACATACATATACCTATACAATATGCATAGCATTCTCTCGTATTCTGGATAACTATGAAAAGTATCATAATGCACCAATTGCACTTATACAGAGGAGCAAACTCTTCAGTTTCCCAAACCTGTGTGTTTGTCTGTCAGTCACAGTTTAGTTTAATTAATTGTGTTAAAAGCTGAGCTGATGTTTTAGTCGCTAGATAGAAATGGAAGTGAAATATTTTGATTTTCTCATAAGGGAATAATTGTAAAATTGTATCACTAGCATGGTATAGATATTTTGATGAACAAACTTTTTAAAATATCTACGATTCAATGGTTTAAGAAAATCTCATTGCAGTTTATACGATTACAATATGTTTCTAAGTTTGTAGAGTTGTTTCCTTTAAATGAATCCGTCTCCTTTCAGGTTGAATAGAATCGAAAATAATCTGATTAGATATAACCCACTGGGAGAACGAATGTAATTTTGAAAATTTAATTTATAAGGATTCTAATATTCTAACTGTTAATATTTATGAGTGGATATTTTGTATATAAGGAAAATAATAATATTGCACATTTTATTCATCTGCCTTAAAGGAGAATGTTTGGAAAATGAGCCTCTAATACTGTAATTGTACACCTCTCTGCAACTAGGCCACTTACTCGGGATTTGCATCGGGAAGCCAGTATTCAGGCGGTTGTATCGAGCCATCAACCATCCTGATATCCCTGATAGTTTGATATTTTTCTTAGCAGGATTGACCTCTATGCTGGAAATAATAGCGAAGCGAAACTTGGAAGATAGCTGTGATCAGCTAAGCGGCATGAGCGGGTCTAGAACGCAAGTTTTAACGAGAGAGGGGGGGGGGGGGGGGGGTGCAAGCTGTTCAGGGGCCAAGCAACAAATAAGAAATACAAACAAAATCAATATATAACTACCTGCGGAACAAAAATAAATAAAGGCTTAAATAATCAGACAGAAGCACATGGGCTAAAAAAAATTTAAGATATTCTATTAATTATATAAAATTAGATGAGCAAATTCAATCTTCTTTGTTTTGGTTTTGCGAATCTGGTGATAACGTCATCTACATCGATGACGATATCGCGATAGATATTTAAGCCATGTCTTAAGGCGCCTGAGCTGAGAGCAGAAAAAGACCGCTCCGTTGAAGTGTAGCGAGTGTTTGCAAAAGGGAGATATCTATAATTACACATTAAGCAAAATAACATCTCATTTGCCAACATTGAGCGTGAATAGATTTTGCGTTCCGTAGTTATGAAAAATAAAAAATGGGCTTGCGCATTCTGGGCTCCGTACCAGAACTTCATCAATGAATTTAATTCGAATTAAAATTTGTCTATGATAAATGAGTAATATTCAAATTGACGGTGGCAAAAGTATTTTTATAAGAGTAGGTCTTATTAGTAAGAGTTGTCTTATAAGTTAATACAAAAAAAAATTTCATCAATTATAAGACAGACGAAAAGGGGCAGTTAACATGTTCTCTATGACTCAATATCTACTAACCTTGATAATATTAAAAGTTTAGCTTTAGAAACCTTGAAGATCAAGGGCAACTGTATATTTTCGAACATTTTGGGCTAATATCTTTATAACTATGTAATTCACCAAAAATTTTGATTTTTTTTCTTTTAGTAATCCTTGAAAGTAGCTCTCTTTCAAATGGTACCTCACACGATACAAATAAGAAAATTTTGTTTTTTTGAGTCCCCCCCCCCCCCCCCCCCCCCTTTCAAATAAAACAAAAATTTCATAAACTTTCACTTTGACTTTTGAAATATAATATGGTCGTCACAAATATCTAACATTCTCCCAAATTTCTTATTCCTACGTCATGTCGTTTCGAGAAAATCGTTCGTGTCAGAGACAGACATCCGGAAGTACGAGCGATCTTATAAGGGCTCCGTGTTTTTCCTTTTATTGTACGGAACTATATAAAACTGTAAAAATAACTTGAAAAGTATTGTTTTCCACAACAGAAATGTTTTCATGTTTTATGTATTAGACTAAAATTTGCATTAGAATTTGCAAATATCTGTAGTGACTTGACTTTATGTATAACCACACCTTTGATTTTAAAAGAAAATTATGTTTTTAGAAAGAATGGAAAAAATTAAAGAAAAAATAGGTGATAATTTTTATATATAAATGAAAGGTTTAGGCGATATTTCTAGTATAGTCTCCGATTAAAATATAAATCAAAATCTTATCAAAAGTATAATTTCTGCATGATCAAATTAATAACGCACAGTGCAAATAATTTCCTTAAAATTTGATTTTTATGTAAATATTTGAAGCTTATTGAAATTAAATTTCCAAAACTTTTGGTAAATTTTGCAAGAATTTCTTACCTTTTATCATTTATTTCCAGAATTTTGGAAGGTGATGGAGCATATAGGACAAATTAAAAAAGTCGTCATATACGGTATTCGAAGAGGAATTCCATATACCAAGTGAGATAGTAAAATATGGAGAGTGGATCGTCATTCTGGGCACCGTGATGAGCTACATTTTCTCACATTTACCAATTAATACATGCGGACTTACCCTTGGTTGAACCTGGGCTTCAAATCCATGTATACCTACGCAGCTCGAGTTGAAAATAGGTTGATTTGATTCGACTGGACTATGCTATATATATTATTAACATTAATTAGATGAAGGTATGTATGTCCTTAAAATTAACTTAAATAAAAAAAAAGTACAAATCATAAAAATCGGCTCCAAAAATTTCCATTTCGATACTCCTGCTGCGATCTGTTGGCGGCCTACATATAATCATTTTTTTTATGTGAATATGGAAAGAATGCGTTCAGATCAGAGTAGAAAACAAAAATTAAGCAGCTAAGACTGAGCACCCCGTAATCAGTTCGTTTTTAATGGCAACTCCTTTAGAAAAATAAAATCGCACACAAGGACAAGACGTAAAGCGAAAGAAGATCATAAAAGAAACAAACAGTATTTTTATCGTAGCCTACTGTTCTCCAACTAGCATCAGAAAGAGAGGGCAATTTTTATAGAATAAGAGTTGAAAACAAATACAATGATAATAAAACTAGAAATAATGCAAGAAAATAAAATTAAAGTTTTGAGAAGGGAGGAGGACATTTTGAATTTTTTTATATTTGTATCTTTTGTTTTTTATATGAGGATCACGAAACTTTTTTGAAAAGTTTAGGGGGGATGAGAAATTTGTTGAAATCAAGCCTGAAGCGGAATTTCTTCACTCACTTAGAATTGGTGTTTTATCTGTTATTATTTGTTTTATTATTTCCGTTATTTATTTTGTTATTTAGTTTGTATGGAATATTTAGAAGAAAAAACCGAGTACCAATAAGTCAATTAAAATTGATGTTCTGTCATATCGATCCAGCAGGAATGAGATTTTTCAGCTCGGTATTTCAGTTCAGATCGGATCATTTTTATATTGTAGGCGCATTCCTGGAACAAACTGGCAATCATATAAACATAACGTACCTACCAACTGCAGAAATAGAAAAACCTAAGTAGGTACCTGAATCCCATCCAGAACTGTCTGTAACATAAGTAAAACAAAAGAGCTGCTTGCAGACAGGTCCCATAGCGATGATTTCATTCACTCAAGTAGGTAGTACGGGCTTCTGGAAAGCATAGAAAAATAATGAAATTAGAGCTCGGCTCGTCAATCTGACTGAACTGAACACACCAAACTCTGTACCTAACCAACCGAAGTTTATACTCGCTGAGAATAGTTTCCTCGTTTTCTATTATGTCAGTTCAAGCTCTAGTGGACGTAGTGAGTGTAGAAAATGCATCAATATTTCTTTAGGAGTTGTCAGTTGGATTCCAATATAATCCTGTTTGAATCTAGCTCAGACCCATCAAAATGGTATTATTTTTGAAATAAAGTGTATCTGAGGTATAATATGGATAAATGGGTACCATGGATTTTAACATTGTGAAAGAAATGAATCTCTTCCTTGGACCATAAATTGCTGCAGACATTGCCACGGCAATGATAGAATCCTTATCAAAGAAGTATTTTCAGGAGGCGCACCAAGCTCAACCTTGATGATGCCAATATTTTAAATTGGATAAATTTCATGGCTTTAAGGAATAAACTTCTAACTAGCAAATGAAACTTCACGATCGTAACTGCCAAGGACACATTGTGACTTATTGTCCTCTGTCTTTGATCAATTGTCAACCAACCGCAGTTAGCATAAATTGGTTGTGTCCAGGATTTACCTTGAATTTTGCAGAACCGTTCTGCAACTTGAGAACTGGACTCCAAAATACCCAACAATAACTAGACTGCCGTCCCATATGTATTATCTGTATGATGGAATAAACTACATAACTACGAAATTGAATACAGTCAAAACTCAGTAAGCTATAAAATGCGGCGAAGTGCCAGTTGGAGTTGCACACGAAGGGTTCGTTCCATCGTACAAAATTTAACACTATGTACTTTTTATTTATTTTTTCAAATGAGAGTAGTCGTCATTTGAAAAAATAATGCTGTCATTTGAAAGAAAAAAATGCTTGTGATAATAATAACGAATGAGAATAAAGCGCGGAAAAAGACGGCGAAAAAATCACGTTTCTTGTATGGGGGCCCCTTTTAAATTTTAATTTTATTTTATTTTCATTATTTATTGTTATAGCGGCAATAAAATTACACACCCTGTGAAAATTTCAACTGTCTACCTAATACGTTTCATGAGAGCCCAGCCCAGTGACAGACAGACTGACGGACGGACGTCGGAGGCTTAGTAATAGGGTTCCCGTTTTTACCCTTGAGTACGGAATCCTAAAAATCGGGCTGTGTATGGTAGCAAAACCATTCTAGCAGAGATCCAAAAAATTGAGAGTCAAACAAAGTCTAATTTTGAAAAGGAGCTCTGATATGATATACAGATGGTTCTACGTCAAACAAAGGAAAAACTCACACAAAACTCAACATATAGGTCAGCCTCGTCACTAGCAATAATAAAGTTTTTCAAGAAGAATTTGGGCAAACATCAGCAACAGACACTCTAGAAAGAGCAGGTGTAGATTATTCAAAGGCGAAAAGGAAGCTGCACAGAATATCTTCTTTACAATGTTGTGCAGTGCCAATACACAGAAGAATCAGATTCTTAGGGCAATACCTCTTTAGAGAGTCTTGTGCATTGTCAATACACAGAAGAATCAGATTCTTCTGTGCAGTGTTAATACACAGAAGAATCAGATTCTTAGGGCAATACCTCTTGAGACTCTCGGAAGTACGTAATATAAGATTAATTTAAGGATCGTTAAATAAAATAACTCCAATAAATTAGCCTTAAAAGTAGAAAAATCACATCAATGAGCCCATATTAGACACTGTGAGTGGGACTGATATGTACAACTTTCATTGCTCTAATTTACAAGCTGTACCTCAAAGTGGTAGTTCACAGACTTCTTTTTGTGCAGAGCTATGGTCGACATGATAAAAAAAAATATATGCGGAGTACTTGATGATAGTGTGTTATTCTTATACGCTTAATAATAATGTGACACAAACTCAAGGCTATCACTAATCCAACCTCGGAAAAAAGCTGGTTCAATAATGACAACAACAAATTTTTTATTTTTGGATTTGACCGCCCCATTGAAGGATTCGAATTTCACTTCGTGAATAGAATTTCGACTGATGTCATTGATATGGTTGCAGAATTGATTTGCCCTACCCATAATATGGGGCTGACGGCCTCAACTATAATACCCAGAAATTACCAGATAACATTTCTCTGTGAGTGACTAGAAATTGGATTGCGTGTGCTCCTTTAAATCCATGTAACTCCTCTAATCATAGAAAGTAATAAACGCATATCATACACAACACAAAGTAATAAAGCTCTTAATTTAATGAGAGGGCTAACATTATTTACTGGAATGAATGGGTATAGTTACGAGATGATAGCGATGATTCAAGAACGTCCAATCAGTGTACGTTCCAAGCTTTTGAAGCTTTTGTTAGAACAGATTCAACATATCCACAAAAGTATATCTAGTTTGTTTTTTTCAAAGCTCTGAATTTTCATATCAAGTCTTAATAGTCTCAGAAAATTTGGGCAGGGTTCATTATCAACATTATCTTTCTATATATACTTTTGACTTCATTTGAAATCTCTCTCAGTTCTCTACTAGCTATATACGAATGGTAACCGACGAGGAAATTGTTCGTATAAATCAAACCATTCTCCACTGAACTCGATTTATCAAAGGATTAAAATGACCTCTGACTGAAATGTTTGTTCTATAGCACCATATGGGCAATGTTCTTTCAAAGCACAATTAAATCGTAAAGCAAATTGAAATAGTTCAACAACGGCATCCAATAGGAATAAGTGTATACCTTTGCGCTGACACAACTGTTCAGTAAACCGGGATAGGATGATAAATTATATTATAGCGTCTATTGTTTATCCACATACGAGATCATCTATGTATCTAATGGGATTTATAGTGAAGATACTGATATGAAATTTCATTGATTAATACCCCCTCCCTGTCCCTCCTATCGTGGAATATTTGATTTCAATTATGTCGGTAATAAAGTTGAATGGAGCTAATCGAATAATTCGATTAATTACTGCTTTTTGCTATCATTTTCAATTAAGTAGGAAGCCAGTATGGTTTGAAAGGTGAAATTAAAATAGAAGCTATATACGTAATTAACGAACGTACGTTTACTTGACTTGGCTAGGAAATATACGTTGTGTGGTGGGTTGACAATATCTCAGTGGTGATAGTGCATAACCGCAAGACTAATAATGTCACTATCACTACCGCGTAGGTTAAAGTCAAAGTTTCAGCAGACACTAAACTTTTTTTTTTATTATAATGACAAAATTATTGCTACTGAAAATATAGGACGAGAAACGTAATATTTTTGGACTTAAGACATAAAATTGATAAAACATGGCGTAGTTTTTTAGCTACATCACCATTAACGTCGAAATTAGATTTTGCTACTCTATGCCAGCTACGCGGTTATGATATTGATCATAGTCTCGCGGTTATGCAGTATCACCGACGATATACCATGTGTTAGTCTGAGCACTTTCATATGAACCTACCCCAGAATATAACAATTTTAATTTTGTCATTAACTATTTCAAAACCCAAAAAACCATGAAATGGCTCTGTTCTTTTTTTAAATAACTCTCATCTACTCACTTTATAACTTTTATAACTATGTGTGTAAGGGCGACGTTCGTGATGAAAATATGAAATTTTAGGAATAGTTTTAGGGTAGTAAACATAGATGGTTTTACATGGGGGTTTTTTTTTTATTTAAAATGTGTGAATGGACAGTTTTCCGACGAGGTAGTTTTTCTTACGTTCTTGGAGAGTTTTGGGGTGGTATGGTCACTTCCCCCTTTGGGTTGTCCAATTCGGGCCATGTGTTATATCAAATTAAAGCTCTTTCAGAGTGCAATTAAATACAATATTTTCGTTTCTTCTGTAAGAAACTTTATAACGGCCATTTTTCACCCGAATATCGTTAAAATGTGTGATTTTCGAATTTGTGTACAGAGGAAGGTGTAGGTTGGCGCGGTGGTGCTGATTTTTCTTTAAAATGCTTTAGCACAGTGTTTTACATATTACATGGAAACATTTCAATTTTCTATGTTTAACCTTTATACGGGTTTTGATGTGAAATAAATTTTTCCAATTTTTTTCATGTAAAATATTTTTACATGGAAGTACTTACATTAAAGTGCGATAATCTTCTAAACTACTTTCCGCAGAGAAATAAAAAAAAATCAACCACAACGTTCAACAATATTTTGAAAATACATTATTTAATGATGTAAGGTAAAATAAATCAAAACAAATTTTAAAAAAAACACTTGGCAATTTATTTTTTTATAACCAAATAAAGAGGACGTATTTCGTTCGATTTGAACATTATCGAGACTAAACGACTACTAATTGTCAATTGTATGGTGGTGTCGACTAGATGCTATGACAACTAACTTTAACTATAACAGCGCATCTTGTGGAGGGCTTCTTTTACTGAAATCAATTTTTTCTTTCTGATTTCATAAATTTCATACTGTCTAATATTTGTCAACCTTTTAAGCAATGCACCAGTACCATGTCGTTTAAATTAGCTAAATGTTTATTATCGCGTAGATGTTTTGCAAAACCTGAGTTCAGTTTATTGGATTTACTAGAACTTATGGTAACAGCTTGGTAACTGTAACATTTTAGCTTATAAACTCCACTTTTATCTAATGTATCAATTTTAGGTTTTATCTTGTTATTGGTTTACAAATTTTTAAGAGTATGTTTATTGGAAAAGGCTAGTATTATATTAGCATTTTTAATGTAATTTTAAATTATCGTTATCGTAAAGACGGACATGCAAAAATCGAAACCTTTAATATTATGTGCGGGTATCAAATCCATTTTACTCTACCATCATTGTTTCTAGGTGTTACAAACGGAATGACAACATTTCATCTAGGGTATAAAAATGGTTGCGGAAAGCAGTATGCTTAAATCTATATAGAATAATTTTGAAAATCTAGTACAAAATCGAATAGTGCTCAACACAACGATAAATTTAAATATCCACAAATTCTATGTCAGTATAGTTTTTGAGTTAAAATGGTGGATGGCGGGTTATATCGGAGGGGGGGGGGGGGGGGGAGGAGGGGGGGGGGGGAGGAGGTATAAGCAAAAATAACATAGAAAGATACTGCGCTACATTATTACATTATATTATTTATCATTGTCAAAATCTAGTTGCTGTATTTCTTTGATATTTGACAAACTCCTATAGGCTCTTCCTTTAGTAAGATGCGGAATATATATGCAAGTCGATATCCTGTGGTCTGCGGTGTCCTAGTCCTGATAAATCTCACTTCATTTGGAAGGTAGGATGCATTTGACTACAGAACAATAAATCTAACGAGATCGAATTGTTAGATCTTTTCAACGAACTATAACTTCTTTTCCTCCTCCCTTCTGTTTCGAAGCTACCATCTATTCAACAAAACCAATATTTTGCATATTTTTTTAACTGCTATTTATCTTTTTTGGAACAGATTATAATCATCAGCATTTCAAAACGGATTTAAAAAAACCTGTTTGTTGCTTAACTACTATTCCTATAGGTTTTCCGGAAACATCAGTTTTGAAATTTTAACCTTCCTTAAATTGTAGGGTGAACTAGCAGTGTCGCAGTAGCGTAGACTTGTTTGGCATTTTCTAATGTTTTTTGGAACTTTTTGGAAAGTAGAAATCATTTCGTTTATATTGTAAATCGTAATGTACTTCTAAATAAGAATTAATAATTCCGAATATTTGGATTTGAATCTTATGCACTGTCATGTCGTACAGATTTCGGAAAAACTTATTCCTACTTCTGTAATTTTATAAGTGTACAACCCCTGCCTTTGTTAATTTAAGTATAGGTATACAAGTTCAAACATAAGGATTATGCTTTTTAACAGTTTTAAGTCATTGATACCAGTTGTCAGTTGTCAGCTAGTCTAATTTCGGATTAAATTCTATTTCGTTTTTTTTTATCTCAGTAATCGAACACAAATGAAAAGTGTAAATAATCCTCAATTTGGCTTTCTTTTTAGATGATTGTGCGGTTTTAAGTGGAGGAATGCTGTTTAAGTTAAATTAAATTAGAAATACATGAAAAATTTCAATGGTAATGCTTTTTAAATTTAGGATTACTTTAGGCTTACACGTATAACCGCACTGATTTTTGGTTTGCAAATTAAATATTTGTTTCTTTTTTTTCTCTTATTCTAAAAAGACCTTCTTAAAAAGAGTAATGAAGCGTAGTAACTAGCCTAGTATGTTCCTTATTTCATACACCATATATTGCTATACATCTAAAGCTTAAACTTTCAGAAAATAAGCTTTATACGTATAAATGTATGTGTAGGTGTATGTATGTATGAACTAAAACTCAAAACAACTTTCTTGTTGATTACAAGATGCTTTTATCAAGGAACCTTAAATCTTCACAGAAGTGGATCAACCAACGCCAATGCGCTTATCGTATTTTGTAAAGGACCAAAGAAAAGGAAACTTTTGAGTGCAACTTCACACAAAATATTTTGAGCTTACTGCAGCAGCAGCTGCAAGAATCTCATTTATGTCTTATGCCTTAGAACGGGAGGGATATAGCCAAAACTTTAAATGTAAACACTAGAAAGTCGTTGGAGTTCATCAATCAGGCATTAAGCCTTCTCCCATTTCAAACATTCCCAACCAGCGAGTCAAGTACATTCCACAACCGAATAGAGAAAGTTTCATTTATTTGAATTAGCTCTAACAAGAAAGCTTGCATAAATTTTCCAGTAAATATAACCAGCACATTGCATTCGAGTAATCAGACCTAAATGGATTTATATAGCTGTTTCCATACATACATAAGTAGGTATATCGCGTCTAGCACGTATTTAATTTGGTGGATTTGTTAGACATGTTACGAGTTCTAATATGTTCCAAAATGAACGTATATGTACAAGTACCTACATATCTTAAATTAGATTAAATATGTACATAAAATTCTTGTATTTCCATAAGTTTTAATACACCTGGACGAAACTATAAGAAATAGTTAGGATCTGATATAACTTTTTCGATATGAAAACAATAACTGACAGCGGGCTACTTTGAGAAAAGTTTACCAACTAAACTTAACTTCATCGGTGTAGGTAGGTACTCCAACAACTACAGCATTCTGTGTTCAAGTGATTAATTCCCTTATAGTAAAGAAGAAGTTATTGGATGAATCGAGGACTGAGAGTTTGTGCTGCAAGCAGTCACGTGGTTTGATAGAATTTTACGTTTATTTTACGTTATACTTTGAGGTAAATCGATTAAGTTAAATTATATCAGCATGTGCATCGTGATCGTACTAATTTATTGAATCATTAATCTTTGATATAATTTTATGGAAAACGGCATTTTCTGACTATATATACTGAGTCTATTAAATTTTTAGAATTTTGAAATTCATTTGTTTTAATAATCTGATATTGATTAATTGTAATAAGGTATTCGCTTTATATTAAGCCCGGTGGGTAATATGGTCACAAAATCCAGAAAATATTTCTTAAGAACGGTAACTACTTTATTCACGCACAAATGAAAGTACGAATTGATTTATAATTGGCATATGCGATCGGTAGCCGAGGTCGAAATTACAATGATGGTCATTAAGAGACACTAAAATTACTTAGTTAGCTATTAAAAGTCTATTCTTCTTTCGATTACACATACAACGAACTTAATAGTATACTATACTAGCTCATAATACAAACATACAGAGAATGTTTTCATTAATTTCTCAACAGTGGACGAAAGAGAGAAACTCACTGAACACACAAACGGTGTCATCACTCATCAAACCAAAATATAATTGCGAAGATTTTAAATGTGTTGATTTTTATTAATTCTTCCTTTCTTCAAAACAGGTTCCTTGATGTTTTGAAGGCTATGGCTTGGAAGGAGGTTGAGTCCCCCGGGGGAGGACTCTGGAACTTAGGCCACATCATGGCCCATTGCTCACCCTCCAGACTCATGAGCAATAGCTCATAGGTCCAAGCCGGACGCTTTGACTAAATTCAGAATTGGCCCCCAACCCTCTCTGCCTGCCTCGTGCAGTTCTATCAGGAGGTGTGCGCCAAGGAATCTGTAACGCTTTCCGGAAAGGGCCGGACAATGACACAAGAAATGAGTCACCGTTTCGGGATGCCCTCCGCATCCTATATATATATAGGATCATCAACAAGTCTCATCTTGTGTAGGTGACCCCTGAGAAAAGAGTGCCCAGTGAGAATTGACACAAGTGTTCTCAGAGTTGGCTTGTTCAGTCCCAATACCGTTTTCGTCAGATTTGGGTTAGGTTTACCCCACAGTTCCTTAGTAGTTATGCCGCCCGAGGGATCATCCAGCCAAAGGCAACTGTGTTGGCAGTCAGCCCAGGCCGAAATTCTAGATGCAAGGATGTTTGGTGCAATCCCGATTGAAGAGTATGATTTCCCCGAGGTTGCATTAATACGAGCAAGCTCATCCGCCTTTTCGTTTCCGCTAATATCGCTGTGACCTGGCACCGAAACAACAAGTACCTTGTTACACATCGAGAGGGAATTTAGGGTGGTTTTGCACTCCAGTACCAGCTTTGAGGTTACGAAGGGTTTTAACAAGCTTTTACAGCTACTTGGCTATCCGAGCAGATGGCAATCTCCTTGTTCACTGTATCTGCGTTGAGGAGATGCCTTTAAGCTTCAAGAATGGCCTTGACTTCCGCCTGGAAACCATAATATGGCTTTCAAGGTGTAGGGCGATTTCCAAGCGAGGCTCCTCACAAAAAATACCTGCTCCGATATTTTCAATATTTCAAATTTCAATATTTTCTTATTTGACATAAATTTATTATTTCCATGCCTACGCAAAACTTAAAAACTATGTTAAATATAAATTACAGTATGAAATCAAAAAACTTTTCAAGCTACTAAATTAGAAAAAACTTGATTTCAAAAAGCCGAGAAATATCTCATTTCGATACCCCCGGAGCCATCTATTGGCAGAGTTATCACTAGTTTAGAAAAAAAACACATACAGTCCAAAAGGCATGTAGAATTTGTAATATTGTCTGTCCCATTCATTCTTGTGTATTTTAAAGAAACAACGAATACCAGGCGATCAGCAAATTTCAGATCACAAAAATGTAAAATTTTATTCTACTGCGCATGAGCAAAATATTCGTTAAGTTCGTTAAATGAAATAGTGTATGTGTGTACATGCATTTTATCAAACAATGAAAAGTAACAGTTATTTTAACTTTTGGAAGAGGAGATGGCAATGTAACAATTAGCTTTATAATCTGTCTCTCTCTTATGGGCCAAATATGGTATTGTAAAAGAGATAAAGGAATAAGAATGGAATTTTAAAGAGGATACGCATAAACGACGTTCGTTAAATCAAGTAGTGTGTGTATTTTATTCATTCGCCAATGAAAATGAAGCAGCCATTTTCAACTTTTGGAAGAGGAGAAGGCAAACGTCGTGACAGCCTCAGCGCAGCAGTTAGCCGGAATTTTAAAGCCAATTTATGTAATCAATATGATTAAGAATTCATATTTTTTGTGCTTAACCAACAGCGACAAAATGCAACTGCAAAAGAATGGTGTTTGCATGAAATATTGGAAGGTTGTTATGAAATGTTATCTTCGTGAGCCCATGACACGATAAAGATTCACAATGCTTCGCAGTATTCCGATATTTAACTATGCAGAACATGCTTAAGATTCAAAAATTATAATTGTGATTTTTAATGCTGTTATAATTTCTGCATTATTTAGAACTGGCACAGTGAGGATTTGTTGTAGTTACCTTAGTTGATCTTATTTATCTAATGTTGGACTGATACCGCCAAGATATCTTCTGCGTGCGGTTTTAGACAGTCAGCGATGAAATATGAAGGGATTTTGTATGCAACCTTTTTGCAAGAATATAATTTTTTTTTTATATATAGTTAGTTACTTCAACAGACTCCTTTGGAATTATGTCCGCATTCCACACACGTAGTATCAGATTTTACACAGAGTATTTCCATAATTAGTTGAATTGATTTAGGAGTTTTATGACCTCTCAGTTTCTGTACACAGGTCTTGTCTTCCTCAAAGCCTTATGATGTTTGGGATGCATATTATTGAAAAGCATGGGCCCAGTTTGATCTTGGTAAAATATGCACACCACTCTTGAAAAATGTCTTGGACGTTTGTAATAAGATCCTCTCTTGTAACTTTGTTAATTCAAACTAGTAAAGAAGCTAGAATTGGTCTAAGATCAATTCTTATGATACCTTAGCCTAGATGAATCCGTATGTAATTTCGTATGGTGACCCATCTGTGAAAGTTTGATTTTTGAATTGGTTTTTCGCATATATTTTTTGAACGGATCGTCGGCCATAAAAACTTATTATAACCATAACCAATTTTATAGGATTTCGTATTCTGAAGAAGTTTTTAGTACAATAAAAATGTCTTGGACTGATCGTTCTCACAGTTTACGTAAAAAACCTAAATTTTTATGTGGCAACATCAAGAACGGGTTGCCCGATTTAGTCAGTTTTTAAAACTATATTTACTATTGCTATTATAACACCATGTGCCATATTTCACTTGTCTACGTTGACGCGTTCTCAGGCAATATCCATATATATAGTGGAAAACGAAATTATTGTATGGAAATCCTACGAAGGAGTTGCCCGAATGCTCCCATTTTCAAACTTTACTGTTTCTTTCAAAAAGCCCGTATCCAAAATTTCAACACTCTAAATCAACGCGTTCTCGAGTTATTTTGAGGATGAACAGAAAAAAAAAATCAAAATAACTTTAAATATTATGCGTGGGTGTCCAATCCTATTTGCTCTACCTTCATTATTTCGAGGTGTTACAAACGGAGTGACAAACTTAGTATAACCTTTATATTTCATCTAGGGTATAAAAACAGTTTTCAGTTTTCAATTTTGAAATTGTTTTAAAAGGATAAAAAAATAATCACAGTAAAGGCCACAGCACAATATGAGAGCGACACGATAATGTCGCCGTAAGTTAGTTGGTATCAATGATTTGAATATATGTTAGTCCCATAAGGCCATAGATGGCACAAAAACAGGACTTGGCATGCAATACCAGAGCAGAAGTATACAAATTTTATATGGCTGTTGGTACATTCCGGAATGGACCATAACATGAGAAATGATAGATACTTCGAGTGATTCATATTTTCTCGCATCTACCGTGTTAAGAAGGTTATACAAAGCTGCTGTTAAAAAACATTTGCTCTCGGCACGCTCTAAATCTTTATACTCTGCTCTGGTATACCATTCGACATCTAGTTCTTGTGCCATCTATGGTAGAGCCTAGACGCTGCTAGCATGCCATGTTGCACATCCCACGCTGGATTTTACTAAGCTGCAGCACGGGCAACATACCAACACTATTACAAATGAATAGTAGCGGCCATATGAGATATTTTCGAAGGGTTCATCGGACAGAAAAAAAAATTATAACTAATTCTATAAGATTTCTTATTCTGAAGAAGTTTTTAGTACAATAGAAATGTTTATAGGACTGATCGTTTTCACACTATCCGTAAAAAGCCCAACATTTTTATATGGCAACAGCAAGAAGGAGTTGCCCGATTTAGTCCATTTTTGAAATTTTATTTGCTAGTACTTACAATGAAAACACCATGTACCAAATTTCAGCTCTCTAGTGTCCAAATATATAGTGGAAAACGAAATTTTTGTATGGCAACCCCACGAACGAGTTGCCCGATTTGTGTCATTTTCGAACTTAATTTTATTTTTTTTTTAAAGTCCGTGTACAAAATTTCAGCTCTCTAAGTATACGCGTTCTCGAGTTATCGTGCGCACAGAAGGACGGACATGCAAAAATCAAAATAACTTTTAATATTATTCATGGGTGTCCAATCCATTTTGCTCTACCATCATTATTTCGAGGACTTAGCATACCCTTTAGATTTCACTAGGGTATAAAGGGGATATATAAAAATTGAATTTACAATTAATTTGTGTGCTTTCATCGTTACTGGTTAATGCCAGCTTAAAGCAAAACGTGGCTTAGTAGGCTAGTTAGAAATTATGAAAATGCAAGAGGGAAAATCATCTGTCTAGTGTCTCGTTACGTTAGCTCAGTGGTAAGAGTAGTCGCCCGGCAAGCGGAAAGTTCCGGTTTTCAAACCCCGCACATGGCGGTTGTTTTTTCTCTTGTATTTATGATTTGATTTGGAATCGTTAAAAATAAAAGTTCTTAAAAATTATTCTATTCTTCATCTTTGACCGATTCTAACAAGTGCAGGTTCGATTCCCGTCCGCGGGAAAATAAATGAAAATAAAATTATATTATATACACACACACACACATAAATACATTACGCATTAGAAAGACTTCACCATGTTATGAAATTCGGCAACAACAACAACGTTTTCAGTTGTATGTAATATTTCTAATAATTCAAGCTAAGTGTAAGTTTGAAAAGGAGCACTTCGCAATAAATTGAATTATAAAATTGAAATTAACCACTACAATATAACTTCAAATCGGCGTCATTTTTTCAGTCCTCTTTTAACAACATTTTTTGAGTATTCTTTGTCTTTATTTTTAGCTTCTTTTTAATAATTTTTTTATAACAAATTTGGGTCATTTTTGATTTTGTCCATAAACAGCAGAATGGTTTATTTTCTATAGACATAATCAAATCGTAAGTCACCTGCACATTTAATTTAACCGAAATTCAATTAATACTGAACTTTACACTAAGGCTAACTAAATTAGATATTGATAGATACTGTTTCTGCATGGTCGCCTTTATTTGTCTGTTGGATATTTTGGATTATCAACTTTAATAATGGTAAGGTGATTTGTTCAAACTACATATTAATACCTGACTATCATCTACAAAAATAAAAGGAAGAGAATTATAAAAAAAATAGTTGCTATTTTATTGTACAATAAAACCACAAGTACCTATTATTACGATGAACCCAAAAAAAAATTTCCCCATTTTCCAAACTATAAACTTTCTCCTGTTTTGTAGTTGAAGTCATAAATAAATCGAAAAAGCTACTTTTCCACATTCTTGCATTGCATATTCGCGCAAAATAGTAGAGCTGTCCAGCGTAATTAATGGCGTACTGGCTGTAGTATGAGAGATAAAAAAAAACGAACACAATCGAGAGTTATACATTGAAAATATCTTGTAGGGAATTTCATTTTCAAAAGATTTATATTCTCTTGTGGGAAAATATAAAAAGATTTAATTAAATTTTGTGCGTCGAGCAAACGAAGAAATTTATTTTGCATTCATGGATGGAATTCTGCCTGAATTTCATTTTGACTTTTATCGCGCGTGCATTAATGTTGAACTGATGGAATATATCGCAGGAAAGTTATTATATGAACTGAACATACGACCTATATCTACATATGTACTAGGTTTACAGAGTGCATAATTTTATTTAACGAATATTTAATGAGAACTCTACCGCTTCGTAAATTTAACTGAATTAATTTAAATGATTTTGAAGAAAATTAATTTTCGTTATTAGCACACTTAATTAATTGTGTTAAAATGAAATAATAATAAATTTCTTATATGTCTCATCAAACAGAATTCCAGATTACATTATAAAGTTATGTAGAAGCTTCCAATTATACCTGAGATTGTAGATGGGAACAGTTTCCAATAAATTAATTAATTTTCCGTATATAAGGTATGACATATCGTCACCTGGAAATACGTCAAAAAGGCACTTTTGAGTTCGATGTTGAGTTTAATATTATGTTGAACCGAGAAAAATACACATATCTTGTAATAAATTAAATATATTGATTTACCGTATGTGAATATATTTTTCTAATTACAATAGCTGTGTTCTTTTGTGCCTGCAAACAGAGCATAACAAAAGATACACAAAAGAACATCTCATACATTTTCATAGAAAGATTTAAATGAAGCTAACAGTACAAATAGTTCGCTTCAATCGACAGAACAATTTGTTCTCTGCAGTATATGGAACTTCTAGAACAAGGTAAGTATACAAAAGAACACAGCTAATATGCACACACTGCAAATTGTAATATCAAAATGCCGTATGTGCATTGGACATCTATTTTAATAACAATCAGATCAGAATTTCTTCAGTCTGTTCTTGAATGTTGAAGTGTAAACATCTCAGCTGTTACGATATCTTTACCAGTGCCTGCAATGATCCCATTTAATTTAAGGTAGAATTACATTTTTTTACATTTATTTAATACAAATCATTTGAATTAAGTTAATTTTTCTAGATTAAAAAACGATATATGTAGTTTCTTCCGAATATACGATTTCTTCATTACCTGAAGACCCTTTCGGTAATTTTTTAATACGCTAATGCCTGCATCAATATCTTAATTCTACTATTAAATAATTACGGCTGGTGATGCCTCAGAAGCAGATCCCGATTTTGTACCGAGTTCAGATGAAAGGGGATCTTCATCTGTAAACAATTCTTTACAGAGATATATACCATCAGTTTTGAATACACCTGGTAAGGTAGCAAATGAATTTTATCGAGTTTGAATATAACATAAATTGTTTACAAACAGAAAGCCAAATCGAGTGGAAATCAAGCAGGAAGAGAAAACGTCACCCGGAAAAGTAAAGAAAAAAAGCAATGCGAGACAAGGGCCAGAAATATACTAATCTAAAAGGAAAAACTATGTCAGTTCGCAATTTACGCGAACCTTGTTATACGTATGTACAAAGCGCTTTCCAGAGAGATGGAAGAAAGATTGATTCAGTATTTTGGGAGTTTAGCAATAATGAAAACAATACTTTTTATTATTTGTGATACAAGCAAATATTGCAAGGCGAAGAGTTGAAAACTCCAAAAGAAAAAATAATGCGTTTAATTACCTTTTAGAAACAGATAACCGGATTTTTCAAATTTGCCAAAAATTCTTCGTAAATACTCTTTCAATTGATGTAAAATGTATTTATTATTATTTTAAAAATTTACATAGCAAAGCAACTGGAATACTGCTACCTCGTAAAAACGTGAAAAATGTTAAAAGGGTAACGGAGTTTGAAAAGTTTGAAGAAGTGCGTGATCATATATGAAGTTTCCCTGTAGTTGATTTCCACTACTGACGAGCTTCAAAAGGAAAAAGTATGTAGAAGCAACATTATCTTTACAAAAAAATGTATAATTTATATAAGGAAAAATGTGCACAACCCATTTCATTGCAGTGGATATGAACATCTTCAACAAAAAGTTTAATATTCAGTTTCATAAACCGAAAAAAGACCAGTGTAATAAGTGTTTTTTGTATAGAAATTAGGTCAAGAATTAGGCATGTGCATGTAATCCTGAAATTCATAGGCATGTGCAATAATCCTTAAAGCTTCAATTCACATAAAATTACTTAAGTATGAAGGAGATAACGATAGGCAAAATATTGATAAGAAGCATGAAGTTTTGTGTGCTGATCTTCAATCTGAATTTTCTCTTCCCAAAGGATTTTCCTCTTCATTTTACTATAAACGCAATATTTAGTGATAAATCTAAAATTAGATTTTGGACTATATGGGATGAGTGCAATAGCGGGCTTGAAATAATATAGCCAGTTCATTAATAAATATTCTTCGACGTTTATTAACAGATTATCCTTTTATAGAGTATTTGTTCAAGAAGACATTTTTTGGATTCTCCGGTATATAGCAAAAGCAAAAAAAAAGTTATTTGTTATTTCATCACACAACCCATTTGATTTTGGGTGACAAGTCTTGTTTTTGACTCATCAACAGGTCTCAAATAGCGGAATTGAGTGATTTTTTTTATTTTTTTTTAATAAAAAATTTGTTTCTATTTTTCTCAATTTTTTGCTTTTTTTCATTTTTTCATTTCTTTTCTTTGTTCTATTTTTTCATTTGTTTTTCAAATCACTCAATTTCGCTATTTGAGACCTGTTGATGAGTCAAAAGCAAGACTTGAAACTTGTCACCCAAAATCAAATGGGTTGTGTGATGAAAGAACAAATAAAAAAAATTTTAGCTTTGGAGAATCCAAAAAAATGCCAACTTGAACAAATATAAGTTTGCCCCGGTAAAAAATCTTAAAGAGTAATTATAGAATATATAATAATTTGGGATGATTCCTGTGTGCCCCACAAAAGTGCAAACATTTTCAGAACCGGGCGGTCATTGGCTTATTCAAGAAATTGATTGTGTACATGACACAGTTGATAGATATTTAAAAACAATGTTTAGATTCCAAGTTCGTTTCTTATTGTCGATGAATAGTGCAAAAGCAAAGCTGTGCATAATTCAAATGAATGGGTAAAAACATTGATTTAAAAAAAAATTATTTTAAAAAAACATCTCCCAAACTTAAAAGTGGGTTTTTCTCAAAACTATAGTTTGGCATTTACGCCAAACCAATTTTCGATATTCTGTATTTCGTGGACTTTACAACTTTAGTAATGTGGATTATAATAGTGTTTCATATTGTTACAGTAGTAAGGATTAGTTAAGTTTGCACAGTTATATTTTTCAAGAAACATAAAGCATGTTTCTGGCAATAATTGATTAACTTAAAATAAACAGAAAGTGTAAAAATGCCGGGGATATCCGAAGTGATATATTAAAGACCTTTTAAAACTCAAATGTACCAAAAATATGGCTCATATAAAGTGTGTAATGATAACGTCTAACAGTATACCCTAAATACCATCTAAGTGAATTTCGTCAAAGTCTAATCCTAGCTAAATCTCTTTCACTCCAATTTCAATTAATATTTGATTTTGATAACAATTACTGCCTAGATATTCCCAAAATCTGATTTTTACGCCGTAATTACCCCTTAGAATGAGCTTTCCCAAAATTAACACCCAGCTAAATCGTTTTCTAGCACCCAAAAATCGCATATTTGGCCTATTTATTCGAAATCCAGTAGTAACCCCTAATATATAATATAAATATTCCCTAAATGAGTTATTTATCCTATAACTACCTCGCAAATACACCCACAGGAGATTTTTCAATTGTACAAGCAATATAAGTAGCATTTGACCAATAGAGACATAAATAAACTCCGTTCCAGTAAATCCTCATAGTTCTTTTATTCGCAATATAATTTGTGTCGTAGTTGCAATAATTTTCCTCACGTTGAGTATGTTTTTGGATGGATCAAAAATAGAGGTTAAATCTAGGCTATTTCAAGGCACATTGTTCACCCTCACTCATAAATCTTATCCGAATACTCTAACAAAACTTGGCTTGCAACAGAGTACTAATGTAATTCATTTCCATAATTACTTAATGTAATCGATTAAGGTGTAGTGTGATTATAAGTTAATTTGGTTAAACATTAATCGATTACATGTTAATTCCACTACATGTTAATTAAATTCCAATGCAATCTAATTGCCGAGATATAAGCCTTCTAAATTTTATGAATTTCATTCCCATAGCGAAACAAAACTTCAATACAATTTTAATCAAGTACCAACGATCCTTATATTCCATTCTATTTTAATTATGTAATTTGATAATTCATCAACAAGAAAACTGTTGCTAAATCTTCATGTATATACACAACTATAAAAACTTATCACTGGTAGCCGGCATATATAGTTACATGTTGGATCATAAATAAGTAAAGAACCGTTAAATAGGGTGAATTGGATCACGTATCTCTTTTTAATATCTTTGCTTAAGTTCTGAAAATAATTGCACTTACCCTGACTATTAGTTTTTTACAATTATTTCCAGAATTTAAGTGAAGATATGAAAAAAATATAAGCGATTCGATTCATTCCATGTGTCACGTGATCCACTTCACCAAATTTGACTCTACTAAGTAATCTGTTACAATATAATTAGATTACAAAATAATCGAATTATATTGTAATAGATTACACATTTGACGGATTACATATTCTCTCATATGTAATGTGATTGAAATGTATTCAAATACAATTTAATTAGATTACTTGGTAATTTGGCTAAACTGCAATTACACTGAATTCGGATTATAGCCAGCATTGCTCTGCACATTCAGGGCTGGCAACAAGCTCCATCCTGTTTAGGTAAGCCCTGAGAGAGGAATGTCCAGTATGGACAAGAGAATAGAAAAGGAAGGTTTTCGGGGTTGCTTGTTTTGTTGAGCATGGATTGAGTTTCAATCGCAATTCTTTTGTTGTTCTTCCCGTGCGCTCATCTAACCAAAAACGACTGTTTTGGGTAGTTCGTCCAAGCCATTTAGTCCATTTAGACACAAAATTGCTTGGCACCAATATATTTACCAATTACACTTGATGGTAAAGTGCCTGCCTTACTAAAATATTAATCGAGTTCTTCAACTTGTCTGTTCTTAGATGAATAAAAAATTTCTGAATTAAGAAAAATATTTTAAAGTTGCTAGTTTCTTTTATTAAAGAGAGAATGGGGTGGAAAGTAATAGGATAAGACATTGTCTAGAGCTAATAGCAAATTCTATGGTATTCCACAACAAGAAAGTCATTTAAGACCTTTGAGTTTTAACTACCACTTTAAATAGTGTCAATTGCTTAAGAAATTTATGGATATTAAAACCATTGATGACTGCCTCTTACTTATTAGTTATTACAATGTGAATTTGGTAGACTTTCAAACAAGTCTAGTCCATTCAATACAGTGAAGGCTATTTTTAATAAAAACGACTATGTATACTTTCTATTTTCTATGGCGAAGGTGACAAATTGCAAGGCTTATCGGAGCTAAGTATTCTTCAAAAGTAATACAAAAGACTTCAAAGATATTCAAACCTAAATTAATCTTTACTACTGACTAAACCCACATTGCGGGTGTCAATTATTTGAAGTATTTAGAAACGTATGAATATTTGTAGAAATTATTAATAAAAAATTTCCCTACACATGTAAAATTTGCAGTATTTTCAATATGTTTGCTTCGTGAATTAAAAGACTTATTACTAAGACGTAAAATTAAACATTCATTAATTGAAATAACAAAAAAAAAATTGCGGGTTGTACTATTTGTCTCATAACTGCATAAAGTCGACGGAGAGGATTGGAAGTTAATTCTTAATGTCATAAGATCATCCGTCTTAAATTTAGAAGCGGAGTCTTGGGCTCAACCTTCCTTTAATCTATCCATTCATTAGACTCACAAAAATGCATATATGCTAATATGAAATTGCCCTATGATGATGATACCTACAATGAGTATCTACAATAAAAGATTAACTAATAACTATAATCTATTCATATGGACATCGGAGTTTATAAGAAAAATGAAGATTTGGCTACCGACAAGTATAACTGGAACTTCAATAACATACCTCGCAAGGCTCCTTGTATCAATTGGGCCAACAGCGCCTAAAACTAATTCTCAAATTAAATTTACTGTTTCATAGAAAAGACTCACTCGATCCTAAATACTTTGTGATTGAGAAAAATACATGGTGGTTATCCAGTCTCGAGATTCGAATCTTAATACTCTAATTAATATTTGTGTGTCAAATCCACTTGGCCACTTGCGTCTTTCCACCACAACTGGGATATTTTGGAATGGCATTTACCCTTATATATTTTTCTTTTAAGTCTTTAATTAATTACAGCTGTGAAATTATACACAGCATGTGAGGTTTTCCATACCGGTTATTGTGGGAATCGGAAAAAATATTTGCTCACCGGCAAGGAAGATACGAATTTCTGCACTTACCCACTGTTCCACCAGCACCTTTATTATTTGCTTAAGTTCACTTTCTATTCATGGAGAATCCCTGATCGAACATAAATCAATCTCTACTTGAATTTAAAAGGTAATTAAAAGATAGCCATCAAAACATATATTTCATAATAAAATCAATGTTAATATTAACCTAAAATATAATTACATTAATAAAACCTGTCAGACTCAAAAGCTTTTTAAAATACTTCCAAAAAGAAAATTTAAAGCTCCAAAATCAAAATGATGAAAACTTCCTGCCGGAACTAACTTACTAATGAAGGAGCTTGAATGAATGCAAAGCACTGCACCTAATTGCGTCTCTTTTCCTGCAGTACTATACTTAATGACTTAGCTAATTAAAGTTAGAGAAAGTTTTTAAGACGCCCACGTCCATGACAAAATTAAAGACTAAAAGGTAAAATTTAACGATAGTTTTTCATCAAGCTTGCTATAAAGACGATGAGAGCAGATAACGGTCTGTACTGTGCCACACGATTATGGTAAACGTGCGGTAATTCATCAAAATCTTTCATCACACAGGCGCAAAATTCCTTTAACAGAAAAGGAGACTTCTCTCTCAAGAAAATTAAAATCTTTAATCAGTCTTTAATAATTACGAAATGCATTATTCAGGATTTGACAATTAGATTCTCAAACAAAAGTTGAAAGCTTTTAAAGTTTTAAACTTAAGTTTAGTTCGTTAGCTGAAATTGGTATTCTTTGAGAGAGAATATATCGGAGGCTTATTGTAAAATAGTTTTTTTCTTACAAAAAGTAAATATGTACCTAGTTGTAGGCAAAAATCGCAAATATCTATTATAATTGAGAGAAACGATTTTCGCCAAGACTCTATAATTTTTGTGTAATATGAATGCTTGGCATATTAAATGTGGAGGTAAGTCTGAAGATGGGAAGATATTTTTGATTATTTTGCAAAAGAATAATCATCACACAATTACATATTAAAAATTTGTATACCGTGGTAGAAAATGGAAGTCGGGTTCGAAGGGAATACGATCGGTTCATTTCTATTAAATATTCTTCGTGAGTTTCTAAAAATTATTAATAAATTTATTTCAGATTTTAAGTTATAATCTGTTGATTTTTTTGGACAAAGTTGAGTTGCGAACCATCCACTGGAATTAAATTCAGAAAAAATTTTCCAGGACCGAAGGTACAGTTGAACATATTCGTTGAAATGAAAATAAAAGTATTTTAATAAAATTCAACAGCATTCAATATTGATTTGTGACATACAAATAAATTGGTGGTTATGTGTGCTATTGAAGAAATCCAAACGGCCATAAGTAATATAGTTTAACTTTTAAAATTTAGTAAAATTAGACATTCACTTCGAAGAAATTCCAAGCAAGCGGGATTTTGATGTCCTATAAGCATATCCTGAAAAGTGCCATTAATGTGAACCTTTGGTTTTTTGCAATTATCTCAAAAATTATCAATTTGTTGAGGAGAATAGATATAAGAAAAATTGTTTTATAAAATTCTACACAAAAAAGTTAAATAAACGGTTTTTGGTAGAATCAATAGTTTTTGAATAAAAGGTGCGGTAAAGTTGCAATATATGGGGGTAGTGGCATCCTCAGTAGGCCTAATCCACAATGAAATAGAATAGAAAAAAAAAACAATTTACATTATTCAGTCCTTCCTCTAGATATACTATTCCCATTAGAACTTCCTCATTTTCATCAAGGACTTCATCAATACATTTATCATCGGATCTATTTCTTCAGCAATATCTGTATTTTTACTTTTGTTTTTCATGGCAGGGGAAGAGAGATCGTGCTTAAAAAATACTATGGGGTCGTAAAAACAATATGCAGTTGGTCCTATAGCGAAAAATCTTTTTTAAAAGGTTCAGTTATCGATTTTGTCGCAGCTCCTCGGAGCGCGTGCTGTGCTCACTACCATTCACTAGAGTGCGCAATTGCTATAATAAACACAGCAATAATAAATACTACAATGTATGGTGCAGGACATTGCAGATTAAGGGTAAAAGAATGTCAAGGATTTACGTGCCCGAACAACTATAAACGCGTTTTTCTCGACATCATTTTTTTTCAAATTGAGAGAAAGGATTATTCCAACACCTTTGTATGGATCGTTTTGAAAATTGTTGATAGGAGTACATGTAAACTTTTTGGTTTATTATCAATAACTTCTTATTTTTTGGACAAAAAATCGAGGTACTTTTTCAAAAATGCACCATTTCTTCGAAATCTGATAAAAAAAAACTCCTACGTAATACCATAGCTAATAATATATAGATTATATTATTTTGTTTTGTTTTTTGTTTTATACTTTAACATCTGTTAAATAAACCGTCTCAAAAGATATCCTATTCATTTTTTCATACACTCAAAATAAATTGTAAAAGTTAGACCATATTTTCTGCCGCTAAAGTGATGTTAACTCTTAAGCTATAGAAGTTGACAGGAAAATCGTCGTCGTAATAGTTTTCGAACAGAAGCTATTACGTTTTATATGAGCTCATCTCCCTACACACGCGCAAATCTTTCAGCCGTTAAAAAGGGGGTGAAGAAGGGGTTTTACGAAAAAAATGCTCATCGTGAACGCTGATCACAAAACTATGAAGAATCGATCGGCACATGTTGGAACACTTCTTTACGAATAACCCTATATATGAGTTGGAGTCTACTACTGAAATTACTGGAAATTTAACGATACCAGTATACAGTTTGAAGCCAAATTGTCAACAAGGTTACAGACGCACCTACCAGTCAAGATACTTTCTTCCTTACACCCATGCACTTCTATACTTCGATTTGAAGCAAGAAACCTTCCAATCGTCGTGTGCCCAAAAAGACATGAAAATATTTCAAGAATCCCACTTGAAGAAAGAAGACTTCAATCATCGTGCGTCAAAAAGTCACGTTCAAATCCATCACAACTCCCACTGGAAGAACGACAACTTATCGTTCAAGTTCGACATTATGCAGTCAAATTTCTTTTCACACAACTTTATTCCCGACACCTCCAGACATGAGAGATGTCTTAAACGATCATTGCAATACTCTGAACATAATTTATTAACAATGTTTATTTCAATTAAGCGGGGGAAAGCTTTGGCGATCGGATGTAGCTTGAGCGACTTTCTTGGATGAAAAAGTGGACTTTTTTACTTCTCGAGATTGTACGGAATTGGTGTATCGTGGAAAATGATTAGATGTGAGAAAAATTCTCACAACAGAGCACTAATGCTCATGGAAGAAATAACTTCAAAAATATATGCGAAATGAAGTAACTGGGGTTGTATGTGACCCAAGCGCATGAAAATGGGTTTTCCGTTGGAAAAAACATCCCAAGAAAGCTTTCTGAATCGGGAAAAAAGTACACCACCCGATAGTACTCAGCGAGACCGTTAATTTGTTTTCTTTCAACGAAATTTAGCTGATAATGAGCTGAGGCGAACAGTGAAATCCGCTTTTCGATCGGATATAACCCTACTGAGTTAGAGGCGAACTAAGGTGCGAAAATTCTAGTACCCTGTCTGAAGAAGAAAAATTTATTACATTTCCTGATAGTATACCCTAACCTAGCTGAATTCAGAAGAATATATTTCCAAAAAGAAACAGTAGCAATATTAAATGGTGAAAATTGGGAAGTTTTATATCGGTATACAAAATGAACTCTGAAGTACAGAAATATGATAATTGAGGAATATGGAATGGAAGTTTATTTTTTGATTTATTTATCATAACTATCTTGTACATTTTTCCCATTATAATTTATGCGACATCGATTATTTAAAACATACTGAATTATTACATAGGAGACGACACATAATTTGAAAAGTTACGCAGTACGTTATTACCGGATTCGGCCAGACAATATCATAGTCATTGTCATTTGAAAATTTGGTACAAATTTGATTAGTGATAAATCTGTTTCAGGAAAAATGCGGAATTATCCAATTTTTCTGGAAAATTTTCCGAAAATTTCCGGAATTTTCCGACTTTTGCGGAAGATTTTCCGACAAAAAGTTTTATAAGCTATGCGGAATCATGCTTTTTCCGTTCTACTGGCATCAATACTTTCTCTTCAACAATCATGAAAACTTGCATGAAAATAGAGGAAAACTCATGTAAATTTTTAAAAAACAATCATAGTAATAGGAAAAGTCTGTTGAAAACATGGAAAATTGGGAAAATTCATGTTATATGGGATCAAGTTGGAATACAGCCAAAAAGCGCTGTTTTGAATTTGACACTATCAACTACGATATTTTTTATCGCTGAAAATATTCACGCATCCTCAGTCTGTTATTGTAAAATCAGCAAATTCAAATTT
Source organism: Dioctria linearis (assembly GCA_963930735.1). Taxonomy (NCBI): domain Eukaryota; kingdom Metazoa; phylum Arthropoda; class Insecta; order Diptera; family Asilidae; genus Dioctria; species Dioctria linearis. Next base: position 26,752,379 of record OZ005744.1, on the reverse strand, counting down.
TTTTTTGAAAATCTTTTAAATCATTTTCATTACAGACACAATCTGCATCGTCCCAACATATCATCTCGAGAGCATCACTAACCATGGCGAAGTGCGTCGCAGCCATGAAGAAAACTCAGGCAACAACTAAAATTTAATTCGTTGGCTTCTGTTCTTTAGCGATATTTTGACGCAAAAGTTCTTTAAATAAAAATAATTTTTACTCGCATAATTTTTTTGAAAAACTGGTAAATCAGTGTCTTTTCAGCCGTCATAAAATTGTTTTAAAATATCTCCATGCAGCACGAAATAACAATTTAGTTAACGTGAAAAAGGCAGAAAATAAAATAAGTAAAAAACGAGTTTTCAAACAAAACTGAGGCCAAGCCCCATGAAAAAGTAGAAAATAAACTTTCCTTCACACACAGAGGTAGACTCAGATTTTATTCGCTGACAATCACCGATATATTTCAGTATGATCAATCAGAGGTAATAAGTGATTTGATTCATGAAGAGAAAGAATATTCAAGAGAAATGTCGCAATCAAAAAATCTGAGCCCACCTCTGTGTGTGAAGAAAAGTTTATTTTCTACTTTTTCATGCGGCTTGGCCTCAGTTTTGTTTGAAAACTCGTTTTTTACTTATTTTATTCTACCTGAATTAGAATTTGTTGTCTTTCTCACACAACAATCAAGAACTGTCTTATTAATTCAATTAATGTATAACTTATTTTTGAATAAACATAATAATAATAATAATTGGCAAATTTTGGTTGGTAGGCGTAACTTCAAAAATTTATATCTAAGAATGTTAACATTGCAAGCCCATGAAACAAACGTTATTTACTTAAGACGGCTTTCAAGCTGCTGGGAAAAATTGGTCGAGGTCCTTGTTTCGAACATTTATTTTCATGGACAATGGATCCTTAAATATCTCAAAATGCGCAGTCTCTATATTTTTTTTTATATTCTAATCCTTAATTCGTTTTGAGTAAGCTGTAGAAAGAAGAAAATAGAACTACTTAGAGTTTGGATGGATTTATTTTTTAAATATCTGTAATCCAGAAAACTTTTATTGAAAATTGATGAGGTGTGATGGGATGTCAGATTATATGCCTACATATTATACATTTAATTTTTTATTTTATTTTAAAGTGATTCTTAAGGGTACGTAGATTTTATTTTATTCTAAATATTATAGAATGTACTCTGATTTAATATTTACTAAACTTAGCTGTTTTGTATACGTCCTACCCTGTCATGGTTTTGTTTTTTTTTACTTATTCAGAATATTTTCAAGCTGGTTCTATAGATTTTCTGTATCCTAGTTTTAAGGTGATTAGTACTAGGCTATTTAATTAGTAATTCATTTTGTATAAGAGTGCAGAAAAGTAAAAGTTATAGATTCTTATCTTGGAAGTCCCATGTTAGCAATATTGGTTGACTAAGTTTAACGCCAGGGATTGCTTTTTCTATAGTAAATTTTTCAAAAAATTATTTTTTACTGTCGCAAATTTTAAATACGCCGAACTGTGTCTAGCATTTGCTTCCGCTATGGTCTGGGTCTTTTCTCAATCGGTTCCTGGCCGTTATGTTAAAAAACTTTATAATTTGGAAATTGTCTAATCAACCCTTGTATATGTATCATAATATGACTATGGACTAATCTATTGGGATGAAAAACCAGCGCTTCTGAAAGAAGCACAATTTAAAATCTTCCCTAGACATCATTTGGAAACTTTTTAGAAGAATATTCACTGATCTATTCAGAAAAATTACCAAAGGTGCATGTAATTAACTCAAGAGTTTCAATAGCCATCACTTGGAAGCTTTACAAAAGATTTTTTTGATGAGCTCCAGCAGAAGTGGAACAAGGTCTGCATTAAGTAACGCATTTTTTATTTTCAATATGAAGTTCGTGGTTAGAAGTTGTCTGCTGAAGTTTTGATTAATAAAAGTGAGAATAAAAGATTATCCCTTTTATTGGTTTATTTAATGAGCAATCGCCCGACTAATGTTCTCAGAAAACAGTCCTGACGACCTCTTATGAGATTAAGGAAGAAACACTGCAATGACTATTCAGAAAGCTTATTAAAGCTTTTGAAAATATATTTTCAAAAAACTTCTTCGGCAATCATCTAGGATACCATCTAGAGCGCTTCTTAAGAATAGCGATGAAGCAATTGCCTCTGCGAATAAGTCTATGTAAAAAAAGCAATGAGCTGGGATAAAGAAAAGAAACGCTGAGAGCTTCTATAGAGAAGTGCTTCAGGAAGTTTCTTAGAGAGCTCTTTTTCCCAATGGTAAAGTATTTCTTATGGATGTAAACATCTAAAATATTTCATAAGAATAAGATATGATCAGTCTCTGAGAAAAATGCAGAATGAAGGGAACCCAGAAGTTAGATAGCTTTGAGTCATACCTATATTAAATTTGATTCAATGTAGTACCAATATTATCGTCTCCGAAGGATTTCAAAGTTCAAATCTTTATTAGAATTTTGTGGTTATTTCTTAGATTCTAGATAGACTCATGACCGCACAGTTTCAGGAGTATCTAGAATAAATGAATTCTCTTGTTGAGCTGCAGAACCTCCTCATTTTTAAATGGCATCAGATTAAAGTAGAGAATACGACAATAAATTTTAATTCTAATGCTGCATGGATTAATTTTACGATCACGAATTATTCTAATTCTTCTCTAAGTTTTAGTGGCAAATTCATGTTCTAGTACTCTTTGATAGTGGAATAGTAATATTTCGCGTCCGGTCAATGTTCTTTATTTCAAATTTCTTTTCTAAGCAGTGATCCAGTTACTTCAATATTTTGCAGTACTCTTTGATTTAACATGATCAATATATAGAATAGAAGCAGAACCTTGCATACATTCTTATCTTTTAACTAGAGATAAAAAAACAGAAATTTAGATTATCAACAAAAAAACCATTTTATTTGAACACAAAACTCAATAAACAATATCTGATTGAGAAGCGATTCCTCTAATAATTGGATCTATGACTGCTCGCTTTCTTTTACATTTACACTGTTTTGGGATGCACTTGCAATTTGCTGTCCTTTTTGATATTTTCCCATGGTCTATGATTGAAATAAATAAGACAATCTAGTTAAAATATTTTCCTAACAAATTTACTTATGAAATCAGGACAAGATTGTTTTGTTTTCATAGTAAGCACCATCACATTCTACTCACCTTTAATATCATCCAGCGACTTTGATTTATCATTGTTTTTCTTTAGTAACCTTGTCAACATTGTGTGTCTTGTAATTTATATATTTTTGTTTACTACGTAACAGTTTTATTATGTAAAAATATATATTATTCGATACTCAAGTTTTTCCAGTTCAAGCTGAATTAACACACAACCAGAGTCTGTCAATGATCCTTAACAAATAATTGAGCACTTCAAAAAACTGCAATTATACATTTCCACTTGAAACGCGTTTATCAATAAGCGACGACAGCTTGAGATTTTATGATTCGATTAAATCGAGTAGAGAGGAGGAGTTCTTTTTTTTTATTTTATTTTCTTGATGTACATATTTATGTTATCGAGCGATTTCACTGACGAGATTATTTCATATTTCTTCCCTGTAGCCTTATCAATTTCCAAGGTTGTTTTATGACAACACTTTGTTTTTTTCTTTCTTTTTTTCAATTCATTTTAAAAATATTTTAGCAATTGCTAATTTTTACGATCACTTAAAATAATCCTGAATTTGTTATCTTTTAGTCTAAATATAACTGTTTCAGAAAATCCGTCTTAAAAAACAAATTGATAATATCGTACGATTCCATGTAGCGGGTTTGAGTTGAGTCAGTTTAGGTGTTTTCATGTAACTTGGTATTTAGAATTGGAACTGTAAAAAAGCTAGAATTAGTCTAACAATAAGACCAATTCTTATGATACCCTAGATGAATGTTCATTTGTAATTTCGTATGGTCACCCATCTGCGCAAATTTGATTTTTAAAGTGGTTTTGAATATATCTGTAGAACGGTTCATCGGATAGCAAAAAATATTATAACCAATTTTATAGGATTTCATATTCTGAAGAACTTTTCAGTACATTAAAACCGTATAGAACTGATAGTTTTCACAGGATACGTAAAAATCCTAAATTTTTATATGGCAACACCAAGAAGCGTTTGCCCGATTTACTCCATTTTTGAAATTAGATTTCATCTATGGTATAAAAATAACAAAAGTTGAAGGAACACAATTCATAATGTCCTACATAAAATTACGGACAGGATAACCAAACATGGAGTAAGCAGAGCTTCGCTTACTACTGGAATGCACATAAAATATTAAAAATTTAAAGAAATTTCCTGACCTGGGTGGGGTTTAAGAATTATTTCATAAAGCAAAGGAATATTCCAGCAAGGAGCCTACCAAATTTTGGCAACATCCAACTAGAACTAAAGAACAGAGCAAAATTTCTATAAGAAATGTACTAGAAAAACAAACTATACTGAGAACTGAACTGAGAGACAAGGCGAGTAAAGATTGTACCATGTGTTTTGTCATTTGTAGGTTTGTCGTTTTGTCTCTTGTCGTTGTTTGTTTCGTTTGTTTATATTTTTGTTGTTTGTCGTTTTATCGTTTTGTTTGTTTTTTTGTTGTTTTGTCGTCCTGCCTGTTTGGTTTTTGTCGTTTAATCATTTTGTTGTTTTGTCGCTTCATCGTTTCGTTGTCTTGTCGCTTTGTAGTTTCGCCGTTTTGTCGTTTCGCCGTTTTATCGCTTTGTCGGTTAGTCGTTTTGTTTTGGTTAAACTGGGTCGGTTAATGCTAATCTATATCCATAGTATCATCCACGGTTTTAGTTTAACTATTCCTCTGTGACACATTGCGAAAGCTCCAAAGCTTTGTTCGCTCTGTTTTCGAGGTATGGTTTGCAGCTCAAATTATTACATATCTAGTTAAATGCCTAGGTATTTTACTCTGTCCGTTAATTCCAAACGCATGAAGACAAGAAAGGGTACGTACGTTTATTGCTCTTTTCATTTTGTTATTTAGCAAGAGCTGCAAGAAATAACAACAGCTGGAAAAATATTGACAGCAATGCAGGAGAACCTGAATTAGATCTAACAGACTATGTATTTAGGTATGAAAATGTTTATATTACACCTTACCTGAAAAAATAGTCCAATCAAGAACAAAATAAAAGGAAAACTCAACCTGTTCAACAATGTCCTCATGCAATCACAATATCCAACTTTCGCTCATATCAGTGTCAAGTTTAACGCGCCGTCAGAGAACTGCTCAAGTGACAAGTATTGTGTCCACAATTTCTGTGCAAAAGCAAATAAATGAATCCTAGAGAATAAAGATGCACGAAAAGAAAGGTAGGTAACCGTAGTGCTTTGACAGTTTTATGAAATAAGAATTCCGACTTTTTCCTTTAAAATTGCAATTCCTCACAATTCTTTTACACGGAACGAAGAAGAAATGTCTTAAAAACTGTTCTGGAACGAAGTCGATATTGCACAGGCAAAAAACTTAAGAAAGAAAAGATTTTTTTTTCTTCCACTCCATTTTTATTGAGAAAAGTGGGTATAGAGGACAATAACTAGGTTTCTTTTCAAAAGAAGTCTTTCTTATTATTGCACACTCACGTTATCAAATAAATCAACAATTTTCTCGCGCTTTCAAAATGCACAAGCAGATTTCATGTACATTTTTCTTAAAGCTGAAAAGAAAATTTTCTTTGAGATGTGTACGTGTGTATGAATGTTTTGGAGCTTGCAGATCTGTTTTTAACGAAAAGTTCTACTTTCCTGAGTTCTGTTTTATAATAAGAGAAAAGAAAAAAAAAAAAGAAAAAAGACAAAAAATACTAAATGAATGTTTTCTTCTTTCTAAGTATTTATAAAAACCCGGCTAACTTTCCGTTATGTTTGACTTTCTACATGTACTTGAGCTTGTTCCGTAGAGCTATAGAACGAGAACAGATGGTTTGACAGAAATTAAGTAAATCATTTGTAAAACGCTTTAAGTACAAATTCTATACTATAAAAAATTACTATGACGGTAATGTCCACACAGTGACCTGGATTTATCGCACAGTTGAACCTGAAACTACTCTTAACCTCTCCGTTTGTGGTTATTGATGCAGTTGGTCCTTACGGCAAATTTCATCATTTCTTCACAGAAGAAATGCCACAACTCTACAGAAATTCTCTTGTATATACATACATACGTGATAGCTCTTCCTCTTTGAAATATGACCTCCTCTGCACTGATTTCGCTAAGTAAGTAAGGAAAGAGGAGTGGAGAGGGAGGGATATATATATATATATAGAGAGAGAAAGAGAGCAAAATCTGAACTTCGGAGTTCTACTGAAAGACTCGGACAAAGTTGATTTATGTAGCTCTTGTTCAACAAAACACAAAAACTTTTATATTTTGTGGCTGAAGTATGATTATGGCTTTGATTCCTCCCAAGCCCTGATTCGAGGTTATGACCATACCCTTTAACCTCGTTTATTGGCATTTATGCAATTTCTGGTTGAGAAACTTTCGTCGAGCTTTATTGATTTTAATTTTTCTCCACGCAAATTAAAATTTTAAAAGTCCTGCTGTGATGTTATAAAGAAATGTGGAGGGAATTTTTTCGAAATCCTTAGAGCAAGATTAAAACCAAGCTGCAGGGTGTATAAACATAATTTGGTTTTTAGTTGAGAAAATTCCTATAGCAATGAACAAAGGACTTAAATGCGCTTAAAAAGTTTCAATTTTATAAAATTTACAATATCTATAGTATACCTACGTCAACTTGTTGTACATTTTGGTTAGTCTACCATATATCGCTTTTTAAAAACTTCGACGACAAAATCTTTCAACCGAATTAACCCCACAATTCACATACATATCATGATTGTATGTATGGTGTATACTTAAATACGGGGAAAATTTTGTTACAATTCAGTAGCTATGTAATGCAGTAAAATTTACATGTATATTCTAGATATTACTTGGGTCGGTGGACAGATTCACATCTTAAGGCTTTCAGTGCAGATGAGGTCAATTTACTACCTCAACTCAAGTAGAAGCTTGCTGATGGGTGTGGTAACTTGATCTTACGATCTGTACATAAATTTAATATGGACTTCCAATATCAAAAGAGGTAATGATTCCTCCACGGAATTTATCGTTGTGAATCAATTGAATCCATTTTATTTTCAATCAAGTCTTGTACCATCGGTCCAGATAATGTATCTCCGCGGTTCGTTAAGTTGTTGTTCCCTTTCATATAGATACCTTCATCCTCCATATCGTAAATACATGTCTTATGACTTCGCCTTTTCCCAACAGCTGGACAACCGCTACACTGTTGCCAGTACCCAAAAAATGTTTTCTTCATTCCTTTTCCAATTTCAGACCTATGTATAAGCATCCTATCCTTTATATCGATATTACTGGAATAGCTACCGACCTTGGCACTGCTCGATTTTTTGAAAGCGTTTGACAGCGTTGATCTTAAGATCCTACTTCGGAAACGAATTGCTACTTTGGTTTCAGTTCCTCCGCTGTCGCCCTTACCCGGAACTTTCATACGGAACGAAAGCAAGGGGTAAACGTTGATCCTTATACTTCCAATTCCCTCTCTCTTCTGTCCGGTATTCCATAGGGCTCAAACTGGGACCTTTGTTATTTAGTTTTTTTTTTATAAATGAATCTGAAACTGTTCGGGATGTCAGCGTTCACATATATGATGAGGATATACAAACTACCTTAATTATGAAAGTCGCTTATCCTGTCCAAATAGCTCGTCTCCGCAATATTATCCTCAACGCGTGATCTGTTGGTGCAATTAAGCGTGTCATGAAACTCTATACTTTTAACTAATCTTATTGAATACCTACTTTTGAGATTATTGCCAATGCCTTTCACTTAATTATATAATTTTGATTAAGACGAACTACCCAGTAAGAAATCAAAAACTGACTACAATTTTGTTTAGTTTTACTTGAACATAGATGAACCTATGAAAATACTAGAGGAGATTATCCCAAATATGATTCAAGATAGGTTTTTAAATATTATACAAGCATTGTATTTAGCTAAAAATGCAACACAATACAATGGATCGCCCGTTTCTGGAAAGCCTATATGATCCAGTAAAAAAAGTTTCCCTAGATGAGTACATGGACCTCTCCATCTCATCCAATCTCGTCACTAAATAAAACAAAAAAATAACAAGTATAGTATAAAAATGTACATCCTAGCAGAACTAAATAGACTAATTCATCATCTGATAATTTTTCCGCCGATATAAATGGAATGATTACTCTGATTTGAATGAATGCTGATGATGATGATTATTCGGCTAGTGGAACTGCTTTTACGAGTTAATATTCAACCAAGCAATGAAGTGAAGAAATGGATTGTTACCAGACGTGATCTGACTGATTCATTATATTCGTGGGGCAAAGGGCAAGTGAAGCGCAGAGCTGCTGGGGGAGAATAACTGGATGTGAAAAGCCATATATGTGCACCGTGCTTCGTGTACTGACAGGACATTGACATCTGATTACTGATGATAGTGCGTGTACCAAGTGAAGCCTAGTACGTATATAACCTAGTATGCAGCTTGGAATTTGTACCTTGGTATGCTATAAGACTACTGGCGTTAGTATCAAGCCTCCCCTAGCCTAAAGGGCGGATCATAACTTTTCGTGGTCCACTATACTGTCACTTTTTAAGTGCTAATATGATTAAGCCCGAACGGAGGTACCAGTAACGTTTAAGAGTCTGCATGAAGATTCACTGGGAGTACTCATAATCGTACGATTATCTTATACGAAGCCACACCATTTGGATAGCCGACATTGCTAACTTGGCACTACGGGGTTGAGGAGCCCCGAATTGATCTACATAGTAGTGATATTCGCCTCAACATTGGGAAGGCCCCCTTGTGGGAGCATCGTAATGGTTGTGGTAGCCCATATGCGGGCAGAGTGAGATTTTCTGAGTCTGTATGACTTAGGCAAACATTCTTCTCTAAACAGAGTAGTTTGTCCTTTTTATACTTGCATACTGCGTCCGTGAATCTGATGGATGGTCGTTTATTAATGTATGCTTAGAGAATTGGCTCTCGGCGTGGAGTTGCGCTAAATAAACCGGGCGCCGTGGCCCACAGATCGGAAGAGATTTTAGGTAGGTCTCGCTTCGACCAGTAAGTCCAATGTCAAGCATGCACTGACATAAACTGGTACTTGCTGAGACAGAATATAAATTATATTCTGCCTCTCAAGGGCGCTGATTTTCGCTTGTCTTTAATCCGTGCATTAAGAGTGCCCGTGGGATTAAGCCATAATAGCAGGTGCTCACGTAAAACCATTACAGCTTTTTGATTCATTACGGAAGAATTGCATTTGAAAATTATTAAAACTAATTGGAAGATACATAGATCAGTGAAGTATAATACCCTAGAAAGATTGTCTCCATAATGACTCAACTTTTAATTAAATAGAGTGAAATGCATATTGTGTCATATAAATGAAGTGCATCAAAGGCACTTTTATAACATTTCTATTCAATTTCAAATGGAGAAAATTTTACTCCATATTAGTGAAATAGCTGTAAAAGTGCCACCAGAACTGAATTTAGTGGAAAGTGGAAAGATTTTTCATTAAAGTCAGCAGTTCGAACCATCAACTGCTCATGAATGAAATCCCTTTACAGATTTTCTTCTCTTTTTGGCCTCTTTAAAAAAAATAAAAAAATATTGTTCTGTCTAAATGCTTTGGATATATACAGCAAAACCTCGTACATCTTCATTTAATTAAATATTGAATAATCGCATCATATGAGGAACAGTTAATGACATTTCAAATGAATTAATTTTCATTCACAATCTGTCACATCTTCATTTTCTTGAAATGATTGAATTTTAAATGGAGTCATTATGGAGACAGTCTGTTTAGTAACGCTGTTAAGAAATCTATGGCAATTAGTTAGTTTTTAGAAGGTCTCCATTATTTCTTCAAAAACTACTCTGTAAGGTGTAGTCTAATTCCATTCTTGAACAAATGTTGATTTTTAAATGTTAATTTCTGAATACATTTCCATACAAAATTTTGTAATATTTCTTCAATTACGAAATATATTTTTTCCAAAATAACAAGTTTTTTGAATATAAAAAATGAATTAAAATTGATTTTTAAAAACCATTTTTCCTTTCAAAATATATTTCTAGTTTTACTAGCTAACAGCAAATAGTACAAAGCTACAAAAAAACTATACTGCAAGCATGGATGCCGGAAAACCGCATTATCACCAAAGATCCATGAAACATAACACTTATCGTTCTTAAAAAAATAAAGGAGTAAGTCTGGATATAATACTTATATATGTATAATATGACCCCAAAAGTTGCATAACAAAGACTCTGAGTTCTGCCCAAACCATATAGAAAGCAGACGTTCAGTTTTTTTCGGAACTAAAAATAATCTCTGGTTACTGCCATTTATTTACGCTTACGGTAATATCTAAATAAGATCGGCTTGGATGAGACTCAATTCTGCTACTTGTCGGGATGTGTTTAAAATATCGCAGCGCTTAGCAGTAATACCTCCTCGAGCAAGAACACATTCTTTCTTCAAACTCTAAAAGATTTTAGATTTCATCAACTGTCATAATCTAAATTAAAAATAAATAAAAGCGCGGACTCAAAAGAGATCTTTGAGTTCACAGTGAATGTGAAGCTGATATTTACCTAAGCACCCCTTCTAGAATCTAATCGGATCCAAAGCTTACCAAAGTCAAATAAATAAAATTGTGAAATTTTGAGAAGAATTTTAGGGTAATAAACGTGGATGGATTTGCGTGGGTTTTTGTTTTATTTAGAATGAGTGAATGGGGAGCTATCTGATAGGTACGATAAAAAAAAATTAAAATTTCTATTTTGGGAGTTTTAAGGGCCCGCCCAACTAATAATTTAGGTTGAAAAGATGTTGATTGTTACGAAGGCAGAATTTTAGTGGTTTAGACCTATTATTGTCAATTAGAGGTCGAATTCACAATACAAACTGGAAGTATTTTGGACGTAAAAAATGGTAATATAGGACAAATTAGCAAATATGACAAAACATTATAAGATTGTCATCGATTCGACGTCTGACCAATTTGTAAGAAAAAGATAGAGCATGTTTTGTTTATTATTATAGTTAAATTGTCTATAATTGAATGGAAACTTAATAAGGCAAAAATCAAAAACGGATGTTGGAGCTAACATAGTTTATTTTGATTAATGCATTTATTAAATTGATTTTTCGCATTGTGTATGCATGGAAAATATCTGCAAAATAAAAATTTTCTCGAATATTATAACTGTACCCAAGAAAATTTCAACAGGCTTTCCAAATTTTATATATTTAAGAAATGTAGGTATATGTAATAAAATTCTTTCGTGATATTTATTTTTGGCATAGGGATATATGAATATAATAATTTTTTCATACTTTCATACGGACGTTTAGGAAATAAAATATTGATATTAATTTAAATTAATAATGTAATAATTACAGAAAACAAAATGTTTCTAAAATTCGGCTTGATTTTTTTCATTATGAGGTGAGGGCTCAATTTCGCTAAGAAATATGTTAATTCCTTCATTTTTACCTTAAAAGTTTCTTTTTCCTAAATTTTCGCCCTATAAAAGCTTCTAACTAACAATTTAAGACTTTTAAGTGCAACTTTCCTATTTAGGAAATATTTTGTTTTGAAAGTAAAAGTCTTTAGAGTACATTTTGACGATCAACATTTTCTTTCCTATAAATATTCTTATGAAGGCATTCCGTCTCTAAACTATCCCATAAGGGAATTTTGTCTATACAGAACGATATTTCTACATTATGTCCAGAAACCATCCTATTAGGTCAAATTGTCTTTAAAATTCCCTACTAGGGCATTTCGTGTTATTTAGTTGTAAAGGTGTGAGTCTTTCAATGCAGTTATAGAAATTGATGTGGAAAGTTTCAATAACATATTAAAAACGGGGCGAGTTTGTGTAGAATGTAATAGATGTGAAATAAGAGAATCAATATATGTGAAACGATGTTACAAATACCTGGGGTTTGATCATAATAGCAATGAATGTAAAATTGAAAATAAAGTCTGCTTTAAATGTGGAAGAGATCATCTTGGAAGTGAATGTAACACAAAATATAAGGTGTATAAACTGTGTACGGGTAAATAATGATTTGAAATTGAATTTGAATATAAATCATAGGGTAGTGTATATAAAGTAATATAAGTAAGTATAAAAGTATCCGTTCTGAAAAAGAGGTTGGCATAGCAATCAGATGATTTGAAGTGCGCTATGGTGATATATTATTATTCAAAGCTTGCTAGCTAATAAAGCAGAAGTGGAGTTATTAGTGAAGGATCAAAAGCCAAACTTGTTGTTACTTTCTGAAACACATATAACGAGTAAGATTGAAAATTGTGAAGTTAAATTAAGTGATTACAATAATAAAACTTGTGTATTAAACTCAAGGCATACAGGCAATAGCAGCATTGGAATTAGAAGTCTTATAAATGACTTAAGTTTGAAGCAATTAGTGGAACAACCGACTCGTATAACAAACCATTCTAGTACGCTATTGGACTATGTTTTAACTGGAATACATGTGAATAATTTAGCAGTTGTGGAAGATAATAGCAAAAAAAATTTTGAAGAAAAATTTATAAGTTTTGTGAAATATAGGAGTGAAAAATTTGAGGAGTGGTTAAACGCATTGGGATTTGACAGTTTTACCCTATCAGCGTTGTTTGACCACAAATTAAAATTATTATTAGAACAAATGAGAGTTAATAGGACCGTAAGAGATAATATAAATAGTTAGTATTCTCAGGATTTGGACAGAAAGAAAAGACAAAGAATGGAAGCATAGAGAACAGCAGTCTACAGCGATGATATAGTACAATGGGAAAGATACAGAGTACCTACTGAGGAATGCTTTTATAAAGAAGTTAATAAGCAGAAAAACAAATATGTTGAGAACCAAATTGAGGCTAATGCAGGAGATCAGAAAGGTCTGTGGAAAACTATTAAAAGGCTAATATTGAAAACTACTAAGTCAAATGATATCTCATTTGCAATGCAATTTAGACAGGAGTATATTGACAATCCCTTACTTATAGCAAACCGATTAAATAATTATTTTGTGAAAAGTATTAAGGAGATTAACAGATCTATTCCTAGGATGCAGTGCACAATTAATTGCTTACCTGTACCATTCAGATTTAAAATGCGATACTGCACCTGCCAACAGCTTTTGAATGTTATAAGAAGGTGTAAAAAGAAGAAACATCTAAGTGGTCTCACACAGGATATAATCTATAATTCAATTGAAATTCTGGGCCCAGTATTAATGAAAATATTTAACTTTTAAATTGCCATGGGTGCATTTCCTACTACCTGGAAGGACTCGATAATAGTACCAGTAGCGAAGGTGGATAATACAATCAAATGCGATGAATTGAGACCTATAAATATGCTTCCTTCTTATGAAAAAATATTTGTTGCTGAACAATTAATGGAATATATTGCAGGAAAGAAATTGATTATAGAGGAGCATTCGGGATTCAGGAATAAACATTCACGTGAGACTGCTTTAAATTGGCTTTGAATGGAAACGTGAGATATACATTGGAAACGCTATGATAGCTGTGTGCAATAAGGCTTTATAATGCACTTGTACTACCACATTTCACATATTGCGCAACGGTTTTGTACATGACATCTGTGGAGATCAAGGGCAGGCTGCAGAAGTTACAAAACAAAGCCATGCGATCTATTTTAAAGTGTAATTTGCGCATCCCTGTGAAGGACATGCTAAAAATTTTGAGGTGGTTAAATGTGAAGCAAAGGCTGTGTGTAAATGCAATGATTTTTATTTTTAAAATGAAAAAAAAAATGTTACCGGAATATTTGAATAAGAACTTGGTTACAAAAAGGGATGCTCAGCCTTATAATATACGAGGAAATGATGACTTCAGACTGGCAAGATGTAACAGGAGTAGTACTCAAAATAGCTTAATGTACAAAGGATTAAACTTTTTTAATTGTCTTTAATACGCAATTAAGAGTGAGAACAATTTAAATGTAATTTAAAAGAGAAGTGCTTAAATTTGTAGTCAGTAAGGTGCAGTGAACTTACATATATCTCTTTTTATCTGAATTTATCTGAATTTATTAAAATGTTTTTTAGTCTAAATGAATTACAGATTGGAATTATATATCAACTTCAGATTAAATTTTTAAATTTTAGAGTTAAGTGATGTAAACTTGGTTACTAATAAAATAAAATAATAAAAAAGCAGCTGCCAATCGTATTCACTTGGATAGCAGCTGTCATTTTACTCTACAAGCAGTGATCTTCCTCATTTTTCTGTATATAATAATGCGTTGTGAACCATATGGATTGACTAGCTTATGATTCTGCATTTTTCTCCATAAATCACTAACAAAACACTTGTGTTTCACCAAACGTAACTAAGTTATTCCTTCTAAATGAATATAGGTATAATAAGAAAAATTTCTGCTTGTTTTGTCCAAAAACGACATTAAGACTTTGAGGTCATTATTTCAGGATTTTTTTTTAAAGTTTGCTATATTAATTAATAAGTAAAATTCGTAAAATAACCGTACTCGAACTTTTAAGACCATCCCAATTTGAAGTTCTTATACACGGGAAGATTTTTCTAAATCTAACTGCTAAAAAATCTTAAAGGCTCGTTAGAATTTGTGATTGAAATCAAGGAAAAATTAGGTGAAATCTTCTAAAGATTTAACCTCAAAGTCCAACGGGCTTTGAGGACAAAGATTGGGTATAATTTTTTTCCTATATCCAACCTGTCGAAATTTTTTGAAGTTCATCTAACTTAAAAGTCGAAATTTGATAAAATCTTAAGAATAGTTGAATTACATAAATTTATCATTAAAGTTTAATAAACTTGTAGGACATTTTGGAGGTTTAATTTATTAACTTTTATCCCAAAGAAAATCCCTAGAAGTTTATTGGATTTTGTGGGTTTCATGGAAGTTATAGTTAGGTTATTATCGTCTATAGCTATGCATTTAAAATAAAATGGACTATTAGGGCTAAAAATTATATGAAAATTAAGTAAAATTATATAGAAATAAGCAAATCTGTCTTTGAACTGCACGGTTTTTCATATCTTGCTTGTGGGGGTGGTAATTACCCTCCTTTGGGTTGTTCAATTTGGGCCATATGTAATATCAAATTAAAGCTCTTGCTGAGTGCTATTAAATGTCATTTTTTTTTCTGTAAGATATTTTTTAGCAGACTTTCTTTACCCGAATATCGTTAAAATGCTTGATTTTTGAATTTGTGTACAGAGGAGGTTATATGTTGGTGCGGTGATGCTGATTTTTCTTTAAAATGCCTTAGCACAGTGTTTTACATATTTCATGGAAACGTTTCAGTTTTCTATATTTAACCATTATATGGGTTTTGATGTCAAATAAATGTTTCCAGTTTTTTATGTAAATTTTTTTTACATGGAAGTATTTACATTAAATAATCTTCTAAAGTACTTAATTACTCACACCACAACGCTTGCAAGAGAACATAATGCACATGTCAGATAGATTATGTGTCGTTATATGAGTTTTTAGCAAAAATATAATGATAATATAATATAATACTTAATAATATACATATATGTTGATAATAAAGATCTAAATCTACTTTATATGGATTAAAAATTGAAAATATAAATCCAGTATAATTAACAAGAAAAATTGGCACTGATGCTCTTGAAGAAATATAGCATATGAGAAAATTACCTCCTGCATTTTAAAGTTGATCAATTTAAAAATTTCATAATTATTTATAGTTATGATTAAAAAGTAGAAAATAAAATATATTAAAAAAAGTTTTATAAACACAAGGAGTAAGAAATTATTTCTTTCTCAGTGATATACACAAGAAAAGTATCATTGCGAAATAAGAAATGTTAAGACTTAGATTAGATCTTAAAATTGAATGAATTAACAATATTTTAAAAATTATATTATTTCGTTTGACTTTAACTGTTTGAACTCTTATCAATGAATTGTGTAAACTTACAGCTTTTCAAGTGCATAAAAAAAAGTTTAGGAATGAGCTGTAGTAAAGGTGCATCCACACATACATAACACACACATTGGCAAAAAATTGTTCGTCAAACATTTGACCAACAATTTATAGACAGTTGATAAATGTTCAGTTTTAATTAAAGTTATAATGGTAGTGATTTATTCTATTATTATATTATTCTATTAATTTTATTATATTTATTTTATCCCATTTCATAAGTATTAAATAAATATTAAATAAGTTGAAAGAATCCATAACTTGTATCCACCCATCAAACATTCAAAAAAAGTTTAACAAATGTCTGACTTTTTACAAATATTTGATAAATGTTTTACAAATGTTTATCAAATGTTTGTCTAACATTTGGGGAATGTTTGTTATGTGTGGATACAATTGTAATAATTTATTAATGTCACTTGAAAAGCTATAAGTTTGCACAATTTATTGCAAAGAGTTCTAAGTTAATCTAAGTTATAGCATTTCTTTCCGTGCAATGAAACGTTTCTTGTGTAGGTATATCACTGAGAAATAAAAACTTATTTTTTACTTTTTAGTTCATTTCATTTATAAAAGTAATTTTTTAATATATTTTATTCTTATTCAGAGTAACGATGTTACTTTTTACGCTAAAGTCAAATTCACACACAGAGTTACTGCAAAGCACCTGCGAAGTCACTATAGCGTGTTTCTCTGAACACACTCATTATAAAAAAATTACTCATATTCAATTAACTCACCAAATTTATAAATTTTTAACATTTTCCACTGGTTTTCACTTCTCTTTCACTTATACATTTCCATCGTAATTTCGGAATGATATGGGAAACCTATATCATAACCTGCAAATAAAGAAAAGAATATTTTAAAAAAAAAAAACGCCCAGAAAATTCATAATTCTTTCTACCACAAAAATTCAGAAATTATGCACGTCTCTCAGACTGTGAAATGACAAGGAAAAAAAAAAGGAAATACTGTAGTGAAATACGAGAAAAATATTTACAAGTGTGCAAGCAATTTCATCCTGTTTTATTTTTTTTGTGGAATTGTGATACCATTTTATTACATCCACCGCAAAAATGATGTGCACATGACATTATTTTCGGACAGTTTTTTTTATGATGAAAGAAGTTAACGTGACATTTTACATGAACCATATTCAGGATATGGTTTCGCCTTACCTAACCTCACATGTTTTTATATATTGAAGTTAAATCTAGATTTTCTAAGCATTTGCCTCTGCAATTTCATCTGCATAAATATGACATATTACTTTAGACATGTTCCTTTTCCAGTTCCGTGTTGAACAATTTTCCATGCATCAATGCAAAACGATTTAGATGCTGGTTGGTGTGGAGATAAATTCAAAAGTTGACATCTCGTGTGCAAGAAGTCTTTCCCTGGTCGTCGCCATTTAATACGAAAACCGACAGCAACCATATTTCAATGAGTTGCAAGAGGGAAATTTATAAAACTTTTCCTATATTTATGCAACAACAAATTTCCTGTTTGCCGTAGAAAGTAGAGGCCACACAAAGTTCAAAGAATAACGTCAAATTGGAGGCGAAAAATTTTAGAAAAAAATATATGAGAAAAAGGGTAAAAACAAATTATTACAAGTTTTCAGTGTAAATTTTTCTATATACAATCGACTTACTTTATTTCAATGCAGATGAATAGATTTTCGCAACAGCAGCTGTGTTTGCAAATAGTTTTTTTTTGTATTTTGTATTTTTGTTTGTTTGTCATTTAACAGAATTTACTGGCAGCTAAATAAATTAAATCTGCTTCATCTGCACTTTTGTTTCATTCACATCGCGGTGCAATGAGTCGAGCTTTTGTGCGCCAATAGAATTTTAATTAGATTTCAAGTTGCATTAATTCACTTAAATATCTCTCTGCTTTCAAGAAGAGTTCTAGATGTTCTTTGGGAGGGTCATACATACCAGGTACATACAAACATTTAATAATATTGGAAGCTAGAAACTTTATGGACACTCACAATATACACAGAGTTTCATATACATATTTTCCTAGCCTTGCGCTCAAGAGGAAGAGAGTAAATATTTTATTCAAGTAGTTGAACTAAAAACAGAAATCCCAGAAGAAACTTCTTGCAACGAACTTCTTGTTTTGATCTATGTATTTGGAGTAATCTTCCATTTCTATCTACTGCTAATGACAGTCACAGACAAAGTTTGAATTCAATTTCAAGTTGGAGTTTTTCAAAGGATAGTGGCAGTATGCTGGTTGGAACAATTTACAGGATGCTGTTTCTAGTAAAAGAAGGAGAGTCCACTAATGAACCATAGTAATCAGAGGGCAAGAGAAAGTGGTTTTGGTGTTTCTGTTTGTTTGCACAACAATTAAAATGATATTCGTTTTTTGTTTTTTCATGAAAGTAACTTATTTTTTTTAATGATAATAATATTGGTATTATATTATTCCCACCATTATTAGGAGATTGAATTAATTGAGATCAAATTGACATGAAGGAAAGGAAAGTGACATTAAGGAATGGATTTAGTTCATTTTATTAATGGATAAATGGAAAATCTCTTTTATTACACCTGTTTTCAAAAGTGGCTCAAAACATATGATAGACAATTGTCGCCCTATTTCAAAGCTTCACCCAATTCCTAAGTTGTTAGAGTCCTTAGTTACTGAAAAAATTTACGATTCCGTAAAACTCGGGATTTGCGATGAACAACATGGTTTTGTTAAGGGAAAATCTACTAATACTAATTTAATAATTTTTTCTAATAAGATAATCAATGCTATTGAATCAGGTAAACAGGCTGATGTGATCTATACAGATTTCACGAAAGCCTTTGATAAGATTAATCATAAACTTTTGATTAATAAACTAAGATCACTTGACTTCCACTCTTCCTTGTTGGGATGGCTTGGTTCATACTTGATTGGCCGCATACAGTTCGTGAAAATTGGTAACTGCAAGTCTCAGGCGATTCATGTGAAGTCAGGCGTTCCACAAGGAAGTCATTTGGGTCCTATTCTGTTTATTCTGTTCATCAATGATATTATCTCCTGTTTTTCATTTGCTAACTGCCTTCTTTTTGCAGATGATTTAAAGCTTTTTATGACTATAAATACCTTTAGTAATTTCATGGAGCTTCAACAGGATTTGAATAGTCTAGAATCCTGGTGTGTGACAAATTCATTCAAACTAAATGCCTCTAAATGCAAAGCTATGTCCTTTTACCATTTAGCACATCACATATCCTTTCCTTATAGTGTCAGAAATCTTATTCTTGACAGACCTTCAAGTATAACTGATCTAGGTGTAATATTTGATAAGAAGATATCGTTTAAAGAGCATATCGATTATGTTACATCTAAAGCTTTTCAGTTATTAGGATTTTTAAAGAGGCAGACAGGTGAATTTAAAGATCCCTTAACATTAAAATCACTCTATTTTTCATTGGTACGGTCCGTTTTAGAATACGGATCCGTTGTATGGATGCCTACTCAAATAACTCATATTAGACGTATTGAGCGGATTCAAAGAAAATTTACACGTTTTGCTGTGTCAAAACTAAATTGGGATCTTACGTTAGACTATAAATCACGTTGTCTTTTATTAGGATTGCATTCCTTACAGTCTAGAAGAGTCATAAGTTCAATAATGATGGTCCATGATATACTTAGTTGTAGGATTTCATGTCCAGAACTGCTATCTTCAATTCCCTTCTATGTGCCTCAAAGATATTTTCGTCCTAGACGTTTATTGGTTGTACCTTTTCATAGATCGAACTTTGGTTACCGTGAACCTATCACACAGGCTATTTCTAACTTCAACTTGGTTGATTCATTACATGATTTTAATATATCTAGAGAGAGATTTAAGATAAATATTTTGGAGTTTTTCCGTTTAAGCTTTATAGATTTATAATATAGTTTAGTTTTTAAATAACTTCTGATTTGTTTTGATGAATTCAGTATTATATACATACCTTTTGTATAAATTCTTGTACTCTGTAGGATTTATTCCGTAGATTGAAAAAGAAGAATTTGCGGGGAAAACACTCTTCCTTCTTTAGAAACTGAACAGTCGGGAGTTTAGATTAGAAACTCTATTGAAATTGTGAGGTATGCAAAATATATATTTTTTTTCGTTCAAGATCCGTTTCACGTCCCGTTTTTTTTTCTTTGTAAATGGCAAGGTCGATCAGTTAAACTCATGGGGTGAATCCCGCAATTATGAGTTTTCGCGTGTACACAAAGTTTTGTGTACACCAGATTGTTCCGATTCCGCAAATGTGGAAATGAGTTTTTCTCTCAAAATTATGTACATTTTGGTCGTGAATTTTGAAGAGGTACCTGTGAATTTTTGTCAAGCGGCATTTTCAAAATTATTTGTTATGTTATTTATTTTACCTTTCTCTAAGTCGTAGTCACCTTAATACTAGTGAATTCATGTAACTCATTTCTTACATCTAAACTTAACTTCTACAAAATTCCAATTTTCTCACTCAAACAACATTCAGCACAGAAAAATTTTCATTCAGCATTTAGGTGCTACATAGCTAGCTTGAAATAAAAAAAATGTACACTTTCCCTTACGGTGGGTTTTCTAAATCGTGGCAAATTTCTCACAGTTGCGGAATCTAGCCCTTGAGCTCTAGGAATGATGCGGATAAACTCAGGTAACGTTATTCGAAAATGTCAAATAAAAAGAAAAAAAACATAATTTGTGTAAATTTCAGAAAGGAAAGCGTAGTCTTTCTTATGGCTGATTTACATTACTCGAACATGCGATTTTACTGACAAAGTGAGTGAGAGGGTCTTATTACTTTGCACTATTAGAAAAAAAGGAAGTGGTGATCGACTGTCAAAACAATATTTCCCACTCTTTTATAGCGTAGTGTCACTTGTGACATTTCATCAAATTGTCAGTTTAAACAATAAAGAAACCTGAACCATTAAACCAACCAAGCCTTTGGTGCAACATAATGACATCGCAGTCAATATTGGAACGAAATAGGCTTTGTTCCTAATTTGGATAAGCTGATTAGTACTAATAGAAAAAATCAAGAAATATGAAGGTACAGAAAATATCTTGAAACGCCTTAAACTTATGAAATCGCTCTTCATTTCCATATAACATAAAATCGAGCGTTATGTAAATATTGAATTCGATATTTTAACATGTTTTGTTATATTTTATGTTGACACATTACAGTCAAGTTTTTAATATTATCGTACCCTTTAAAGGATAACTTGTATCCAACTGCTTTTCTCCCAAACTCAACAGGATCTTTAATGTCTGTATTCGAATCCAAAGCGGATATTACGGCAGCGCAGTATGTGTCTTAAAGTATCAACAATTTCTTCTCATGCATGTGGCTTGATGTGAGTATATTTATTTGTTGGCTCTAATATGGAAGCCCTTTACTACCCTAGGTACAAATGAAACAGCAGTCCTTGTAATGAAATTTTAGCTACTAGGGTATTGAATGTCAATAAAAAAATTCAAAAACTTATTTATTCTAAATACTGCATATTTGAGTTCCTTTCAACCGAAATACAAAGCGAAGTCTGTACCAAAAAACAAATGTAATCTATAGGGGTATTCACTCTTTAATTAATCAGTGTAACCGATGTAAAAATACAACAAGAATTTACAACAAAGAGTGAACAAGCTTATTTCGAAATGTAATTATGGGAACAGGGTGATAAAATGCGCGTCCCGGCCCCGGAAAAAAAATTGAAGAATCCTCAAAATTCCTAGAATTCATAGTTATCCTAGAAAAAAATAATTGTGAAGATCCGTTTAAAAATAGCTGAGATAAAAGCTAACGTATCTCAACTATTTATGATAAGAACGGCTTAATTTAAGGAAAAGCCGGTTTTTCATAGCGTTTTTTGACCATTTTGGTTGTTTTCCAAGTTGTTTTTTCTACTATTACTACTTAAAATGGATAAAATGAGGCCTGTTTTATTGGGACCATTTATTTCGAATTAGTTTTCCGCTGGGGCTAATAGTTTAGGATAAATGTTAATAATAGTAGAACAACCTCCTTTTACGGCAATCTTTGCCGCTTTTTGCCGTGACAAAATGTAAAAATCTAGAATTTACCTTTATGGAATAACGGTGGTTCAGAGGATTTTTTTTGTAAAGATGAAAAAGTTTCGTAATATGCCTAAATCGAAAAAAAAAATGGAAAAATAACTTATATGTAGTAATGGGGTATATGGGACCCCGATGAGGAAAACTTTGAACTTCGGGAGTAAATGCTCAGTGTGGAAATATCTCGAATTGAAAATAAAAACCTTCTAATAGATAGAGAATTTTGTTACCTTTAATTTAAATGCAAAATTTTTTCGCTAGGGGCATCCGTTATGATGCAGGGTCGGACAAAGTGAAAAAGTGGTTTTCAGTTAAAATGTAATCAAGTTTTAGAAGGTGGAAAAAAACTACTATGAAGTATACCGGATTGATAGATCTCAGTGGGAGCTTTAATTAAACACCCCATATGTCCTATTTGTGGTTAGAGGGGGTAAGGGTAACAACCCTGCAGTTCGCTTTTGATCCGACCCCACCTCACCCCGCAAGAAAGGTTCCAATTTTGAAAATAATTAAATCTAATTTCTGAACTTCAAATATTATTATTAAGTAATTTAGGGCCGAAAAAGAAAATCGATGACACCAATTTATTTTTCGGTGATGTTTTATTAAGTTATCCGGAAAGTTTCATGGTCTTTGATTCGCCATTACTTATGTTTTTGGTTCACAAATTTGTAATACCTTTTTTTTGTGGGGGATAACTGTGATGCGGGTAGATGTAAATTGAACACCCTGCTAAATAACCCAGTACCACAAAAAAAAAAATATAAGTGCACCAGTCGATAGTTCTCAAAAGGATCATTCATTTGGAACACCGAAAATTTTCCTAGGCCTATTATATATTTAAATAATATAATATTCAAATATTTGATTATTTAATAAATTCAATGAACAGCGAAATAATCAATTGGATTCACTTATATTCTTCCAAATCGATTTTTCTAATGTCATTGTATTTCAGGATAGGAAAATTTTGGTTTGTGCAAATTATTGTACGAGATTTGCTCTCCTCACTTCAAAGAGTGTAGAAGAAAATATTGGATCCTGTTGCACTTTCGGACAGTTTTTCATTGTAATCCTCTGCGAGAAATCGGAATGCGTTTGAAATACTTAGCAGTCCTAAATATTCACATTTAGTTCCGAGATTCCGTAGTACAGTGCAATTAGAATAGATTAGAATAGAAAAATCTTTTATTATAAAACCTCAGCTTACGCTACGTTACAACGTTAGGTACATCGATTAAGTAATAGTTAGTTGGTGTAATCGATAAACTACAAAGTTGTTATCAAACCAAAATAGGAGCAATGAACAGACTCATTGCGGTAGAAACCAATTACAGTAATAGGTATAGTCAGACAATGAAGTCAAACAATAGAGAGGCTAAGGCACTTAAAGTAGAATGGCAAACACCAATAAACAAATGAAACATAAAGATTTAAAAAAATATGGTTTAGTTTACATTATTTTACTTACCATTCAATTAAATATACACACCTCTTGTCGCTATCTTCTTCTGGGTATTTATCGCAAACATGAACAAAATCTAAAACATATTTGACAGCTACAAGCTTCCTTCAAATATACTTAATTTATTTGCGTGCAAACAATTATATTCGTACACGCTTGTAGTTAGTTATATGTATGAGATTGCTGCCATAATAGCAAAATTTACTGCCTGGCTAGAACTTTTTCTGACTAATTATGGCAGTAAAAATTTCCCCTTCATCGGGGAATTTGACATTTAACTCAGTAAAATTTTGATGAATTATGTTTTGTCCTTATCGTTCTAAAGTATTTTCAAATAAGGGGAATCTACTTATGGCTGATTTACATTACTCGAACATACGCTTTTACTGACAAAGTGAGTGAGAGGGCCTTATTACTTGGTACTATTAGAAAAAAAGGAAGAGGTGATCGACTGTCAAAACAGTATTTCCCACTCTTTTATAATGTAAATCAGCCATTACTCTGTTTTCTAGCAATGTTCGAGTAATGTAAATTAGCCATAAGCTAACTAAAAAATACACTTTTTAGTGATATTAGCGCCATCTTTTGAGAATAGCTTTTCTCTGTCCAAAGTACATACTCCACAGAAGAATACACCTATTAGTAAAATTAATGAAATGCCGCAATTCTATTTGATTTCTAACGCTGTAAGCAACATTATCATATTATCAGCTAATTGGATATACTTGACATAATAACTTTATTATTTAATAGTTATATATATATAATAGTAATATATACAATAATGCCCTTCAAATAATTTCCAAAGTACAACAATAATGCAATTACGATGATGTTAGTATCTAGTTACCTTTGCCAAGAATATGCCAAAAAATTCTTATATTTCGGCTGTTTTATCAAAATTTTTGTATCAAACTCCTCTGTCATGATTGAGTTTTTAAGGGGTTTATTCAGCTGCTTTCATCGGTCAAAAACAGAGGAAGAATTAAAATTTGCTGCACGAGAACTATACCAAATGGTCAAATATAACAAAATAATTCAAGATGCCCCAAGATATGCTCTACCGAAATATAAGCTTGGTTATATGGTACCAATAAATACTCCTCAAGAAGAAAATGTTGCAAATAATCTGTATGACAGGGACTTAGATATACTTTACGAATTGAAAGATTTGAGTGATAATGAGCTTCAGAGAAAGCTTCAAACAAGTTTCTTAAAAAAATTGTCAGAAGACTTCAATCCTCCAAATACTACAAAATCTCTGAAGAAAGAAGAAGGTGTTCCTGTTAAAGTATATAGAAATGAAATCTATTGGTAATATATATATTTTTAAATATTCACTTTTAATTTCAATTAGATAAAAGTAAGCATGGTAAACTCAAAAGGGCAATTAGTAAGGGAAACAAAAAATAAAAAACTGGAAGATTTCAAAGATCCCTATGATTCTCCTGTTCCACTGTCTGAATTTTTAATCACCTCTCACTTGATCATGAGCAAGAATGCACGTAAAGACGAAGAAAACGAAGAAAAAGACGAAAAGGAAGAAATAGAAGACGAGGAAGAGGAAATTGAACAAGACGAAAGACAAATTGATTCCAAAAATCTAAAAGAAAATGAAACAAAAGAACGAGAACCATATACTTCTGAAACTACATCCGAATCCTTAGAACGTTCTGAATCATCAAACACAAAACAAGATAATCCCCAAGAAGATAAAACCATTGAAGATACATCACAAAACCACGGCCAAACAGAGACCTCACCACCAGAAGATAATGAAATAGAAAATCAAGACTCGGAAAATTCTGATATCAAAGACCACCTTCATTCTCGTATAAACATAACTGAATCATTGAATACGAACGAAGATAAGACTATGGAAGAAATGAAATATGAAAGAAACGTTGAAACCCCCGGTCCTGAGACTATGATTTCACAGGAAGATGAATCTAAAAATGTTTACACAGTTGAAGATAAAACAACTCGTGATCAAGAAAACACTCAGTTTGAATTTATTTTGTTATTTAAAAAAAATACTTCAAGCAAAACTGATGGCTCTAAACAAGAATTTTCAAATAATAAGTTGACTTCCAGTCAAAATTTACGGAATGAATCATCTGTTCAATTAAACGGCACGGAAACAGATGAACATTCAAATAAGATTCAAAATATAGCGGAGACAGAAAATGAAGCAAATATTTTAAGAATATTATCTACAGACTTATTAGATTCTACGAAATACTCTAACAAAAAATTCAATGAAGATATTGAGTATTTACGGAAAAAGCGTCTAGCCTCAGGTCAATTAAGTTCTCATAAAAGTCTCAATTTTGAAGAAACTTTGCATCTTTCGAGTTTATCTGGTGAAACTATAGCACAAGAATTGCGTGATATGGATCGAAGACTTGATGCCGGACAGATACCTAAGGAAGAATCTATCTCTCAGGTAAATTTTAGGTAAAATTTTCTCATTGCACACATTTTCTAGGTATACCTACACTTTATAATTACTCTATTGGTAATTTATGTGTGAGTGTACGTCAGTTAATAAGTTTCAGAATAAACGACGGATTTGGACAAGCTAGAGCTAAATTTGTATCAGGCTGTCGTGTCTGTTTGTCTGCACAATAGCTTTAAAACGTGTTGAGCCAGAAAGCTGAAAATTAAAAAAAAAAATTTATAAATATTCATGTAAGTTCGAAAATGGGTAAAATCAGACATCGTTTTTATGATTATTATTTTACAAGATATCACGTAAAACTACTGTCATATGGCATACAGGGGCAGACATAAAGTAAAAGGAACGAAGAACAAGAGATTGGACTATTTTCAGTAGTTTTGGAGTACACATATTTTACCCTATAGCTCGGTAGAAATACTTTACGGAACTGATACTATTTATCTATAGTTTTTGAGAATTGCAAAAAAAATTCCAAAAATTTATCCTGAACTCATACTGGGATCTTTGTTTCAGTTTACAGATAATCATTCCAAATATGACTATTATGCTGATCAAAGAAGGCTGTTTCATCTATCCAGCCTAGAATATCGTTTTAATAAAGACACAGACTCTTAGGTTGTAGCGCAGTATCCACCGGCGACAAAACTCCATTTGTTGACTGTAGGCTTGCGACAGAGGGATTTTGGCCTACTGACTTGACTCGACCTCGGTATTGGTGCAAAAAAAAATTCTGATTGCATAAAATGATTACAGAAAAATATGTGCATAAAAACAAAAACAAAACTTCATCTTTGTAATGGAAATCTTAAGTGCTATAGTATTCTGTAATCTCAAAATGTGGCACATTTGAAATTCTAGTTCATACTGTGTTTTTACCAGATTTTAGTATAATTTTGTAAACCGTACTCACAATCCGAACACTGACACGTAAATTCGGGTCGGTCAAGTGAACGACAGAAGATCAGAATCCCGTCTCAAAACTTACTGGTAACAGAAAAGATGCGATATTACCGGTTCATTCCCGTTATTAACAAAATGCTACTAATAATGTGCTCCTCCTCAACAATTTGATGAAATTGTTATTGTTCAATTCTTTTTATTATTGATAGCATAATGAGATCGAGCACTTCTCACTACCATCCAACTTCCCCATTCCTCTAAATCCCAAAATTATCAAACAACAGACAAGAACACAGCTTGCCGTCGCGCAACAGGCTGTAATAATTTCGACATCGTGTAACCTGAAATTAATATATATTCGAACAATTAAAGTGTAAAGTGAATCAAAGACAAAAGTGAATTCTCGGCCAAAATTAAAGCCTGAAGATAAACATTTTCAAATATCCCGGGATATCGGTTCGGTTATAATTCCGGCATAATTCGTTTTATTTCGTTAATCGCGTGTGAAGAACACTTGACTTGACTTGATGAGATCGAGCTTCAATTTGATTGTGTAATTTTCAAAATATATAATATATAATATAATTGTTAGTCACATGTTTCGCGGTCCACTCGTGAACGGAATTCACACAAATCGTCCAAGCTATGATAAAATACATAAAATGAAATCCATTCATTAGCTAAACGACCCAATGAATCGTGAGATGATTTAGGAATTGCTGCATTATGATCTTAAATCATGCCGATACCAAAAAGAATGACTTTCCGATACTAAAAAATAACGGAATTCTTTTCATAGTGACTATCATAGTCTATATTGTAGATTACCAGTCTGGACCTGCAAGATGACTTTAGTAAATCTTATAACTCACTGAATATCGGAAGAAAGTAGGCGAACTACATTCGACGACTTATTAGATTTCTCACTGGATTTCGATATTCATGTGACTTGAGCAAACATTGTGGATTGCTTATGTAAGTCGGTATTAACTAATTTAAGAAGCAGACCTGCAACAATAAATACGTTTCCGTTACTATTGTTATATCAGCTACCAGTAATACTTGGTGTAGACTCACTTTTCGAGAATTTGTTCTAAAGTAATTTTTTTCCACTCAATTTCAATGTAACTCAAGGCCCCAGACCACAACTTATAGCCCTAATTATTAAGAAGATTTTACAATTCTCTTTGGGTTAGTAGACTGATCGTCAATAGGAACTTTCTTGATGACTAAATTATCAGGATATGCTACCACTTTTATTCTCTGCTTTTGTAACGAGATGAGAATTCCAAGGACAAGGTAATGATCAGCAATGATAATTTGCAATGTGATTTGTATTGACTCGCTTTACGAAGGTGATTATATCATTTCCTCACTAAAGAAAAGGTCAAGAAAATAGACACCCCCCATTTTCTTGACACAAATGTCTTGTCAGGTATTTTTTTTTCTTTTATGTTTTCAAAGTTTAGTCTGATCTGGCTCCTAATTTTTATTTTTTCAGTTCTGACATTTTACTAGACGCAGTGCGTATTATAAAAATCACCTAAAGCTATGCCGTCCTGTTGGTACAGGTTTTTGTATACTCGGAGCGCATGTGGTAGAATATTGCACCTTAGTGGCCTATAAAGGGATATTTGACTTTTATTTTATTTTGCCTGAACAGTATCTAATATTTCAAGCGACATTATTTGACTAGGAAATGAATCTTTTTAAAATCGTATTAAACCAGGTATAATTAAGCGAAAAAACTAATTACATTCCGAAATCCTTTCTGTTTCAGTAATATGTGTTGTCGTTATCATAATTAAAACTTTTCGAATTGTACTGCTTTGAAACATAAGATCTATATTTATCTAGAAAGGATAGATATCGAACGACATATTTCTTCCCTTTGGCTGCTACAGAATTTTCTAAAGGTGAGTCAAGACCAAAATGCAATCAACGCAGCAAGTTGCATCATGCTGCTTAGCTAACCTCCAAGGCGAAATAAAAGTATCAAATGCCGTATAGGAAACTTTGCAATGCTAACCTATTTTATAATTGAAATTTGTTTACGTAAACATAATAACACCTTAATACAAAATTTTATTTTTTCTATAATTCGAATTTACGCGATTTTCTTTAAAAAAAATGCATTCTATTAAATCAATAATTTTTTATTTTTTTATTTAACTACATTCAACGAAACACTTTTTAACTAATTTTTCTAATTAAATCTTAAAATTTTGATAAATATATACATTACTTACTTTTTAAATATATATTTGTTTTAGACCAATTCAGCAACATCTACTATAGAATCGGAAGATAGTGAAAATAAATCGGAAGATACGGAATATAGTGAAAGTAGCAACCAAAATAGTAAATTGGACATTCGTGAAATGCTTAAACAGGCACAGGCCCTTATACCAAAATCAGAAGTTTTTATAAATTTCTCGAAAAACAATAAAAACATACTTAAAAGTTCTGATGACTATGGATTAGTTAGTGATGATTCTATGAGCTTACCGGAAATGATAATTGGTGCCTATAAAATCAACAGTTCAGATATTGAGATACCAAACATAAGAGATATTCCAGGAAAGAGTGAAGACTCTGGTTATGAAACAGATCCAAAAGATCATCCTGGAACATCAGCTAAACTTATACAGGACAATGATGTTGAGGTGGGTCCTGGTAATGTTATATGCGCATGTAATATAGACAGTGATAAATTGCAAACTCTTACAACGTCCGAGATAATAGAATTATCAAGAAGAAATGCCAATAATAATCGTATTTCGTGTGTTTCGTGCAAATGTGGCAATGCCAGAAAATCAAATAAACAATCTACCAAGAAAACTGAAAATGATGCAAATGAGGGACAAAGTAGTTCAACATATAATAGGACAACTAATGAACGTAAACCCAGAAAGAGTTAATTTATTGCAACAATTCCTATAATATTCTACTTACATATAATATTTATTCGATTCAAAGTTTCTTATTTTAATTTTAATTTATTTATCCTAAAATGAACACAGTTATATTGGAAAATTTATAAACATACATTTAATTGAAAAGATATATTTAATCTGTTTTTAATTTGGTTATGCGTTTACTTCAATTAGCTATGGACAAGAAAATATCAAATATCTTTCTCTATATACTCGAAAATCTAAATAAAAATAAGACCTAAGAACAGTTCCGTATTATATATTAAGCGAAGTACATAAGTAAGAAACAATTAAGATATTTCTATAACTGTTGAAAAAGATGTGTAAATTTATACATGATAACGTTCACCCGTTTAAGTTTGCAATTCCTAATCTTAAGCTTCCAGTCGACAACTTTCTGTACTTTTTGCTGCCAGAATTTAAATTGACCAGATCCTCGAATTTTTATCTGAACAAAAAAAAAACGCTACTTTGTGAAATTCAGATGAATGTAGACGCTGAACTTAAAATTCATTTGCACTAATCTCTCCACTTCATAAATATTAAAATCTGTGTTTTTCGCTTTCGAAAGCACAATCTTTCGGAGTAATTTGCTTTTTTAATCTGTTCCCGTTTAATCCTCGCTTCCCTTTTCACAATTTAAATAACAAACACATAATTGCAGGACATAACCACGAAGCTTTTAACTGAAACATAATTTTTTTCTACCATGAAATAACTCTCCCACTAGTTCTAGGCAGATTTGCATATTTTGTCTATAGACTATACTAGATTTGTCTAAGGAGGAAGAAAGAAGCTTCTGTAATGTGGGTGTATTTTCAATTTAGATATGTATTTATTTACATATAATTTAAAACAATCGAAAAGTGAAATTCTTTTGAAAATCTTATTTCAACTAAAAAATTCAAATGGTTACCATCTTCATGAGGCAACATTTTTTAACTATACTAGCTGAGCGTTGAGAAGTTTGGAAGATAAGAGGAATATCTCTCTAACTATCTAAAAATCCGTGTGCATGAGCGTGAATTTTTTTCTGGGTATCCTGAAGTAGGTCAGAATTATATTGAAGAAAGAGACAAAAATATTTTCAGCTGTCAAATGACGTTTCCTAATTTCCAGCAAATTGAATCTGGTGAAAATATAACTGGAAAATCATTTTATAAAATATTATTTTGTGTACTTAACACACATTTTTATATTAAATTAAATTGAAATTAATAACAAAAATGATGAAATATTTGTTTATTGAAGATTTGCTTATTTTTATGACAGCTGAGAAACTCCCTGGGTATCTTGGAGCAGTGGCAGCGGCTAAGAGCATTTTCGGTAGGAACAACTATAGTATTTTCAACCATATATTTTGTTGCTGCGATCTCTATATTGATTCTACTACACGGCTGAACTAAGCTTTCACTACAGCGACAACAGATACTAACCCAACCAGAATTTGACTACGCTAAATTTTGCTTATCACACTTCCTGTACCCTCTATATTCTAAGCTATATATGCATCTTAGAATATAGAATATAATTCCCGATATGGGTTTTTGGTTAGATTTATGACAAATCACACGGACTTGGCAAAGTGTGTGTTAAAAACGACTCAAGCACGCAAAGCTAGTAATTCCCTATGGCAACAATTAAATATATCGCTCAATGAAAAAGGGCCTCCAGTAAAACAACCACACGATTGGCGAAAGGTAAAATTTGTACTTCTAGACGTGGAGTGATATTAAGTATAAAATTAAATCGAAGTTAAGGAATAATATTAAAAATATTAAGTGCACTGGTGGAGGACCTTACATAGAAAAAAATATTAGTGCCTTAGTAGAGGCAATTATTGAGTGTGCTGGCTTAGAAGCCTCTGTGGATGGCATAAAAAGCGCAAAAACGTCAGAATAGCAGCAACACTTGTGAGGACTTATTCGAAGAAGTACAAAAACAATCCGCCGAGGATTTTGAGAATAGTAAAAATCGGATGAATTGCAATGGAAATAAAAGTAAGAAAAATAAAGCGAAAATGACAAACGAAAGGTATGCAAAAGCAACAGAGGAAATAAGTGGGACTCTTATCTGAAATATTGGAGAATCAGAAAATCAAATACACGACAAAATTTATGGGTTGAAGAAACGGAAATATCATACAACTGATGAAAATAGCAAGGAAAAACTTAAATTAAAAAAGCTGTCATTGGAAATCAAACAAAAGAAAAACCGCTTGAAAAAAATGGAATTGGATAGAGTAACATATTGAAATGAAGATGTTGGTGTTATTTGTTTAGAAAACTGTTTTTGTTTTTTATTACAAATTAGTGAAGTTTTTTGTATATTTTTAAAAAAATAAAGAATTATGAATTTTGACTGAGCTTTCGTCTTATATCTTTATACTCTTTATAAAGAATCTCTTTTGCTATCTCTTATAATTTGTGCTCGTCGTAATAGATAATTAGTACTAGAGCTATGCTCTTCACAATCAGATGCTTGCTCTCTATTGGATATTGTCTGCATGTTATTATCAAAGCTTACATTATAGTGAATGCATAGGTTATGCAAAGCAACGCAAACAATAATAATCGATTTCATGAATTTCGGTTGAAAACGCAGTTTTCTATCTGAGCACAGACATCTCCATCGTCCTTTTAAAATTCCAATTGTACATTCAATTTTACATCTAGCCTTAGCGTGTATATTATTGAAACGTAGCTCACGACTTCTTACGCCTGCATTCCTATAAGGTGTTAGTAGCCATGACTGTAGTGCATAACCACTATCACCTGAAACATAATATAGTTAAAACTCATTTCTACTTTTCACAATTGCTACCTAAAATTCGAGTGCTTGTGTCACCCCCGTCAAATTTTCTGTGGAAATATGTATTTTCGTTGCTTGAAGTCCAAACAGTTGAGTCATGAGCCGCTCCGCCATGAGATGCATTAACAGCAATAATTTCGTTAAGATGATTGCAAATCTAGCCAAGTCAGAATACTTTATCATAGAATTTAGTCATGTAAGAGTAAACCTACCAATATGACATTAAAACTATGAAACCCTCTTTGACCAAAGAATATATGGTCGTTCTCCCTTGGCTTAAGGATGGGGATATGTGTGCCATCGATACATCCCACGATTCCTGGCAGTTTAAACTTGTCATAGAAATGTCTCTTACATTCATCAAATTTCGATTCTTCTAATTTTATCCAACGAGGACAAAATTCTTTTTCCAAATACTTTTCAAAATACTTTTGAAACAGTCGTTTGCGCCATTCATATACTTTTGTTATACCCAATGTTCACTTCATATCCTCCGCTAGCAAGCAAATTTAAGCGCATAATTGAAGGATTGATGGAATCGCTACTTGGCTCCTACACTCAGGAAACTTTAAAGATTCTAGAATCAATACTAAACATTCCTTTTTAATTCTGAAATTTTTGGAGAACTTAGTATACTTACTCCTTTTGGGGCAACTCTTAAAGGATTGCTATTATCCCTTAGCTTATGTCGTTTTATTTTAAGCGAATCTGTCATAGTCTTCATCAAAATCATTTTCATTTTGTAAAAGTATCATGTCGGAATAATTAAAGAATTGAAATTTTTTACGTTGACTTTGGTTTTGACATTTCTATGACATTCAGTTGGAGAATTCTACCATAAACCAAACTAGTTTCATGCTACATGCTATCATATGTATTTTGAAACGACTTTGACCACAGTTGAATCAAAGTGGTTGAAACAACTTACGTGCTTCCACCCCAGCAATAGGGGGCCAATGCCTTGGGACACACCGGCATTCATAAGCTGACGATAAGATGTAACTCCATCTACTACAAACCGTATTAGTCGACCAGATAAAAAACCATCAATCCATGAAAAAAGAGGAAGGGAGAGACAGAGTGCTTTAAATTTGGCTAAATGAACAGAACTTACCAAAATTATGGAGACTACGGTTTCAACGTTCTGTAAGAAAAGTCAGAAAGTCTTCAGATGAGCGTTCAGACGAGAGCTATTCTGGCGATCGTTAATAATTTAATTAGTTTGTAGATACTTCATTAATTTGTAGATAATTATGAATTCAAAAACCGCCTAATCCAAGTATTTGCAATTAGTCGATAGTATAATGGATCGCTACTCTCTCTAGTTTTGGGAATAGGCTGAACCTAGACTAATTTCCAAGCACTTGGAAAATTTAATGTCGAATAAGACAAGTAGAATAGTTGACGAAAAGATTTGGCCCAAGATGAGGAACAGCTTTCAATTAACATGGGGGCGTGAAACAATCAGGACCTACGCGCCTTAAGGACCTTGAACACAAGGATACATATTAGCTATTGTACACATCTATAAAATAGGTGTGTATGTAAAGTGGGTGGAAAACAAGATACATAAGCAAAACTAGCACCGAAAATATTGGCTTTGTCCAGAGTGCGCCACAAATTACTAATAAAATATAATGCTTACACAAATAATGACATACACGAAATAATTAAAAACAATTCTTACAATAAACATTTCAAACAAAATGTTTATAAATTTCAAATAGAAAATTCCCTAGAATATCGTAAAAATACATAAGTCCCAAGTAGCCGGCAATACATGATAGAAATTGGCGCATTCGCCTTGGCATTATCAATTCATTAACATCTAAAATTATTTTGAAATTCGGCACGATTTCCTTATGTTTCTTCAGCTCAGCTAGAATAATGTCGTACTTTGCTGAAACTGATCCCAAAAAATTATTTCTTTCCGTGAAAAAATCCAAAATATAGACATTATCCTTACTATTGTAATCGGGTCGAGCATAAATACGGAATTTGTTCTCTTCGGCTAATTTCAGCAGAACATCAAGTTCTTCGGCATAAATTCTGCGTGAATTGGTTTTTTTAAAAGTTTCACTGACAGTAGGAATCGTAGATTTTGGAATATCTTTGATTTCACAGCAGCAACCTTTATCGATTAGATTTCTTGTATGATGAATTATTGGCTCCAATTCTTTATCGATATCAATCGATTTGGATGTTACAAATACACAGTACTTTTGAAATATGCCCTTCTTCTCTAGGACTTTTAGCTGTGTTTTTGGTATACAAAATGATCCCAAATGTTCTTTATAAATTCGATCAATAGCATGAACTTGCAATTGTTCAGCTTCATCGAAAGTATCATTATCGAAGGGTGTTATCAGCAGCAATAGTTCACTATCCCAACAATCACCTTTTATTAGATCGATTGCCTCTTGCGGATTTAATTCAAAACTCTCATCTGAAGGAAGATTAGATTGTGCTATTTGCACAGAGTCCTTACTTTCAGATCTACCAGTATCTGGGATATTATTGGAACTCATTTGTAAATTAGAATGCCTAACTGGAAGTCTCTCCATTTCATATGCCTGAGCTGAATCGTTTTGAGGTGAAATTTTAGATTCTCTTGATGTTGTTGGTTCATCAATAATTTTCGGTTTTTCTGGTTTTTCTTGTTTTTCTGGTTTTTCTATACTTTTACGGATTTTATCCGTTTTCCTATTTGAACTTAATTCACTTTCTTTTGAAGATATATTTTTAAAATTTTCAGATGAATTCATTGAATTTTCACGAGTTTTATCCATTTTCATGTCAGAATCAGATCCCTCTCCTTTTGACAGAGTCTTTTTAAAAACTTCAGATGTTTGTACTTCATTTCCTGGAGCTGGATAATCTTTAGTTTGAATATTCGAATCTTTCGATCTTACAATATTTTCAGGTATTTGATCTAGATTTTTCTCAGAGCTAGGTGCTTCACTTTTTGAAAAATGATTATTTCTACTCCTACTCATATTTTCTACTTCATTTCCTAGAGCTGGAAAATCTTGAATTTGAATATTCGAATCTCTCGATCTTACAATATTTTGATCAAGATTTTTCTCAGAGCTAGGTGCTTCACTATTTGAAAGACGACTATTTTTAATAATATTTTCAATATCTGAATCATCTTCATCATCTAAGGTACGCACAGAATCTTTTGATTCAGTAATTGAAGATTTCTTTTTTGATCCCTTCAAATCATATTTACCGCTATTACTATGAATTGGCTTGGATATGTCGTTCAAATTATTATGATCCTTTGGCTTTTGTTTAAACTGTTTTGAAACAGTTGGTGAATTAACGTATAATTCTTCTGTTTGAGTGGCTCTCTCAGAAGCTCCACCACTTAATCGATTTGAAATATCATTAAATGATAATCCCCGAGATATATCTGTTAATGAAATTGCTTCTCGAAAAAATCTTTCTCTAGCAGATCCTAATCTAGTCAAATCGGTTTGAACACCTCGATCAACTGTGTAAGTTTTAATAATATCCGAATCACTCCACACATCCTGCAAAAGACCTCTAGCTCCTTCTGAACTCGAGTCTTGTCGTACACTTATCTTTGATATTTCACTATAACTAGATTCTATTGAGGTGTTGGAACCTCTTCTAAATACAACTGCTGGTATAAAATCTGGTCTGTGATAGCTCATATCAGTTCTCCTATTGATTACCATATTTGTGGGATTTTGAATATCAGAGCAGCGTTTCTCGGTTTTGACATTAATTGCTATACTTCTAAATTGTTTGGGTCTTGGAGGTGTTATCATAGAACGTGCTGAACTTCGTAAAGATAATTGGCTAAAATTTCTAGTA
This sequence comes from Dioctria linearis, assembly GCA_963930735.1. Lineage (NCBI taxonomy): Eukaryota > Metazoa > Arthropoda > Insecta > Diptera > Asilidae > Dioctria > Dioctria linearis. Next base: position 26,715,764 of record OZ005744.1, on the reverse strand, counting down.
TTAGATGAATGATGTACTTTATCGCTAAGATCTCCACGAATTTTAAACAAGGTTTTACGTTTATTTTCGTCCTCTTTTATATCATATCCAATATTAGATTGATAACTTGAAGGTTCAACAAGATCAGTCTCATATTTTGTAATATTTGTAGCTTCTGTAGCTTCTTTAGTTTCTGGAATTTCTGGAACAACGATATATGGTGCAATTTCATTTTTTGAATCTTCTATCGATTGATCTTTAAATTTAACTGATGATTTTTTTTTTCTTCTGAAAAGTTTATTGATGCGGCGTTTCTTATTATCAGAATCGGAAAAACTTGTAGTGGCCAAATTATTATTAGATGTACTTTCTATGATAGGTTCTAATTTTTCTTCACCAGTTTTACTTCGTTTTGTATCTTTTTTTGTTTTCTTCATATTGCTAGTCTTAAGATGAATAGATTTTCCAGATGGTTGGAGACGATAGTCTCTTTTATTATTATTATAATCTTGTCGATTTTTTTTCAATAAAATACTTTGATTATTATCAACGTCCGAGAATCGAATTCTCTTTTTTTCACCTGTAAACTTTGGAAAATTCGAAAACTGCTTTAATTTAATGTTCTGGTCATGTGTCTCAGCCTTTAGCGTTTTTTTTAATGGCGAATTAATTTTATATTTAAAAATCTGCAACACTTCATGATCTCTAATCGCTTGAAGTTGTATTTCTGTTTCTATATTACGTACATCATCTAAAATTTTTTCCAATTTTTTTATATATTGGATTTTTTCATGTGCTTTTTGCATTTCACAAAAAATTTTGATCTTTATCCGGTTAAAAAAAAATATTTTTTTTTTATTATTCCTTACACAGCAAAACTTGCACGAGAATTTTCCACTTTACTGACATTATTAACTAAATTTTGAAATTTTTATATGACAGATTCATGAAATTCAGATTAGTCAATAAAGTTCAAGAACAAAGTAAACGATGCCTGAGATTTAAATTAAGGTCAAATTTACAAATTCAATTTTCAGTTTTAAAAATAGAAATAATGTCTTACGCTAAGTAACTAACCTGTAAAAACTTTAAATAATATTTTATTTATAAAAGATTGAGTGAGTTACGATGTGAAAGTGGAGTAACTTATCTATGATTTATGAGTTTTACAATCTGAAAAAAATATGTAAATGACAATACCAAACAAACTATGTATTTTCCACATCCCACCGAATTATAATTGAAAAAAGTTGGTAATTGGTAATTTTGTACTAAGTGGTGTGCCTCAAGGTTCATTGCTTGAGCTTTTGCTTTTTAGTATACTGATGACTTTTCAATGCACGTGACTAATTTATTCATTGAGGACGTGAAACTTCAAAAGCCTGCTTCAATTTAAGTGTTTAACAATTTTATTGGTATTGTATGTGCTGATTTCTGTAATATCATTGATTTGGGTATTGATTGGTTAATCCTTTACTTAATAGCTTCATCAAAGCAATGAAAATTTGGTAATCTGGTAGCATATTCCAGTTCAGGTAGATATTATTGTTATTCCTCTGTGGGAATACTTAACTGAGCATTTCATTTTTTTAGGCATATAACTAATTATATAAAAAAATCGTATATTGCTCGGTCGGCGGAGTTGGATTGACTTTTTTTTTTAAATAGCTCACAGGATATCTTCCTGCTGAGTTTGCGTCTCCAATTCTATAGTTGATTTATCTCTATTTTTCCTATTTTTTAAGTAAGAACAATTTTTTCTCTATTCAGTATAAGCTAGTCCTATTTTTATATTAAGGAGTATTATGCTTACATAGCTGCTATTAAAACTATCGCTTTGGAAGATACAGGTCTAAACGATATAAGTATCGCCTCAAAATTCCTAAAACTTATCTTCCTCTAAGCTATCTTTGCTGTTATGTACATATATTTTTAATTAGACTCATACTTTTCCTGATTTTACTGCAAGTTGGCAGATTTCCATAGTACTGGTACTGGCTAAAAATGTCAATCTAAAAATCCCGAATGACTTTTGTCCGATAAGTAGGTATTGTTGAATTTAGTTGAAAAATTAGGGAAATCTGGGGGGTGATTCTGATCCCTTTGTCGTAGCATATGCGTATATTTTAGTCACATATTTTGACATTTCAACTCAAATTTGTCGTAATTTTATAGTCATCATAATCATTTTGATTTATCCTTTTCATAAACCACAAAATAAACTAAAATGAATTTGCAATGAATTAATGTCAGAATACACGACTAAAAGTACGACAAATTAGTCAACTGCTTTCGACGTTGTGACAAAAAGTTTATACTGTGGTAAATTTATATTCTACATGTAATTAGAGTTATACAAGTGCTTAAATTCGACATAATATTTTGATTTTGTAATGCGAAATGTCATTTTCAGTTCATTTTATGTAATGCAAGGCTTAGTGAACTGGATAACAACACGAAAAATCAGTAGAAAAGTTCATTTCATTTAGGCGTATATTTTGACATTAAAGTACGACAAAAGATCAGAATTCCCCCTCCAGGCACCTCCTTTATAAGGTCGGCATACGAAACCTTGCAGATTTAAAGATTTTTCGTATATAGTCAAATTTAAATATCAAATTTCTAACATACTTCAGAATTTAAAAATCTATGAAATTGGGCTTAAAAATTTAAAACTTGTAGACGAGGTATTAGAAATTGGGGAAATACCTTAAGTGTAAGGTACCATAGGGATCATTTCTGGGTCCACTTTTGTTTATCATTCATTCGAAAGGTCTTGCGTAAACCCTTACGAATTCAACCACACATTTCTAATCATTTAATCATGAAGGCACAAAATTAGAGGTATTGAGTCATCCCATAAATAATACGTTTCTTAAATTTTTTAATATAAGTTATAATATTTTGAAATTTCACTGTATACTGATCTTTTGTCTTACTTTAATATCAAAATATACGACAAAATTAAATGAAAAAATGAAAATAAACTTTTCTTTTGAAGCCACATTAACAATCGCTTAGAACTTATTTCGTATACAGTTTGAGGCGACCAGCAATGATGAATACGATAAGACTTTGAATGCAAAGTTCAGCAACGAGATTCCTTGGTTATTGCTTCATGCAGCCCTGTATTTTTTTTTTTTTTTTACTTAGGAACATTTATAGACCTTGTCATTGTAAGGGGCATTATCAAATCCTAAAAAGTATTCGAATGAGCCAGGGTTTGCCACTAAGCCATTTGCTTAGAACTGTTATCAGTTAACGTTTTGTTATTTTTATACCCTAGATGAAATCTATAGGGGTATACTAAGTTTGTCATTCCGTTTGTAACACCTCGAAATAATGATGGTAGAGCAAAATGGATTGGACACCCACGCATAATATTAAAAGTTATTTTGATTTTTGCATGTCCGTCCGTCCGTCCGTCTGTGCGCACGATAACTCGAGAAGGCGTACACTTAGAGAGCTGAAATTTTGTACATGGACTTTGAGAAAAAAAAGTAAAATTAAGTTCGAAAATGAGACAAATCGGGCAACTCCTTCGTGGGGTTGCCATACAAAACTTTCGTTTTCGACTATATATTTAGACACTGCCTGAGAACGCATCGATATAGAGAGCTGAAATTTGGTGCATGGTGTTTTCTTTGTACTAGCAAAAAAAAATTTTAAAATGGATTAAATCGGGCAACTCCTTCTTGGTGTTGCCATATAAAAATTTAGGATTTTAACGTATACTGTGAAAACGATCAGTCCAAGACATTTTTATTGTACTAAAAACTTCTTCAGAATACAAAATCCTATAAAATTGGTTATAATCATTTTTTCTGTCCGACAAACCGTTCTAGAAATATATGCGAAAAACCACTTCAAAAATCAAACTTGCATAGATCGGTGATCATACGAAATTTTATACGGGCATTCATCTAGGGTATCATAAGAATTGGTCTTAGACCAATTCTAGCTTTTTTACTTGTTTAATTTAATTTGGTACCCATTACCTTGTTTTCAGAACGGTTCGGGGGATTGAATTAGACAAAACAAGAATGTAGTAAGCATATATTATAAATAGAGATGTTGTTAAGTAGCTTCATCAGAGAGCTTTGTAGCAATTGATAAAAAACAACGCTTGGAAAAATGCTTAAGTATCGTGGAAATTGAGACTAATAAAGCACATAACAGAAAGACAGAATATGCAGGTAAATGTCCAAGAATTAAGAAATAATGGAGGAGCAAGAGGTACAGAGGCAATCGCAAGTGAACAAGAAAAAGCGAAATCATTGAAAGATGAATCGAAAGAATGGTATATTAAATACCATCCGTCGAGAGAAAGTTTTCAACTTTATATCTGAAAGCTGTGAAACGGTAGAATTTGGATGCTCCAACTAATTCAAATTCTATTATCGAAAATTCGACGGAAGTAATAATTAGAGCATTTCCACCTGATGAATATTTGTACTTGGGAATTAAAAAACAATTGGAGAAAATTTCAGATGCATTCACTGATGAGAATGAAATTATTTTGGATATTGAAATACCTTAAACGAAGTCAAAAATAAGACTATTCATTTAAAAATTAGAGCAATTATATCCGATACACCTGCAGGGTATTTCTTTGTGGAATTGTTAGACACAATTCATTTCACGATTGCAGCAAATGTTTGCAGATGTACTGCCTTTGTATGGTAATGACGTATTAACAGACCTACATACATATGCATAATTAATTTTTCTTACGTTAATTAATTAAACGGAAGTTTTACAGCAGACATCAGGTATGGTTTCATTTGCGTTGTGTTGAGGATATTTTGTATACCAGAAATATTGATCCTTAAGATTAAAGAACAAGAACAATATTATATACAGGATGTTTCTGTCTAGGTGGTCCATAGAGCAGGAGGTCATAGTACTCACCTAGGCGAACAAAAAATTGATGGGAAAGGGGATGGGGGGGGGGGGGGTTGTCACATCAACCGTTTGGGAGTTGCAGGGTGATTAAAAAAGAAAAAGCTATTTCTTTTGTATCTTGAAAAGAATAGGGCAAAGAATAGGGCATACGGCCACAGTTATCAGGCAAATTACAGAGGAGACTTTACAGTTTTTACAAAAAAAAAATTATGTTAACTACCTTTTTGCAAAAAGAAATAAACGTCAAAGTAAAAAAAAGTAAGAAAATCCAAAACTTTTAGTTTAGACAACCATAACTCGTGAGACAAGGGGGCTACGGTTGATCACTCGTTTGAAAGATCATGAAGTTCTGCATACAATGAGCTCTTAGCTTTCCCCGTACGTCATGTACTTTTTAAGATATAGGGTATATTGTGAAAAAGTAGCTTTTTTTCTCAATCACCCTGTAACTCCTAAACGATTGTTAGGACCTATCCGCCATACAATTTTTTGTGCGTCTATGCTGCTCTATGGACTACCTAGCCGGAAACACCCTCTATAAAATATTATTCATATTTTATACTTTCATCTTGCTTTTTTATTGAAATGAGAGAAAAACACTTCAAGAAATCCTATATTTATCTACGCAGCTTGTGTTGCAAAAATAAACTTTGCCTTCATTTTCATGGGCACATAAAACTTTCATTTCGATACTCCTGCTGCCATCTGTTGGTATACAATATTTGTTTTTCATGCTATGCCTTTTTGATCCAGTTTTGCGTTTGCATGAAATAAAGTTTGTTACTGGTCACTCGCTACTATGGAAGAGGAAATAGAATAATCCAAATCGAATACTGTTCAAAGAAAATAGTTCTCATCTTTTTGTCTACAGAAAGAGAAAGCAATTCTCAGTAGAATAAAAATATTAGAATAGAAAAGCTGATAATCTAAATTAAGTAGATCTTGTCGTATTGGAAGTTGTTTTGGTTAAGAACTTTTGGATTGATCGAACCACTAATTTTGTTAGTAGCAGTAACAGCTCATGGAAAAGCAACAATCTGCTACACTACTTACCCTATATAATCATTATACCAATCTTGGTTAATGGACTATTAAATTTGCAAAATGTTTCTTTGTTTCTTCATATAATGAAAACATGACAAGATGAATGTATTTCGAAGTGCAAAGAGTTATGTATGCACATTTCGTGTATTGCCTGCCGAGAACGATTCATCCGGACATGCAGCCTTTTATTCCACGCTCTTATTATTCATGAATAAGATTTAGTCTACATATCTAGGTTGCCCAAGGTGTATTCAGTCTGTGTATACAGTAACCAAACGGACTTCTGCTGGAGAAATAGATTACGAAACGAATTCGTGTGACACTACATCAGACCATTCTACTATTGACGTTTACACTGTGCTGTCCAAATGTCAGCTCTGTAGGCTAATTTCAGCAACATTATAATCTGGCATTGAACCTTAATTTACGGTCTACCACTATCAATCATCAATGCATCATTACTTCCGAGTCAACCTCGATTATCATACGCCCAGTTCGAAGTTGAGCCACGGACATAATTATATCTACATCAAGAGATCACACAGACTGTAAACTGTAGGTGTAAAAGCTCTGTGTGGATCCTCCACAATCTCATATTTACGTCATTATACCAGTTCCTTATCATTCATGTTCGGCATCTAGTTTCTGTAACAGTGTTACAACTGAGCGACCTATCGATATCGCACATATTGAAATCACCAGGGCAACACCAGGGTTCACCGTTTAGCAGACTCATTTATACCGCCGAACCAGCCTAACAAATATGGTGTATCCTGTGAACAATTAGAGGATAGCGCGAAAAAGTTCATTTGTGATGTTTGCAATTAATTATTAAAAATGAAAAGCACTATGTCATTTTATCAACATCTCCTCGGATAAAATGACACTTCTAAGATTTTCATAAAAATCAAAGTAGTATACTTTAGAACCACCTTATTTCACGTCCATTTCCAATCATTATCCATTATAGATAGCTTTATTTGGTTTGTGAAAAAAGTTGTTATTTTTTGTTATAGTTCTAGAAAATAAATGAGTTCTAGTTTATCATATGTCATTTTCGGACAACTTCCCCTATGGAATAGGCGAGATATTTCGTTGGAAGTTTACAGATCTAATTATCCTTAGATTGTAAATGCTTATGCTCTAATCTTTTCCCTAGCTTTTTCCTGTTCCTGTAATGACATGGTGTGCTTTGCGTCATAGGGTATCCCCAAGGTATGACCGATTCGAGAGGAACTTTTTGTGTTATTACGTCATGTGGACACGAATGTCATTGCCAATGACAAAAGTAATTCTCAAATTGTCAAATTTTCAAGTAAAGAAGATAAAATTTTGTAATATTGTAATCGAAAATGGGTGTTTCTTCAATAGAAATAATGTGGACAGCGATGAAACTGAAGGAATACGAAAGGGAGTTTATAGAGGATATATTTAGATAATATTTCAGGAAATTGAATTAGACAATAGTTACTGGAGCTGAACTTACTCCTTTCTGTATAGATATTTGCGTAGAATGTGCTGGAGGAATATTAGGTGGAATAGCAATACCTCTAGATGTCGTAACGACAAGAATTATGTCAGCTGATCATGCAACAGGCAGCAAAATAACTATATCTCATGCAGTTAAAACTATAATTCAAGAAAAAAGCGTGAGAGGATTTCATTTTAAATTGGAGACTCATCTATAAATAAATATTATATTTCATATAATAAATCTTATAACGGTTGATATACGATAGCAATTTCATTATGTTTTCCAATACTGAAGGGTATTCAACGGTTGTCATGTATATTTCCTTTCCATCTTAATAAATGAAGTGAACATTTATGCTATTTGGCAGCATTATTAATTTTGTAGTATCATTGAATATGGCACGCAATCCTTCGTCACACAATTGTTATCCAAAGCCGTACTTGTCGCTATAGTCAACCAATTTGGATATCCAGGAGTGTGATTCTGATCTTTTGTCGTACTATTTAGTCGTGAATTTTGACATATTTGGTCTACTTTTTTTTTCAACAGAGCTCATTTTGTGTCTTCACTATTATGTACCACAAAATAAACTATAATGAATTTTCGATGAACAAACGTCAAAAAACCCTCTCTTACAGGAGTACTAAAACAGAAATTAAATTAAATTTCAATTAAATGGCTTGGTGAATACGGCCCTAAATATACGACAAATTAGTCAACTGCTCCCAGAGGTTGTGACAAAAATTTTACACTGGTAAATGGAAATTCTACACCTAATTAGAGCATTACAAGTGCTTAAATTCGAAACATTATTTTGAATTTGTAATGTGAAGTGTCATTTTCAGTTCATTCTACGTCATGCAAGGCTTGCTGAACTGAATAAAAACACGAAAAAATCAGTAGAAAAGTTCATTTCATTTAATCGATTATTTTGACATTCAAGTACGACAAAAGATCAGAACCACCCTCCAGAAAACAGGCTGCGCTCCTGGATCGGTGTTCTTTCTTATCTCGCAGGATTAGTTTTTATAGTTTTATGGTTACTCATATAAATTATTTGCATCTTACCTGTAACTGTAATTATTCCTAGGTATCTGTATTGAAGCCGTAATAGCATCTAAGAACGTTGAGTTCAGTTTTGTATCGTTCATTGCCATTACATTCATTTCAATTAAAGGTGTTCTTCTACTGTCCTTGCGCTCAAGATTCTCCAACATATCAGAACATTGTGCCATTATCAACTTGACATAAAGACAGATCTCACTGACACATGACGTAAGCACGCAATTGACAGAAAACTCGGTCATACCTAGTTAATCTTTGTATCATGGGGTATCCCCATTGCATAACTTAATTATAAAAAAAAAACACACACACACACACACAATCAATATCGCCCTAAGTCTCGTTGAAAAAATTTTCTAGATCTTAACTGAAAATTAGCTAAAAACTAGGATTGTCAGAAGAGTGTTTTTAGTAATGCATGTGAACATAACGAAAATGACAAATACTGGATTTTTCAATTTTTTTAAAATAGCTCCATTAAAGCTTTGTAGTTCATACGTGCATCAACACATGAACATTTCTCTTTGCAGACAAAAATCTTCGAAAAGAACGCAACGTGTATACGCATGATTTTCTACGCACGCGTTCTTGTTGAATTCAAAACTTAGAAGGCTGCATTTTAAGCGATGAAATGTCAAAATTTTAGATTATATTAATGAAAAATTTTTAATTGTGTGAATATTGCAAAACTTTTATTTTATACGACATTTTAAGGTAAATTTCAAATGGACCAAAATAGCGATTTATCTGCAGATCAAAACAGTAACCATTCTGAATTAAATGTTAACCAAAATCAGATGCCAGCTCCAGCCGTGGCTACTGAATGGAGCATTAGGAGCTTTATAGAACCGAAAAATAAAGTGAAACACATACAAATACCGACTAGGACTAATATAAATGTTAAAATCAAAAATCGAATGAAAAATTTATTATCATATGAAAAATCGTATTCTATATTTGTTCGTATGGATCCGGGACTTTATCAGATATTTCCCCGAAGCTCCGACTCAATTGATGTTGATGACATAAGAGAAGCTTTTGAAACCTTTGGAAAATCAGAAACGAACTCAAAAAAACCAAAATCGATTTTAAAAAAATAATCTGCACAGAATTAACATGGACGTTTTAAAATATTTAATTTGGAGACATTTCAAAATCAATCGAGTGAAGCAATAACTCGTTGAATTCAACCGGCATCCTTTATTGGTGTAGCCTAATTGTGTTAGGTGTCCCACTAGATTAATTTTGGACTATGCTCATTATGATAAGATATTATAAAATTTTAATTATAATATGTACATAATACATGTTTGGATATTAAATTATTTTGAAACTTTTATAGAGAAAATGGATATTTATATTACTAGTTTTCTTCTATTCGCATTAGTAATAACCTAAGAAAAATTGATCGTAATTTTTGAGTGTGAAAGATAACTGAAAAATATTCAAATGGATGTGAAAGTGTGAAAGAAAGGGTTTCGAATGTAAGTGTGTTGAAACGTCTTGTCAGCGAGTATCTAAAGTTAGAAGTGCCTTTTTCCACAGGCAAAACTCTTTATAGTAATACCTTTTAATATTTTTCGTTAGAATTGCAACAGAACAGAACACAAACGTCTTCTATTCAGCGAACCCAATCGACAATCACTTCATACTACTTTTACGTTAAAATTTTGGACCTATAAATGATAATTTGTAAGCGTTTAGGTTAGGTTAGAGCCATCAGCTACACTTAGATCATCGATGGTCTATTGTGATGCCACCTTATTGGGACCTTGTCTAGAAAATATTCCTATAATTTAGGGAGTGCGTTAAAAGCAGCAACATGGCTTAATGAATCTTACCAGGTCACTAACTTGCTGTCTCCTAATTCCTCCGATTCTCAGAAAAAGGAGCTATGTACGAGTTTAAAAAAATTATAGGTATTTCCTTATAACTGTATTAAAGACAAAACCCATCTCACTTACATTTTTTTTCCTTTTCAAGCACTTAACAGAACCGATTTTATGACAGTCGATCTATCAAATGTCATCCAGTGAATTGTCGGTTGTAAAGAGTCGATATCGAGTTCTGTAATCTCAAACTATCTATATCGGCAAGCGTCCTTATCGAATCGAGTTCTGGAATAAAGCCCTCAGATTTTGATAATTTTACGAGATCGTTTTAAAGAATTGACTTGTACTTGCTAGGAAAAGGGTCGAACGTACTGAAAAGGGTTGAATGTACTGAAAAGTTGTGTGCAATATAAGAATTTGCAAATAGAGAGTTAATGTTCTTTATAGAACTAGCACTGAGCTAGCCCAAAAATATTTAATCTATAGTAAATGGGTTTTTAGATAAATTGTGATGTTCTACAGCCAAAAACATCAATACACATTAACGGAATAGATCTACAATTACATTTACCCAAGATTAGTAATCGAAGTAATCGTCACTAATAATTCATGGGTAATCCTGATTGATATAATTATGATTATTAATTTAATTACAAAAGTAATTGTTGGGCGTAGAACACTGACTGACTACAATCTCCTTGTAAGTTTTTGTCTTACATGTTGGGCGTAGAACACTGACTGAGTACAATCTCCTTGTAAGTTTTTGTCTTACATGAAAAAATGTCTGGCATAGATAAAGTTGAGTTTCAACATAAAATGCAAGTGAGTTGTTGGCAGAAACAATGAGAAGACGTCATTAGTTGTACTAGTGTACTAGTTCACCAAGGAGGATACTGACTGTGGCGGCAAGTCCATTTTGACTAACTCAAGTACCCAAACTGACTCACGACAAGATGCAGAAAATAATTACACCTTCACAAATATATCTTTTGACCATTATTAATAAATTTTACAATATCTTTTGTGTTTTAAATATTTTATTTACCTAAGCGTAACTGCAAGTCATTCCATATCTGATATTCTATTTCCAAAATTGATACAGGACACTGTCCTCTTCGTTAATAGGCTACTCTGGTGCAGGATGTTTTCTTCTTTTTATTTCACTTGATAGCTTTCTGCCTGTTATAACTAACAGAAGTAATTCTCCGATGAAAGATAGAGCCATTCCGTTTACTTTATAAAAACATTCTTGAAGCTGGCTTGGCGACTATTAGGCCTGAATTACAATTACGAATGATCAATCGACTACTACTTTGTACAAATGGTGAATGCATGTCGCAAGATACAATTCCAACTTCGACTGCGACTCCGACTGAAACCAAACTTTGCTGAAAGTGCAAAGTTGGTGTTGTCTGCGGCCAACTTCAGTTCAATCACAGAAGTCGGGACTTTTGGTTTGTAATTGAAGCTTTAATTTAATTACAAATTTCACCTCAGCGTCGACTTCGACTTAAAATCAAGCCGCAATCGTAATTGTAATTCATGCTTTAACGTGGAACAGAAGCCATCAGTTTGATCACAAATTAGCATGAGGGGAAGCAAAAACAAATAGCGACAGCTAGTGTCACCTCGTACCGTAATATTCAGTTGCTATTCGCTTCTAGTATGGCCGCACACTCACTCTTCAAAATACTCATATGTACTTTCGACGGTAAGTACAGTCAAATTCCGTAAGGCTTTTTTATTCCGAACTGTACGAATGTGGAACAGTCTACAATTTTCTGTTTTTTCTCGGGCTTATAAACTTTGGCGCAGGAAAATAACGCGCGATGAAATAACATCCGAAGGGAACAAGTGTAATATTGCCCGAATTTTTTTGGACTTTTCTTCATTTGAACATAATACGTTAAACAGAAGATGAAATAAAGTCCAAATAAGAGGTTCGAAAAATAAAATAAGGACCGAAAAATAATATCGAAATTTTAGAAGCGGAATAATACTCGAAAATATGTTATAGAGTAAGTTCCGATGCATCTTTTTCTCGTGCTCCGATTGATTTATTTCGTCATATTCCCTGACATTCTTGTCGCCACTATTTAACCCTTTGCACTCGTACGTCATGCTAGAGATGACAATACAAATTTGTAATAGAACTCGTATGTCATGCTGGAGATGGCAACACTAATATACTCTGAAATACTCTTGGTCACATCAACCCTATGAACTCGATTTATTTTCAATGTAGTTGGGGGTAAACTTGTAAGTATTTATTTAAATACAAATTCCTACGTGTTTTCATAATCCATTTTTGATTGGAAAATTAGTCTATGTATAGACTGACCTACCAATGAGAAAAAAAATCCTCGCATGGCCTGTAACCCACAAACTGTAAATCAACAAAGCTTGGCAACTTATTGCTCTGTGAGATCTCAAATGCCATGTAGCGTTTTACAGTTATTTAATGTGATCATATACCAAGGTATTCCAATTAAAATTTTGAAACATTGCAGCTGATAGCCTGTGAGCTAATTCTATGTATTCTTATGTATATGCATTTTTATAGGAAAGACAGAGAGAGAGTATTGTGTTCTCTGTACCGTACTTTCCTATATATTTCACGATATTACGTCATCTAATTGTGGAACACGGTTCGTAATGGGTACCCCTTGTATCATACCTTGATCATATACAGCGTGTTTCAGAATAATTAAGTGTTGTCATGTCCAGCATGATATTCGAGTTGTATTACAAATTTAAATTGTCATCTCCAGTATAACATACGAGTACAAAGAGCAAATATACAAGATGTCATACAAGATGTCCAGTATGAGGTTTTGCACCCGAAGGCTATTGATTGATTAAAACCGAGGTTTGGGACTCCTTAATGGGGTCCCCCGAACGTAGGCCAAGTCAAGGCCCATTACTCACGATTGCTCATAGGTCCCAACCGTACGCTCCTATAAATTTCAGTATTGGCCCCCAGCCCTCCTTGCCGGCATCGTGTAACTCATCCAGGAGGTGTGAGCCAAGAATTCTGTAACGTATTCCTGAGAGTGCCGGGCAGTGACATAGAAAGTGGGTCACTGTTTCGGATTCTTCTCCGCAACCCCTACATGTAGGATCATCAACAAGTCTCATCTTGTGAAGGTGGCTCCTGAGAGAAGAGTGCCCAGTAAGAATGACACCAAAGTTCTCAGGGTTGGCTTGTTAAGTCCTAAGAGCTTATACGTTTGATTCGGGTGCGGTTTACCCCACAGTTCCTTCGTTGTTCTACCCGAGGGAGCTTCTAACCAAAGGCAACTGTGTTGGCAGTCAGCCCATCTTGAAATAAATGAGACGAGGTGTTTCGGTGCAATCCCGACTGTAATGGCTGGATCCTCCGAGGCTGCACCAAGACGAGCAAGCTCGTCTGCCCTTTCATTCCCGCTGATGTTGCTATGCCCCGGCACCCACTGCACTATCACTCTGTTATTCCGAGAAAGAAGGTTTAGGATGTTTTTGCACTCCATTAATACTTTGGAGGTTATAAAGGGTTTAAACAAAGCTTTGACAGCTGTTTGGCTGTCTGAGCTGATGGCTATCTCGTTATTCTCAGTGTCTGAGTTAAGAAGGTGCGCCTTCCTGCTTCAAAAATGGCCTTGAGTCCTGCCTGGAAAACTGTAGTATGGTTTTCAAGGTGCATGGCGAGTTCAATTTCAGGCTCTTCACAGAAAACTCCCGCTCCGTTGCCTTCATCGAACTTAAAGCCATCAGTGTATATTATAATTGGGTTTTTTAATGGTTGAAGCACGGAAAGTGATTCCCATTCTGCCCTGGATGAAGTTTTAGCTTCAAAATTGCTTTCCAGCATGATCTCCAGGAGGTGGTCGCTGTCCCTGTCGATGCCAGGTGCGATAGACTGTACGAACTCATAAATGGATTCATGTGTAACTCTTGATCCTCCATGAAGCCAGCCAAGGTTAAGATGCGGCCTTAGCGCTGTAGTCGACGCCCTCTGCTTAATATGTATTTGCACCGGGTGTATATTGAGGATAACCTCCAGAGCCCGAGTGCTAGTTGACTTAAAAGCGCCGCTTGCGCTGAGAAGGCACAGTCTTTGAATCTTCTCCAATATGTTGCGATGATTGGAGGAGTCCATTACTTTCTACCATACCACAAAGCTGTAGGTTAATCCGAAGGCTATGGATAGAATGCTTAGACAAACAAGGGGCGGGGGCAATCCTAACAATTTCCGAGATAACTTAACTTGAAGATATTTGCGTACGTGTTTATAGATCAACCTGTAATTCCTGAACGTTACACTCTATGATTATGATTTAAAATTTGTTAGATACATAATCGTTGAACCTTTCCAATGGTAAAATGGTAAATTTTTCCCCTCCTCCTCATACTTTTAAAGTTATGGCTCAACAAAGTTGAAATTTCGGAAATTAATTTAAATTCGATTTTTTTTATTTAAACACTATATGTATCAAAAAAGGCGTCATCAACATCAATTTTTCATACTGAATTTAAGACGCCCGAAAGCTTCACTTTAAAATTACATATCACATTCTGTACCAAAAATGTAATCATTTCTGTATTTTGTGCAGTGTAGTATTAGTATACAGAATTACTAAAAATAAATGCAAGTTTACATTCAACAACATTGAAAATAAGTCGAGTGCAAAGGGTTAAATTAAAAATGTTTATGAAAACGAGTCCGAACGAATTAAATATAAACATTTTACCACGAAAAAACAAAAACCAATTTTCAAACCAACTATTCAGCTCTCTTTAGAAAAAATTCCCTTCGCTAACAATAATTTTAATTCAGTTGTAAAGATATAAACGTATTTTCTGATATTATCAGAGGTAACCTGTTAGCGAAATATTGATTTACCCCGTTTTAGATTGTATCAATTTATCCGAAGATGATTTATCTTATTATTTTGTTAAAACAGATTAAATTAGTACTACTTTTAAGTTTTCTCTACTATTTTCATTTTTATTAGAAACATATTTATGCCCTAAGCGAAATGAATTTATGTCATTTTACCACTAAAAAGCACTTTTTTTTTATTTATTTTTTTGTAGACGCTGAAAGCTTACTTGAGTAAAGCGTTGTTTTTGCAATTGCATAAAAGCAGATGAAGAAATTACATGAAATTTTATTGCAATCTTACAGTATTTTATGTCCGTCAACATTTTTAAAATTAAGATAAATTCACCTGTATCACTGTAGGTAGGTACTCAGCGTAAAAGACTAAAAAACTTAATGACATTTTAATTATTATAATGAAGATAAGAATAGAAAACTACAAAGGACATCCAGAGAAAATAAGTACCAAGAACGTAGAATAAAAAAAGAAAAAATAATAATAATAACACCATAAGCCCCTTCACAGTTAAATTTGTAAGACTATCATCTATCGTAGATGTGAATCTTCTTACTGGCTTTCTTCCTTCACAAATTACTTAATTCCAAGTTGACCCATTTATGTATTACCAGTACTTATCATCACCTTTAGGTTCTTTTTTTATAAATGGCTAGATTAACCTGAGGCATTCTGTTTACAAACAAATAAAAACAAACAAACAATGAAAATGCGAAACAATTTATAACGACGTTAAGAGGAAATTTTCAAACAATTGAAATCCCCAAAGCAAATTCCCCAGCCCCATTATTCATTTCACAGATCCTTTCGAATCGTGTTTATTTTCAAATTTTAGCGGAATTCTCACCAAAACCTCTAAAGAATACTCTTAAAAACTTCGCTCTGTGAAATTGTGGGTGGTTTGAGTGAAAACTAAATAAATAGTAGTTGGTAAAGTACATTGCCCCAGCATTCTATTCGTTTCAATTAATTTCCTTAGTTCGTATCTTCATGTACATCCACCTACTTTTCCGAAAATTGAAACCAGCCACACCTCCCCGCTTGATTAGTTTTCCTTTTATTAATTTCATATCAATTCATACCTCTTTGGTGTATAATCGTGTTTACAGAAACAATAATTTTATCATAAATTAAGGGCTGCCGCGATGAAATGAAATTGAACCCTCAAGCCCTCATCTGTTGCTCGTTAATAATTCAACAACTGTGGAGGTAATAACCCTTACCTGGCGAGCTAGAAGGGCAGGACGAATGCTCTTAATGCCCCTCAATTATTCTGAGTTATCAGGTGTAGAGAAGTTGATACAGATGGATGAGGGTGTAGAATACGACCGACCCCATAGTAGCTTGTTCCGCTGCTCCTCAACTCCTTTTGTTATTCGATATAACTATGCCAGAGTTGATGGATAGCAGTGATGGGTGAGAAGCATTCATCCCCAGTGACGCCAAACATAATTGGCTCGTCGTTGAAAAGTAGAACGAACCAACTGAAACCAGAGCAATACTGGACAAAAGGGGACTGACGTGACCCTGTAATTTATATTCGAATCAAGCTTGAAGGGAAATTTAGCGCAACAGGAGTCTTTTATACTTTTTTGCTTCTGGCTTGTCTTTTTTTTTTTACATATTTCTTATAATTTGCACGGTGAATTGAGTGACAATAAATTTACACAAAATTGTCATAAGTGTTTAAGGAAATAAAACTGGAATTTGTCTGTTCTTTATTTACTAATTGAAAATTATGTCAACTGAATGTTTTTGATAAGTTGGTTAATTGTGTTACAGGAAAAGATGTGTCTAAATTGTAGGAGAATTTCTGAGATTTTGGTTTGATCTCGCATGAAGAATCTCACCTCACACAGTAGAGGATCAATTTTAAAGTCTACGTGAAGGTGGTTCACCACTTCTGTAAAGTTCTTAATTTTCCTAAAAATCTAGTATACACTGATAAAATTGAATTCTGTTTTGTTATTTGAAATTATACTTTTTCATTTTTCACCTAACATAATATTAATAATTTTTGAACGGAAGTATTGAAGTATTTCTTTGAAAGGACTGTAAACGAGTCACATTTTGAGATAAAAAAAAATTACGTGCTTGGTTTGGTGTACAAATTACACGGAATCAAGGATAACAAAACAAAGGAAACACCTCCAGACATAAGATATGTCTTAAACGATTCATTATGATACTCTGAACATACTTTATTAACAATGTTTATTTTTATTGAGCGGGGGAAGCCTTGGGGGGAAAGTTATATCTAGTACATTGTGGAAAATCTAGCACACTTTATATCGGCTCTAGCTCACTGCTCCACTCAGCTCATTACCAGCAACGATTCGTAGAAGTAAATTTTTCTCTGCATACTTTTACGGTGGGGATAGGAACCGCTGGCGTAAGAGGGTGGTTCCAATACCTCATATTGCATATTAAATTAAAAAATAGAATAGAATAGAATATTTGTGTACTTGGAAGATATACTACAAGATTTACAATCTTTTTCTTAGTACCAATTTGATTGGAATAGAATAATACAAGGGAAAATTAAAAAGCTAATCTAAATTAAATGTTAAACAATACAACAACCGCAAAAAAAAGAAAATAATAAGAATAAACAATAATAACAAATAAATAATGAATAAATAAGTAAAATTAAGATAAAAACAAAATAAAAAACGAAAAAATTATAGCAAATGGGAATGAATAAATACGATAATAATAAAATAATAATAATAATCTGCGCGTACCGGTCATTATAAAAAGAAAATACAACAAAGCTACTTATGTCTAAAATTTACAAGAAGACGCCTGAAAGTTAGCCTTCTGGATGTTATGTAGTAATCAATCAATCAATCATTTTATTTACCTAATTTGTACACAAGATTAGAAATCTTATACTAGTACAATGCAAGGTACGGCTAGGTTAGCTAATAAACTACAAAATAAAATTAAAATAAAAAGAGAGAGAAAAATAATGAATCCACATTCGAGTAATTTGAACAATATAAAATCTATTAAAAACCGAGGTCTGAAAACGTGGAATTAGCAGCTTGTAACCTCTGGTAGAATTCAAGGATTGAAACATGGTCCTCAAGTAAGCGGGCTGAGAGTTGTGAAGTAAGTTGAATAGGAAGAAGAGTAATCCCCTGCGCCTTATATAGACTTCAATAGAGTAACCTAGCAGTGCAAAATTCAAGTGAGACACATGATCGAATCCTCGTAACCCGAAAACAAACCTTACACAATCGTTAAATGCAACATGTAATTTTCTGAAGCAGTGTAAATCAACTATCGGGAAAACAAGTGAACCGTGCGTGAAATGCTGTAATATTAGAGACTTAACTAGATGACAGCGTACCTTGGGGGAAAGCATTCTAGCAGACAACCATAGGCGGCGGAGAGTGGCGTAGGTCTTTGATAGGTTAGAGTTGACGAGATCACAACACTTAAATGAATGAATAATTTATTATGCAAATTGTGCAAACAAGAAATAAATCCTTAAACTAGCAAAAGTAAAGTATAAATTTATGGAATAACACTTAATTCAATTATAACGTAAAGTACGAATGGAACTACAAGTAAGTTAATAATAAGGGTAGAGAATAAATGAAAATAGAAAAATGCAAATTATATAAAAGAAAAAACTAAACAATGTTATGGTTCTACTTTAGTGAGAGCAGGATGACGTGAAGTCATTCAGTCAGCTACGACTGACAGCTCACTCCGTGGTAGCTGTACAAGTTACCTGAAAATGAAACAAACACACATCAGATCCAGAAAGGACCTCACCACCCACATTCGAGTCGATGATCGGTTCGTGATGATCCTACGTGTCTAGTCCCCAGTTACCTCTATGGCTTCGTCGGCACAATATTATAGTTATAAATGCCCCTAGTGTACTCTCACACAAAAAATACTTGGGGAGTTAGGGAAAACGTGAGAAGTATCGCAATATTGAAGAACGGCTAACTGTGTGTAGGAAGGTCGGAGAGCATTGGGGTTTTATCCTTCGGACTTAGGGTCTAGAGTACAAAAATATAGATGAAAAATATTTGAGGTGGGGGCCTTTGGGGATTCGTACCACCCCGCATTGGTGGTTGTCCAAAATACGTCATGTTTGGTATCAAATTAAAGAGGGAGAAGCGTGTAATCGAGTGGTGTAGTTCTTTTTCTGATCATTTTAACTTAATAACTGACTTTTTACCGCCGAAAGACGGATTTTTTCACTTGAGTTATATACACCCCAGTTCCTATGTTTTGCATATTTCTTCCGTTCTTTGTTTCACATTCATTAGTAGGTACACTGTTGCGAACATTTTTCTCCTGAAAAGTGAATTTCCACAACTTATCAGTTCTTCATAATTATGAGTTGAAAATATATCCATTTTTGTACGAAAACAACGGCCATTTTTTCATCTTAAGAAGGACTAATTCACTTCTTTTACAGTTATCTCCAAAAATATTTACCGGGTTCAAAAACTAATTGCATATCTAATTAGGGGACAGAATGTAGATGCGATTTCATCCTACATACAAGATTTAACGTGCATATTTAAAATTTCATCTTTTCTGTACTGGAAGACGACCAAGTTGACCATTTTCGCGTGAATTACAATTTTTAGCGGGTACCTTGAGACACCAAAATCTTTATTTCTCTGTAAGTATTGCAAGGAATTCCATAATTTGCAAACATAGCCAGGATATGCAGTGAATCCATAATTCAATTTGAAAATCCTAGGTACATTGGTACCTTCACAAAGGACAATAAAAGCAGACGATACTGTCAGTTGAGAAATATTTTTCTTACTTCTCCACAACTAGCACAGCCGAGAGTTTGGCAAATCTCAATACAAATTCCACGAGTTACAGAATTACGCGTAGAGAGTAAGTGGCAGTGAGATATGCGAGTTGATTATGTATGCATATACTAATTAAGGAACAAAAGCACTGAGTCAACGTTAATCCAAAAGGGTGGATATGATTTCCTAATAACTATGTTATAATGTTATACTAATCAGGGCGAAGCTAAATCGAGTGCCGCTTGCCTGCTCTTTTACTTGTAAACTCCGTGTATTTTTACATACTAAATAATCCGAAGGAGATTTTTCTTTTGGCGAGGTTATGTCGCACATGAATGCACGTGGCTAAAGGCCCATTTAGCATCCATCAAATGGTTGAATCCTGATTTAGGTAATTTTGTCTTCTTTTTCTCTTTTTTTTTTCTTTGTTTTTTTATTTATGGCGCGATTGCCTCCTACCTCTCAACTAAAATATGAAATTAGGAAAAAATATTCTGACCTTAAAATGATTCGTTTGAGTTTTCTTCAGCCCCTTTTAGGGGGACTGTATCCGTTTATCCGCACTGTTTCTGCTAATTTGATTTTCTTTTTCCAGAAGAATCGCATGGATTTTTTCCTGCCTTGCTTCAGGCTTCCCTCTTTTACTCCCGGTGTGTGAATTCCGAACGACTTCTTTGGCGGAGTCTTTCTGTCTCAGCAACGATACTCCATGCTGCTGATTTACACGTGGTGCTCTGTGTGCAAAAATTTTCTTTATGTAATAATTATAAAAATTTAGGTAGGCTTTCTTTTCTGCCTTTTTTTCTTGTTTTTTTTTCTTTTCGCACGATTTCCATAACGACACGCTACGCACTTAATTACGACCAAATTCCTTCTTTTAATTTTCCCCTAACCCGTTTCGACAACTTTTCTTGTCCAGTTCCACTTCGATAGTCCCGAAATGATAAAAATCGCACGCCTTTCTTGTCACTCTTCTTCTTATTTTCTTAGTTTTTGTTCACCCCCAGATCTTTCTCACCCAGTGGTGTCAAAAGTGGCAGCACATTCTCCGTGTGGGCCCGATATATTATTTGCCGCCAAATCACGGTGCCAGCACGCTGCGTCGTGCATTGTGTGCGAAACACAAACCGACGAAGAACGAACGACTCGTGAGCAAATAAGGGAAACGTGGCAAAATAAGCTTATTAGACCTCCCTGGTTTTCCCATGCGCAGTTTTTCATGCAAATATTGGCGGTGGCAGTTTATTAATAAACACAAAAATCCTGTATTGAAAATGAGCATCCAAGCTGATTCCCCAAATTCTTCTCGGTGAAATATGGTCATATCTCCTAAGAAGAAAAACGTATCGAGCACAGGCATTAAAAGCCACAATAAGCTTGCGCTTACTATTGGAATCCAGGCCGGCATACACAACGTCGCTGAAGGTTATAATAGGAACCATCAATACCCTAATTATTAGAGTTTAAGGTTACCCCGTGGTTACGGACTTTATCCACATAGCGAAATGAAAAACCACTTAAAAGAATAGGAGGAAGTGGTGAAGTGTCAAAAGTACCAAAAGAAAAAGCGATACACTGTGACTGACTTGGATTTAGTTTAAGTTTATAGTCAATCGACCAGGTGTATATGTTATGTAAATCGCAGTTCATCCGAGCCACACAGTCTTGGATAAGACCTGGAGAACGACTATATGAGTGTTGGCATCTTGTATTATTTCAGGCAGACCATTAATGTATAGCCAGAAGAGTAGGCCTCGCCCAATAATAGCGAGTGGTGTACTTTTTTCACGATTCAGAAAACTTTCTCGGGACGTTTTAGCCGCCGGAAAGCCGACTTAAATCCACTTGTGTCACATACACCCCAGCTACTACATTTCGCATATATTTTTGCAGTTATTTCTTCCATGGCCATTAACAGGGGCGCACGGAGGGGGTGCGAAGGGGACCAGTTCCAGAAGGTCAGTTTTTTTTAACATAATTTACAAATTATTTATAAAATGTACCTAATATGTATATTATTACAAAGTCCAATAAAATACCATGAAACCTTTAAATATATAATAGCAGTCGTTAGGCACTAGATTTAGAGCCCTATTTTTCCGACTCCTGTTGGACTTGGGCAATCCCCCCAGCCACATCGGGTGTGCGATACTGCTCTATTGGGTTACTGCTCTGATGTGAAAATTTTTCTCATAGGAAATCAGTTCCCTCGACCCACCAGAGAAATAAAAAAGTCCACTTTTTCACCCAAGAAAGTCGCTCAAGCAACATCCGATCGCCAAAGCTTTCCCCGCTGAATTTAAATAAACATTGCTAATAAAATATGTTCAGAGTATCATAATGCATGTCTGGAGGTGTCGGACCAAAAGTTGTACGAAATGTGGGCATTCCCCTTTGTATGATATTTTCTTCAAGAATGCAACTTTAAGGTTCGATAACTGAAGCATTTGCCCATAAATCGTAACATATTCGATATCGTTAAAAAAGATGAAAGACATTATTTGGAACAAGTGTTCAAGTGTGATCCTACGATATCCTTGAAAGAACTTATAAGCACTTAAGTTACTACACTACCTTTGATTTATGGACATTTAAGTGACTATACACTTCCTTTCACTGCACTTCCTACTTATTTACCAACCACCCTGAATACAAAACTTCATAGATGATGTCCTTGGATTTATTAATCGTTTGTGTATTGTTTTTAGAAGGAGATATTATATGCCGAACACTGAGCAAGGTTTAAATAGCCCGAAGAAATGTATGAAAGGTAGCAGAAGTTTTCAGTTTCAGAGCTTTGTTATGCTATATAAATAAATTCTAAACAATAAAAAACAATTTGAGCCTCTGTCTGTTGACTACAAGTAGCTAGGGTAAGTGAACAAGTTTGCAAATTTAGTAAATACTTTCGAGGATAAGCAAAGAACATCGATGATTAAAATTGTGCACAGGTTGTACAACTGAGTACAGGTATTCAAATTTTACGGCGCTTATGTACAAACAAAATCAGTGTCAATGTGTGTTAGAAATGGCTACATGATATTTCCTCATTTTCATATCATCATATTAGTTATTACCTCGTTGATAAGGTACTATTCAAAGTTACATACATATATTCAAAACCAACTATTTGCTTAGACTACTGGATCGTATCGTTAACACGAGAAGCTTACGGGATTTGTCCGGTTTTTGATTTCCTATATAAAGTTAGCTCAATCCTAATTTTCGTTTTAAAATAGATGTGTACCAATAAATTTTATACAAGTTAACATGATCTCAATTTTAATATTATAAAAGTAATTATACCAAGAAAAAAATTAAAAATATATGCAAAATTGTTTGGAAAATCTCTATACAAAAATTAATAAAAATTGGTGTGTATCCATGAAAAAAAAATTAGGACCGGGAGGAAAATAGCACGTTTTTTTGAAGTTTTTGATTAAAAAAAACGCATCATCTTTCTCAAAAATTGTGCAAAATAGAAAAGCTGAACAAAATGCTTGCAAATTTATTCCTTAAGAAGAAATCCAAATTTATCTATAAGAACACTTAAAGCAATTAGTTTAGTCATAGACAACCTAATAACATACAAAGACTGGACACGTAGAACAAAAATATGCAACGCTCTTCTATAATATAAAATTAGCGATGCCTCGACGATGTCTGGACGTGGCACTTGATGACGTGTCCAAAAAGTAAGCCAGTAATGCCTCGAACGATGAAGGGAATGCCACAATTTTTTTTTAAATTTCTCCGTTCGAAGTTGTATGCATTGGCCGAGGCCGAGACCAGTGCCTCGCTCCAATATAAAATCAACGATGCCTCGACCTGATGTAGGGAAGGCCGCAATTTTTTCTTTAGAAATTTTTTCCTTATAATTGTTGTATAATTTTATGTTATTAGTTTGTCTATGGTTTAGCCGTGTTACCAATAACACTAATGTTGAAGGATATTTAAAAAATAAACTTAAGAATAGCCCAGACTGACTGCCTGTAACGCATTCGAATTCCAGCGCTTTTTGTAAATTAAAAGTGAATCAAAAGAAAAGTTGAAAAATTTAAAAAAAAAAATAAAGAAAAAGTAAAAAATTAGAAAGGTATGAGATAAACAAAAAAAATTAAAAATTTAAAAGTAAAATTTTTGTTTTAAACTTAAGAGAAAATCCCGTTATAAGAACTGGAAACTTTAGCTAGTATATATTTATATTGTAGATTTACATATTTTACACAAATGCAAGTTTCGCCCATCGCTCATCCATATGACCCATAAACAGCATCACAAGTGTACAAAAACTCGAGAACATAGCCGTTTAACGTGGAAGGAGACAAGTGGGAGCAGCATCCCTTCAGCTAAACAAGGAACTTTTGTACGATGGCTATTACAGGAAATTCGGTGCTTTATATGTGCATTTTGTAACAAGTTAAATATAAAGAGCTGCTCTTTAGAAATGATAATCCACATTTTAATGGGACTGATAATGTGTTACGATCCATGCAACAAAGGGTTCCCAAGTTTCTTGAACCATTTCATCAACCATGTTAAGCTTTCCACATATGATCCAGTTCCCCGCTGACAACCATACCTCGCACGTTTATACAGTGTAATTACAAGGGCAAAAAGGAATAATTACACATATTCTCTTTTTCACCGTACTGCAGGTACTCGACATGGGATCTTTGGTCCAATCAAAAATTAGGTTTTGTAAAAACAAATAATCCTTCTGCCAAAAGATGCATTCTTCAATTCGGACTATTTTTACAGACACACCTGAAGAAAAATACATACTACACAAAAACAATTTAATGAAAAATAGTACAATAGTACTGCTAAAGATTCAATCAAAACAAAATCCAGAGATAAAGAGCATAACAAAGTAGACAAAGTTAGAAACAGAATATTGGCTGACTCTGAGATTGAGAGTGCTAAGAAGAACACTTTTGTTTTATTTGTGACATATCTTACCTACACAAAAGAGAAATCTGGGGCAGAATAGATGCAATTGTTCTTTTGTGTACCTTGTTCTAGAACTCCCATACACCGGAGAGAACAAATTGTTCTTGATATAGAACGAGATTATCAATCACACTTACTTGATTGATAATCTCGTTCTATATCAATATGTCGTATTCGTACCACACAATCTCTGCCGAAACCATACAATTAACAAATTGTTCTGTCGATTGAACTGAACCATTTGTACTGTTCGCTTCATCTATAAATTTTCTATGAAAATGTATGAGGCGTTCTGTTGTGTATCTTTTGTTCTGCTCTGTTTTGCGGACACAAAAAACACAGCTAGTAATTTCTGTAATTGGTTTCGGAACAGTTCACAGTTTAGATTAGTTTTATTTTAGCATTTGAGAAGTGTCTTATGTGCAAAGTGCGTAAAACAAGACTGTTTTTTTTAATTTCGTTAGTAGGTATTAGTTCAAAGAATAATTATGTACAATCAAAGAATGCATTTTATTTCTTATATTGTGTGAGCAAACACAAAAAGCACATAGGTGATGACAATGGTGTATGGAATTAAGTATTTCAATTTCAGTTAATATATCCTTTATGGTATCCCGCAAGGCTCTTGTTTTGCAAATTTATTTTCTAATTAGTAATATTTACTAGGTCGGTACATATATTTTTTATAACCAAAGGTTATCTCTACATTGTATTGCAGCCCTAGAAGATGAAATAACTATTATTAGAGATGAAACGGATATCCGATAACTATCCGGTATCCGGCCTCTCCGGCCTAAATTACTTAGGCGACTGGATACCGGATAGTAACTTAATATTTGGCCGGATACCGAATATTCGAAAAATTATGGCAATTCGTAAAATCAACTGCAATACATAAATATTCGTAAGGTAAAATAATATGACAGTAGCTTTTATGTATTATAAGACACCGTTTATTTTAAACAGAGAAAAAAAATTAGTACTCAATATAACAAGTGGTAAATTATGGTGAATATCTTATCTTCATAAATAAGGTCAGCTTCGGAGAAAAGGCTTTCGCTAAAGACGCTTCTGGGTGGACCTGAAAAATACAATTTGACAAACTTTGTCAAATGTGCATACTGTTTCGACCACCGACCACCAAATGTAAGGGTGCCGACTGCGATCGATTCGAGCTGTCTTCAAGTGATAGTCAATCTCACTTGCAATAGCGTTTTTTTTCTTGACCGTGACATTGACTATTATTTTCATTTGCTACTTCATTGAAACAATCCCAAAATGTGTCGAAAGCTTCGCGAGTCACATTTGATTCAGTTTCATCTCCTTTGTTTGTTTTTTTAGCAGGCGTTGGAGATAGAAATAGCAATGAGCTGTCACTGTTAAAGGACTCATCTATATAAGGTCTGTTCGCGTACTTCTCGTGCAAAAAGTTTTTGGGTAAAAACGTACTCGTGTGGTGCGGAACAATGTAAAATGCATGAAAAAGTAAACGAACGCTTTTCATGCAACTTCGTGAAAAACAAGAAGAAGAAGTGTGGAATAATATTTGCGAATTGTGTGTTGTTTTATTTTTTTTAACTTGTTGCACTCTTGCAAAGTCAGACGAGAGTATTGAATAGTCAAACTAAACTCGACATTTTGATTGCGCTTTAAAAACTTTTCAGAAAATTAAAAAATATGAACTTTCTTATAACAGCTGTCAATTTTCCTTGCAAGAATGGTGCAGCAACTAAAAATTACGGGTAAATTCATGCGAGAGGGGAATCTGTGACGTATGCAAAACTCGAGTAATTTTGTGTGCACGAGAAAGTAAACGAACGAAAATGTGTGTAAGTTCGTGCAAATTCATTGTCCCAACACTGAGTAGGCGAACAGACCTATTCTCTAATAAAATATTTTGTCGACAAGATCTTTCATAGCTTCAAATGCTCTCAATGAGTCTAGGAATGTTGCAATAAGGTAATTTGGATCAGGTCCTAAGAAGTTGAAACTACTTTCCAATTCAGCATTCAAGGAAGCTCTCATGAGAGGTAAGTTAGGTGTACTTAGGGTAGTCTCATCCTTGTCCAAGTACTTTTTTAATGCAGCAACATGCGGTATTTCCTCGGATAATGCAGGTAAGGCCTGAACTATTAATTTTTGTCATTTCCTCAAATGGCTTCAACAGTTTTTCACACTGCTCCATTAAGTACCACTGTGGAGTCATTAAATTAGTAAGTGTGTCGTTATCAGCCACAAGAAGACAAATAGCCCGTTTTTGTTTCAACAAACGCTCTTTCATATAGAAGCAAGAATTTAATCTCGTGCTGATATTCTTTACTAATCTTAGCTGAGCTCCTTTTGAATCGTCAGCAGTTTTCTTGTGCCAAAACCGAATAATTAAAGTGAGTTACAAAACGTCTACCAGAGGAAATCACTTCTAATACTTCAGGATAGACATTCAATGACTATCCGCCAATTGAACACCTTTCACCATGTTTACGCCACTATCATGAACAAGTAAATGTATTTTGCTTTGCTCAATATCTCAACGAGCTGCGTAAATATTCAGTTCCTTTGCAATATTATCTCCTATATGAGATCCTGTTGACTTCAACAAGAACTCCGTATTGCAGCTGGAATTCAGCAGACAGCTAATGAGCTGTGAAACTCAGCCATGTTTTCGTTAATTAATATTTTTATTTTTTTACTTTGTGTTAAAAATTGTTAAACATACACAAAGCGAGGATCTAGGATATTTACTTTTACTATTGCTTAAGATTTTTCAAGAACTTTTGGACTAAATTCAAGATTTTAAGCTAATTTTTCTTGACAACTCTGGTCACGACATTTAACGCAATAACGAACAGAATATTCGGCTTCGAATCTTACCGGTATCCGATATCCGGCCAAACAGCTATCCATTTCATCTCTACTTATTATCTCTAAATTATCACAACAAAAATAATCAAAGTTCCTGTAAAATGTTGTACACCCTACAATTTTGCGTTTTTTAATACAGTACATAAGCAGTACAGTACCAGTACATAGCTTTGCCTCTGAACTAATTTTCTCTTTATTAATATTCAAGCTAGAAAGTACTATTTAAGTCTATAGGTATGTTTAACCATTTATGAATAATTTCTCAGTAAATTGTGCTGTAAAATGTGTATGAATTAAAGTACCAAGCCCTTTATAAAAATATGTATATAGATATGTATGTACTATCAAAGGTATACTGGAAAATGCTTCCCATAAGTCCTTGATACCAAATTAAATTTTAAACTAGATATTTTACAGAAAGCGGAATTGCTGGGCAAAATTATTTACCTCACCTACTTATGACCTTGTATGGTTTTATAATTGGGTCATGCGAATAATATATGTTTATTCAGAGAATATATATATCCTCGTAGATTGTACATACATATGTACATATGTACAACATAAATGTACAGAACAGCCCAGAGTTTTTCAGATTTCCTATACATATGTTGAGCTCTTTTATTCTCTCCACTTAATTCAAATTGGGTTCATTAAAATTCCATCCTATCACCTTTATACATTTTACTATTAAATTCCTTCGCAACATCATGAATACCTGGATATTTTCTTCTCCAGCTACATATATGTATATAACTATAGTTATACATGTACAGGGCAATGTGTTGGAATGCAGGACACTAACTTATTAATGTGTGTAATCGTTATGTCATAAAGCCCTGAAGCTAATTTAAGAAATGAGAGCACCTGAAAACTGAGTGTGCATAGTGTTAACTGAAAGGGTTTTCTAATTAAGTACGATATGTAAATTTTGATACAAACAAAGATTTAGGTCCGATTTGCAAAAGATTTTATTACCGCATGTCCTTGTCATTAGAGGTGCTAAACTAATTCTCAAATGGAAGGTATATAATTAGTTAGTTAGTCAACTCCTGGCAAAATTCAATTGGGGTCTGAATAATTCTGCATATTAAAGGGATCAATAGATTTAATATATCAGAAATCAAAATCTCTCGGACTAAGTACACATAGGGAAGAACAGCTACCAACAAAGTTAAATCACCCTTCTATATACAAATCATCTGTGTTCAATAGCAAATCTGCCGATCAAACGACACGATGATGGAATTAAGACCTTATCAATTGCAATCATATCCTTATTATGACGGCAAACTGAAGCTGTTACCTTTAATAAAACCACTAGCAAAAATATAGCTATAGAGGTGTCATCAACCTTGCTAGTACGAATTTTATTCTAGTAATTTCTAGTACCGTTTACACCTTCATCGTAGTCTGTGCCATTTTTACGCATGGTCCCGCTGGGCCCGGGACCCATCTCCTGCGATATTAGACCAACAGATGACCAATTCTTCAATCAGTTAGGTTGTCTTAGTTAGTTTAGCTTGTTAGAGTTTGGCTGTTGAAAGTAGACTGTGGGATTTATTTGAAATTCTGTACAAGGCAACAACTCTTCAGAGAGACAAATGTAATAATGTATAGTGACTGTTTTCGCAGCCCCAGTATTTGTTTTAAAGTTCCGGAATTTTTTCATGGTATACTTTCAGTAGCCAAACTAAATGTAAGCATTTGCGGTATTCAGCGAAAAAATTTATACTGTTGGTTCATGTTAGGCCTAATACGCACTGAAGACTTTTTGTCACTCAACGTTCTGGTCACTGTCACCGTACTGTCGCCGCGTGTTAGTTTAATACGCACATAGTTAGTAAATGTTACCCCAAAAATTCATGTTTTCTATCACCATTCATCAAAATAAATTTCGAGGAGGCAGCTATGTGTATCTGTCATAATGATATAGAAAATATCAACGAAAGAATAGGCTAGATCGAAAGACTGCTTAAAGGAAAATTTTACTTAATGTTTGATGATCAATTGAACCCGAAGAGAGACTTATTGTACCTATGAGGTCTATATATAATTTCATGGATATTTCTCTCCACATTTTTATCTTCAAATTGCTATCAGAGTTTCCTTCAAGTTTTTGTTGTATAGTGGTGGTCTCATTTGTACTTCTTGTATAATTGCTTCATTATTTATATCCTCCTCTCAAACTATCCTTGTAGCAGACATTTTTTAAAAAAACGGGGTTTTCCAGCTCTACAACGTTTACCAAAACAAAAGCAGTCAAGTGGCAACAAAAATGTTACCAGCGCGTGCACATTCATAGAAACGTAAGGCGGTAATAGTTTTGTCACCCAAAATTTGCTAGCTGGAGGAACCAAAAAGTCACCTTGCTGTCATGTCAATTCATGTTCACATTTCCATTAGATCCTATGGAACTCACGTTGGTAACAAAACAGTTACGTGACAAAAAGTCTCCATTGCGTAATAGGCCTTAACTTACCTTACATTATTATTCCTGTTGATAACCCAAAGTATTTTAGAAAATAATTTCTGTTAGGGGGCCCCCATATCATGAAGTGCCCACGGCCTCCACTTGAGTAAATACGGCCATGATCGCAGTAATATAATTGCATGAACACAATAATGACCACCGTCTGCAACACAATGATGATAACGATGAGACACGACTAAAATATACTTAGATATTTCTATATCCTAGATGGATCCTACAAAGACCAGGTTAGTGCTCTTCTCCAAAAGACGTAAACTTGGGTACTTTGATCTTCCAAAGCTCTTCGGACACACTCTACAACTCTCTCGCCATGTCAAGCACCATGGAGTCTACTTTGACTCGAAGCTGATGTGGAATTTGCGCGTAGAAGAAAAAATTAATGCGGTTATAAGTGTGAATGCAGCAGAATTTTTGGCTGTACATAGGGCATAAGATCGAGGGTTGTGCACTGGATGTACATATGTACACCTCGATCGTTAGGCCTATGCTCATATATGCCTACTATGTATGATGGTCGATGACGCCTGTGAGCACTGCGATCCGGAAGCTGGCGGGCCTGACTAGGCTTGCGGTTTACGGCTGCTGCAAGTCTTAAGGTCCTACTTAGTCTCCCACTCCTGGATCTTGTGTATGCAGATTGCGCCCATGGGGATGTTGGGAGGACGGCTGGACTGGCTCTTCTTATTGCTCTCTAGCGTATGGGCTGGACTTGGAAAACACTCTGTCCAGTATGCCGCGTAATGCGATGGTACATGAGCTTCGTTTTGTGTGTCGCTTCTCTGTGAGCTTTCCTGTAAGCGAATCGTGGACTGAAGGTAGTCCCTGATCGAGCCTTCCCCGGTCTGCTCTAAAAATTTTCACCGATGGGTCTCTCTTTAATGAGGGAGCTGAGGCTGGCGCTTACCTTCCTGAACGTGATATTGGAATGGACTACTCACTACTGTCTTCCAAGCTGAAGTCTCCGCCAACGCAATGACAGCGAAGATAGCCCTTGACAAGGACATCAAGGGAAAAGACATTGCTATCGTTTCGGATAGGAGTTGAAAAACCTTTTTCACCAAGACCTGATGCGCTTCATTAAGAGGACAGGAAGGTGTTGGTGGTGATAGGGTTTCTAGCAGGACAGCACAGTGGACCTCTCTGGCCTCCGTGCTTGGGATGCCTCGTCCCCTAGTTTAAAAAAAAAAAAACTAGATTAAATCTATAGGGTAGGTATACTAAGTTTGTCATTTCGTTCGTAACGCACAGAAATAATGGTGGTAGAGCAAATTGATTTGGACACCCATACATCATATTAAAAGTTATTTCGTCTCTGAAACATGTTAGTAATAGAATTTTTTGGGCACGAAGTTACCAACAAAAAGTCTTCTTCTTCAGTACCTTCGTTTTGCAAAAAACAAAATAAATCCTCCAAACTAGTTATGATTCTTGAAACACTTCACTTTACTACTTGAATTTCTTTTTCCGACTGGACACCAACGCAATTGTCAGAAATCACACTAAGCCGTGAACAGCGCAAACGAATATTAGTTGAGCAATTGCGCCGCCGCACTCTTTTGGAAATCGTAGCTTAATCTTGTAATCGAAATAAATATTTGGTCACTGGCGATCGAGCTATATATATATAAAAATTTATATCTACCCTAATATTTCTGTACTTTATAGTTTTCTTATATCTTTTAATTAAAAGAAAACGTAAGACTAAACATCATTTAAGGTTTTTTGCATCCAGATTAAGCCGTCATATTATGCGAATCGGAAAATATATTTGGTTTTCGGCGATCGGATTTCGAGTCTTGATAATCTGTGGTCGATCCTTGTCTGATTCTCGGTTTAAATTCACTTTTTCCTAACAACACATCCATTTTTTACCCACTACGTTTCTATCAGATTCCCTAAAGTAGCCCTGGTATAAACAAATCATCAAAGATTTAATGATTGAGATCGAGGTTGTATTATTTGATATAATATCGAAGTGCATTCATTCTCAATCATCAATCTCACTTCATCGAAATTTAAAAAAAAAATGCCAGAGGGTAACTCTGCAAAAATTGAAATTATTTATATTGAAAATTATGTTTGTAATCAGCTAATTTATGAGTTACACGCGCTATTGAGTCTTTTTTGAAATAATTGTAATCGGCTTTAGGGAAAAATCTGCTGCTGGAATTCAAATCAGAACGTAAAATTGGAAAGAAGTTGGGTCGGGCAGGGACCATGGTACATATACCTACCTAAATATATATTTGCAATTTATCCTTTGATTGAATCCTTGCTTATCATACAAATTATTTGCTTTTTTTTCCCGAATCCATTTACGCTAAGTGAAAGGGACTCAAGCAATAAATTCTTCTATTCCGAATTCTAAATAGGCATTCAGCTTATTTTTTTTTTTTTAACAGCAGGGAATCCTCCCACTTCTTTTCGTATTCATAATCGATTCAGTAGAGACTCGTTGAGCATTTCCATGAGAAAATCCTTCTGGTTCAATGATCCAGAAAAATGAGATGTATTTCCAAAAGGTAATATATGACGTTGAGCCTAAAGGTCTTCAACGAATGCGTACACTTATTTTGAATTTCTCTGATATTTGCGTGTTTCTAACTGGTAGATGGGTAGATGGTATACTGCTGGTGCTGCTACTATAGTGATGAATCTCATATATAAGAACATACGCACATACTATGAAAATATTTTCACTGTAGGATTCTCTCTATGTGAACTAAGCATAAAAGATGGAAGCCAGTGACAAATTTGAAGCTCTTGTTCGTTCTATTCAGAATAGATAATTGAGCGATTTTGCTTTATATAAGGATTGATGTAGGATAACGGTTGAATTAGGAAAGGACAAAGGCCTTTATGGTAGCCCTGACTTGAATATCCTAGCAAAGCAAACTTTATACATATAGTAATGTATGCGTACATTTTTCGATAGAGATGATTTGCATTCAATAGTGTTCTAAATCAATGTTTAGACATTTAGAGAAATATTGCTTTTTATAATACTAGATTCTAGGGTTTGACCTCGGAACCAAGTTCGTAAGAAATTTAAAAATAAAATTCTAAGATTTGTCTTTGAAACGAAATATGTGGGAAATTTAAAAGTTTTTTCTAGGCGCATACAGGTAATTTTGCTAAAATTCCCCATTAGAAATATCTCTATGTTTTGATTCCGCGGTAATATCCTGCATAAAGTTCAGATCAGCTTCGGAGAAAATTCATTTCGAAAAAAAAATTCTATGATGACGAAGTAGTATGACTCTGATTATAAATAAAGGTAGGAAAATAAGAAATTTACTTATTTAGGTTATGCTTCAAACTCAAAGTCGATCTTTTTTTAGTCATACTCAGATAACGATCAGAGAGGATGAAGTGAAATTGAATATTGCGCAGCGAGGTTGTTTTGAATCTACTAGGGATATGAATATATTTATTTTACATTTTACTAAGCATCTGTGCAGTCTTTAAAATGTTTGAGAGATCTTGTATCTGAATTTGGTGAATATTTTCTACTAATGCCAGTAGGCATATTATTTTACAAGACTAATGAGAAAAATGTTTCCGCAAAAAAACGTAGTGAGGTTTGTAGAATTTAAATGCAAAAAAATAATGTTTACTTTTACAATGTTCTTCAAGCAAACATTCGACATATTCAAAGGACCTATGCAAGGCATTACTGTCAGCCAATATTCCCATAAATACACTCAATCATCCAAAGTTTTGAGCCATTCTGGGAAAATATACAAACAGCGCTGTTCCAGATGAGTCTACGTTAAGGCAAACATATACTTATCACTTTGCTGATGCAATGATAAACGGAATTAGGAACATTGCAAAAGAAAAAAATATTTGGATTTCTATCGATGAAACAACCTATGTGGTTGGCCGCTATGAAGCGAATGTTATCGTAGAGATATTAGAGCCTAATGAGATAGGCAAAATGTTTATTTTGACATTACAAATTTTGGATAAACCTAACTCGTCAACTATATGTAAGCTGTTTGGCAAATCTCTTTTCCTTCTCTGGCCAAATGGCGTAAGGTTTAACAACGGCTTACTCTTCTTGACGGATGCCGTTCCGTATATGATAAAAGCAGCAAATAGTTTAAAAGGCTTCTACTATAAAATGGTGCATGCTACTTATTTAACTCATGGTTTCCATTAAGTTGCCACAGAAGTTCGACGAAATTACGCAGAAGTAGATAGACTCATTGGAAGCGTAAACAAGGTTTTTTTAAAAGCACCTGCAAGTATAGACCATTTTAAGTTGAAGGTTCCAGGTATACCCTTTCCACCACACCCCATCTTAAATCGATGGGAAACGTGGTTAAAGGCTGTTATGTACTATTTATTCTGAAAATTGTGAAGTTCCCAAAGATATAATTTCAAGTTTTGACTGTGAAAATTTAGCGGTAATTAAAATTGCAGAAGAGATAATTTCACATAACACAGTACAAAATGTTCTTGTGTACCTATATAAAATCAAATTATTCTTTTCATCAGAAGCTATTAATAAATTGAAAAGGAAGGGTGAAAAGCTTATTGATTCCATTCATTTAATACAAAAATCCAAAAACGAATTAAAATCGGCTCCGGGAGATGTTACTGCAATTTTATAAAGGAAGATCCTCTAAGTTTTAGATAAAAGTTCTTGTTTGAAAATGTTGTCCAAGATATCCCAAGAGAGACCTCTGTAGACCTGTTAGATAGTGATGCACAGGATTTACAAATGGCTGAATCTATTTAATTCGAATACGCTCCAACTACTTCTGTGGACATGGACAAAAAATGTTGTATGTATGAAAGTGTGCCGGCACATAATCGGCGCTCATTTTCATTTGAACATCATTGTGATAGCTCAACATGAGTAAGGTTATATACAGCTAAATATTTTAATTACATATTTATATATCCTGATCGTTTAAATTTTTCCAGATTTACTTCATTGGTATTTTCTAGACGGGAATGGATTCGACTTTTGTCTGAAGTTTTTTTATTTATATATGTAAAAAATTAATTTAACATTTCTTGATGGGCTTGGCTGAGATTTCATCCTGCCGCTTCTGTCAGTATCTCATTAAACCTCGGAGCGTCTGCTCTGAAATTACGAAGATTGGGTCAGGCGAAAATTACTCCATCCTGAGCATGCTTTTCACCGACCAAATTACGCATGTAATCTCAATCCCAGAATGATTCTGGACTTTATTAACAGCCTAAACCTAGAAAGGGAGTAAATTGAACGGCGAGTCACAATAGGTCGTCGCATTGAATGCGAGGCTAACGCCTGCACCACCCCCCCCCCCACAACTATAATAAATCTAATCTAATGTACATTACATACATATTTATATTTACATGTATATTTTAATTAGATAAGTTGTATTTTTTTTTTATTTTTTAAATTATTTTCTCACTTTTTAAATGCACTTTTCATAGTAAGTTTTTTTTTAATTCAGCTTCGGAGCACTGTTTATTACAAATGGAGGAGAGAAAAAGGCATATGTGAAAAGCTGAATAAATCCATAATAGGGAAGAAAATCATGGCTTCCCAAAAAAACCATCATAAACAGAATCCAGGTATTCTTAAAGAAATTTCCTAAGGATTATATGTAGAATATTCTCGACAAGAAGAATGATGAACACAGAGTTTTTGTTAATTATACATCAAGAGTCAACAGCAACCTAGTAAAAGAAAAGAAAATGGAAATGTATGGGCCATACCCTTAGAAGACCTACACAAATAATCAACCGAAACGCATTAGAATGGAATGCATAGTGAAAAAAGTGGGACAATCTCGCGAAAACATGAGTTGAATACAATAAATAAAGGCATACACGAAAGTGGAAACCCCTGGACAGAAAAAGAAGATCATATAGAGAGTCTTAATGGAAGTTCTATCGGTCTGTGCTTTCAATCGAAGAAAAGAAAGAGGGTAAAAGAAAATTTATTATCTACATTAGTTTCAACACAGAAGTCTTCATATTCATAACCACATCGTTTCAAGTTCGCTAACGAAAATTAATTTTTTTTTTTAAGTAGAAGTCCTACATCACCTCCATATTTAACTATGCAGTTCCTGAAAATGCTTGATTATATTATCTCTATGAAAAACATGTATCTGTTTATCGAAAATCCACTACTATCAATCAATTGAATCTATATTAGAAAAGTTTTAATACGAGCTAATATTACTAATAAATAGCAACTACTTCATTATTAATTGGTGACGATTATTACTGTTCTTTCTATGAATATCGACTGGATCGTTATCACGTTTTAAATATATTTTCATAACACAGGTATTTATGAGAGTTGCTACTTAAATTTTGTAGTTAGACTATTTCCTGCAAGGTATCGCTTTTGGATTATTTTCTTCTGAATTTTTGATGTGTTACGTGTTTTGACAAATTTTATCAAATAAAAAAACAAAGGGTTTGGTTTTTTACCTACGCGGTCAAGAAAAGTCTTTGATTTAATACGGGAAAATTTTTGGAGCCATAAATTTTTATGATTTTCAAGACGAATATCGATTCGATACAGTGGTCTCAAAAACTAAAATTGTGATGAAGCATCACTGTAGAATGGTGGTAAGTTTCAATATGGGTACAGTTCGCTCAAGGGTAACCCACGAGAAGGACATCCTGCCACCGTCATAGTCCCAGAAACCAACGAAACTACGGGGAGCATGATATTGTTTGAAGACTACCAATTGATAAATATACAGGAATATCGAATCATTCCTGCACGCATATCTTTGACCTCAATAAAACCAATTTTGCTTGAAGATAAATATAATCACATTTCAACAGAGGAGAGCGAAAAAGAGGCGCAAGTATATTGGAAGATAAAAATGCACACGATAGTGAACCCTGGCCGGGAAAATGTAGTATTCGACATTGTGTTTTCCGAATGTTTTTCAAGAACTGCATGAAAAATAATGAAGAGGGTGAATTCTACTCGATCATCACATACCACATTTTATATCGAGTTTTTGACAGCTTCAGGGATGGATTTGGATCCACCCCTACAGTCTGGACTTGGTATCTTATGACTTCCTGTCCGCCTCTCATTCTTAAAGGGTAAAATGCACGCATTGAAATTTAATAGCTCTCAATTGGCAGTGGAATCCAACAAAAATTTTGTGTCTGATGTAACTATATGGAGCGGTGCAAAATGTGTAGAACATACGGATTTTCATTAGAACACTTCTATTTATAATATAATATGCCTTTACGACAAAAGTGCTGTAAGTCAAGGACACTGCCAAAGCGCTATTATTTACTTTTTACGATTCCAAGAACATTTTCACCAGGAAAATAGGAAGAACTTTGTCCACCAAAGTGTTGACTCGATCTTCAAAATCTGCAGATGATAGCAACGTTGATTTCATTTCTGCGGGAAAATTTCCCACATTTTTTTATTTTTGGCCTTTGTTATTTGTATTCCTGGCTATGTAATATTCTATAGATATTTAGGAGTAATTACATAGCTTTAATTAATAATCAAAACACTGTTAAAAATTTACGTATAGTTTCCATATAACAGTTTTTAATGACAGCATCTAACAAAAATAATACAGTAACTGCATGATTATGTACGGGCTTTAGAAGAGTTATATAATAGACCAACACCACCTCCATCCAGCCCTAAACTTAAACCAAATTATCTATTATATGTGAATGCAAATATTGGCAGTAATTCCATCCTCTTTAATGCATCAAAATGTCGCCATTAATAACTCGTTGAAAACACTCTTAAATGCTCTTATTCTATTCATACAGCAGGGGGTCAGGACAAGTTTGGCACAAAGTTATGTGGAGTACTAACAGTTTTGTGCCAGATTACATGTACCTGCATACATACATATGTTCATATATATACTATAGTTATTACACACCCGTCTTGGGGCTATACAGTTTCGGAGCCAAATGGGTGGTATGCATACCTATACGTGACTACATATATTAAGTTACATCTAGCACCTTGCCTTAAAGGCAAAAGGTTAGTCCGGTGTCAACATCCTGGTCAACAAGTGGCTGTTTCTACATCTGTTTCTACAGCAATATATCTAGCTTCCCACTCGGATATATATTTACATTGAAAACTCTGAAAATGATGTTTAATGTTTGTGTGTGTGTATCATGTTTTATGAACCTTCGGGGTGTAAAAATCCTAAAATTCCAGCTTTCATAAAATGGGAGCACATGGAAACAGTCCTTCGTATTGAAAAGGCAACTTGTTT
Organism: Dioctria linearis; assembly: GCA_963930735.1. Lineage (NCBI taxonomy): Eukaryota > Metazoa > Arthropoda > Insecta > Diptera > Asilidae > Dioctria > Dioctria linearis. Next base: position 26,677,240 of record OZ005744.1, on the reverse strand, counting down.
GACATCGGAAGATTGTGGGTCAGAAAAGTTTTGTTTTTATGTAGGTTGACTTGTTAAGGATGAAAAGCAGTTCATATATAATCGTTGAAATCTTGGAGGGAGAACGGAAATGTTATGTACTGTGTAAACTTGGTTTTTGGGGTAAGTATTTTCGTATTCCAAGTTTTTTAATATTAAGAATTTAAGTAAACGTCTGAGTTGAGTAGATATGTTAAGATTTTTAAGTTGTTATACAGAATTTTTATACCATAGATGATGAAATCATAGGGTAATTTTGTCATTCTGTTTGTAACGCATAGGAATAACTCAGGATAACCCGAGCACGCGTTTACTTACAGAGCTGAAATTTTGCTCACAGGTTTAAAAAAAAAATTCAAGTTCGAAAATGGGACAAATTGGGTAGCTCCTTCGTAGGGTTGCCATACAAGAATTTCATTTTTCATAATATATTTGGACACTGCCTGCCTGAGAACGTGTGAACGTAGAGAGCTGAAATTTTGTACACGGCGTTTTCTTATGAAAATATGTAAATATAATATCAAAAATGGACTACTTCGGGAAACCTCTTCTTGGTGTTGTTATATAAACATTTAGGTTTTTTACGTGTATACTGTGAAAATGATCAGTCCTAGACGTTTCTATTGTAGGCACTGAAAAAATTTTCAGAATATGAAATTGGATTATAATGATATGCAAAAAGCCACTTCAAAAATCAACAAATTTGCACAGATAGGTGACCATACGAAATGACATACGGGCAGTCATCTAGGGTATCATAAGAATTGGTCTTAGTTAGACCAATTCTAACTTTTTGACTTGTTAAATTTTAAATGAGATAGAAGTTATTATATGTATATTATATATTAATAATATATTTATATTAAACACAAAGGAAAAAAGAAAAGCTAAAGAGATTAATGAATTAGTTAACATTTAAATACTAATAAAAACTAAAAATCAAAACAAATCAAAAGAGGTAAGTAACAATAATTTACAAGATTGCACTCACCGCGCGACAGAAAAGCATCCAAGAGATATTAAATATCTACGTAATAAATAGTGTTCCTAAATAGGAGCTTTAATGAGAGTCTTAAATGCATTGACAGTTTGAGCCCTCTGAAGACTAACTGGTAGACTATTCCAAAGATGGGCAGCCTGAACAGGGTATGAACGTTTCATAACCAATTTACTGAATCGATGGAATTACAATATTATGAGTACGTGGCGAAAAAGATAACTGGAAAAATTCTCTAAGATATTCTAACTGATTGCTCTTTAATATTCTAAAGTGTAAAAGAATTGTTCTCCGCTTAAGATACGTACTCAGTGAACAACCAAGTAAGGTCTTAATAAACGCGGAAACATGGTCAAATCTTCATAGGCTATAAATAATTCGCACGCAATCTTTGAAAGCCACAAAACATAAAACATTACTTCCAAATGTGAAATCGGGCAAAATCAGTGTAATTACCAATATCAACCTCATATTTGTTCCCACAATATTAGCCGAGAGCCATAACCTTCTCAACCCCGCATAAACTTTACTGAGAATCATACTAAGAGCTCAGAATAATTCCAAAATTAGTAGCTTTTCTAGCCACCTGGATAACAAAACAATTCAAGATCACCATATCGATGACGTTTAAAGCGCTGTTGTATGCATTGTGATATTGCCGGATTCAACTGAAGTGTGTATTCGACATAGATCAGAATGAAGTCGCTACTACCAAAGGAAGGTCATTAGTAAAGAGGCTAAATAATAATGGGGCCAACACAGAGCCTTGTGGAACACCACACAACACAGGCAAAGCATATGAAAATTCATCACTAACCTTAAGCTGCTGGAAACGACCACTGATAAATGCCCTAAGAAAGGAGATAACTGATGCACTATATTTGTAATTGGTTGCTAATTTATGAAGTAAAAGGCTTTGGTTAATACTATCGAAGGCCTTGGGGCCTTGGAGAGGCCCAAGAGAAATAAAATCCCAAAATCTTTATCATTCAAGGCAGCCCTAAGTTCCGTAGTAACCTTTAAGATTTGAAGGTGTATATTATTTTAATTTTCCAAAACCAAAGCCTTACTTCGACTGGCGTTGTTAAGATTAGGATCTGACAGGGTCGTATTTGTGGTATTTTTGAGATTTTATGTACCATTTGCTCTAAGTTTTTCATGCACTTACATATGTGAAGTCACAAGTCAGTATAATGGCTAAAATCACTTGAAATCAATCTGGAACTACTAATAAACTTCAGAAATTGACTTAGATTACCAAATAGAGTTTAGTTACTGAAAGTAGATCATGAAATTTATTGGAAAGTCAACACAGTTGAATAGTATCAGTAAATTTGCCGCCATTTTCCTGATCTACTTAGAGTAGCCAAACTCTATTTGGTAATCCAAGAAAATTTGTATATTATTGGTTCATGTTAACATAATAGTGGACGCTCTATCTGGTTAAGGTTAATCCCCTAAATTATAGACCCCCTATTTATTTTAAATACGATATTAGACGGGGATTCCCCTTACAACTACTTTACGTTATCTCTCTTCTCATCATACTCAGTTTATTCGCTTCATTTGAACTTGCAATCGTGTGTTTTCCATCTTGTGCTTGAGATTGTATTTTACGTTATTATTCCGATTGATAACCTAAAGTGGTTTGGCCAATATTTTACTTTAGAGGGCAACATATAACTGGAACATATACTGGAACTAAAACAAAATCAGCTAGTTCGAGCCATCACTTACAGCTATAGATTCGTTGGTTGATGATAACGACTCGGCGTATATACTATATACTTATCTATAATATATAAATTTGAGAATTGTCTTTAAAATAACAAATAACCCGATAGATAATTAGAGAGTGCAAAAAATTTTAGGTGCACCAAGTAGGTAAATGAATCTCAATGAGTATCGGGAATACCGCTGATGAGCTCCGTGGTGGGAGCGGAAACGTTTCGGAATAGCCAAATAGATGCCTACACGGCCACCATTTTACTTGAAAGTTCAATCTGCTCGGTTTCTCGCGAAAAATTATATATAGATGTCATGCATGTTAAATCTAATGTGTCGAGCAACGAAGCTGCCCAATATAAAATGCTCCCGCGAAGGTGAGAAGTCGTGCACCACCCCCTCGCATAACGTTTCTCATTTTGTATGTATTTATATATAAAATATGGGGATAGGCTGAGCACCACTAAATACAAAAATCGAAAAACTCAAAGTAGTTTTGAAAATAATTTCTGTTAGAGGTCAACATATAGTAAACTGCCATGGACCCCTACTTAGCTAAAGACGGCCCTGGTTGAGATATTCTTCTGGAAGATCGTCGAAATGTCATTCAAAATCATTACCCCAATTACCTACTGAATATATTCCAGTCTTAGATAATATTTTGTCATCGTAACTATTTTCTCAAGTCATTAATTACCTAACATTTATCTAAAAATATCGTTGCAGTTATATTACAGTACACAGCCAAATCTCCACCATTAAACCACCAGATCCAAACCTATATGAATTTAATCTTCAGTCAAATCAATTGCAAAGATTACCTACACCGACCGCATCGTATATGCGTAAAATTCCGAATATCCCATTCGGTAGTGTTATTATCAGTGTACACAAGCTCAGAGGACAAATATTATTTCATGATTACCCCTTTGTATAATTGTATCTTCCATTTGCAAACTTAACCATTCTCCCCATTTGTTGTTTGCGCTACATCTATGGGTCCATTCCAAAAGTTACTCACCCAGAGGATAATAATAATTTGTGTTTCGGGATGCTCAAATATGTGCGTGTCTCGCTGATAATTTCCATTCGAATAGTATGCACTTGGACACAACACAATGAACATCCGCCAGCCCACCACCTCACAGAAGAATACTAACAGACTAACCACATTCAACATTCAACGCAATAATGGTGGGAAATTATCGCGCGAATATAATTAAAGTCGAAATCATCATAAAGATTCTTCTCATCTCGTACATACCTATATATGGTGGGAAATGTATACCTACATATATAGTTCCCGATTTCATGTTTTCATTATCTCTGTCTAGTGCAATTGGGTATAAAATTTTCATACAGACGACACTTTACCGCCCTGAATTTCTCGGTTACTTCGCATTTAAACAGCATAACTGAAAATTTTCGTATTAACATGAATGTTGAGTGCAATGCTAGATATAGGTTTGCATATATATGTAATATGAGGGAAGCAATATAGACAACAGACTTCAACCCTGGATGATGCCTAGCCTGAATGGAAGAGACGAATTATCTACAACATACATACATACATACATATGTGGTCTCTCTGGCACTGAATAAGGGTATACTATAAGTGTACACAAAGCTCTACTTGACATCCGGGTGATAGTTTCAAGTACCTTCTGTTGTTCACTAACCAGCAATCATCTCATCATCCTTTTCATATGTCTATGAAACGTTGTCATATGAGAAGTATATCCATATTCCATAGAAGAAAACTTGTATGTAGTACCGAACACACACACACACGATACTCGATATAATATTTTCATCCAACTATGGCTTTGAAAATGAAGCGGAAAACTGTACAGGAATTATACATTTGCATTTCCTTGAAAAAGTTCAATTTTCGTTAACGAGAATAAGGAACTCAAAGATATTTTAATAATGTAAGTTGCTAATGTATGTAAATGTAGTTATAATTCTGGTTAAGCATTCCTTTCGCTTATAAAAAAAAAAGAAACGAAATCATAAATCCCTGGGATCCATAAATAGCACGAATGTATCTATAAAATTGTTACCAGGCATTCTAGAAAGAAATCTGTTTCCTTTTTACACCTTCATTACCATACACTGGTCGTAAAATGTTTTATTCGAGGTTATATAAATATAGCGAAGAAACATTTAGGGAAAAGGAACTGGTTTCAAGATGGTTACCGCTTTGAGATTTTAGTCATTCTTTAATGAACTACTTCTTTGGTATAGTGCATGTGTTTTAGAATCTTAAAGTTAAGTGACCAGTCCTTGGATTATTACCGCGGGTAATCACATTTAAGCTACGGTTTCTCAGAATGTGCCTCCGAATGAAATCAATACCAAAGAAACCTAATAAAAAGATAGGACACTGCCGAACAAAATTGGAAATTTTTCGTGTGCTTAGATCGTATGCTTTCGTCTTTTGAACGAAAAGAACTTGGCTATGCACTATTGTAGTGCAAATGAGACCACGAGTTAAAACCAAAAAATCGAGAGAACGTAGGATTAACCGAACGACAAAATCTTATTGATTCCCTCAAAATCCTATCAAACATAATATTGTAATAATGTACTTCGGGTAACACTACATCAATTTGATAAGAAAAAGAAAAATTTCGCGTTGGCCATGGTGCTGAAAGGAGATATAAAAGTCCTCTAAAATGAAATTCTCAATTTTTCCTGAAAATATCAGGGAAGCCAGCATGAGTTTCTCTCACTTAATATCTTCAGAGCAAAACATGTACTGTTCAAATAACATAGGAATTACGCTAACAAACATTGGCATTGCTATAAAAAACATTGACCAATTAATTCTCTCAATATTTCGCAAAAATTGGTTTTCACAAAAGCGCGGGAACATTATATGAGAGTAAAATCTGAAAACTCCGCACCTTCTCATTTATTTACGGAAATGAATCATTTGCCATTCTGTTTCGTTGCATGCAATTTGCGCTTTCACATTTTTTATCTTTATTCATAAAAGTTTTAAAGAGAGTTTGATTTTTGTTTAAATATTTTTTTTTTCTTTTTTGCTTTTCTTGCCGTGTGCATTTTAAATGTAAAACAATTGGACAACTCATCACAACCTATCCTCTTCTATTTCCCTTACCTGTACACCTATTAACAAGAAGGTATAAAGGAGAATGACATTCAGTATGGATGATATGGCGTATTATCCATAAAGATACCGACGCACGACAGAAAAAATGGAAAGTCTCAAAGAAAACCAAGGTTCAATTCTGTCAACAAGAGGACAAGAGATGATATAAAACCGAATTGAGGGCTAATGATGAGCCCCAAGGACCAAAGAGGAACATAAATGATAAAAAGTATATTGAGTCAAACATCGACAATCCAAAGAGGAAAATGGCCCCAAAACATGGGCTCTTTCAACACTCATACGGAAATATTAAAGGAATTTTTTAGGATAAAATTGCAGTTCATCAAACATTAAGTGAAATTTTACTTTAAGCAGCCTTTCGCTACAAATTGGAAGGACCCAAAATAGCGTTTCTTTTGATGATATATTCAATATCCTTATGACAAATACATATATCACAGCTGCCTCCTAGAAATGTATATTGATGAATGGTGATATAAAACATGAATATTTAGGGTGGCAGTTACTCATTATGTGCATACTAAGCTCCCCCAACGTGACAGGACAGCGACAGTGATCAAAAAGATGCGCGACAAAGTCCCCGGTGCGCGTTCGGCCAAACATGAACCAACAGTATAGAATTCTTCGCTACATTGAGTTTGGCTACTGAAAGTATTTAAAAATACTGAGGCAGTCACTATAAGTGACTTTGTATGAAAAGAAATAAAATCCACGGTCTACTTTGTAAGGGCATACCCCTAAAGAGAATTTAATTGAATTACTTTCTTCGAATTTGCCCAACAAAAATAATAAGAAATACTTATTAATAGGTACTTAAAAATATTTAATTGTGAGGGCATACCCCAAAGGGAATTAAATTGAATTGCCTTCGCCACCGCCATCTACTATCCTCTGTCGAAAGCACATCAATTCCCACTATATGCCAACAGAAGAAAAACAAAAAGAGGAGAAGAACAGGGGGACATTTTTTAAAGATCGTTTGGAGAGGCTGTCACGTTGGTTTTGTTCGAGAAGAAACGCAGGTACTGGCGGTAAAAAGTTTTTTTTTTTTTGATCCAGAAAAAAAAATTATCGAATCTATCGACGTGATCAGTCAGCGTTGGACCCAGCAAAAGAAAAAGTCGAGAAGGAAAAAGGAAGAAATTTAAAAGAAGTTACAAAGGTAACAATCGAGTCGAGCCTCGTGAGCGACCGATTAGGGACTTCGAGGAAACTGGATGAGGAAAAAATAAAAAAGGAAAAAGGAATCGCGGAAGGCAAACGAGAGGAGATTGCGGAAACAGCGGGTAAATCAAGGTCGATTTGTATATTAATTTTTACCTTTATATTTTTGTATGTACACATACCGTAGTGGCTAAGCTAGGTCTAGGTTAGTAAGGAATGAATTAAAAGAGGAAAAACTGTACCATCAGGTAATTAAAAGAAATTATGATAGCAAGGAGCTTTTTATCATTACACCCCAGAAAAGGAATCCCTATAACTTTCAGTAGCCAAACTCCAAACAGACTTGTTGTAGGTTGTCTTACTGGTTGAAGAATTGCTCCTCTATTGGTCTAAAATCGTAGAGGCTAGGGTGCCAAATGGATCGTAGCGCCCTGTGCTATTGAGTAAAGATTGCACTGTCCACCCCCTCAGGTCTCTAGTTATAGGACGTCAAAGTCAAAAAATAGGAAGAAAAAAATCCTAAATGTTTTAAATTTTAATGATCCAGAAAGAGTTATTATTATTCTCACAGCTATTCTCAAATATGTTCTCAAAAATAATTTGTTCCCTTAAGGACCGAAAAAAATATCAGCCAATTTCGGTATGACCTGAATAGGTTGTGAGCTAATAACTCCTTAACGGTTACAGATAAAACATAAGGTGTAATAGGTCAAATTAACGAGTTTACAGTTTTTTAAAAAAAAAAGTTATGTTTATAACCTTCATGCAAAAAAATAGAGGTCAAAGTAAAAACAAAAGTAAGAAAATCCGAAATTTTTGGTTCAGATCACCATAACTCCTGAAAGGAGAGGGATACGGGGCTGGTTGGACAGTCGTTGGAAAGGCAATGATTGAGTCCAATTTAATCTGTCAAATTGAAACTGTCCATATGCATGGGCCAGTTCGACATTGGATCAGGTGATCAGCTTCTATCCTTACAGGTACTCTCAAATTCAAGGATTACTATCTCGGAGTCCGACGTAATTTACAGTATCATCATCGGTGGATGCGGTTGTAGATTTCTCATGGAACTGTCTCTTAGAAAGTACCGTGGAGACTGCAGGCTTCCGCATAGTTTCAGTGAACCCGAATTCTACTACGACTTACAGCACAAGACATCTGGGTGATACTCAGGTTATGACCTGGATTTAATTGGACTCGACCTTGCGTCTTGGGTGACCATACAGTTGATACTGCACAGGCAATTAGAGTCTGACCAGGAGCGCGTTCATGAAGTCAGCTGCAGCCACAGCCGCAGGCAGTCATAGCTATCTCGTAGCCAGGCATAGCTGCGTGTAGTTGCTCATAACTTTATGAACGATTTTAGCCATTGCCAGCTTCAGAAATGTCATCATTGGAGTACGAGTTATATTTCATGTAATTATACAAAAACAATTTTTTACCTGCTTCGTCTAGTAAATCAATAAATGGCTCCCCACGATCATTCATATAAATGGTTACATTTTCCATTATTACAATAATATTTCTTTTCTTTTCTGTAATTTAAATATAACAACAAACAAAAATGTCAAACGTAATGCGTTTGTGTTAGTTAGCTATGCTGGGTAGCACTCTCAAGTCCGTACCGGCTGCAGGTATCTACGAGACTGGCTACTATGATTTTCCGAACGCCAGGAACTGTCATTTAGCCAAGTCAAAAAAACTGGGTATTGCATTTCCGAACGCAGATAGCCACATCTACAGCTACCATAGCCGGCTGCAGCGTACTTTATGAACATGCTCCAGTAGTTTGAGCGGGAGTGATAGCCCATGCGCCTGTGCAGCCAGGCTGTTGGAGTCTTCTCAGCAGTCAGAGCCTGACCAATAGTATGGAGCACTAACGCCTTCTCCGGATACAACACCGAGTGGTTGATTTCCTTTAGCTAGATTTGATCCGGGGTAGAGGTGAGCAGTTGATAGCTCCCAGCAAAGTCTCTCTTGTTCGCAAGTCAGTGGTAGAGCTAAAAAGAAAATGAGAGCAATAAAGGGGACCGCTACCTGGGCTACGCGGGCATGAGCATGTGTCTTCAATATTAAAGTTGAAAATCAAAAGTTCTGACTTCAATGTTCTTGGTATCGTTCTCTTTATTAATGATTATTAAGTTCTGTGATCCAAGTAAGAACAAAAAAAAATTAATCGTTATAATTAAGCTTTTCGTTTAGAACTGAACATTCGTTTTACATATCTGATGTAAAACTAAATCCCTGCTTTTTTTTCAAAAATACAAATTTCAGCCTACTTATCTAAGATCTTCTACGCCCAGCAAGTATTACTAGCAAGGAACTCCGAACAAAATAAATTGCCCGATTGGTCATGCGTTCACAGAAGGGCGGACAGAGACAGGCGTGTCGCCACAGATATGCCATAACATTTTTTTTGTCTAGGTGAGTACAATCACGTCCTGCTCTACTGACCACCATGGAGAAAACACCCTGTATTTTAATTTGAAGGTCCTGCGTCAAAAGTATCCTTATGACAAAAAAGATGTTTTGCAAAAAAAATGGCAAGGCTTACATCCCCAGTGAGAGATCTACGTCACGGTTTTTTATATCCAAGAGTTTTGGGTACACGCTTTATACTCTTATATTCTCATGGAGCAAGAGCTAGAGGATTTCATCTTAAATAGGTCCTAGAGAGCCTAAAATAATCGTCCCACATAAAAATGCAGTTATAAAATATCGCAGCCAAATATGTTTTCTTTTCAAATGGTGATAAAAAAAAAATAGCATGTGGAAAAAATTTATGAAAAGTAATGGTGTTTGAACGAAATGTAAGCTACTTTTATATGAAAAAAAATTACTGTGTGATGTCATCCTTGTATATTCCGGGGGTTACGGAGAAGCTGACCATTTCCAATTACTACAGCCCCTCGTACAATACGGTAGTTCTGACAACGCGACATATGTAGATATAACACTAATAACCCTAATTTTTCCGTCACACTGTTTTGATTAAAGACATATGTATCTAACTTCTCTTTAAATTTAACCGAGGAATGAAGAACGAAATTCGTTTTTTCAATTTTCGAAATTAAAATTAAAATTTCTATCATACTGTGTCAACGGTATAAGATCCGTCTTAAAGGAAATAGCTCCATCTACTAGTTAAATTCATAAATCCTTATAAACGCATTTCGATTAAACATTATGTAATTACGTGAACCACTTGGAATTAACCGTGCATTGTAGAAGAGTTCGGTTTTTTGTGTAAACTTATTCATTTTAGCGTTTTCCAATTTATTTAATTTTATTACTCCCCCAATTCAATAGCACTACCACTTTTTAAATTGGTATATATGTATTTCTTATGTGAAGTTATTAGAAGACTCAAATATTTATATAGAATATTTCTTAAACTCCATATTGTCATAATGCCTGGTAAAAACAGGAAAAAAAAAACAATTAAAAAAGTAGTTCATTTCGCTGAAAGACAAAATTAAATCTTAAATCGATTAAAAGTTGGAGAAAAACAACCATCTGTAGCAAAGCCATTATATCTAAACGAAGAAGCTACAATTAGAGCAATAAAGAGAAATGAACGTAAAATTAGAAAAAGTGTTGTGGAGGGATGCTCAGTAAGTGCAAAACGTGTCGTCCGAGCTGATGCTATTAATGTAATAAAAATGGAAAATGCTCTTATGATTTGGTCGGAGGACTGTTTAAATAAAAAGATCCTTTTAAGTGGACATAAGCTGTTAGAATTTACAAACATTTGAAAGAAACTGGGAATTCTCCTGGAAAACAACACAAATAGTTATTTACTCCAAGTAAAGTCTGGTTCGGAGATTTTCTTTACAAAATCTTAAATTTCTGCGGAGAGCAGGCCTCAGCAGATGCTGAAGTTGCCCAAAAATTTACACTAGAAATTCGAAAAATGATAGACAAAGGAGAGTGCAGGTATCGCAGATCAAATTTTCAACGCTGATGAAACAGCGTTGTACTGGAAAAAAATTCCTTCTCAAACAGACATACTTACATACATTTCGAAAAATTTAGAACGTGCACCAGCTTTTAAAGCTTGTTGTAAGGATGTTGTGACGCTTCTCATGTGCAGTAACTTATTAGAAAACTGTATTGTTGAAGCCCATGATAATATATACGCTCTTTTAGTCCTCGAGCAATAAAAAAACAGGATAAATCTCAACTAGGTACCAGTATATTAGCGATGCAATCGTAAAGCTTGAATGATTAAAACTACGACCAGACACTTCTCACAATAGGATCATCCCAACGTGAAAATTGTATTTTTCCCTCTGAACTGTACAAACATCTTTAATTCAACCGTTGGATCAAGGGATAATTCACGCGCTTTCGTCACACAATTGAAACTATTTCAAGCTAGGCTAGAATTGTTCGTTCTTAACTGAGATTCTCTCTTAAGTTTGTAAATCTTTATAAATTTAATTTTTTTTTTATTTTATTTTTTTTTTGACCCTTTTTAAGTTTTTTATTCAGTTTTTATTTTTTTTTTATTTTTTTTTATTTTTTTAATATATCTTTTATTAAATAAAACAACATGCGGGGATTTGTCCCGGTTACAGACAGAGTCAGGTCTTTTCTATATATCTATATGTATACAGATTAGAAAATTACATGCATAAAACATTAGGGAAAGAATTTTCTATTTCGGATTGTATTAAAATAATATCTTCAGCTGACAAGAAAAAAGGCATCAACCTTTAACGAAGGTTGGAAAGCTCTGTTACCGCATATGGTCCAGAAATAAAATGTTATCCCCTCTCCAGATGTAGAATATAATAGAAAAGTATACACTGCTTCCCGTTTAAAGGATGAAGACTTCCAAATATGTTGAATTTAAAATGTGCAAAAATTATTTCGAGAACAAACTTTAAGTGAAGTAAGAAGAGTTAAATGGAGCTTATAGCCACCTCAAATGCTTCGCAAAATAGAAGCTTTAAAAATATAAACAATGAATCCATTACAAATTTAAGTTTAGATGATGTGCAAAGAGGAATAGATTTGGCCAAAACATTAGAGCTTTACTTCATAGATGAAAATCCTAAGTTTAGAAGAGAGCTGCAATGTTGCTGAGCTCCTTATTAAGATAGAATTACAAAATAAGAACGCGTATAAGGATGTGTTAACATCTAATTCCAATCAGACTTATTAATGAAATTACAGCTTTTGATGATGACTTTTATTATGATTATCAGAAAACGAGTTAAACCGACATTGGTTTTCAAACGACAGTAACGATACAAATGAATTTCCTAAATTTTTGTAATTGCGAAGGAATTTGTCGGTTAGATTTAGATTCTAAGATTTGAATCTTTTTTTTAAATTTATTAAAATTTTTCTAATTTTAAATAATCAGTCAGTCCTTTGGAAAATTTTATTATCATCCACTCAGGCATATTTTAGAAATTGAATTACAGATTACGGAAAAAAACAAAGTCAAATATAAAAGGGACCATAATTGTCATATTTTTTTAAAAGTTGTGCGTGTTTCAATTTAAAAGGCAAAAATTGCAATCCACACATTGGAAAAATGATATTTACTCCAACTAAAAAAACCTCTCATTTCGTTACTCATGCTGCCAATCTATTCGTTCGTATAAAACTCCTTTTTTTATATAAATATGTAACGACAGACTATCAGCCAGTTATCGTCAGTTTGTTTTCGTCCACTCCTCCTTTAAGAAAATAAATTCGCATATAAAAGCATAAGGATCTGAAGCGAACGCTCAAAGAAGAATGAAAACTGATTTTTTTATTGCCCCACAGTGGGTCGGATCTGTTTTCCACCTAGCACCAACTATAGAGGCATTCTTTATAGAATAAGAGTTAAAAACGAATTTTATAATAAAACTAGGAATAATGGAGAAAATGGAAGAAGAAGCCATTTTGATTAATTTCTTTTTTTTATATTTGTGTTTTGTGTTGTCATGGATAACTATAGAATTTTTTGATGACCACTACTTTAGATCAAAAGCGAATGATATTCAAAGAAGAAATAAAACTGAATTCTTTGTTTCCGACTCCATTTTTATTAATATGTACTGTTACTATTTCTCACCTAGTACCAGACAGAGCGGACGACAGTCTCTAGAATATGAGATGGAAACAAATATGATAATAAAGCTAGATGAAATGCAAGAAAATAAAACTAGAAATAACGGAGAAAATGGAAGAAGAAGCCATTTTGATTAATTTTTTTTTCTTATATTTGTGTTTTGTGTTGCATGCATAACTATAGAATTTTTTGATGACCACTCCTTTAGATCAAAAGCGAATGAAATTCAAAGAAGAAACAAAACTGAATTTTTTGTTTCCGACTCCATTTTTATTAATATGTACTGTTACTATTTCTCATCTAATACCAGACAGAGAGGAGGACAGTCTCGAGAATATGAGACGGAAACAAATATGATAATAAAGCTAGATGAAATGCAAGAAAATAAAACTAGAAATAATGGAGAAAATGGAAGAAGAAGCCATTTTGATTAATGTTTTTTTTCTGATATTTATCTTTTGTGTTGTCATGGATGACTATAGAATTTTTTGATGACCACTCCTTTAGATCAAAAGCGAATGATATGCAAAGAAGAAACAAAACTGAATTCTTTGTTTCCGACTCCATTTTTATTAATATGTACTGTTACTATTTCTCATCTAGTACCAGACAGAGAGGACGACAATCTCTAGAATATAAGACGGAAACAAATATGATAATAAAGCTAGATGAAATGCAAGAAAATAAAGCTAGAAATAATGGAGAAAATGGAAGAAGAAGCCATTTTGATTCATTTTTTTTCTTCTTATATTTGTGTTTTGTGTTGTCATGGATGACTATAGAATTTTTTGTTGACCACTCCTTTAGATGAAAAGCGAATGATATTCAAAGAAGAAACAAAACTGAATTCTTTGTTTCCGACTCCATTTTTATTAATATGTACTGTTACTATTTCTCATCTAGTACCAGAAAGAGAGGACGACAATCTCTAGAATATAAAACGGAAACAAATATGATAATAAAGCTAGATGAAATGCAAGAAAATAAAGCTAGAAATAATGGAGAAAATGGAAGAAGAAGCCATTTTGATTCATTTTTTTTTCTTCTTATATTTGTGTTTTGTGTTGTCATGGATGACTATAGAATTTTTTGTTGACCACTCCTTTAGATGAAAAGCGAATGATATTCAAAGAAGAAACAAAACTGAATTCTTTGTTTCCGACTCCATTTTTATTAATATGTACTGTTACTATTTCTCATCTAGTACCAGAAAGAGAGGACGACAATCTCTAGAATATAAAACGGAAACAAATATGATAATAAAGCTAGATGAAATGCAAGAAAATAAAGCTAGAAATAATGGAGAAAATGGAAGAAGAAGCCATTTTGATTCATTTTTTTTTCTTCTTATATTTGTGTTTTGTGTTGTCATGGATGACTATAGAATTTTTTGTTGACCACTCCTTTAGATGAAAAGCGAATGATATTCAAAGAAGAAACAAAACTGAATTCTTTGTTTCCGACTCCATTTTTATTAATATGTACTGTTACTATTTCTCATCTAGTACCAGACAGAGAGGACGACAATCTCTAGAATATAAGACGGAAACAAATATGATAATAAAGCTAGATGAAATGCAAGAAAATAAAACTAGAAATAATGGAGAAAATGGAAGAAGAAGCCATTTTGATTCATTTTTTTTTCTTCTTATATTTGTGTTTTGTGTTGTCATGGATGACTATAGAATTTTTTGTTGACCACTCCTTTAGATGAAAAGCGAATGATATTCAAAGAAGAAACAAAACTGAATTCTTTGTTTCCGACTCCATTTTTATTAATATGTACTGTTACTATTTCTCATCTAGTACCAGAAAGAGAGGACGACAATCTCTAGAATATAAGACGAAAACAAATATGATAATAAAGCTAAATAAAATGCAAGAAAATAAAAGTAGAAATTAGAGGTGGGGAGATATTATTGTGTTTTTTTTTATAGGGATTTGGGTTTTTTGTTTACATAGGATGACTGGCGAAGCGAAAGTAGGTATTCTAAAACGCTCGTGGGGGAGGAACAATATTAAATATCTTACAATCGCCAATTCAGTCAATTCCCACTTGTTTTTTGCCTGTTGTTAATTGTTATTTTTAAACAATGGGTGTGATATATGGTATGTACATACATACATTCTCCCAGTTATAGCTATTAAGTTAAGTCTAGTTAAATAATAATAATATTCTATAATTTGCTTCTTCCTTTCAGTTCTGACTTTACACTTGCCTCATTGGTTGTGGTGTTCTACAATGAACAATTGGGCACTAGACTGACTCTGTCAATCCTGAATCCAAAGCAAAAATTTAAAATTTATAGTGAGGACGAAAATGATACGAACAGATTGCATAATCTGCTCTTCCAAAAGACCAGCGAAGTATGTAGGTAATATTAGTTCACAAGATCTTTTAGTAAAAATGGTTTCCAATGGCAGTCTAGGGAGCTTCCTATATACAAATATTACTACAGCACAGCACAAATTTAGGTTCTGCTTTGCCTTAGAGTATAGGTTAATTTGATGAGAGACTGATTCAAGAAAATACATATCTTTAGAAGAAATGTGAAATTAAAAGTTAAAAAACGTATTCTAAAAGAGCATCGACAGTCAAATTCTAGGCCAACACAAGAGGTACACTAGTGCTTCATGAATTTTTATATCGGACAACCAATATTGTATGACTATGAAACGTTTCTTGATTCTTATCGTCTGTCTTTTAATAATAATACTACAAGGAATATCAGGAGCAAAAATGACATACAGTCGCTATTTAAAATATGTGAAATATGTTTGCATAAATGAAATGCTGGTCACGTTCCTACAAAATTCATTTTTTAAATTGACTAGGTATAATTCGATTTTTATATTTCGCAAGTATACTACAGATTGCTTTTCGAGGATGTATAAGGGATATGTTAAAGTCATGTACGTCATGCGATTCAATATTTGGTATAAATTTATTAATAAATTCATGAATGTCCTTCATTGACTCTTCAGATATTATACGTGAATGGATATGGCGGCTGCCTTATCATGCCATCGCGAATTTGCTTTGCTTTATGCTGTATACTTTTATTTTGTAAGCGATTTCATTTGAATTCAATGAATAGCACAAAAAAATTGTGAGGGATTAAAAACTATAGTAAGTACGTTGTACCTAGTGCAGATAAAGAATTTGAGCAGCTTTGGTTTCCAAATAAATATCGCAAGCAAAGACGTCACTACTTAAACCAGACTTTTTCTTTTTGAAATTTTATGGATCTTTATCTGTATGTTAGTACTTTACTAGTCTTTAATTTCTATTTACTTTTTAAATTTAAAATCGTCTTTAGTGAAAAATTATTTTCAACTAAATCCAAATAATTCAATACATCACCTTTTTTTTTAAACGTTTTTTTTTTAATATTATTTTGAAATAACATGGTCTATAATTTAGCTTATAGACCCCGCATTTGTTATTTCATTAATTTTAGGTTTCAATTTATTGTTGACTAGAATGTTTTTAAGAGTTCCATTGTTAAAGACGGTTGGCTTTACGTTTTTTAATACTTTATTTAAACTTCTTGATATCTCGTCAAAGCAGGGGATCTTCTCCATTTTATTGGATCACTGTTAGTTGTTTGGAAGCTAAATTCATTTCCATAGCTTTTTTATAGTGTTTTTGCGTCGTCAATAATTTATGACATTACTATTCCCATTGTTTTTAGCGATCAGTTTTATTTTCATGAGTTCTTTTTGAACTTTTCTTGATTTGTTATTCCTAGCAAACTATGAAGATCTGGGTATTATCGTGTCGCAGTAATTGTCTTTCTATATCTTTTCTATATACATATATTAAATCCAGTTTGTTATATCCGTTAAACTTATTGCCAAGTCTAGGAAATTAAATTGTATGTATTGTGGTGTCATTTACATTGCGCAAACCAAAATATCTATAAGAACAACATTTGAGGAGACTATTAATAGCGCAAAGGCTGTAAACCAAATTTTCGGTTTCACTAAGCACCTTAGCATATTAGATTATTATTAGACATCAAATTATTACATAATTTATTAGAAAAGAGATTACTAGATAAATATGAAATAAAAATAAATATGTCCTATATCAATACTTCCTTTCCTATCTAAAATTATAGAGAAGATGTTACCTGCACGCTACATGATTACAAATCTATATACCGATCTATATTTAGAGCCAATCATAGCTGTATAACTGCCTTATTAAAAATAACTAATGACATTAGAATCACATTACATGATGATAAGTTTACTGCACTTGTAAGTATTTCTCGAAGTTTCTAAGGCTTTCGATTCCTTTGATCACGGAATTCCTTGGAAATTTTAGTTCGCATGCTGCTCGCTTGATCTTCAGCTACCGGAGTGGTCAGTCTCAGGCAATCTTTTCCAATTGCAAGCTTTCTTATTTTTTAGGAATAAATTCTGGAGTACCACAAGGCTCCATGTTAGGACCATTTCATTTTGAAATGTTTGTTAATGATATAATTGGTCGTGTTAATCATTGTCCAGACTGGTTGGAGCTTTATACTATATTTGAAATTTCGTTGTATTTTGTTCTTGGCTAAACTTATTAAATACTGTGAACCTAACCTTTTGCATGATTGCTTGCATTATTACAAATCCAATAGAACAAACAATTGCACATATTATATCGCGATCCACCTCACTAACTTTCAAGCACCACTTCTTCGTCTTCATCATTAGACTTTGGAATAGTCTTCCAATTGCTTAAAGAAATTCTTTGGGAGCTCGCACATTTAACAGTTTTAAATACTCGCTTTTCCCTTATTTAAACTCGTAAAATACTTATTTATTTATTTACTTGTACAGCTCATACTACTAACTATTTCCTTTTTTGTTATTCTTCTTTACTTTCGTTATATTTTTAGTTTTCATTTATATTTTATATTAATTTTCCTTTTTTTCTTTTCTTTTCTGCTTCTTTATTCTATTGGATTAATACTTATTTTTGAATTGCTTGGTGATTACTCTTTTTTAGTTTTTTAGCTTTAGTTTTTGGTTTTACTTTCTTAAATTTTGATTATTTAATGTTCAAATTATAACTAGAAGCTTGTACTAACTTAAAGATCTAGCATCTTACTTGTCTGATTGCCAATAAAAAATAAATAAATATCTATCTATCTTTCGGATTAAAAAACCTAAAGACGATTGCTATTTTATAGTAAACGATCAACTAGATTTTAAAAATAACAGCCCACTATTGAATGCAAATTTTAGTATACTACGCATGCGTTAGCTATCCATGAAAGAGTTTAGTTAGCAACTAAATTAATCATTCCCTCAACAACAAGAACCCTGATGATGTCCTGATAAGATGAAACGCGTTGGCGGTTACTTACTTAATGTATATGTAAAATAAAAATATATATATACATTGTGGAAAAACAAGAAGTGCTTTCTTATCTTTTGTAAGATGGCAGTTAAAATAAATTTATTCCACCAAGTTTATCTATAAAATCTGTGAGTTAAACATATCTCTACTATTGTTGCGGACCAGACGGTCAAGTAGTGATGATAGTTGCTAGGTACTTTAACTTTATATTTTTTATTGGAATTTCGATTTTTTTACACTTATTGACTAAAATTTTTCTGTTATCTTTTTTTTAGAAAAGAACTTAAATTATATTTTATATATATATATTATATTTTGTAGATCTTTTATAATATGCGTTTTCATTATTTCTGCTTTTGCACGGTTTTTTAGAGCAATAGTTCTTTTTCATTTTATGCTGTTTTTCAAATCTGTCGAACTCATCCTCTTACTATGTGCAGCAGCATGTCTTTTCTTTTTATAGAGGTTTCGTTGAAAGTTGAAACATATCTACCGTGTAAAAAAAAAGAGTTGGGTGTATTTCAAAAATTCTAATCTTCCAGTAAAATATTTAAACAGGAACCAATTTATACAAGATATTCCTTTAGATTCAAAATAGAGAAAATATTGTGACTAATAGTTTTCCTAAAAATAAAAATAGTACTTAATATAATACTTTCTTATGAAACGTAAATTATATTTCTTTATATTTCCAATTGAAACTTTGACGAACCCTACATTTACTTAAATGATATGTAGATAGAACTATTTTATATAATTTGACAACAACTTAAGAAATAACGTCTCATAAATACGCAGTTTTATTCAAACCCTCGCATCTCATAATTAACTGAATGAGAAAGAAAGAAAGTTGAAAACGGCAACAAATCTGTGCCAATTTTTCGCACATAATTCATAGCACATGTTCGTGCACATACGATAACGCTCATACTTCTGGAGCAATATTTTCAATCGTTCATTTTTATAACGTGTAGAATTACTTTTTTCTTGTGTAAACTTATGTTATTGAGAATGCAGAAAAGTCGAACTTTTCGACCCAGCGATCAGAGAAGTCTCATCATCTATGACCGCCTACCATAGAGTTCGATGATAGGATGGTAGACGATCAGAGATAACCATATTGATGAGACTTCTCTGATCGCTGGGTCGAAAAGTTGGATTTTTCAGCATTGTCAATGCATTTTAGAAATTCATTGACATAATAGACGAGAAATAATCCACCTTTTACTACAAATGTATAAACAAAGAAATTCTCTTTACGAATGAAATTTTACACCGATTTTAAGTCAATTTAAATTTACCAGGCAACAATGTACAATTTGTTTTTCGTACATTTTTTAACGCTACATATGTAAATTTAATGTAACTCAGAGTGAGTTAGTAGTGCATTATTTAAATTTGTATTTTTACTAAATTTATACATATTACAGATATTTTGTATACAAATTTTCCTGCAAACTTCAAGTGAAGGTTCAAAAATTGAATCAAAATTCAAGCATGAAGTAGCAAGAAGAAATTCCTATATTAAATTTGTATTTGGTACAGGCGTACGTATCAAAAGGCAACACTTTTTGAGAATGTAATCAGGAGCGATTAACCGCTCTCCCTACTCTCCTTCTAGATACGCTACTACCGGTAATCGTAAAATGCAGCAGTATGGTCACATGAGGATAGTGTAAATTTAAAATTAATTTTTATTCAGACAGTTTAAATATTATTTACGGTCGGGGATTTCTGATTAAAAATTGAGTCAACCTTTGCTACTCTATAGCCACAACCACATCCGCAAACCATATACTGGGATACTGGGATACTGGGAATGAAAAATTTTGTTTCATTTCTACACTATTGGAGGCTTATTACTGAATTTTCGTCAATTTAGCAATGAATGAGCTCCCCCCTTCGCCGAGATTGCCATTAAGTTTATTGGTCTATTAATTTATTTTGTATAAAACATTCATGAACTTTAAAGTCATTACTATATACTTATATAATTGGCATGATGCATTCATCCCGATGGGAGTAATATCGCGCTCGACTGGGATTGTGGGATTGTGACAAAACTTCACTAAATAGTCGCTGTTATTGTGATAATTAAGCCCCAGGACACCTGCATAATTTTATATGACAACAACTGCATTCGAGATTATGTATATGTATTTATGTAGATATATAATATTAACCTGAAGGACAGGAATTTAATGACTAGTAATTCGCTACGGTAATTTCATCCGCTATTACCCTATTCTGATGAGAAGTTTACTTTCTGATGTCATGAATAATTGGACATTTGATCTGACATTTTTTCGGATTACGTTAAAATCCGTTTTATTTCCTTTTAGCTGTGGTGCATGTTTAATTATGTATAATGGAATCAAAATATTGCACCGTACAAGATATGGCCAGTTTCCGGGTATAGAAATTTTGTGAATGTGTTCTGTATAAATAATTTACAGCGCTAATGACCTTCGTTCCTTTTTTCTACCTCCTATGGTCGAATGCTATAGAAAAACCATATGAGAAATAAATGACCGAGAGAAATATTTGACTTTTAGTTGATCGGACCGATAGCTATTCAATGTAATTTTCGTGTTATTTTGAGCCCATGTAAAATAAACTAATAATTTTTACCTATCTAACTATATGTATATGTAGGTCAAGGGGAGTCAAACATTTGATTCGAATGCTCAATGATAATTTTTTCCAGCTAATCAACATTCACAAATTCGATTTCACTTCCATATCATATCTCAAATTGCTTTAGTTTGAACGGCAGAGTCTAGTTAGAGCAAAACTTAGACAACTCTTCATAATAACTTAATTACGAATCCACTCTTTGATTCTCTGGAATAGGCATTAAGGTCAAAATACATCGTTAATAGCTTCCACGCATCCGACTACTAAATGCACTTAATTGCCCTTCAGTACCTTGACACACATACGAAAAGTGGGTGGACAAGGTGCTTTTCATCGAATTTTGTTTCATGTTATAGGTAGGTAGGTAATAATTCACTCTATTATCTCTTTGATGTTTTGGGTACTGGCAAAATAGTTTCTATTGAAGTAGGTCTGATTTCCTTATTAGACAATTTCCTTGGGGTTAAGTTCAAAGCCTGCTTTGCAAATGGCCAATTCAGCCTTTACTTATCAAAATACTTAGACTAATAATTCCCGACGATAATTCAAGATCCTATGTTTCCAAACTAAACATAAAAAGTTTTTAAGGAATCCTTTCTGAGCCCAACATATTTGCCTAACCATTCTACGTCCGATTTTAATTTTTTTCAAAACCTCGATACTCGGTATTGTTGGACTACGAGGAATTTTTGGGGTGACCACACAGTTTTTCAAAAATGCAATTTTCGCACCAATTTAATTTTAGTTCAGAATTACGGAATTTCAATTAGGTAGTCCTTACGAAATTGGACATTTCATATGAAACGACTCGCAATAAGTGAGCTCACGGAGGCCATATTTGTGAAACTATAACCGTAATATTGAGCACGTGTTTTTGATTGGTCTTGACGCCATGGAAAATTGGACGATTTCGCGTACAATTTATTAAAGCTTGACACCAAAATAGGGGTTCCATGCGTCAAACATTTATGCGTCACGTGAAATTTGTGAGAAAAACTCGACGCTAAATCGAAAAATTCCAAGTAAGTGAGATTTTCGTTGATTAAATCATGAACGCCTGTATATTAACAAACCAGACACTCCATAAAGGAAACATTGCCGCAATTAAGTTTGTCAGAGTGTGTACGCGAAAAATTATCCCAATCAATTTCTCGCCGATCATCAAAAGATTGCTGATTACAACTTAACAGATTTTTCATATTGACTTGAAGCCTTACCCATATTAAATGTTTAGATTTAAGAACCGACGATAGTTTGCATCGTTTATATATTTGCTGAGTGGGTCTTAGATCTATTGGAAGTTGATCATGCTTTTGACAGAAAAATTATCTTCAGTGATCTAGTTCATCTGTGGATAAATGATTTTGTAAGCAAACCAAAACTGTCGGATTTGGTTGGAGCGATAAAAACCCAATGGAGATTCAAGACAATTTATCCCAGAACAATTTCGGTATGGTGTACATTTTGATCCGGCGGAATCAGCAGCCATTATTTTTTTCAAAATGAACGAAAAGATGATATGATTGTGAATGGCGAATGAAATCGGGCCTACGATTATTTTTTACTCCAATTTGGAATGTAAGTAAATCTCGCAATGTGTCATACTACACGCGAAATAATCGACCAATTGAAAGAAAAATGTTATATCATTTCGAGTGATTGATTTTTTTCAGAATTTTAATTTTTACGATTTTTAGTTTATTTAATAATTTAATTTAGAATCGTAAAAATAACAAATCTCAACAAATTAACTATTCTATTTCATCTGTTGTGTATTTATCCTGGTATAGTGACAACAATTAAACTCGACGCACTCCAAAATTAAACATTACTTCATTCTATTCCTCCTACTTGCTTTAGTAATACACAAGATAAATTTAATTATTAAATACAAACTGAAAAGTCTGTCCCAAAAAAAAAGTGAACGAGAGATTGCCGTTTTCTATTCTAAAAAATCACACACCAAAAATTCATTTGATCGTTAAGTTCACTGCTTATGGGGGTGCATTCAGACCTTAGAACATATAACTGAAAGAAGCGAAATATTGCAAATAAAGGACAGGACCTGTCGGTGCGAAGGAATCTCGGTTTTAGGGTGAAGGGGCGGAAAGACATGCAGAATTTAACTTATGTTAACTTGCTAATGTCAAATAGAAGTAAACGTCAGATTCGTTTTTTTTTTAGGTTTTTTTGCTTGTTTTTTTCTTATTAAAAACTAAATCTTGTACAGTTATTTGGATTAATGATTAAAAACATTTTAAGTGACAATTTCGTGGTTAAGCCTTGTGCTTAAATTAATAAAAGTGTTAACATTTTATATAATAATAATAATCGCCAATATAAAGTAGCAGTCGTCAAATTAAACTAGAAATTTTATTTTCTAGAAATACGTGCAAAAGAAGCAAGAAAAGGATAGGTTACCAAAAATATCAATATAATTGTTGAAAATATTTCTTCGTTTACATTTATGAGTTCTCAACTTTTTTTTGACTTTAAAGTTTCAGTCGCAGAATATTTCAGATTTACTGCTTCAATGAGCATAAAAAATTAACAAATGCATAAACAAAATTCTATCAAATAGTTGGAAATGTCTCAATTTGTAGGTAAGGGGGAAGCTTCCTTTAGTTATATGGTATGTTCTAAGATTCAGACTTCTTAACACCAAATAATTATTTTGACATATAGATGACGCTATTCCTTTCAATGTTTACACAAACTCGCAATACCATCCATGAACAATTCTAAAAATTATGTGGTCGAGTCCCGTAGGTAGGGGGTATAAGATATAAATAAAAGAAAATTGTAAAAAGGTGCCTATTTATTTATCTGCTTATATCGTTTATGGGTAATCGCAACAGAAAATTAGAAAATTAGTAAATACAAGAGGATATATATCAGTAAGAGCAGTCTACTGGAAAGCGATGGGTTCCGGCTTCAAAAACCGGACAAAGCGGTTAGTGTTTTTTCTTGTATTTAATAATTTAATTTAGAATATGTAGTCAAAATAAAACATGTCAAAAAATTCTTCTATTCCATAGGACACCTTTATTGGATTGAAAGACCCAAACAAACAATCATCCGACAAGCATTAGAATTCAACTTCCAGGGGAAACAAATGTTGGAGAGAAATGTTGTGGAATCATATGAAGAAAAAAATAAAAAAATAGACGAAAGTGGAAAGACTTGGACAGAAATTAAGAAAACATCCCGGAACATAGTGAGATGGAAAGGTTATGTGGAGGTTCGAGACCCTATGATCATAAGATAAGACCCTTTACTTACATGTTCGAATATGAACAGGTCTTAAAACTTTCTTTGGCTGCAGTGGTATTAGGTACTCTATATTATAACAGAGCGCCATTATTCAATTTATGATACACATGTCCAACTTTTCAATATTGTCACAAAACAAAGAAAAGTGAAAACATGAAACTCTACAAACTGAAATTCTATTCCCAATTTGTCGTCGTTCCCCATATTGTTAATAACCTTCTGGGACAAATGAACAGAACATTTAAAATAATTTTCCAATGTAGGTACAGTAAGTTTGTGAGCTCAGCTTATTTTATATCTTATACATGACTGGATATACGTTAACCATTGGTTAAAACTTTCAAGGCAACAACGAGAAATTTTCAACCATTAGTCTCCTCCCTGTCGATTTTGAATTATATTTTGGGTTCCTGTTGTTGCAAACTCAGCCCACAATGCGAGTGGAGTTGAAGCAGAGGAAAACTTCCTGCGTTGAAACCACAAATCAAAACCCCATTTGCCTTGTTTTCAATCGATTCAACTAAATGCAGTACACAGAATGCCATGGGATAAACACACATACTACATACATACATATAGTAGTCGTTCTCTGAAACTTTGCCTAAAACTTTTTTCACCTCAATGAACACTATCAGCTATAATACAACACTAGCAGCACTAGCAGCACCAGCAGTACTGTGTGCAGTTGCAGTATGTATAGCTCAATAATTTGGAATAAATTTGCATACACCACCCGCAACGTCATCGTGAAGCACTAATGTATTTGCCCTGGACGTCACGTTCGTTCTTCGCACACTATGCTTGTGCCCTGTGATGCTCTGCTTGAAATTGCAACCAACTTCAGTTTTGAGTGTTCTCTACTACAACAAGGGGTTTGATATAGAACGGCTGCTGCTGCTGCTGCATGCTAAATGAATTTCCATTCAGTAGAGGAGATATGTCAGACAAAAATGCGTTTTATTCTTCCTCCCACATGAACACATCTAAAGTAAAAAGTATCCTATTCTGTGGGAAGCTATTTTCCAGGAATGATATTGATGTTAACGTTGCAATATCATCTCTGAGCAGCTGGACATGAAAAGTCCTAAGATGAAAATTACATCATTTTTCATTTGATGTGAAAGGCAGACATGAAATATGGTGCTCAATAATTTCTCCTACATATCTAGCTTTATCTATAGATTTGATACCTATTTTTTTCCAATTTCCGATCAATAACGATTATCTAAATCCGTAATGAAATCATGGATCTATATGAAGTATGTACATGGAAAATGACAAATGGTATTGTGTTGAGCTTTGAAAAAGTTAATTTCAATTTCAATTTCAAAATTATTTATTGCACTTACTTGAGACTGTCTTAAGAGTTGATTTGATTTTCAATTTCAACGACCAACAACATCATATCTCAAATATGTAAGGGAAATTAATTGAATTTTAGTTTTTTACTTTTTTTTTTTTTTACAAAAATAAATTCCTTTGATGGAAGAGAGAATTCAGAAAGCACTTTTAAACCAGTTTCTTTCAGAACTCTAACAATTATAATTTTACGAGATTAAAAGAAATTCTATGAAATCCTGTCAAAGAGAAAATTTTATGACTTTCATGAAAGAATTGAACCAAAATAATGAAATTTACCACAAATTTGATTTTACAGTGGTCTCCAAGTACAAACGTGAACGTAAAACTTTTTGAGGGATAGATTACTGATGACTTTTTTTGTGCAGCTCTAGTGGAACTTATTCTCCATTCCCAAGCCCATTCCCATCTTAGGATCTTTTAGTAGTTAGAACAAATAATATACGTAGCGACTTGTTAAAACCAATTTATGTAAAACAACAGCCTATTTGAGGCTAATACGGAACACAGCTTTTTCCCTGTTGATCAACAGAAACCAATCTATCTTTATTTACAGAAAAAGTTGCTTGTACCTTAGATATAGGTAAACAAGTTGATGGTATTCATACTAATTTCTTAAAAGCATTCGACAAAGTTAGTCATAATCATGCATTGGTGAAAATGGTGAAAGTAGGCCTATGTAATAGTACTATTGCTTGGTTCTCATCATATCTTATGAACAAAGAAAATATCGTAGTCTTTAATCGATCCAGTTCTGCGTCTTACAAGCAAACCTCTGGTGTCCGACAAAGGACCGTTCTTGAACTATTTATTTTCTTTATTTATGTATTTATGGGGGGATATATGCAGATGGTACTGGCATTTTTCGTCCATTTTAACACTGTCGAAGACTATCTCTGCACATGCAAGAAGATCTGGATGAACTGACGAACTGGTGTAGGGTCAAAAACTATTAACAAGGATCCTTACTTTCAGACTCGATCGCACGTACATATATAATAGCCTCATAGCTAGCACATGTATCATTATAAATGCACAATTAGGGTATAACTTTTTACCAGTCTAGTCTCGCCACACCTCCACCTTTAAACTCGAAAGCGCCAGGAGAAACATTAAAGAAAAATCAGAATCCATAACTATAATCACAATTGTCTAACTGCAACTCATGCCCAAACTTTTAAGATTTAATCTGAGTTGTAGCATTTGTTATTTTGCAATTAAACTTTTCTTGTGTATATCACTGAGAAAGAAAAAAACTTATTTTTTACTTTTTAGTGCATTTTATTTACAAAAGTTATTTATTTTAAATTTTTTTAATATATTTTATTTTCTACTTTTTAGTCATAAATTCTATACAATCTCTCAAAACTCGACTCTAGAATCTCGACTTTCGAATGCCGACTCTCGCCAGTCGTCTCTCAAATGTCGACTCTCGAATCTCGAATCTCTAATAGTGATACTCGACACTCGAATCTCGACTCTCGAATCTCAATTCTTCAATCTCGACTCGAGACTCTCAAATCTTGACTCTCGAATCTTTACTCTCGCATCTCGACTCTCGAGCCTCGCCTGTCGAATCTCGACTCATATCACACACGGCCCAAATTACACAACCACAACCCCACCCCAAAACCCCAAACACGTAAGAAAGTTTTACCCCATCGGAAAACTCCGCATTCACCCATTCTAAATAAATATCCCCATGTAAATCGATGCACTTTTACTATCCTAAAAAAACCCTTCCTCACGAACAGCCTCTCAGGCGCTCAGACACAAAGTAAGTTGATAGAAAGTGATTAATAAGACCGCATGTGAAATTTATGTTATAAACAAGTAAAAAAGCTAGAATTTGTCTAAGATCAGTTCTTATGATACCCTAGCCTAGATGAATGCCCGTATGAAATTTCGCATGGTCACCGATCTATGCAAGTTTGATTTTTGAAGTGGTTTTTCGCATATATTTCTAGAACGGTTTGTCGGACAGTATAAATGATTACAACCAATTTTATAGGATTTCGTATTCTGAAGAAGTATTTAGTAAAATAAAAATGTCTAGGACTGATCGTTTTCACAGTATATGTAAAAAACATAAATTTTTATATGGCAACACCAAGAAGGGGTTGCCCGATTTAATCCAGCTTTGAAATTATATTTGCTATTACTATAAAAACCTTATGTAGTAAATTTCAGCTCTCTATGTCGACGCGTTCTCAGGCAGTGTCCAAATATATAGTGGGAAACGAAATTTTTGTAGGGCAACCCCACGAAGGAGTTGCCCGATTTATCTCATTTTCAAATTTATTTTTACTTTTTTTTCTAAAGTCCGTGTTCAAAATTTCAGCTCTCTAAGTATACGCGTTCTCGAGTTATCGTTCGCACAGATAGACAAACGGACAGATGGACAGGCGGACGGGCGGACGGACAAACGAACAGACGGACAGACGGACGGACAGAAGGACATGCAAAAATCAAAATAACTTAACAACAACAAAATCACGGTACAAGCACCGTTGATTCCATCCATACGCATATGAATTCAACAATTGGTGACGGTTGTCTCCTTAGCACAGCGAGTATTAGTACAAGCACTAATTACTCGACCAATAAGATCAGGGTTCATGCACCGTTGCACAGTGGATTTCTTTGTATGGGAGATGCGTCAAAAATATATATCTTTAGAAATAAGTAAATGCTGGGAGTGAAAAAGCAAAATATTGCAGTAATAGCATATATTTATATATAATAAAAATAATACATTAAAAATTCATAATAGAAAATAATAAAAAATATTATTTTACTAGAACTATTAGTATTTCCAAGAAACATACAAAATATTAATTACTTAATAATTCTTAATTACTTAATTACCTTGAATATATAAATAAGGAAATACTTTTAATAATAATGTTGTGCTTACTTTTGCCTAAAGACTTTTAACCCTAAGTTTGGATGTCATAGCAATTTAGCTAGTATACTAATAACTATTTGTAAACTTAGTCTATTTTATATATATTTTTACAGTAATAATGATAATAGATCTTACACATAGTATTTTCTTAAGCCCATAATAAGCGGGTCGTACCTTAAAAGAAGTCTATTGATTAAGTCTGTATTTGTAGCGACTACATTTTCCTCGTATAATTAAGTCGAAATGATTTTATATCTTTATTTTTGGCCTCAGCCGCGTCCTCTGACAACGCTCCGATAGGCAGGAGTACAAAGTCTATCACATACGATCCATGGATAAGGTTCTTGTGAATTGACGCATGCATAAAGGATATTTTCTAACAAGTAATCCGGTTGTTTCCGTAGCAAATTCTTTAAATTTCAAGGAGTTTATTTTATAAC
The DNA here is from genome assembly GCA_963930735.1 of Dioctria linearis. Taxonomy (NCBI): domain Eukaryota; kingdom Metazoa; phylum Arthropoda; class Insecta; order Diptera; family Asilidae; genus Dioctria; species Dioctria linearis. The sequence continues at coordinate 26,648,145 of OZ005744.1, read as the reverse complement.
CCGACGAAAGAGCTTTTAAAATTATCGCTCATCTGTGAATCAGACCATTGTCCAGCCCTGTTATTTCCGCTGTAATATCAGAGATGGTAAAAATCGTGCGGTATTACCGTCGTTAGATGTTCCACTTCCGTCCTTGCGAGGTTGATCTACGATGAGACCTAGTCTAGCCCTAAGCTGCGATTAGATGAGCTGTTTTCGAGCTAAAAATTGGTCTTTACCTTCTTGGGATCTCACTTCCATTTTTTTACGTCCAGTCTGTATGCAATGTGAATGATATATTCGAAGAAGCGGATCCAAGAATGGAGTGGAGATAAGCCAAACTCGTATCTATCTTCATTCACATGCCTTTGTAAGCAACTATCGATGTCATTCATCTCAGTTGGCTTGGCCTCACAAATAAAACGCTTTGATGAGCTAGTCTCACTCAGTCAAAGCGCTGCACACTTTACCGTCGAGTCGACCATAGTCAACTGGAACTTGTGCGAGTTGGACAATATTTTGTTATCAGCAGTGACTATTGTGGGTACTAAAAATTTGATTTGGTCCTTGAAATAGGCTTCCTCTTGAATCGAAACTTCGGTCATTTCCTTCTTAAATTGAAACCTAATTGGTCTGCAGAATCGCGTAGTAGAAGGGCGCGGGTTTTTCCATATGATCTTCTCAGATGATGTGTCCACTAAACGTAAAGGCACATATGAAGTAACAAACAACTCGCATCTCCAGTTTCCCGATTACTGAAAGACTGCTTGTACTCACTGTAGCTACTGCCATAAAAAAAAGTGGAGTTTCCGATTTGGCATAAGTTTTGCAAATCTTCGGACACATTATCGATCAAATTTTTTTGCGACTGAACAATACGCGAAGCCGTATGGTCTAAAAGATTTGTAGCGCAATTTCCGCGGAATTTTCTGTTACTGTAATGTTACCGGGATAACAATTTTGTTTTGCCCTAACAATATGACTATACGGGGTAGCACTTTAGCTGCTAATTTTGTATTTATTAAATCTTTAACTAACAAATACTGGTGTTTAGTCAATTTTGCCTCGGCCAAAAGGGATAAAACTTCTTCGGTTTCGTTTTTTTGGTATGTCGCTATTTGAATGCAACGAATTTTCCCGAAATGATTGACTGGTTGAGTCGTCATTTAATTTTGTTAATCTTCACTGTTTGGTCCTATCACTACACTCAGGAAACGGTTTCCTAGGCCACCCGCGCCGAATACACTCATTTTGCGAGTCACTACTTTCTAGCGTGATATCTTCTACTACATTGAACCAATCGGAGTTTTTATGCAAAAATTGAGCCTTGCAACGCAAAGCACTTTTCCAAAAAACTGAAATTCTAGTACATACGCACTTCACTCTAAATTTTAAATCATCGAGATTAAAATTTGTCAGATCGTTCTCTTGAGTTGTTTTCAATACATCTTCCCAGACATATCGGCATTTTTCACTCGCTGTACCACGTTTCAAGTACCATATCTTGTAGATATTCATCCTTGACAATTGCAATGCTCAGAAGTACCTTGAATGATTGAAAAAACACACGTTGAAATAAAATATCTCCTATCAAAGGACCAAATCAGTAGACTACATCGACGTAGAATGCTTGCTACGAAATCATTTTTTTTAATCGGTTTCTTCTTTCTGATATTATTGGCAAAATTATTCAAAATATCGCTTACTAAAGATAATAAGGGATTATTTCTACGTTTTTACGGCCTTTCAACAAACTTACGAACCTCAATATGTAACCCGAATGAAGGTGTATACTTGCAGTTTGTACAAAGTCCATCCAAATGCTCTCATACAAAGTCTTTTCTGATAGACAAGGTGCTCATTGAAGATTGTTTTCTTTGACTTTATTTAGTGCAGTAATTCCATTCATCGAATTGAGTTCAATCTTGTTCAAGTGGGGATCGAAAAACGTTACCCGAGAGAATGTATGCATAGAATGCAGCTCACATTACGAAAATGAGTCAAAAATGAGTTTAGCAAGTCACTTATGGCCAGTTTCACAGTCGAGTTTAACACCAAGGTTTAGTTTAAACCATACTCCAAGTTTAAGCGTATTTTAAACCAAATCTGGTTTCACAGTGCATTATTTTAGTAACGTTGGTAGTACTGATTAAATTGTTAACTAAATTAGTTAACGCCACAATTGTAAAGCAATTTTTCTATCAATCAATCGGAAAAAGTAAACAGATCAGAAAGTAAAAAATAAAAAATATGTAGTTTTATTTGCTAATTTTAAATATGCCAACATTCAAAAAGGATGCAAATTTTAGCATAAGTGAAGTTGAGCCATTGCCTTCCCTAGTGCATAAAAAAAGATATACATATAATAGAGTGCAAGAAAACGGACAAAAATAGATTCGAAGACAAAGTAACAAAGTTCTTTACTTAAACGGAACCTAGCATAAAAATCAACGTCGTCCCACTCATTAAAATGATTTGGCCGATTTCTAATTACTCGTCGACAGAATTGTAAATTTAACTCAAAAAACTCTTTTTCATCGTTAGAAATGTCTAAATCTAAATCCATGATAAAATTATTTTCTTGATACAAGCAAACAATGGTACTGTCAAAGTAAAATGTCACACTTTTCAAATAATTTTATCTTGAGTTTCAACCGAGGGATGGCATGGTTTAAACTCTACTTTAAACAGGGGCTTAAACCAAACTGTGAAACTCATTCGTCGAGCTTAAACTAAATATTTGGTTTAAACTCAGACTGTGAAACTGGCCATTATTAGTGACATTTTATTTAAGTATTATTCAGCTCTCGTGCAAGTAAAATACGTTTCGATATAGTGACATTTTTTTAGCACTTATATCATTTATTATTTGCTCAAATCGTTTTAAAATTTTTGTAAAATCTCTTAATGTGTTTCAATCTAATAAAGATAAGCTTTGCAGGGGATTATGGTGCACCTACAGCTGCTTACACTATCTCCACATATTCCCTGAAACATATAATATGTTGAATTCTATAGTTCTTGCATTTCCTTCATACACTACATCTAAATGTAATTAATAATTTTCCAACATACTTTAATGCATCTAATCCCTCATTATTGGACTTGTTTCTTATAACAGATGCAAGTAAAGTGATCTGGCACAACCAATTGAGTCCTCCTAGTATCTTGGATCATTACTTACTTTATCTTTCTTATGATATGTAAATGCTTTGTTTGAGGAATGCGTACGCTTGCCATGGGAGTCAATCAATAATTCTTCTTCTGTTAACTGCCAAGTTGAAACATTATCATCATTAATCACTCACTTATGCGAAAAATATGTCCACGTTAGATATAAATATATAACCGCTAATGGCTGTCCGTGGTTTTCATCTCGAGTTCTGTCGCTAATTGCTGAACGCGAGTTCTTATATCGTCGTTACAAACGATCTAACACCTCTGATGCCCGTGTATTATACCAAACGGCACGCAATAAAGCAACTGCGGCCATTCTTCGCGCTAAGCGCCAGAACTTTAGTTCTAAATTGAACTGCCATCTACAACCCAAAGTTTTATGGCGCAACCTACGACAGGCTGGTGTGTATGGGAAAGCTGAAGTCGATTGTGGATTCAACTCCGATGAACTCAATGCATGTTTTATATCAGTTAACCAAAGTTCAATAGCAAATCAAGCTGAAACGCTCGAAACGCTCCCCATGGAGGTTCATTGAGCGAGGTCGCACCCTTGGCTAATCATAATGGATTATCCTTTCGTTGTGTTGACCTGAATGAACTGTCAATTTCCATTAACTCGATCAATTCTGATGCCATTGGACCCGATGGTTTGTCTCCACGATTTATCAGGTTATTGTATCCATTTTGTGGTAAACACATTCTTTATGTGATCAATTCATGCTTAACGACATCAACGTTTCCTTCAGACTGGAAATCTGCGATAGCACTCCCAATACCGAAGAAAAGATGTCTTGAGTCCCCTGCCGACTTTTGCCCTATAAGCATCTTATGTTTCTTTCTAAGGTGTTGGAAAAGTTAATGTATCGCCAGATGCTTGAGTATCTCGAGGATAATGAGCTGCTTACACGTTGGCAATCAGGGTTTAGACGCTTTCACAGCTGTGAGACTGCGGTGTTAAGGGTATCCACTGACATTAGATTGACCCTGGATGAAAACAATTTTAGTACCTTAGTACTGCTACATTTCACTAAGACATTTGATAGTGTTGATCATAACATCCTTCTGCATAAATTGTTTGCTATTTTTAAATTCAGTACATCAGTTCTTACTCTCATTAAAGATTTTTTGTCACAATAATATCTCAAACTCACACACCTTATTATACGGCGTACCACAAGGTTCTATTCTAGGCCCATTGCTATTTAGCCTATTCATCAATGATCTACCTGAAGTAATTCGTGACGTCAAAGTGCATATGTATGCTGACGATGTACAAATCTATTTGAGTAGGCCCATTGGACTTATTGAAGACTGCCTTGCACGCATAAATGATGATTTAGACCAGGGGTGGCCAACCTTTCAGCTTCCCTGGGCCACATTGGAAGTAGACGAGCTATATTGGGCCACACATAAAATATACGAACCCTAAAGATAGGTAATGAACAAAAACGATGAATATACATACTTAGTTAACAATTTTAAGTAATTTAAGCTTCATTAATTCATAATTTTTTTATTATAAAATTAAGGAAATAGCAACATGAAATTGATGGTATATTTGACATTGTTTTTGAGACAATAATGCTTCGATATTTTGCGATCGAAGTTGTTGCAACTCTCAGTGAGTTCTCAAAGTGCTCATAAGTTATTTTGCTCCTATTTTTATTCTTTGTGTACTTCGTCTTAGAAAATAGGTGCTTCCAAATAGCGATGGCATGAATTGTGAAGCAAGGGGTACTTTTCTCTTGGAAGATAATACTTATAAAAGTCCAGTAAAGAGAAATTATTAAATTTTTCTTAAAGCTGAATATCAGATTGCAGCTCTAGCCATTTCATTTGAAAAATTGCTGGTAAGTTTATGTCGACTAAAAATGGAGTCGCAAATATGTCAAAAAATTGATGAATTTTTTGGAAATCTTGAAATATTTTCTCAGATTCTTGTATCAAATCGAAAATCAAGTTTGCATATTTTTCGTTACTCTCAGGACAGTGTTTAGCCAACGTTTCAAAATACATAAAATTATTTGCTTGAATTTGTGACTACCATAGTTTCAGTTTCATTTCGAAAGCCGTTATAGTTTGAGGCATAGTATTATGAGTTACTTTTCACTTTGATAACGCAAATTTAGCTCATTTAAATGAGTTGCCAAGTCTACTAAAAAAGCAAAATCTGTGCGCCTGTTTTCATCACCAAGGTCTGGCGCAGATTTTATTCTTGATTCCATAAATGACTTGATTTCATTTCGCAAATCATAAAATCTTTTCAACATTTTACCCCGACTTAACCATCTTATTTCCGAAAAATAAATAATGTCCCCAATGTCTTCAGTGTCAATTTGACTAAGTACAATTGAACATTGAAAACTTTCTTTGGCCACATTGCGCAATTGTATCTACATTTATTATGTCGAGAAGTAACTACTCCCATGGAAATGTAATATAGATAAAGAAAAAATTAGCTGAGAAAGTATTTATGTATATGAATTTTGTTGGGCCGCATTCAAAGCTGTCCTGGGCCACATGCGGCCCGCGGGCCGCGGGTTGGACACGCCTGATTTAGACAGAATAGGCTTGTGGTCTAAGAAAAAACGGTTGATACTGAATCCAGGAAAGTCGCAGTGTATTACTTTTTACAACAACGTATTCCTCCGGCCGTTTTGGATGGTACCAATTTAGTGATGCAAAGTAAAGTTACAAATCTTGGCGTTACTTTAAGCCAAGACATGAAGTGCTGTAAGAATGTTAACGCATTGATTAGAAAAGTCTACTTCGGCCTTCGGAGACTTTGGTTCTATGCGAGTATTTTAACAACACCTGCTCGTCTTAAGCTTGTAAAGACGCTACTTATGCCATTCTTTACACATTGTAGTACGATTTACCCTAAGCTTGATAAATTTTGTGCCCGCAAAGTGGAGGTTGCCTTTAATGATTGCGTTCGATTTGTATTTGGTCTTCGCAGGTTTGATCATGTTTCCCCTTTTCTGACAAGATTGTTTGGTTACCCTCTGACGTCTTACCTTCAGCGTAGGTCATTGATATTCTTCTTTAATCTTTTAAAGTCAGGAAAACCACAGTATCTCAGAGAACTCTTCAGTTCCGCAACATCTGAACGTAATAGGAATATAATAACTCCTCGTTTTTATAAGACGATTATGGAAAATTCTTATCTTGTCCAGAACTCACGCCTATGGAATAATCTTTCTATGAATATCCAAACTGCCAACTCCTTGATCGCATTCAAGAGGTTCATTAGTTTACAAATAATATAGTTGTTGATATTCGTTCCTTTAAATTGTTGCCATATTTTTCTACTTATCTGCTTAGCAGCTGAAAGTAAATTCTAGTTGACCTTTCTTAGTGCACTTACAAAGATTCTGTAATCTTGATAGTTTTTCTGTCTTTCTTTTTTTTCTGTTTTCTTCTGAATTCGAATAGTTTAGTTTATAATCTTCAATTTTTTTCTTTTATTTTGTTCGCCTTAAATTATGTATTTAGAACCGTATTTACTAGATACTAATTGTACAAAAAAAGATGTCTAATCTTGTGTACGACTGGAATAAATGATATGTTATATAAGTTATGTTACAATATCTTAACTTTCGCCAAGACAATATCTTTCATATATCATTCTACCTTTATTTTGGTATTTGTTGCTCTTTAACTCAATAGGAAATAACAATATCGAAAATACAAAAATAATCAACAAAGAGAAAACAATGTAACGAAATAATAAAGAAAATAAATACCGTTTCGATACTTCGCTATTTGTCTAATACTCGTTAATTAATTAACGAATCAGTACTTTTTCCCCATCTCTAATGACCAGGTTAGTTAAACAAAATTTATATTCCGACGAAGGGTGCAGGAAGGACTTAGTGTCCATACATTTTTATTTATTTTAACTATTATTCTTAACTGAAATAATGTAAGCTTAATCATAAAATACCGTGTATATACCTACATACATTTATATACAATATGTAGATAACTCTATTTGATACTATTCATCTTAATCCTGCTGGGAAATTGTTTTTCCAGCGCTAAGGATATATAGATAACGGAACATAAAATAGTAATTTTTCATCTCACAATGATGTATTTTAATATTTCTCTATTTGCTTCGACATAACCCCCAGTGGGATGTAGTATAAACAAATCATACGCTTTTGGCTTAATGCGGTTTTCACATTGCTTATACAACAGAACACCGAAATTAAAATTGATACTAACTCTCTGTATGCATTTAACCGGCTTCTTGGCTTATATTTTACATATTTCTACACTCAATGCTATAGGAGAACTCATGTTATGCATACCTATATGAAAATATGTATAATGCAAGCATATAGGGTTCTTTGCATCTTATAAATTTCTTGATGTGCACGACATGGCGCACACAACCAAAAATACATTTTTCTGAAGAAAGTGACAGTTACTTCTTTATATTTAGATCCATAAAGATACCTAAGGGAGGAATGAATTTAAGAGTTTGTAGTAGAAATTATGCAATTTAAGTAATCAAGATCTTAGGAGGTTGATGTTTCTGAAGGTAGATGGTTGACGATTCAAAGATTATTTCTACCCTTACATTTTCATCTACCATTTAGCAACGAATTATACAAGTAAAATCGGTATAAGAAATGTGAACCAATACTTTAAGTACATACCTCCATAATATTTGATACTGTATAGTTCTAAATGGGGTTTCAGTTCTACAGCATGTAAATCTTTATCAACCCCAAAAATTATCTAATGTTTTAAAAAATATGCTGTTATTTAATCAATCAAACAATTGCAGTTGAATTACAATTTATTGTCCGAACACCATCCAGAACTGAAATAACAGCCACAATTAAATCATTGTCAAATAATAAATCTGCAGAAATAGACAACATTTCATCGGAGCTGTGTAAAGTGGACCCAAAATATCATCAGACATCCTCCTTGCAATTCTTTAAAGTGCATGAAGGACCTGTACCTTCCAGAAAATTTGATGGAAGCTTCCATTGTTAAAATTCCAAATAAGGTGGATTCGCTCCAATATATAGTTCGCATTACCACCATGCGAATTATCATAAGTTGGAGGTTGGTACTGTGGTTTTTGTGGATAATGAAAAAAAAATTGTTTTGACATACTATATATGATAAGAACTACATAGGCATGGATCTTCCCTACAAATAATTGAATTATGGGGTTCTATGTCCGTTTAAAGTATACAATTCTTCACAATGGTAATTTAATTATTAGACAGCTTCAATATTAATTTGGAGAATCGTAAAAAATAATTGCATCTAGAATATCATTGCGAGTAATACAAAATGGAGATTGATTTATCTTCTCACTGATTTAGGCTGTTATCAACCTAGGGCTGAGACTAAATCTAGGAAAAACAAGAGAAATTCAAATTAATTCAAGATCTACCTCAGAAGTCAGAACCTTATATACATATATAATGAGAGAGCTGTGGTAGTGCAAATCTTTTGATACCTCATTGAGGCATAATTATAACTCAATCTGGTGTGGTACAGAAAGAAGCTTCAATTTCCTTAAAACCAATTTGAAAAGTGCATTTTACGCAGCTAATCAGAGTATGGCACTCCGGTGCAACAGAAATTTATAACCGGTCTACTTCCATGCTGCGAGACATGATCCAATTCATAACACAGCTTGCAACCTTTTGTAAATAAATAGATGTCTCCGCGGAATTCTAAATATTCGTTGAAGTGCTCGACAGTACAACAATGAAGAATTTTGAAGACGCTCAAACTATAGGTCAAGATCAATGTGATCGTGGAATTTAAAAAAAGGAAATGAGATAGGTCAAAGGCCATGACGGCATGACAACAATAACGTCCTAAAGCAAACCATCGAATGGAATCCGCTAGAATAACTTGCAATAAAACTATTCTTACAGAAGCATCTTCAATTGGAAACTCAAGAACGGAAATAAGGGTTTTCACATAAAATGTGGTCCTTTGGAGAGCAACCATTCCATCCCAATGTCCATCCAGAAGACGACGACGATGATGATGAACTTTTCGTAATATCACATTCAGGATAGGAACTTTTAATGACTCTCTTCCATTAGATTGATCCTGTAATAGGCTTACTGTTCTACAACCTCTTAGGTAGCACAGAGTAGAGGGAAGAAAAATAACACGACCTATATATACCATCAAATGTTCAAACCGTTTTTTTTTTAAACTTCTGTAGTACATACATAACTATCTGAGCTCACATCCTATTCATCTTGTAATAGTCTCTTTAAATTCCATTAAATACACGTGATCCAGATATACACAATAAGCAAGCCACACTATCCTCGCAACACAAATCCTGTACACAAATATCTGGTCAGAACGGTTGTAACATGTGTTCTTACTTCCATAATGAATGATGGATGTACTGGCGAACATAATTATGCCGTGTTCTACTCAATTCGCCTTATCCATTGAGTTAAAATAACCCTCGTTTGTCTGTACGATATCTTTTGACTATTTCAACAACACCAACAACAAGAACAAAATATCTATATAAAGCTACTTTGCAGTCAAAATAAATTCCACAATGGTAGCACTCATTTTAGAATATTTTTGTTTGTGGGAAGGGGGAACGGAGGCAAAAGAAATTAGCATTCAAATGACACAGTTGGTCTGGAATGGCCCACTTTAACCTCAGACGTTCTAATTAACTCTCCTGAGGATCTAATTATTTTAAATGGGCTAATTGGATGGGAAAGGATTACCCTTGCGTAGCAGTGAATTATACTTGCGGGGCAATTTCACTTTATTGCAGTTCACTTATCCTTTTGCCTGCCGTTCTTAATTGAAAGTTGGTCGGAACTGGAGTGGATTCGTAGAGAAACTCATCTGAATCGAAAAGGAGCATGGAAGCATTTATTGAGTTTATATCTATTACTCTAGGAAATTCGATTGTGTATATTGGTTCATCCGGATTTTACCTGAACTGAATACCTTCACATATCTTTTTCATTTCAACTCCCCTAAAAATGCAATTCGAGCGAATTTCAACTACTTTATTTCCTTGCTTGCACACAGAGTAACGTAGAATTTGCATCCGGGAAAATATCATCCATTTATCCATGCCATAAAATAGCAAACGAGTCTACTTCTCACGGTATCATTTCAAAGGAATGAACCTATTTCGATTGCAGTTTCCATACATTGCTTTTGTCAGAGTCCTTCTTAAAGGATGCCACGGATAAGATATGTAGACGTAATACTCTCAGGAACATAATGTTGCATAGTGTCCGTGGGTGTGTGTGTGTTCAGGTGTATCTGCGTTTGATTTTTATGTTTCATAGAATTCAATTTACGATATACCTGTAATACACCTTATAGCCTTACAACTCTACTTTTTTCAGTAGTTGGCTGAAGTGCTTTGATTCCTGAAGAATCCCAACCCAGGATTTTCTTCATTTCTATTTTTTTTTTTTTTAATCTGAATATTTAGAAGTGCTCTTGTATTGCAGCAAGCGCAACCGCATGTAGTAAATGTAAACATCTATCGTTTCGTTTGCAAATTTAATCAATTTTTTGCACACGTACAAACAATTTGTTTGAATCTATTTCGTATTTTTCTGGGCCACAGGTATCTTTTAAAGGTTCCATCTATACGAAATGCGCCTGCCACACAACACAGAAATTGAATAGAGAAATAACAGTTCTGCCTTGGGAGAAAAAAAAATACTTACTATTCTTGCAGACAGAATATCATCGAAACAGTTGCAATAGTATTTTATTTGAAGTCATAATAAAATTTATATTTTTTACACGTTTAATGATTTTTGACGAATAAGACTAATCTAAAAAAAACCATAAAACGAATCAAGTTCTTAGTTTAGGTAGAGTTGGTAATACTTCTGATATTGCTCAATAATTATAATTATTGGCTCACGGCGAAAATAATTGAAAATTTAACTGAAAATATGGCTGTTTAATAATTATACTGTTACGAGCGTGGCTTTAGTTCGTTATTTAAAACACAATATTTCAGATATAATTGGAAAGTTCTTCTTTTATTTAACTTCAATGTTTACTTTTATAACATTCACAAATAATTATCAAATCAACTCTTTAGTTATCGCTAGTACTGTACGTCTAATTATGGCAATCCAAATAGTTTACTTCGTTCACTTCACTGTCTGAAATAAGACTCCCCTCCTGAATGTAAGGAGCGCCATATTTATACTCTACAAGTTATGCTAGAACCTTCCTGAATATTTCGATCTCCGAACCCAAAGTTTACTAAGATGTCACTAACCTACAGTTGTTTGCATTTCCAACAGATGTCGCTTGTGTCACTTTGTTGCACGTAACACTGCCCCCGTCTTAAAAGTGTTCGTCCCGAACAACAAGTGGTCCACAGTCTTGATGCTCGCAGTATTTACACAAACGATCCAGGTGAACGATTTGCCGTGTGTCTCTTGAACCAAGCTGAATCCTGTATACTACGTCATTATTTATAGTTACCACTGAATACGGTCCGTCCCACTGTTGTTGCAATTTTGGAGAACGTCCTTTACGTCGTTTCGGGGTGTACAGCCAAACGAGGTCATCTTCATTGAATCTGGTTGAATTAGCTCGTAAGTCATAGCGGGTCTTCATCCGACGAGTATTTGCTGCTAATTGATTTCTCTCTTGATTTCGTGCACATCGGCTAGTCGTTGTCTGAGCTCTGATATGTATTCTTCTGGTAACTTTTGTTCACCTCTGGGTGTACCAAACTTGAGATCGCTAGGTAAACGCATCTCGCTTCCGAATATGATCTTCGCTTGAGTTTGTCCGGTCGTATTGTAAACAACTGATATATAAGCCATTAGAAATATAGGAATATTTCGATCCCAATTGCACTGATTATAGTTGACTGCCTTCCTTAGATATTCGATTAATGTTCTGTTGAAGTACTCTTTCACGCTTTTATTTTTCTTTCGTCTCTTATCATCTTCATTATCATAGTCTTTGATTCCTTTGCCCTCAATTTGCTTGCCCTTTTTATCACCATTGTCATCCTTGTCATTGCCGCCTTTGCGCTTCTTATCATCATCATCGTCAGAACCTTTGTCTTTACCTTTTCCGATCTTTATTATACCGTTACCATCGTCATTACCAGCATCTTTAGACCCTTTACTTTTCGTCTTTTTCTATCCTTCATTGCCCTCGTCTTTGGATTTCCTTCCTTTCTTCTTTTTCCTGTTCTCATCGTAGTCATAATCGTCTTTGGATTTCTTTCCTGTCTTCTTTTGACTTTCGTCATCGTCATCTTTTCCTTCCATCCATCCGCAATATTTCCATTCAGGATTGTATAAACGTTGTGAAAAGGCTTCTACATTTCTGTGGATAAGTCCTTTGCGGTGTTGGATATCAAAGTCATGAGGTTGCAGTCTAATCTCTCCACGAATAACCTGCTCCGTAGCTCGCCATATTATCCCTTTTTCGTCTATTGATTACATTCGTCCACGTTTCCTGCAGTCGTTTTGAAGGTGTCCCAGTCTACTACATTTCCAGCATCGAAGGAGTGATCTGTGATGACGGCATTCTGCTGCAAGTCTGCTGCTCAGCTCGATATATTTGCCCTTCTTCTCTCCTCTCTTCTTCTGGCGCTTCCATTCGTCGGCGTTTTCTGGAGTCCCTTTGGAGGTATCCTGGTCTAGCATCGAAGAATACCACGTGATGGAGTGCTCTTTTTCGATTCTGATCCGAAAGGATTCAATTTAATGAGGCCTCACATTGTAGAATTGAAAATATTTTTTTGGGGAATTGCATAATCGGGGTGAAGAGCTCTAATAAATCAAAATTTATATTCTAATCAAATGAAATGGAAAATACAAAAACAACATTTTTTCAAATCTCTAAAACAGCATTAAGAAAATAGAAAATAATTTCTCCCTTCACTTAATGAATACATTACAAAAGTTCACTAGAGTTTCCCTTCATTTTTCATTTGATTAAATATTAAAATCACAAGTATTACATATTTGCGTATAAATTTCGCCTTAATACTAGTGAATTCATGTAACTTTTTTCTTATAACTGAACTTAACTTCTTCAAAAAGACTATTTTCGCACTCAAACAACATTCAGCACAGAAAAACTTTCATTCAGGATTTAAGTGTACACTTTCCTTCACGGTGAGTTTTTTAAATCGTGTGCACTGGAAAACTTTTTGACAGTTGTGGAATCTAGCCCCTGGGCAGTTTCAGTTTTAACACTACAGCGAATAATAATGAAATTTGGAACTCCTAATGTTTATCAAAATACTTAATTAAATTACTTTGTTTTGATTTTGTTTTCTTTGTGTACCATGAAAATTTCAAAATTTATACACAAATGTAATATAATTTTAATATTTAATTATATGGTAAACTCTAGATAGTTTTTTAAAAAATTATTTGAAAGGTAGATGTTGGGAAAATTGTCATAGCCGGGGTAATTAATCTCAGATTCAATTTTCATGCAAATATTTAATTTATTTTTATACATATATTAACCCTACCTAATTAGCATTCCCCATTCCACCATTTCATTTGCAAGAATTTGCAGGTCAGCCCAAGAAATTATGGTGTTTGAAAGAAATGCCAGCGACCTTAATATGAAAAACATCGGCTGTAAGACAAGCAAGAAGTGTATATATAATATCCTCCATTTTATGTGAGACTAAATTTTACTAAGCTTAAGCTTCGTCGATACTAGAACGCGTTACTAATCAGTTGCAGAGAATTCAACTTAATCTGCAATCTCTAAATGAAGAAATTTACAACTTAGTAGAAATTTTAAATTGCCATAGGGAAAAGTCAGAAGAAGAATTTGCCCCAATTCTTCAGTAAATTTAAACTTTTTGCGACTTAATGAATATTGACGTAGTATTTCTTCGCTCAGTGAAGCGAGTGTGTCATTCGCCAATCAACGAGCATATTCTGTGGAAGAATACTTTTATTATTATTGGGCTCGAAAAACTTAGAAACATTAAAAATTTATTGAAAAGTGTCAAAGGTTATGCAAGCTATTAAAATTGGCCTCACACTTCCTATAACAATATGTACGGCGAAGCGATCATTTACAACATTGAGAAAAGTGAAGACTTGGACAAGATCAACTTTGTGCGTACAACGATTCTCGGTCTTATGTATGATGAGTCTCCATAAAAACAAAAAGAACTGTTGTTTATAAAGATTTTGTAAGCAAAGTATAGTGTCTAAGTTGGCAGAGAAGCCACGTAGGTTACAATAATAGTTATTTAATAAGAATTAAGAAAACTAATAAAAAAAAAATTGTATTGTTTTAATTTTTAATGCTGCACTAAATAAATAGCTAAATATTTTTATCAAGCTAAGGTGGTGCAGTTGCACCACCTTGCACCACACTGCCGGCACCCATGAAGATACCATTGGATGTGAAACTGGAAATTTTGACTTGTTATTCTTGTTCTTGAATATTTGAGTGGTGAACAGGAATAAATCAAGATCGTAAATTTACTTGTAGATACAAAGCAATAAGGGACACAAGATACATTCCTGCGGGACTCCATTCGTAAGTCCATTAATTTCAAATAGGAAAATATAAATTTAGTGTTCAGCTTATTTGTGTTTATTGTACAATCGATTTTGTATCAAAAGATACATAAAAAAAATCGCATCAAGTGAGATGCCTATTTCAATAACCCGCCTAACTTCACTGATTTTAGCCGAAATATATGTATATTTTCGACAGACAGTAATAAAACCATTATCATAGTTTATGGTATAATTGTTAATAATTTAATATAGTATATTATTTTAACTGTAGAAATATGAACATGAATTCCAATATCAGTATTATAGGTCTGGTTTAATTTGAATAAACATTTATTGTTATTATTATTATTATTACATGTATATTTTCGATTCGATCTCATTCAATTGCTTTTGTATCAAACTTTAAATAAAATAGTAACCACAATCTGGTCTGTCTATACATATAACTCAATATATTCATATATTATGTGGAAACATATGTCATATAAAAACCGTATTATGAACCGATGGATGGATAAAATCGAAACTGTAGAAGGCATGAAGACATTATTTTGTTCCCACAGGTTGGTTGCACAGCTTTATGCTTTACGATGCGGAAATCATAAAGCACTCGACTTGCCTCAAGTTTTGCACTACGCTCCATTTAACTTCTGATTGCAAAGGCAGAAAAATCTGAAAGCATTGAAATAAACACAAATTTATCATGAAGCACAAAAAAAATATATATATATATATATATTTTTTTTGCCTAGAAAATAATGTCTGCCTTTCGTTCATTCCGTCCTATTGATTATCTCCAAACGACAAATGTCTACAAAAGGGAAAAATCTCCAAGATGCTCCCGGAAATTTTCATATGTAAATATTGAATGCAAATTACATTCCATCCTGTCGTATTTCTGGCATTCATCTCAGTACTATGGACTTTTTTTTTTATTTCTGTACGCCTTTCATCCTTTGCAGTTCTCATTCTATTCAACCATATGTCAACATATGACGTGCTTAGGAAGGCAAATAGTACATTCATATGTATATACTACATACATATAACATATAAGTAGTATCTACAGTTAGAACCGCTGCTGTCTAGCCAAAAGATAATGTGAGTGTGATGCACCAACCACAAGTAGAATGAATGTAAAAAAAACATGCTGGAAAAGCTTTTCGACAGGATAGGGGGAAACTTCATAAATTTATATTAGAATTCGTGTAAAGGAAACTGGATGAATGAGGTAAACGTGCATAGCAAAGGTAGTCGTTTAAAACTAAACGGCACATAGCTCTAGTTTCCTGCTCCCTTACATACTGTGGTTTTAAACTAGTTTCAGAAAAGATCCAATTTTAAGAACGACATGGAATTTTGATGGTACATACATATAGTATCTTGTAGTTAAAAAAACAAAAATTCCAAAGTGATATTAAATTTCTTCTGAATTTATTTTTAGTTTATAATGAAATAACCCGCATTAATTTTTCTATGAAGACAATATTTAAGATTCTATCGAAAGCATGTCAGAAAGTACGTAGGGTTGAAATAACGTTCGTGGTATTTTCGTGGCTTGATACGTTTTAAAATTTGATAATATCATTACAAGGAATACCTTAGGGCGTTTGTTCAGATTTCATATTTACATTTACAAAATGATGATACAGTATTTTGGTATCTAATAATCTATATACACATCATAAAACAAGAGGACCACCGACGTACTCCTAACAACATTCATAGCATGTCTATCATAATTTTATTCAAATTTTTTAATGCAAATCTTCTTCAAAACGACAAAAAATACGGTCTCAAAAATGTATATCCACCGAAATCATTCCACTACCCACCCTGGCAACTTCGTATTGTCAAAAGAATTACAATTTTGTGAGTTTGAGAATTGTACAATTATCTTTGAAACATGTCAATAATAACTTCCACTTCTAAGTATTAGACATATCTACATATATACAGAGGGTAATTCATTGATTGGCGCGCATATTTTGCATAATGATGTAGCGTTCATCAAGTAGAGTAATCTGAGGATATATCCTCATCCCCTGGCTTCGGATATATAAAGTTTTTTTTTTTAAATGGAAGGAATTTGCCCATATTCTGGAGCCCTATGTGAGCGCAGCCTTAATACATAGATGTTTCCATACTATGCAGTTTTTAATTAAATCCGAAACTCTACTTTGAGAATAGATCAGACCAAATTTAAAAAACTAATAAAGTTTTCTCCATATTTTTTATGAAACACCTTAGACAGATACCTACATATATACATTTCTCTGAAGAAAATCGTTTAATTTTTCTATTGACTGTTTATGAACCTTTGGAATTCTGCGAATAAAGCTGTTTCGTATATGCTGATGCCCAAAGTCGGCTTCATTAATTTTTAATGAATCTTCATCCTGCACCGTAAAAAAAATAAATTGAAATTTCACGTAGTAAAAATTTACAGATTTTTTCAACAAATTTACGTAAAGTTGCAGTAAAGTAAGCGTAAATTATGTAATATTCCAGTAAATCTGTAATTATATGTAAAAATTACTTTCCCTACATTCTGTTCATATAAATTTAACGTGGAGTGTGTAATATTGCTGTATATGTTACTGTTTTGGACACACATTGACAGTAGTTTCTATTGAATTTTACTTCATAGAATAAGCAATTTATTTTGCAACAATCCGCCAGCGTTCGTCGTATAAATTCGCGTCTGTAGTTTTGCGTAGTGAACCAGGAAGTTTTTTGCTTTAGAAAAGTTTAAGTGTCAAATTTGTGGGATTCAATATTCAGATATTGCATTCATGTTGTTGACTAAATATCATATCCGGAAAGTTTTTACAAATTTATGAAACTGGAAAGCTATAAAAGAGAGCAGTACCGTGTAGTGTGTTCCAAAGTTAATAAATCAGAATAATTATGAAAACAACTCCAATAAACAACGGCGGGATTTAAACCCAGAAATTGACGTTACGAAAAAAACCGAAAACGTTCAAGGATGTTTGGCAAAACTGGCAACCTGCCGTGTGTTCAGCCGCACGGCCGATAGTACTAAGGAAAGCATTTCTGGTGCAAATGAAAAGAAAAATTGTTTAATATACATATTTTCCAAATAACAAATCAAGAGGAAAAGTCTAATATTGATGAATACATGGATTACCATTCGGTATCAAAGACAGTTCCTAAATAATTTTAGAAATCCTCCGAATCTAAATGAAGTAATAAAGTCCTGGCCTTTTCTTTTCAATTAACGTTTACTTTGAAATGCTAACCAATATTTCTCTATCCGACTATTTTCAACAATACGTGGAAAAAAAGAAGTTACTTTTAAAATATTTTAGAAAAAAGAGACAAGGGGACATCGCTGCTGATACTGACAACAACATGACCAATTCTGATGACGAATGCTTCATTGCCATAACTAAATACTTTAAAGAAGATTCCAATTTTCTTTTCAAAAGATTTCCGGTAGGTTACGAAATACATGACGTTGCGTATTATGCTAAGTTTACGTTTCTATTTCAAACCTTAGATTGGGACAGGCATGAAAATCGCAGGACCTTCCAGTAAAACACCATATTTTAACATTACAGGTAAATTGTATGAATGCTTTATATGTTTACGGTTTTTAACTTCCGAAACTTTTCATTTTAGAAAGTAATAATAACTACATTTTCTATGTTTACTCTGATGTTCAACTTATTGATTCAAGATGCGTTATGCCAAATTGTCGCTTTGTACATATACAAATCGGCTCTCACAACATTTATCATTGACACTAGAATTTACTGGAAAAATGTTCTTTAAATATTATTCTGGAACTATAGACGTGGTAGAAAGAAGAGTTTAAACTCAAAGTCAGAAATCCTTATTTTTATTAAGAACTTAAACAATTTAATGTAAAGAAGCTTCTTATTACCATTACACAAGATTATAATTTAACTAGAGTTAATAAAATCTACTAAAACGAGTGAATTTAATTTTTAGTTATCTTCAAAAAACGTCAAAAGCACATCAGGTTCTGGTGAGGGAGGTTTTTTTTCATTATCTAGAAAAAGAGGAAAACCAAAACAATAACACACCGCACGATACTTCTACGCAGGAATTTAGAAATTTTAAGAAGACAAATGTGAGGTCAGCTTTGATAAACAATAACCATAGCAGTCTATATATCGAGTCTAAAAACACATACATTATTGAAAACCTCAGTCTGGGGGTAAGAATGGCGTTTGTGAAATCTTAATGTGTAGTTTTTTTTTATAATTTTATTGTTGCTTCCAATCTGGTCTAAAATTTCGTTACGGTCACCTTGCCTTCTGTATATTAGCTCGAGATAGGTCAACAATCGTCTAATTAGGAAAGTAAGCATTGGTTTTTTCCTCAGAAATTTACATAAACTATTCTTCAGAATTTTTGTGCAGTTCTCATACGATCACAGGTCAAAAGAAAAAGTTAGATGGATTAGCCTTCAGATTATTGCGGTAACTTGCAGATATTTTACCTATTCTTTATTGGGACTCATATTTGCAACAACAGGGCGCGATTCTCAAACTAGAAATGGGTCTTCCTTTCTTTTTCTCCATTCCCCATCTAAGCATTAGACTTCTACATAGCCACTCCGCCTGAATCTCTTTCTTTGCTTCACATTCTTGAATGCTTTTTTTTCACTATCCTATGTATTTAGCCCGCAATAGCTGCCTCATTGCGATCAGTAGCTTTATTAGCAGCTGTTCGGGGAAGCTTTTGAATTCTGTCATTAAGGGGTGTTTACAATGGCACACAAGCTCTTCGCGCTTCCCACCAGAGTGGATTTCAGAGAGTAGCGTCAGATTTGAAAAATTCCTAATCTCATGTTGGTGAGATGATGAGAGAAAATGCAATCTGGTGACTTCACTCTACTCTGCCATTGTAAACGCTCCTTTAATGTTCTTTTGATTGATGTCTCTGCTCTTTAAGGCCCCGCAAATGTTACTCCACTTTCTAGAAGGAGTTGCAAACTTTGGTGGTGCCAGAAGGAGGTTACTACCCGACCTATTAAAAACTCCCTCAACGCTCCGGCACTCTCTTTGGTAATATGGGAGAAGCGAAGGTATAAAAGTCAAAAGGAAACTGAAAAGAAAAAACCCACAGGACTATGTTGAGGTGGGACTCGCGTCTCCTAGGATGGTAGTCAGCGCGCATAACAACTAGCTACGAAAACCACTCCTTGAACTAGTTCTTGACGTATTAGTTTTCTCCAGCTTCTGTCTATAGCAACAATAAAGTAATGTTGCTTTGGATTCCCGGACACGACGCAGACGATCTAGTTAAAACCGGATCAAAAAGTCCATATACTGGTCCCGACTCAACATGTGACCTGCAAGAAAGCCACTTTAGGGAGAAACAGCAAAGATGGGAAAACAGGTAACTGCATCTCCCCTGTCGTAGTACGCTCGTTATGAGGCAAGTGAAGGAATTCTTCACCCGCTCTCCTCTACAGACGTGCAAATTAATTGGTTTTAACAGACAATAGCTCAGGGTGTTTATTAATGCAGACCCTGGAGATGACCCATCCGATGGTTTTCATAAGATAGGCAAATGCAACAGCGAACTGTATTGACTATGCGAAGAGGAAAATAAAACGTCGAAGCACATCATATGTGAGTATCCCGCGCATGCAGCTTTAAGGTTGAAAATCACTCCAAATAAGGGTTTCAAGGCAATAATAAGTTTTTAAAAATGCTGGATTTTACCTGACTACTTCAGAGGAGGACACAATGATGAACTCTGGTCGCGATTTCCGCAGGTTTATCGTGAAATAGTCGCCCCTACTCTTAACCTAACCTATAAGCCTATTATTTTTCTGTACTTTTTACCCTGACACAAAGGTGTGAGTTAAGTGAGTTAACTCTGAAAATAAATCTGCTACCATCTAAACTCTTTATTTTTCGAATATCAGATCAGTAGATCAGATCACTATGATTTACAATGTACAAGCCAGGGCTACAAATCTGAAGAAAACACTGGAGCAGGCGCGGAAGTCAAGGCCATCCTAGAAGCAGGAAGGCATCTCCTCAACTCAGACCCTGAAAACAGGGGGTCTCAGGGGGTTACCTACACAAGATAGGACTTGTTGATGATGCTGTGTGCAGGAGGATGCGGAGAGAAATCCGAAACGGTGATTCACTTTCTTTGTCACTGTCCGGCCTTTTCAGGAAAACGATACAGATTTTTTGACTCACACCTACTGGATGAACTACACGAAGCCGGCAAGAAGGGTTGGGGCCAATAGTGAACTTTATAGCAGCGTCCGGTTGGGACCTATGAGGAATTGCTTATAAGTCTAGGTTTTGTTGTGGCTTCCGTATCAGGGACACCGCCGTCGTCGGGTCCTCAACCTCTCCTCAATCCAGACACTACGACCCTGATGAAACCAAAACTAATTTAGAACTCGTTTAATTTCTTGAACTGAATGACATCAGGTATAATTGATTCAGTTCTAGATAAAATTGCTTGCAGGAAGTCAAGTCATTATAATGTAAAGAATTAGTTCAGGGCCTTCAGCTAGGATATTAAAAACAAGCCGGATACGAAATAAATAAGGAAAAAACAGAGACTGGACTCTTACAAAAGAGGTAATATTTATCGACAACCATTAGTCGACGACGTTAAGTCATTGAATTCAAAAGATCTCAGTCCAAAGGCCTCGAAAAATCAGTAAAATACTTAGAATTTTTATCACAGTTACTATTCAAAGACTATATGTTTATAAAATGTCACCAATTGTGGTATGGCAATTCTAATTTTCATTAATGGTAAAAAAACAAGGCCCCTTTAAAAATTTATACTAGAACTAACTTTACTTCACTAAAAATACGAAAACTAGTGCTTTCTATAATATTAGAATATCCCGGAACATTTGTAGTTTTTCCTAATTCGCCATCGAATTAACTTTAACTATTTAACATGCTGTTCCCAACCAAGGACCTTAATTCTAAAAGTGGCCTGCACAGTGTACAGACCTACACGTTGAAATGCACAAGCTTTCACAGTTTATCCCATATGACACACAATTTCACCATGTAAAAATTTCAAGTCCCAAACCACAGGAGTAATCTGGACAAACGCTTGCAGAGATCATATTATTCTGTTAACTTACAGTAGGCTCATAACTATGACCATAAGGAAAAAAGAAGCTAATACGAAAGTTGACATAATTTCCTGAATTTCCACGTATCATGATAAAGCGGAAAAGTTTCATTTTCAGTAAAACACTAACAATTAGGAGTATGCACATAATTTTTCTTCGTTTTTTTTTACTGGTTTACTTATTTTCATGTTTACAATTAATGTGAGAATAACACTTTCATTATAGGCTGATGTTTCTGTTTCTTTGATTCTTGATATTACTAAAGCTGTACATTGCATTTTTGTCTTATAGTGTATTGCTACAGCACACCAGACCAGGAAGCACCCATTGATGCATTTGCATGCGCATTTTAAAAAGTAGGAAAGAAACGTAGGTAGGAATGGCCACTTTGGAACGGACCAACAACAATAGTATTTCTTCCTATTATCTCACACTGACTCTTACTTATTCATAATTGTTATTACTTTTGGTTCTTCCCGAAAACTTTTTTTATTTTTTGTGACCATTTGCAATTCTTTCTCAAAAAAACTTTAATAATTTTTAAAAAACAGTGCAGTTGTGTATTAAAAACATCTGTAAAAATATTGATAATATTAAAAAATTAAGCTACCGTTATCAGGATTTTCATTAAACTGTTTTAATTTTATTAATAAAAGCCTCAAATCATTTTCAGAAAACTATTTCCCTACAATTGTCGTTATATACACTTTAAACTTTAAGACAGTCTATAAAGACAATCAGCTCACATTAATTCCAAAAGTTTTCAAACTTTGATGGAATGTTGCGAGGTAAAAAAAAAAACAATAAGTTTTTATAACTTTTATAAAAAAAAAGACAAAAACCCTGCAAACTTAAAGCAATGAACCTATACATATGTATAACGCTCATTAAAATATTTACATTCCGCTGTATCCAATTATGGACTTACGTTGTCGGACTCTATAGTGTATAACAGGGCCTCTTAAACTGTGAAATTTTTAATTTTATATAGTTTTTACAAATTCTTAAACTATATTTTTCATATTGTTAGCTAAATAATAAATCATCAAAAAAAAATATTTAGATTATCTTTATTTTATATTTTTTGGGTTGCAAAAAAAAATCACAATCATAAATGGGGCCGTAAAGAAAACAGTTTAAGAAGCCCTGGTGTATAAGAAACTGATGAAAAAATTTCCAGTAAATTCAAAAGAACGAAAAATAAAGCTTATCTCGTAATACGAAATTCGTTATTCGGAAATGACAAAACTTTCCGTACCCAGTAGGAGGTTACAAATTCATATTCAAAGGACTATGCAAAAATTGTGCAAAATTTTTAGTTACAGCTATAAAAAGTGAAAATTATAATTCTTGTTAATTTTTGCCCATTTTTTTAAGTTTGCGGACTTTGTCTGTTGCAAATTTACCAAATTGTTACGAATAACGATCTAAACATTTACAACCGAATTTCCCCAGATAACAAAATGGAACATACTCTGAAAAGATAATATTTGGTTACAGACGATCGGCTCCAAATCAGTAAACTTCAAACAATTTCGTAAAAGTATTCCACTGGAACAGAATATAATTTTAATATTCAGCCTTGGTACAGCAGCGGTTTGTTTAGGTTATATTTTTTTTATTTGATTTATTTTTATTGAATTACTTTTCATTTACTGAATAAATTTTTATTTTATTTAAATCAAATAAAGTATACGAATTTCACTCTTTATGCTTTTTTTAATTTTATATCCCCCGAATATGGGTTTCGTTCAAT
This sequence comes from Dioctria linearis, assembly GCA_963930735.1. Taxonomy (NCBI): domain Eukaryota; kingdom Metazoa; phylum Arthropoda; class Insecta; order Diptera; family Asilidae; genus Dioctria; species Dioctria linearis. The sequence goes on along the minus strand of OZ005744.1, from coordinate 26,624,579 downwards.
CTATTTAATATTGTTTTGAATATGTTCCAATGGATACTCATCTATATCAATTTTATATCCTTTATATATACTATGCACTATTACTACCGATCATTTTTGACCGACGACGTCCGAAAATTTCGCTCGGCAGGGTGGACATGAGTCTTATAAAAAGCATATGGAAAGAACATGTATTTTGATATCAATTCGTGTACATATCCTGTGGAGCATATCGAGAAGATAGTCAGAGCCTGTTCTAACCAGTGGTTACTACTATATTCCCAAAACGTATTTATTTATTAATAGCCACCGGCGCTGCACGTAGAGTAAAACTTTCACTTCTCATTGCTATGTTCATTAAAACTGTTAGATGTCCAAGCATTCGTTGTCGCCTCCAATACCTAAGGCATAACAATTCTAAAGAAAAAATTTCCAGTAAAATTCTAAGAAAAACTGGAGGTCTTCTCTATATCAGGTCAAGGCATCGTTGATTTTTATTGAAGCTAGGCGTTGCTGGCTTACCCTTAGTTACGTCATCATGTCAAGGCATCTTCGGTTTTATATACGAACAAGGCGTTACTGGTTTTTTTTTTCTACTTGCCAGCCTTGTTACTGTAGCAGTATGTTACTAGTTTATCTAGGGTTCTGCTTTAACGCGCAGGTGCGGCACATGCCTTGACAGTTTTTTCGCGTGCCTTAAGACTCAACAAAAAATGAACTGCAGAAAAGATTGTATTCGCTTTTCTACGTAGAATTACATATTTTTTTTATATGTAGGTACTTAATAGACTCAAAAATACTTAAGTAAAAATCTTGGTACTTAAGTACAATACTAAGTCTTAAATAGAAGCAAGTAGGTATTTATGTTCAAGTACTAAGTAGGCCATTTCAAAAGTATTAAGTAATCAGTCTAACTAAAGTAAAGAAAATGTGCTTTAAGAAATACTTAAGTCTTTTTTTATTTAAGTATTAACCTGCTCTGTATCAGAATAAACATTGCATGGCATTTGCAGAACTTTTGATTGTTTTTTTTTTTATATAATGTAGAAAACCCTTTTTTTCATTTTGAAATTTTGCACACCTCGACGATGGTTATTGTTTTTTTGTATCACACCCAACATTCCATAAAAGCTTAAAAACTTTTTGAATTTGATTGTCTCTATTGACTGGCCTACTTGGTGATTTTGTAATGTGAGTGTTGAATTATAATATATTTTTTATATCTTCCTGACATTTGCAAATTTTAAATGAAAAGAGCAACTTAATGGAACCAATATTATTGTAAATATGTATGTAATTGCGAAAATTCTAAGAAGTTACTAATCTTCTTCTCATGGTTATAGGCACGGATTCGCGAGAAGAAATTTTCATAGCATTCTGATTATCTCCGGATTCGGGAGCAGCATGGAGTTGAATATAAATAATGACTGTATAAATGAAGTATATCAACAGTAGACCTAGGCACAGTGCAAAATTGAAAAAAAAAAACATTTTTTGCGAATAGTTTCGAACTGTCTGAAACAGCGCTCGGTAGAATTTATAATATTTTGCAATGACGGTTTCGATTGCAAAAATTTCACTTTATTTTTTCAATCCAATATTCTTGATAATTACTAACTTAATTTCTTGCTTTCAAATTTTTCATTTAATTTTTTTAATCCTTTCAGTTCTCCTATAATATTTGATTTTTTCAGAATTATTGAGCATTCATTGTAATGGTATTCCCACTTTATATTTTCGCCACTTGTATTTTTAAAGCATTCGTGAAAATATTAACTTCTTCGAGTTCGTAAGCTTCTTTAATAATTAAATTAATTTTTTCTTAATTTATTTTTGGTATATAACATGAATTTCAAATACATTTCCCAAAATATGAACTATCAAAATAAGTTTCGCAAACCAGGATTAAGAAAACGATAATATTTCCTCTCAGAAAACGTTTCGTATGTCGCCTGGGGGGAAGGAAAACTACATTTTACTCTTTCCCAGGGCATATTGTATTAACAATAATAACTAATATAAAATGTAACAAAATATTAAAATTTAGCATAAACATATATGAATTCAAAATAAAACAATAAATCATAAAACAAAGCCATAAAACAAGAATATATAATGCAAAATCAAGTCCAAGTCTAAAGTCAGTTATTCGTAAATACTCCAAAATATTAAAAAAAAAAACAAGTAAAAATGTTAGACCAATTCAAAAAGCATACAAAACTCACAATGAACTTAGCAAAAAGAATTTTGCAAATCGGTGGCCAAACACCAACCGATTTTTAAAATTATTTTTGACAAGTTCATTGTGAGTTTTTTATGATTTTTGAAACTATTACGAGATTCGTACGGCAGCGGGTTACATAGTGGTAACCCGTGGTGGGTTACTTATATATTATTATAACAAAAACATAAATGAAAAATAAATTATTTTCCAGGGGTGGGGTATTCATTTTATTTTCTACTATCTTAGTAGAATATTCGTACACAATCTCATCAAAACCGGATGATAAATTCAATGTCAAAAAGTCATTCAAATACACCACTGGGAAAAAGTTTCTCATTTCCCGAATTCGGGTGTTCTGAGAGGTGGGGTAAATAATGTCCGATTTACAAAATTTCTTTTGTTAATTTTATTTTTTTATGATTTATTTTTTATTTTTTGAACATATATTCCCTCCCCTTCTGATTAAGTTGCGAAATTAAATCTTCTACGGCCAAAATTCTGTCTGAAAAATTCATTTCGAAATGTTTTTCTACAACTTTTATCGATATCCTTTTACTAAGAGCTTATCTGTACTTTCCACGAAGATCGGATGTCATTTACCTATTTAAAAAAAAATTACGTACCCACTTTTTGTCATCTACAGCCGTTTTTTGAAAACGCACGGAAATGCCACTTACAGAATCGAAAATCTACAAATCTACGGTTGGCATTTTACCCGAATGAATGTGGTACTTTCCTTCAAATTGTATTGCAAATTAACCACGAAAATTTGCAAATTTGAGCATTTTCCAAGGAGGTAAGGCCTAGAAAACCCGGGCTCCCCGCAATTATTTTACGTTTCGTTTGATTTAGAGCTTCCACTTGCATCACTTTCATTTCTAGTCAAGCCCTACTTATACTGTGAATTTGGACGAAATCGGTGATGACGAGTAGAGATCCTCTCCTTGTAAGACCAATCTTTATGAAACGCTAGATGAATGCCCGTATGTAATTTCGTATGGTCACCAATTTGAGCAAGATTCATTTTCGAAGTGGTTTTTCGCATATATTTTTAGAACAGGTCGTCGCACAGTAAAAATGATTAAAACCAATTTCATAGGATTTTATATTCTGAAGAAGTTTTCAGTACAATAAAAATATCTAAGACTGATTTCTTTTACAATAGACATAAAAGTCCTGAATTCTTATATGTTAACACCAAGAAGGGTTTGCCCTATTTAGTCCATTTTTTGAATTTTCTTTACTATTTTTATGCAAACACTGTGTCCAAATATGTAGTTGAAACGATATTTTTGTATAGTAACGCTACGAAGGAGCACCTGCTTTGCCCCATTTTCATACTTAATTTTACTTTTTTTTAAAAGCCAATGTGCAGTTCTTAAGTACACACGTTTTCGAGTTATCGTGCGGATGGACGACGAGCAGATAACTTTTAATATTATGAGAGTTAAGACACCGGTTCGCGTATCGAAATATTTCCTTGATTGCGGCAATTAATAAGTATAAGGGGAATTGACACTAAGTAACTCAGCAGTCTACAGTGAACTCAAATAGTTTCTGCGACTTTCTTAAGGGGTTACTTCAGAAATTGAAAAAGGATAATCTGGACAAGGTATGGTTGTTTTAGACGACGCAAGTATCCATCAGATTTATGAAGTGCTTAATCTAGTTGGTCAGACAAGGCATACTCCAACGCTGAACCTTATCGAAGAAGTCTTTTTCAAAATCAAGTTTAATGCAAGAAATATGTTAGCTGATCCTTTAAATCGTGAAAATTTGGTAGATGTAATTAATAACTCTGTTGGAACTATTACGTCTACAAATTGTTATAATTATTATATGAATATGTAGATATATTAAATTTCCAACTAATGCAGCAGAGAACCGTTATAGACTAGGTTATATGTAAGTATATTGAATTATTATTATTACTGTATTATCTGCACACTGATTTCATACATACTTTCGTTGTATAAATTATAATTAATTATTTGATTTTTTTTTTAATATAAAAATAGCCTTAGCGACAGAACGTTTTAATGATTTGGGCAGAGTATTTAAAAAAAAAACTTTTATACATAAATGGAGTAGCTGAGCTGAAGAGGATGGAAATTCATCCCGACCACAGACGCAATGAGATTTCACGGTATTGAAACTTTCAGCTCTCCAAAAAAACAATGAAAATATGTAATAATTAGAAAATGAAGGAAAAGGGATATAAGAAAGTCGATCAATTAAATTTCCGAAATTCCTGAAAAATTACGCTTTCCAACAAATTAAATGAAATATTCCATGCCTTCAGTAAAAATTGTATTGGCGTAATCCTAATCTGGATTCTGATTGAGAAGGTCAACTTGAATATCGACTAAGCAATCATTTCCTCGGAGCAGCATAGGAAAGTGTGATAAGTAGGTAGATAGGTACCTACCCCCTTGAATGAAATAATAGTTACGTTTAGGCCACTGTTTCAGTTTAGTTCTGCATCAGTTCGGCCTACCATGTGAATGAAGTTTATACCGAGAATGCTCTTTTAGTACCAAACTTGTGCTGCACTCGTAGCAAAATTGGACAGCATCATTTCCGTGGTAATTTTGTGAACAAGTAAAAATAAATTATATTTGTCAGCTAACAAGTTCCGTATTTTCCGAAAAAATTATATGTATGATATTTCTTACGCATTTAAAAGTTTATATATTCTCTAAATTACAAACATTTAGAGGAAAAATCTAATCGTTTAACTAATTGAGGCTATAAATTGGCATAGCATTTGAAAAGTATTTAGATCGCTTTCAAATATGGTTATACAGAATAGAAAGGGTCCTGGATCACCATAAATGGTGTACCAGAACTTCAAATTCCACATGAGTATAAACCGAAAATCTGACTAAGTCATTTATGCAGCATAAGTTACTACGACCTAAACGTGGCTAATGTAAAAGTTAGGTAGGTATATCAAGCTCGTGATGATAATCGTTATTAAGGTATCTAGGTACAGGTGAAAGTATAAAACAGCAACATTAAAATAGAGCAACTTAATAAGAGTAAGAATATTCTCACGATAAAGGTGCAATATAGTGAATGAAAATCAAATTGGGATATGACGACGCTTCTGATTTCAACAACATTTAAAAGAAGACGAAAGAGTATCGACAAAAAACTATAAATATCAACAGCCGCAATTTTTAAGTTGAAGATAAACTTGCACACCTTCAATAGTAAAAGTCACACTCAAGGTAGCATATGTAAGTAGAAAAAGTATTCCAATAGCAGCAGCAGTAATTTTACTTTTTAAAATCTTTAAAAATTTGTGATTTTTATATAATTTATAATTGAAAATTTTATCTTAAAAAGCAAACACGTCCTTATCCCGTAAGACAAAAACGTACATGTAGAAATTTAAAAAATTTCTTATTTGACATAAATTTTTGTATTACCTTTTCAGATATTATTGTTATTTCCATGCCTACAAAGCCTGCAAAAACCTTTTCAACCTACTAAATTACAAAAGACTTGATTTCATCAAGCTAAAATATTTCTCATTTCGATACCCCCGGAGCCATCTATTGGCAGAGGCGGCATCACTAGTTTAGAAAAAAAAAATAACATACAGTAGAATGCCATGTAGAATTTGTAATATTGTCTGTCCCATTCAGTTTTGTGTATTTTAAAGAAACAACAAATACCAGGCGATCAGCAAATTTCAGATCACAAAATATAAAATTTTATTCTACTGCGCATGACCGAAATATTCGTTAAGTTCGTTAAATGAAATATTGTATGTGTGTGCATTCATTTTATCAACCAATGAAAATTAATAGTCATTTTAACTTTTGGAAGAGGAGAAGGCAATGCGACAATTAGCGTTATTATCTGTCCTTCTCTTATGCCCAAAATATGGTATTGTAAAATAGATAAACGAAGAGGTTTGTATGGATACACAAAACCTACACGAAGAAATATAAATGTTTCGTTAAATCAGGTAAATGTGTGTATTTTATTCATTCACAAATGAAAATGAATATTTTTAACTTTTGGAAGAGGAGAAAGCAAACGAATTGATAATTATTATTAGTTGTTCTTTTTCTCTCTTTACTACAGCTAGACCCGCCATGCTTTTTTTTTTTGAAGATCAAATGCATTCTCATAGCGATCGTGAAGGGAATTATATCACCGCCTTAGGATCGATTGTTATTTCCATGATTGAGCCTGTGCAAAACCTAAAAACAAAATTAAATATAAATTACACCATAATCTCTCCAAGCTGTTAAATCATAAAACATTGTTTGTAAATTAGAGAGAGAAAAACAACAGACGAGATATACCTGCTGCATTCACTCTTGTGCATTTATACCAATGACAAAAAGCATTTCTTTTGTAAAATTCTATTTTACTGCGCATTACCGAAATATGGAATTATATAAGAGAAAGCATAAAAGAATAGGGAAAACGCGATTAATGTTCGTTAAAAATGAAGAAGCCATTTCAACTTTTGGAACAGGTTATCATTGTTATTATTTTTATCGTTCTGTCATTACCAGCCTCTTCAGTGCAAATAGCTAGTACATTTCCATGCATAAAAATGCCAATTTAGGAAGTGGGAAAATACTTTTTTTAGTGTTAAATTTTTTTGTTTTTTTTTTCATAATAATTTCGAAACGATTGAGAATTTGATATTTTCTATCATTAACCAGCAGTAGCGAGAAAATGCAACTAACATAGCTTTTGAAAGAATCGTGTCTGTATGAAATATTGGAATTGTTATACTCGTATATTATTAAATGAATTTCTTACAAAAGACAGCAGCTAAACATAAGAATGCATTTTTATATATATTTGTATATATACACCCATACTTTCCTAGAAATTGATATTTAATTGCGCGCACAATATTGTACGGAAATAAATAAAGTTTTTCTTGCAAGTAAAATAATCCCATAATGCATATCCCAGTGGTTCACGCCATCCCTTTTTAGAGAAAATTTCAATGTCTAAGATGACGAACGATTGAAGAAAGCATTTTGCCGAATTGTTAAAGAGAAAAGAACAATATTATGCAAAATATTATAATCATATTTTATGCCCTCATGTTGCTTTATATCTATAAAAAAAAACGAAAACTCTTCAAGAAATTCAAATTAAGAATCACGCGAAGAAGGACGAAATGCATAAAAATAGACAAGTACGAAAACCTGAGCATTCGGAACGTGGTCCAGTTCAGTCTTACCTTGAAGACACTTCATAACACTCAATGACAATTCTCCCCTATATATAAATTTTTCTTGTACAGTAGGTGTACAGGACTAATCCGAGTGCCGTGTTTTGTATGTATCGGCGGAACGATTGTCAGCCACGAAACAACAGGATTTTCGTCTAGTGATAGTTCTTTCTATGGTGAAAGTGCAACTTGAAACGAATTAAAAAGGATTGGGTTGAATATAGGATAGATTTTCCTAATTTCTGTTTAACTCAAGGCCTGGAAAAAGTTGTCAAAGTCCAAGTCTCCATCAAGACTTGACTCCAGGACCACTCCCTTCATGGACTTGATGACTATAACCGTGGCTATATATATAAATTGTTCAAATCATTACAAACAGCAATCGTATGAACACCTTATTACTTACTTGTACTTATTACTTAATTGCGAGCTCCAGCAGGAGGAACCAGTACAAGTCAAATGTAAACTTTTGTCCGTATCATCCTAGGGTATACTGAGTGCTAGGTATATGCATTTTGTCTGCAGCGTAACGCATCAATTTGCGTCCATTTAAGCAAATGTCATCCTTAAAAGAAGAGTGTTTTGTAGAATTTACTTAATGCCGGTATTTAAGCTTTTGTAGTATAATAATAAGCTATAAATTTATCTTTTAGTTTAAATTAAAAACTCAACATTTATCTTGTCTGCATAAAAAATCAAAATATCAGTGTATTCGGAAATCATCAGTTTGCGTCTAGTCTAAGTCAGTTTGCGTCCAGGGTAAACAAAATAACTGCTTTTATAAATAAAAGATACGAATTTATTAATTTTTTCGTTATTTCTGATTGGAAAAGCCAGTAAAAAAATAAAAAGTTGTGAGAAAATTCACAGTAATATAACATTCTTCAGACTAACCCTTTGCACCCGAACGGCGCCACCCAGGCGCCATCCTAATTCTTTACTTTGAGCGGCGCTTGAGAAGCGCCATCATTAAGTATGGTCCTATATATCACACGCATTGCTAGTTTTCGTTTCCCTTGTATAAATATGTAAAATTTTATTATAAGTATTCGTAAATAAGTAAAGTAATTAAATATTATTGAATAAGTATCGGGGTAAAATTTCTGAAACAAAAACGAAACGAGCCGGCATTTCATACGCTTAAAATATAAATACCATGACAGAAATGTTGACAACAAACAAATATTGGCTTTGAAAGAAAGAACAGTTGAAATATATGCGAAATTTAGTAACTGGGGTAAATATGACCCAAATGTATGAAAATGGGGTTTTCGGCGGCAAAAACCTCTTGAAAAAGTTTTATGAATCGGGGAAAAAAAAATATCAGTGGATAGTACTCAGCATGACCTTTAATTTTATATGTGCCATGTCATATTGGAACCACCCCCGCCGAGGGTATCCAACCGCCCTTCTAAAAGTAACCTGGATAAAAAAACATTTCTTCTACGAATTGTAGATGGTATAGTTACTAAAAGAGAATAGCGAAATCAGTTTTTCGAATTGGAGCCCATTTAAGGTGTAAGAAATCTAGTACCTCAGTTCGAATATAAGAGAACTACTAAAAAAGTGTGTGGGGAACGAAAGATCTTCGAAAATAAAGAACGCTTTTACTTTTTTAAAAAATTAGAAAATGTACTCTGCCCCCGCGGCAGGTCTATATTTTATTTGGTACATTTAGAAAAGTCTGGTTCAGAATCGAATAGCTCAGATCCTGAGGAGAAGTTTGAGTACCCACACCTTTATGCTCCGAGGTCAAATAGCTGAGTTAAAATTGAAAACCCCCTGACCCCTCCTAATTTCCCACTTCACCGCGATAGGAATAAAAAAATAGTCTATCACACGCAAATTTTAATTATCAATGAATATTTGAAATATAAATCCAATCGGATGGCTGGTTTTAGAGGTAGAGAGTCCTCTGATTTTTGCAATGTATGAAAAATTGTGAGCCTCATTTTTGAAATTTTGCTCCCCTCTAGTTTTTTTATTAAAACTTCTGTCGGGTAACTGATTACCCATACTAAACAAAGGTTCGGGTGCAAAGGGTTAAAGCTAGTTCAATTCTAATTGTGTTATTTTAGATAATAGCATCTTATTAAATTAAAAGGAACAAATCAAGAAGGAAATGAAATGTTTCATAAATAAAAATAAAAGAGGCAATCTCTCGCCCTCTTTTCTATTATGGATTGAAAGTTGGTTGCCTAATATGGCTTGTATTAGACGGCGTGCCCTGGACTGTGTTATCTCTCCGTCATTCCTCTTAATTTTCATTAATGTTCTGCTTTTCCGTACTTTCAATCCCATCCGCAGTCGATAACAGTACCTTGATTTTGCCTATTCCTTTGACACTTTTACAGACTTCAAACGGAGCTCCGCATGAATCAACTGAATATGCATGATCATATAATTGAATAACGATCGTGATAATATCTTTGCTTGGGGCAATCGCATCGAATTCAATGCGTCTAAGATCCAAATATGTTTCACCGCTCAACCATTCCCGTTTCTTTTGATGGAGCATTAGTTGGAAACAATAAAACCTGCTGGTTGTAGCTCGCTTAGCTCCAATGTTAAATGGACTTGTGGCCGTCAAAAAAAAATTATCACATGCTTTTTAATTTGTTCATTAATTAACCATGTATTTACCCCATTCGTGATATATTCTCATGCAGTCTGAATCACAACGAACTAAAAACCAGTCTTCTGGCATAGCTATAGATTACATACCTAGGTGGTCATACATAGGGGACACCAAATGTTTCTTCAAATATGTCTCCTTCATTCAGCTCCTTTATATAAGTAATTGGCAACTCATCAAACCATTTTCGAATAACCTCTTCAGAAACCACATCTCTAGCTTCAGTGGGCCTGCAGGAATTCGATGTACAAGCGCTGGATTGCAATTCAGGAAAAGGTTATACCACTTTTGCCCTGATCGCACATTTTTGAAGGATATACATAGTCGTACCATCGCATCGTCTCAATTCTTTTTTATTGTGTATAAAAGGCTATCAAGACTTAATGGAAATCCACATTTGTCTAACGATTCACAAAACCTAGGTTTTTCTACGGATTCTGTTAAAATACTTTGAAGTCCAAGTCTTCCTACGCCTTCAAGATGCCTTCTAGGAAATTTATCTTGATATTTTTGGAATATTTTATTTAATGCTAATTGGTCTAATAAAAAATTTTCCTTGTCGAATGTCTGACAATGCTTCATTTACTGTTGTAGCAGTTTCCATATTTCGTTTTATGCAAGGGCAAGGTAAACAATTCAGCTTTAATTTCCGGCCACCAGTGCCTACATGCAAACTGGCTCATAATAAATCATTGATCCACTTCGCGGCCACTAAAATTAATGTGATTATTCCGAAAATTAACTTAAATTTCAAACAATATTGTATTTATTTGAAATATAACTACTTAAAAAGCTTTCTCATGAAATAAAAATGGAAATGAAAAAAGAGCAGTCCCTTACCTTCTCATAACACTACATTAAAAAACATATGTTTTAGTGCATTTGCGGGTTATTTACATGCCGACAACTAATGAACTGAGCTCTGATGACTGAACTTTAACTCAACAATCCTGTTGCTTACTTTAGGGGTAGCAGATACATACAGGAACATGATGATATGGAAATATTTGCATTTTAACGAAAAGGCGTCGATATATCGCGTGTTATAAAATGAACTGGAAGCAAATTGGGTAGTGGATCGAATTGATGCACTTACCCTACTAGAGTTTCTTAGAACGATGACAAAAAATTACTGTAAAGAATCATTCTATACAGAATTGACTAGGAACCACCAGGACTTTTTGAAAAAAACAAACAACAAACAAAATTGATCCCACGTTATCCTTTCTCGCAACAAATCGCTGATCACATAAGTACTACCTATCTATCTACTATAGCAGAGAGAAAGAGATAAGAAATTCAAAATTATGCCCCCAATAGTTTAATAGACTTAGTATGTTACTAAGTTCTATCTTTAACTTAAGTTTTCTAGTGTTAGGATACATTTTAGGTGTAAATAGATAGCAAAATTCAGGAAGAGGCAGGCAAGTTATTCTATAAAGAGTGCAAAGGGGAATGCACATTTTAGGTCTGACAGATCCAAATATGAGAGATGTCTTAAGCAATGCATTATGATACTCTGAACATTTTTTATTAACAATGTTTGTTTCAATTAAGAGGGGAAAAGGGAGGGGGCGGGTGTCAAAGTTAGATCTAGTATAATACATCTAGTACAGAATCCAATTCCTTTGGTCCTGAGAAAAAAGTTTCGGTGGCTTAAATAGCTATCCCCATACTCACTTTTTTATTCGAACTGAGGTACTAGATTTTTCGTACCTTAGATCGACTCAAACTCAATAGGGTTATGTCAGATCGGAAAACGGGTTTCAATGTTCGCCGCAGCTCATTACTAACTACAATTCATAGAAGAAATTTTTTTCTGAATTCTTTTAGGGTAGGTAGGGGTAAGAACCCCCGGCGGAGGCTACAAGCAATTTGTACATACATTTATGGTTTAAAGAGTGATATACACATATGTAGGTTTCTCTTCACTCTGAGCGGACATAGTTTCCTATAGTAGGTCAATAAATCAACTTACTTGCTAACTTCGCTAACGAAAATTTTGTGTTAAAATTCAAATTAATTAATTAATTAGATAATATAAATTTCTTAAAGAGTTAAAACCGAAGTTCGCAAACATTTAATAACCCCTTGAAGACAACAATTAATTAATGAAAATAATAATTAAACACGGAACTCTCATCTCTAGGGATCAGTAAATTGGAAAAAAAAAGTCATTCAACGTGACGCAAATATTTTTCGTTTCTTTTTTTTTTTTCATTTGTCGCGAAATTTACCCTTACGTTCGGAAGAATTTTGGAAGCTTGTGAATAAGCTTGAATATTCTAAACCCTTGGGGTTGTTTTATTAATTCCAACAATGGAGGAGGTATGGGTTTATTTAATATACCTAAACTCAGTAAATATTGTTCCCTACAGACTCGGTGATATTAATTATCACTGGCGTGTTAGATAAGCCACAACAATTCCGTTTGAGAAAATATCGGTTGCTAGCTTTACACCTCCAGATTTTAATATGAGACTCATTCAAGCTCAGCCAAGCACATTTTAATAATAATTTGCTCAGAATTGTGTGGTCTGAACATATGGGGGGTGGCCGTCATATGGCACTTTTGGTGATTTAATATTTCAACCGAAGGCTATTTCCGGAAACAAATGCGTGTATGTGTGTGTGTGTGTGTGAGTGTGTGTGCTTACAATCAGTTTGGAATTAGCTTTGGGAGCGTTCCGTCATAAATAATGCATCAAGTAAAAGTTCTTTCTCTTGAGACTCTTTAAAAATTAAAGTTTAGGGATATGAAATTCGTTTATTTTGAAAGCATTCTTTTCTTCTTTACCGTGGCAAATCGAAACGCCTCCACCGGTGGTGAGTGTATATTTCCATTATCTCTGCGGCCATTTTCTTCGGAAGCTTTAAATACTACATGAAATTTCAATTGAAAAATGTGAAATTGTTAAAGGAAAAAAAAAAAGAAAATTTTACAAGAAATCTAAACTTGTGGGTTACATCTGTACATTTGAATTTAACAAACTTCTACTCCCACAAGCCCTCAAGAAAAGGAATGATATTTTACAGGTAAAATTCTTTCATTTTAAAACCTTCTTAGGATAGATGGAAAAACTTTAGCATTGAGACAAAACGAAAATATAAAAATACTTCCAGCTGGTAGTTTTAAGCTGCTTTTTCATAGAAGAACTTTTCCAATATAACACTTTGGGGTAAAATTGAATGTGCGGTGTGCACAATATCTAAGGCTTTAAGGCTAGAAAGTTTAATGCAACGTGAAACCATAAGTAAAATATCAACAGCCACAGCCCCCTTTGGGCATTTGCCGGGCAAACCCTTTATTTGATTACTGGGAATGGTTATATGCAATTAACACAAGCAAATGGGCCTGGAGACCAACTAATTTACCCAACAGCAGCTCCGTAATTCCAATGCAAAGTGATGGTTTCACTTATCGCAATTAATACACAACGGGGAAATATATACTACATATACATAGGTATATGCATATTATGCTTACAAATGCATTTCAATTGATGCAATTATCAATGCTTTACCGATATCACATGCATAAGTGGTTTATGATTCTGCAGTTAATTTAAAGGTAATTTGTAAGGTGATTCAAATATGGAAAATATTTTGGAAATATAGAACGAAAAAACAGTTCTTCACCTTAGTTGATAGATTTATGTCTTTTGGATGTACTTCGGTAAAGAAAGGTGAAAAGTAGTTAAAAACGAATGGCAACTTGCCTATATTCAGCCAATACCAAAAATAGTAGAAACAAAACTCTCAAACTAAGGACTGGACACGAAAGTTTTGCACATGTTTTACCTGCTAGTTGTAAAATGAAGCAATGCCTGTGCAACCCTTACTATGCACTGGGTTTTTTTAATGACTCATGTGGTTTATTGAAGCAATTATGAAATAAGTTTCCTTAATGTATTGCTAGTCATGAATTCGAAAAGGGAAGACGTGCGCAAAGAAATTTTGCGAATTTTTTCGGAAAATAAGTGTTTGTCGTATTCCGCGATTGCAAAAAAAGTGAAATGTTCGCGATGGACGGTTAAACGCGCTATAGACAAGTTCAACGAAGGGTTTACAGTGAAAGACAATCCCAGAAGTGGAAGGCCAAAGGGTGCAAGTGATGCAAATTTGGAAAAAAAGATAGTAGGCTTCATTGAAAGGAACAGATCGATGTCAATTCGTGACTTGGCAAAAAAGTTCGGTGTGAGTCATTCTTTAATAAATAAAATAAAAAAAAGGAATAGTATAAAGACATTCAAAAAACAAAAATGTGCAAAACGAACCGTCAAGCAAAAACAAGAGGCTGTTAGAAGGTCAAGAAAGTTGTATAAAAAAATTTGCGATGAAGAAGCTTGCATTGTAATGGATGATGAGTCATATTTTAAATATGATTTCAGTACACTACCTGGACCTCAATACTACAGTGCAAAAGACAAAAGGGATGTTTCTGATGTCGATAAACACATCCAGGTAGAAAAATTTGGTAAAAAGGTGCTGGTGTGGCAAGCTATCTGCCAATGTGGGATGAGAAGCAATCCTTTTTTCACAGAAGGGACCATTAACACTGATGTTTATCTTGAACAGTGTTTGAAAAAGAGATTGCTGCCTTTTATTAAACGTCATGACGCCAATATTATGTTTTGGCCTGATTTAGCAACACCCCACTACGGAAAAAAGACGCAGGATTGGCTTAAGGAAGAACAGAGAAGAGCTCAGGCCAATAGAAAGATACTGGGCTCTAGTGAAAAGTATTTTACGGAAAGACGGAAGAAGTGCAACTTCACTGCGAAATTTTTCCCGTTTGTGGTCCATAGGAAGCAAAAAAGTAGAAGATCGGGTTGTGCAGAATTTAATGTCTTCCATCAAGAAAAAGTTGCGAGAATTTAGTCGGCAAGCAATTAATTAAAGAAATTAACTTGATTTTTTAAATATACGTTGTGCTTTAATGTAAAATAAAAAAATTATAATAAAGCTTTATTTCTATCTTTATTTATCATTGATCAAAAACCGTGCAGAACTTTCGTGTCCAGTCCTTATATAGACCAATAATTTTTGTTTTGCAGATTTTAAATTTTCAAAATATTCTCCGTTTTGTACATATAAGTTTGGTTTCATCCGCTGAAATTTGAATTTGTGCAGTCGCACAGCGACAATGATCTCCTCCTTGAGACTTTGCTAAAAGGCAAGTCAGAGCGAAAATCGCATCTAGAGCAGAATGGGAATCAAACTCTGTGCTTCAACCATTGATAACCGTATTAGCACAAATGGCTCCAAATCGGAAGAAAACACCGAACTTATGTGGAAATGGCAATACGCGTTGAAAATCACGTCAAGGATTTCCAGGCGGAAATCAAGATCATTCTTGAAGCGGGAAGGTATATCCTCAACTCAGACACTGAGAATAAGGAGATTGCTATCTGCTCGAATAAGCGACTGTCAAAACCTTGTCAAGCCTTTTACAACTTCCAACCTGGTACTGGAGAAAAACCACCGTGACATCCCTTTTTCGGTGTAATGAACTATTCATGCAATGGGGTCACAGAATTAGCATAGGCGGACGGAGTCAGTCGTCTTGGTGCAGTCTCGGAGGATATGGGATAAATCTAACCCAAATATAACAAAAAATCTACTGGAACTTAAGAAGCCAACGCTGAGAAGCCTCGTGTCAATTCTTACTGGACATTCATTTGTCAGGGATCAGAGGAATCTGAAACGCTGACTTACTTTCTCTGTCACTGCCGCTCTGATAGACGTTAGAGATTCCGTGGCTCGCACCTCCTAGATGAACTGTATGAAGCGGGTAGGAAAGGTTGGAGACCAATCATAAATTTTATAAGAGCATCCGGGCGGAATTTATGAACAATAGCTCATAAATCGGGAGAATGAACAATGTGGCCTAAGCTCTAAAGAATTCTTAGGTTTCTTAACCTCTTTTAATCCATTCATCCATCCGTTGAAACCACTTGCGGAAACGCTCTTTCTTATAGGGACCTCTCCAGGCTCTACATAGAAAACTGTTAGGGCTTTCGAAATGTTTCCAACGAAGTGCAAACTTCATTGTCAAGAGAAATATATCACAAGGCGCTAACTCAATACTATAAGGCGAATAAGAACAGTTGCTGGATCTCTATCTCACTCTTATTTATATGCTTTGTGAGAAGCTGCATTGTCGTGATGAAGAAGAAATCCCCTTAGATCAGATTTTGAACCCTTTTACCTGATTTATTTTTAGATACATCAAGAAGCCTAGGAAGCCTATTTTACAATAAGAATTTTATGATTTCCTAGTGCAACAGTAGCTATATGTCTTAGTTGCACCATACCACACTCTTTCAATTTTCTGTGCGCTGCTAAATTTGGGTACACTGTGCCGAGTTTGTGCATTTCAAAGTACTCACACAAAAGTTTTCTAATGCAGGATAATGAAATCTTTAGATATTCTCTTCTCTCTCCTATTTGATG
Source organism: Dioctria linearis (assembly GCA_963930735.1). Lineage (NCBI taxonomy): Eukaryota > Metazoa > Arthropoda > Insecta > Diptera > Asilidae > Dioctria > Dioctria linearis. The sequence goes on along the minus strand of OZ005744.1, from coordinate 26,608,070 downwards.
GTAGACTGTATTTATTACCCTTTTTTATTCTTTATTACCTACCCTTGCCGTTTCAATGTTTTCTTCTTTCACCTATGTTCCAATGTAGATTTGATCGTCTTTCAATAACTGCCTGTTCTAAATTCGTCAAGCCAACGGGACCGTGGAAGGTTACCAAAAGTTGATTTCTAGCAATTTTCACTCTAAGTATCATTTATACCAAATTTAAAATCGCATAATATCATTGCAAGCTCGTTCGATTACTTCCATTCTTTCTAAGGTTTCCGGAACACTTATCAAGATGCAACAGACAAAATCTAACCAAAACTTTAGCAACCATCAAAATACCTTTCATGCTGGCCAGTCAACAGGAGACTTAAGTACTAACATTCCTAACCGAGTTTTCGAAGTAATGTCTCCATATTTTTGTTGATCCTTAAATCGGTCCAATAGTTATTTTGATGATTTTCGACAGAGTTTTTCTGGCCGATCAATACAAATTATATTAGTTGGAGGTAAATTCGACTGATATGTGATAAAGACCGGTGTACCGCAAGGTTCAGCTCTCACTCCAACTCTCTGTGTCTATTTTGATTCATTCCATACTTGTCATAATTGTATGATGATTCACTTTTTTAATGGCTTTTGAAATATTTGTCTAAATGTAGTTGATTTCGATTCTATGCTTAAATATCTAATGACATGAAATAGTAATTTGTAATCAAGCGCGCGAATTAATTAACTTGTAATTAGGATAAATATTTGATTACGAAAGAAATATTTCTCAGGAAAATTGATATTTTGAACGACAGGCTCAGGATAATACCAAGCTATCACGAAATTTGAAAATATAACTCTACTATGAGAGTAAGTATAGATAATGGTATGCCACACAATGATAGTGTTTCATAATAAATAAAAAATGCACTCTCATCGACTCTTATTTGCATAAATTAGGAATTTTTAAACCTTTTGGAGAAATTAATGTATACCGCAAACATTATATAGTTAGTTAGTATAGTTAATTGTAATTCGTGCACGAAATCGTACTAAATGAGGTAATTTCAAGTAATTAAGAACCTTCTTACGACTACGATTGGAATATTGCACACAGACATTTTACACTCCCGCACATTAAGTAACCGTGAATATGTGAGTAGAATAAAATAACAATAATAACCTATCCGACCTCCAATAATTCGAGTGACTTTAGTACGTGATGACAATTCAAAACGTCTCGACTAAATCTCATTGTGTCATCTATGTAAGTATGTATTTCACAGCAAACAAGGGAGGAACTGGAAGACTCGACTGCTCTTTTCTCCCAGTCGATAAATTTTCGCGACAAAACCGAAAGACTCTTCAACTTCTATTGGTCCCAATTCGCCTTTCAATATGACTTCGAATAAAGCTTTGAATTCGTACATCTGAGTGAATCTGCAACTTATTATGAATCTCACGTTGCTTTGTTTTTTATGCTTCACAAGATTCTGTCGTAATTATGATCAAATCAAATCAATTCATCATCAGGTGGAATAGAATACTTTGGGGATAGCATTCACTATTATAGTATCAGTGTTCAAGTCCCAGAGCGTTCAATTTCCCCAAACAAATTACGCGGGCATGTCCTGAATTCGTAATCATGGATACTGTCTAATTGTGGTAGGAGTCAACACCCCGAGCTGATGCAATGTGCATCATTGTGGTATTCTCTATTTTTGGCCCACGGACTAGCTTTTCGATGTGCATCCATGGTGGTTGTTGACATTATTTCGCTCGTTCAATATTGAGATCTTATTGGCTGTATACAGAAAATAAACCCTTGGGACTTCTTCCATAGTGTACAACACTCTAAATTAGCTTTTTTGGTTAACATGTGAAATTCATTTATTGGATGCATTTCACTACATCATTATAAATACGTTCATTGATTAAAGCTATTTTGTGTCCTCTGATCCTGAGAACGTATGTAAAATCTTAAAAGTCCTCATTCTTTTATGCAAGAGATTATTTCAGAAGCTGCGGAGATAGACCGAAAGTGGAATGAAATCAAAAAAGTACTAATAGGATAGTACTCCTTGGACAATCTCTTCACATAGTCCAGAATCGTATTAGCCCTATTCGTGTATTCGTAATTGTATGTGTATCAGTATTATCTTCAAAGATTAGGCGAGTATTAAATAAGGCACCCATGTGTTTGATTTTTTCGACTCAAATTAATGGTGTGTTTTTACTTTTATTAATGGAGGTCGGCTGTAGAGTACATACCATTTTGTACGGCGTCTAAGATCAAATATAAAACTGTACAATCGCATTCATTAGACACAATGCAGAAGATTTTGTCGTCATTGGCATAACGAAAAATGTTCAAGTATGTTATGATCAAAGATAGGTACATTAGAAATACAAATAATAAAAAGTAATATGGCTATATGTCTACCCTATCGTAGCCCGGCAGACCTGTAAAATTCCAAATACAAGTACCAGTACAGTAACAGTACCTGGACTTGAACTATTTTAAGTACAAGTCCCGGTACTGATACTTTAAAATTTTTCAAGTACAAGTCCAGGTACTGGTACTGTTACTAGTACATAAGTACCTGTAAAATTCCAAGTACAAGTACCAGTACCTCAACTTGAAATATTTTGAGTACAAATACAAGTCCCGGTACTGGTACTTAAACAAATTTCAAGTACAAGTCCCGGTACTGGTACTGATATTAGTACCTACTTAAGTACTTTACAGGTCTAGCCGGTAGTGTTATTTTATGTCATTCGAAAGAGCTCGCAACGGAATCCACTAGGAATAGGTAGTTTTAGGTAAAAATAAAATCTGCTGAAAAAAAACGTTGAAAAACACCCGTTAGGACCGCTTGAGAAACTATTAGGCATCTTTTAGACACATAAAATGGACACTTCGTCAGACACTAAGTCATGAATTTATAGCTGTAGCCAAAGAAATACATTTACGACAGACGAAATAATTAGTACAATTATTTTATAGAATGAAGTTTTTATTGCAGAAGGATTTCCGTTAAGAGAAGTTTTAAAATCGTGAAATTTAGAATTTGTGTACAACAGATTTTTAGGTAAGAAGTTAAATTGTTAATTTTGCTTTCCTTTCTATCCATGCAATATTATCAGATTTCAAATAAAAATTGAACACTCCAGAAAGTAGATAATCAAGAATAATTGAATATTATGTGTATACCTACATCTTCATGGCTAATAAAGAAGCGTGCTATCCAACGACAACTATCTATAATAGTTCATTATATTAAATATGTGATTAAAATTTTCAATCTAACTCCCGCTGTAAAAGGTAGACAACTCTAATTTGTACCACCAAGCGACCTATCTTTATGTAATCCTCGCCAAATCTACGGCGCAGGTATTTTCTGTTTTTTCACTGATTAATCTTAAAAATGTCGAGTTGGACCCGCCGTGATCAGCACGCATATTTGATAAATTGAATACTTTTTGTAATCATTGATTCTGTTGATTACAACTATAATTTATTTTTATATAATATAAACGAAAATAAAAAAAAATGCCGTCACAAAATATCTGCCGCCCGAGGTAGACCGCTCCAAACTCCCCCACTACTGTTCACAACACGAAATAAAAAATTATACTTTTAGTTGTAGCGAGATGGAGATCGAATTCCAGCTAATTTCAAAGGAATCCGTTTTGGACTTGATCTCGAATCGCAATGTTTTTTGGTTGTATTTACTGCTGAAACCATTTGCTTTCTGATAATATACTTGATTTTCGAAGAGAATTTAATTAGCTCATTTACTGAAGAGCAATGCATAAAACTTCCCACAGAATTCAGTACAATACTCTTTAAACCTCAACATATGTTTATATTAAAAAAAAAACAGTAGGTCACTGACTCATTGACTCTGGTCTGAGATTCGCCAGTACTTAATAGCTTATTTCTGATTCTCAGATGTATCTGAGGGATCGTTACTACGTTCTCTATTTGCCTTGAAGATGCTTGCGAAGGAATTCGGCAACCGTGTCAGCACAGGTGACATCTCAGTGGATGACACCAGAGCGCTAGATACCAAAAGATCGCCTTATGCACTCATAGCAAACACTTATCACGAAACATTCTCTAGAATAGGCCGAAGCACGCTGACCCCTTCTCCTGTTAACATAACTATAGACATGGCAGGCTCGCAAGGGCTGGTAAGACCAAGTCCACCATATCAGATGAAGAGCTTTCACAAATGTATCTTCATGCTGTCAACTTCCACTACTCCAACAACTGGGCTGTATATGCCACGGATGCGTCGTTCAACCAACCGGACACAGGTATGTGTGCGGTTGAATTTCCATCACTGATTACCGTCACAAAGGGATATAATGTACTAAAATCATCCACGTCAGGTGAGCTACTTGCCGTCAGACTGGCCGTTGAGCTGGGAACTCCATCGACTCGTACAAAATCTCTTATCATCAAGGACTCAAAATCTGCGTGCCTAGCCCTAACTAAAGAAACATCAAACCACTATGCTCAGAACCATTCTCGCGCCTTTCGCATCATCTGGCTTCCGGGTCACAGAGGCCTAGCTCTTAATGAGTTGGCGGACAAGAAGGCTAAGCAAGCTGCAGTGTCAGATCAGGTCACTGAGACTTCTCTCTCCCTTGATGATGCCCTACTAACCATAAACAGCTCCATGCTCAAGGACTGGGATGAAGAATTCACCCGCATGTCTGCCTCCTCTGGGTTCTTCTACAAAAATTTTTCCCTCTCCCCCGAAAACCCCCCTGCTCGACTGGGACTTCTCTCCCAAAGAGACCAGATTCATCAACAGAATCTATACTGGTCACAGGTACGACGCCAAACTTTTGAGATCATAGGGAAAACTGACTTAGTCAATTGCAACACATGTAATACACCAAATCTTATAGAGCCCATCATTCTTGTGTGCACTCAGTTCAATTCTATCAGAAGTGGCTTTCCCACTATTCTAGGCGCCAGTTCTGCTGCAGGTGAAAATGAATTTTTAATTCATTTAATAAACTAAGCCAAGCTAGTTTACTCGAAAATCCACTAATTCATTCAAGTAGTAAACTGCTAATAGACCTTTCTACTTCCCCCCCCCATTTGCTTATTTTGTGCAGTTCACCCCTAAATGTTATATGTTCTTCTTTGTAGATGTCTTTTGTGTGTTGTTTATCACTGCGTGAAAATTAACCAACACGTTCGTAAACCACTGAGAATATCAAATAGCAGAAAAGCAATATCAGCCAGAATTGAAAATAACCAACCAAGCCGGACATGGCAATCAACTACTAGCCGATCACGGCACATTTTTTGGCGATATAGGGTCAAGCCATTGTGAAGGAACTCCAGCTCGCTTGTCGAGCCCATAGCTCTGGAGCATAAACAAGAGAAGAAGAAGAAGAAGAAGAAGAAGAAGAAGAAGAAGAAGAAGAAGAAGAAGAAGAAGACGAAGAAGGAAGTAAGTACCAAATTGTTAGGTAATGAATGAAAATTTCCACTAACCTCTAAATTACTATTCAATTTATGTACCATTTGAAATCAATTTAAAATAACTCATAAAATATTATGGTTTTAAGGTATAGAGAATATATACATTTACTGTCGATATTTCTTACGTGAAGTAAAACACAAAAGTTTTCCATTCACAAAAGCAATAGGTATATCGAGGACAAGACATTCCTTTTAGAAACAGAACAGGAAAGTTTCACAAATTATTGATGATTTCTTGATTATATGCACACAGTTCAACAAAGTTCCCCTTCTTGGTTGCGGAATGAATGTTTAAAATTCGTGAATATTCAACAGAAAAGTCACTTGCAGAACGACAAGCTTTGGTTTCCACGGTTTACTTTTACAGAACTTTGAGGTACATACTTGAATTTTAAAACAGGATGGCATTATAAAGAGTATTTTTCTTTTTATCTTTTATCTGAAGTAATTGAGAATATTCACAGAGCGAAATTTGAAATAACAGTGACCTTATTTTTTTGCCTCATATATATATATAGCTATGTGGGTCTTTATGAACATAATATAGACATAGAGAATTGGTTTTTTATAGGGCAACCGAATATATTGCCGTGTTCCATATTCCACACAAAATGCATATTTTGTATTATAACTCATTTTTGTTTAAATAAAGGTATAATTTTTGCATTTTAATTTTTGTATTAAACTTCAAGTTTTGGCTGCATATGACAATAATCTACCAAAACTGTACAAACACTGAAATATTTAAATTAAGAGGAAGAGTTTATCTTATGTCCATTCATTTAACAAAATGTGTGAACAAAATTATTCAGGTTATAATATTGAATTCCTATTATCTATTATTTAGTATGTATTATTATTCTTCTATTTGAAATATTCTTATTTTATGTTATGTTGATCAAAAAAGAAGTGCAATACGTTTATAAATAAAATTGGTATACATGACCGTAATTATTCAAAAGAAAAACATAATAGCTACCTACGTTCTTTATTCACTGACCTAAACTGATTCAGTTAAACTTAAAAGAACGATTCAGATATCCTTTTAAACCAAACTGTTCCTACGGTCAAAATTCAACACATCTTAAACAAAAGTGGGGCTCTCATGAAGCTCACTATGCCATTCTTTATCTACCTTCAAGCTTTCGCCATGATATTGTGAAAACTGAAAAAGTTGTGCTAAGAAATTCAAATATCTTAATTCCGCTGACAATAAAAAGTTTAAGGTGGGAGTAATGATTTAAATGAACTATGATAAGTGCTTTGTAGGTACTAAACGAAACAGACAGGCGTTTCGTTTATAAGCTGGAAAAACAATAAACAAAAAGACAGTAAACCAGTATCATTAGCCAAATCTATAGAAGCTTTCAGAGATGCTACAAGGGACAGACAGAAAAGAACCCTATTGTCCGAAAATCACTTTTCCTTGATTGATAGCTAATATGGAAGGTACAAGATCTACACTGAGGCCAAGAAACACCAATAATAATAATCCTATTTCCTGCCGTAAAGATTATTCCTATCTGAAAATAACCCCGCTTGCTTTTGACATTAACATCAACATTACTTTCGGACATTTTCGGTAGATTAGATTAGATTTATGGAGGGGTGTGCAGGCACTGGCCTTGCATTTTCTGCGGCCTGAAAGATCTATTGCGAGTGCCCATTCAATTTACTCTATTTCTAAGTTTAGACTGTTAATGAAATCTACAACCATTCTGAGACTTAAGTTCCACAAGTATTTTGGTGGAGGGGCAGCATGTTCGAGATGGACTAATCTCCGTCTGGTCTAGCCTGAGCAATGCTTTGCAGATGCAGAGCAGGTGCTGCTGTCCTGTGCATCCCGACAGAAACGGCAGGATAAAGTCTCAGCCATGCCCATCTTATATAGGTGATACGTCAATGAGCAATGGCCTAACAAGAGCTCTGTAATTATTTTGATCTCTTTTTTGCTAAGAAGTAGGAGCTCGTTTGTTTTTCCGCCCGATGTGTCGATACATTTTTTTTTTCCTGCCAAAGTCCTTGTAGCCTGACCCAATAAAAGGATTATTTTCCCAGCTATTAAGGGTAGCTCTGAGGTAACACTTTGAGGTGCCACAAAATAGCTCTGGTCCGACAAAGGGGACTTCCACTTCTCTTTTGGCTAGGTCGTGAGCAGTTTCATTGCCTTTATGGCCGTCTTGTTCAGATACCCACATGAGGACAATTTTATTTTCGATAAGTCAAATGACAAGGCGGGACGTGGCAAAGCAATTTGAATTTCTGTCTTTGATTTTCTTCAGTCGTGAAATCCTGTGAATTTTTGAAATATAAGATAATATGGATTGTAAAATATCGACACATATATCCACGCATAGAATACGTGAAGACGACCCTAGTTCAAGGACCAATCATCAATATCCGCCGGGGCCATGGGTTCGAAAGACCACTATTGGGAAAACACCTTCCAGAGGAAGCTGCCTTCTCATTGAGGAAAGTAAATAATCCTTTACTTTCAAATGCTTCAACAGAGAAGGAAAAAATAGTGAGAATTCGTAACCACATTTGAAAAGGATAAATTAAAAAAAATCGAATCAGAGGTTGAATGAAGCTAATACAAATGAAAAAAATATGTATTGCAAAAAAAAGGAGTATTATGTTATACTCTTTGACAAAATTGGAAATTGTCTTTTCCATAAGCGATTTTCCTTTCAACTGCTAATCGTGTTCTTACAAAATGCAAGTTATTCTTTTTCTACAATCATATTCGGCATCCCCAAGCAAGTACCCATCACTGTATATAACTTGTGCGAAAACTTAAATACATACTGTCTGATCGCATGTTGATTAGACCACCTTCCTTATATTAATATACATTTACATGAAAAATTAAAATATATAAATATTACCTTGCATCAATACTCGTGAATTTCAAATTCCAATCACACACACCTTGAACATTTATTGTACAAAACCATTTCTGATTCTAAAACTTTCTGCGTTATTGCCAGGAAAAGAAATTGGAATAAGGGTCGCATCAACAATCTCAAGAGCATTACGGATACAAACATATCATAAAACTTATGACAAGAGCAATTTCTTCATTTGTTGCAGGCATTTTACTGAAGGATTTTGCTAACATGCCTAATGCTACTGAGACTCTTTTAGCAACTCTTCCACATTTAACCTAATGTAAATCAAATTAGTTACCAAAAACTATTTGAAAAGAGCCAACAGCACAAGTATAGTTATAAGCATAATATCGCAAACAAATCAAGACTTTAATCAAAACAGCGGTATAGGATTTTCCGATTGTCATGATAAGCAAGGTTTTCCTTTAATAGTTCTGCTATTTCGCAAACAATTTCTTTTGGAAATCTAAAGCTATTTATGAAGTCATATTTTCCATCAGATTTATTCTTTCACATAGATTTCTTCATGGTAGACTTGACATTGACCGTAGAAGCTCTAAATCCTCTTCATCTGACGAGAAATTAGTCAATGAACTCAACAAATACAACCTTAATTCGATTCACTTGAATTCATTTTAATAATTTAATTTAATTAATTCACAATTAAATCATAACATCATAACAATTACAATTAACTGTCACCTATTCGGAATAATCCTTGAATAGAAATTATATCCCCGGTAAATGTCGGATAAAATATTATACCTGTGTAATAAGATGGACTAAATCTCGAATAATATTAATTGATGTTTGTGCATTGCACGTGAATATAGATAATTCTGGTTGGTGTTTACGGCCTTGAGAGTCATAAATACGTAATATCTTAGGATAATTTATCACCTTTTAAATATGATTATCATTAATTCATGGGTTTCATACAAAAACAAAATAAACATATACAGAATGCTAATAACAATATATAAATTGTGTTTCGGTCTGAATTCGCAGCATCTTTATATGTTTGTACAAAAAAAACCAAAGAAAATAAGAGAAGGAAACCTTCAAGGAGCAATGCCGAAAAGGTTTTAGAAGCAAATAAGAATGTTAAATATGTCCCACCAAAAGATGTAAGGACTGAAGGTGTAGATCATCGCTCACAGTTACATAAGAAGTCCAGGTGAAAACTACCAAGTTGCAGTGCGATGTACTCGCAAATTGTTTTCTTTGGGTATCTTAAATGTATAATGTGACCATTTTACTACATAAAACCTCTTTAAAAATAAATGAAACATAATAATAAAGACAAAAATTGGTTTTTCCACTTTACGCTGAAATCTACACTCAAAATTTTTTAACAAATAATAAAAAATCGAGCATTGAAGTATTAAAACGAAATTATGTAGGACAACTTTAATTGATTCATACCATATTAAATCTTCATATACATATGTATATCTATAAATAAGATTTATCGATTCTTCTCAGCTCACTTCAAGATATGTACAGGAAATGCTTTAACTTTAAATCGCTTCCAGCCTCCCATACAAGTCACAAAATATTAAAATAATTTCCATCCTATGGAATGAACGCTATACACATACATACGTAATAATAAAGGCTTTCCAAAGCATACCCCACATCCAAACAAACATAAACTATATTATATTATTGCCCGAAGGCTTGAGAATATATTTCTTAGAAAATGTCCATTATTGATGCCCGAAATTATTTCATTTCATTTGTATGATATACATATATATATGTACATACATTTATGTACATACAAACAGCACCACAAAACATTTCAAGAATTCAAACAAACCTTAAAATTAAAGGGTAGAAGAACTAAATTTCCCAATTAATTTGGACAGCAGTTATGTAACCCTACTCCTACGGCTCTTGGTGCTGCCTTCTATCCTAACAAAATATTTCGAAATGATGGACTGCGACATGTTGTTGTTAGAAAACACTCCTTTCACAGCCTCTGATTAATAAATCCAAAGATTTGTCCCTTTTTGGTATGGATTTTGGTTAGTCCCATTTGTAAAATCATAACAAAATAAATATTGTATCGAACCCTTTTCTTGAGTAGTTGACACAGAAGTTTCTGTCTTAAATAAAGCTGTAAGAAGTTTAAGGATTTTGAACATATGCTTTAGACCTAAGAAGACATTTGTGTTATTTATTTGGCTAGCCCTGTTTTTTTTTAATTTAATTAATTATTTCTTTTTATGCGTTTATTATGTTTATGTTTTTATTTAATGTTTGGCATTTAAATTATAAGGAGATTTTATAAATAGCCTGTTTTGTGACCGTTAATCGGGCATCTTAATAATCTACTATTGCTCAAAGAGCTCTTCAAAATAAATTCAATTTTACAATATAGTCAACATAAATATTTTTGTTTTTTTTTTATTTATAATTGTTTAATCAATAATACTTTATATATATAATTATTTATAATAACTATTTGGATAAAGTATAAGATAAAAACATTTTTAGAACACAACAATTCAGATACACAGTTAAATGAATATTGGAGAGTTGGTAAATTAATTTATCTTTGAATCTATACTTATATGGGACCGTCTTAAGTCTTCTTGTCTTTTTTTTTATATTATTAAGCCAAGCTCAGGGGATACCCTATGATGCAAGGCACAGCATGGCAGGAAGGAGATAGGGAAAGGATTAGGGGATATGAGGAGAGTGGCGGAGGTGCCGATGTATGTCGCCCTTAAACTTCCGCAGATTGTATGCCGGAGGAAAAACAGAAGATGGTAAGCTGTTCCACATTCGCACTGTTCGGAATAAAAAAGCATCACGGAATTTTACTGTACGGCCGAAAGTAATTTGAAGGGTTAAAGGATGTGCTCGGAACATTGACCATGCATATACTGATAAAGGAGCGAAAGGCATCCAACATTGTGGTGGTGCTCGAGTGTGTCGATATGACAATTTATTTCCAAATCGCTAATGAGCTTGAAGACTCTCTTTTGGACAATATCCAATAAAGCTAAGGCTGTGCGACTAGCCCCGGCCCATATATGGGAGTTGTATTCCATTCTAGGTCTAATGTAGAACTTGTAGAGGAGCTCTAGACTTGACGGGCTCAAATATTTCTTACACCTTTTCAGAAATCCAATCGATGCTTCTTTGGCAACAGAAACGGGTGTGGTTAAGTTATGATCTTGTTTTAATGAGATGAGACAGCTTTGGGTCTTAGATGCATTGAATTTGACGAGATTCGCTTTGCCCCAAGCGAGGATATTGTTAAGATCGTTATTCAATGATCTAATCATGCAATCTCGTTTAACACATGCGGCATTCCCCCTGGAGTCAGCAAGAGTGTTAAAGGAGTAAGCGAAATCAAGAGTACTGTCATCTGCGAAACTATGGATGGGATTGAAAGTAAGGGAAAGCAGATCATTAATGAAAATTAAAAAGAGAGTTGGAGAGATAACAGAGTCTTGAGGCACACCGGCATTTATGGGATGCGGTTCAGATGTAACGCCACCTCATCTAATGCAACACGTATTTGGCGACTAGATAGGAAACTTTCAATCCATAATAGAAGAGGAGGACAGAGAGCGCAAGTGCTTTAAGTTTGGCTAAAGGGGTGGATGGCAGAGTCTATCAAAGGCCTTTGAAATATCTAGGGCAACGATTTTAGACTCACCAAAATTGTGAAGACTATGGTTCCAAAGTTCCGTAAAAAAGGTCAGCAAGTCTCCAGATGAGCGTCTAGCTCGGAAGCCATATGGGCGATCGTTGATGAGATAATTAGTTTCTAGATGCTTCATTAATTTTGAGTTAATGATAGATTCAAAAATCTTTGAAAGAATCGAAGTGATCGCAATTGGTCGATAATTTGAGGGATCGCTACCCTCTCCTTTCTTGGGAATAGGCTGAACGTGAGCTAGTTTCCAAGCAGTTGGGAATTTTCCTGTCGAATAAGACAAGTAGAATAGTTTGCGCAGAGGTTTAGCCGAGGATGAGGCACAGCTTTTAATTAACAGGGGCGAAAAACCATCAGGACCTGCGGCTTTGGAGACGTTGATCCCCTTAAGGACCCTGAACACATCTCCCGTACGAATGTGTATTGGCTCTTGTACACATTCACACGGGCGATGCAAAACAGGTGATTGTGAAGTGGGTGGAAGACAAGAGTTTGAAGCGAATCTAGCAGCTAAAATATTAGCTTTATCCAGGGAGTCATCAATCACTTCACCATTATTAAGTAGTGAAGGTATAGAGGAACTGGTGAAGTTATTCTGATGGTTTTGACCAGGGACCAGAAACCTTTGCCGCAAAGGTGCTTGCCAAGATTCTTTGTCTAATATTCTGGTTAAAAAGACATTTTTCTCTCTGGATAATGGACTTGCAAGTATTCCGTGCAGTCTTGTAGACTTGTTTCAGTTCCGGACATGGATGCAATTGATAAGCGCGAAAAGCAGACTCTTTCGCTTTTATAGCCTGGTTGCACTTATTGTTAAACCAGAAGCGATCATGCTGTTGTTGAGATCTGATGTAAGAATACGGAATGATTTCGCGCATGCCAAGATTTAGTATGTTACTAAATTCTAATGTGTATTCATCCACATCCCTCGAAGCAAAACAGACCGACTAAGATACTTATTGAGACTTTTCCAATCAGCATTTTTATAGTACCAAAGAAGCCTACTTGTAGGTGAAGAAGTAGGACGGTACAGGTTTGAGGTGGTAAATTGAGCAGTGATTACACAATGGTCTGAATTTCCGAGAGGGGAACAGACTGAGATGGAATATTTGTCAGGATGAGATGTTAGAAACAAGTCGAGTAAATTAGCTTTATCTCCAGCTGCATCAGGAATTCGCTATTGCAAATTAAATTATTCACAGAAGAGTTCTATGAAACGGCCCGCAGGACTTGTGGTAGAAGAATGTCACAGCCACGGTATATTATGAATATTAAAATCGCCTGCCAGGACGATTTCAGAAGAGGGGGAGACAGAAAGCAAATGATCAATATTGTTGGAGATATTGTCAAATACGGATACCGTGTCGTCTTGACGCAACTAGCTGAAAGAAATAACGTTACGCTGATTTGGATGGAAATGCAGACAGCTTTACAAAGGAAGGGGCCAGATCTCTGTTTATTTACCCTGAGCCTATTTTTAGCCACCTTTCGGCACAACTTAGGTTTTGGTACACTGAAAAAAACACCCCAGGACTGAGACAGGTGAAGAAACTAATTACGTATTCGTAACAGAGGACAAAAATATTCCTTACCTTCAACAGGAATGAGTTAAGGCTTATAAGAGACCTACCTACTGGACATTACCCACTAAGATATCATCTCAAGAAAATGAACACGTCCTCTGCGACTGTGAAACATAAGGTTAAAAAATTTAGGAAAGGCATTCGCACTGCCAGAGGATGTTACAAAGATGGCCTCTAAAAACGTCATAGGTTATGTAAAGGACCTCAAGGCCGAATGGATTCCCTAGGACAGTTGGGGGTCTTAGAGGTCGCAGTGACTATATGAGAGTCGGTATTTCTATTTACATCCCCCATTTTATTAATAATAATAATCTAGGAAATTATTTATAATTTAGAATTTGATATTAAACACATTTTTCGTCTCTTAATTGTTTTTGTTTTTTCATTAATAATACTGACTCCTAAAAACTGTTTAATGAAGTGGTTTCACATATAATGTTAGCAGTAACAGTTTTAAGAGCATTTTTAATTGTTAATTGTATCTTTCCGTTAATAGCAGTTGGTTGTTAAGTTGATCGTAGGGTAAACTATACATTTAAAAATATTTAACTAAATTTCGACTCGAAGTTTATTTTACTTAACAATATTGACTGACAATATAAAAAAGAATATGCATGTACTTACATTATTCTCATTTGATGCTTCGATGGACACGAATTAGAAGCTGCAAATAAAATATAAAAATATAATTTATTAAACCAATTACAAACATGGACCACTATAAGAGATATCAACAATAAAAATGAGTTATAATCAAATCACAATAATGTTATTTGGGGCTATTATGAGAATTCGTTTCATTTTTTATTTCATTTATTAACAAAATTGTACACAATATTTATAATCTTATATTTAATTATACAATTATTAGAAATGCTGTGAAAATGAACTGAACTGCAACTACATAGGTATATTACTATAATAAGTAATTTAAAGAACAAGAAATTAAAAAAAAAGTATTAGAGAAAAGTAAAGAACAACAGCTTCCGCTGAGGAATAAGTAATAGTTTTCAATAAGCAAATTAAAAAACACATTAAATAAAATTGTAACAAGAATCTAAGAAATTCGATCAGTTATAGATTAAGGTGCGGAGGTAATCAAAGCGAAGAATTACAAATGAGACAAAGAGTTTGCAATCGTTAAAGGTAAGTTCAAGTTTTCGCGTTTGCAAACTGAGTCAAGCTTAGGGAAGATTAAACTTCCATAAGTGTAAATGGGTATTAGTAGCACTCTAATTAGTCTCACTCAATATCAAATTCAAGAGCAGAATATTTACGGACAGCCATAATCTTAATCTACCATAAAATTTATCAAGTGTGTTGTTAATGTGATCACAGCATTTAAAGCGGGTGTTGAATTTCTCTCACATATTCTACAGACAATTAATAAAATCTAGTGACCAATATTAAGGATGGTATCGGGAAGGAGTCCATGAGGTCTGCTCGGGCACAGCTGAACATCGTCTGGATAGTTTGTAAATTAACATCATGGACTACATCATTAAGATCATTACTGCTATATTAATGATCTTCGTGATATAGCGGTCTTAATATTGAACCTTGCGGAACACCACAGAGCAAAGGCATAAGTGAAGATGCAGCCCCATTACGCATTACCTGTTGAGACCTATTCGAGAGGAAATAAGTTAAAAACTTAACAGCAGGAGGAAAGTAAAATTTCGAAAATAACTTACGGAGCAGTCTAAAATGCACAACACTGTCAAATACTTTTGAGAGATCTACTGCGATCATCTACAATGCGTAACAAAAAGACTTATTACAGTCGCAAATTGTAACTGATTTATGAATATCTTTTATTTTGTTTTTAAACGTATAAAAAATAATGTTGAATATTCCCCAATTTTTCCATCAAGCTCAAGACGAAGCCAGCCTGTCCGAATTTCTTTGTGTAACTGTATTTCGATAGCGAGCAAACAAACATAACCTCTCAATATGCTATCTATTTGAATAAGTCTAATCGATTCTTGACTCGGCAATCAAACTGACCAGGTAACAAAGTAGTAAGCCTTGGTAGCGTAAACATGAATTCGGATAATAGATTGACTGGATGCTTTGACTATACATATTGTTGCGAGCGTGGCCTTTGGTTCGTTATTTAAAACACAATATTAAATAATTAATACACAAGTTCTTTATTTCACTCTAATCATAAAATTCAAAAACATTCATTTAATCAACTCAACTTCAATTATCTCAATCCAATTACATACAACACTTCCACCTGTTTATTACTTTCGCTTGTTAACACTGCAACGTCTAAGACAAGACTCTTTTTCTGGCGGTGACAACTGTTGTATTTATACCCTAGAAACTCTCCAGATTATTCTGGAGTGTTCTATTCCAGAAGCTCCTTGACTGTTCTATTCATTCTATTCATTCCATTCCTGAACCATCCTGTAGATTCCATAATCAATTCTCCGAACCTGAAGTCGCTTACTCTCCATTGCCAGTAGATGTCACCAGTTGTCTCTTCCTATTGCACGTAACAATATGTTGAATTCTTTTCAACGAATGCTACACCGGTACAGTGCTGTTTTACGTGTTTTTGGTGTTGCATTACAAAAACAAAAACACATCAAGCTGCACTGCACCGGTGTAGTACTCGTTTAAAAGAATTCGACAATATACTGTAGTAGATGTCTCCAGAATAGTTTCTGAGTTGTATATGAAATGTCTCTACTTGTCCTTCGCTTGTTATTTCCAACTTTAAAACTTCTAATAAAAGAATTTTCAATGACTAAATATTACTTTTGATTTGGTTTTTAACCACATTTTTACTTTGTGGGCTGGAAAAATATTATTTGTATCATTAAATAAAAGTTTCTACCTCATTGCATGGCAAGTAGCGACATCTCCTTTACAACAGAGAAATGATACGAGAGAAATCTATTACACTCTTTAATCAAAGCTCGGGTATTACATTTCTAGCTATTATAAAAGTGCTAGCGGTCCGGGAAATTAGTGATAATATCTCATACAAGAAAATGCAGAGCTAATTTAAAAGAGATTCCTATAGTATCCATATACATAAGTTTAATCTCATCGCTCTGCAGTAATTTAGCCAACGAAAGAGTAGCAGAAGTCACCTGTCTACCACTCCCGATAGATGAATCCTCAGAAAAAAAAACAAAAACTAAAGCTTTTACCTTTGATATTCCACCTGCAAAATATAAGCCCACACTTGCACCATGTAATATTTTATCGCATTTTACGAATTTAATTTACATTTCCATCTTGATATGCATGGAAGGAAGTCTGATTCCTGGCATAACACCTGCAGTAGAAACATATTTCCACATAACTTTTCGGGTACATTTCAAAGGGCGTTTGGATAGATATAGATGGATAGATGCATACCTAGATACATGTCTGCATGCATATGCCATGATGTCAACCTGACAAATATATCCCACAAGAAACGAAGTTAAAGCAACGTCATTCAAAAAGCATTGTGCATATGCATATATGTAAGTATAAGACATAATTCACGTCACTGACACTATGCGCTCTGGAGAATTTTATCAAATTTTTCCGAACATTAAATTTGTGGAAAACATGTACTAAAAAAAATTATTATTCAACGAATTTTCAAAGTGGGTAGGTACCAGATACTCTCTGCTCGTTTTGGATCTTATGTTTGGTTTTAGTTTTCCCATTACTATTAATTTTTGTAGTGTAGCTACAAAGATTTAAGATTGCTAAGGAATATTTCTAACGAATTTTGCTCAATAAATTCAGAAAAAGAAACAAGCAGAAAACTACACCTTCAAATAGAAAATTTGAAAGTAGAAACCGAACTTTGTAGAACAGTGCTATTTTAAATACTAAGGTAACGGTAAGGCACTGTTAAATTATTGGAGAGGCGGCTTTTAGGAGGCTAAGAGAAGAGGAACAACCCTTCCAATTTCAAACTATACCAAAATTATTAAATCGATCTGCTAATTTCCGAATATCACTGGTGATTTGAAAAAAAAAATTCTCTGAATACATGAAATTTGAAAGCTTAAAGCTGCTAGCTGACAAAAAAAAATATTTTATATCACAGTCGTCTATTACGGCAGATATACACTGTACATCTGTGGATATTTGTACAATACAGCAACGACAGTAATTTAACAAGAGCGCGATAGCTATAAGGCCAATATAATGTTCACCGCTGCCATTTGCGATTGACCTCATGCCTCGCCTACCTATGACGTACTCTATAACATTGGATCTTAGTGATCCTTAGAGAAGGATTCTCCACTTGAGCAAATCTGTTGTTCCGCAGCATAACAACTAAATAGTTCCGCTGAGTCCCACCCATCACCATGATGTTCTATCAGGTTATTTCTTTTAGGATACTTCAATTTTAACACTCGTCCGCAAAATTTAAACATTCCAAAAGCCAATGGATGTCTATTGAAAAGCTAGAATCTTCAATGTCGTCAGTCCTATTCTGAGTCTCCGTTCGTCTTAACTTTTCCTGAAAGAAGATTGCTAGCCTTCCACCCAACTCCGCCTAGGAGAATCATGAATCATTGTCTTCCCCCAGCATTCCCTCTGTGCAATATGCTAAACGGAATGCAATGCCACATTGGAGATTTATAATGACATACTATAATATAAAAATTATCTGTGATATCATTAAAGAGTGTAGGTAATAGAAAAAAAAGATTTCAATTTCTTAGACTGATATAATCTTCCAAACAATAGAACTATTAGGTCCTGCATTATTGAATATTATAAACTTATAGTTAAACACAGTAACGCACCCAGGATTTGGCTTCGGAGGGGACCATAGGTGTCCCAAGTCCTGACGAGTCGGAAAAATAGGGCTCTACCCAGGATTTGGCTTTGGGGGGACCATAGGTGTCCCAAGTCCTAACGAGTCGGAAAAATAGGGCTCTACCCAGGATTTGGCTTTGGGGGGACCATAGGTGTCCCAAGTCCTAACGAGTCGGAAAAATAGAGCTCTAAAGTCGCGTCCTGCACCTATCTGAGCACTTAAAGACTGCTATTGTAGATTAAAAGGTTTTATTTTATTTTATCGGACTTTATAATAATATACAGACCACATTTTACACCTAATTTGTAAATTATGTTCAGAAAACTGACATTTCGGAGGGGACCGGTCCCGTTCGTCCCCCCCTATCGGTGTGCCCCTGGTTAAACACAGGTATTTTCCCTAAAATTAAAAAAACATCGATAGGTGTCCCAATTAAGAAGATATACCTACCTAATACAAGCAGGTAATTGTAAACAATGCTATCCATGGATGAAAAAGTACTGAAATGACATGTTGCTAACAGACTAGTGGAGTTCATCCAATCTAACAATAATAAAAAAAATAATTAGGTTCTACAGGTGGAACTGCATCGAATTGGTTAATGTTTTCCTGGAAGAAGGAACTGAATACCGGCTTTTAAGACCTGTATTTCCGACCTACCTAAGTGGAAATATTGTGAATGTAGCGGAAGCACAGACGTACAATTTATGGGAAAATAATAACTTTAGTCTAAGAAGATTTAATAAAAACAGCATACAAGATTCATAAAGGACTACAGTATAACAATAATTTGCGAATTGAATTAAAAGCCGAGCATAGAAACCATTTAGTGCTAAAGCTTATAGAATTTATTAGAAATAATTATATTTAAATTTTCATATTAGCATTCAACTAAATTAAGTCTAAAGTTCTTTGAAACTAATAGAATACCAGCATTCTACTATCAATATTTTGCCGAACATTAATAAAAGTTAATTATAAGCGAGAGCTGCAAGGATGTATTATTTTCAAACAATCAATTTATGTGTAGGTACACTGCACCCCAGGAGTTAGATAAGTCAACACTGTCAAAAGTGATATATTTACAAAAGGAGTTCGTGTACTTGTCACTCTGTTCTGCTATAGGCGTATATAAATTAATAAAAGTAATTTTACATCTCCTATCACGATTTCCCACATTGTACAACATTTTCCAAAAATAGGGATATTCATAGAAAGATCCTTATATATTAATGAAAAATATACGTCAAATCTCTCAAGACTTAGGACTACACTGATTGTCCTTTAACTCTATAGATACGCCAATAAACTTCAGCCTTAGATATAGCATGCCGTTTTAGTCGCATTTTGTGACAAGTATGTCATACTATGAGCCCTTTGTATTTTAAAACCTATAGAGAACTTCATAACTTGTAACAAATTTATGAAAAAATTTTGAATTTAAAACACACAAGCACAAACTACAATCTTATACATTTCTTCGTAGTATACTTCGTAAGAGCAATAGTCCAAAAAAAATTAACACAATAATTAGAACAGAAAAATATTTATTTGTTCTATATAGATATGTACTTAAATATAAAAGTCAACTCGTTTTTTCACATTACAAATTTCACAAAAACTCATCAACCATAGTAGGCGTAAGGGGATGCAACATAGCTAGAATATGGATAACTTCCCACATATGAATTGTATCCTGGATAATAGAATTGTGGTTGTGGTGCTGCAAGGGCTACCGCGATAATAGCCAAAACCATAAACAAAATCTATAAACAAACAGTAAGAGAAAAGTAATCACTTTCTCATTAAACAGAAAAAAAAACAAAGCTTACTGTTTTGAACATGTTGAATGCTTGGATAGAACTTCTTAGTATAGTTGAAGACAGAATGGTACTGATGTTGGTACACTGATTTCTACGTATTTATATACTCATCACTCTCCAAAATATATATTTAACCTCCGGTTAGGAAAATACACTTGAAAATACACTAATCAACTTAGAAATTCTGAATGCGTTTTGACTATTGTGTGACCATTTACCGTCACTCATTGAATTAATTTTGGATTTACCTTTGAAAACGTCTCATTAGTATTTCGGAGGTATATTAAGTGCAAGGTCATTTTTATAAATGTTTTACGAGGCTTTGCCGGAAGTTCTCAAAACATTATGTAGTCGTAGTAAATTCGTGTTTATAATTTATGAATCTTTCTACAACGCGCGAATAAGGTCAGGGGCAAATTTTCCAATTTTTAATATACGAAAGTAAATAGAATTAATGCAAGTCTTAAGATTTGTAGACATCAGTTTTATTTGAACATCTGAAAAATGTAGCAGAAGTTCCTAATCTCTCTTAAAAAGAACCGCATGAAACTGAAGATACGCATTGCTAACGTTCCACAGTCTTATGGATTGAACAAAAAACTGACGTCCACTTGAACCACAGGTGGGCCGAGGTGTATTTAGATAATAAGTTTTTACGGATTGAGAAAAATCCAATCTAGCATACAAATAGTCATATTGCTCAAATATCATTAAATTACGAAGGATATTTAAAGAAAGCTTCAAACGTGCATCCCAAGATTGGATTTAAATATTCCACGTGGTCGTGTCATGAGACAGACAATTAGCATTCTCAAGCAATCCCAATAGCCTAGAAATGAAAAGCTGAATAGTCATCAGCATACATGTGACAAGACAATCACAATTTCTCAGAACCATTAGAAGATCATTAATTAATATAGTGAATTATAAGGATCCCAGAATGGAGCCCTAAAGGACTTCACTAAGCAAAAGTAGGAAGCCAGAATTAGAACAGACCATACTCTGTTTTTGATGCTCGCTAAGGTAGGACCAAGGCAGAATTTGAAAAATTGAATTTAAAAGCCAGTTTACTTAATAAGAATATGTTGGGGAATTCTCCCTAAAATTTAAGGAAAAAAAACCTACATTTTAGGGTATATTCCCTAAACTGTAGAGATATTCCCTACATTTTCATTTAAAATGTAAGCAATAGTCCCTACATTTTAGAGAATACTCCTTACACTTTACACTGTAAAAAATATTAGGACTATTCCCTAAAATGTAGGCAATTCTCCCTAAAACTTAGGGGGAAAACCTGCATTTTATGGAATATTCCTTACCTTTTAGGGAATATTCCCTAATCTTATCGAAAAATACCTATGCTTTGTGGCAACAATTTGTGCACATTTTGTACTGTGTATGTAAAAAACTGATGAATTGGGTGTGCAGGATTGTTTCAAAAGCTTTAGAGAGAGGGCGATACTCCATTAAACTAAAAAACTTCTTGCGGATGTGAATTATTTCAGAGTTACGCATTACGGATCTACCAAATTCTTGAAATTTTTACTTTCCTCACCTCGAAAAAAGTTAAGGTAGCTTCACCCTTCAGATTTATTCCAGAAAATTTATGTCGCAGGTACAATATGTCGTGAATAGGTAAAACAGTTAGTGTCCGACACTTATGTCAGAATAAAGTATTAAGTCTCATCAGTGGGAACACTTCATGAAACATGTTTCAACAAGTGCCAGATAGCAGCCTCAGTAGTTGTGAACTTCTACTTTAGCTCAGTGTGTTTGGATACTTTGTAGTAATGAGCAAGAAGTGTAGTAGCGGAAATAAATTGTCAAAATGTGATATTGAAGACTTGATAAATGCCTATGAAAATAAGGCAAAACTCCAGGACACAACGCACAAAACTTTAAAATAGAATGAAAAAAAGTGATGAATGGAAATAACTAACGCAAAAGTTCTCAACAATAAATGTAGTAAATTACAAATGAATGGAGTAGTTTCATTAACTAAAATTTCAATAAAAAGTTTAAACTGCCCTTGTCTTCCACTCTTAATACTGATAGCAACTGGTGAAACTCTCCAAATTCTGCTCTCCTGACTATTCAGTATTTCACCCAAATAGAACGATTTTTAATTACTGCCACGACGACCTTTTTCTTTGAAAGCTCGATGGGGTCTACCTCAAAAATGAAACGAAATTTTCTTATTGGCACATCTGTAAAACACAATCATTTACCGATCAGACCGAAAACGCTCTACCTTCCTATTTTCTTAGGTCCGCTTCTTCAGAAGTTTTTAGATTATTTCCTTTAAGGGGAGGTTACCGTTCATGACGATGAAAAATTCGATTTTTTTTTACATAATTATCATATTTAAAGTGTTTAGAAGACGTGGATGGAAGGATATTTTCATAATCAAAGAATTTTGGAATTTACAGCCTGTTCAGAGCGGAACCGTCCGCCGGCTAGAAAACAGGTAGCTGAGGCGCTCGGAGCTTACTTGCTGGGGAGACCTGTTCTCGCTACCTGAGGTACCCTCTTAGATTTCGGGAAATCGTTAACCTTCAGATTCAGCATAATCAGTTCTTGAAGGAAGAAGGGCACTCTATGGTTCTGGAATAGCTGGAGTAAGCTGTCAAAGAGTTTTTATAACGTTTAACTTTATGAGTTTTTCTGGGAACAACATTTTTCAGCGCTCTACAGCTTCAACGGATGAACCGATTCACATGAATCTTCGCGCAATTGGCGAGAAATTCAATTTGCGAGGTCATCAGGAAGCGATTTTTGTCAAAAATTTATTTACAAATAGTTTTTTCGTCCGTTGAAGCAAAAATAAACAGGGCAAAAAATTGTTTTTTTTTTCAAACGTCTAGCATGTTTTTATTCAGAGGTTTTTTTGAAAACGAAAACCGGTAAGAAGGCCCCCCAAATTTTATCAAGTTTAATCATTTTGATCCCTATTTGTTTCGAAAGAATTGGCAGAGCTGTAGAGCGCCCCGAGCAGGCCAAAACACGCCTTCCACGGTTTTGTTTGGTGCAGGAGCCGCCATTTGGGATTTTTTTATAAATAAAATTAGAATATACTCTTCATTGATAGAAGAATAAAATACGTTAAAACCCATTTCCAAAAGTATTTATTTTATGTAAAAAAAAAATTTCAAAGTTCATGCATTTTTCATGCCTCTCGACGGCAACGTCCCCTTAAGAGGATGATAGCCTTCTATGTATATACTTTTATTCAATTACAGGGTGCAGAATTTCTTTTATTTTTTAAAGTAAAACCAACAAGAACAAAACGGTTTTAGTTATGAGTAATTTCCTCTGCTTAATTTAATCCTGACAATGCCATAAGACGTATGCGTCTATTTATTTCTCTTCACTTATGGTTGAAATTATTCACATAATTCATAAAACTTTCTACGAATCTTGCCTTCAAAAATACTCCCCTACATAGCCACAGGAAGCCAATGTTACATGCACAATAACAGAATTTCCATAAAATTAATATTTCCTAAAAACCACCATACGCGCGGAGATAATGTTCTCCGAGAACAGTAAATTTATCATTGAAGCTCTGACTGTAGACCTCAGAAAATCATTTGGCCAATTTTATCCCTATGAAGTTGTAATTTCCATGGAGCAACCAGAAGCAAAACCTACCCAAGCAATATGCTTAAAGTTTGTGTCATTAATCCATTCTCGAACTATATCTGATTGCGAATTTGCCGAAAACACAAATTTCATTGTGGGAGGAAAGGGTGTAAGTAATTGATGAATCCACAAAAGTAATTTGTTACTGCAATTTAAATGAATCTTGGAAGAAATATTGAGTCCGGTCGAAACTTTATTTATGTCTTAAGTGGACTTTCTGGTGGGGAGTGAAGCAATAAATGTTGTCAAGAAAATTGAAATTTATTTGGAGCACGTTCAAAGTCTAAACGTATTGCCCGTTTCCAGATTTCCTGTTCACCGCAAAAAATAATACTTTTATTATCAAGCTAAATTGATATTGAAGTAGCCTCAATTAGATGAAAGATCGAACAGAGATTGTGTGAAACATTAATTATCTTGATTTTCATCATCCAGGTAAATCTATCAAAGGCTATGTATCTAAAAAAAAATTTTTGTTTTTTAAGTCTGTACGAGAGGTTATCAAGTGACTCTGTATTGGAGCCCCATAAGTAAAGTCTTGAAGGCTTTTATGAACTACGTATTCAGAAATGATAATATATTGAGTTTTAGCAAGACGAACTCTAACTCTAGATTGAATAACATGGACGACCTTCGACTTCACTTTTCTTTAAAGATTTATTGATTCGGAAATTTTCAAGAAGTATCAACTAGAATGCTGTTTCAAACGAGATTTGATGAGAACAAAAAACCTGAGCATTCCATTATCTATAGCCCTATCAGATAATTGCCAATTTGTAGGTAACTTATACTGAATGTATGGCAATAAAATCTGAGGTGATTATCGTGCCATATATGCAGTCATGACCATTCAATTTCGATACAGTCCGTGTCAAGCGAAGTTCACATATTTTTATTTTCGCTAATATTTTTCAGGTGAACAAATTTGTGTTCCATAGCGTATAGGCGGCTTGGGAAAAGATCAAAGGGAACGTAAGACAACAACGTTATTCGTAAATTTTAAAATTTAATTTTGATATTTTATATTCATGGATTACCACTAAACATAAAAGTAGAGCTTACAGCTATAACAAATAGTAGAATTAAGGACCATCTCTGAAACTTAATCTAATACACAAAGAATTTTGAAAATGAGCCTACTACTGCTCTAACTAAAAAAAAATATTGTGTTAGAAAATTATAATGGAGCCCAAACAAATAAGGTTAAAATATGATTAAAAATAATAGTAAAATTCTTGGTATATCAGAACTGTGCTTCAGTGCCTCAGTGAGCAACAAATGGATTCTCGTACCAACCTCACAAAAATCTCGTACGACATGAAAAATTCTCGTACACTAGGTATATCGCGAAATTAATGAGAAATGGCTACTAAATTAGTCTGGGGACATTTTAGTAACATTTTATTTTATGTTTTTATAATAAAAATAATGGTTATCTCTAAAAAGGTTTTATTTGATAAATGTTTTGAAACATTTTTTGACATCTATATCAAACTAGGATTATCTGGGTCCGAGTTTCTAATTTGGTCGAAATTTTCATCATCAGGTCGCACTGCAATAGCAGGTTTATTCTGGTATATGATGTCGGACGTCATGCGACTTATCATTTGGGTGGTAGAGGTTTGAATCCGAAGAAGTAATCTTTCGACTGTATTTTAACACATTGAGCTGAAATGAGGGCTCCTTTAACGGTCTTTGTTGAGAGCTTGTACCTTAATTTGGTTTTTGTTAGATTGTTATTGCTAAAAATCCTCTCGGTATCGTCTAAGGAATGTAAGAGAGTTAGAACGGATAGCTCCAATTGAGGCAGAACTGTACATTTGTGGTCTTCATCAGCAGTGCGGATTCAGGAAAGCTGGTGCCATAATATGTCAACTTCATTTGCTTTGGACACATATTACATAAAAACAAGAGTGATGGAGTATCGTTTCGGTGTCTTGTCGATAAAGCTTTGTCGGGATTTAAAACTGGCAATGCCACCAGTAATTCATCCTCAAAAGAAAAACGATGCATAGTTGTTGCAGATGCTCTCGGCACTTTTCCCTGAAGAAATGATGAGATTAGATCTTGAGGCTAAGACTATCAGTCCGACATAAAAATGAAGTTATAACAAATTGCAATCCAAAATGTGTTTTCTCCACAAAGGTGTTAAAAAAATTGCATGTAGAACAAATGTATAGAAATTATGGTATGTATTTGAACGAAATCCAAACTACTTTTATATGCAGGAAGAGAATACGTTTAGCCTCGTACATCTCCGATTTTATCATGGGGTTCGGAAGGAAAGAATGTAGAACTGTGGTTGGCATCATCACCGTGCACAGCTCACTTCATGCTCATCTAACAAAGATGGGAGTTGTTGACAGCCCTGAGTGTCTGTCCTGCCTGGAGGGAGAGCCGGAGACAACCGAACACTTTTTGTATGCGTGTCCGGCCTTCGCCCGGTGCAGGCTGGATACTCTGGGGTCTGCCCTTCTATCTGTCGATGAGCTGAAAAACCTGCCTCACCAAGACCTGATGCGCTTCATTAAGAGGACAGGAAGGTTTTGGTGAATGGCCTTCTAGAAGGACATCACAATGGGCCACTATGGCCTCCGTGCTTGGAATAGGGTCTCCTGTCCCCCTGCCTTTAAAATTAAAAAAAAAACGACACAGGCTCCCTCATCGATAAATAAGCCGGTGCATATTTTTTTGTTTTAATCTGATATTGAGATGTATACTACAACATTTTCTTCCAGGATGAGGTAGCGAAACTATAGCTTCTGATATAGTTATTATGGCGAATCATGATCCTGTCCCTCAGAGAATCACGACAGTCTAATGGTTCAGATAACCCCTAAGTTTTTGGGGGACTGAAGGTACAATTGGTTATGTGGCTGCAATGGTAAAATGAGTGCCTGGTCATAAGGGAATTATGGCAATAAAAAAACATTTTTTGAAGATTCGACTGGAGCACTCTAACAGAACACATCAAAAGTTTTGTGGGTGGACAAAACACTTCCTCGACGGTCCAAAAACAATAACTATCATTTTGGGCGCTCGTAGGAAAACTGGGGAGGAACCTGAGATACAAAACCAAAAATGACTTTGCGGTTATATACATATATATCTATTAAAAGACCCATGGTCACATATGCTTCACTCATTTCGTATCCAAAAACTAAATAAAAGATAGCTGAAGCTAGTTTACAACGGCTTGAATGGCCATGAGTGCCTGCGCGACTGCAGGCTTAGAGGCTATACTGGACATGCTTTCACTGCTTCTACATGTAGAGAAGAGAGGTCATACTCACCGCAATAAAACTGCAAATCGAATATCTTCTCAACACAGGCAAACTGCTCCGCCACCTGAAAGTCCTCGAAGAATACCCGATGCTCAACCCCATCTCTCTAGCTTTGAAACACCATGCAAAGCGATTTTAGGCGACCGTCAACAGTGGCATTCCGGTAACCTACCCGTTGAAAAAAGAATTTCTTAAATGGAACACAGATGAATCCGAAACGGAAGATAGAGCATACGTGGTCATATATGGGCCGAATTAATGACTCACTAAGGCACTGGGGGCCTCACTTACCATTTTCCAGACAGAGATCCACGACATGGAACTCTGCAGTCGCGAAAACATTCATAAGAATATGAATGAAGCTAAAATATCTATAATATCAAACAGCTAAGCAGCACTCAAAGTATACCTTTGAACCTAAGCTGGTTTCGAACTATCTTACTGTTTTGAAGCAGCTAGACGAAACAACAAAGATCTCTCTGATTTGGATGTCAGGACATAAAGACATCAAGGGCAATGAAATTGCGGACCGTTTTGCAAAGGAAAGAGCTCTGAGCTTGTTTTTGGCCACTCAAAGAGCCACATTTCCGCACAATCCAGGCTTTGAGAGGATTAATTTGGTATACTGAGAAAACACTCCAGGGCTGGGACAAAGTGAAGAAATTCATCAAGTAACCGTAACAGAGGACAAAAATATTACTCGCGCTCAGCAGGAAAGAATTAAGGCTCACAACAAGCCTACTTACTAGGTATTACCCACTAAGATAAGGGTAAGGTCGATATCACGTGCCCTATCGCTTTTCTGTTGAACTTCTGAACACGTCCTCTGCGGCTGTGAAGCTCTCGACCGCATAAGATAAAAAAATTTAGAAAAGGCAGCCCCATTGCCAGAAGATATTACAATGATGTTGCCCAAGAAAGTCATAGAGTCATAAAAAACCTCAAGTTCGAATGGAGTAATATCACAAAAGATCTCACAGATCGATCAATCAATGACTAGATGAAAGGCGGAAATCTGTGTACATCCATCATTTTATTAATAATAATGGGTGACATAGACACCACGATCGAGGTTATCTAATGTCAATGGAATTTCCAAAATCTTCCAATAGAAATAACACCGGTTCACGAACTTTACCATAAATATGTGTATCAAGTATGCACGTGCATTTCGGGTTCGTGGTCTTAGGTGAAATACACCTACAGATGTGTGGGTCGTAAAGATATGTGTTTTATGCTATATTGTAGCATCAATTTATTTAATTGATAGGTTGTAAATCAACATGAATTATTCGAATTGATAATCCGGAGTCTCCTTTTCTAATGTTTTTCTTTTAAATAGCAAAAAAAATAAAAAAGCATCCTTTTTTCCGCATTCCGCTTTCAAACAAATTTTAAAACATTTGTTAATTTACATGGATCAATACATTTAAAAAGCACCGAATTCTATTATACTGCTATAAAGGCGGTACTATACATATTTCACCCTTAAAATATTCTCAGTGTTAGAAGCTTTATGGTTACATTTTATGACGCCAAGGCATTCGCTATTCCTTTGAAAAACGGAAGAACACATCTCTTAAATTGTTTTATTTAGGTTTTATGAGGCATCAAAGTCATAATTTAACATCGTTTGTTTCCATGTCCAGGAATAAGTAAATTTAGGCAATATATACTTGTAGATATTCAGATATATATATATACCTAGTAA
The DNA here is from genome assembly GCA_963930735.1 of Dioctria linearis. Classification (NCBI taxonomy): domain Eukaryota; kingdom Metazoa; phylum Arthropoda; class Insecta; order Diptera; family Asilidae; genus Dioctria; species Dioctria linearis. The sequence continues at coordinate 26,579,186 of OZ005744.1, read as the reverse complement.
AATATATCCCACGCCAAATTTTCTATATTTTTATGAATAAATTTTATAAGCTCTCCCAACCATTGTATCCAAAGTCTAGAAGTAAAAAGTTAGACAGATTTAATAAATGCGAGTTCTACGGAAGTTTCTTACAATTCATATATATTCACCTATCTATATACATATATTTGGGTGTCCTTAAATCAAGTTCCCCAAGAACATTCAAAATTTATCACTCACATAACTCAAAGTCGCCATTTGTCATAGCTTAACTAAAAATTTTCGCACAAGATAAAAACAAATTTACCCACTATGATATCATTGGCGAGTATCTATCATATTTTATATATACGTGTGGCTATATTCCAAAGGATATCCTCTTAAAAAAACAGGAAACCATTTTGGTTATGGGACACCTATTTCGAACAGTGGTTGTTCTATCGAATTGCTATTGTTGCCGTAAAATAACATATGCTCCTAATACAGGATTTATGACCCTGTTATATATCATACTGTACCGACCTTAACCAAAGGGTGGAAACATTCAAATTATGCTCCTGGAGCCACTAACATTGCCTCCAATATACACTTTGAAGGGTGAATTTGTTGACTGAGAGCGGTTTCTAGTGAATACCAGTGCGAAAATTGAATAAATACATATATATTTGTTTGTTTGAATCTATCTATGTATGTGTAGGTGTGGAAAGCCGTCATAAAACAATAAATTTCATTATAATAGGGAAGAGGGAATATTATTTGATTGAATTACCCTAGTGCCCCCAGTTATATGGTGCGAGAATGTTGAAAGTCAATGATTTATGGGAGCATTTGAAAATGAAGCCTTTAAATGTAATAAATTATCTTTATATACATAAATATTCATGCCTTTTGTGGTAACAGAAGTTTCTTACTTCATGATGCTTATAACTTCTCGACAATAACCCTGATATACAGACTACAACAAAACTAGTGATAACAGTACCTACTTCATACTACCTCTTCCAGTTCGTACAGAATGACATTCCACCTTTCTTATCAGCCCCTAAACTATGAATTGATGACATTGAGTTTGTATGCTATGTAGTGGTGTATAGTAAGAAGAATAATTCAGTTAAAATGTTAATATTGACGTTGGAAAGCATCACCAAAATGTCGAAAATATGACACAATTTGAATCAGAAAAATATACTGCGTCGAAATGATCTGGGTCTCATATCTATTCGATGGAAACAATATCATTTATGCGATTGAAAACGCCTGCACTTTTTTCCAGAACTGCGTTATGACATAACTTGCATGATACTGGCATATATGGAGGCAGGATGGCTAAGTGCAACCTAACCCCACAGGAACTTTACAAATTTTTCATAGTTGATCATCAATCTCAAGACAATGATCAGTTGTTCTTGGCAGACTTGGATTCTCTTTATAGATCTACTGGGTTTAGTTTCCGGAGAGTGAATAGAACTTTTATATATCTTCAATACCTGCATTACGAAATGGGTGTTCCCAAAAATATTGAAAACAGCACACATACTTCGTATCCCTAAGAGGGCTGATTATAGACCCATCAGATTGCTTTGTTTTCTTTCGAAAGCTCTGGAGAAGCTACTATATTGGCAGGTTCAACAGTACACACTGCAAAATAACCTCATAAGTAGCTGTCAGTCTGGGTTTCGACCCAAGCATAGTTACGAAAGTGCTCTCGTTAAAGTCACAACAGACATATACGTTGCACTTCATAGAAGAGAGATTTGTGTTCTGGCGCTTTTACACTTCTCCAAAACTTTCGATAGTGCTTGCCATGTAGAAAAATTGTTTAATAAATTCCATTTTTCGTGTTGAACTATTCATTTACTCAATGAATTCTTAAACGGGTTAATGCAAAAGGTTACCTTTGGGAACAATAATTACTCAATTTTTTTTCCTCTGTCTTGTGGAATACCACAAAGTTCCATTCTTGGTCCTCAACTCTTCAGCCTATATAAATAATGATCTGCCTAAAATAATACAAGATTTCTACGTCCATACTTATGCTGACGACGTTTAGGTCTATTACAGTCGTCCTCCAGGTCTAATCAAAGACTGTGTGGCTCGGATGAACTGCGATTTACATAACATATAAACCTGGTCGATTGACAATAAACTTAAACTAAATCCAAGTCAGTCACAGTGTATCGCTTTTTCCTTTGGAACTTTTGTCTCTTCATCACTTCCTCCTATTCTTTTGAGTGGTTTTTCAATCCCCTTTGTGGATAAAGTCCGTAACCTCGAGGTCACCTTAAACTCTAATATTCAGTGTTGTGCTCTCGTCAACTCTAACCTATCAAAGATCTACGTCACCCTCCGCCGCCTATTGTTGTCTGCTAGAATGATTTCCCCTAAGGTATGCTGTCATCTGATTAAGTCTCTAATATTATAGCATTTCACACACGGTTCACTTGTTTTCCCAATTCACAATGCTCTAGAAAGTTACATGTTGCATTGAACGATTGTGTAAGGTTTGTTTTCCGGTTACGAAGATTCGATCATGTATAGAACATAGAGCATTATTCTTCCTATTCAACTTACTAGATAACTCTCAGCCCGTTTACTTGAGGACCATGTTTCGACCCAACATACAATACATATATATAACACAAATATATTCTATTCATTTGATTTTCATTAATATAGGGTAAATATCCGGTACTTTTTATACACGTGTCACTTAAAGCAAAGTAAGGTTTGCAACTTTTTAAGCTAGTTACATACAGCATCCGCGATTTGACGGTTTGAGAAACTTTAAGCATTTTTGCGGATCATAAAATGATGACTTCTGCATTTACAGCGTAAGATTGTTACTAACTCTCGAAATTGTTCGAAGTTACTACATTTTCAAGAACTTATTTCCTATGAAAAATAGCTTGTAATGCAGTTTTTTAACAAAAATTTCATTCCATATATTACAGCTATTCAGATATGGCATTGTTGAGATCCGTAAAACAAAAAACGGATTGTGGCAATATGTTCTTCTAATACCTTTAGCATTATTTTACTTATTGCAAATTCTGGATATGATTTTTAAAAAAGAGTATTCCAAAAATAGCACTTCTATCACAAATAGTTTAGAAGTTATGACTTTTTTTCTGATTTTGAAGAAATTTTTGGGCTGTAGTGTAAAGTTTCACTTTGAGAGGTTACAGCAACTACACTTTCCAGCGTCAATATCTGTAATTAAGGGGGACGAACAGGGTGACGGTTTTTCGTAATTTACCATGTATAGATTGAGCTTATAAAATATTAATATTTTAAAACATAAGTAAAACAAGATACAAAATTACAATTGGTCTAATTGTGAGACCAATAATATTATACCCTAGATGAACACATAAGTTTAAATAAACTGAAAACACAAAGTTCTGTATGGCAACACTCAGTAAAAAACAAAAGCTTTATATGGCAACATCAAGAAGGGGTTGTCCGATTTAGTATATTTTTGAAACGTTTTTTGCAAATATTATTAAAACACCGTGTACAAAATTTGAGCTCTTCACGCCGACGCGGGGTTCCCCGATTTAGCCATTTTTGAAATTGTATTAACTATTGCTATGAAAACGCCATTTACCAAATTTCAGCTCTCTACGTTCACTAGTTCTTGGTAGTGCCCAAATATATAGTGAAAATCGAAATTTTTGCATAGCAACTTAAATCTGCTTTTGTTTTTAAATTCGTGTGTAAAATTTCAGCACTCTAAGTGAAGGCGTTCTCGAGTTATCGTTCGGACAGACAGACAGACAGACGGACATGCAAAAATGAAAATAACTTCTAATATATGCGTTGGACACGCACATATTGCTCTACTACAATTATTTCTATGCGTTACATACGGAATGACAAACTTAGTATACCCTTTAGATTTCATCTAGCATATAAAAAGTGTGAGTTTTTGAGAAAAAATTAAATTTTTTTTCAGTTGGCAGTCAAGGAGCAAGAACCGGAGTATAATCTCCATTATAGCCGTTGGTGTAATTCAAAGAGCACCTGTAATACTTAGACAGGCAGCTCACTGTACTTTAATAAGACTTTTCATATTTGTCGCTTTCTCTAGAGCATTTCATCATACAAAGTTTCCATATGTGAGGATGGGTCTTACAATAGCGGGGTACATCGAGTGCCCGATGCGAGGGTGTGTGTGTCCCATCTTTTACCAAACGTTTTCTTGTAGGCATATATTCTCCAGTTTAATTTGGAGTCTAACTAGTATCACTCCTAGGTACATATTTCAATTCAAGAGTAACGTTACCCAGTTTTAGGAGGAGTGAAAGACGGATTAACTCTCCTCTGTGTAAAAAGGACTAGTTCAGTCTTTGTTGGGTGAAGCCCAAGACCACAACTTATAGCCTAGTTAAGAAGCTTTTACAATATTTTTTGAGTTGGTTCGCTGATCGTCGATAAGAACTTTCTCATGTCCTGTATAAGAAAATCCGAACAATTTAAATTTTACTTTGCATGTTAGAACTTCACGACTGTATTGGATACATGTATTTATTTGTGAAATGACCATATTGCAACCATTTAATTTTAATTTTGGTACAATTTTTTGAGACGATTGATACACAATTATATTTTGTAACAGGTAGGTATGGTTTGCGTATATGCAAGCAGACGATAACTGTCGCTTGAAACGATTTATCTTGTGCCAGAATCTTATTCGAAGTATTCAGTCGCTAAGAAAATTAGCTGAATTTAGCAATTCATTCAACCAAATGAATTAGTCATCAGTCATCCTGTACAAAAAATATGCCACCATTGGATGGCAATCAAAACAATTTGATGTATTTATACAATGTCACGTGAGTGTTTTAATATTTTTTTTCCACACAATTCTTATGTACGCCTAACTAGAACTGTAATTTTCAAATTTTAATTGCGCTGAAATATAAAATCATTCATTCCCAACTACTCCACAAGCCACAACCAAAAATCGATAGCTTTAAAGCTGACCGCATTCCCTCCCGAAAACGTTGTTCCATAGTTAAAGTGAAACAAGAGAATATCAAGTATCTTCAGGTACCTATACATATTTAGATTTTGTTGTGTCGTCCATTGCTCAAAAGAGGCTCAAAATTCAGTGAGTAGAAAAACTTTAAATTGAAAATTTTCCCTCGCTAAACGCATTATACGGGGGTTAATGACGGATGAATTGCTATTTTCCCATCTGTTCTTTATGAACTCATCTAAAGCATAACTTTGGTAATATGGTTCTGTTAAATGGACTTCAAGCACTTACTTGGAAGTAATCTGAATTCCTTGAAGTTCAGTTCTGCTTAATTTGAACTTAATACCTACGGAATAATGGTTTGGCAGGAAAGTGACTTTCAAGTCTTTAAAATAATTTCCTATAGATTCATTTAATGGACGAGAAATGTTATTAATTTTGTGATAATTATTATTGAATTAACAGTATTTTGCATATATGGTACATGCAAGAAGCCAATATATGTAGGCACATATATAATAATAAGGACTCTTGACCTTATTTATATTGAACTTAACATCACCATCTACATATTACCGGCAGATGCAGTACTGTGTATGATCATTGATGGAACCATAAGGAAACGATTTATCTAATTCTCGACTTTAGTGAAATTCATTTAGATAATATTTATGGGGTAAAAACCATTAAGGGTAGTTTTGGATTTTGATAAAATGCGGTAGGTCTACCGTGTTCAGATATCAGAAAGATGTTTACCTTATCTCGAATTGTGTTCAACGAGTTCTACGCGGGTGCAGTGCAGCTTTACGTGTTTTTGTTGTTGCAATACAAAACCACGTGAAGCTGCACTCCATACCGGTATAGAACTCGTTGAAAAGAATTCAACATTAATCTCAACTTTGGGAAGATTTATTAAGGAGGTACATATGGAAGTTAATTATGGGTAAAAACTAAGGGAGTATGCTGGGTCCTTTCGCTGCTATGGACGTGTATTTGCGTCCAGTAAATGGTACTCTGGGGCGCTATGGACGCAACACCAAGAAACTGTTGCCCGATTTATTCCATTTTTGAAATTTTATTTGCTATTACTATGAAAACACCACGTACCTACCAAATTTCAGCTATCTATGTCAACACGTTCTCAGGAGGTGTCCAAATATATAGTGGAAAACGAAATTTTTGTATGGCAACCCCACGAAAGAGTTGCCCAATTTGTCTCATTTTCGAATTTAATTTTACCTTTTTTTTTAAGTTCGCCCACGACATTTCAGTTCTCTGAGTACAGGCGACGGACGGACAGACGGACATGCAAAGTTCAAAAAAACTTTCAATATTATGCGTGGATGTCCAATCCATTTTGCTCTACCATCATTATTTCTGTGCGTTGCAAACGGAATGACAAACTTAGTATAGGTACCTTAAAGATTTCATCTAAGGTATAAAAAGGATTGGTTTCCTTTCTGTATTTCTATCCATATCTGATTAGGGGACAAAATGTAGATGCGATTTCATGCTACAAATATGCTTTAACGTTTATATTTAGAAAATTTATAGAGTCTCTTCTGTGCTGCAGGACGACCAAATAGAGCTTTTTTCGGGTAACCTCAAATAATCATGATCCACCAAAATCGATATTTCTATGTGAATATTGGATGGATATCACTAATCCTTTTTGCACAATATAGCTAATATATGCTGCAATACTAGGAGTGTAAATTTAAATGGTGGGCCCAGCGTGGTGGAAGGTGGAGATAAAAACGGCAAACTTTTCGGATATTTTAAAAAATTATTTTTTTCAAATCAATTTTTTAGTTCGAAAAATACATTTCTTTCAACGCCATCTTTCTGTTAAATTTTGCAACTTTTAATCCACTTTTTTTCTCTTAGAATTATCTATAATTTGTCATCTTTCATTTAAGTTAAACTTCAAGTCATTATTCCCAGTCATTTAGGAATAATTAATAAAAATTAGATTGCATGGCTCGCTAAATTACTTTCTAATTAAGTGCTACTGAAAACCACCAACTTGTTCCAACTATGCCGAATACCATCGAATTTTTTTGTACATAGATAGTTAAGGCTTCTAGTTAAAATCAAAAACAAATACAAAAAAATATACTAGAGGTCCCCCGTAGAAAAAAAACAATACGTTCCCCTCAGTGCACTGCCCCAATACAGGTTACTTTGGGTAGGCGATGACTTCAAAAATTCATATCTTACAAACGAAACCGAAAATCAGTTGCGATGATAAAGTAAATAATACTATTAAAAAAAAACAATTTTTTTTAAATAGTACCTATTATTAACAAACAAATTTTTCCTTCGGTACTGTATTTTTTTGTGAAAAATAAAGCATTAAGCTTCATTTGACATTTGAATCAGAAAAAATCAGTTTCTCCGTTCTCGAGAGATGATTTTTTGAAAATGAAGTTTCATCGTTTCATCATCCCCTAGACGGGGGGTGGGGGTTGTAAGGGGAAAACAAAAAAATATGGGTGAGCTATTTTAGTATTCTATACAAACTGTGAAAGTTTCATCCAAATCGGATTCAGTGAGTGAGGAAAAAAACAACTTTTTTTACAATTATTTAGTAAAAAATTTAGGGGTAATTGGCGGTATACGCCATTCTTATATATTTGGAAATTTCATCTTGAAAACGATCCTACAGTTTTGAAAAAACGATTTACCTATAGATCTTGAATTTGTAAAAACTTATTGTTCTTACCCAGATTGATTTGTACAAACTAATAATATATTAATTATGAAATAACTATACCTAACAAGTCGAACAAAAAAGCGGGCTCTCGAAACAGTAATAGATGAATGAATCTATGTTTAACCACTCTTCCGTTCCCCTCGTGACTGATCTTCCTGATATATTTTATATTATTAAATCAAACTCAGGTTTTACCCGAAGATGCAAAGTACAGCATGGTAGCAAGGACATAAGGAAAGGATTATGGTATTTAGTAGATACTAATAAAATTTTATTTAGCCAGACAAGAGGATATAATTTGACGGACGAAAGATGATCATTTCTGGTCTTATTATGTAAGTTAGAATGATAAAGAATTTTTTATCATATTTTATCTTGCTCCTTACTTTTATGCCAACCCAATGAAATTAGAATTATTAAAAAGGCAAAATAATAAAAATAAAATTGTGGAGTAAAATGAGCATTTTTCTGTAGAGCCAAGGTATTCAAAAAGCAGACTACTCTTGACATATTTTTCTTCTTAAAATAATTTGTGGATTGATTTTAAAAATAAAAATGTTTGCTTCAGTTTACTTTGGCTAAAATTAAACGGTGGCTGCAGCAATACATGAATTTTTTGAATTTGTCCGCTTACCAACTGACTTATGCGATCCATGAATATACAAGTAGGACGAATTTACAGGTAAAATGAGTAGCATCACCAGATTCTCATGAATGCAATAAAACTTCTTAGAAAGATTCTTTCTAAAAGATAAGCCACAATAGATGTTGTTCTCAAAATGGCAACTAGATCTTCAAAAAGAAGAATCTCATCATTCTAATAACTATTGAAGTGAAAGATATGTGGATCTGGAATAGAAATTTTGAAGGTATTATTTACAGATAGATTGTATGAAGCATGAAAGGGTCCGATATCGAACTTATTTTAATTTGGAGGGACTGTGTGACAGACATATTGTTCGCATATAAGTGCTCAGAAAAACACGCCTCTGTAAGCCCATACTCTATTAGACAAAACCTTTTAGACGAAATCCTATAGAGTGCATTGTAGAATGTGTTACGAAATAAAATACTATAAATAACTCAAGATGTAGAAAACTTCATGATGAAAGATAATTGAAGCATGTTCACGTTCCTCAAGGGGATCAACATATCCAAAGCTGCGCCTCATCCTTGGCTAAACCTCTGTGCAAACTATTCTACTTATCTTATTCGACAGGAATCTTTCCAACAGCTTGGAAACTAGCTCACGTTCAGCCTATTCGCAAAAAAGGAGAGCGATCCCTCAAATTATCGACCAATTGCAATTACTTCGATTCTTTCAAAAGGTTTTTGAATCTATCATTTATCTTAAATTAATGAAGTATCTAGAAACTCATCAACTCATCAACGATCGCCAATATGGCTTCCGGACTTGACGCTCATCTGAACACTTGCTGTCTTTTCTTACAGAACGTTAGAGCCTTAATCTCCACAATTTTGTTGAATCCAAAATCGTTGCTTTGGATATTTCAAAGGCCTTTTGATAGAGTCTGGCATCCAGCCCTTTTAGCCAAACTTAAAGGACTTGGTCTCTGCCCTCCTCTTCTATTATGGATTGAAAGTTTTCTGTCTAGTCACCAAATACTTATTGTACTAGATGGCGTTACATCTGAACCTCACTCTATAAATGCCGGTGTGCCCCAGGGTTCTATTATTTCTCCGATTCTCTTCATTAATAATCTGTTTTCTCTCACTTTCAATCCCATCCATAGCTTTGCCGACGACAGTACTCTTGATTTCGCTTACTCTTTTGATACTGTTGCGGGCTCCATAGGGAATGCCCAATGTGTCAAACGAGATTGCATGACTAGATCATTGAATAACGATCTTGATATTATCCTCGCTTGGGGCAAAACGAATCGGATCGAATTCCCCCATTTATCGCTACACACATGGCCAATGTTACGATGAAATATCTAGACTGATCCCCTCAGATTTCAAAATACTTTCAGCCGTATAGTAAAATTCCGTGATGCTTTCTTATCCCGAACTGTGCGAATGTAGAACGGTCTAACATCTTCTGTTTTTTCTCGGGCTTACATTCTGCGAAGGTTCACTTTCCTCATGTCCCCCAATCCTTTCCCTATCTCCTTCCTGCCATGTTGCGCTTTGTGCTTTGCATCATAGGATACGTTTTGTTATAATCATTCACAACATCTTTACATGCATTATAAAACAGACAGAAAACATATGGGGTGGACCTTTACCCAGTCAGGTGTAGTTTTTTTCCCAAACTAAATAAATATATACATAGGATAGATATTGAATGCAATATTTGTTACTGCAGCTAAATAGTTACAAAAAAATGTGGTACAGAAAAAGATTTCATCTCTCAAATAAACAAAAAGAGGAGAAAATTTTCCAAATTAATTGGAATCCAGAAGAAACTCATCTGGTAATAAATATACAAACAAACAAAAAACAAAGATTTGGTGAAAATTCTACAGCACACGCTATACAAATGATAATAAAGAAAGCAATTACATATTAATAAATGCAACATGAAATTCAATTTGTGAACAGGCTGAGAATAATTAAAAGTAAATAAATAAATAAACCTGACGAATACTGTCAGTAGTGACGAAACTATATATTTATTGTCTATACTATATAACTCTCGCTGATAGTAATATTGTGCCAAACAAAACATCAGCTCGATACAATAAAAAGACAAAAAAAAACCACAATTCAAAGTGAAATGCTTAAATAAATAAATTTGATTGTATTCACAAAAAACCGCACATCGGCAATCCGATTCTCGCACAAAATAATCGTTTACAGAATGTAAAGCGGGTGTCGGTAGCGTATACAATTCAAATCATCGATTCTGCACATTTTAAAAATGTTTTCAGGTCAGTGAACATAAAACGTTCCAAAAATTGTGGAAAATGTGCCTAAGGTCCTTCGAATACAAATCATTTTCGAGGCTCTTTAGCAGTTGTTTTTCTATATTTAAACTGAAATGTTTTCGCAATTCTACCCCAGTTAACCAACTTAAATCCATTCACATCCAGGAGTAAAACACATTTGAATAAGCCTTCGGCAATTTTATATCACCATATCTACATATAAATTTGTATGTTGCAAGGGTGAAGGAATTTTGATACTGAAAATCCCTAAAAATCTTTTATCGATGGGTATTTTGTAACATCACTGAAGCCTCAAAAACTCCTAATATACATAAGCTGCGCCTGGCATGAATACGAATTGGGTGCCTTCTTAACTCTATACATCAGGGGAGTTGTAAATAAGTTAACTGGTTAATATCTCTTGTTTACGTCGGAAAAATAAACTTTTTTCATATATTTGCATATAATCAACTCTATAATTATCTCACACGATCAAAATCGATGTCTACTCAGTCAATTATAATAGGAAGGAAACCCCATCCAAATTTTATGAGCACTTGAATATATACACTCGTCAACAATAAAGTATTTTCGAATTTTAAGTTGGCCAGAAGAAGTACCTCTTTCTATAAATCCACTTTACAGAATATATGTAAACGGCACAGATATGTAGACACGTACACAAACATACTTATACTCAAAAGGGTTTTAATAAATCTTTCGAACCCAGAATCTATAGAGGGTTTTACGTATAGAATAGGCAACACATGTGGCAGGCAAATGAATTATATACTGATAGCCTGATAACCATTTCTGGGGTATAATATGGTCGTATATCCTCTTAGAATCAGACCTTAGGGGGTGCGACTATTTACGTTCGAATATGAATAGACTTTTGAGAGATTGAACAAAAATCAAATTGACAGGTATGCACGAGCTATAGGCAAGCGTTGAAAATAGATCTTAAACCATAGATGAAACAAAATCGATGAGGTAAAATTTCAGTTAGCTGTTGGATGTGATAGTGGAGAAAATATGATTTTGATATATGAAGGACTAAGCATATTTTGGCGTATTATGAACGACTTTGGTTATATCTTTAAAATTTATTCACCCCGAAAAATCAAGGCTCATCGAGGCGAAGAACAATATAATATAATTTTTTTTTTTGTAGCAGCAATTTGATATGAAATATGATAACAGTGAAAAATGTCAGTGTCTCCTTCATAATATACAGTGTTATTTATGTATCGCATACTACCGAAATATGTAAATGTATTTCTTCTATGTAGTTTTCAATCCGCTGCCTCACACCGAACTTAGAATTAAAAATTTTAAAGATTAGCCAAAACTAAAAATTAAAAACTGCTCAAAATGAAAATTAAAATCGAGGAACTTTTAAACAACGTCTATCTAAGGCATGCTTAATTAGTGGACTTGGGACCAATAAATATATACCTATGGGAATATCTTCGCCAATCGTTTAACATCCGAAAGAACCTTGCCAATTAAAACGTTCAGTATTCTCATTCATATAACACACCTAGAGGTTTCGTCTTCCTATATTCGCATTTTCCCATCTTCTTTAGAGAATACTGGAAATGCTGCATTAATAAACAGCCAGAGCGATTGTGTGCTTCGACCAATTAGTTTGGGGTGCTGCTTGCCTTATACCGACGTGCTACGACAGAGGAGATCCAGTTGCCTGTCTTCCCATTTTTGTAGCCCCCGTAAAGTGGCTTTTTGGTAGGATAAATTTTGGATAAAGACTGGAACTGTCGGCTCCGGTTTTAGCTAGATCGTCCGGTTTTTCATTTCATTTGACTCTTTCGTGTCCATGGACCCAAAACAACGTTAGTTTGTTTTCTCTATACATCAACTCCAGACAAGTTTCGACTCAAAATCTTGAGATAACAGCGCCAGGAACGCAGCTTGGCTGTTTGGGCAAATATAGATGTCGAAGCTCTTAGAGCCCTTGTTTAGGCTATCCTGTGCTCCAACCTCTATAGCGTAGACTTTTACTCCGCCTGAAATATGGAAGATGGGACACCAAGCGCACTGGTGAGTTCCACTTCTGGACCCACCATTTCTGCGCCTGTCATCTTATCCTTCTTGAATCCATCATTATACCAGATAGCTAAGCTAAATTTCATAGCCTTCAAATTTAACCTATAGGTTCACGTATACGCTAAGCGTACTCTAAAAATTATAAGCAAGAAGGAGAAGTGTTTTGATGATCAAATGGGTCAAAACCGGAAGGTTATCATCATCCCGTGGAGATTTACAAAAATTGATTATGCCAACAGCTTATCTAATTTTGTTGCAAATAAAGATCCTTTCTGAGATGTTTCTAACCCGAAGACCGATCTAGAAAAAACTACTACTAAATTAAATCTAGTAAATTTACGTAAACCTATCTACGTATGTAATATACCTTCATTCTTCTCTTAAGATAAAATAAAAAAAATGTGTACGTGAAATAGCAAAGAGATGCATCCTACATAAAATCTAACTAACCTCCCTCATCGTATCAAGGCACTTTGAGCGCTCAATTTACCTGATAGTCTCGACAGAGCTGTGCACTTATTCTGATTCAACAAATAACTTTTGAACTATGTGTGCATGTACATATGTAGAAAATTCTCTTCATATGGAACTACGTTTTTGTATAGCTAAATCTCGTAAGACAATTTCAAATCCTCTATCTGGAGTAATCCATACAAACATATGCGTATATGTACTATATACATATGTGGATACACTTTTACATTTGTGCACAGCTAACCCTCACTCTACGCCAACAATACAGGATCTTTCCTTAGAGGAAATCAAATGTATTTTAGGTTTTAAGGATTAAGGAAATAAGAGAAAAGCTTTCTGAGATATATCTCCAAGATATTCGGATAGTTTCTGAGGATAAATAATCTAATTTTTGAATCCTCAAGCTTGATGAAATTGTTATTCAATAATCTGCACGAATACAGAAGAGATTCTCTCGGAAAAGTAAGTGTTTTCAAATATATGTATTAATTAGAGTTTTGTTGTTTGTTCTTTAAGAGTAATGGAATTATACTTATTTTTCAAGAGCTTTTTCGATTTTAGGTAGATTGGTTCTCCTGAATCCCTAAAATATAAGTACCTACAATTACTAAACAAAATTCTGTCGTATCGAGACAGATATAGTGGAACGCACGAAATTAGGTAAAACCGGTTCAGAAGTACGCTCAAAATTTTATCAAAAATTAACAGAAACCGCAAATAGCTAATTAATGACCGATCGGTGTAAAAACTTTGTTACAAATAAACTAATTAAAAATGCAACTTCACCACTCCAACGTATTTCAGTAACCAACGAGTGGAGGAAGAAAAATGCTACTGTTAAACATATATGACTATACAGAAAAATATATTAGTACCGAATAAGGAGTTGCTTTTCTCAGATACCTCAGATACAAAACTCCAGTGAGATCTCAGTTAAAACAAAGCCCTTTCCAATTCCAATGTCGAAAAGTACTTCTAGGTGTTAGCGCTGAATCCATAAAATTATGTGATATGATTTTGTCTCAAACAAATAACATTGATGATGGTCAAGTCAAGATGAGATAGACGTGGAGATAAAAAATAACTAAGGGCACGTCCACACCACACATAACAAATTTGAAACCATTTGTCGAACTTTTGTGGAATGTTTGATGGGTGGGGATGCATTCCAATTTAATCCAAATGAAATGGAAACCATTAAATGTTTCTTAAAGTTTGTACAGTATTTCCTGGGATAAGATAAATATAATAAAATTAATAGAATTAATAGATTAGATTACGAAATTTTGAAAACCGGAAACATCATTAATTTATTATTCAATAAATCACGACCACTGTACAGTATTCTTCTGTCTAAAAATTTTTTGTTCGACCATCAGCCAAGTACGACGAAAGATGCTGGAATGTACGTTACTGTACTGGGAGAATATATGATTAAAACTGAACATTTGGAAAACATTTTTCACACAAATATCGTATCAGACGTATCTGTAACGACAAAATCGAGGGAATCCTTATGGCTATGATCTTTCCTGAGTTCGCGCGGCAGTCATCTCTACACAGAACTTTTGCAGTAGTATATATACAGAGGCGGTAAACCTGTAGTCCATAGATAAATAAAAAGTTAGTGAAATGAAAGTGCTATGGAAAATCCTGATTTGCACGATGTTCATGAAATTCCAAGTTTAAAAAATATCATTTTTTTTGTCTAATAGTACAATATGTCTAGATTATTTTCCGAAAGTTTCAAGTCAATCGGAATAAAAGTCTAGGAGAGAGAGGCTTTGGAAATTATTCTCAGCGACGTAAGTATATTGAGGCTATATAGCTATTGTTTGTCCGTCTCTCTCGCTTGCTTCTCTCACTTTCTGAGGATCACCTATTTTAAACATATTATTTTAATATGATCTGGTCATTACAACTGCAGCCTGATCTTTGGTTTATGGAGCTGAAATCGACGATTCTAAGTAAGTTAAAAAAAAAATCTTTCCTTTTATTCCTACTTAAAACCTTAATCGGTTTTTCCTGAGAACACTATTTATGAACTTGGTGGACACGATTTCTCAAAAACTAATGCACGGTCTTATTGAAATTTTGCACACTTCCTCAAAATAGGATTGACTAGTGACTGAACGTAGGTTTTTTTTCGATTACAACTAATTTTACAAGACTATACGTAGTGTAAATTGTACCAAAAATTATACTTTTTTGCTTAGAACTCTGCCAAAAATTCAAATTTCAATTTCTGTTTAAATCCTTCATTCAGTCACGAGCTATGCTTATCTACTAATAGAAAAAAAATATTTTTTTAATTTCTGATAAGGCTATCATGAGTTATCCTGACCACCGCAGGACACTTTTTTTTTTTTAGGGATCTCCGGAAACCAGGTCCCACCGGCTGAATTTTCGAAATTGTTAAATGAAAATTCTATAAAATATTCATTAAATGTTGCTCTTTTATATGCTTAAAATTTTGAATAAAATTATTTATTTATTATATAAAAAAAATTGATAAAATATGGCTTTTTATTAGCCTTCGAAACCGATGTAACCCCTTTAACCTCAGTTTTCGCAAGCGCTAAAGTCAAGTGACAATTTGTTGGATCGCAGAATCGCTGATAAAAAATCCTCTTTAACGATGAAGCCCTTTTTTGGTGATATGGATTTGTCAAAAAACAAAATTATCTAACTTGGAGCAATACCAATCCACAAGTAGTTTACCAGCGTGATTTACACACTGAAAAAAATCATTTTATCATTGTTTGGCGCTGATTGTAGGCCTAAGTATGAGGAAGAAGCTGCTGTTACTGTGAATGCTTAAAGGTATCGAACGATGATAACAGATTTTTTATAGCCTTGGTTGAATGCTATTGAATCAAGGTGAATCAACGGTGTCACTTCCAAAATATAAAGTCGAATGGATTAAAACTAAAAACTTTTTAAGTCCACCTGCAATTAATATTACGAGATTCAAACAATAAAAACAAAAACTAAAAATATAAATCTAACTACACATTTTTACTAAACCTCCACTCGAACATTACGAGTATCTACTTTACATTACAGATGCTCTAAATTAAGTTATTGCTAAATCGGTAGACGGTATAAAAATTTGTACTCAATAAAGATACAAAAGTGGACGGTAAGTATAAAAAGGTTGACTACCCATGAACAGATGCATATTTTTAACAAGGTAGCACAACCATTTTATGGTTTCGTTATTTCACAAAATAGTAATGCCAATTGGCCACCAAGATCGTGGAATATAACGCCTCCGGATGTTTTTCTCTCGTGGAGCCACCCTTGCCTAGGCCTACGCCCAGCAATATTACCAGCTGAGATTTGACTGACCCCATACCAACATATATGTATATATCAGATTTATAGAACACAATCCTGGTAGAAAATGCTCACAGTTTATCTGGTCTCTTGCCCTATAAAGGGCAGTTATATGAATTGATATGGTGATGACATTTCTACTAGATAATTTTGAATTTATTTTCATAACTAATTGAATTAAAAATTTGTTTTTTTAATTTGTCACCCATATACGGAACAGGCCTTTATGCGCAGAACCTATCACTAAAGAGTACTTCGATGGGGTATCCTTTTTCTTTGTCAACTTCTCAAGAAAATCTGTAGTAAACTGATGGTGGTTCTTATTTCTAACCTCATCATGACACCCATTTATATGCTCATTTATGAATTCATCAGGACACTCATTAACATGCTCATTAATAAGCTCATGACCTAGAAAAACTGAACGAAAATTAATTTATTATTAAATCTCAATGTAGACTCTTACTTCCCACTACTATTTAATCGATTGACTCGATAGATTAGATAAGCAGAGTTAATCTATTGCGCCCAATTTTGACTCGGTAGGAATCAATAATTCCATTCCAACATCCAAATAGCTCGACGTTACGGATGACCAAAACAGCTAAACTACAAAAAAAAGTAGAAGCATCTTGCAAAAGCCTTGGTTGTCTTACTGAGATTCTAAGCTCATTGTGAGGAAGACACTTATTTGTTGATTTTAAAATCTGAAACTGGACCTATAAGATTAAGAAGAATTTTTGGAGGATCTATGTACCAAACAAGCGAACAACTTTTATTAAAGCCATTACTAAAGACTTTCAAGTCATCGATTGATCAGATTTTAGGTAAAAACTTGCATAAGAGTGGCAATACCATATATGTACAAAAGTTCTAGTGAGAGATTAATACAATAATTAATTCGAAAATGATAATTTATTTACATTAAAAATGACATCGCTAAACCCCAAAATGTTGATTTTATGGTAAAAAAAAAACCTGTAAGCGGGGTTAATGACTAACTATAGGGCTATCAAAACCGGACAGTAATTTTGATATGATTGATTCGCATTAATCTACGTGATTTTATAAAGTAAAAAAATATATTTATTTAGGTAATATAAAATAATAATACATAATGATACGAAGAAGAAAACAAGGTTGAGAGAAAAATGTTTATTAATATTTATAATTTGTCTGCAATTAAAACCGAGGATAAATATAAATAACGTGTGAATGTATAAATTTTAAATTATCTCTGACAAAAGGAGTCAAACTGAATCAGGGAGCAATTTTTACAAATATCCAGAAAATTGATCCAATTAAAAATCAATTTTCAGTGAAAACTTGGAATTAATTTTTCAATTTGGTTTCCGAAATGATTCATTTTATTGTGAAATCATAAATATTTGCGCGACATAAAAATTCACCTAATAGCCATGTAATTTGATATCAATTTGC